>JAKSZU010000010.1:41302747-42590247 GCA_026018925.1 Tupaia tana | reverse complement strand
TTTTCCATAGTAGTTGAGCCATTTCACATTTTAAAAATATTTATTTATTTATACATTTAATCACATTATTTACCTTACAAAGTGAACATTTCAATATGTGAACATTTCTCCCCAGTCCAGTTGATCAAAATATCTTCAACAGATAACACCACTACCTCCCCGTCCCATCAATGCTCTGTCTCCATATCCCTCCTCCAAATGTTCTTCCCAGGTCCCACTCCTCCATACACACCACATCTGGCATTCACACCCATCTCTTGTGTTTGTACATCCTTTAGTCAATCAGTTTCAGCCATAGAGTGTGGACAGTTGGTACATATTAAGTAGGGGCATACAATGTCTCTCCTTCATAGCCTGGCTTGCTTCACTCAGCAGTAAATCTTCCATATTCTTCCACTTTCTGTCAAAAGCTAGTGTTTTGTTGGTTTTTTTTATAGCTGAATAATATTCCATAGAATATATGTGCCACAGTTTTTCAATCCATTCATCTGTACGGGGGCATTTGGGTTGGTTCCATGTCTCAGCAATCATGAATAGTGTCACAATAAACATCGCTATGCAAGCACTTTTCTGATGAAGAATTCTTCTGTCCTTTGGGTAGACACCAAAGAGTGGGATTGCTGGATCATATGGTAGTTCTATTTGTAGATTTTTGAGGAATCTCCAAATTGTTCTCCACAGTGACTAGATCAACTTACATCCCCACCAGCAATGTAAGAGAGTTCCCCTTTCACCACACCCCCGCCAACAATCACATTTTTAAAAAAAAGTTTATTTATGTATTTCAAAAGAAAGTGAGAGAGGAGTAGTATCTCCAACAGGGTCTCGATGCTGCAATGCACCCTAGACAGCCCCAGAAAATGAGTATGTGCATGCCTGGTGTGCTTAGGAAGATCTCTAGATGCGAGTAAGGAACCTTCCCATATGAATCAACTTTTGAGTGTTACTTTTTACCACTGCACCACTGTCCGTTCTTGCCATTTTACATTTTATCAATGTACATTTGTCAATGTATAAAGCTTCCAATTTTACTACATTCTCAACAAAGCTTATAATTTTTCTTTTTTTTTTGTGAAGTAGTCTCTCATTGTGGTTTTGATTTGCATTTCTTTAGCAACTAATAGTGTTCAACATCTTTTAAATGTACTCTTGAGTCATTTGTACATCTTCAGAGAAATGTGTATTCAAAATCTTTGCTAGTTTCAAAATCGGATTGTCTTTTTCTTATTGAGTTATAAGAGTTCCTTCTGTATTCTAGATACTAAACTTTATTAGATATGATTTGTAAATTTTTTCTCCCATTCTGAAGGTTATTCCTTAATTTTTTTTTTAAATAGATTTTTGATGGGGCTGGTAGGTGGCATAGTGGTTAAAGACGTTGGACTCTCACATGGCCAACCACGGTTTGAGTCTCAGACCTGGCGACTTGCTTTCTCATTTTCTCTCTCTCTCCCTCTCTGGTCAGGTTGAAAATAAATAAATAGAGTGAAATAGAACAATTCTTTTAAAAAAAGAGAAAGAGAGAGATTTTTGGTATAGGCCAAGTATGCTTGCCAGTGAGACAGAGAGAGACAGGGAGACAGAAAGCAAGAAATTACCCCCTAGTGGGGGATGCTTACACTGCAATCCCTTCTCCTCCATTCTCCTCTTGGGATTTGGGACACACATGTACATGTGCCCAGCATGAGTTTTAAGTCACTGGGTCCAGGACTCAAACCACTGGCAACTACATGGGAGTCCAATGACGTAACCATTATGCCATCTCCTGGTCCTGACCTTTCACTTTCTTAATGGTGTTCTTTGATGCATGATAGTTTGTAATTTTTCTAAAATGTGGCTCATCTATTTATTCTTTTGTTGCTTGTGGCTCTTGTGTTTTATGTAAGAATCCATTACCAAACCCAAGATCACATCTCTTTCTATTTAAAATATATTCTTCTCTATTTTAGACATTACTTTATAATATCTTTCAAATCTCTATTTTTTTTTTAAGATTTGAAGTAAAGATGTACATATGTATGTGTGTGTGTGTGTGTGTGTTTTTTATTTCTTTATATAAAAAACAATTAGGAAGTAAGAAAGAACTTTGGGAAATATAAATATAATAATGTGTGTGTTCATGTTATTTCCTAGAGCTATTTGTGTTTTTTTTAATTGTTATTTTGGTATTATTTTGTCCTTATCTTAAGGATAAGAAATCCCTTTGAGAGCTGTCCCAATGGTCTAATGATTAAGAGAGTCAGATCTTGCATGATCAACCTTGCTGTTCAACTCCTGGACCCAGTAGCTTGAAAAATACAGTGGGCACAAGTATTAATGGAGAAATGGCTGAGAAAGGATCATGGCATGACTAGATCCCATTGGAGATGCTTCCTCTCTGTCTCTCTGTCACTCTCTGGTGAGCAGATGTCCCTTCTGGCTAATTAAAGAAAGAAAGGGAAAAAGAAAGAAAGAGAAATAGAGAAAGAGAAAATAAAAAAAGAAAGAGAAAGAAAAAGAAAGAAAGGAGAAAGAGAAAAAAGAAAAAAGAAAGAAAAGGAAAGAAAGAAAAAGACCTTTGAAGACACCGTGTATAGTATGAATAGGTCTTAGTTTGTGTTATATTTTTTACTCTGATACATGAAGTCCACTGCCACTTGTTGATCTGTTTCCTATATTATCCTTGTTTTGTACTGAGACTTGTTCTGATGTCTGACACCAGAACTAAACTACTTATTCAGAATTGGCCACTAGAAAGAAAGCTCTAATTGTGATCTCTGCATGTAGTGCAAAGCTACTAAAATGTACTTTTACCTGAGTCTAGGTGCACCAGGAACCAACCCTTTGGTAGTAGGATCCTTAAATGATTGATATGGACAGTTTTATTTTGGAATGGAAAAACTCATGTTAGGTCCCTTGGTGCTTACAAATATTGCATCCAGTTTCTTATTTATTTGCTGATTTATTTCTTTGGCTCCTCTGCTCATGAGAAGAGCAGATGACAAGCCCATTTATCTCTTCCAGTAGATAGTTGTTCACGCATTTATGTGTACCCTTAGCCATCTATAATAACATTTATTAAATGTTTATTTTGTGTCAATCATACAGTTGATTTAAAGTAGACTTAAAGATTAAACGATATGGCTTCTGTTTTTGGAGAGCTTGCAGATGTGAAATGGGTCATTTAAATGTGATATGATAGAATACAAATACGTATAACATTTTTTAAACACAGAAGGATTATAAAGTCTTTGTTCAGTGCAGCACTCTAAGTGAAGTTTTTAGGAGAGAAGAGCATTTGAAAATTTCTGTTGAGAAAAGGAGAAGGACTTTGTCAGGCAGAAAAGGGAGCAAATTCCAAGAAATTAAAGCTTCCAGTATGGAGACATAAAGGCAGAGTGTGAAAAATCCCACAGCTTGTTCCATCCAGATACAGAAAGAAGGACTGGTTGCTGATATGTGAAAATAATTAGCCAAAGAAGTGTAGTTGAACAGAGTGTAGTTGAACACTTCAGATCATGTACTTGTGTAAGTATGTGAGAGACAAAATGTGGAAGATATAGTCCCGTTCTAAGGAGCCTGCATTCCAGAAAAAAGGCAATACAGAAGCCAATATTTTTAATATATTATCTAAAGAGATGAGAGAAATGCACAGAGTGAAGCGCAGAGCAGAGATACTTTCCTTAAAGTGGGAACCATAAGCCCTAAGCTCGATTTAAGGAAAGAGTTAAGAGTTGTTTAGTAACAGAGGCAGGGGATTTATTCCAGAGAGAACAGGTACACAGAACACTACATGTGCTTGCTCTGGGGTGGGGGCTTAGATAGTGGAGAATTCCTTAAAAATAACAGGCCAGGGACCAGCAGTTAGCTTAATGGCTATGTCGCTAGACTCCCACGTAGTCGACCACGGTTCAAGTCCCGGACCCGGCGGCTTAAACTCACGCTGGGCGCGTGTGCGTGTGTGCCCAAGATCCCGAGAGGAGAATGGAGGAGAAGGGATTGCGGCGTGGCCATCCCCCCTGGGGGGTGATTTCCTGCTTTCTATCTCTCTGTCTCTCTCTGTCTGTCTGGCGAGCGCACGCACCCTATAGCAAAAACCTCTCCAAAAAAAGAAAAAAAAAAAAAAATAACAGGCCAGTGAAGAAGAAATGGGAGCAAGTTCTGTTTGGCAAAGCAAGAGGAATCACTGAAGGGCAAGTCCAAGATCAGATTTGTAAGTACAAGTGCTGTTTTATGGGCCAAGAATTCTGATTCTAGTTTACAGAGAGTTGATCTATTTGGTAAGCAGCCCAGCAGAACAAAGAAAAGGTGAATTTTAGATAGGAGTCTTAGCTTGAGTATTTCCCAAAGCGTCTGTTTTACCAGATTCTTTATTGTAAGTATAGGATGAATTATTTAAAATCTTTAATATCTTCAAAAGAAATAGTCATTAAAAATGCAAGTTCCTTGGAAAATGTCTAAGTCAGAGCAAACTCCCATCATGGGTAGCACCAAAGAGGACAAAGTAATGTTGAGTCCTTTCCTTGTCATTCGAAAATATGCCTGCTCTTCTCAAAATCCATTTTCTGTGTATTTGGGTATGGGTTGACTTCTTGACAGCCTTAGTAGAGGAATTACGTTTTATAAGTGATGGATTTGCTTTGATACCAACCCAAATCGGATTGTGCAGCCTGACATTACAAATCAACGTCACAAGTATAACACTGTGTTTATCCTTTAGCACACAATCAGCAATCCCAAGTCTGTATTTGTTAAAGGTTATGTTTGCCTTAAACTAATTAAAGTCATTTGTATCCACTGACTGGAATAACTTCCCTTTTGAAAATAAAGAAAATAACTGAAAGAAGTTTTTGTTTTTTTTTTGAAAGCCTGAGTTAATTTCATCAACTGAGATGAAAACTGCACTATTAATTTTATTACATTTAAATGTGAAAATAAATCAGTTAGGTGAGGACTGCATTTTCATATAGATTAGTCTGCAAAAAGTCAGAGCTGACTCAATATGCACTCTTTGGAGAATAACTGGCCCACAAACGCTAAAGCAGTGTGGATATAAATCTAAGGCTATCACAACCAAATATGCACACAGATTCATGTAGTTCTTTTGAAATCACCTTTTGTTTCAGTCATGCAGAGTTACAAGATGCATAAGTATACTTTTGTGCATTGAGCATACATCCTTATAAGTATCTGTGCATTTAAATCATGCAAATAGGTTAGATTAGGATGAATTTATCACATACCATGATTTACATCAAAGAGTATGTTTATTCCTTTAAAATGATATGCTTATTGAAGCCCTACTGGTGTTAGATCCCCGGCTAGGAGCAGGGGGAAGAGAGACACTAAATGAGTTCCTCAGTATCTCAGTCTTTATTTTGATATAACTTTAATGTCTGTTTTTCCTCTTTCACACAATGACAATGCAACATGCATTTTTATAAGGGGAAAGAAAATAATTTTTTCAGGCCTTTTTCTTATACTTGTACACACAGGAGATTCAAGAACTTGTAGAAGGGGCTTGAATATTCAGTACACAAACACACAAATGTGCTCTGTACACAGATGCCCTGATGTGTCAGGATGGTTTTGATTACTGTGTTCTGATTTTCAATTACATTTTCTTTTACTGCCAAAAGGCATATGACTCACTGTGTATATATATATATATATATATATATATATGTATCCATAAACACATGCACACACACACAGATCTGTGTGTGTGTGTGTGTATATATATATATATATATATATATATATGTGTGTGTGTATATCCATAAACACATGCACACACACACAGATCTGTGTGTGCGTATGTATATATATATATATATATATATATATATATATATATATATATGGAGAGAGAGAGAGAGAGAACCCCCCAGCAGAACATAGTCATATTGCATTCCTTTTTCTTCCATTTCTCTCCCTCATTAGGATTCTGGGCACGCATGCACACATACCTGGTGTGTTTTTCAAGCTGCTGTGGCTGGGATTCAGACTTTGGCCATTTGGGATCTTGCTCCCTATGCACAGGTCTTAATTGTTGTGCAATTACTTGTTAACATGGGCAATGCTGCTTTGGGCAGAGTGAGTGGTCTTCCCTGATGTATTTGCAAAGAGCTATCAAATGTTTTCCTTAAAAAGTTAATGCAGGGAACCAGCAGTTAGCGTAATGGCTATGTCGCTGGACTCCCACGTAGTCGACCGCAGTTTGCGTCCTGGGCCCGGTGGCTTAAAACTCATGCCGGGCGTGTGTGCATGCGTGCCCAAGATCCCGAGAGGAGAATGGAGGAGAAGGGATTGCAGCGTGACCATCCCCCCCTGGGGGTGATTTCTCGCTTTCTGTCTCTATGTCTCTCTCTGTCTGTCTGGCAAGCACACGCGTCCTATAGCAAAAACCTCTCCCAAAAAAAAAAAAAAGAAAGAAAAAAAAGGAAAAAAAATGTTAATGCAAAGAAGATGGGTGAACCCAAAGGTACTAAGTTTGCACATGAGATGACTAGAGGACACAGAGGGTCCCTTTCTACTCCTGACTCCCAGGGCCTGCCCAGATCTCTATCCAGGCTGGGATTCTTTAGTACACAATCAGCAATCCCAAGTCTGTATGTGCTAAGGTTGTGTTTGCTTTCTAAACCACAGGTGGACTCTGGGTGGTGGATGAAACTGGCTTAGATGGATTTTGCCCCAACAAATCACTGGAATCCCATTATATGAGCAACTGCAATGGGCAGACATTGTGCATAGCACTGTATATTTACTATCTCTGTACATAACCAGAAACTTCTATGTGGTGCTATTTTTTCCTGGTTTCTGTTTGTTTGTTTTGTTTTATGGAGGAACATAAACTCAGAGAATGCGACAATTGTCCCCCACACTTCAGGGTTAGTAAGTGGCTAAGCTGGATGTTGATTTCCAGGCCTGCCCTATTCTAAACATTAGTCTCTCTGCTGAGCCCAGCCAGATACATCTCTGGGTGTGGAGGGTTGGTGGAGGCTGCTGTTTCATCTTCTCCCCACCAGGCTAGGGGAGAGAGGTGGTCTGTAACTGAGCATGACTGCTACTCTCTCGTTTTGGTCTCAGTGACCCTCCCTGCTCCAGACCATAGCTCCATAGTGAGAAGGTCCTGGCCTTGGCCTGAGTTCTAAGGAACGTGTCTCAACCATGTGGAGCAAAGAACAGCAGTGCTTCCCGAGGCCCTAGGACAGCTGGCTCAGGGCCCTGGCTGGCAGGGAGGGGGACTGTGCCATTCCCTGCCTGAGCCTTAAAGTTTCCCAGTAGAGAGAATGGAGCTAGCAATGGCTCCTCCTAAATAACAGCATCAAACTCGGAGATCCAGAGGCACAAGCACCCTTCAAGGTGACAGACACTGTTAATAATAGGATTTGTTCAGTGATTATAATATGGCTTTCCAAATCTCCCTTTTATATTACAATTGCTTTAATATTGAATCCTTTTTTCTAACAAAAATTTTCCTGCTTGATAAAATGTAGTGATGTAATTTAGAATATGAATTTATTTAATCATGCATTTCTTTCATATATATATATATATATATATATATATATATATATATATATGATGGCTATATAAAAAGATACTTTGACGAAGTTTTAAAATCTAAAGTTATGAATACTCAAAATATGCTAAAAAAATTAAGTGTTAAATATAATGTTTGACCACTAAGGCTACAAAACATAATTTTTTTTGAGAGGTTTTTGCTATAGGGCATATGTGCTCACCAGAAAGACAGAGAGAGACAGAGAGACAGAAGGTGAGAAATCACCCCCCAGAGAGGATGTCCATGCCACAATCCCTTCTCCATTCTCCTCTGGGATCTTGGGCACACACACACCTGCGCCTGGCATGAGTTTAAACCATTGGGGCCGGGACTCGAACTGCAGTCAAGTACATGGGACTCCAATGACATAGCCATTACACTATCTGCTGGTCCCTGCAACATGTAATTTTAATATCATAAAAATGCACTTCAGAATAGTTTTGATCCTTCTGAAATTCCCTTTCTTCTACATTATAACCATAACAGTAGATAATTTTTAAAAAGTCTCCAGGGTCAGTAAGTGATGTGGTGCTTAAAGTGACTGGATCTTATATGACTGACTGTGCAGATCAAGCACCAAACCCAGTGGCTTGAAAAACACACCAGGCACATATGTGTGCCTGCTTGAAATCCTGAGAGGAGAAAAAGGAGAAGGAATTGTGTTATGGCCATTTCCCACTGGCGGGTACTTTCTCACTTTCCCTCTGTCTCTATCTCTCTCTCTGTCTCTCTCCAGAGAACGCACTCACTCTATAGCAAATTGTTGTAAAAAAATTCAATGTGAAAGTAAAATCTAATAATTTTTATTTTATTATACTTATAAAACACTATATAATAACATGGACATTATATTAACAGTTTAAGATGTCAGTGACCTCATTGCTTTTTTTTTTTTTTTTAACTTTCTAATACCCAAACAGGGGCAGTGGTCATAAGGCTAGACTTGGACTGGCTTCTGCTCTTCTCTCTTGTCCCCTCTTCTGTCACCTGCTTCTGTCACCCTGAGTCATGTCACAACTATCTAACTTGGGGCTGTGTACCTGAAATTCCTCATCTCTGTATCACAATGTCCTAATCGCTTTTCATCTTGGGGTTTCTATTTAATACCACTGTCCCTGAGCTGCTCTCCACAAGGGTTATGTGTATGAGTCACCACAGAGTTGGTAGTTTCATGAACTGCCAGCCAGACCAGAAAGACTGCTTTTCTTTTCCCTCTAATCTTCCTGAGGTCTCATGCCTTGCTTAGAGCAGAGCTGTGCTTAGCATATACTTTTAACTGGAAACTGAAGAAATCATTGCCAGCCTTTGTCTTGGGGCAGACAACCATTCCCAGGAGCAGAACTGAAAATTCTAGGACTTCTCAGTCTTCTAGGGTCACTTCTCTGTGGGTCAGGCCAGAGACAGCTGCTAAGGAATCAAGGACACAGGGGCTTACCTCACAGAAGGAACACACAACCAGCAATGTGACAGAACTGTCAACTCTAAGTGCAATTTCTACCATGTGAGGTATACTCTAAGGCTGTTCATGGCAATAGAATAACAAAATGTTTGTTAACCTCAAAACCAACATTGCAAAGGTTAGAAGAAATTTCTGGGAGCCCCCTACCCCCAAGCTTTCAGTCATTATATTGATGGAAATGGTCTTGTCTGAATTTTCTGGGGTCATGGGGCTAGGCTGGCTCTTTCATCCTCACTGCTGTCTGGAATGAAGAAGGCTCTACCTTTGCTGACCTCCAAGGGCAGATGGGGGTGCTGTGTTCTTTGCAACATCGTCAAGTGACACATAGCACTCTCTTTGAAGAGTAGATTCTTCAAATCTCTGTACTGGGGATTCTGGGATTAAAAGAAAAGTTTAAAAACTAGCTGAAATAATACAGATTTTGATGTTGCTATATTTGCAACTCAAGATAAGAAACCCTATGGGTATTGTGCTTTTAAATGTGGTCTGACCTCTCACTGGGGTCTGAGAAATAGAAACAGCCTCCTTACAGGTGTGGCCCTGTGCCAGGTGGCTGTGAGGGGACCACCAGTCAGCTGCTCTGCCTTTGCTCACTCTAGAAGGGACCTGTTCACCCTCCTGGCACACACCCCCCTGTGATGTGCAGACTTACTTTGCTTCACCCACTGTGGGAAGAACAGGGGCACCTTATTCACAGAAATCCTGTGGCCCCACAGTGTGACATTGGTTCTGTCAGTTTCCTTTGCTGTCAGAAGATGCTGCAATGGGATGAAGCCCTCAGTGATGACAATGCAGCATGTTCCTATAGGATGAAAAGAAGCACTAACAAAGGCATGTGCATTATTAAATGTTTGAGTCCTATGAAGTAGTTAGCACAGCTCTATTGGAATTGCTTTGTTTTCTCATTAAACAATTAATTTGTGGCTCTTTGGAGTGTGCAGTGGAGTCCCATCTGTTGATTCTGTTATTTAACTTGATAAGAGAGAGCCATCAAGTGTGAAATCTAGATATTCAACCCTGGAAGCATTGGTAATATGGCAGATACTTCAAGTGTGAGTCCTGGGGGATCTAGGAGATACCTGGGGGTGAGAGTAGGTGACAACTCCTTGGTACATGCTTCCCAGCACCCCAGGTGTTGATAGGTGTCACACACATGTAGGGAAGACCAGATCTAGGGAAGGGATGAAGGTCTCCACACTCAGTTTTCAAATTAAGGCTGGTGCCTTTTCCTGGGCCCTGAGGACAGAGGGACTCTTGCCTGTGAGAGCAGGTTCTCCTATGCCACATGGCTAGGAAGTCTCATCCTCTCATCCTGGAAACGTATTTGTCATCCGGTGGATCTTTCAACCTGTTTAAAATGACTCAGGGCCCGGAGATGCTCATTATCACATTTATCAAAGTTCAGCTGGTAGGAACAAGAGATATTCAAATACAAATCTATGCTCATGTTTTATTTTCCAAAACCACTTCAAGGGCCTCATGCTAGTTGGCTTTCTTATTTTCTACTTTAGCTGGGTAAAATCCCCACTAAGCTCCTGGGAATGTCATGTGTGCCATTGTCTTATTTTAAATACACAATCCTATTAAATGTGAAATAGGAAACCTCTCCTGCAAAGCTTCAAAGCAGCTTTCTAGGGTTATATTTCCTGGCAAGATCTCAGCAATGAGGCAGCAACATCAGAGGCCCAAAGGTAGGCACTCATGCTCTGGGACCCAGACCTGCTATGCCAGAGGCCATTCAACCTCCCAGTGTAACCTTCCTCCCCTGTGGTTTCCCACCCCTCTGAAAACAAGCTGTTGGTTAAAGATACAAGGAGGACACATGAAGCTTGCAAAAGCCTCAGGACGAAAGGGAGAGAAGGCGATTTAATAACTGTCCAAGAATGTAGTCTGCTTCGATAAAAAATGGCAATGTGCCAAGGTCTATTTCTAGGGGGAAATATAAGTGGAAACAGACTTTAAACTGCAGCAGAGGGGCTTAGGGGCTGGATGGCTACTGTTTTGGAGTGCAAGCACCATGCATCATTAATGACTAAAAGAAACTGCAGTGTGGAGCTAGAATGGCCAGACTTCAAGAAAGATATGTGGGAGGGGCACCAAGTGGAGTTACACAGTGAAGCCTCCTCTTCAGCCTTCCACTCTGGCATTTGCTGACATTTGTCCTATGCCCACTGCTCTGTGCTAGACCCAGAAGTGAATTTCAACTGCTGCAGTGGGAGGCTGGCAGGATGTGTCAAAGCAAACCACCCACCCCTTTAACATCCTGTGGATGTGTTGATATGTATAAAAGAGGAGAGGATAAAAAGGCAGGCTTACCACAGGAAAAGGGAAAAAACACATTTTGGGATAATTTTCGTAGATGTTTGTGTTGGGAAGGTAGTGCATGGTACATACAGTTTTTATAATAGAGACAACTTTTTTTGATGTCACCATGACAAAGGTCATAATGCTAACATTTTCCTAGTCCATTTTTATGTACAGATGTCAGATCTTTTCCCATTGTATTTTGACATGTGTGTGGCAAAGAGTAACATAACTAAATAGTGGATTTATGAGTAATGCATTTATCTTCTATGATAGCTAAAATGTCATCATTAAGTACAGTTTTTTCTTTGTGTCTGTGTGTATGCATATGTGCCTGTGTGTTTGAGTGTGCATATCCATGCATATATATGTGTGTATGCATGTGCTTGTGTATATGCCTTTGTGTCCATATTTGAGCATGTGTGTCTGTGTGTCCATGTATATTTGTGCATGTGTATCTGTGTATACACATGTATGTACCTGTGTCTCTGTGTGTTGTTTGCACATGTGTCCATATGTATGCAGTACCCACCTCTCAGATGGAGGGACAACTGAGCCCCTTGATGCTGGCTCAAGTCACCAGGGTAATGGCAATGATGAGTCTGGCTGTGACTTTCATGACAACCAACCTAGAGAAACAAGCACTGCCTGGTGTGTACACTGCAGCATCCGGCAGATGAGGTAGAGTGAAGGAAGGCTCATATTTTCCTTCTGTCAGCAGCTGCAATTCCAACACTGCCTTGAAAGGTGGGTGTTACTTAAATAACTCAGCCTAGTACTGTGAAATGGATTTATGCTTTTTGGAAATGCTTGAATATTGCACTTTTGCAACACGTTCCATCTGAGTCAAAGGGAAACATTTTAAATGAGAGTTGCACGTTAACACAAATCTCTTTCTCCCTTCCCCCTCCCTTTTTAATATCTCTATCTGCACCTCAACTAACATTTCTATCTCCTCCACCTCTACCTCCATCTATGCATCTTTTTTTGTTTTAACTTTGTGGTAAGGTCCTATTTGCTTCACCATATACCTGACACTAGAGTGCTCAAAAGATGTTTAATTTCTTTAATATAAATTGTTTGATGTATGGTGTTTCTTTTGCTTTTAACGCTTTTACTTTGAACGAATATTAGAACTTTGAATCTGATTTTTGAAATTGCATGGGGCTCCCTTGCAGCTCATTCATTCATTCTTTAAAACATGTTTATTGAAATCAGAGAGGTGTACTGAAGAGCTGGCTTTATGGCCTGCTCCTTGGACACATGCTGTACATGAGTGCCATTGTCCTCTGGGCACAGTAAGACATAACCTGCTCCTGACATGGGATGTGGTATCCTGGTGAATCAGGAGTAGCTCTCTGGGAAAGCATGGCATTGGAACCAGTTTTCACTATGGATCTTGGTATGCAGCTGGGCTTAGGCATGCAACATAAGGTGGACAGGTACTGTGTTCTCTTTGTCTTCCTGCTAAAAATCCTGTTGCCTCCTTTCTTGTTACCGTCAGTAAGCTCGTTGCTGGATACAGCATTCCCTGCATCTCTAGCCTAATGTTGTTCTTCCTCATGAGAAGTCTTTCTTCACCAAAGAACCAGAATAGTGCAGATTCTGGAATTCTCTGTTGAAAATGGTTCATTGCCTGCATAGGCTATTCTGTTCAGTGGTGACATCAGATCCCACTCAAGTCAAACAGACCAGCAGAAGGATTCAGAAACTGGCTGGGGATCTTGGCTGGAAATGCAATGGTGGAAACCTGTTACAGGGATGGAGCCAAGTTATAGACATGGGGTAGAGTTACAGGGGTGGGGTTCTACTATAATACCATGACTCCTTGTGGAGAAAGTCAAGCTTTCATCCTCTTGTCTGAGTGTTTTACAACCTTTTGTTCCTGCAAGGGGAAATTCAGAATGCTAAAAATGGAAAGAAAATTAATTCTTCCTGCAGCTTGTCAACTCTGTGAAATCACTACCTATGAAGAATTTAGGAGGGCTCAGAAATGATTGCTGTTTATATGAAAATGATCTTCAGTTACAGCAGAGTTCAAGGAGGTTATCTCAGATCTCCTTTGCCAGTCTTTGCTGGGGGAAGAAGATTGCAGGGGATTGCCTGACAGGCAGGAGCTGCAGGCTCAGGCCGTTCCCATCCCAGCCCCCAATGAGCCAGTTATCTGCAGCCCCTGAATGACCCAAAATCCTCTCCAACGGACAGAGAATCCTGGCACTCCACCATTCGCTGGCCTGCTGAGCAGAGCATGGGAACAGCTCCATAGATTTCACTTTGAAGCGATTGTCTTGTGTTTTATTCTCTATGAGATGCTCACTGAATAAATTGCCAAAATGAAGTTACCACCGAGATTTGTGCATTTATTGCTGGGATTTACATTTGGGCTTGTTATTTGTTGTGTGATTGTGGTTTTCAGTCAGATGGAAGGATCATTCTCCTGCATCAGGTAGCAGATGGCACCCAGTGTCGTCCCCATACTGAGGCAGTTGCACTCCCAGGTATCTGGCTAGTTTGAGCTATAGCCTCACATTCCCAGCTGTGTAGGCATCTCTCTACAGTGCCAGGTGTTGAGAATGGCCAGAGAATGTCCCCTGGTGAGAGGAGGGACCAGGGAGTGATCTTGTCTCCACAGGACCCTGATGATCTCTGGCCATTCTCACTATTTCTCTTGCTTCTCCTGTAGCAATAGAAAATTCAGCCCTAGGAAGAAGAAGACCTCTCTAAGAATTTGCTCCTCTTTCTCCCCTTTTCAAACCTGAAGCTGATAGGTGAGAATCTAAGTGGAGCTGTTCAGTTAATCCCCTTTTTACAAATTTCTTACCAGCATAATTTTGCCTTCCTGACATTATCTCATAAAAACAGTGGCAAGTATAAGCCATGCTCACAGGTCTCTCTGGCAGGGCAGGCTTGCAGAGAAAAGATACTTGAGAAAGTTCAGTCTGTCCTTCCCTGCAGTTCCCTTGTCCCCACTACAGCCAGGCCTCCCTGGCACACTACCTTTCAGATCCCTGGGATTCTTTCTCACTCTTTTAAAGTTTATTTGTTTATATTTCCCATTAGAGAGAAAATGACAGAGAGCAAGAGAAACAGAGAGATGGGAACACCCATAATCCATGCTCAAGCAACCCAGATCACTGGCCTGCTCATGCCCTGCTTGCATGGGGAGATTCTAGGATGTGAACTCAGAACCTGTCCCTGTAGGGCCAGTTGTGTTATCACTGTATTACCACCTGGCCCTTCCTTTTTGTGTATTAGTTTTTCATCCTTGAAATCTTTGTTTCTGCAGCCTCTATCCTTTTCTGGGACCAGTAGCCCATGCTAATTAACTGCTCAGGCAGCATTAAGACTAGGTTCAGACCCACTTTCTCAAGGACAGGGTCTCTCTTTGATGTTTTGGTTCTTATGGAGGACACAGACTCTGAAAATCAATGAACTTGCCAAGCTTCATTTAGAACCATACATGGCAGACCCTGAATCTATCTTTTTTTTTTAATCTAACGCAAAAAAATGCTTCTTTATTTTATATCAAATTTTTCAAAGGAACTCAGTGCTGCTTAAATTGACAAATAATTTCAACCTTCCTATTGGTTTACTTTGTAACCTAGAAAACATCTCACCTTGTCTACTCTTCTTATGTGTAAAATGAAATCATTGTTTCTACTTTGCCTGAGCATTGTGGAAATTGTTTTGGAATGGTGCTTATGAGAAGATAGTATGCAGGATTAAAATATCATTTGTTATTCTGCTCAAGTCAGTTCTGTCAGTCGATGAGACTTGTATATACTCTTGGAGGTAAAACTGTTCATCAGTGGAAACAGGGTCAACAGATTGTGACAAACACAGAACATGGAGCTCCAAGAACTTCAGGGATGTTTTCTACCACCCTATGTTGGGCATAGGTCTGGGCCTTTTTGCCGGGAATGGAAGTTACTGAACAGACACACCTACTTCCAAACAAGTTTCTTGTAAGCTTGTCTCATTCTTTCTTTGTAATATGCTATACACTGAGGCTGCTGTGCATGTGGGGTTTAGTTGTGTGGGTTTTCGTCATAAACCTTCCCCATAAATTATAATGGTTTACAACCAGGGAGCTCAAGTCATCCCACTGTTCCTTCTCAGGAAGGCACTGTCAGGGCCATATGGTGGACACTGTCTATATACCAGGGGTCTTCTCAGTCTATAAGAAGATTTCTTGCCTAATTCCAAGTTTGTCATAGGAGGTTAGATCCAAAGGAATAAGCACATCAGTGATCACTGTTGGCTTTCAGAATAGAAAAGTTCATTTTCTTTTCTGTCCTGTTCCTTCTGGTTCATTTGTTTCCTTAGGCTAGCCTTCCTCCCCGAGAAGAAGAATATTCTTTATTATAATTACATATTCTTTTCTTTGGAATTTACTCAAAACAGTTTCAGATAGTTTGTTGACTCAGAGTCCAAGAATTGGCAGAGACTCAAGAGATTAGTTCATTTTATGGATAAGGTCAATATTTATTAAATTGAAATTAGATTGAAATTCAGAGTCACCCTTTGAATTGGAAAAGACTGATAGAGTTCTTATTTTTTTGACAAGTTAGCCAATTTTGACTTGCCTACAGTAGTTCTTCATCTTAATAACAAAAAAAGAAAAAAAAATTTGAAGGAAAAATAACTCCCAGTGCTTTATTCAATATAATTAGCATTTGTTCAATTTAGGGTGTACGATTACTATAAAACTTTGTTATTCCACTGGACTTACACACTTAGGTTATCTGTGGTCTATGACCCGATACCAGATGATGATAAATACCTTTAAGTCTTCAGGGTTTGGAAACTTTAGGAGAATAAGTGTCTTAAATCTGAACTAAGATCTGAGAAAGGATATGACGGAAGGCTGGCTGTGGATCTCAGAACTATAATTGAGACACAAGCAAATCCACCTGATGCTTCTTTTAAGGAAACAGGGTTGTTTGCTGAATTCATTGGGTTTTCAAAGATAAGTCTCACCCAAGAGAGAGAGCATGATTTTTCTTTACACACTTTGTTCAAGGAGACCAGTTACTGCTGCTACTCGCCTTCAAGAAGTTCTTGCTATATATTCCCTCTTGGACACCCTGGCTAAATCCAGTAGCACTTTGAGGGAAGAACTATCTAATTGCTCACATGACTTTGTCTCCCCTCTCTCCCACAAACAACCAGAGTTGCACAAGATTTCATATGAGCAGTAAATAAATACTCGTCAGTTGACTGGCACAGCTATTTTCAGCATGGGCTCCTTTTCTCCTTCCAGACTTTCATGAGACCTTTACAGTCATCCTTGTCACTCAGCACTGCCAGGAGAAAAATCAAACCAAAGGCCATTGGAGAGCACTTCAAGTCACGAGTTGGGCTTGATCAATAGATGGATTGTACAGGAAGATATTACCATCATGCCTCTAACAGAGAGCAGAAATATATTGTGTGCTCCCTAAAGTACTTTAGCGCCCATAGTCTTACAACTTGTTGATTTTCCTCCATAAACTAGTTCTCTTTGCCACTCAAGGGAGTATTTTATGACAACATCGTCAGAGTTTGTGGAGAGGCCCAAAGCAAAGAGTACTTAAGCATGTCAGAGTGGACCCCAAAAGTGCCCCATGGAGAGTCATAGAATAAGCACTTCCACAGTGAAATGGCCCAGACTCAGACCCAATTATGTGTGTGAGCCCGAGGTGCTTACCCACACACCTCTAAGGTGGCTGCAAGATCAGTGACTGTTAAAAAGTGCCAACTATTAGGGAAACTATCCAGGGTAAGTCGCAAACATTTGTCACAGGCACTCTGGGGGATATGTGTCTGTGATTATGTGCTTTAAAATGGTCATCAAAAATACCTTCTCGAAGAAGCACTCATGAGGAAAAATGTAAATCTGTTTATTTTAAAAGCCAGATTTTAAGATCTGATTTTTACAAAGATCAACTATTTTCAATATAAGGAAGATTTTTAATGTGTATTCTCAAGATAATGGGGAAATTAACTTAAGCAATACTGGGACCAACAGTTAGCATAATGGCTATGTCGCTGGACTCCCATGTAGTCGACCGTGGTTCGAGTCCTGGACTTGGTGGCTTAAATTTACTCTGAGTGCGTGTGCGTGTGTGCCCAAGATCCCAAGAGGAGAATGGAGGAGAAGGGATTGTGGCATGGCCATCCCCCTTGGGGGATGATTTCTCACTTTCTGTCTCTGTCTCTCTCTCTTTCTGGCGAGTACATACACCCTATAGCAAAAACCTCTCAAAATAAAGGAAAAAAAAAAACTTAAGCAATATTACTCTCATTTCAGAATAATATTATAGATGTATGGCCTTGCTGTTGATTTTCCTAACTTTTTTTTTTTTACACCGCATGTTTGTTTACATGCTTATAGAAAATACTGACATGCTTTTCTGTTAATGTGATTGCTGTATGTTTTATAGGTAACCCCTAGGTCGACAACATAGAAGAGATAGTACAAAAGCAAAACGCAACCTCATGTTTTTCCTCATACAACCCACCCAGACTTGCTCTGTAGGGCTTGCTTTTTGGCTAACTATGGATAAAATCCAAATCAGACAACTCATCCTTAGGTAATAAGAAGCCATCCACTGATTTCTAGTCACAAAATAAGTCTCAGTTCAGTAATTAAACTTATGGAGTCCAGGATAACAATTGAAACATTCAACTTCCCTTGGACTTTGAGCTTTTCTCTTTCTTTACCTTGGGCTGGGTCTCTTTGGGGACCATAGGATGGAAGGTGGAGGAGGGTGGGTTCAGCTTATTTTTATTCCCCGTCTTCCCTCATCCAATAGGCTCCCTCTGGTGCCTAAAGGACGGAGGCAGGGGGACAATATTCCTAGACCCTGTCTGGCAGACTGTGTGGACTTCCTTTAAAATTGGTTTCCCAGAGTTCAGCAACAGTAGAGTAAGCCTCCTTCTTTCTCACAAAAGCTGCTCTAGTGACTTTATCAGACAACTACCCACTCTGTGTCACCTTCAAAGGCTCATATGTTTCTCTGGCCAGTGGGACTTCATTCCCAACCTCTTCTGACCACCTTGACAACTTCTCCCAGGCCTGTTTCCTAGGCTGTAGGTGGGAGAAGAGCTAGGAGCTCCAGAACTATACCTTGGAAGCCTTGTAGACAAACCTTGTTCTGGTCTCACACACTCTTTCTAGGCAGAACTCTCCCAGGTAAAGTATCTTGTTACATACCAGTGCTATGTACGATGAGTTGGGTGGGTGCACAATATCAGGAAAAGCTATTATTCATTTACATGACTCACCCCACACTTACCTTATGCCTAATTAAACCAAGAAAATATTATTGGAGAAGATTGCCAGGTATTTAGACCTTTAAGTCTCCATTGACTGAAGGAGAGGAATAGACAGCTAAGTGAAGAAATATGGGCAAAAGGGTCACATCAATTACCCTTAGGTAACATTAGTGAGCTAAGAATGAATTTGAGGATTAGCTGTATTCACATATGATATAAGACTGTGAGAGGAGTGGTCCTGTGATTTCAAGATACTCTGGTTAACAGAGTCACACTTGCTTTTTGCCTTCATTTTTTCAGTGTTCCAGTTTCTTCTGCCTTTTGTCACATCTATATGGGAAGTGATCATTTCCTAAATATTTCCCATCTATTAGTCATAATTTGTGTTGTAGATATGGTGATCTGCTAATCCCAAAGGATGCAGACATAAGTGTGGGGACAAGATTGCCCAGCATGGAGTTAAGAAAAAGATCTAGATGTCTAGACTCCTAGATGCTCATTATACCAAGGGGAGTACTATTATTTTGTAGAGTAATTCTAGATTTCTATAAGTCTGAATGCAAGCGCTCAGCTTTGCTTATATTCTGAGTGAAAATAAAATATTTCTTCTGCCCTTGAATTTGTTTCCTGGTTTAGGCTTAGTTATCCAGTTTAGTGAAAGTTGATAGTACCTTCCTTAGGGTTGATCTTGATTGAAATGAACCTGTTTATACATTGCCAGGCCCAAGTGCCTCTTGGTAGTATCTATGGCTTCCCAGAAGCCTTGTGATCTATACAGCTGGCCTCTAAGTGAAGGGAGGACTACAGCCCTGGACATACTTCTGGCAGAGATGGGAATTATTAGAACCAGTGAAGTCAGAGATATGTGCTAAGTTTGTTTGTCAACAGCCTGAGCTATGGGTTACTGCTCTTTTAACAGAGAAGACCTCCCATCTGGCGCTGGGGAGGGCCTGAAGATCAGGAGGCTCTTAGAATGATAATGGAGGACAAGACTCATTATAGTTATAACATACTTTCCATCTTCTCCTCCATCCTTTTATTACTAGATGGAGGGGAGGAACCAGGGATGTAAAACCATGTGCTGCTTCTTAGTCTGAACACAGTCCCTTTGGGGGACAAGGTCATTTTCCTGTTCCAGAATTGCTGCCATTTGTCCAAATACAGTTGATAACTGAGCAGCCCCTGAGCACTGGGCATCTGCCCTAAGGGCTCTGGAGTGTGATACCCAGGCTGCCTGGCTCTGGCTCTACAACTACAAGTGTTCCAGGTGCAGATACCCACAGCAGACATCATGTCTGGTGCCAAACCTGTGTGGTTCCTTCCACAAGCCTCTTCCCCTGATGGGCAGCAGAGACAGAAATTTGATAAGGAAGGAAGGTAAAAGGTATTTACTTGGCTCACAGCTTTGCCCTTCTCATGCCCTGTACTCCAAGCAGAGACGAGCTTGGATGCGACTCTTTCTTGTGTGTGTGTCAGTGTGTGCATGTGCACGTGTGTCTGTATGTGTGTACATATGTTCATGTATATGGGATATGTATATACATGTGTAAAGTGATTCTCATTGTTCTCCTTCCTCCCTCCTATCCAGGAAGGAATATACCAGGGACTGTTCTAATCATGTTGTATAATTAGAAACTCTAGGTCAAGCAATTTCTTTCCTTCCAAGTGTGCTGACCTGCAAACCCATGGAACTCTTGTCATAGCTTTATTTTGTAAATGTATCTATTTGCTAGTTTGATGTGTGAGTAAAATTCTTACCATCAGTCTTACTATTTTTCATTAAATCTGTTAACTATTTGCAGAATTTTGAGAGTTATATAGGCATTTTTGGATAAAATAAAAACTTAACAAGCTTTGTTTTCATATTCAGAATCCCACATTTTTTTTATTATTTTCTCTCCTCCCAAACAACTGTTTTTCCATGTGCTATTGTCCAATACATGGAATAGCCAGTGGCCACTTTGGCAATGAGTGAATAATGGCAGCCAGAAGGTCTATAAGTCTGGAACCCCTCCCATTCCCCTGGCAGGGGCAAGGGTGACCCATAATGGACACCAGCTGTCAAAACCTCAGCTAGCCTGGCTCTGCTGACTGATGTTGGTCTCTTGTTCTTGCCGGGAAGGGGCTGTATCCTATCCACCATAACCCACATGGCCTGGTCCACAAAGCATAGTCATTGCTATTTAGATAGTGCCATGCACAGACATAATTGAAATTGAGGAAGCAGTTCAACGTCACTAAAGGAAGATTCTCTTTGTCCAGAGCCCTGGAGACCCCTAGGAATATGAGAGAGCAGCTCTGAGATGCCCATATGCTTTGGAACATCACCTCTACCCTGGGCCACTGGGCTGTGAGTGGTGGGAAGTGGCCAGACCATTTGCTATGGGAGTTCTCATGACCTCACCCTGATTGTTGTATTACTAGGTGGTAATACGCTCTTATTAAGAAACAGCTAAGTCCAAGGTCTCTTTGTATGTGGTTGTTTCCTGAGCTTATCCATCTAAGATGCTATATGAGTCTGGGCTATTTGGAAATGAATGAATACTTCTAGATACAGACACTGGAGAGGGGCTGATGGGAGAATGGGGAGTGGAAGTCGAGGGGTGGGCACAAGGTCATGTCAGGAAGAGGGCTGGACTGAAACGTGTATGTGATCTTGAGCCCTGAATTCCTGCATACCCATTGTCAGGTATTGCCCTGTCTTTGGATGAGAACATCACTAGATAAGAACTTCCACAATGAAAACATACAAGCTTCCCATATCATGCACAGCCAATTTGAATTTTCAAGGCCATGTTTTATCAATTGTTTAGTTTTTCAAAATTGATGTGAAAAATGATATGCTAATGACAATTCCTTTGGTCCTACAGATAAAAGCAAAGAGCGCAGCCGAGTTCCCTGCCCTCCTGCCCTGATGCTGCACTCAGAAAGGAAGAGCCAGGCTGGAGACAAAGAAGATAAGGTTGGTTATGGGACTTGCCTGGATTTTAGAGACACAAAACCCCAGGTCTGGAGAATCAGGGGCCAGGACACCCTCACATCTGTTTTCTACATGGCATTTATGGAACAGCTTTTCCACTCTGCTGTATGAGACAGAGACAGATCCTGCACAGCAATTCCAGAACACTGATGAAAAGGAGAGCATCAGAGAGCATTTTGAAAAGCAGGCCTGGCTCATCCTTTCCAGATTCAGTGACTGGTGAACACTCCATTAAGAATGAACTTGGCTTCCTATTTACATTTTGTTCATTTTCAGAATGACGAGAGGACACACAAGGCAGTCAGGCTTTGCAGATGGACTCCACTTAGGCATGGGAACAGTTTATATTTGGATTTTACCGTTAAAGAAAACCCAGCATACATTCATTAATTCTTTTTTTTTTTTTTTTTTTTGAGAAGTTTTTGCTATAGGGCATGTGCGCTCGCCAGACAGACAGAGAGAGACAGAGAGACAGAAAGCGAGAAATCACCCCCCAGGGGGATGGCCATGCCACAATCCCTTCTCCTCCATTCTTCTCTCAGGATCTTGGGCATGCACTCACATGCACCCAGCGTGAGTTTAAGCCACTGGGTCCGGGACTTGAACCGTGGTCTACTACGTGGGAGTCCAGCGACATAGCCATTACGCTAACTGCTAGTCCCACCAAATGATATTTTAAAGACTGACCAGGACAGTATATTCAGTGTATTTAATGTTTTCAATAGCACAGCCCTTCCTCTGAAAGACCCAAGGGATTCCCTTGTATTGCTACATTAGTTTGGCTTCATCTGTCAAATACAGTGGAGGCTCTGGTTTGACTCAATATTTTATTAAACATTCTCTCTTACTTTACCTCTATCATGTATTACTCTGTTTCAAGGACCCCTGTGAGTTTTCCGTTCTCCTATTTTTTTTTTTTTTGTTGGTTTTTAGTTTTTGCTATGTGGTGCATGTATTTCCCAAAGAGAGGTAGAGAAATAGAGAGAGAAAGAGAGAGAGAGAGAGAGAGAGAGAAGGAAATGAGAAATCACTCTGATGGGGAATGGCCACACTGAAATCCCTTCTCCATTCCCCTCTTGGGATTTTGGGGACACACACGCACGACTGGTATGTTTTTTAAGCTGCTGAGTCCAAGGCTTAAACTGCAGTCAGTCATGTGGCATTTAGACACACTAACCATAGTGCCACCTGCTGACTCTCTCCTTGGGTTTTGTATCTGCTCCCCATTTAGTATTACTGGAGAGCATAATCACCATATGGTTCACCTCTTCATCCTTATGATCAGTGCCAATGGCAAATGGTGAAATTTGATTACAAATGTTAGTGCAAATTAAACTCTGGCCCCCTGATGTATGATTTTTTTGTAGGAGATTAACATCTAAGCCAGCATTACATATTCATTACACAGATAGCCTTTCTAGTGCCTTAAATAAATACTTTCTTTATCACTGAGTTCTGCTAGTCTAATTCACTTTTATTGCTTTAGTGTGGAACAGGAGTTTTATACCATGATTAGCCATTTTTATCACCAACAGGAAATCATAACCAGTGTGCATCTCATGAAGACGACCTCAGTAATTAGTGGCACAGAATCCTAGCATTGCCAAATGTAAACGTTAGTACCGATCACAAACTATATTCTACCATATTTACTTGAATAATTAGCTGTGGTAATCTACTACTTAGAGACTCCTTGTTGAGTTCCTGTTGTTCAATTAACTTCATAATGAAAATCCCCTCTAGTTTTTCTAATTGGATTAGTAATATAAACTCTGGTCTTAATATATATTTTTGAGCTAAGTGTTTCTGAATACTCCCTGTTATGCTAATTATTTATCCTGACCTTGTTCTCTCACAGAAAACAAAGATATTTTCTACTACCAGAAAATTCAAAAAAAGCCCATTGTTCTGAAAGTTATAAATTTAAGGATAATTATACAAATTATAAATCATTTGTTTAATGCAATTATTTGTCAAAATAAACAGGAAGACCCAGTAAAATACTAGAATGAACATGTATGGTCCCTCTTTTTGTCTTTACTTATGTAATGCTCAAGTAAATTCCCTTCCCAGATTTACCCTCATGCCAGAGACCTTGCAGAAAATTTCCAGCTATTTCCATATCAAGACTTATCCTTTCCTCTTGGCAGGGGTCTCCTAATATTGGGCACTCATTCTTGATACCATTCTTTCTTGATAAAACTGAAAAACAGAGGAAGTTTCACTCTGTTATCAATGGTTTTACCAAAGGGCCACATGTGACAGATTTACTTGAATGTAATTCACCCTTGGCTCTTATAGATAGTTGGGATTATTTTAACTCTTTGCTCAAATTTTATGCTCCTATCCTTCCATAATTTAGCACTTTCCTTTCTAAATCCTCTGTTTGAATGGTGGCTAGACTATGAATATGAATCTTGGCCAAAGCGTAACCATCAGACAAGCATGCTGGGCTTTGGTAAGATTGTTGCCTCACTTGATTAGCTAACTTTGCGTGGAGGAGCTATCCTGGTAGAGTTCTGGAGAGTTGATTTCATTTAGTTTTGGTCAGTCAAATTTTGGGAAGATATTTGATTTATTTTTTAATGAATCTAAAGTTTTAATTGCACCTGACATTCTCAGCTTAGAATGTTGCTCAGGTTGTTGCTTTGGCCAATACTCTGATACCTGTAAAAGATTTCTTTCTTTCTTTCTTTATGATACAGCATGTGTGCATGAGAGAAAGAGAGAGAAGTAGAGAGAGAAATATGAGGCCCCTCTACTGGGTCCAGTTACACTGTGAGTTTCTTCCTCTACTCCTCTAGCCAGCTAGATCAGGCATTCATGTCAGGTGTGTTTCAGACATTCATACCATGGCATACATGGGCATTTATACTGTGGTTCCCATGTGGGATTCAGCCTCTCTTGAGCAGCACATTACCAGTGATTCACGGAGCCAGCCTTTCACTGATATCTTTTAATCTCACTTGATTTTCCAAAAAAGAAAAAGAACATAATCTTTATCATAGAATTCCAAGTTTGATATTAAACCATGGAAACATCTAGGAGAAAAAAATTTCTTCACCTCTAGAATTTATGATAGTCTCTGTGAATTCATTTTTTCCCCTTCTAGCTGTTCCAAAACTGTGATACATTTTAACTGTTTAAAATTTTTCATTGTGGGGAACCAGCAGTTAGCGTAATGGCTATGTCGCTGGACTCCCACGTAGTCGACCGCGGTTCGCATCCCGGACCCGGTGCCTTAAAACTCACACCAGGCGCGTGTGCATGCGTGCCCAAGATCCCGAGAGGAGAATGGAGGAGAAGGGATTGTGGTGTGACCATCCCCCCTGGGGGGTGATTTCTCGCTTTCTGTCTCTATGTCTCTCTCTGTCTGTCTGGCGAGCGCACGCGCCCTATAGTGAAAACCTCTCCAAAAAAAAAAAAAAAAAATTCTCATTGTGTTTTTCAGTTCCACTGGTAGAAATTCAGCAGTGTTGGCCTACCATTAAACAAATATCCAGTGTCTACCATATATCAATGTAGCTAAATAAGTTAATCTGAATCTTGGGTTTATATTTATGTTGGCGTTACGATTGTTCATGTTTTCAAATCTGAATTTTCATTCTTCCCCAAATTTTATCTCATACTAACACCGAACATGTGACCCAACCATGGTTTCATATTTTTTTAACTTTAGAGAATACATATTTATTTTCTTCTAGGTGATAGCAATGTTCAAACATTCTTTGTTTTCCAAGTGGAGACACAGAGTTAGAGTGATGCTGTTCTACTCCAACTGGGCATCAGAATCACCTGCACAATGTAGAACAGCCCCCTTGAGTCCTGATGCTCTGGAAAGGTGGGAGCCACCTGAAAGCAGCAGTGCTGAGAGGGCCAAGCCATTATTTAAGAATATGGGCTAGTTATTTCCTCTCACCTTAATGATATCTAGATGTGCCAACCTCAGCTGCATCCAGGATCCCTCATGACTTCAAGGTTTTTGTCACTAAATAGCTTTTTAGTGGCACAGTGACTCTAGCTGCTGGGATGGGCTCATTTCCAAAGATAAACCCAGTGCATTTTTTGCCCCAAAGACATTAGGCCTCTAAAGCATTCATTCTCTCTCATTTTTTTAATTAATTTTTTCCATGAGAGAGGGAGACCAAGAGAGAGAGGCACTTCCAACAAGGTTCTCATGCCCTCTTTCAGCATCAACCAGCCAGGATCACAGGTATGGGAACACTTACCCATGCCTGGCATGCATAGGGAGACCTTGGATGTGAACCTAGAACCTGCGCTTATGGCCTCAGGATCATGAAATGTTGTATTACTGTTGTAGCCAAAAAGTATATATTCTCTTGGCTGCTACTTTCTGTCTCTGTTTCTGGAAAACCAGGCAGCTTAGACAATTTAGGATAATTAGGGGTATGCTTTGTCTTCTTTATTCAATGAGTCTGTTATGCCATTAATTCTATATTCTCAACATAATTGCCCAGCCCGATTGCTTTGTTGTACTGAGAGGATCATTATCTACTGTCTACTGTAAGCAGGTCTGCCTGCAGGAGACTTTTGTTATTCTTTACTTGGTTGCCTATAACTGAAGATGAATGTTTAAAATTAAAAACAGCTTTCTCTCTTTCAAAAGGAGCCTTCATCGCTACTAGTGAGAGGAGAAGAGAGCACAGAAAAAGGCAATAGACCCGTGGCTTCTACTCCAGTCCCTGGATCCCCCTGGTAAGATAATTAGAAACCTGAGAGCAATGAAAAACAGTGCTGTCTTGTCCCAGAATTTGCTTGACATCACTGAAGAGAAAATGTATGTTCCTTAGGTAATACTGTGTTTTAAAAAACGAATCTGCAACTCACTGCAGGTATATTTCTGCACTGTTGTCACATTATGCAGAAAGAAAAATAGCACTTAAGTGATATGTTATCCTATTCTGATCTATTTGTGAATATGTATTAAAATAATAATACTGTTGCATACATATCAGTGAAAGACATGTCTGAAGTAAATCTGGCATGCCTTAAGCTCAAAGGATTTTTTCCCCCTTCACTCCAAGAAAAAGAGTAACTGAATGACTGTTAATTAAAGACATGTCTAGCTCTCTCCAGTTGCCCTGTGAGGATTCTAGATCTTTGAGTATGCCATGCTCAAAAATACCCTCCACAAGGGAGCCACAGTCTTTGGTTTTTTAAAAATGCCCTTTTATAATGGAGTCATTTGGAAGCAGAATAAAAAGGTTATTATTGTAAAAATTAGTTTTAAAACCTGAAGATTAGAGTGCAATATACAGCTGGGAGAAACAACTAATTTAAAGGGCAGAAATAGCAACTGCTTGCATCAGTTTAATGTGCCATCCAGGTACAGAGAAGTAGCCTGCTAATGCTCTCAAGGCCCTGCATCAACCTTGCATATTAAATGAGAGCATCCCTAGTGACTAGAGAACCTGTTGTGCTCTATGGCAGTGTCCTGATCACCTATTATGGTAAACCACACTCTTATCTAGAGTGGACCAGCACCCGATCCTCTGCCAGTTCAATAGTCAGTGCTTGCTGGCACCTGGTAGCCTCTGGCCCTCTGCCTTCAGCTGAAACTGCCATACAGCTGGGAGCACATCTGTGTGAGTCCTTCCTAGACTCATACACTTTTTCCCAACAACAACTAATTCTCCAGCACTTACTGAGTGTCCTGTCATTTAGTTTAGTTATGATATTAACTGTCCAGTTAGCTCAGACATCACAGGCTAAATGGCTCAGTCCCAAAAGACTGCCCCCACTTCAGATGCTAGCCTCAAATGGAATCCCCTTCACTTCTGCCCAGCTACCTACAAATTCTAGGATTCTTGTGACCTCCCCTCAGTTTTGATAATTCAATAGGATGGCTCATAGAGCTTAAAATATTTTGCTTTACTTACAATTATATGTTATTTTTTAGAAAGAATAAAACTTGGGAACAGATAAATGGAATAGATGTATATGGCAAGATATGTGCCAAGGGGTGCAGAGCTTCCATGCTTTATCCAGGCATACTGCCCTCCAGGGACCTTGAGATGTTCACCAAACTGAGGTTCCCATAACTTCATTTTTTTCAGAGTTTTAATGGTGGTTTCATTACATTGGCATGATTTATTAAATAATTATTCATGTGATTGAACTCTATCTTCAGCCCCTTACCACTTCCCAGAAGAGGTTGGGGGTGGGACTGAAAGTTACAACTCTCTAATCCCATGGTTGGTCTCCAGAGAGACCATCCTGAAGTTATATAGGGAGTCATTAGCAGAAACTCAGATATGACCAAAAGGAGTATTAGAAATAACAAAAGACAGTCCTCATCACCCTTATCACTCATGTAATTTCAAGAGTTTTAGGAACTATGTAACAGAAACCTGAGACAAAGACTATGTAGTCTATTTGTATATCTATATCTACATATATTTTACTATTATTATAATACCACAAGCACTATTTGGAATTTCTTACAACTTAACTCTCTCAAATGTGTTTCTAGGGCAAGAACAGTGCACCAAATTATATTGGGGGAGGGAATTGGTATAAATTCAGTAATGCTATGTGGACCTGCCATTATACTTCTATGCTGACGCTATGAGGGAGATTATAACTGTGTAAAAGACATGACCTTGAACACTAGAACCTTCTAAATGTGAAAGCTACATATTTTTTCCCCTTAATAGTATCATGTTGCAATGCAAAATGCTGAATAAGATCTGGGGAATCAACACTGTTCCACAGCTGTAGCTCTCCCTTCCTGTCCTTTTCCTATAAATTGTTAATCAGTGTGTAAGTCCTCTTACCCATAATAAGGGGCCTATTTATTATCACATGATCATGTCATGAGGGAACTCCATCCCTGAGGTCACAGATGTTCAGGAGCTCAGGAGAAGAATGAGGGAGCATTGACAGATTGGGATAGAAGACTCCAAGCTAGAAAAAGGACTGTGAGCAGGTTGTAGCTTTCTGAGGGTGGAGGGACCATGCATGGGATACTTTCAGGTGAAGAAATGAACAAAGGTATAGTGTGAATGACCAGGAGGATGGCTAGGTTAGCAGGAATATTTGGGAACAAGGACTTATAACTGAGGTGGGATTCATGAGAGACTTAGAGGATAAAGGAAGATCAATCAAACCCCCACTGGTCTTTATGTAGTGGGGTTATGGAGCCTAGCCATCTTCTCTCTGACTCCAAACATGATGAGAAAAGAGAATCCTGCACAAAGGCCCAGGTGGGCAGTGGTATTAGTTAGTCTATTATAGGAGAAAAGCTAAATGCCTGCAAGTTGATGGAAGAGCGCCATTTGTGTAGTGCCCTATCTAAATCAGAACTAGGTACACTTGATGGAACCTGTGCAATATTATAGAGGTCATGGAGATACAGCTGATGCTTCCCATGCATTTCTCATCTTGTGACTTTCTAGTCTTGGTCCTGCTTGAGTGAGTATTCCTTGCCTTGGTTGCATGGCTGTCTCCTAAGGAATTAAATGTTGGAAGATCCATCACTAGAACTTATAAGTTGAGTCTGCACTTCCCCTGTGAAGTAGAGGGATCCTTGACATTGCAGTGAAGGGGCAACCGTCAGTCCTGGCTTCTGCTTTTGCAAGCTGCAGTTGAGAAGGAACTTGGAGTATGTTGTGTTAAGACATCCTCATTAATCTTGGCATCGCACATGTGGAAACTTTGGGAACAACACACTTCCATGACACCTCAGTCTGCCACTAGGAAAATAACTCTTCTGCTATGGAGAACTGTGACTGTTTCACTCAATTAACTCCAATCATCTGCTATGATTTCCATTCAGAAGGATTTGCTGGTGGTTAGCCTTTACCCAGTCAATCCGGTTCTTGAGGGGCAGGAAGGACAAAGATACTCACTTGCAGAACTGGGGTCCAGGAATGCAGTTCCACCATATATCCTTCTCTCCAACCACCTG
Source organism: Tupaia tana (assembly GCA_026018925.1). Lineage (NCBI taxonomy): Eukaryota > Metazoa > Chordata > Mammalia > Scandentia > Tupaiidae > Tupaia > Tupaia tana. Next base: position 42,560,768 of record JAKSZU010000010.1, on the reverse strand, counting down.
TTTGAAACTTCCACATCTTGGTAAGGGCACCCTTTCCAAGATAGAAAATGTTATAGGTACTGTGGCTACCTTGAACTTTCTAATAAGCAACTTCATTGGACAAGTAATACCACAAAAGATCTCAACAGAACTTTGAAGAAGTCTCAGAGATGGCTTCACAAAAAGTGCAAATGTCCCTCACTGCCAAAATTGAGTGACTCTTTGGCCTTCATCTCAGTAGCAGAATGTTTAAACCAAGAGGCCAACCCTGCAGTGGCTCTGTTAGGCTCTCACACATGGCTGGAAGTGTGTGACTAAATTTGCCTGTTTGCCCTGAGTTGGCAAACACAAGCACTCTCCTTCAGGGGTACACTGCCCCTTCACTCCTATGAGGCCCTAAACTGCAGGTGAGAACATGTCTTGCAGAAGGTCATCATGGCTAATGGTAGAGCAGGGAAAGGTCCTGTTCTTGGGGTTCAGAACAAGACGTTCCATATAGACCTGGGTGAAAGAATTGCAGGAAGTGACTGAGCCTCTAGAAGTCAAGCTCATGGATACCTGGCACATCTTGCAGGTGCTATTAGCTGAATCAATGACAGGAAGAGCAAGCACAATTGCCGATGAAGCTTGTCTGGTTATGGGGTGATTCTCTCCTTCTCATGGCAGGAGTGAGGGCCAAGGTTGGCAGCTCAGGTCACATCCCAGCAATAGACACCTAAGAATTCTCCTGAGAACACCTGGGTTCCAGAGAATTCAGTGTAAGTGGGGGCCAAGCCGGCTGGGCTAACAGGCCTAGAAAGGTTTTTTCCTAATCATCACAGAGCTGTCCAGGGGCAGCTAGAACCACAACAATAATGTAGAAAATGTGGGACTCTACTCATAACATGTACTATGAAAATCAAATAGTTCTTACTCTTGCTTAACTTTTTCATCATGGGTACATTTTAATAAAATCAAAACTGAGAAATGGAATGTTTGAGAGAACAGCAGCATAAATAACACCCCAAATCTCATATATATAACTTGAGGGAAAAAAATCTTATTTTTAAAGGTAAAAAACATTGGATATTTTCTGATTTGCATTTACTCCTTGGAAAATGTCCTAGAAAATGATTAGGTTGTGGAAATTGGTTTAAAGGTGATGAAAGAAGAAGGGTGTTGTTCCTCCCTGTTCTCTGCAGGAGCTGCTCCATGGTAGGAAGCCAAATGAATCCATAGAAATGCCAAAAGCAAAAGGATAGCATTCTTCGTTATCCTTAACTATACATAGAAGATTCTCTTTGCTATTCTAATTGTCAAGAGAAATAGATGTATAGTGATTTAATGTATGAATAATAATAAAAATTAACTAATTAATTTTTTAAAACTCTAAAAAACCCCAGAAAGTATTGATGTAATGCTTAACACTTGAGAAAAACAGTCAATGCCCTGACCGTGAATAAAAATGGAGAAAGAGCCATCTACTTGTTACTGTCTCACTGCCTGCACCAGTTTAACAATTAAAAATGATTTCAGAATCCAGAAGAACTTCTTTAGCCAACTCTACTAGTCAGAAACTCATGTAGATTAATACTGTCAGATAGTTCCAATGATATCATAATCTGAGTCATGACACTTTAAGAAAAATAAAGAAAAAAGATGAAGACCGTATATCGACTTTCATACAAAGTAATATCCTATCCATTTCTAAATGAGATTGAGTCCATGTCATAGCAATAGCTATAATGAAATTTTAATTATTTTTAAAAGTCTCTTCTAAATTTTAGGTATATTATTAACACTAAAATAGCATTGTTTAGTCCCTTAAGAAATTTGTAGAAATATTCTTCTTTTGTAATTTGGCTTTTCATTCACATGTAATTTGGGGGGAAATTAAACCACTATTCTTATTGGGAGGTTATTAAAATGCTTTTTTCTTGGATTTGTTGATGATCTGGGGAAATTTCAAAGATAATTGTTAAGCAAAGTATAAAATGCATGAGCTTTTATCTTAAATGACAATAAATGCCAGTGATAATAATTTGAATCTTAATATTATTTTAAAGACTATGAATTTACAAATAATTAGCTATTTTCATTAAATTAAATGTACACACAAATTATTGTTTTTAGCATTATGTAATTTTTCTAAAAATTCCAGATTCATATGCTACAAGTTTTAGGTCAGTGGTCTATTAATAACACAGTCCAAAGTTCTTTTTTAAATGACTTGGGAAGAACTAAAAGTGTGCTTTAAAAAAGATTAGGGATATGCTGTATCCATCAGAATGCTGACACTTTCAGAAGGTGCCGGTTCCTAGCAAAGCTGATTGATGTTTGTATCCTAAGAAGCAAAAGTAGTTGATAAAAGAAGAACATGACACATTATCAAACTGAACATGGTGCGCTCTTATAATGTTAATAATCTGTGTCATAACAGAGAAGTCAATGGCTGATTTTACATTTCTGCTTTGGAGACCTAAGAGGTGTGGGCAGATACTAATAATGCAAGAGATGTGCTTTTACAGGACTATTGTAGATGTCAAGCATGGGCGACAATTCTTCAAATAACTGATTAGTGTTTTGAAATCTCCAATACAATCCTTGGCCCTTCTGATTTTATGTTAATAATATATCTTTAATTCTGACTTTATTTGATATTTTAGCATCTGTTGACATCTTCTTTACAATTTATAACTATTAACTTGTTAGTTATGACATTTAACAAGTAATTTCTCTGAAATTTTTAAGTACAGGTATTGAACAGGTTTGACTTTGAAAGATTATCAAAAACATGTTCTTGGATGAAATTGGTAGAACTTTTCTGGAAAGAAAAGAAGGTTTCCGACACATAATATATATGGATGATTTTCAACAAGAAAAACCTAATTAGGAATTATGGTTATTAAGGGATGTAGGCTTGGTCACATCAGAGTTCATCTATTTTTCATGCACACAGTTGCGTGCAGTAGCACTCGCTAAACTTAGAGATGACATAACATCAGTCTTCTTTGAATATATACCACTGAAGGGAAACCAAATGTCACTTTGTCCCTTCTGTATAATCGAGTCTTTTATTATGTCAGAAGAGGGACAGGTGAGGTGTTACTTGTTGGGAAGGGGATACTAATGTTGAATTAAATGTCAAAGTGGGTTAGTTAAGGCAAATGGAGGAGGATGCATGAGAAAGCTGCCATTTAGATGTACATTTAAGAGCCTCCAGAGGTAGCAGCCCCCAGAATGGAGAATGTAAATGTGCCATTTCCAGTTTTGTCTTGACTTACTCTTGTTGGTCTCTAAGCAATCTTGCTTTTACCCCGAAACGGTAATAATCCTCTGTTGTCCCCTTGCCTGTATCTGGCAGGTTGGTGATTCTGCCTCTCTCTAACTAAGCAGGAAAATAAGAAGTTGGGATTTCACTGCAATTAGAAATGAACCCTGTGGTATCAGAAAAGCTGGAACTCTGATGGAAGCATGAACCAAGGAGAGGTCACTTTGAATCTCTATAAAGGGAAACTCTTCCAGAAGACCTCAGCCATGGTCAAGCTCACTGGAAGCCTTTTGTTTTTTGAAGACAGTCTGGGTTATGTTCTAACATTGAGAACAAGCCTCCTGAGGGTTTAGTTTTCATTCTCTGCAAGTCTGGGCACACGGTCAGTCGGAGCTTGAGCCTGGCCCAGTTACCACCTGCTTTCACTGACTTTATGCTGTTCATTATTTAAAAATGAGAAAATAAACTTATATGAAGCCACTAAAGACCAATACTATTTTTTTTTAGAGATTTTCGCTATAGGGCGCGTGTGCTCGCCAGACAGAGAGAGACAAAGAGACAGAAAGCGTGAAATCACCCCCCAGAGGGGATGGTCACGCCGCAATCCTTTCTCCTCCATTCTCCTCTCGGGATCTTGGGCACGCACGCACACGCGCCCGGCTTGAGTTTTAAGCCACCGGGTCCAGGACGCGAACCGTGGTCGACTATGAGGGAGTCCAGCGACGTAGCCATTACGCTATCTGCTGGTTCCCAAGACCAATACTATTTTTCAAGATACAATTTTTCAAGAGTTGAAGAAGTTAATGACCTTCATGACAACAAAAATGTGAGCCCAGGTTCAGTTGCATCTTTGTAATCAGCTAGGTTGTCCTGCAGTAATGTAGTGAGAACTTATCTGAGATACAGCCAGGAAACTTTCCCACACCTACTTTCCAGTGCCCTCTCTTTAATCTTTATACAATATACTTTCCCTGCACACCTTTTATATCAGAAGATGGAAGTAGGGGAGTCATTTATTTTCCTTCTGAGAAAACAACAAAATAAGCAGTGTAGAGCCATTGCTTTCAGGAGGCCAAGCCCTTAGGCTCCCAAGACCTGTGAAGCACCTGTCTGGCCAGCAGCTTGAGGGTCATCTATCTAAATGCTATTGCATCATCACTGGCCTGATCAACATTTGCATAAGAGATGGCACTACTGCTCCCTAGTTCCGAAGTTGAGAAATGTTAAATACTCACACAGCATATCATTAGGCATAAAGCTGCTTTTAAAAATCTAATGACAACTCATTTCTTTGGTTGGTTTTTATCCCTGTCTTGAATATCAAACAGAACACCTGTGCTACCTGTATGCTTTTTATGAAATAGAGTAGGTAGGATCTGTGGCCAGAGATGGTGAGATTGAGAAATATTCTTAGGAGGAAAGGTAGGAGGAAGGTTTCTACTCTTTCATCCTTGAATTTCTGTGTCTGCAAGTCACATAGTCTCCTTACTTAACCTGCTTAGTGGATGAGACAGAGCCACTCAATCCTGGCCAGGTCAGCTCCTTCAGGAGGCAAAGTTCTAGAGGAAGAAACAACAGCAAAGGACCCACAGGTATTGCCTCTTCATTTTCAGAGATCTCAAACTGGTAGATGGGTCCAGTAAACATCAGGCTCTGTCCAATAGACGGACTCTCCTGGGGCTGAGCATGCAGGTGCAAACTATAGACAGAGAGCAGCCCACAGGGTGCCTTTGTGTGTTGGGGGAGAGGGAAGTATGGGAGGCTAGGCACATAGTCTTTCTTCAGTGGATTTAGATTAAAGCTTGGAGAGAGAAGCAGGCATTTCACTTCCTAGAACTTAAAAACATGGGACGCTTCTATCCTCAGGGTGTAGTGTAAGAATCTTTTTGTAGAATAAGCAAAAGTCTCAGTTTTCATTTGATAAAATTCAGATCTTCACATATCAGAGATGCTCAGCATGGATATACTGTACCAAACTTAAATAACTCAGATGCAGTGACTATATCCTCTGGGATATGGGGACAGTTAAAGAGAAGAAGGGATATGGCAGCTATTCAGAAGTTATACAGCATGATTAAAGAAGGGGAACATATACACATTACTTAAAATGGGCATAAAATAATACATAAAATTAATTTTGCATGTTACAGCTGGCTTCGTCTAGTTGAAACCAACCGTAACAAGTGGATGGGCAGATTTCTCTCGAGGAACCACATTTATTTACCTGCCACCAGCTCTTTGGCTCAATTCCACACATTTCCTCTGGGCACAGGAACTGGGTTTTTTGTAGCCTGGATATAAATGTATGCCATGTTAATTGTTGTCAGTCCACCATCTCCTGGGTAATAATCACTTATTAAGTCCTAATTAGCTATTCTCCTTGGCATTAGAAGTTCAGTGGTGGCAAGTTAGGGACTTGGCAACTATTTCATCCATTTAGGCATCCCAAGGCATTGAGTTTTCACTGGATCTAGGATGAACTGTGGGCATCTCTGCACCTGAGCACCAGGAATTTAAAGCATCAGTGTATCCCCTGAAGCACTGAATTTACAACAAAGACTGATCTAGGATCTGGGAGAATTTGGCCAAATAAATATAAATCCCCAAATGTAAAGACTCTTTCTTAAGTTAACAGCAAAGCTCGGAAGCCAGAGGGTGAAATATCTCAGGAGCTTGATGAGAAAATGAACTGGTCTATTAGATAGAGTCGTATGGCAACTTCTATCAGGAGAACTTTTGAAATGCTTGTTTTATAGTGTCTCAGCATATTCGTTCCTTCAGGGAAAGGACACAACAGGCTAGAAGCCCTCAGAAGAGGATCTCAAAGAACCAAATTTCCTTGAGTTGCTCTGGTCTTTGGATGTTAGACACCTGGAGAAATTCGGGTGGGTCTCATCGCCTCAGCTGGAGGAGTGTGACCTGGACAGCCCTCCACTTTTTCCCCTCCACTACAGAAGGCCAGTGTCTCTCTTATACCTAGCATTAGGGGAGACTTCAGTGAGCACCTAATTGATGCACAACTTTCTGGATTGACCAACCTGCCTAGACCTTCTTGTATCAACCCACTTTGCCTAGGCTCACCTGCCCAAATCCACTGATTTGCTCTCGACCTAGTGTCAGGCTGACAAGAAATCTGTAAATGGCTGCTCACATCCCAAAGGTGAAATCCAATTGCTCTCAAACTCCATAGCTCTACATAAACACAGCTTTCTTGTCTGGGAGCCAGAGATACTTAACTATCTTCACTCATGTATTTTCAATTCCTTCCAATTCCACCTAGTTCTTTAGTCCCTGCCTCCTTCCATTGGCAAGAATCTCTTCAGAATCCAGAGTGCTGCCCACTGGTGTTCAGAAAAGCTAGTGAGTTATCATGAGCCACCTGGAAAAGTGCATTTATTCCCAGATTAGGAAAACCTCCCAGAGCCAGGTGGGAAGGATTGGTTTTAGCTAAAGATAAATCTTCACTAACCCTCTCTGGGTTCATAGACCACACATACCCCGCCCCCCGCCAGCACTTTGTGTTTGTGTTCCTGGGATCTCCCAGTTGCTTAATAATTTTCACATGAGATATTCTATCCACTTGTGGAATAAATTAAACATGCCTTGATACTTCTCACTTCAGCAAATCTTAATTAACTGGACACTTTTCAGTGAACATTTAATATTATTACCTTGGTCCTGACGATGGCAGTTCCTGTACTGGATAGGAGTGGATCTTATTTCTGAAAAGCCAGAGCATAGGTATTTTAAGAAAGTTGCAGGTTTAGGGACAAATATTTCTCTTGACATAAATACCACATGCCATCTAGGCTATTGGGAAGTTTCCTGAGAGCACTTAGTCCTTCTTTGCATGTGGCATTTGTCTTGAGTGAAGCTCCCCAAGAGCAGCACCTTTCCTGGAATCACTTTCAGTCACTCACAAGGAGCCACATCTCTATCGCAGGAAGGGGAAAGAGAAGCAGGGGCTAAGCATGGGTGTGACATCGGGTGGAGTCCAGGCCAAGGGCTTTGGACCATAACTACACCAGACTTGGCCTGTTCTTTTTATCTCTATCAGACAGTCAGGGATTGCAGGTAGAGACCAATTATCCAGAGAAGATGCAGCAGTGAGCCCAGAGCAGCCAACACTCTCAGTCATATCTTGGGGGTAGGTGCATCTGTCAGGTGAAGCTGATTTGCAGATAGAGGCCATCAATAGTGATCATGTCTGGGGTTATAGCACTAAATTGGAAAATTAAAAGAAGAATAGATGTTAGAATTGCAGTTGGGAGGGATTCGTTCATTCATCTTTTATAAATGAGAACACTGAGACTCATAGTGGTAAACCCATTCCTTATTTTGCCAAGAAACAGAGAAGCAAAATCCACACCTGATGACTGGTCGCCAAGGCCACAACTCCTAGACAAGTGCCCCTCCCTTCAGTGACTCTAGAGAAGGGAAGAGGTTGGCCAACTCTAGAGTGAAGCCATTAGAGGCTGGTACAATGTCCAGGCTGCTGGTGTGTGTACAGGACCCCAAGAGCAGAATGACTTCTTCCAGAGACCAATCTCCTTTTATGAATAAGGACATGTGGTATCCCTCAGGTCTATCTGCTGTATCTGAATCATAGTAAGTTGTTCTCTGTTTTACCTGGTGAGATCAGGACTCTTGGGAAGACCTTAGGGTCCACAAAACAGCTCTTAAATATTATGCAGACAGACAGAAATATAGAGAGCTAGGGAAGCTTCTAGAATTTTCCACTCAGGCCAGTACACTCAAACATCATAAAACAAAGCAATACAAGCAAGGCTGTTACAAATGGATCTGCTGGCTAGCAGGAGCTTTAGTCTTGGAGTAATTTTTCTAGCCATAGCCAAGTAAAAAAAAAAAGGCTTCTGGAGCCTGAATATAAAGCTGTGACTGAAGTTTGTTTCTACTCCCAACAAACCTGATTCAATACATGGCAAAATGACGAGTGAGTGGCTCAGAATTTGTCCTCATATCCCTCTACTGCTGCTGGTTGTACTCTTTTATGATGACATTAACTGCAGTCTTTGTAGAGTTGAAACTGGAAACAGAGCCAACTACCATAGTAGAAAAGCCATCCATCCCCCACCCACTGCTCCCCAAAAAGCACAGGCATAGTAGGGTGCTAAGAACAAGCTCTGCAGGTGGCAATTGCACAGCCCTACTTCAAGGAAGCAGTCTATCTATCACCAGACCTGCGTCTGGGAGGAAAGAAGTCTAGTTCTTATTACGGGTTTATGTTCCCTGCTAGTCCACACTCTGTCTAGAGAGTTCATGCAGTATCTGAACTCTGCATAATATACAGCAGGACATAATTACTTCCAGCTTTATACTCAATAAAAACTTCTATGCTAGGCGGGTTCGGTACTATAAAAGCATGCATTCTCCCTCCAGGCCCCCAAGAAGTTAGGTATCTCTTACTCAGAGTCTCTAGGACATGGGGGCTTGTCTGACTTGTAAATATGTGCCTGTTCTCTTGAGCTACTGCCTTCAGTGGAAGCAGGGACTTTTGCATGGAGCAGGATGTTCCCTCTGTCCTTCTCAATTTCTTCTTGTGAGATGGATCATTAAAATAAAGCAAATATCCATTCTAATCTCCACCTACAGAAATGGTAAAATGAGTCCACCATGTAGACTGAGGCAACCTTCACAGGATTACCAGGAAGGTCAAAGGCAGCTCTAAAGCTGAAGAGATGCCAGCCAATATCCCAGGTCACAACCTCCTTCCACATCTGATAGCCAGGCCAGCTGTGGCCAATGCCTCTGGATTTTGAGTCATTGCTAATTGGATGCTGGCACCCAGAACTGATTGTCCTTGCTAGTGAAGCCCATCAGTTAGTCCACCACAAACTAGTGGTTTCAAACTATACAAATTTATTATCTTATAATTTTAGAGATCAGCAGTCTCATATGAGACTCAATAGGCTAAAAGCAAGATGTCCACAGGACTGGTTCCTTTTAGAAGCTCCAGGGAAAATTCATTTCCTTGCAGTTTCTAATTTCTAAAAGACACTGCAATTCCTGAGCCCATGACCCCTTCTTTCATTTTCAAGGCTAGTAGCATGATGTCTCCCAACCTCTCTCTTTCTATATGTGTGAGACTGTGTGTATGTGTGTTATTTCACTCTGCTTCCACTTTTATACCCTCTTTGACTCTGATCCTCCTACCTCCCTTAAAAGGACTCTTGTGATTACATTTAGTACCCAGCTTATAAGGCAAAATAATTTCCCAATCTCAAGACCTTAGTCACATACTCATGGTCCCTTTAGCCATGAACACGGTCACTTCCAGGGATTAGGATATGGACTTCTTGGGGGCCATCATTCTATCGTACCCGTGAACTTGACATAGCCAGAGTAGTAAATATGACAGATGATTCAAGATTATTTTGGGGAAGCGCCTCCGCTGCTCAAGGAGAACCTTCTGGGAGGCTCAGACCAGAACTGGGCCTTGGTACCAGCATAGGGGTCATTCTCTGCAACATTCTAAAACTGGTTATGGTATAAAACCAAAAGCCAGTGGCCAGCTTTGATTAGTCAAGTTCATTGGAAATAGTGAGATCAGAATCCAAATTCCTCTGTGTATTTCTGCATTACAGATTCACTCTGCCACAGTCTTTAGAAAGAGATCTCTTCCTTTTTACGTTTTTCCTTTTTTTAAATTTTTATCTTTTCTGACAACCTTCCACAGATAAGGGGATTTGAAATTGTATATTGCTCCTTTCAGATATTTTAGATTCTCACATATAAAAATACAAAGCTTAATTCTTTGTTCTAAAAATGGAGTAGGCACCAGAACTGCAGTTGCTAATGAAAGCAACCTATTTAATAGCTATCTCTGTTGCTAGAGAGTAATGAGCTGTGGACTTATGCATTTCTCAATGGCCCTGCAGTGCTTAACTGGGGAAGTTTAGGGAACCACTCTCCAAATCACTCCATCACTTGATCTGGAGTCAGAGATCCTTCAGAGCACGTAGGGTCTGAACTGAAATTCTGACAGAGACAGTTGGTATTTAGAAAAGCGCTCTGACTTTCCATGACCTTGTTAAACCAGTAGGCTTCTCTGAACTTTGATGTCCATATTGGTAAAAGGATGGTCATGAGTATGTCTTCCCGTAATCAAATGTGATAAATATGAAAAAGATCTGAAAAGCACTTTAAAAAGTCAAACTTGGTCATTATTTGTATTTTCATATATAAACTTTGGAGATATCCGGATTCCCACCTTACAGGACTTTTTGGATTAGAGTACACACTAATGGCTCTAACTAGAAGTCTTTGATGGGACTGAAACACATTTTCAACTCAAACAGGTGTGTGGTCTGGACCGGTGATGATCGGGTTTTCTTCTTCAACCCGACGATGCAGCTGTCTGTCTGGGAGAAGCCAATGGACCTGAAGAACCGAGGGGACCTCAACAGGATCATCGAAGACCCACCCCATAAGCGCAAGCTGGAGGCATCAGCAAGTAACTAAGAGCTGGGCTATTTGCAGCCACTTTAAAGTTTTTATGCCATGCATTTCTAATGAACATGAAATGAAAGTATGTTTTTCCTAGTTATGTTGGAAATTGATTATTAAGAAATCATGTTCACGATTGCAGAACTTAATAATTATGTTTTCATGCAGGATCCTTCTAAGCAGTTGGCTCCCGCTTTCTTTTTCTATTATGTAAGGTTATTAATGGACTGAAAGCTGTTCATTCCATCAGCCACCCGTATCTTCCTTTCCAATATTGCCATTATCCAGCATTTTATGTTTGTTCCAAATGTCTTATGCACTCCACTTGAGAAACCAGATGTACACAAATGGTGATATATTTCCTTCTACCTCACACATTCATTTTAGACCCTCAGGCCAAATCAATACATTGTTGTATTTGAATGAATGTTTTAATTCATTAAAAATCCCTGCATGGAGAGAGGAAAGGATTGTTTCCAGTTATAGAGGAAGGAGATGCTTGTCAGAAAGAGAGTTGTTTCTGCCAACACCCTTGCAAATCGTGTTTCACCAAGAGTCAGAGAACTTTTAGCATTTTCAGAAAGGATCCTTTCCACTTAGCTCTAATGCATTTTTTTATCAGCTGCAGTGTTGGGAAAGCCTGACTCCTCCCCAGCATGCAGAATAAAATAGGACTGACTTCATTGGAGACATTTGAAAGTAGAAACTCTCTGCCAACTTTTGCTGCAGAGATGCTTCACTGGAAGGCCAAGCCAATGGGAATGGAATCTTGACTTCTTGAAAGAATGTCTTTACTTTATATTTGTGAGGTATTTTATTGAGTTTGTAATGATATTTTTGATTCCACATAATAGAGAACTAACACAAGATGTCAGTGCACTTTTTTGGTCAAATCTGGAGGCATTTGATAGGAACTTTAGAAGATAATATTGTATCAAAGTTTTCTTAGCATTTTTAACAGAACTACGAGACGTGGAAATGGTTGCATTTGCAAAGTATTAGTCTTTTAAGGTGTAGAGATGACAAGTTTAATATGTTTATTTTACTTAAGATAATGAAACATTCTCCAGAGAGCTTGAGTCAACTCATTTTGGGAAAGGAAAATTGTTCTAGGTGCATATTTAATTGAATCTATAAAAATGTTGCAGTATTCAGGGGTAATAAGAATTGGATTTGCTTTCGTTTTCTCCTATGATCAAATAGTACCAATTATTAAAAAGGATATTGAAACAATGCTAAAAAAATTTATTTTAGAACACTATATTGAGGTTCTTATTTGTGGACAAGAGAATGATTCACAATTTAAAATCATCACAAGACTTTCAAATCCTATGGGAAATATAAAATATAGTTTATATTAACAGAGATTTTATTTTCTTGCAAAGAAAAATATGCAGGCAAATTCCTTGCTCTTTTCTTTAGCTTGTGTTCTTGTAGATAATTGGGTGCTGTTTCATTTTTTCCCTCTAAAAATTGGTAGGAATGAGAAAAAAATGAACTTATTAAAAGTCAATGCATAGTTGCTCTCTCATTTATATCATTTGTACCAAATCAGGCCAGGTCTGAAAAGAAACAAGGAGGTATCCACAATGCCTCTCACTGGACATCTGCTATCTCAAGGCCTGTAAGCATTGTGGGTAGACACAGGGATCCGAAGTACCTCATAGATCACTCTGCTAAAATAAATCTAATTTTATATTTAAAAGGTAGAAGGTTGAGCCCTTAAATTAACAAATATAAGCAGAAACATTATTTTAGATTAAACACGTCTTGATATTTTGTCTTCTGTCAGCTTTACTAAGGTGTACCCAACTACTCTACCTAGATAGACATGTAACTATAAAATTACATGTAGATTTTTAACCTTGCTTCCTGTTATAAAAAGAAAAAGAGGTTATCCTAAAGTTATTTTTTTAACCTGAATCTTCATGATATGCAAATGACCTCAATTCTCAAATTCTAGTTGCCAGGGTAGAATTGATATTTAAGAGCATAACTTCTAATTTCCTAAGATCCATCTAGAGAAATTCGTGGCAAAACAATTAGGACAGGAGGTGTTTCTGGAGGATTAATTAAGGATAAGGGGGGCCAGAGTTATGACCTCTAGCCATCTTCAGTGAGTGGCATTTTCCCTAGCTGGTCATTTATCACAGCTCATCAAATGATTTGACCCTAATTATTATAACAAGCTCTAGGGGAGATTGCTCTTGATGGGAAATTTTGTTTTTCACATTTCATCCAACGATGAGTCATTGTAGATTTTAATATATTAACATCTATTTCTAGTCTGAAATGGAAAAGTTAAGCATTCCAGTTGATACCCATTATTTTTCAAGAGGCAAATAAAATACATAAATTTTGTAAACTAGTTCCTACATTTTAATGCTATTAGTTCTTAGGCATGTGTGTGTGTGTGTGTGTGTGTGTGTGTGTGTGTTTAGGAGGGGATATTGGGTATGGAAGCTGTAGGTTATAGTGTTAGGCAGTTTACAGATTATAGGATACAGAACTGCCAAAAGTGCTGAGCTATTCATCATTCAGCAGACTGGAAAAGAGTCTGCTAGCATTGCTAAGGGATTCTAGCAAGGCTCGAATTATTTTCTATTGATAATTACCTTGTAGTGCATCTAAGTTTTGATGGCTCAAGTATCCATGCTGTTAGTTCAGAAGAAATCCTGGTGAACTAAGGTGAAATGAGAAGTACCAGGCTTCACCCCTGAAATCCATTCGTTACATGTTGAGATGTTCTCAGAGATATTACAAATTCTCCAATTTAGAGAATACTTCGTTTTGTTTTTCTACCAACTTCGAGATGCCTCAAGCCTATCAGAGGCTCATGTTTTCATTGCTTTTACCTTCTTCACCAAGTCCTCTCTTCCTAATGGTAGAAATCACCCAGTAGTCTGGCTACTGCACCATTAGCACCCCAGTTTGCACTGCCTAATCTGACTACAATGGTACATCCTGGGAGGTTTGGTGAAGCCTGATGGGAAGTATCAGAGATAATTAGATACCATTCCTTACGGCTCTTCCTCTGGGATGGAGAAGAAGCAAGGCAAGTGAGAAATGGGGAATACATACCCCACCCTCTCTCACTTTGTCCTGCTCATGCCTCCTAGTGGCTAAAGGTCGGGAATCCCTACAGATGAGAACTGAAAAGTTGAGCCTCCTCCTGGCAGTGGAGAGGGTAGAGGAAACTCTTGGAGGGACAAGGGGCACTGTATAGCTCCAATACTTGGTTATAATTAATCCTCACCATGGGCCCACGTGGTAGATGCCATCAGTATTGGATACCAATTATTGCTATAACAAATTATCTCAAAGTGGCTTAAAACAGCACAGACTGATTATCTTACAATACTGGAGCACAGAAGTCCGTCATAAGTCTCACTGTTGTCAGGGCTGTTATTCCAGAAGCTGTGGGGAACTAAGATGCTTCTTGCCTTTTCCAGCTTCTAGAGGTAGCTTGCTTCCCTTGGCTCATGCCCCTTTCTCCCAAGTCAGCAAGGCAGCATCTTCCACTCTCTGACCCCAACCCTCTGCCTTCCTATTCCACGTTAAGGGATTTTGTGATTATACTGGGCCCACCTGGATAATACAGGGTGCTCTTCCATTTCAAAGTGAACTGCATTGCAATTGTAATCCCACCTGCAATCTTAATTCTCCTTTGCCATGTGACCTAATATGGTCACATGATTGAGCATTAGAATGTGCACATTTGCGAGTGGGGCAGTATATTCTGTGACCAATATCCATTTTACAGAATTGAGGAAAGGAATTTAATTAACTTGCCCAAGGTCACACTTCTATCATGTGGGGGAACAGAAATTTGCACTCTATCTGGTTTAACTCCAATTCTGGGATGGAGCAACCTAATTAGAAATTATGGTTATTACGAGATGCTGGGCTTGATCACATGAGAGTACATCTTCCAGAGTACTGGAAGACAGTTTGCCCCCTTGAGTTGACACATTAATAATCAGATGCAGAGAGCCTTGCCTTTTAACACTTTCTCATCTCAACCTGTAATAGAGATGGCACACGCTTCTCTTGGATTCAATTGTTCTGTAAACATTTAGTCATTTATATGCAAGACAAATGTGAATTGATAATGACATTCATTTCACCAAGAAGGATTTTAAATCATCCCATGAGTAAACACAGCTGTTCCTAGTGAATGGGTTACTTTTCCAAGCTTTGTTTGGCAGAGATAGTATACACTGGATCTTCAAACTGCAATAGATCCAGATGTCCAGGGGGCACCCTGCAAGGCCTGGGGCCCCTGAAAATATGAATGCTGGAGTTCTCCAAAGTGGAAAGGATGTATATTGCTCTAAGAGGACTCAAGTTGCCCTGTGAGGATCGCCTTACAGGGAATTCAACTCCCCCAACTCTGGAAAGAATCTTGACCTTCACATACATCCAGTGTTCTATATCTGGGTCACTAACTGCTGGCCTCTAGGGTATAAGCCTCCTCTTTACACAATGAATAACATGAGTGAACGAAGTGACTTGTTATCTAGGCTCCTTTTCAGCACTCACTTTGGTCAGTCTCTGTAACATGACACCTAGATAAGGCAGCTGAGCAAAGACAGGTTGTTCTAGAGAATCCCTTACTGGCTTTTACAAAAAAAAAAAAAAAAAAAAAAAAAAAAACAGAGTATTATGGAGTGCTTGTTTAATGCCTGGTAAAATTTTCCAAGTAGCCCATGTTTAGGGCAGAAACAAGCTAGGATGTGAGACACTTGGTGGAGTCTTTTTTTATATGTAGAGGTTTTTTCCTATAAGGCACATGCTCTCGCCAGAAAGAGAGAGACAGAGAGGCACAAAGCGAGAAATCTCCCCCCAGGGGGGATGGCCACACCACAGTCTCTTCTCCTCCATTCTCCTCTCGGGATCTTGGGCACACACACACACACACACACACACACACACACATGCGCGCCCAGCATGAGTTTAAGCTACCGGGTCCAGGACTTGAACCGCAGTTGACTACATGGGAGTCCAGCAATATAGCCATTACGCTAACTGCTGGTCCTGATACTTAGTGGAGCCTTAAGAATGCTCTGATAACACTCACCTTTCAGTTTGCTGTGTTTGACTTCAGGGGCTTAACCAAGTTTCTAGATGCACCATTTAATCATTGTTGATAAAGAGGTTATGTCACCACTCTGTGCCTTTGGGATCAACTGTTTGTGAAACTGGAGAGACTAGAGCATTTTTCAAAATGGTTTCCCCTAGTACCCAGAGCTTCAAGCTGCCACCCACCTCCTGGTCCAGGAAGGATAGAAGAAAGGAAAGGAGGGGAGGGAAAGGAAGAAGAAGGAAATTAGTTTCCTTCTCAAACATTTCTTTATTTAGTGACTCATGATTGACCAGACACTGAGTTTGATGCAGAACTTTAACAATGAGCAAGTGGTGATGAGTGCTGAATGTTGAAGAGAAGTAAGGGACAGTGGGTGAATGGCACAAAGTGAATAGCCAGACCAGTGGCCAGAGGATCCTCCTTGAGGAGTAATCATTCTCACTGGACCCCAGAAGATGAGGAGGTGGTGTACAGAAAGAGATGTATTACAGGCCCTGAAGAAAGAGGAAAAAGGCATGTCTAAAAGACCCCATTGTCACCTGTAGCTGAGCTAGGAGGGGTGGAGGCCTGGGAAGCTCACAGAGATCATTAGCGCATGGAAAGTGGCAGGAATTCCTGTATAACTGACAGTGCCTTTAGTGCAACATTTCCAGATGAACATGGAAACGTCTAGCATTACTATGGTTGGACAAATGTAGAACTTTTTTCCTGAGTTTCAGCTAGGGATATTGTTGGTTTATCTCCTCATGAAAGTGGCCTGGAGCCATCTTCCCAGCTCTGCCTAGGCTTCTTCTTTGCCTAAATTTTGTATTCATTACATCTCTCTCATAAGTAAAATGCAACCTAGGAATACAGAGAAGACCAACTTTGTTATCTGTCACTACTAGTTGCACATGCTGGTGGATGGAGATGGAGCCACTGTGCACCCGATAGATACTACCCACCTCTCTTCACACCCAGGGCCTCTTGTTCTTCAGTGCAGACTAACAATCCTAACCCTTCTCACCTGATAGAAACTCAACACCCATGTGACTCTTGTTGCTAAACAACCTTGAGCTGTGTGCTCTATTTGTTCCTATGAGAGCATGCCCCTGCTTGGCATCTGGTCCAGATATCCCCTCACCCCACTGTTTATAGGGTTCCACCCACCTCAGCTTTCCCACTCATGGATGACTTCTGACCTAGCTCCTGTAAGATGTGTGTATGCAGGAGAATCCCCTCATATTGTCCTTCTTTTTGACCAGGAAAACCAGTTTTCAGAGAGCATCTACTCTCCTGCACCCTTGAAGGTACCAGGTGCTATGCACAGGGATCAATTTTATGTTACTCATTGATCCTATTTTCTCACTCAAAAACACAAATCTTAAACAAAACAAGCAACTTGTAAGTGAATGATTTATGTATTGTCCCATCTAATGGATTTCAGACCATACAGAGAGACTGGCTGGTTGCTGTTTTATGAAGAGGTCTGATCGGAGATGGAGGTTGTCCTGTTAAAAGTTTAACTGTGATCAAGCACAACCAAGGGCCTTGCAGCATGCTGAGCACTGTATTTTTATGCTCGTGTAGCAGTTTTGTAGGTGAGACTTTGCTGGTTTAGTCATCTTCTGACCCTGGGTCATTTTTGCACAAATATCTCCTGCAGAGTGCATGGAGTTATGTGTACAAAATTCCCATGATGAAGGTCTCAACTCACCATGGTCTCAGCAGATGCCTTGGAGATTAATGACTTTCAAAAGTCCAGAGGGAAGCACTGTATCATTTTATCTGTAAGTTTCCAACTGGCTTTGTTTGTAAATACCACTAAAACAAACTGGACATAATTTTGACTGCAAAGGATAGCAACCCCACTCATGTGAAAGCCTTTTCTCAGGCCAGCTCTAACAGAAGGTTAGGTTTAACCAGGTTGGAAGAGTGTTTTGGAACAACTCCGACATCTTGTTCTTTGAGTAACTTTGTACATTTCTTAGGGTATAATAATTATTCAACCAACTGTAAGTATTTCTATCCGGACTTTGCAAAGAGCTCACAAAATTTAGATCACATCATTTGTTCAGTTTCCAGGAAAGCTCATCTGTGTTACTGAGAGTATTGTTCCCAAGAAGGGAGTGGGGGCAGAGATGTGAAAATGGGGTGTGAGTGTGAATGCTGACCAGTGGACACTGCTTAGGTGCTAAGCATTTGCCATATTATTGTATCAGTTTTCATAGTATGATAGCCACCTTGGGGGAAAGTGCATTTGCCATTAAGGAATGATCTGGGGACTCCTATCCAATTGACGCTGTTGAGCACTACCATTCTGGGATGCCTGCGAGGAATTACCATTCTCTGACTTACCAGGCTTTATCTACCTAGGAACTCAAGTGTACACTACACTCCATGGATCTCACTTTAACGTAAATTTTCCTGCACATCATAATTTGACTCCTACAATTCTTTGGTAAGTCTTAACCAGAGATTGTGTCTACCTTTTCCAAGGGAAATGATGCAAGCTCTTCTATTCATAGAAAAAAGACATTTGGCTTACAGAGATTCAGAGGACTTCTGACTATCTAACCAACCTTAGTTTCCAAACTCAGTGACAAAAAAAAAGAATACATACACACACACTACTCTTGGTAAATGCATAAAAACAATACATTTTAAAAATACTTAGATGTTTGTGTATGTGTATCTCTATATTTTTCTATAGACATACAGATGTAAATAAAATATCAAAAATATTAATGGGCCAGCAGGTGGTATGGTGGTTGGGGCTCTGGGCTCCCACATGACCCACCACAGTTCTAATCTTAGACATGGTGGTTTGAAAATTACTCCCCATGGGTGTACATGAGTGCCCAAAATCCCAGGAGGGGAATGGAGGAGAAGAGATTGAGACATGGCCATCCCCTTTCAGGGGTGATTTCTCTCTTTCCCTCTCACTTTCTCTCTCCAGCAAGCACATGCATCCTATGCCAAAACCTAAAAAAAAATTTTTTAAAAATGACAAGGCTGCACCTTCTTGTAATATATCTCAGATATCTATTTTTTCTATGCTTAGATACATCTCTAAATCATAAATATATTTTTGCATCTATCTCTGTTCCTTTCCTCTTCTTTTTATCTCTTTCTCTTCTTTTCCCCTATCCCTTTTCTCTCATCTCTTTCCTCCCCATCTTCTTGTCTGGATACATCACAACTTTATCAGACCTTCCCTAGAGATGGACTTCTAGGTTATTTATTTATTTTTAACTAACACATATGTCAATAGGAACATTTCCGTACATACATATTTATCTTAAGAACTGTTTTAAAGTATATCTATTGTCTAATTTCATATGATTAGAATTGCCAGATCAAAAAAGTGCATGCATTTTTATTCATGACAAATATTGCTAAATCTTTCTCCAAAGAGATTGATCAATTCACATTCTCACTGATTCTGTATATTCTTATCAGCATTGTATTATAGATCACCAAAAGTTAATTTCTGAAACAATTGTTCATTTCAGTTGGCATTTTTAAAATTTTGAGTAAAATTGAGTAGATTTTCATAGGTTTCACAACCTTTTTGGCCATTTGTTTTATTTCTTGTTCCTGTGAAGTATTTAAGTACTTGTATATGGATTCTTGTAAACCAAAGGTAACAATGTTTTAACTGTACTATTATCCAATATTTTTTTCCAACCATTTGATTTTTTCACCATAAAAGAAGTTATTCTTGATGTTTTCTCTTATTGTACTAAAATATATATATAACATGGAATTTACCATTTTAACATTTTTTGAGTGTACAACTTGGTAGCATTAAGTACATTCACAATGTTGTGTAACTGTCACCACTATGTCAAAAACATTTCTTTTTAATTGGCAGAGGGTGCATGAGCTCTCTCAGAGAGAGACAGACAAGGAGAAGAAGAAAGCATCCTCAGTGAGACATGGCCACAACACAGTCCCTTCTCCATTTCTTCGTCCTATTGGCATTTGGCACACACAAGCCTGATATATTTTTCAAGCTACCAAGTATAAGTTTTTTTTTTTTTTTTTTTTTTTTTTTTTTTTTGAGAGGTTTTTTTTGCTATAGGGTGCGTGCGCTTGCCAGACAGACAGAGAGAGACATAGAGACAGAAAGCGAGAAATCACCCCCCCCAGGGGGGATGGTCACACCACAATCCCTTCTCCTCCATTCTCCTCTCGGGACCTTGGGCACGCACGCACACGTGCCTGGCATGAGTTCTAAGCCACCTGGCCCGGGACGCGAACCGTGGTCGACTACGTGGGAGTCTAGCGACATAGCCATTACGCTAACTGCTGGTTTCCCCAAGTATAAGTTTTGAACCAAGTGGTGGCCTTGTGGAATCTAGCTCCCTTAACCACTAGGTCCTGTTCAAAACTTTCTAATCACCCAAAACAGAAACTCCATAACAATTAAGCAGTAACTTTCTATTCCTTCCTCCCCTCAGCCTCAAGCAACCTCTATCTACTTTCTATCTCTAAAGACTTGTCTATTCTATAAGCCTCATATAAGTGGGATTATATAAGATTTGTTCTATTTCACTTAACATAATGTCTTCAAGTTTTATTCATGTTATAGCATGTATTAGAACATTATTCCTTTTCATGCCTGAATAATATTCCATTACGAGTACTCATATACCACATTTTGTTTATCCATTAATCTGTTGGGAGGCACTTGAATAGTTCCCATTATTTTGGCTGCTGTGAATAAGGAACCTATGAACACTAGCATGCAAATATCTGTCTGAGATTCTTTTTTTGACTTTTTGTTTTTGGAGGACATACTTAAGATTAGAATTGCTGGCTCATATGGTAATTCTTAATTTCTTAAGGAAGAGCCAAACTTTTTCCCACAGCAGCTATACATTTTACACTCCCACAAAGAGCAATGCACAGGATGGGTTTTACTTTCTCTACATCCTTGATGGCATTTATTGTTTTCTGGTTTCTGGGGGATTTTTGTTGTTGTTTATTAGTTTGTTTTGCTTATAGCCATCAGAACGGATATGATGGTGTATCAAATTATCAGTTTGATTTGCCTCTCCCTAATAACTAATAATGTTGAGCATATGTTTCTTGGCCGTTACATCTTCTGTTCAAATGTCTATTCAAGTGCTTTATGTGGTTGTGAATCGTAGGAATTTTATATATAGTACAGATAGTGATACTTATCAGATATATAATTAGTAAATATTTTATTCCATTTTTTGGATTTTTCCCCTCTGTTTGTAGTCCTTTAATGTACAAAAATTTTTTGTTTTGATTAAGTCCAATTTACTGTTTTTTTTAATTAATTGTTATTTTGGTGTCATATCACTGCAAAAAACAATGCCATGAAGATTTCTCCTATGTTTTCTAAGAGTTTCATAATTTTAGCTTATAAGTTTAGTTCTTTAATCCATTGTGAGTTAATTTTTGTATATGGGCTTCCACATGGATGGTTTCTGTCATAATTTTTTTCTCAGGCAAAGGGGCCATACTTGGTATATTTTGTAATTTTTCTTTTAAAGCTAGACATCCTGAGCATCATAATGTGACAATTGTGGAAATCCGATTCTCCTAATTCACAGAGATTATTGATGTGGGTTTGTTGAGAGCTAGGGATACCCACTTGAGACTTTTCCAAATGACTTTTATACAGAGTGTATTTCTTGTGTGTAATCACTGAAGTTTCTGTTCTATTATGTTGTGATCAGCTAAGAATAACAGCCTCTCTCTTCATCCAACATTGCCCTAGCTGTCCTAAGTGTCATCAGGTTCCAGAGTTCTGAAATAGTTGATTCTAGTCACTATTTCAGTTCAATGGCAGTTTTGGTGGAGGGTACAACTCCAAGAGACTTACACCTCCATTTTTGAGTGACACTCCCTCTAGTCTTAGACTTTTTAAATCAATGCCATTTATAAACATTTTCCTTATGGCTTCTGGATTTTATATTTTGATTAGGAATTTTTTAGCCATGTTGAAATTATTCAAAATGAACAAACAAAAACTCTAAGAAATAAACAATATCACAAAGCTTTATTTTAAATAAATTTGTGTAAGTGTATGTTCTCATTTTCAAACTTTAAGAAAATTTTATGTTTTACCTTTGACACACACCCCCTAAATATGTTCTGGTGTAGAGCATGAGAAGGCTTCTGCCTCTTCCATGCCTTGCTTATGTCTTGTCTCTGTTGTTCTCATATAGCATCTCATTCCCATCTTATCTGCCAGAAAGACATGTGGATAACAAAACAATCCATTATTCTTCAAGACTAAGCTAAAATGACATCACCTCTAGACATAACAATCAGGAGGCATACCTTAGAAAAATTTCAGACACTACAGTACAGGCAGGCAGATAAGCAGTTGGTCTGGTAGGAGCTGAAGGAGACCTCATTGTAAGATCTTAGTACACCAGGGGACAAGAGGGATCAGAGGGGACAATGAACATGAATCCTGATTTTATGTGAAGGGATTTTGCTGGATGTGGAGGCTAAGTCAGGGAATAGTGTGTGCAAGGTGAGCTCAGTTAGGAAGTGCTGAGTGGGAGTGCCATGGGACAGTAAGATAGAGATGCCAGGAGGTGGAGAGCCAGGCAAGAGTGAAGCTTGAGGTGGGGTCAGGGAAAGTAATATACGCCTTTCAGGGCCACCAGTATAGAGGGAATTGTTAGAGCAAGGGAGGGATCCATGAAGGAATACAACATAGACAGCAAAAGGGACAAACCTTCAGTGTCTTCCCTTTCCCCTCCCCAATTACCTCAATTACCATGAATGGTCTTTTTTGCTAGACTAGTGGTTTTCAACTGGAGTAGGCACTTATACTCCAGGGGATGTTTGGCAATTTCTCGAGACATTTTTGGTTATCACAACTGGGAAGATATACTGCTGCAGGCATCTAGTAGAGACTAGGGATGCACTTAATATCCTACAGTGCATAGAACATGAATGTTTCAAATAACCCACAATACAAAGCACAGTCTCCACAGCAAAGATGCCAGCAGTTCTAGGGTTGGGAACCCCTGACTGAGGGCCCTAGACCCATGTCTTGGACTCTGATTCCTTCATCTTCTCTAGACTGAAGTTCTAAAAACCCCTCCCCCTAACACTGGCCTATGAGAAACCCTGAATCCTGAACTTGCCTCATTTTTGAAAGAGAGTCACTACCTATAATGTATTTTCTCTGGTGGAGGCTCTTTATAAAGTGTGTGTGACCTTGTCAGAAGATGGTAGGTTGACTCACCTACAGGTAGTTCTTACATAGTAAGCATTCAGTGGTTCAATAGACCAAGTGGGCAATGGTGTGACTCTGTGTGTGTGCAGGATGTGGTGCAGATGGGCAGTCAGTGGGAGGAGGCCACTAAACATAAGATGAAATGTGGCTAAGAAGAGCCCAGATCTTTGAGAACTTGACCCTCTCATCAACAGCTCTGCAGTGTACACTGACAGCAAACCTATGAATAAATTTAAATTGAGAGCTGGTAACAGAGGCATTATTAGAATTCCAAACACAATGCATATGGAGAATTGTCAGGTTTTAGAAAAAGAAAAGGTGTAGAGGGCTTTGTGATTGTTTAAATTGATGTCATTTTCCATAAACTCCACATTCATTATGAGCAGCATTCTCATTGCAGAAAGAAGTGAGAGGCTTAGCAGTAACAGGGAGGGTGGTAGCCCAGTTGGGCGCAGTGGGAATGTGGAGGGACACTCTGCCAAGTTCAGCCCAGCCCCTTCACTGCCACCCACAATGTGATAAGCTTAATGAGCAAGTCATTTCTGAGGGATGGTAGACACAGAATGAGAAACAGGATGGGAAGGCTTTTGTGATGCTCAGGAGCATTTAGAAATCATTCAGCCTGTCAGGGCACAAATGATAATGCTCTAGAACCATCTGTGTACTCATTTTTCCTCTTTCCCTTTTGGAGACCAACACGAAACACCAAAGCACCTTTTCACTTTTTCATTATGAAAGCTCATCAAACATTTACTGTGTTGACTTCTTCACGATGGAAATAGGGAACTGAGTCTCCAAAATAAATTGGACTTTTTGAACTAAATGTGGTCAGTGGTGAAGTCCACACTGCATGCAAGAAAATATCTGATTAGAGACCAAGGGAAGCTAAAATCAGGACCAAAAGGAAACCTTGATGATAGACTTTTCCTTAGAACAGCTGGCAAAGAAGGCAGCCTAGGTCTAGGTTTCTGATTCACTCACAAAATGATGAAGACAGACATGAAATAAAAGGTGTATTCCAGGGCTTTCATCCTGAGGCATGAGGGGAGTGATAGGTGGATGCTTACTTTAAAATCTTCATCCTCCAGTCCCTCTGGAAGGTTCAGCAACTCCTAAATGACAGGCAAAAGATGACCTCTTAACAGAATAACAAAATCAGAATTTTTTCTGTTTGAATTATAAAAGAATGTGTACCAAGGAAAAATTAGTTATAGGACATGATGTCCACCTTTAAGAGAAATCTATTTTTTTAATTTCTAGAAAAGTCTGCTTGAAAGTGAATGCTGACTTGTGGTTCATTTAAGCACTGAGATGACACTCCAGCAGGATAAACTTGATTTTTTTTCAGCTGACAGCGATGGATCCAGTTCTGAAGATGGCAGGGAAGACCAAAACGTGAAGACCAAGAGGAATCGGTAAGAGATGTCCCTTCCTAGTGTATCTTTCCTGAAAGGATATTTAGATGGTATGGAAAGAACAACATCATGCTGACTATATTGATTGCAATGATCTTATTCAAACACTAAACAGATGGCAAAAGGTTTCAGCAATTGCCTTGAGCACCCTGCAGAAGCAATTATATCAGAGGCTCTGGGCATTTCAGACACTGTGGGCAATGTTTGCCTTCCACCAATCAGCCCCAGGTACCCACCTGCTTTCTGTGCTTTCAGAGCCCTCTAGGAGCAGTGAAGGTAATCATGGTGCACAATGGTGCCATGTGCTGGGATAGGGCAGCCTTGAATTGGTGTCTAGATCTGTGTCTTGCTTGCTTGGTGACTTTGGGTAAAATAATTCAACTCTGAGCTCAAATTTATCACCTATAAAATGTGATTACACCAGCTTGTGGTATGGTGATTATAGTGGATGGACCCCACATAACCAACTAAGAACTTAGGGTCTCAGATTTGGTGGCTTGAGAAACATGCTGGGTATTATTGTGTGTGTGCCCAAAATCCCAAAAGGAAGAAGAAATGGAAGAGAAAGGATTGCAGTGTGACCGTTCCCTATGCAGGGAAGGGGGATCCTCACTCTCTCTCTCTCTTTCTCTCATTCTCTCTGTCTCTCTCTCTCTCTCTCTCTCTCTCTCGTGAGTGTACATGTCCTCTGGCAATTTTTTTAAGTAATTATAGAAGTATTACTGGCGGATTGAGGTGGCCCTTAGATAGAACAAAGCCTGTATAACCACATGTTTTACTTAGCAAAAGGGAAACTCTCCTTTAAAGTTGGTTTCTTACTGTTTGATTGTGGTGGTTACATCATACAGCTCCTCTTTTCTTTCAAACCAGAGGGTGATTCTTACCCCTTTAACCATTCCTGTAAGGCCATTAGTCTGTCTTTCCTTCCACACTGAGTTTCACAGAAAGAGAAAATGAAAGGAAGGAATGATGTGCCTGCTCCAAGCTCTCTTTTCTCTTTGGCAGAGAAAAGAGAAACTTCCCAATCAATAAGGGAAGTTTCACAGGCCACTTCTTGAGCTAGGCTACTGCTGGTCCTGGGTGGTGCCTGGATGGATATTTCATCAGAACCTGGCTCTCACCACAGCCCAGCAGGTATATTCACTCATGCACCAG
Organism: Tupaia tana; assembly: GCA_026018925.1. NCBI lineage: Eukaryota > Metazoa > Chordata > Mammalia > Scandentia > Tupaiidae > Tupaia > Tupaia tana. The sequence continues at coordinate 42,535,200 of JAKSZU010000010.1, read as the reverse complement.
GTTGCTATATCAGCCAATCCCATGGGACATGTTAAACCTATGACTGGAATCCAAATACCATGCTTGAAAATGTTAGCCTTGTGTGTATTTTCTCTTAAAAATAAATAAATGTGCCTAGGAGAAGTAAAACTTTTGCAATAACAAATATTAGCCTAAAGGAAGGAAAAGTGAAATCTTGACTCAGAACATTTGCCCCTTTCCCTTCTTGAGTACTTCATTCTACAGCATTCTAGTAAAGGCTGGAGGTAGTAGGGGTGGGTACAAGCAAGGCAGAGGATACAGACAGCCAGGGAGCTTCAGGGTAGACTTCTACCTGGTGGAAACCCATGGAGCCACAAACCTGCAGAATCAGATGTGAGTGCTTTCAGTAACAAGCAGGCATCACAGAACTTTCCAAAACAATTTAAGGAAAGATAGGCATTGTCTTCTTCAAGTCAGACAGGTGATCTGCTAGGAGGCAAGGGTCTCCTCCTTCCCAGGCTCCTACTGCTTTGCCCTCACAGCGTTTTGAAGCCAGTGAGCCACAGTACGGAGATCTAAATTCTTTAAAAATTTAATGGTCAAAAGATTACTTGTGTGAACCATAGGGAATGAACTTCAAGTGCCTTTGATGGGAGCCAGGGGGCTTCAAGAAAGGAAATAAAGTGTCGCCTCTTTGTTTTTACATTCACACTATGGATATCAGTTAAGCCAGTCTCTGTTGGCCATTGGATATACATGCTTAATATGAAAAACAAGATGAGTTTCCTGGGGCACAAAAGAAACAAAAATGTAGCCATCATTTGATTCATTTTTGAGTTTGTGTAGGAAGAAAATCTTGATAGGATCCAAAGTAGTTGGGATGTCTGCCTACATTACCCAATTTCATTGCTTTCCCTGTAGAACTGGCCTCAGATTCTGAACAGTTGGCATTTAAATAATGTCAAAACATTAATTGTGGTTTTAGTCATCTGAATGACTTCCATAATTGAAAACTACTTTGAAACAAACATGGATGTTTTGCATGAAGCTACCCTAGTTTTGGCAATCGAATTTTTCTACATTTGTTTCTATCTCACAGATTCTGTGGGAGATAAAAACACTCAGGTACACTTGAGTGTCCCTCCACCTTTGCCAGACACTCACACATCTTGCTAATAAGTAGCTCTGACCTTCCCAGTGAGATTTAGGAGGAAAATATTAACATATCAGCAGTAGGATCTATTGATAGTATGTCTACCAAGTCCTGGTCAGTGGTTTATAAGCCAGTTTACAAAAGTTGTGCCTATTATGTTGAGAAGTCTCACCACTGTGCAGTATTTTGCTTGTTTGTTTTTTCCAAAACCCTGTCATCAGCATTGACCTGCATGCCTCCTGCTTAGAGCTAACTTCCCCCTGCTGGTTGAAACACCAGCATCAACTTAGCATTTGTATCCATCTTTAGGAATGTTACTTACTGCCAGTAATTCTAAGTACTCCTCACATCCCTAACTGCTTTTATATATTTTTGTATAGTAGAATCTGGCAATTACAGTAAGCCAGCATGCCTCCATACAGCCTGCTATAATCAACCAATTTTGACCTGCCCTTCTTGTATAAATAATGTAATTTTTCCTCATCAAAAAGTACTTAAAACCATCCTGCAATGTCTGATTCATAAGCAGCCATATAATGATGTTTAAAAAACAAGTGAGTAAACTATGATGATCGTTTTGAACGCTGGTCTCTACTCTCTACATTTCTTATGAACTCTGGCATAGTTGATACACATTTGGGGCATTTATACACAGATAGAATTAAATTGATTGTGCAAATAATTCAGGCCCAAATGACACTTTCCCTAAAAGTCCCCTGGAGGAGAAATATGTCACAATGACAAGCTATCAAATGCTAAAATATTTCAAGCTACCTGGTGAGTGCCATTTCAAATAGCTTGTTATTTACTATTTAATGGAATGTGTTCATGATGCATGATCATACATCTTCGCTGGGATCAGAAAATTGATTAATTATTACCTGTGCCCTTTTTCTGCCTGTGGTTCTGCTCATTTCTGATGTGTAGGTCTTTATATAGTTTGGTCCTGCTTTTTGAATGTGTTATCTATTTTAAGAAGTTGGGATTCACTTTAAATAATTGAATTATTTTAGGGCTTCAGCAAAAGTGTGTCATTTGTTTTAAAAATCAGAGTGAAATTACCCACAAAACATATTAGATGAGAAGGTGCCATTAATTTATATAGTGTGTAATCCCTTTTTCAAGTACCATATTTTGCCAATAATGCACTGGGGGATGTTAAATTAATGGCTTTGCATAGCATCAAAGAGTAAAATGGATCTTTTATATTTTAAGTTATTACTAGCCTAATGGAACTTAACTAGGTATTCACGGCATTTGCCACAGATTTCTTGTCCTATGGAGGACCAAAAGAAATCCCTTGATTTGGGATATTGTTCACTGTTGTAGTTTGTAAATTTGGGGGGAATGCCCAGTTGTTGGCTTTGGATGTACATGGTAAAGGTGACCTCTTTCCATAAAATTGTAACTGCAAATAACTGCTTCTTTGGGGTCATACACAGCTTTGGTTAAAGACCCAAAATCCCCTTGTGGTAATTTTCCTGCTTTTCCTCTAATATGCCCTGTCTTACTCTGCTCTTACCAAACTAAGGTGGCCAAAGTATACCTAAAGCATGTCCTCTGGCCAAGTCTAGGACTTAAAGGAATTTCAAGTCATCTTAAGGTCATAGTTGCTGCAAGGAGTTGTCATCATCCTTCCTGTATTTGACCTTGACTTGCCCTCCAAAAGACTGTGTGGCTATGAACTGTCTACCTGGGATTCTGCACCTCACCTAGGGAATGACCAGAGTAAAAGAAGACCACCATCTAACTGAAAAATAGTCAGTCACTTGGCATGATGGTTAAGGCAGTGGATCCTACATGAACAACTATGTGGTTTGAGTCCCAGATCCTGCAACTTGGAAAACACACCAGACATGAGTGCATGCATGCCCAAAATCCAGAAAGGAAAGTATGGGGATTGTGATATGGTCATCCCTCCTGGGGGATGTCTTCTTACTTTCTCTCTCTCTCTCTTTCTCTTTCTCTCTCTGGCAAGTGCACATGTTCTATAGTGAGTTAAAAAGGAAAGGAAAGGAACGAAAAAGAAAGAAAAACGAGAGAGAGAAGGAAAAAAGAAGGGAAGAGGAAAGAAGGAAAAAAAACAAAGAAAGGAACTATGATAGTTTACTCAGGTGTTTTTTAAACATCATTATATGGCTTCTTATGAGTAATAAATTACAGGATGATTTTAAATACTCTGATGAGGAAATGATACAGTGCCTGGTCTGGAGACTTATAGCCACTTCCCCTAAGACTATCATCAAGTCAAACCCACCGCTCAATAGAGTCAACTGATGGAGAAAGAAAGATACACTTCTTTTTACACAGTCAGAAAGCTGCTATTCCCTGGTGCAAAGGCGAATTATGGTCAGTGGAGTACATTGAGAAAGAAGGAGAGACCAGCCTGTGGACCTCTGTTCTCACAAAGTATTAGATGAGATCTTCTCATTTCTATGTAAATGGTTTCTAGAATCCTAGAAAATTTAACTGTTGAGATAATGAGAGCATTACTTCCTTGAAAATGCTATAATACTATAAGATATATGGATTCCAAACTAAGATAGCTATAAAATTGTATCTTTAATCAGAGCCCTAGATAATGAGAAAATTATCTGCATTACAGAGTGTTTCTGGTGACATCACAAAATAGGAGAGTGCATTATTATTTTGTTGTCTTTGACATGCATGAAATGTCAACTATTGATGTCCACTTACCTTTAAGTTATCTTTTGTGTGTTGTGCATAATTTTAGTTGAGCCATTGGTTCTATAAATACCAGTAGTTTTATGAAAAATATTGAATCTGTGCCACTTGTCATCAGGGGACTCTCTACATACTGCATTGATATCTGCCTATGAAAAGATTTAGGGTTTAAATAGCAATTTGTCATGGAATTTCAATGCTTTTTAAAGATATTTTTGCTATCGGGTGTGTGCACTCACCAGAGAGACAGAGAGAAACAGAGACAGAAAGTGAGAAATCACCTGCCCCCCCCCCCCCAGGTGATTGGCCATGCCACAATCCCTTCTCCATTCTCTTCTCACAGTCTTGGGCACAAATGCCCAGCATGAGTTTCAAGCTGCTAGGTCAGGGACTCAAACCACAATTGACCACATGGCAGTCCAACAACATAACCTTTACACTATCTGCTGGTCCCTCCAGTTTTTCTTTTTAGGCTGAAATGTAGATATTCACTAGTGTTTATTTTTTCTAGAAAAAAGAACATTGAAACTTACACATTTCTGAGAGGGGAGACTGTTTATCAACATTAATCATGAGATCCATGTATCATGATCTGTGGTGCTAAAGACACCACGGGTATTTCTTTGAAGTTGGGGAAACAGACAAAGTTCTCTTACCAGTCTCTATGAATTTTTATACTCAAATGGAGATAAATATGAAATCTGGCCATCAGGAGTCAATCCAGAATCAGTTCTAGAGCACTTGACCTTAAAGTCTCCTTACTGGTTCATTTTAGATTCTCTCAGCCTGCTTGTCACTCCACTGGACTCCAGCATGTGATAAGCACTTATTTTCTATCATCACAGTCTTCACACAGTGCTAAAGCAGGACTTGCAAGCATCCCTGGGAGCCTCCCTTGGACAGGAGACATGTGGACTCATAGATGAAATCACAATGTCCGTGATTAATCTAATCTTCTCCTGCATGAGGGTGAGAGGCTTGTTGCTTATGAAATCAAGAGCACCACAAATGCCCAGTGTTTGCTGAAGAAACATGTGTTATTCCAGTCAATTATCCAAGTCTAATACAGCACCCCCACATATGACAGGTCCCTTACTGTGGCTATAAAGAAACAGTAAGAGAAAGCTACCTTCAAATAAATAGATAGGGGACATTGTTTTTCCCAAACCCAGAAGTGCTAGTTCAACTAACCTATCAAATGCTAAATGTCTGCTGTGTCCAGGGCTCCATAGACAGGACCCCATTGTAGTTTAGGTCTGAGAGCTTCCCTTCCCCCCAACTTCTGGAGGTCTGGAAATTTGTGGAACAGTGTGAGGCCCACATCTCCTGTCAACTGTGCAGAGGAAGGGTCTGCCTTTCCATGAATCATCACCTGGTGGGCAGACAAATGAGATGAATAAATAAAGGGTCCTGATTCCAGATTATATAAATTTCTGTTGCCTTCTCCTGATACTCCTGTATCATTCTCTGCACAGACCTCTATCATCAGTCAATGTGTGTAAGTCTTGGAGATACACAGACAATCTAATGCTATCTTTTTTTGTTAATTGCCAGAGAGTACATGCACTTTCCAGAGAGACATAGGGAGAGAAGGAGGAAGAAGGTAACCCCAATGGAACAATTTCTGCTTCTCCATTTCTCTATCCTGCTCTCAAGACTATGTGCTTGGCATGTTTTTCAAGCTACCATGGCAGAGATTAAAACCATGGCAGGCCATGTGGTATCCAGCTCCCTTAACTACTAGGCTACAGGATGGGCTCATCTTTCTATGTTTCTGAGCACTGAATTTTTGTGTTCGAAGAATGGGATGTTAATACCAACTGGATAATCAGTGCGATGTGCTTAGGTTCTGCTCATCTCCAGCAACTCAGACACACAGGGCAACCTGAAAGAGACCATCATGCTGCAGGCTTTATTCTTTCTTTGGTTTAGCACACCATCGTGCTGCTTGTGAGAGCACATATGTCTGCTTCTTAGACCATTTCCCATTGTTTCTCTACTCCCCATTCTAGCCCTTGAATCTTGAGTCTGTGATCTGGTATTCTCACTCTTCTGAAGCCCCTAGACTATATAAGCCGTAACTGTGCTTCAGTCACCTCACCTCTTGGCACTGGGACTCTCTGCTCGTGCCAGCACTGGGCTGGACAAGCTAACAAATTCCAGTCCCTTTGTGGGTGCCTGAACTCCCCAGGTTTCTACATGACGGAAGTAGTGATTACTGTTCTGGTTTAGCCCCTGGCCCTGGATGGGGATGGCCTCAGGGCTCAGCTCTTTTAATTTCCAATTATCACGAAAGCTGTTTTCCCCCATAAATGTTGCATCCCATGATGATGCAATTACGAGGTTCGCCACAAGGTCATGTGGTCATTAGGCAAGAAAGAAGGTGATGCTTTAGTTAAGTCTTAAATAATAATAATGTTTTAGACAGGTTTTCAAGAGTAGATGCATTACCTAGAAAGAGGGATAAAGGAGATATACTGAATATTGGTTCTATACTGTCCTCCTCACCCTTCATTAAGACATGCCTTCATCCAGCTAGGAACAGGCCAGGTGAGAACAGAACATCTTTTCTCATTTAAGAATCTTCAAATTCCTTTGCATTAAGGGCTATTTGTCTTCTTCTTATGTTCCAGAGTATTTGGAGAATGAACCTTCCCTGAAAATGGTCTTCAATTTCAAAAACAGTTTTAATTTTCAGATCTACTTTGATCTTCTAAGTTTAGGTTGCTCCCTTTCAGATGGAGTCTGAGGAATTTTCTTTCCCCAGAGCATCACTTGCCCAGGGTGATTGTCCACATTGACAACTATCACTGCTTGTGTTCTTCTTCTTCCTTTGGGGATGAGCAACTAAACATCGGAAACCTGGGAATGGTGGTATGGCTCAAATTATACATGATTTCTGAAATTGCTGCAGCCTTGCTAGATTATTTTGTAAAGGGAGGTGTGTCTGAGAATGTGTAAAATAAATAAGGTGTAGGTTGCATGTTGAATAGTCACTAGAATGTCCTACAAATTTCTCTCCTTTTTAGAAGGTGTATCTGTCTTCAGCAGTCTTCTGTACAATGAAGTTAACCTATATTTATTGTGTAATTATGGTTTGCCGGGAGTTCAATACATGTTATCACAGGGACTCAGAGAGATGTCATCAAGCAGAGGAGTGTGTTTTCCCCAAACCTCACCATTTTCTTCACAAGATTCATTATCAACAATTTGGGCTCATTTCATGATCCTTTGGAGGTATAAATATATAATAGTCTGAGGTAGTTTACCTTTGTCTCCCATGAAATAGAAGATATTTTTCCTGTGGTTATGGTAAATAATAGGTTAATTCTGTTTAATTTTATTAATTCTATTGTAAAGTATGTTCAACTTGGGGTCATCCACTTGGCCTGTTAGTCAAGGGAGCCAGATCTCACATGACCCAGTTCATGGTTTGAATCTTGGCCCTGGCAATCTGGAAAAACACACTAAGTGCATGTGCACATGGCCAGAATTTAGACAGCATGGAGAAATGGAGGAGAAAGAATTGTGGTGTAATCACACACCATTAGGGGATGCTTTCTCTCTTTCTTGTGCTCTTTCTCTCTCTTTCTCTGGTGGACACGCACACCCTCTGTAAACTGGAAAAAAATTCAACTTGAATGACATAGGCAGAGAGATTATAGTAGGATATCTCTAATAGGGTAGCGGTGGGAGAGAAATGGTATATTGTCCTGAAGGGGAAAAATCAGGATTAGAGATTTTGCTGTGAGGGCTTGGAAAAACAAAACAAAACCATAAAAAAGAGGAAAACTGATCATATGAGGGGAAAACACACATTAAGTAAATTCAAAAGATCTAGTAGAGATTAAGTGACTTTTGTTAAGGCAGAGGAGGACTTTTGTTAATATGAAGGATGGGAAGACTTTTATGGTGAAATATAGCTAGGTGTGGTAGCACAGGACTGCAATTACAGAGACTCTGCGCTGGGAGGGGAAAAGCTGAGACAGGAAGATCCAAGCTAGAGGCCAGCCTGGGCAACCTAAAAGAGTTGGGTGTGGTGGCTTGTGCTCAGAGTCCCAGCTGGAAAGCTGAGGCAGAAGTCTTGACATGGTGAGACCCTATCTTTTTTTTTTTTTTTTTTTTTTTTTTTTTTTTTTTTTTTTTTAAGAAATGGAAAAACTCCAACATAAAAAAATGGAGTATTATTCTTAACCCCTACATATGTGTTTCTCAGCTTTAACAGCTCTCTGATGATCATGTCCCTCCTGCTGTGTGTCAGAAAACAAATCATTTTTCCACTCTTCCCTCTCACCACATAGTTCAGTGCTGTGATCCCAACACTTGCGGAAATTTCTCACCACCATCAAGCAAGCAATCAATATTTCAGCGGGCACCAGCTGAGTAAACTCTAATACAATTCAGTCCTGATGGTATCTACCTGGAGATAACAACTGATCCCACAGATTGAGGTCCCAAGGCTGTCCCCAACTTCTTTTAGACACCACTCGCAAGTCCAGACTTTTGGAACTTCTGATCCACAAGTTGAGGTTTTCACAACCCTCTATCCTCCTCAGGTTTGATTAATTAGCTAGAGTGACTCGCCGAACTTAGGGAAAAACTTACATTTGCTTACCACTTAATTATAAAAGGTACTTTAAATGATATAATGGAGAGATGAGTAGGGCAAGGTCTGTGAGAAGTAAGGGGTGTAGATTTTTGTTGCCCTCTCTGGGCACACCACCCTCCAGGAATCTCCACATGTTTACCTCTCCAGAAGCTCCCAAACCCTGAGCTTTTAGGGTTTCATATAGACGTTTTGCATAGGCATGAAATGCTAATAACTGGATAAGGAACCCTAGTAAGGCTTGTCCAAATCTGTGCATTTCTTCCCACTGGGTATGGGACAGGATTCTTCTGGAATGAGGTCTTCAAGGTGGGGAAAGATTGGGGTTTTATGACTCCCATCTTTGGGAAGGTGAAAGGCAAGAAAGGGTTAGCTTTTCACTTCTATAACTCCGAAGCTGTTTCTTGAAGCTTCTGCTTCAGGAGTCCAGGACAAAAGGGCAATATTTGTGAGTCAGAAATAGTAGATGAAAGCATATATATGTATATACACACACACACGTATACATTTATATTTATAATCACACCCCAGACCCGAAATATTTTAAAACAAACTAGATATTATTACATTTCATTTGTAAATATTCTGGATATATGACAAATACAGGGATTTAAAGAATATAAGTCTGGGGACCAGCAGTTAGCGTAATGGCTATGTCGCTGGACTCCCACATAGTCGACCGTGGTTTGAGTCCCAGACCCAGTGGCTTAAACTCACTCTGGGCGCATGTGCGTGTGTGCCCAAGATCCCGAGAGGAAAATGGAGGAGAAGGGATTGCGGTGTGGCCATCCCCCCGGGGGATGATTTCTCGCTTTCTGCCTCTCTGTCTCTCTCTGTCTCTGTCTGTCTGGTGAGCATACACGCCCTATAGCAAAAACTTCTCCCCCCCCCAAAAAAAAAAAAAAGAATATAAGTATGGTAACATATTCTCACCTAAAAAAGAATAATTTTTAATATTATTAAATAGCCTCCCAATCATTGTCCTAATTGTCTGCATTATTTTTTTTCTCTTACAATTTTATTTTTCAAATCAGAATCCAAATCAGGATCATATATTGTACTCTATAGATCTCTCTCCTAAGTTCCTTAGGTTTTCCTCCCTTCCACTTCATTCATATTTTGGTCTTCACTTTTCTTTTTAAAGAAATCAGAGTTTCTTTACAAGTGTAGAGTTTCTCATAGTTTGGATACATCACATTGCCTCCCTGTAGTGTGGTTTATTTAACTTATTTTTCTGTCTCCTGTATTTTTTGTAAATTTGTAGTCAGATCTAAAGGCTCAATCAGGTTCTGGTTTTATTAGAATTTTAGCAAAAATACTTCATAGTGATATTGCGTTCCCTTTATCAGAAGGCACATAATATCTGGTCATCTGTCTTTTTGTGATGTGAACAAGTGATACGCTTTGATCCATTATTCCCCTAGAGATTGCTAATTGCTATGCTAATATCTTAATTATATCATTTTATTTGCATTTACTAGCTTGACTACTCTTTTTTCTTTCTTTTTTTTTTTCTTTTGGTTTTGGATTTTGTCATAGGGCGCATGCACTCACCAAAGAGAAGAGAGACAGAGAGATACAGAGAAAGGGAAAGTGAGAAATCACCCCTCAGGGGAAATGGTCACTACACAATCCCTTTCCTCCCTTCTCCTCTTGGGATTTTGAGCACACATGCACACGCGCCTGGCATGATTTTCAAGATGCTGAATATGGGATTCAAAATGTGGTTGACCATGTGAGAGTCTAGAGCCTTAACCACCACATCACCTGTTGGTCCCAATTTGACTATTCTTTTAAAAACTTATCTTCATAAGCCATTTGGTTTCAGTGAGGTATAGTTCAAACAAAAACCACAGGATGAATGCTTGCTTCTTTCCCTGTCATATCAATTTCCAGAATAATGTATTTGTTTTAATAACATCCTTCAAATATAAGCAATTAATTATGAACTCATGGATTTAAATGAAGTTGGTGTGTTTTAAGCTACTTTAGTTAACATCTTTATCATTTAAAAGATGATAATAGGGCCAGCCCATGGCATGATGATTAAAGTGACTGTATCCCATAAGTCTGAATGCACAGTTTGAGTTCCAGACCTGGCAGATTGAAAAATACACTAGTGTATGTGCGTATATGCATGAGTGCCCAAAATCTCAAAATGAGGAAGAAATGGAAGAAACGGGATTGTAGCATGACCATCTTCCAGGGAAGGTGAGAGGAGTGCTCTCTCACTCTCTCTCTTTCTCTGTCTCTTATCTCTCTAGTGAGTGAACGCCCTCTCTGGCAAAATGTTTAAAAATCAAAAAATTACTATAATGAAGTATATTTCATTCCAATAGTTGGTTAATTAGCCCAGATATGAAGTGTATCTTATCAAAATGTAGATGATCATCTTTTTTCATACAAGGACATTTTTCTTGAATTCATTGCTTTGAGTTTCTTTGTCAGAAACAAGGTTTTCTTAACTTTCTGCTATGTCACTTTCTTTTGCACCTATTTTATATATTTTAACATTACTTCCTGATATTTCCTTTTCTTCTCATCTACTTTTCTTAAGACATTTATGGCATCTATCCACTCTTGTACTTTTTCTAGTTTAATCTTTTTTTTTTTTTTTGAGAGGTTTTTTGCCATAAGGCACAAGCACTTGCCAGAAACACACAGAGAGACCGAGAGATAGAAAGCGAGAAATCACCCCCCAAGGGGATGGCCACGTTGCAATCCCTTCTCCTCCATTCTCCTCTTGGGATCTTGGGCACGCATGCACATGCGCCCGGTGTGAGTTTAAGCCACTGGGTCTGAGACTGGAACCATGGTTGACTACATGGGAGACCAGTGACATAGCCATTACTCTAACTGCTGGTCCCTCTAGTTTAATCTTCATTTCTATTTTTTCTTTACATTTGTTCTAATTATTTTCTCTAGTCCTCTATATTCTCTCAGGTCTTTTTCCCCCAGATATTTATTTTGTCCGATATTCTTTTTTTCCCCAATTTTTTTCTATTCTACTATATGCTGTTGTTCTCTATCTTATTCTTTAAAAAGCTTAACTCATTTTTTAAATAGTTAATATTTTTGTCAGATTTTTGTGCGTGTATTTTTGCCTCACTTCTACTGCCTATGGGGACATCATCTTATTTATTCTCAACATTTTCTTAATGGCTATATATGAGATTGAACCATGATTGCTTTCTGTTATTCATGTTTAAGTGAAATGATGAAGAGAGGGTGGCCTGGAATGGTCTTTCTAGATCATTGGCTCTGGAATTCTTCAAAGTTTGTTGTTATGGAATGTGTTTTTAGAGATCTTTCCTCTTTGGTCTGCAGTTTCACATTTAAATTGATCTTCCCCTCCCTATTTAATGTCTCTGTCTGTTTAATTTAGATACTGTTTATCCTGTTTCTCTTTAGTGCCAAGTTTTATACCAGAAGGGAGCATTCACAAGCCCTGTCACTTTATCTGTTCAATCTTCCTAGGTCACCTGGACTCTTCCATAATTTGGAGCCTGGAAGGGGCTCCTCTCAGCTCCAGCTACTGATCCCTGGTAGCCTGCTTTGTACCTGGAGCTCAAGAGCTCCCTCTAAATTCGGGATCTTTGCTGATGATGGAGTGTACAGGCTTGCTGGTGCTCAGGGTGGGCTTCTGCACCTCTCTACCTCTTCTGGCTGTTGCTGACCTTCCAAGGGTCTGCTGGTGCCTTTGGTCTGACTGTGCCCACCCACAATTTGAGTTCTTAAGGATGCTTCACCCCTTAGTTTGTGACACTTTTTTAGTTTTTGTTTTTGAGCTATTTGTTCTGCTATTCTATATGCTTTTGTGTATGGATTCAGGAAATTGAAATGCTTTCCCTCTGGCTTTGCTTTAGTATTCTCAGAATCCCTTAGAGTGCACGTGGTTGAGAATATGTTTTCTCTAATATTCCCCATAAGGGACACCTGGAAGCAACAAGTAGAGGCAAGGAAATAGGTTTTTCTTTTTTCTTTTCAGGAGTTAATCAGTCTCTATTAGCCATACTCAAGCCCAGACTCCCACACCTCCCCTACCTTGTTTGACTTCTCCAGCCCTTTTCGGGTTCACCATGTTCAGGATGGAGGGCTTTGGTAATCTCATAAATATTACTGGAAAACTACTGCAAAAGGATTCATGCAAATGACCTGACCTGGTGTCCATGAGCTCTAGATTGGTGCCAGTAGGTTTTGGTTTTATGGAGTCAGTAGTGTAAGGCCCCAGATGAGGAGTCTACAACTACAGAAGTCACTTGGCTGAGATGCTCAAAGATCTCCTAATTACTCAGGGAAAATTTCAGATTTGGCAGAAATAAATATTGAAGGTGGATGAATATGGCACCTGGCAAAGCCATGTTGTGATGTAAGTGTTCCAGCTAGTGTTTGCTGGCTGTTCAGCAACAAAATTGACCTGTTTCTGGTGACTTCAAGAGTCTGAGCCCCATGTGTACAGGGATTCTACCCTAGACCACAAAGAGGCCACCTGCCATTAACAGCAAAATTCCTTTCAATAGATGTTTCACTGCTTATGGGATCATGGTCTCCAGAGAGACAGGAGTGGTCTCTGGGTGACAAATAAACCTGCACATCCTTCAAAGGCCTTTGCCAACAAGACTGGTCAGCATGGTAGAGGAACCAGGATATCTATAATTTCTGATTTCTTGCTCCTGTTACTCTTCATTCTACCCCCCCCCCCCCCCCCCCGTACCTAACATGGTTCCTGGAATATCGTTGGCTTGACATATCCATGTGGACACAAAATTCAGAAAGGATTGGAAGAATGTGGTCATACTGGAGACACAGAGGAGAGATTTCCAGCCCTAGAGTGGTCTGCCTGGCCTCAGGCAGAGACAGGAATGGATTCTGTAATCCTGATAGCCCCTCCTTGGCAGGTATCATCAGAAACAGATGGACTGCCTATATCAAGAATCATAATGTGGGTCAGGGCATAACTAGAATGGGTGAAGAGACAGGGCAAAAGTGAGGTGGGGGTATGTTAGTCTGTCAGTGGTCACTCAGGCAGTACAGACAAAGAATGAGGCTATGGCTAAGTGACAGGTGCTTAGAGATCACTGGGCATCCCAGCCTGGAGCCGAAGTCCTGCTCCTCCAGCAGATTTCCTGTCCCTGCCCATCCTAAGCCCTTGTCTCCCTACACTGGGCATCTGTTCAAGGACAGAGGAGCAGCTGTTCACACTAACCTCACCCCACACCTCATACAATCCCTCCTCTGGGCCAGCTACAAGGCCCCGCAGTCAGGATTTTGCCTGTGGCTGTGATCCATTTTGGGGAGTCATCCATCCAATGTCTTCATTGGGCTTGAAACCAAACCATCCACAGGAGCAGTGCCACTGGTGCTGGCAGAACTGGATGCACCTGTGCTCTGGTCCCACCCAGGGACCAGAGCCCACCCAGATTAATATGTGCTAGTCTTTCTTATAGCTGCCAAAGGTATACTTATTCATTGCATAGAGCCGAGACTAGATACTAGCGAATACAGATCTTTAATTTCTCTGATCTGAACACCATTTGTTTCAACCACACAATAGAGTGTCTGAGGCCCATAAGGCAAAGTGCTTCATAGATACTTCGATTTCTGCAGACCTCATATTGTATCTAACATCAGAGTTACAGGCTGGCAGTATTTTGATGACAGATTTCCAGCCCTTTTTGTGGGAAGAAAGAAGTAATTTCATCCATTAAATAAAATAGAATATGAGATGTCACCCAGATGAACAGAGGGCTGGAACGTAGCCTGGGAAGAGCTGGTATGGATTATCACAAGCCCTCAGAGATAATGAAGGTGAAGAATCATCGTTATCAACCTTGTCATCACCGCTATAATTCACCTTTACCATCATCAACATCACCATTGTCATCATTAATACTATTTACAGATCAGTCATTGTGCTAATACTTAAAATAAATTACCTCAGTTTTTTACCTGTAAAATGGAGATTGTAATGATAATTATATAAGGTGATTCAGATAAACTGGGAAAGAGTTTCACACACACAGAGTAGTTAACAAATAGCAAGTATTCTTTTTCTTTTATTTAACTCTTACAAATAAATCTTATGTGGTTGGTCCTACTATTATTTCTACTTTACAGATAAAAAAAAAAAAAAAAAAAAAAAAAAAAAAGGAAAAAAAGAAAAAATGGAGGTCCAGTGAAATAATGAGACTGTCCTGAGAAAATTCCATGCATGTTAGTGGGAAAGGTTAGGTTCAACATCAGGATCTGGGGGACCAGGAGACAGCGTAATGGCTATGTCGCTGGATTCTCACATAGTCAACTGCGGTTCGAGCCCTGTTCGCGGTTGCTTAAACTTATGCTGGGTGCGTGTGCATGCCTGCCCAAGATCCTGAGAGGAGAATGGAGGAGAAGGGATTGTGGCATAGCCATCCCCCCGGGGGGTGATTTCTCACTTTCTGCCTCTCTCTGTCTTTCTGGTGAGCACATGTGCCCTATAGCAAAAACCTCTCCAAAACAAACAAAACAAAATAAAAAATAAAACAAAACAAAAAAACAGAATCTGTTCACCTGTAGAGATAGAACTTTTAATCAGCACCTGACACCTGCCTTCTCACCCTATCACTATGATGTTGATTCTGTTGTTATTGTTTCTACCCTTCTAAAAATAAAGAAAGTGAGGTTTGAAGAGGTTAATGAACCTCCACAGAAAGACAGATATTATGAAACATGCCAGGGGCTCTAACTTTGCTTAAATCCTAAAGCCTTATTCTCAGCCCCTGCATGGTGTGGAACGCCAAATGTCAGAACCATTGTGGATTTGCAAAAGCATCCACATTAAATAAATTCCTATGACAACTCTGCCCAATGAAAGTAGAACTCAATGGCCAAATATTGAGAAGACTTTATAAAATGTGGCAGTAAATACATGCTGAATATTTCTGAAAGAATTACTTGGAAGGTCAACAGTCTGCAGTGCCAAGACAAAAGCTAGGATGGGAAGGGTCTATGAGGACTGGGACTTACGTGTGCTACAAGAAAGAAATCTAAAGTTTGTGTCACCCTATTCTGGTTAGAAACTGGGACCTAGAGCACAGCTGTATTCAATGTGCAAGGAAATAGCAAGACATAATTTCAACCACAAAAATGTAATTCAACACACATTAATTCACTGCTTATTGGACACCAAGAACTGTGCTTAGTGCATTGCTGCCTTCAGGGACCTCATCCTGCAGTTATAGGAGGCAGATCTGGGAGAGATTCTCTAACAGAAATCTGAAACATTGTGTAGCTGCAGGAAGACCATTCTTCGTGAGCACAGGGGACAAGATGGCTCAGTCACTCAAGGTGCACATGACTTCTTGGGGAGATAGCCTTGTGACCTGAAACTGAGTCAGAACTTGTGGCTGGACAAGTAGCAGAAAAAGCATATGGAAAGAGAAGACCGCATGACTAAGGCGTGGAGATGACACAGGTGGTAGGAGAACAGCAATGATTTGAGCATGAAGTGTGTTAATCAGGTTGGTGGGTGATAAGGACATGACGAAGGCCATGGCCCTCTGCCAGGGTTGTGTCCAGAAGGCAGTGGAGAAGGGTTGTAAACCTGGCTCACCCTGGCCTAGGAGTAGCGGATGTACCTGGCTGGACTGCAGAGCACACCTGCAACAACAAAAGACACAGGATACAAAGAAGGTAGCATGCAGGCAAGCAGAGGGCATGCTATGGAGAAGCTGAGATTTCTCTGCATGGACAAATGAGTATGTTCTAGAAAAAAACCTCATGAGGTTGAGTAGTCACTCCTGGAAGCATGTGGAGGAGGTGATAATGCTTTCTGGGTTGGGCTAGAAATGTCTGGCCCTGTGCTTTATACCCAGGGAAACGCTGGACTCCTAATTTCCAGTCCAGTGATTCTCATGTTGACTACAGAAGTACCTGGAGCTATCCTGTGGATGCCTTGCCGTTCTTTCCCCAATGAAGATAAACTCTATTTTATTTGAATGGAGTCCATCAAAAATTCATATGTCAAAGAGGTGAAGGGAGGGAGGGAAGGCAGAATAAGTGAATATGATGCTGATATATCTTAGATGAGCCTTTTGCAACTTAAAGACTGATAACAGGATCCCTAAAATACAGCCTTGGAGATATTTCAGAATTCAAATGTACAAACAGAATAGCCAAACCCTGACCAAAGGGCAAGGCATCAGGTGAAATTTGTATTGACCCTATAATGTCAGCAAGTCAAAGAAGTGTTCTTAGTTCATGAGGCAATGACAGGATATTGGATTATTCACACTCTCCAGAGATTTTTAAATTAGAGATGAGAGATCTTTTTGCATTTGTTTTAATATTAATGCCATTTTTCTTTCAGGCTGCATCCATAATTTCATGCCCCACCTTAGATAATGAATAAGTTCTAAAAATACATAAATGAAATAGTCATTCAGGAATCATTCTATGTTGAGAAAAACATTTCTGATACACGTTTGAAAAGACATGGGTGGGTGGACATTGGCTCCACAGAGTCTTGACAATAAATATCCATGTGCTCTAGGGCCACTGGCAGCGGGGAACCCCAGGCAGCCTGTATTCCCTGGAAGTACTGGTAAGAGCTGTCTCAGATTTCACACCGTAGCGCCACCTCTGACTGAGCAGAAAGAGAAACAGAATGTTCAATCAGGACACAGGACAATTGGAGGCAGGGTGCATCACTACTTAGAACCCTCAGGGGCTCTTCCCATTTCACATCATCTCCATGGCCAGGGCATCCCAGGAACCTGACCCCTTCCTGCCCTAATGGTACTGTCTTCCTAGCTCTCCCCCATCACTGACCTCTTTGTGGCCATCCCTATAACATTATCAGATACTTCACTTAGGGCCTTTGCATAGCTGAG
This sequence comes from Tupaia tana, assembly GCA_026018925.1. Taxonomy (NCBI): domain Eukaryota; kingdom Metazoa; phylum Chordata; class Mammalia; order Scandentia; family Tupaiidae; genus Tupaia; species Tupaia tana. The sequence continues at coordinate 42,517,925 of JAKSZU010000010.1, read as the reverse complement.
CCCTGAGTCTAGAATGTTCTTCTTCAAGATAAACACAGGGATTCTTTATCTTTCCCTAGCATTTACTGCAGAGTATCCTGCCTGCTTCATGATAGCCTTAGACTTTCTCTTCATCTGGATTTCTTTATTTTTTTTTAATTTCCTAAATATTAAACATATTTGAGTAAATGATCTAACTTAATTATTTTTGTAAAGTTGATTATTTGTTACTCTCTGTCCCTTCCTCTAGAATATAAACCTTGAGAAGGCAAGGGGCTTGTAACCCAGGGTCCAGAGCAGAGTCACTGCAAACACAGCAGACATATGTTGAAGGAGGACCCGTGTTCCCACTCACCAAATCCTTCTATTTCAGTGATCCTTGTTGAGTCTCACAACAGCTATTTGGGGTTGGAAGGATCTGTAATGAATCAACTGTGGGGCTCGGAGAAATTATATGGGTTTCCCAGGCTAGGGAGGGCCACACAGTAGGCCCTCTAGGAACACATTTACTGAAGCAAAAGTTCAAATGGCAATTCTCTAACATCAAATAGGAGTCTTCCTTATCAATCCAGTTCTTATACTAACTCCCCTGAGATAGCATAAATGCTATTGGCCAAGGGCTCAGCCTTACAAGATTGCCCTCACCTCAGAACCACTCAAGGGTGGTAGCCTGTCTCCAAGGAGTCCGCATGTACTACTCTTCTGATATATTAATATGCTTACCAATAGGGAAGCTCTTGAACATCATTATTCAAAAATTTGTTTGAGTTTCATTACAGGGACATGATTAATTAAATCAATGGCTGAAAGATTAAACTCCATCTTTATCCTTTATCCCCATCTTGGATGGGTGAGTGGGGAGTGGAACTATGGGTTCCATCTACCTAAATCACAGTACTGGTGGCTCTTGGCAGGCCAGCCCCTCACTTGAAACTCTCTAAGGGCCAAGTGAATGCCTTTATTGACATAGCTCAGGTATGGTATAAAGAATCTCCTTATGAATAACAAAAGACCTTGCCATCACTCAGGACATTCCAAGAGTATTGAAGCTCTCTGCCAGGAATTGAGGACAAAGACATTTTATATATATATATATATATATATATATATATATATATATATATAATATAATTTTTTTTTGTTCTTTTCTATTTTGCCAGAGGGTACATGCACACGCAACAGAGAAAAAGAAAAAAACAAAGAGAATATACACTCCAGCAAGGCTTGGTCACACCACCATCTCCTTTTTTTCCATTTCTCTATCCCATCAGGATCCTGGGCATGCATACATATGCCTGTCATGTTTTTCAAGCCTCCAAAGTCTCAACCCATAATCAGCTATGCAGAATCCAACTACCTCTACATAACACTTAACCATTGTGCTATAGGGCCAGCCCTGCAATATATTCAACATAGTACAGGGCTAACTCTTCAGAATTCCACTCCATTCTTTCCAACACACCGTATTACTAATCAGCCCTCAGGAAGGTTTGCAGCATGTGGCACTGTGTGGTCACTAGTTATCAAAATGATTATAAGAGATACGTACATGTTCTAAAACAAGACCTAGGTAAAGGTCTGCACAGCCTCTGAGAGTCACCCTAGGCTGGCTATCAGCAAGGGCCCCAGATGGTGGCCATGACTCCAACAGACAGAGACAGATGGTGTGGGAAGCAGGTCAGAACCTCTGGGATAGCTCTACTGCTATGACTGTCCCCTGGCTTCATTGCCCATCACTAGCACGGATGAGCATTACTGTCTGCTTGCAGAGCTGCCAGGCTGGTGGGACCTGCTGCAGGCATTTGTGTTTGGCATTTCCTGCAGAATCTTTTTATGAACAAGTTGGATGAAGACTCAGGAAGCCTGTTTATTAGATTTATAGTAACTGCATAATTGAGAGGCAGAGCTAATCAGTTAATGGCAAAATAAAGATGCTTAAATATTTCAACAATACAAAATTAACAGGATCACATTTGAATCATAAAATTGTAGCACTGTGAGGCATTTTGAGAGTATCCAGTCCAAACTACATATTCTTCCAAAATATAAGATCCAGAGAATTTCCATAAAATGGTCAAGGTTGAACAAAAGCCATCCTCACCTATGAGGCTCCCAAAGACTTAAACCTGATGCATCCATAAGTAGAATTCTCCAGAGCAAGTTGCTCACTCAGCCATCAGGAGCATCTCAGCCTGAGTCAGCATTTATTTCTCTTTCTCTCTCATGTTCTGTTTTGTGCAATTTTTCTAGTCCAGTTTGTTGCTAACAGCATACAGTATCTGAAACTGGATGATTTATAAGAATAGACATTTATTTAGCTCAAAGTCGAAGATCCAAGGTTAGGGGCCATATTTGGTGTGAGTCTTTTTGCTGGTGGTGTGTGTGTGGGGGGGGGGGGGCGGTGGTTTACAAGGCACAACAGAGAGGAGGTAGGAAACATATACTTGTATCCATGCATTTCTGACTTATTTCTCCTTCCTATAAAACCCACTAGCCTTCAACCATAGGTCCCACCGTAATAATGTTATCCTAATTAGATACCAGTGGCCCCACTTTTCAATACCATAGTCAGATGGGGTTTTCACTCTCCTAATCCCATGGTAACCAAATCTCAACACATGAATTTTGGGAGGACATCAAACCATAGAAGCAATGGTCAAACTATATGTCTTTTGTTTCTGCAAAGTCTCTCAAATAACGTTAGTGGTATGTCAACCAAAAGCCCACAAGAAACTCCAGGAGACTGAAGGTCTCTGCTGCATTGAGCATTTAATCTCTGATACATCTGTTGCAGTTGTGGCTTTATGTATGTGTCTACATATTTAAATCACGCTTCAGTAGATTGTAAATTCCATGGGCAGGTGGGTTGGGTGGCACTCCTTGTTTGGGCCATAATTTCTCCTGTACCTCATACGGTCAGGACATATGGTATAAACACAGACACTGTAGGGGAGAAGAGGAAGGAAGGGAGGGTAGAAGGAGCACATGGAGCTGCTCTAAGGGATTAGTTTGGGTTACTTCATTGAATCCTTACAACAGCCCTTTGAGGGAGGCGCTACTGCTTTGCAACATGAGAATGCTGAATATACCCTCAATGTCTTTGCCAAACTGAGGTTTAAATTTTGATCCATTGAGCTCCATAATGTGAGCTTCCTCCCATCTGGGTAATTAGAGTGATAACATGCTAGGGCGTAGATGTTTGAGTGAACAGGTTGGTGCTCGGTCTTGCTGAGAAAACTGAATAATAAAAAAATTACGTTTCTTCTAGACCATAGCAGCTGTTTGGTGATTGCTATTTCTTTGCCAGTGCAGTGGTTCTGAAGTCAGAAGGAATCTGGGTGGGAAGAGGTGTGTCTGAGTTTAGTGGTGACTTCTGGGCTCACCACAGATATGCAAATCTCAGTGGCTGTAGCTGCAAATAAATAATTTAAATTTGTTGTCATGAAAGAAAAATAATGTCTGGATTTACCATGTCTGGAATCCAGCTGCCCTGGGTTTTGTGTATTTTACTGAATAATGATCTGGCTTCTGCATATGGCTAAAATCAGAAAACCTTGTCTTTATAGCCTTGTCTACACAGGACAGACACATGTATGTGCACTTGTGCATTTATGTACACACACACAAATCATCAAAAATTCAGTTTAAAGGGTCAGCAGGTGGTGTGGTGGTTAGGGGCACTGGATTCCCACATGGTTGACCATGGTTCGAGTCCCGGACCTGGTGGCTTGCTTTCTCACTTTCTCTATCTCTTGCTCTCTCCCTCTCTGGTCAAATTGAAACAAAATAAATGAGTAAATAAATAAAGTTAAATAAAATAAGTAAAAAAAAATTCAGTTTGATAAACTGAGAGGACAGAGATGAGGGCAGAACCAGTAAAAAAGAGCCCTTCTGTCCAAGGTGGGCATGTTACCACAATGCCTCCTTAAAAAAGGGAAAGAACAGAAGGTAGCGAGTTCTTTGGATTGAGGAGACTCCAAGACTATGGTAGCCAGATTTGGGGAACACCTGCTCTTGGCCAAATACAAACTGCTCCTTTCGACTTATATATTGGACCTGAAAAATTTCCCACAGCAATGCGTCACCTGAACATGTTCCAGTAATACAGTACAACTCCCCATCCCATGCAAGCATCAGTACTTGTGGGTACCTAATTAGTTGTACCCTTGGGGATGCTGCCTCTTATCCTCAGTAGAACTTCGGTTTGAGCTAGCTTTACTAAGTATTAGAATTTACTTTTTGTTAAAGGTACAAAAATCATTCAACCATAAGAATATCAAAAATATACTTAGGTAATTTGCATTGCTTTTGACCACTGCTAACTGAACTGATAGCAGTCTGGAAGGTATCCAGCAGTTCTGAACAAAATATTTTGTTGAATAAGCTATAATACACGATCATCGGTGAACTCACAATGTTCCTATTAATCTTATTTCAACTTACAACAATACAAGCTTCCACACTTCTATTTTTAACTAATAAAAATGTATTACAAAGAAACCCTAATTATACCCTTTGGAATATGATACCATTGCAAATCCACTGGTAATTTTCTTTTTTCAAAACTCCACATAACCGCATAAGAAGCAAAAAGTGTAAGTTCTCCCAAAATAGTTGGTCTATAAATAAAATTCCCTAATGGGCCAAGCAACTTTTTTTTTTTCTTTGTATGTCTTGTATTAGTTAGAATTAATCCGTATTACAACTCCTGTGAGTGAAAAACCCCTTGTTAGACATAGAACATTATATTTTCTCAACATATCTTAAAAATTATAACTAAAGTATTTCCACAATACCTAGGACAGTGATGAAAAAGCTTTGCACTTGGCAGGTGTCAGAAGACCTCAGCCAGCTTGGTTCTGGCCACTAAACTATCATACATCCCTTTTACTCTTGGTCCCCTCTCCTCTCCAAATGAGGAAGCAGGGCAGACCTCACCTGGTATTCAAGCCTCTTGGAGGAAACCTATCTTGGCCAGATGATCCTGTGCAGAGAGGGCTGTCCTGTGCATTGTAGGAAGTTTAGCAGCATCTCTGTCTCTAGTCCTACATTCCAGTAGTACCTCCCCAGTTTTAAGAACCACGGATGTCTCCAGGCGCTGTCAAATGTGCCCCAGGGGCAAAATCCCCTCTAGTTAAAAACATTATGATAGTCTCAAAGAAAACCAGAGTTGGACAATACTGAATCCTGTGAAAACAGATTTTATTCAGGACTATTGCAATGGAGTAAAAAAAAACCTAGTACAGGACTAGGCTCAATTTTAAACATGTCATGGTCATGTGAAGATTTATAGCCAAGGAGTATGATGGGGATCAGTGAATAGTAAATGACCAAAAGGAAACATCTAGGGTGGTGGGATTCGGACTAAACCAACATAATAAGGTTCTTGCTGAAGGCTGGCCAACGTGAGCATTCAACCCCTGGAGGATGATGGAGGATAAGGAATCTGAGCAAATATCCAGGTGATCAGAAGTTCAGTGGGAAGGGTTCTGATTAAAGTAATTTCACAGGATTCTTGCTCAAATTGGATAATGCAGAGATGAACATGGAAGTCCAAAATCATTGTCCTACTGAAAAGTTAAGAGGAGCCTGAGCAGCGTAGAGTAGAAGAGAAGAGAATCCTTGTCACTAGGCTGATGTCAGAAAGTCCAGATTTATGTGACATGAAGGACTTTAACAATCCAGCTTCTAGGGTGAGGTTGGTTTTGAAAGGAGCAGATAAGGCCCATGCTTTTAAATGCATGTATTCCACTAGTTCTACACGCCTAAGCACTTTGGTGCTTCCGGAGTGCAGGAGGCACTAAGTCACTGTGCTTCTGAGTGATCTTCTCTCCATGATTGCCCAGTCCAACTTGACCTAAGTGCAGCAAAAAATGAGTGTTCCACAGCGATGATGATGGAATTACCAATACCTGTTGTTTTGAGTAGTCACTGTGGTGGGCAAGGTTATGGATAGGTGTTGGAACATAAACACACTAGAGAGAGGCCTAGAGAGTGGTCAGTGTGGGCAGAGCAAGGCTGCCCTTGAGGTCAATGTAGATCAAGTCTGCATATCATGGTGAATACAGGCTGTATCCTGAGGATGGGTGGATGTCAGATAGACTCTGCCTCCAGTCCACGTCAGACCAGAGGGGAAAAGAAACCAGATATCAGAGTCCTGACAGCGTCTGCATTTGGCCAGACATCCTTTTCCCCAGTAGCCATTATTTAGGTTTTCTAGAAGGAGATTTCCAGACGCTTCTAGAATAAAATGTAGAATCATAAAGAAATCTATCAAATGGCCAGTTAAATAAAATAATAAAAGGCACAGAGGTGGAGCTTGATAAAACCAGGACTCTCCCCTCCTCCCCCCCCCCCCCCCGAGAAAGAAGGGATTAGTGTTGGGCTGCTCAGCCTAGAAGAGTCAGCTTGTTTGATTCCTCCCTCAATTTCCAACCTGAACTCTGCCTATACCCACTCCTACTGCTCTCCACTGTGCACTTGGAAGGTATCAGGAGACCTGGGATACGGCAGGAGGACACCTCTCTGCTGGAGGAGGTAAGCTTCACCAAGGCCCCCAAGTGATTCTGCTCTCTCTTGTCCTCTGTGCCCAGGGAGGGGCCCTAGCCTCCTTGTTTTTCATTGAAATCTCTCTTCTGGATTAAATATCAAAACAATGCTTTCTGTACCCTGAGTGTCCATAAATAGTTTTCCAAATTACAAAATGAAGGAAACCATGTGTACATCAAATGGTAGTTCAATGAAAAGGCTGCTCTTTCACTCTCACTTGAAGACAGTATCCATACAATGACAAGTGAGTGGGAGGTATAGCTCAGGAGTAGAGTAATTAACTTCAATGACATGTGAGTCTTGACTTCCTTCCCAGGAGACCAGGGGCAACACTGGACTTGAAGTGAGGGTCATGCTTACTCAGCACCATGGTTGTCAACTCGGGGGTTATTATGCCCACATCTGCACCTAGACCTCATATCTTCTCCCAGCTGATGCCCATTGGCCAGGTCTTTAGTCTCAGTCCCTTGCTCCAAACACAACAAAGTAGTTTGCATCCCAAGAGCAAAAATCACTTTTGCTGGGCAGACTGTAGCAGGCTTTAAAATTTTTCTGAAGATTTTATGCTTCTTTTTTTTTAATTAAAGAGTTATCTTCAAAAAGTTGTTGTTGTTGTTATTATTATTATAATAAAAGACAGAATTTCACTCTGTTGAAATCCTCCTGCCTCAACTTCCCAAGTGGCTGAAATTACAGGTATGTACTGTAAAGAGGTTTTTTAAAAGTTGCAGGGAAGACCAGTTGGATCTCCACTGGCGTATTTAACTCTCTGTGTCTTGTGTCCCTAAAGGACTGAAAGCTGTGGGAGTCCCAGGCCAGAGGAGGCAGAAAGTGAGGACAAATGCACAAGGACGCCACCCCCCCAGATTCTACTGCCCCTGGAGGAGCGCGTGACCCATTTCCGAGATATGCTCCTGGAGAGAGGGGTAAGGAAAACCTGCACAGGCAACTCAAGGGTGTCAGGAGTGAAATGAGCAGCAGTCACTTTTATTATTATTATTATTATTATTATTATTATTATTGCTTTTTAAACATTTACATTGAATCACTCTACATTTTTATAGCATACAAAATTGAATTATGGATTAGGCTAAGTGACATTCAGATGCTAAATGACTTAAGGACAAGGGGGCAAATCAATATAAAAAAGAGTCCCTGCTTCTTGTCTTGAAGGAGAGAAAAGAAGAATTTGAGAAGTGTGTGGGGATGTTTTGGGCAACCCTTTTAAGTGTATGTGAAAACTCCTGGGAGGTAGCTAGGCAGTCTACTGGAAGAAAAGTCTCCAGGATGGTGTAGAAGAAGCTTTAGTCCATGTGGATAGAATTCCTGCTGGGCCAGGCTGAGTTAAGGTGCTCAGATCTCAGAGAGCAACAGCGCACTGGGGTTATTCTGCTAGAGCAGGGACTCCCACACCTATGGATTAATGGGGCTATTTTAAAATACAGTTTGGGTATCTTAATTGTAGCTGACTTCAAAATCCCATTTTCAATTTAGGGGGGAGAAACATTCTGTATTTGAATCTCCTTCCAATGACTTTTATTACCCGCTATGGCTTTTGGGTGAGCCAGGTACAACACGTCAGCCCAGCTGGATTTCTTCACAAAATGAGACTGAACACAGAAGGTAGTAATGGAACCTGTGTGTGATGATAATCATAATGAATATTGTAAATGGTCTTATGAATTCAAAAGTAAATTCACTCTGTAGTTAGCACCTAATCCCAGGTGCTGTTTCCTGGTCGGGCCCTCTGAGCAGCAGGTTCAGCCAGTTGCTGAGGTGCAGGGTCAGTAGAGACCAGAGTAAGTACAATGCTGTGTAAAGACTTGTGTCTCCCTAGAACAGGGCAGCCTGAGCAGGTCTCTCTGAGGTAGGGCTGGGATGCTGGCCCCAGGGGTAGGCTAAACCCTGAATAGCGGGAGGAAAGAGGAAAAGTCTAGCTTGTCCTAGCTCATAAGAATTCTTTCTTTCTTTTTGTTGTTTTGGAAATTTTTATTTCTTTATTTCTTTTCTTTTTTTATTATTATTGCTTTTTAAACATTTACATTGAATCACTCTACATTTTTACAGCGTACAAAATTGTTTTTTCCAGCATGAACAGTGCACATCGGTTAAGTCACAGACATTATATACATAATCATCAACAGATACCGCTCCGTTCCTGTGTCTGTTAAATGTTCCTCTTCTTTTTTATTTATCTAATCATAAGAATTCTAAGTAAGGAGGAATTTTTTCCAATCTCCACGGAAGACTGCACTTTTTCATATCTTGAATGTGAATGTCTGCATCTCTTTACTCAGACATTCATTCAAAAATAAAATACAGTCTTTGGCTTTGAAAACTAAAAGTGGACTCATGAACTCCTAACTACAGTACAATGTGTCAAGCCTAAATTAACATATGCTAAGTAACCCAGAAATGTACAAAGACCATGCTATAGATGCACACATACAAGAATAATCCCTGGAAGGGATGCATGGCATGTTTGTTTTTTAAAAATGGATTTTAAAAAAACTATGTTATTTGACTAAAATTTTATTTTCCAGCAGGGTTGTATGCAGTCTCTTCCTCCCTATGCAACCACCATTTAATTTTTATTTATTTATTTATTTTTTTTGCCATAGAGATGATTTAGATACAGTCAATTCTGATAGCCTGTGTCTTTCTCTTGCCCACACTTGTGTTTCCTGCCAGGCCTCTCAAAGACTCTTTGTACTACAGGTTGAAAGAGGCAGTTAAGCCACATTGTACGCTATGGGTGACCTTTTCATTTCCACTGTTTTGCCCTTAATTAGCTTTCTCCTCTACTACTCCAAAGATATGTAAATAAAACATTCAAATGTTCCTACTGCCTACTAACACACAAGACACACACAGGAAAGATGAAGGAAAAAGCAGGAAGAGTAAGGGTGTCTGTGTTCAGTGCTGCACTACCTTTCTAGGAGTGCCTTGCTCCTACAGTGGGAGGAAGGATCTGCTGTCTGTGTTCCCACCCTCCAAGCATTCAGGATGGTGTCAACAACGTGTTTACTGATATTTAGATGCCATCTTTACATCCCAACAGCGTTGCTTATTCTGGGGCTATCAGACTAGTCTCCTCATCTCAGAGGGGACCCAGAGTCCTCACTTGGTCCCTCCTGTTGGTGTCCACTCTCCCCTGACTTACCCACCATTTGACCTCAGGGTCTCCCACTGGCCTTCCACTCTTTGTTGTATTTTCTTAAAATTTGTTCCTGGAAAGTGGCTATAAATCCAGACCTGTCCTGAAGAGGATCCAAGGGAGGTATTTATGGGTATTTGTGGTATGCACTTTATGGATATTTCTTTATCCTGGTGGACGGTATAATGCCTAAGTGACCTGTGACCAGGTGTCTCTCTCACAGGACACTTGTTTATACTAGCAGTCTCCCTTGTGGCTCTCATCTGACCTGTGTCCAGTTTATTCCTACTGAGATATCTATACTCTAGAAGAACCCTGACCAGAAAGAGAGTTAGGTTCAGGTGTGTCAGTCAGGTGAGATGCATAGGCAGCAACTCAACAAAACACATGAAATAAAAGAAGCAGTTTAATTACCCATTGGCCCATGGGAGAAGAAGAGTAATCAGGGGACCAGCAGTTAGTGTAATGGCAATATTGCTGGACTCCCATGTAGTTGACCACGGTTCGAGTCCTGGACCTAGTGGCTTAAACTCATGCCGGGTGCATGTGCATGTATGCCCAAGATCCCAAGAGGAGAATGGAGGAGAAGGGATTGCCGTGTGGCCATCCCTCCTGGGGAGTGATTTCTTGCTTTCCGTCTCTCTGTCTCTCTCTGTCTTTCTGTCAAGCGCCCTATAGCAAAAACCTCTCAAAAAAAAAAAAAAAAAAAAAAAAAAAAAAGAGTGATCAGGTGAGCCTATGTAAAAGCAATAGACAGCAAGGTACTCTACCAGCAGATGGAAAGCGAGTAAGAGAGATCTGTGGACTAGATCTTTTAAGGACCATGGGGTTATCCTTTAGGCCATCCATGGGGATGGTAGATTGGCTAGTTTAAAGGAAATTCACACAGGAGGCCAGCAGGTGTATGGTAGTTAGGGTGTTAGACATTTCCACATGGCCAACCACAGTTTTAGTGCCAAACCTGGTGGCTTGCATTCTCACTTTCTCTCTCTCTCTGTGTCTCTCTGATGACTATAGCAAGTTAAAAAATACTACTAATAAATAAAATAAAATAAATAATTCTTTTTTAAAAAAAATATGTATAAAACTCTCTATCTCTGCCTCTCTATGGTGAGCACATGTGTCTGATACCAAATGGAAAAATAATAACAATGATAATAAAATTAAGTATTTATAAAAAAGAGAGAACTTATTTACATGACTTTAGTGCTGATAGATTTTATTGTGGTCAGCAGCTGTGAGGTATGTTGGGGTTGGGGACAGTAAGATGAGGAACAAGTGGGCTATCTCACCCACAACCACATGGGGAAAGGAAGTTTTAATTAGATCAAGGGTGATGGGGTACAACTGGGTTTTACATAACTCATGTCAGGCCTAAACATGGATGCCAAGACAAGTACATTACAAAACTATGTGATAGAATCCCTTCCAAGAAGTCTCTCTCTGTCCTTTCCTAATCCTACCAAGGCCCTTCCTTAGCTGCCATATGATGCTACATGTCACTCTCCTGTCCTTGCCACATTATCCAAGTTACCTTGCCTGATCAGGCTCCTGGAGTGGCAGGACTTTCCAACATCATTTGTCTTTTAAGATTACCAGAGCACAGCTAGAGTTCTAGTGCCTAGTAGGTGGTTGATGAGTTCCCTGGAATTTCCTTGGTGTCCATGTTGATGCTGCTCGCATGTTGTTCATGGGCCCTCCAGATTCAGGGCACAGAACTGGTCTCAGAGGAACCCATAAGCAAGTGACAAAAGGGATTATCTTCTGGTATTAACTATGGTTTACTTTTCTTTTCCCTCTACCCCTGTTCCTACAATGCAGCTATAGAATAGGATTTATGGATTATTCATGTGAGCATTATGATACAACAGATCATTCTCCTTGCAAAGCTACCTATCCTGGAATTCCTCTGCTCTGGAAGCCAGGTGGGGTGGATGCTCCTGAGTGTTTTCACAGCATTCTCATTAGCTGTCAGACTCAAAGGCAGGAAACTCTGCTATTTACCATGTCCTGTTGCAAGGACATTGTAGAAATATATGTAATTCTGAGATTCTAGAGCTGGCCACTTTGGTTCAGTTGAATTACCTGGCAGGAGCTGTGACCCATCTTCTGTGAAACATTTTGGCATTATAAACATTCAAGCAATGTAAATAAAAATTAATTTCATCTTATTAATGTCTTAGTGTTCCATCTCTTTGTTTTGAAAACCAAACAGTTCCAATTTACCAAAACAGTTTCAAACTCACCTTCCTAGGGGATGAGTGTTGCCTGAGAGGTACACCTTTCCTTCCCACTGCAAGAATGCTGGTGTGCTGATTTTATACATTGTCTTGGATTTATCCAAATGACCTTGGTTGAGAGATTTTTCTAATGAAATGTGCAGTGCATTTTTCTTCCTTGAGGGTGAGTGATTCATTTCAGCCTTTAATTCTGAGATACTTACATGAAAATCAGTAACAACATCAAAGTGTGAAGCAACAACTTTAGTGCTATGTGTTTGCCCTCAAAGAAAAGAGTCTGGGTGAAGCCTATACCCTTATCTTATGAGACTTCCGAGGAGAAATCCACACACAGTTCATGAATAGAAAAAAATCAATCCAAATTTACTGCTAATATCATAAAGCAATGCCACCATTTTATGACTTTCCTCTCTCATGAGAATTTGATAGCTAAACTCATAAGATTCCTATTACCTAAAAAAATGAGTCAAAGTAAGGTCACTTTTTCATGGACTGAGTGATTAATAAGATTTTTTATTACATTTGTTCAATACTTTGGAAATTCATATACTTATGGAATGATAGAGTTAGGTCCCAGGCATTTTTAGTAATTTAGAAAGGCAAGAGTTTGGGCTGTTCCATGAGAATTATGGACTAGGGCAGAAGGATGTTGGTTTTGTGGTTTTGTAGTATGCAAGTAACTGTTTAATGGCAATTTGTTTGTTTTTTACTAGTATAAACTACAATGAAGCAAATGGAATTTTCTTTACAAATTTCAATCTTTAAAGATGCAGGTTTAATTGAATAGCATATTACATTTTATTATTATTATTTTATACATCCAATCACTGTACATTATTACAGCTTGAAAAATGAATTGTCCCAGCATGAATACACTGTATATTTGTCCAGTTGATATAATTCTGCCTATTTAAGTAAATGCATTAGAACATTTTATGGAACACATTTTCCTTCTGCTAATCATCTTTAGGAAACATAATGTTTACCTAGGGGTCAAGAAAGAAGAGGTTTTTTTTGGAATAATAGATCTTTATTCAGGGACTTAAGGGGGTACACCTGGGACCTCTCAAGGATTCCTCTGTGGGTGACATTTAGCCAACTTTCCAGCAGAGATCAGCCTCAGGGATACTTGCTGACACTGTGGTCAGCCAAATAGGAGAGCCCCTGAGGTTTGAATCCATATCTATGTTAGAATAAGGAATTCATAGACTGCAGCTCATGTCAATCTGGCCACTGGAGACAGTGGTCTCTACTGCACTAAGACACGCACTGATTACAAGGTTGTTGGTAAGAAGGTTGTTGGTAAGTTGGTGAGACAGATACTTTCTATTAGGGAGGGATCCTCTAGCTAATGGAGCAGTGGGCACCTCCTCCCAAGTAACAGGAATGGTAGTCTTACTCTGTTCTTTTATATCGACCCCCGATTCACATCTATGGTAATATTTGGTGCCCCTTCCCTCCCCTCAGTCACATAAACAGCACTGCCTCTCTAGAGCTTTGACAGGAACCCCAACCAGAGCATTTTCAAAAAGGGATCAGTTGTCAATCATCACAGGTGAGATGGCCATGCAGATGAGGGAGCTTGAGTTGTATAGTTCCTGAGTTCTAGGCTCCTGTGCTCTCTGCACTGAGCTGTTTCTATGAGGTTCCATGGGGAAACCTATCTGTTGCATATCCCTATGGCAATTCTTTGACATCTCTTAAGGCGTATAAAAACATTGCTAATAAAATATAAATAAAATTGTGTATGAAAGTAATGCATGGGGGCTGGCAAGTGGCATGGTGGTTAAAGGTGCTGGACTCCCACCAAGTCTCAGACCTGGTGGCTTGCTTTCTCACTTCTTCTCTCTCTCTCTCTCTGATCAAACTGGAAAATAATAATGATGATAATAATAAATAAAGTTAAATAAAATAATTCTTTTAAAAAAAGTAATGCATGTTTATTATAGAAAATTTGCAAACCATAAAGAATATTATTCTAAGAAATGCTCAAAATCCTACCCTAGAAGATAATTATTGTCACTAATGAGGTATATTTCTTTCAGTTTTGTTTCTAAAAATAAATTTAAAAAATCAAAAATAAAAATTTTTATTATAACCAATATTGACCTGCAATTGAACCTGGTTGAACCAATTATTTGTTTAATATAGTCAATTTTCTAAGATTCAATCTAATTTATAAGTTTGGCTATTTTATATATATATATATATATATATATGTATATATATATATATATATATATACATATATATTAGAGGCTTTTGCCTTAGGGCATGTGTGCTTGCTGGAGAAAGATTCAAACAGGAATGATGATGAGAGGGAAAGTAAAAAATTCCTGGGGAGTGTGGTATAGCCATGCTGCAAGCTCTTCTCTATTCACCTTGCAGGATCTTGGGCATGCGCACACACACACCCAGCATGATTTTCAAGCACCTGGTTTGGGACTTGAACCAAAGTTGACCATGTAGGAGTTCAGTGACATAATCACCAAACCATTTGCTGGCCCTGCATTAGTATTTTTAAAAGTACTGAAATAAACTCTTAGAAAACACTTTAATAAAGGCATATATTTTATTCATTGTCAGTTCAAAAATTTCTCATTTTAATTCATTTAGTATATTTCTTAATTTTGCTATTATAAGTAATAGTCTGATCATTATATTGCTATGTGAACTTGCATGTGTGTGTGTATGCATAGGATTTGTTTTATACAGAATATAAATATTTGACCTACATTACCAAATTGCTTTTGAGAAAGTTGTTTTAACTCAAGTTATTCTCTCATTAGCAATGTTTGAGAGTTCCTGAGAATTTGTTTTGCCAGCATGCTCTACCAGAATAGTAAGAAGTTTAAATATTTACATTGAATAGTAAGAAGTTTAAATATTTACTATTTATTATTTAAAATGGCATTATTCTTTTCCTTTGATATTTGCTTTCTCCCAGCTTCTGTGTTGTGGTCCCCCTTAGTTTCCCATCGCTTCAGCCATTTGGCTCTTTCAGATGTTATTATAAACGCCTATCTAGTAGTGATTAGACCAAGTTATCATCATGGTGATGCCCTTGAGGAAGTGTGGACTGCCTATTCTAATTTCTGTAATGGAATTTTAAGTACCTCAAATATAAAAATA
This sequence comes from Tupaia tana, assembly GCA_026018925.1. Classification (NCBI taxonomy): domain Eukaryota; kingdom Metazoa; phylum Chordata; class Mammalia; order Scandentia; family Tupaiidae; genus Tupaia; species Tupaia tana. Next base: position 42,502,868 of record JAKSZU010000010.1, on the reverse strand, counting down.
ATTCTCAAAAGTAAATGAAGACTGACTATATTGTAAAATAATAGTGTAAAATGTATTTATAAAATAAAAAATGAAAGCTGAAATTGGTAAAATACTATGAGCACTAGAATAGGAGTCATGTGTCCCAGTGTCAGGGTAGCTCAGGCATGCTGCTAAAAACCCCAGCCATGGCCCTTGACTCGATTTTTTGTTCATCTGCAGTTCACCTAGGTTCACCTGGGTTTACCTGGACTCACAAGAGTTTTGCACATGATGACTGCTCTCACCTCTAAGTGCTAAAGATTTAACACAGCCAAGGGGAGCCCTCAATCAATGAGGTGTGGACTCTGAGTAACACCCCCACATGCCCATTCTTGGTGGAAAAAAATTCAAGCAGGTCTGGGAAGGTTCTACATGAGTCTTCCACTTAGCCCAGTGGCCTTCAGTGACCCCCTGCTCACTTAAACACCATCGTTGGATTTTTTTCTTTCCGTGTGTTAGTTTCCAGTACAGCCTGGAATCATGCCCCTGATGCACTCTCTGTACCCAAGCCCTTGGCATGAGGCTGTATTAGGAGATCTATGGTGACAACAATGGTCTCATCTTCAAGGCAGTAAATGGAATTGGGGTAAGAAGATCTGAGCTTGGGGGGGGGGGAGGGGGGGCAGGTGAGCACTGTTGGGATGGGGCATGCTGGAATAGCATGTAAGCCAGAACTGGAAAAGCCATGCAGGTAAACCTGGGCAAGCTTGGAGACAAGTCTAATGGCCAAAGTCTTCATCATCCATTCCCTGGAAGTAGAGGTAGAGGCTCAAGTCTAATGGACAATTTTGAATTAATTTTGTGTAGTCACTGGAATGCTGGCTGAGTAACCATCACCTCCACTTACCTCTAGTGGTCGCAGTGCTGCTTCAGAGCCTCACCTCCTCTCCAGAGGAGAAAGGACTTCTGCACCCCCATTGGCCATCAGCTCCCTGCATGCTCTGGGGAAGAAAGGATGGGAGATTGAGAAGATATGCCAATGGCCAGGGACCAACAGGATCAGGCAATGACTTTCAGTTGTGAGGCTCTTTCTTGTGCAGCTGTTAAAACAGGCTACTTGCACACACCTTTAAGAAGTCTTGCTTCTCTTTTTTCCCTATCCTTATGTTTTTAACACAACACATGATATAATATAACATTATTAAGGGTTTTACTTATTTATTTATATTAATAAACTCTATGAAGGGACCAAGATAATTAATCATGTCACCATCTCTGCACATGGACCATGGACTGAAGAAGAGAGAAAACTGTGATAGTATTTCAAAGGTCCAGCTGCATTTTCACAAAGAGAGTATAATTATGATAGATTGCTCCTTTCTGTAAATGTTTGCCCTCATTAAAATCAGAGGGAAAAAAAAAAAAAACCTCTAATTTGATGAACACTTCATGCTATAACGTATGCTCACTGGAGAGACAGAGAGATAGAAAGTGTGAAATCACTTCCTGAGGAGATGGCCATGCCACAATCCCTTCTTCTCCATTCTCCTCTGGGGATTTTGGGCACGCACGCACATGTGGCCTGAAGTGAGTTTTAAGCCACCAGACCTGGGACTCGAACCATGGTTGACTATGTGGGAATCCAGTGATGGAACCATCACACCGTCTGCTGGTTCCCAGGCTCTGGGGTTAATATTGCCACTTTAACATACCAAAGAAGTCAGAGAGCAAATATATTTTGCTTGATAATCAAATTTGGTCAAAAAGTTAGTTTCTGAAGTAACTGGATTTGTGTTTGAGAAGGAAATTAGCCACATACAAGAGACCTTGTTAAGACTCAGCTCTGTAGGGAACCAGCAGTTAGCGTAATGGCTATGTCGCTGGACTCCCATGTAGTCGACCGCGGTTCACGTCCCGGACCCGGTGGCTTAAAACTCACGCCGGGCGCGTGTGCGTGCGTGCCCAAGATCCCGAGAGGAGAATGGAGGAGAAGGGATTGTGGCATGACCATCCCCCCTGGGGGGTGATTTCTCGCTTTCTGTCTCTATGTCTCTCTCTCTCTGTCTGGCGAGCGCACGGGCCCTATAGCGAAAAACCTCTCCAAAAAAAAAAAAAAAAAAAAAAAGACTCAGCTCTGTATAATGCAGCTGAGAGGCAACTGCTCTCTCTGAGACACTCTGAGAAAGCATAAAGCATGGAGCACCAAGGATAGACAGAGGGTAGATGGTGCAGACAGACAGACATACACTTCTACAAGTACGCAGGAGCAGTGACCAACCGGTCCCACAGAGGGGCAGAAGTCCAGGTGACCCCTGCATCCCTCCAAGAGTGTTAGAACTGCTTTGCCTTGCCTACGGAGCCTTCTCAAGTTTGGGGATCTATCCTCTAACTCGGACTTGGCAGGAGATTTCCTTGTGCTAAGTTCCTTCCTTTTTTTTCTGGCTGTTAGGACCTGTGGCCTTTTCTGTGATCCAAAGACTGAAAAAAAACTCTAAAAAAATGCCTTTACATTTCAAAGACCGGAAGCAGTTCTCTGCTTCCTCAGGAAGCCCAGCTAACAACAGGAACCCAGTCACTCCCTGCCTGTTGAGAGCTGTTCATTCCATAAGAACCTCTGAGATGACTGTTGCCAGGTGTCAGGCATTGGCAGGACCTTAGGTTATCTCCTCTTCAAGCCATCACTTTGCTCTCTCAGACCACTTTACTTAAACTGAATCCATTTTTCTCAAAGCTGAGTCATCCCCAGGAATAACAGAAAATCCTTTTTTTCCTCAGTTCTGGAAAGACTTTTGGTGAAGTCAGTGCTCAAGTTGGAACCAGTTTGATCTGGTTTTTGTTTTGTTTTATACTCACCACCCGGGTAATATTTTTTCTTCATCTTTTTAAAAAATTATTTTTCTCAAATTATGATTTTTGGTTTGTATATAATCAGTGTATATATTGTGGACTACAGTATTTTTAAGGCATGTATATAGTGCATAATAATCAAATCAAGCATATACACATATTCATCTTCTTCATCATTGAGCATTACATTATGTTGAGCATATTCGGTAATAGTTCTGTTTGTATTTTGTCAAATGCCAGAAGAAGCATGTGTGTGCACAAGACAGAGAGAGGAAAAAGCACCTCCCAATGGGGTTTGGTCATGCTGCTATCCTTTTCAATCCATTTTTTAATCTTTTCAGTATCTTAAGCATGCATGCATGCACACAGTGTGTTTTTCAAGTTGCCAGGGCTGGAGCTCAAGCCCTAGTTGGCTCTGTGGGATCAAGCTTTCTCTGTACAGCACATAACTGCTCACTATGGGGCCAGCCACTTTTTTATTCTTTACACACAAGCTCTTGGTCACCTTCTAGTAGGGAGAAGTATAATGCTTCTGAAAGAAGTTAACTCTCACCTTCCACAGCAGGTGGAGTGAAACAGCTATAGGGGTTGGGAATATGCTGTTTTGTGCAGGATAGGGCTCTACCCAGCTGAATTGTCTGCACAGCCTGATATAAATGATCAAAGGAAGGTTGGACTCTTGTGGGAGCAGCACACACCTCACTGACCAAGAAAGCTACCATGTGAAATCTGGAAGGAAGTTGGGGCCAGATAACAAGAATCCTGAGTGCCCTGCTGAATAGTTGATCTGTCTGATAGCCCAAGAAATAAAATTCTCAGGAGGTATAGGCTGTGCATTAGGGAAAATGGTGCTGGGGAAGGAGGAGAATTAGAAAACATGTGTTCATCCAGGAACACGATGACCATTGTCAAATGCTGCAACTGTGAGTTTGTCATATTGTTATTTGATCTGGAAAATATTTTGGATTTTCCACAAGGTTATTTTCCTTGAGAGAACTGCAGAAACTGGCTTAAAAACAAGGGTCTGACTCTTGTATTCTTACAGAGGATACCAGTGTCTTCCTTCTGAACTTCAGTCTCCCTGCCCCTGTCACTGTTCCAGCAGAGGCACCTGCAGGCTCAGACAGCACCACACTAGTGTGTGTACTAGTGTGTGAGGAACTGTAACAGGCATTTCTGGGGAGAGAAGAAAGAGTTCTGGAGGCATGAAGTTGAAAGTGGAAGAAAGAGCAGGACCCAGCCTAGCTCATGGTGATCAAACTGTCACTATGACACTCCAATAGTGGATTTAATGAAGAAAGTGCAGTGAGGCGCTAACAACACTGTCTTTATGACAGTGTCAAAAGTATTCACTCCCTGGCTAGCCCCATAGCACAGCAGTTAAGCCCTATGTACAGGGAACCAGATGCTACAAGCCCATCTGTGGTTCAAACCCCAGCCCCAGCAGCTTAAAAAACAGGCTGGAGGGACCAGCAGTTAGTGTAACGGCTATGTGGCTGGACTCCCATGTAGTTGACCGCAGTTCGTGTCCTGGACCTGGTGGCTTAAACTCACGCCGGCCGCGTGTGAGTGTGTGCCCAAGATCCCGAGAGGAGAATGGAGGAGAAGGGATTGTGGCATGGCCATCCCCCTCGGGGGGGTGATTTCTCGCTTTCTGTCTCTCTGTCTCTCTCTGTCTGGCGAGCACACATGCCCTATAGCAGAAACAAACAAACAAACAAACAAACAAACAGAAAAAAAAAAACAGGCTGGACGTGTGTGTGCATGTGCCCCAAATCCTGATGGGATAAGAAATGAAGGACAAAGGATTGCAGTATGATTACACTCCACTTGGGAGTTCTTCCTTTCTCTCTTTCTAGCAAGGCATCTGCTTTCTAGCAATTAAAAAAAAAAAAAAAAAAAAAAAAAAAAGAAAGAAAAGAAAGAAACAAACAAACAAGTATTCAGTCCACAGTTAGCACTAACATTGGCAGACATTGCTGAGTCATCTATCCAAATAGTGAGCAGAAATGCTGAGATATTGTGAGGGATTGCAGTTACTGATTGTCAAGAGGTGATATAAAGATCACAGAAGAGAACTGAGGAACGGGACAGAGTCAACGCATTACACATTTAGGCTACAGAGGAAAGACTGAATTTCTACAGAAAAGGGTCTAAAATTAAAGAATTCAGATATTAAAGGACCAATCACGTGTAAAATGCTAAAGAATCAAAGTGTTAGGTAAAAAAAGCAAATAGATATAACTGCTGAGAAATGAAGACAATAATATGTATGGCTCTTGGGAACCTACAGTGGAGGCAGAATTCTAAGCTGACCCCTAAGATTCCCACCCCTAGAAGTAGGCATCCTGAATAATCCCTTCCTTGGTAGGGGCACCATCCGTGAAGGAGATGGACTTTCGCTCTCACAACGATGTTACACTGTTTTGAAAGATTCAGCCTTAACCAACTGCAGAGCATTTCTCTTCTAGCTTTGAAGAAGCACACTGCTCTACAGGCCCATGTCAGGAAATTGAACGCAACCTTGCGGAGCTGAGAATGGCTCTGAAAACTAACATATGTGAAGTAGATTCACTGTCCACTGGTTACCAACTTGTCTGAACACCCATGCACAAAAATTACTTGAAGTGTGTTTATTACCTACATATAGGCAGCAGAAGTCAGCGGAAGCCTAAGACTCATTGCAAGCCAATCCACCAAGGTTCAGGAAAATTGCACTGAGAGGGGTAGTCTTGTCTTTGTGTGCCTCACGTGTACTGCACTGAGAGACCCCAGAGAATAGTCTGCCCAGAGTTTTATACCCTGGGGTAATGTGACATGCTATGCTGAAGTTTTGAAAGACATCTGCTCTGGGGACAGTAGGGGGTTGGGACAGACCAAAACAGAACCTGACTATTTTAGCCAGTTCTTCCTTATCTCAGATGTTGCACTTTCAGCACATTCAACTTTATTCTTGAGAACTGTGAAATGAAAAGGGGGAAAACTGGGTTAGTCCAAGGCCACCTGGAAAACTTTCCTGCAACATAGCTTCCTATCTGTGTAAGCGAGAGATACTAAACCCGCTGTTTACTTCACTGGCAATCATTATTTCTGTAGTGTTAAGCAAAACTGATCTTCCTTGCTGTTGCTGGTGATGATGGGGAAAGGGGCACATATGTGTATACCTGTTTATAAGTACATGCAAGTGTATGTAATACATATCTGTGTATGCCTGTGTGTGCACATCTTTGTATCATGTGCACATGTGCATGTTGGGCATGTGCAACTTTGTATGTGTGCACACGTATGCACTTGGGAGTATGTTTGTACAAGAGGGCTTCAAAAAGCTCATGGAAAAATGGAACTAAAGTATGAGTTTATTTTAATGCAGCAAGTTTTTAAATTTATAGGTACTTTTGTTTTTTATTTTAATTACTAGAAATCATGTGCCCTCACTAGACAGAGAGAGAAAAGGAGAAAGAGAAGCCCACCCCTACCCCAGTAGTGTATGGATATGCCACAATCCCTTTCCTCAGTTTCTCCATCCCATCAGGATTCTGAGCATGTACACATATACACTCAATGTATTTTTAAGCTGCCCAGGCTGGGATTCAAACCACAGTCAATCATGGGACCAGCAGTTAGCGTAATGGCTATGTTGCGGACCTGGCAGCTTAAACTCACGCCGGGTGCGTGTGTGTGCGCCCAAGATCCCGAGAGGAGAATAGAGGAGAAGGGATTGCGACGTGGCCATTGTCCCTGGGGGGTGATCTCTCACTTTCTGTCTCTCTGTCTCTCTCTTTCTGGCGAGAGCACGTGCCCTATAGCGAAAACCTCTCCAAAAAAAATAAATAAATAAAAAGAAAAAAAGAAAAATTTTATTTCTGACAAGCAATTTCAAAATACTTTTCTTTTGTGTATGTCAATCATGTGGTATATGGCTTTCTACACACAGTACTTAACCACTCTGCTACAGAGCTGCCCAAGAATTTTTTGTTTGTTTGCTTGTTTGTTTACAATAGACACTTTCAGTAACTTTTAGAAGACCACTTACATTTATGTATGTGAACATGTGTGTGCTTTTGCATGTAAATTTATGTATATGTGTGTGTACATTCAGTCTCTCATATTGAATGAACGCACTGGGCAATATAGCTGTGGTACACAGGTCCTGAGACCTTTTCTCAGAAGCAATTTGTAATATTCATTATCGTTACAGCTATCAGGACTCCTTTGGGAGTTTATAAGCATGTGCGAAGTGTATGCTTATACACTTGCTCTGTCTCACAGGGCTGTCCCCACCTAGAAGGAGGCAGACAACCTTATTTCACACAGGACTGTACAACTTTTTCTTGAGCTCCAACCTCTGTGCCACATCTTACCCTAGCCTCCCCTCTCCCAAACATTGTACTCTCACCCATTTTTGAGCTTCATGAGCATTCTTTAGTATGGCTGCATGGTGATATGACATAGTAATTTTAATTGTAAATTATAGTCTTTGTAGAAATGGCTTACCTTGCCTTCAGTATAGATTATACATTCCTTTTGGGACAATATCATTATTATCATTATTTTAAAAGGCATTTATTGGAATTTATCTCTAGAACTCTAAAATTCTCAGTAAACTAGTGCATTTAGCTATGTGACACCAATTCCTAATTCTCCTCTGCCATCTCTATAGAGCCAGACATTCTGGGCTCTATACAGACACATACCCCTCTGATTGACTGATTGAGGTTGGCCCCAGCCTCTCTCCAAAACTTCTCCAAATGTTTATGTAGTCAAATGTGATTTATCAAAGAAAAATTGAAACATTCTGCTTGGATACTTTCACGAATAGTCTCCACCTTCCCATCCATATAATACAGCATCATTTTACTATGTCCTCATTCACATGAAGAAAATTCCTGGTGGATTTAAGGTCAGCCCACCACATCAGACAGCTCATGGATATTACCAAAAGGTTTCTGATTTTTATTATGAAAAATAGAAATTATCAATTAAGAAAATGCATGTGTTACTATACCTCTACCAGGAATATTTTAAGATCATGAGTGGGATTTTGTTTTTGTAAACTTCTGATTAGCTTTTCCTCACTACGCTGCTTAGGAATTCATTCTCTGCCCAGATCCCAAGTGGACTTCCTGAAATTCACATCACATCTGATTTTTCCCCCATTGCTGTTGAGATAACGTCCAGGCTCCTAAATAGGCTTTGTACTATCTTGCATGTGCCTGTCTCCCCTGCTTCTTTCTAGCTCCTCTATAGGCTCCTACACTTCAGGCATTTTTCATTCATTACAATTCCTGCATTCCCCATAGTTTCTAAATAACACATTTAGCACTCATAGACAACTGGTCCTAGAGCATCTTTCCAGGATCTTTCATAAGATTTGATGAGTATTCATATGCCAATATAGTCAACACTCTTGAAATCTTCTTCCCAGCTACAATGGATGCCCTTGTTCTGTGTCTAGGGATATGTCTTAGTATGTAGGCATGTCTCTCATGTGATGTGAATGCTCTTTAAGGAGCCCATTAGTTCTGACCATGGCTTCCTGATATCAGGGACTTTGATTTAATTTCTCTGTATCCTAAGAACCCAGCCTGGGGCCCAAGACATAGTCAATACGTAGTCAATTTTTGTTTGTTTGTTTGTTTGTTTGTTTTATAAGAGATTTATGCTATAGGGCACATGTACTTGCCAGAGAGACAGAGAGATAGAAAGCAAGAAATCTCCCCCTCCCATAGGTGGGATGGCCATGCTGTAATCCCTACTCCTCCATCCTCCTCTCAGGATTTTGGGCATGCACACACATGCATCCAGCATGAGTTTTAAGCCACCAAGTCTGGGACTTGAACCATGGTAGATGATGTGAGTCCAGCAACATAACCATTATGCCATCTGCTGGTTTCCATAGTCAATTTTTAAGTGAATAAATATTTTTAATATGACTTAAGCATCTCCATGTTCTATCAGCTGAGAGAGTCTAGAACAACCACATCTCAGTAGTAGCAAACACCTCCGTTGCCCAGATTTTGGTGTCTAATAATCCTTCTCCAATGAAGGGAACCAAGGTTTCTTGGAGAATTGGCTGATGTGAAAACTAAGGCAGGCAATACAGAAGATCCCCTGAAATATCTTGTAGTACCAGAAAATAAGGAAGTGCTTAAAAATGAAAATTCTGAGCATATATGTCAAAGGGACACAAGAGCCAACCAAAAGAGCTCTCAATGGCCAAAGCTGGAATAATTTGAACAAAAAATATAACTAAATTAGTATTGGATTACAACTCAAAGTATGAACTAAATAGCCATGAGTCCATAGTGGTATAAATAAACACCTAAGTGAAGTAAATGTGGAAGAATGGACAAATACCTCACTCAGAAGAATTCTATGCAACTTAAATAGCTATTCTGTCCTCAGGAACTATAATATAGCCCCTTAAATGTGGGCTGCACCTGGTAACTTTTTTCTGAGAAGTACAGTAAGGAAAGGGGCAGAAAGTAACTGTACAATGGAGATACTTGATAATCTGTCTCAGTCTGGTGATCAAAGTCAATAGCAACAGTGATAAATCAAGTTGATATTGTGTTACCTTGATATAGATATGATGAAAATAACATATTAGCTCTGTGGTCTTCCTCCATAAACTCATACCCTCAATCTAATTTTGAGAAAAATCTCAGACAAATCCCAGTGGAGGGGAATTTGACAATATGCCTTACCCATACTCCTCAAACACAGTCAAGGTCATCAAAAACAAGTGAAGTCTGAGAAACTGTCACAGTTTAGAAGAGCCCAAGGTGACATGACAACTAAATGCAACAGGGGATCCTGGGACATGAAAATAACATTGGGCAAAAAATAAAGAAACATAAATAAAGTGCAAGCTTTGCTTAAGAATAGTGTATCAATATTAGTGGTGAAAACATCTAACATGCTGATGTAAAATGGTAACAATATGGGAAACTGGATATGAGGTATGTGGTAAATTTCTGTAATCTTACAAATTTTCTGTAAATCTAAAAGTATGGTAAAATAAAATTGTTTACTTTTTAAAATCACTTACCAAAAAAAGTCAAATGGTTATTAAAAATCAATTAAATTTATGCTAAACTCAACCCATTTGCAAGACATTGCTCTCTGTTATGGCCTGTGGAATTCTGAAAATTTTTATAACTATCATTTCTCTTTTCAAGATGTGTTCTTCCACAGATATATTCAGGGCTTTGAATCAGAGGCACAGATCTGAAAGATATCCAGGGAAGTAATAGTGTTATGAGTCTAGAAATTAAATTTTCTAATGTTCTAACTATTGATTTTTCTTACAAAGTCTGACATGTCTAACACTTTTATACAACACTGCATCACTGAATCCATTGTACCTTAATGCTGTTTCTTTTTTTATATATATACCATTGATCATTTCAGTACAACTCCAGGCTCAGCATTAGATGCTAAAAGCAACTCTATTGAATATCTTTCTTCAGGTGTCAGCGTTTTCTACCTGGGAGAAAGAATTACATAAAATTGTGTTTGACCCACGCTATCTCCTGCTAAACTCTGAGGAACGAAAACAGGTAACATCGTGGTAAGGCAAGATGACAACTCTAGAGACACAGCATTAAAATGACTGCTTCATCCTGAGACCAAGGGAATCTTTTCATTGCTGATGAGCAGATGCCTGCTGCTTTTAATTTTATTAGTGTGGAGGGGTTATAGACTGAGTACTGTAGCTTGTAAGTTTGTAAATAGCTAGAGTTAAAAGTACAGAGGGAAGTTATTCTCTGAATAGTTCTTGTCTGTTCCTTTTTGTCATGACCCCATAAGAAAAATAACCATATCCAAAGACAAAAATTAAACTTTTTGGAACATTAACCACATTCCAAATGACTTTAAAATAATATGTTAAAATTACTAAGTAATTAGGTCTTATGTAATAATAGTAAAATAAGACATTTTCCATAAGACATTAAGGTTTTACATACTTACTCTCTTGTATAATAATCAAGTGAGAATAATGGCAGATCTAGAAATCAAGTTCCAGAAAAGCAAGGAATAGATTAGAAAATATCTCCTGGAGGTCATTTCTTTTTATTCTTTTTTTTTTTTTTTTTTTTTTTTGAGAGGTTTTTTTTGCTATAGGGCATGTGCCCTCACCAGAAAGACAGAAAAACAGAGAGACAGAAAGCGAGAAATCACCCCCCAGGGGGGATGGCCACACCGCAATCCCTTCTCCTCCATTGTTCTCTCAGGATCTTGGGCATGCACGCACACGCGCCCGGCATGAGTTTAAGCCGCCGGGTCCGGGACTCAAACGGCGGTTGATTACATGGGAGTCCAGCGACATAGCCATTATGCTAACTGCTGGTCCCCTGGAGGTCATTTAAAAGAAAGACTTGACAGAGATCTGTCCTGTCTTTCTAATGGATTAGATCACTGAGCCAAAACTGTTTCCTGGATTAAACAGACAGATAGAAGGACAAATGTGTTGACTGACAGGAGGGGTGTGTTATATCCAGGAAGGGACTAATGGTACGAAGGCATTAGCTTGCACAGCCTCTGTGCCCAGTTGGGATGTGTGGTACATGGAACACATCTGAGACGGGCCCTGAGATAAATGATGGGAGATCCAGATTTCTCCATCTCTGGTTCTTATCCCAATCAGACTCTGTGTGAAGTCAGATCATTCCCTCCCTTTGCCTTTTGAGTTCAGAAAAGAAGTATACAGAAAGTGGGTCATCAAGAACAACCACTGGAAACAGAGGTTTTCAAGAGCCACAAGAGTTATTTCAGAGACAAGGAGTTCTATTTTCTTGAGCTTGCATGTTATCCATTGGATTTTTCAGGCAGCAGAACCTAGTCAAGCATCAGATGAACAGTATGGAAATTGCAATTTTATTTTCAGTTCCATTATCAGTTCATGAAGTTCCTTTAAGCAAATGTCTAGATGATGTAAATGAAGCACAACAAAACAGTCTCAGTCATGTGGATCCACACCATAGTAACCAACCCCCATCTCTACCACCCCCATCCCACTAGAATTGGAAACTCTTCCTCAAACAAGCTCAGATACAGGGTTGCAAGGTTTGATGGGGTCTTAGGGTTGACTACATTAGAATGCAGAGTTTGGACCTTTCAAAGACTTGAAATTAATTATCTTTTGTCACCTAGCTGAGTTTCATTTTCCAGAAAGAAACATTTAAAAATACATGAAACAAGCTAGCAATGGCTCAAAATAATGCTGCAATAGATGAAGCCAAGTCAGAGCATTAATATATTTTTTTCTGTAGCTAAAAATAACTATAGACTTTAATAATGGGTAGAATTTCATCCTTTTATTGCAATATTAAAAATTAAAAAGTTCAAGGGAACCAGCAGTTAGTGTAATGGCTATGTCACTGGACTCCCACGTAGTCGACTGTGGTTCACGTCCCGGACCCGGTGGCTTAAAACTCACGCCGGGCGTGTGTGCGTGCGTGCCCAAGATCCGGAGAGGAGAATGGAGGAGAAGGGATTGTGGCGTGACCATCCCCCCTGGGGGGTGATTTCTCGCTTTCTATCTCTATGTCTCTTTCTGTCTGTCTGGCAAGCGCACGCACCCTATAGTGAAAATCTCTCCAAAAAAAAAAAAAATTAAAAAGTTCAAGACCAACAGATGGTGTAGCAGTTATGTCACTGGGCTCCCACAGGGCCAACTGTGGTTCGAGTCCTGGACCTGGTGGCTTCAAAATCATGCTGAGTGCATATGTGTGCATGCTCAGGGTCCTGGGAAGAGAATGGAGGAGAAGGGATTGTGGCATAGCCATCCTGCCTCAGGGGTGATTTCTCACTTTCCCTATCTTTGTCTCTGTCTCTCTCTCTCTCTCTCTCTCCAGCGAGTGCATGTGCCCTAAGGCAAAAACTTCTAAAAATAATCTAAAAGTTCAGCTATGAAAACACATACATGATAGACTCACACTAGTAGTAGTGAAGAGCCCCAAACTGGCTGATGCCTAAAAGCAATGTGTAGATCATACTTGTACTGAATTGTTCTCTCTCTCTCTGTGTCAGGGATATTGTTAGAGGCCATTAGCCCTATAAATGAAAATTGAAGTAATTGAAGAACCATGACCACCCCTATTCCCAAAAGTAAAGTCTACCTTAAGATTAAGCCTTTTCCAACAATTCCAGTTTGATTATTAAGTTGTATTTCTTAGAACGGATGGGAAAGTAAGGGGCTTAGTTTGCTTGCTGGATTGAATTAGTTCATGGGCAGAGGACCATAAGCTGCCCTCCTGTTACCTGTGAGACATAACCATCCTGCACAAGAGTCATTGAAGGGAGCACAGAGAAGCTGGACTTCTATAGGTTATAGTCAGAGAGGGTAGGCACCAACCATGATGGGGCTGTGCCTACCTGGCCCTGCCTGGGCTGAGACATCCTGACCTCACCTAGAGATGTTCTCTTTAGCGGTATCAGACTGGAATATTAGCCTACACCAAGAATCCATTGTTTGGAAAAAGCCTTCAACCATCCCTGTGAAATCACCCAGTGGAAAATGCAGACCTGTCTTAATATACTCAACATGGTCTCAGAAGGATAAATGAAGGAGAGAAGCGAGGAGGTCACACAACAGCCAATGCTCCACAGCATTCAGAGAGTACTCAGATTAAATGCTTGCAACCACATCACTGGAGACATGTTGCCATTTATAAGAATGGTACTAGAGCTTTACTAAGAGAAGAAATATTTAGACTCCAATAAAGAAGCACAGTTTTATTATGAATAAATTGAGTTAGCAAGCATCAAACACAGAATTTGTATGGGACCTACTCTTACCCAGTGTTTTCATGGGAAAAGCTAAGACCCGTGGTACAAAAATTAAAACTACCCCTCTACAGGGGGCTGCAAAGGAAAGGAGAATAAGCCTAAACAGAGAATTGGGGTTGAGGGAGTGCTAATCAGATCAGTTTCTATGGTAACAAATAAATAGTGTTTCATTTTATTACACTGGGACATACAATAGCAAGATCATAACCAATGCTATCGCTTTTAAAAAGTCATGCCCCACTTTGGATAAAATTGGTCTAATTTGTAAAAGAGGAAAAAAAAATCCTGCCACATTAAATTATAGCACCATAAATAAAGCAGCAGAGCAAAAGGAGAGGAAAGAGGAAAAAAATCTGATTAGATAGATAAATGATTCTAAGCTGTTGGAGAAGCAGATAATTCTTTCCAATGCTGACCCCACAGCTAGTCAGGTTTTCTATCCAGAGTTAAAATTAATAGAGCAAAACTCTGGCTAATGATGAAGTCATATGCTTTTATTTGGCTAATAGCCCTGTGCTCACCTTTTTAAAAGTAGTTTAATTATAAGACAACTGGAGAACTTAGATTACTATTTGGCTTGAAGTAGAATAAACCAATCACATTGTTTCTTAAATGTATGGGGGGTTCCTCAAAAAAGTTCAAAGAAAATGCATATTATGAAAAAATTCTAATTGGATTAAGAATATTTCTGCACCAAAACAAACCTGTACTTCAATGCCATATTTCCATGAACGTTTTGAAGTCCCCTTGCATGTGCATATTCTTATTTTATTTTATTCTTATTTTATTTAATTTTATTTATTTTAATTTGACCAATGAGGGGCAGAGAGAGATTGAGAGAGACGAAAAGTGAGAAAGCAAGGCACCAGGTCCAGGACTTGAACGGTGGTCGGCCATGTGGAACCTTAACCACCATGCCACCTGCTGGCCCCTCGTATGTGCATATTCTAAAATTTAAGTCATTGTGAACATTTTGCTTTGCTGCTGAGTCTTCAAGAGGCAATAGCAAGTTTTTTTGTTTTGTTTGGTTTTGTTTTTTTTCTGGTTCTGGAGAGGTTTCTTTTTTTTTTTTTTTTTTTTTTTTTTTTTTTTTTTTTTTTTTTTTCTATAAGGCATGTGTGCTCACCAGAAAGACAGAAAGAGACAGAGAGATAGAAGGTGAGAAATCATGCCCCAGGGGGGATGGCCATGCCACAATCCCTTCTCCTCCATTCTCCTCTTGGGATCTTGGGCACACACGCACACGCGCCCTGCGTGAGTTTAAGCCACCGGGTCCAGGACTCAAACCGCAGTTGGCTACATGGGAGTTCAGCAAACATAGCCATTACGCTAACTGCTGGTCCCGAGGCAATAGCATTTTGTATTTATAATCCTGTGAAGGTTTGCCACTATGAAATGGAATCTAAAAAAAAATAAGACAAAGTCAAAAGAGAGCTACTTCTGAAATGGTGAAGGGATTGAGGCTTTCAGCAGCCCCTTTCCCTGCTTTTCCTTCTCCATTCACTCAGTGGGAATACTGGAGAGGATCTGACTCCATGACACTTTGGTCATAATCGAAGACCTGCATGGCTACCGACTAGATTGGTACAGTTTTTATTTGTAAGCCTTATAGGACCATACATGGATTCAAAAAACAAAAACAAAAACAAACAAGCAAACAAAACAAAAGGACAAAAAAAAAAGCCTTTATTTTTCAATGCAAAAGTAGGGCATAAAAAGGCTTGAGTGACCTGCTTGTCACAGTTGGAGTAAGACTCAAGAGACATCATCTCAAGGAAAAAGGAAAGTCTCAGCAGAATGGAGGAGAAGGGATTACAGGGTGGCCATCTCTCTGGGGGAAGGGGTGACTTCTCGCTTTCTCTCTGTCTCTGGCAAGCAGGCACCCTATAGCAAAAATCTCTCTAATGAATTTTATTGAAAGAAACAGTGCCCAGGTTTCTAAACCTAGAGGTGCCTCAGCCTGCCTGCCAGGAGGGAGAAGCTTTCTTTCTTTTTTTTCTTTTTCTTTTTTTAATTTACATTTGTTATTATTAGTTATACATTTAATTACATCGTTTGGATTGTAAAGAGACTTTACCCAGCATGATATACACCTGAGTCCAGCCCAGTTGAAAATATTATAAATGTCCTCATCAACAGATATTAAACTATATCTGTGTCCCACAAATGTCTTACCTCTCTATACATGGATTTTTTTAAATGACATTTTTATTTGTTTGCAAAAGTATGCAAATTATCTCCAGACTTTTTTTTGAATGTTCTTGAGGCTCAACTAGCATTAGGAATTAAACAATTTTGTTCCTTGCCTTTGACTTTATAGTCTACAAATGACCATTTTTCTGAACAATCATCCATCTTACTGTGACAAAGAGAAGGGCCATTTGGATTCTCACAAAGAGAGATTTCATCTTGCCATGTAAGTTGTGATTTTCCAAGAGAAAATCCCCTGGAATCTTAAACGGAAATGCCTGCCAGATGATATTCATATCCTTTACACTAAGGAACAAGACCCTGTTGGGTCAGCATTTAAAACACACTTCTGGTCAAATTGAGGCAAATGTGGTACCTGAAGGTCAGGTCTCCTAGCTGGTCACTTCTACACTGATGATCTGCATAAACTGGAAGCCCCCTGACATCCTCAGAAGAGACCACCTTGTTCACCAGGAGCCGTCCATGACACACCAGATAACCACATTTGCAAGTGGGTTTTCTTGGAAATGAGTGTGGGGAATCAGTGATAGCGCATTTACTTTATTTTCACAAGGTCATTTGAGGAGACTCAAATACCAGTTATGTCACCATCGGAAGTGACAAGGAAAAATGAAATACTCTAATGTAATCCTGGGGCTACCAACAGTGATGTGAAGGTTGGCAAAACTATGCATTCCTATAAATGCTACTCAGAGAGTTCAAAATGAGAAACGCTGTGACACTTGAAACTAGGGTTTCCAGACTGTCAATTGCTTCCGTGGTGCCTCCAGAAAGGGCTGCCAAACAGTCATAGGATTTCTCAAGCAGGGCTAATTTAATGTTTGGCCCAGAAACCATGCCTGTATGTGGAGAAATGGAAATCCAGGTTTTATTTTGACTATTTGGTTTCACTGAGAGCACTGCAACTGACGGGCTATTTCTTATCACTCCAGCAACTGAAAAAAGAATGACTTACTTCAGATTCTTGCTATTTTTAATGTGATATGTAAACAACAAAATTTTATTTCTGATAAGCAATTTCAAAATACTTTTCTTTTGTGTATGTGTTTGGAGATATTTGAACAGTTTGTCAAGACAAGAATAAAAGAAGAATACAAGGAAAAGAAAAGTAAACTGCTGCTAGCCAAAGAAGAATTCAAAAAACTTCTGGAGGAATCAAAACTGTCACCCAGGTATGGAGTGAGAAATATGCCAGGTGCTTTCTAGGACCGGGAACTTACCAATTATTATAAGACTTTTAAAGTTTATTCATTTATTTATTCTGTGAGAGAGACACACACATAGAGAGAGAGAGACAGGCATTTCCAGCCAGGTCTTAGTCTCAGCCAGCCCAGATCACAGGCACATGTATGAGTGTCCATCATGCTCAGGGAGGTCCCAGGATGTGAATCCAGGACATTTCCCATGCAGGTCCGGTTGTATTACCACTATGCCACTGCCTGTCCCCTATCAGAAGACTCTTAGTCTTCGATTTTGTTAAATCATGTAACTCAACTTTCTATAGAAACTGAAAGTATTAACTTTAAAGACCTATTAGAGAGAGAAGCCTGCCTCTTCTATTGTGTTACCAATGCCAAACTTCTAAACTTTCCCTATATAATCAGCTCAACAAATAGGCTACTTGACCATTAAATGTACTACAATCATTTTATTCCCACCTTTTATGCTTTTCAAGATCTCAGCAGCTCTGACTCCATGATCTAAATAACTAATCAAATAGGTAAGCACTACTGCTATGAGGTACAATTTCTGATCTATTAATTGAGGAGTAAAAATGCATAACAAGCCACAAACAATAACAATAGCAAAATGCCTGCAACCAATTCTTTTGGTTCTAGATGTTTAGATGACCTGAGTGTCAAGTGAAAATTTGACACATCAGAGCAAAATCTGACACAAAATTTGACACACTGCCCAAAAATTCCAGGGGGAGAATAGAGGAGAAGGTATTTCAGCATGGCCATCTCCCCTGGTGAGAGGTGTAATTTCTTACTTTCCCTCTCATTGTCTTTCTCTGTGTCTCTCTCCAGCAAGCACACATGCCCTGTGGAAAAAACCA
The DNA here is from genome assembly GCA_026018925.1 of Tupaia tana. Lineage (NCBI taxonomy): Eukaryota > Metazoa > Chordata > Mammalia > Scandentia > Tupaiidae > Tupaia > Tupaia tana. The sequence continues at coordinate 42,484,996 of JAKSZU010000010.1, read as the reverse complement.
TTAAAAAAAAGAAAAAAACAGAGATTAGAAAAATACATGAAAAACTTTTTAAAAAAAAATTAGCTTTAGTTGATTTATAAAAACTAATAAACATGTAATATTTTTAACTATAAAATTGTAACCTTTTTATTTATTTATTTTATTCATTTTTTAGAGGTTTTTGCCACAGAATATGTGTGCTCCCTGGAGAGAGATACAGATAAGACAGTGAAAGGGAAAGTGAGAAATCACCCCCTTAGGGGAGATGGCCACGCTGCAATTACTTCTCTTCCATTATCCTCCTGAGATCTTGGACATGTACACACATGCACCCAGTGTGTTTCAAGCCACTGCGTCTGAGACTTGAACTGCCGTCGGGTCAGATAGCAATAGTGGTTTTCCCCCAATAACTTTTACAGGTATAAAAATTATTGATTTTAATGTATTTTTATTTTAGATTGGAACTTGAAGCAGTATTTTTAATATAGGCATTAATTAATGTTTTCCGTGAAGACATAAGCTTTAATCATTTGATCTGGGCAACCTAAGTTAACATTGGTTACTCAATCCTTATAAAACTTCAGCCATTCTAAGGACAGATCTTTTCTGTATAGGAAAAAAATTAGTATGAATTATCCTCATCACAAAATGCTAGTTTAGACAATCAAATATGTGTCCAGTCATTTGTAAATTGTAATTTTCTATAGTTTAAGCCATTATGGAATGCTGAGTTCTAGACATAGCTTAGCCGTGTATGCCCATGAAGTGGCTGTAGAATTAGGCAGAGAAGCCTAAGATTAAGGAAATACGTTCTAGAAACAACTTCTGCCCTTTTCCCCCACTCCTTATCTCATAGTTGGACTCTGTTCCTTCTTAGCCCTAGAAATGGGGTAAGATATTAGACCTCCGTGTACTTTAGTGTCCTCACCTGAATGGAAGGTGACCACATTGACTTCAGAAATAGACTTGGAGGTTGATAAGAGGTGCTACATAAAGGCAGGTCAGAGGTGCTCAGTAAATAATAGCTAGTGGTATTATTATTATTGCCATTATTATTAAAGACATTTAGCTAATGTTCTCTGTTTATCCATTGGTAAGCTAATATATTTCCCTTCTTGTGAATATATTATGAAGACAAGAAGGAATTATTCACAATATTCAGAACATATTCAGCAGTTAGAAAAAGAGTAGTGAGAAAGAGGAGAAAAATGAGTGATAACAATCAGAAGAGTTAGAGAACTGGCCCTGTAGGGCAATGGTTAAACACTGTGCGTTGGAAACTGGATACCATATAGCTAACTGTATTTAAATTCTGGTCCTAGCATCTTGAAAAATACTCCAGGAATGTATGCATATATATCCCAAATTCTGACGGGAGGAAAAAGGTTCACAGTGTGACCACACCTCTAGCAAAAAAATAAAATTAAATAATTTAATTGTCTGCTATTTTTGAAAATTGAACTTGTGATTGTTACTTTTATAATTATAATAAAACTTTATGATTTAAAAATAGCTAATATGCAACATGTTCAAGAACATTTTCAGATTTTCTTTCTACTGTTTCACAGACATCCTACTATAATAAAATATGCACAAACTACTACTAGGTAACCAGGTGAGTTTAAATGCTGCCCACTTTGAGCATCTCTAGAAGCAGTCTCTTGGATCTTCAGAGCACCCTGCAGTCATCCAAGCTGATCCTGACCAATCATCTCAAATTCTTTCCTGAGAAGCCTATGGAAACACTTCTAGGCAGCTCAGACCTGTGCACCTCTCAGGAACTTGGCTATCAGAAGAGCCACTGACTTCCGAGTGAAGCAAGCCAGGCTATGAAGGAGAGACATTGTATGTCTCCACTTAATATATACCGAGTGTCCATACTCTATGACAGAAACTGAATGACTAAAAGATATAGAAACGGAGTAAATGGTTATGAATACGGGATCTAGTGTGGGAAGAGAGTGAGTGAAGGAGCAGAGTTTGAAGAAGGACATTAAGTAGAGAAATAGAGAGGCAAAGCATTAATGGGACAAAGAAATGGAGTATTATCTGTTGAAGATAAAATTATAGTATTATCAACTGGACTGGTGAGAAATGTACACATGTTGGAATATTCACATTGCAAGCTAAATAACATGATTGAATGTATAAAAGAACTTGAAATAAAAATTTTTAAAAAGTTTAAACTAAAATAAAAAAGATCCCCTGAGGAATCCTCTGCATTGTAGGAGCCTGCTATCACATGGACAATCTGGTGCTCCTTCATGAATGCCACAGTTTCCATCTCCTTTAGCTGCCGGCTAAGCCTTGAGTTGCCCATCACCAGAGGGAAAGTGGAAATGCTTTGTCAATGACTCATGGCTTTCTCAGGCTTACTTGACAGTCAACCAGTTTCAGCAGAAAAGCCAGAGTTGTTCCCTCAGCATGGCTCAGGGACCACAGAATTTTAATTCTCCCCCTTTTAGGGACTCCTCTTTTCAGAGATGCCCAGAAGAAGTCCTGTTTAGAAGGTATCCCTGCCCAGGCCTTAATTGAAAATGCTTAGGCTTCTATCTAGACAGGAGAAGGAAGTAAGAAGTCCTACATGATCCTGATCATTTTCTTTTCACATGCAGGTCAGCAATAGAAGTAGAAAGAAGCTTGTCAGCCATGTCTCACAATTGTTAAGTCACTGAAGGAAGGAAGGAAAGAGGGAGGGGGGAAGAAAAGGAGAAAAGAAGAAAGGAAGGAAGGAGTATAGGAAGGAAGAGGAAAGCCAGAGAGAAGTGCTTTTCTTTCAGTGTATAAACAAGTACCCCGCAGACTATGAACGTGAAAATAGCAGCTTCATGAGGAACGACTGTGACTAATTGTTTAGCAACAATGAAGATGAGTCTACTAATTACTCGTCCTGTCTTCTAAAAGCCATGTCTGTATAATTGTGTGTTCATAAAAAAGCTATTAAGTTAAAATAATTTAATACAATAAGTAAATGTCTGAAAAAACTAAAGTAAAATTCTCTGTAAAGAGAAATGGAGAGAATAACAAGAATCTCCTAGAAAAAGAATAAGCTCATTTTTCATGCATTCTCGGGTGCCTCCTCTAGGTTGACTCCTGTGCCACAGGAAGGACCCCAGGCTGGGAAACAGGCCAGAAATATGTCTGTCACTGAGACGAGTGGACACGTCTGCACATGCCAGCTTCTCTCAGTTGCTCAGCTGCTGTCATTATCCCTGGCTTCAAGTTCAAGCCTGGGAGAATAGGAAGTCATGGGTGTCTGCCACTTACAAAGGTTGCATTTATTACTGCAAAGGCTCAACCACTCTTTGCTTTTTGAACTGCCCCACACCCGTGAAAATGGCCTGACGAGCTAGTCTGGACTCATTCCAGTTTTCTTACAAGGAATTCTTTGGCCTGGCAATTATAGATTCACTATCAGTATTGGAGTGCTCATTACACACTGGCCATGGGCTAAATATTTAACAATTTCAATGGAGAACAAAGCAGATAATGGTGCATCTATTCAAGTGGGGAGAGTCAAATCCAATTGCATAATGAGTGTTTAACTAGATCACAACTATGACAAGGGCCCTGAAGGAGCAATTCATAGTACTCTGAGCTTCTATTGAATAGAGCAAATGTCCCAAAGAAAGCACTATGTGTTATGATGAGTCAGAACTAACAAGGTGAAGAAATAAGGGAAGGGTGTATCAGGCAGAGGGACCAGCATATGCAAAGACCTGTGGCAACTAAGAACATGGTAGGAGATGGGACCAGCAGTTGGCATAATGGTTATGTTGCTGGACTCCCATGTAGTCAACCATGGTTCAAGTCCTGGACCTGGTGGCTTAAACTCACACTGGGCACATGTGCGTGTGTGCATGCCCAAGATCCTGATAGGAGAATGGAGGAGAAGAAGGGATTGCAGCATGGCCATCCCCCCAGGGGGTAATTTCTTGCTTTCTGTCTCTCTGTCTCTGTCTTTCCAGTGAGCACATGTACCCTATAGCAAAAACCTCTCAAAAAAAAAAAAAAAAAAAAAAAGAAGAAGAAGAAGAAGAAAAACGTGGTAGGAGTAAAGAACAGATGGAAAAAGACCCATTGTCCTAAGAAGTTATGGGAGGTGTGTGGTTAGATAAGGATAAAGAGGCAGGTGAGGATGAGCTCATTTGCAGAGACCTGTTAGTGTAGAGATAAGGGGGATCTACAAGGTAAGTTGAGTCAGACCCTGTAGGACCTTAGTTGTGAGTGACACTCAGTAGAGGGAGCAGTGCCAAAGGCAGAGCCGTTCTCTATTACCTATCTCTCACCACGTCCTTTGTCCCACAACCAGCAGTTCAGCCTAATAGGAGAGGCCTTCAGCCATCTCAAGAAATGGTACTTTGTAACTTTTAGGGAAACCAGAACTCAGTCTCAGGGAAAATGTCTTAGAAAGTTCTTTCTTTTTCAGGACTACATTTAAGGAGTTTGCTGAGAAATATGGCCGGGATCAGAGGTTTCGACTTGTTCAAAAAAGGAAGGACCAGGAGCATTTTTTCAATCAATTCATACTTATTCTGAAGAAACGGGACAAGGAAAACAGAATAAGACTACGGAAAATGAGATGAGTTTATGAAAAATGCAATAAGACACATGGTTCAGTGCTGAGCACACCAGAGCAAGGGAGATCACCTGGTGGGGACAGCACTCAAAATTCAAGCGTGTAGCCTCTGCACAGTGGAGTCAGGGGTCTACGGGGCGCTGTGGGGTTTTCGTTCTCAGAGGATTACTGTTTCATATTGAAGCTCTCTCTTTTGTACAATGTTCAGAGTTTGATGCATTTCTAATTGCCATGATACGTCGATCCCTTAATTGTCTTAATTATGCAAATTACTTGTAATATACACAAATTATAAATCCACTGCAGGTTTGTAACTAAGCAGAAACAAGAACCATCTATAACAATCTCAAAGCATTTTCATCACTTAAGACAATTATCTAAAACTTTTCTGAAAACCTTTGTGAGTTACTTCATTTTTTCCAAGATTTCCATGGTGTTAGGGAATTCCTTACTCAAGTGTCCCTAGGTCTCAGTCTCGTTTTTCTGAGTAGTAGCAATAGGGTATTCATCATTAATCATAGTGACAACTGTGAATAGCCTGCACATGGACCATGGATCACTTGCAGGTGTCTAGGGAGGATTACTCATTCTTCTAAGAGAGGCATCCAGGACTGGAGAGGGGAGCCACCCTGGTTGTCAGAGGTCCTTACTTACAAAAGAATTATTTTGTACAAAGACATCACGTTAATATTTGAGTTATTTTTCTTGTATGCCCAGAGTTTGCATGAGATTTTTCTCATCATCTTTGTATTAAAAATTTTAAATTTTTTTAATTAATAAATATTTTAAACCAGTGTGCTTTCGTGGCTGAGACTTTCAACATAATCTTAAGCGATAAAATTGCTTCAACTAAAGATGCTCAAGTTCCAAAAACTCAGGGAAAAAGTATGATTACACATAAGGCCTGTGTGAGTATGGCTCAAACAAAATCTTACTTCTCAATATACTTACTACTAATGGGTGATACAATGTTGGGTAAACCTTTATTTAATGAATTGTATTACTTAAACTATTGAACATTCATTTATTAATTTCAAGATTTATGACGTCTCTGCTCAGATATAACATCTTTGTCCCTTAGGAGACAATGGCAAAACCTCCTGACCTATCTTCTCTTTAGTTAGTCTTTGTAAGACTACTTTTGCCACATGTATTAGAAAGTGATCAGGCAAGGAAGGATTCACTCTTCACCTGGTATGTACTAGTCTTAACACTTGCATTGTGACCATATCACCTTCAATGTCAGGTGATTGTGTGGGTTCCAGGACCATTGCTCAGGTTCAGGCCGTTTTGGGTGCAAGATGTTCTCCCACCCGACCTTGACCCAGGGGAGTTAAAAGTATCCAAGGCAGTGTTTCAGGAGCCAGCTTTGGAGAAGCAGTGACAATTGTGGAGCAGTCGGGATTCAATCAGGAAAGAGAAACTACCCTGTAATTTGAAAAGGTATATTTTAATGGAATTAATTAGTAATGTAACAGGTAATTGGAGTCATGAGGTTAGTAAGTGCAGATAGCTGTGAAAAATGTAGGAATAACAGAAGAAATGAGTAACTACCATGTGTAGGTCTTGAAAAAAGTATCCAAGGAAAAGACTTCCCCCATCAGGGCTGATACTAACATCTACTGGAGAAGGCATAACTGTGGTTCAGCAAATGGCAGAGAAGTCACTGTGGTGCTGTGCTGGTGGAACTTGCTAGAAATTCATCACCTGAGGACTGAGAAAAGTCATTCATGTGGTGATGTCTTAGGTACACTCTATCAAAAGCATGAAAGATGTTAATGTGGGGGAAAGCTGCTGGCCAGTGAGTGCTGTTGGCTGCAGAGTCCTCAGGAGCAGGACTGGAGGGGCGACCTGGGTTGCAGGAGCTGGGAGAGAGGAGCTTCTGGGAAACCCTGGAGTTTTGCATGAAGGCCATGGAGCTCCTTGCCATCAAGTATTAGCATTTGAAGAGCCTCTGCTGACTTTTATCTTACCCTAGTAGACTGACAGCCTGACCATGGAATAGCAAATGACTGCAACCTGCATTGCCAATCTGGAATTGTTACCAGATCCACCCAACATAAAATTGGATATGCAAAGTTACACTTAATTTAAAGTAGAAATAATATAGGTAAGACTGAGCCCAAGCAGATCTGGAAAGTGCCAACTCATATCCCCTGATACCTGCTCTTCTTGCTTAGATTCCTCTCTCTCCATGCCACCTCTTTATCTGTTGAACTCCTTATTATCTGCTAACAAAAAAGGAAAAGGTGCAGCCCAGGATTGAACTAAAATCTATGCTTATATTGGCTTCACCACAGCCTCCCTCAGGAGTGGCCCTGAAGGCAATAGTAAAGGGGCATCTATCAGTGAGTGCACCTGAAGACCACAGAAAATGACACTTCTGTAAACTGTCATCCTTTCTGTGAAAGGAAGATTCTGATTTATGGGCTGGGATTAATGATGTGGCTCACTGGTCAGGGATTTGAAAGCACCACATTGGAAGATCTATAATGAAAAAATCTAGGGTGGAATTGGAAAGGGAATGGAATGAGAAAATATTTATGTCCTATGCACTTAAAGTAGTTCATTTCACAAAATGCCCCAAATATAGGGTGAATATGATGAATGGTCTATGACATTGGCCAGCATCTTTCCCTCACTCCCTTGAGTCTTGCTCAGAGGACCAACATCAGAGTGACTGTGATGTGAGACATGCAGAGTATGCATGAGTTTAACAACACTGCTCATCAAGACTGGTGTAGCTACTGCCACTATAGCATCTTTTCCAGGTCAATCGCGTGGAATTCTCTCACTAATAAGATAGCAATTTCTCTTCACAAAAATACCTCTGTCAGAGGCAGATTTTCCACCCTGCTTGAAGGGCACCATGATCACAATCCATATTCTTAAAGAATAACATATTCATCACCATGGCTTCACATATAATATATTCTTTGACCATGAGCTTCATTTTAAAGGACAGGGTTGCAAAGATGAGTTCATGGCCACTGAAGTCATTTGTATTCTCCATATACTTTCTCCATCACCCAGAAACAGTCTGTTTGAGGAAGTCTGTAATGGACTTTTGTGTGCCTAGACACATTGTCATCTGAGTCAGCAAGCACCTTGTGAGGTTAACGAGTATCCTATAGATATGGTACATGCATTAGACCAGTAGCCTACACATGGAGGTGTCTCCTCTGGAGTCATGGTGCATAACTCCAGTCACTAAAAAGTTAAATAAGAGTGGTCCTTCTCATTATTATACTCAATAACACAGTTTTACTTCCATCCCCACAACCCTGGGTATAGTGAGTTTGAAGACCCTGTTTCCCAAGGACAGAATCCAACCAATGTCTTCATTCTGTTAAACTTTAAGCTGTGATTACTTCCTGGATATTTATGGCACTGAGGCAATAGGTGGAGAAGGTGATCACTTTGCTGGCTGAGACAAGTTATTGCAATTATTCTGCCTTAATAAGGACAACAAGGACTGTCCCGAACATCAAATGTTTGCTAGGCATCTTTTGTATCACTCTTGTACTTATCACTTGTCATCAGGACGCTCATCAACTCCAAGTCAGAACTAGCAAAGAGTTAGGATCCGTGGGGAAGAAAGTTTGGATCCACATGCCATGTAAACAGCCACTTTGCAGTGCTGAAGGAGAGTGAAAGAAGACTGCAATGGTTATGAATTATCACCTTAGGTCCTGTTCCAGAAATATAGCCTAAGCAGCTGCATTTCTGCATTACTTATTTCCCTCCCCCTCCCTTTTTTTTTCTATTATCTCATGTGTCAGTGCTATTGCTTTGGGTTTCTGATGGGTGATTGTCTATATCAGCCTCACCTTACAGTGACTTGGGAACTACTTGGATTTCCTCCTGTGTTGAGGTCTCACATTTGTTTTCACAACTGACAGTGAGCACTCTGAGAGACCGTAAGGGTGGGTTGCAACTGTTCATGTTGTCCTTCAAGATCCTGTCCCAGCATTTTCTTTCCTGCTCTGTGGCCCAGGAGTCTTCCTGTAGAGAACTCCCTTTCCTATAGGACTCTCTTTTCTTCTGGCTTTCAGCTGGTTCTGTCAGTGGATGGGAGCACAGCAGGGATGGAAGGGAGGAGGGAGAGAGTTTGAAATATTTGTTTCTCTATAGATCGCCCTGCTCAGCCTGGTTGGCCACACTTAGCCCAAGGCTGTATCTCTGACCACGTAGCCTTTGGCACAGCTGTAGTTTGCCTGGACCTTGGTAAAGGCTGTGTTTTCTGCTGCTTCTGTCCCAGGGCTAGAAGTGGTTTCCTGCAATGGCTCAACCCAGGTACTTTGCCATCCATGCTGTGCTTTCCCTTAGCTCTGCCTCCAATGTTCATAATCACCCCTTGGTTAAACGCTCCTCAATCACTCCTACTGAGTGGGCCATCTGTTTGCTGTCAGCACTGTGACCAAGCTAATCACCAGCATCATCATTTCTATCATCACACTCTAAAATAATAGTTACCAGAATGTTCATGACTGCACACAATTATACCCAAAATTATATTAACAGTAAGTAGGGGGTCATACAATACAATTCTTTTCTTTTTTTTAAATTAATTATCTAAGTTTTATTCACTGTTATTATTTTTTAATTTGACCAGAGAAAGAAAGAGATAGGGAAAGCAAGCTGCTAGGTCCAGGATTCGAACTATGGATTGTTAGGTGGGAGTCCAGCATCTTAAGCACTACACCATTTGCTGACCCCCATACATTATAATTCTAACCATTATGCTGAATATAATGTGAAAACATCCATACTTTTAGTACTCAGAAATATAAAGGTGTCTGTTGTCTTATAATAAAACTTTCAGGCAGTTTTGCTTTTCATCCAAATATTTGAGAACTTACATGCTAGTTTATATAATAACAATTATGAATCTAAAACACCATTATTTAAAGTTGTAGATATGTGATAAGTAGATAGTGGCCTCTTTGTTTATATCTTCCTCTATATTTATATTTATCTGTGGATTAATTAACATATTATTAAGATGAAAGATGAATTCAGGTATAATCAGGTGAGCCTTCAAGGAGAAAAATGAGCTCTAAAAAAACTAATGTGTAGGTGTATATATGTGGACTATATTTAAATAACTTTCTACTTTAAGACTGAGAGGTCATTGACATTTTCTTTTTAGCCTTATGTATATATTTAAGGTGTTATAAAAAAAATCAATAGTCTAAGATATTTTTAGTTACAATCTTTAAAATGTTTTGCATGTTTCACTTTCATTTTATTTATTCATTATGTTTATTTTTATTATTATTTACTTTGCTTCAGGGCATGTGCACTTGCCAGAGAGAGATTGAGAGAGGAAAAGTGAGAAATAATCCTTCAGTGGGGATGGCCATGCTGCAAGCCCTTCTCCTTTACTCTCCTCTCAGGATTTTTGACACACACACACACACACACACACGTGCTTGGTGTGTGTTGTGTGTGTTTCAAGCCACTGGGTCCAGGACTCAGATCACTCAGTCAGCCATCTGGGGTCCAGCCGCCTTAACTTCTGAGTCACCTACTGGACTTATTTTATTTTTAATTTTATTTCTTTAATGAAAGTGAGAGAGAGAGAGAGGAAAAGACATAAGCACGCTCAGCAAGGTCTCACACCACAGTCCTCCCTCTTTTTCCTGAGCCTTTGCAGCCAGCCAGAAACACTGGCGCACACATTTACAGAGTAAACGGGGCATCAAACCTGCGATCTCACGTATGGAGCCATTGTCACTTCAGCACTGTGTTACTGCTGCAACATCGGGTCAACCCTTGCCCTCCATTTAAATGCTACCAACGTAAATTAACTCAACAGTAAAATCTAAACTGATACACTTTAGTAGGAAACTAAACTAAGTATTGTGCCAAAAAGTGTCAGTAACAATGAATTCAAATGAAGGACAAGCACGAGTACTGAAAGAAAAAAAACAGGTCATCCTGCTACTGATCATGGAATTAGAACCTTCCTTTCCTACTCCAAAGACCAGTAGCTTTACATCATTGCTGTGATCTGAGTCCCACATGTCAAGCAGCCTTCAGGGTGGGGATTTGCTCAGAAGAATTCCTCTTTCCTTTCTCTCCACAGTGTCTCTTCTGGACTGTGCTCCTTCCTCAGCTCTCCTACAGTCAGCATTCACACTCAGGGTCTTAGCTTACTGGCTCCCTCTGTAATTTACAATGCCCTTTCTTCCTCTTTGCCTGACAGTTTCACCTCATTGGTAATATCAGATTCATCACTTGCTCAGCACATCAGAACTTCCACATCGGATGTCCCTACTAGAACTCAATCCTTCACTTTCACTCTGCAAGACCCCACCCTACAGGGAGGATCTTCAGAAGGTAGGCTAAGGAGGCCCTGGGCCTTTCTGGCCTTGAGTGATAATGACCAGAGAGGAAGTTTGACATGAATAAAATGGATAAACCTGAGTGGATTCATTTCCCCAGCTGTTTCTTTATGAGCAGTTTTGACAAATTTCTTGACCTTGGCTTGTCAAGTGTTTATTTCCTCACTAAATTTTTATTGTCTCTACTGTTTATTTTCTTGTTGTTGCTTCATTTGCATGATCTGCTCCAAACAATCCATTAACAATAATAAAAGAAAGTTGTTTGTCTTTTTTTTTAATTACTTAAATTTTGCTTTGCCTTTAGTTTCTCCTTTACGTATTTGAAGTGTGATTCCTGATTATTCATGAAACACTGTGGGGATAAGGAAGTAATGTCTTTGTGGGAGACCACAGATGTGAAAGGATGCATAAAGAACAGCATTTTTAAAACCACAGTGCTCTACAGATACTTATAAGGCAGAGAAGCAGGGAAGTCCCACATGAGCAAAGCAAGGAGCAGGCCTGGAGGGGATAGATAATTTGAGAGAAAGGAGCAGTAACCAGAGAAGGTTGGGAAATGAGAGACAACAGGGATTTTGCCAGTTGCTTAGGAAAGCAGAATTTGAGGCAAGTGGAGAATTATTTCAATAGAATTTTAGAAATTTTTGTCACATGCTATAACCCCTCACTACTTCTGCTCTCTAGTTACTAAGAAATAATCTTTAAGAATTGAATTATACTTAAAAATGGTTTTATGATCATCAAAATAATGCATATTCATTGTGGAAAAGTAGGAGACAGGTAGATATAACCTCTCCTGAGTCCTTGACTGCTTTTTTCCCAGATGTAAGTCTAACAATGTCTGCCTTGTGCTAGTATGGGTTTTACTGTTCAATTAGCATTGTCTTATTTAACATACAGACACCTATCACATTCCACATGTTTGTCCAACAAATGGACCTGACAAAAGGTGGAGTCTGTGAGGTTAAGAGTGGGGTGGGGGAGAAAGTTCAGAGGCTGAGCTGAAGAGTACAAGAGCCTGGCAAGATGAAGACAGCCTTCCAAGCAAGAGAACAGCTCACTCAAAGGTTCAGAGGTTGGGGAGCAAGAACTGCCTATGCAACTGCCAACAGTACCCATGCCCTCATCTAATCTGTTGCATCTTTAGCCCAGAGAGAACCTAGCAACCATCTCTGCCTTTGAGAAGCACTCAGCATACTTGCTGGACAGCTGAGACAGTGACATAGACCCACCAGGGGCCTTTATATAACTCCTTAAATTTATGTCCGTAAAGAATAAGATAGTATTTCTGGGCCAGCCCATTGTGTGGTGGTTAAGGCAGTCAGATACCACATGACCAACCTCATGTTACAAGTCCTAGATTTGACAGTTTGAGAAACATGTTGGTACACATGTGTGCATGCCCAAAATCCCAACTGGAAAGAGAAATAAAGGAGAAGGGATTGTGTTGTGTCCATGCCCCATATGGGGTGCTTTCTTGCTTTTCTTCTCATTCTTTCTCCGGGTCTCTCTCTCTGGCCAGTGCATGCACCATTAAGCAAAATTTAAAAAGAAAAAGATAATATTTCAAAATGATCTCATTCATCCATTGGTTCAACAAATGTTGAGCTCCTATGATGACACATATTATTAACACAGATGATCCAATAAGAAACAAAACAAATGTGGATTCTGCCCTTGAGGAACTTAACCTTGGAGCAGAAAAGGCAGATGAAAAGCAAATGGATAAATAAATGACTTCTTGAGTTTTGATAACAAGCTACCCTAAACTGGGCAGTTTATAAACAACACAATTTTATTTCTCATAGTTGTGGAGCCTAGGAAGTCTAAGATCAATGGGCTATCAGAGTAAGTGTCTGGGGAGGGCCCATTCCTCATAGAGGGTACCTTCTTGCTGTGTACTCACATGGCAGCAGGAAAAAAAGCAGCTCTCAGGGCTCTCTTTTATAAAGGCACTAATCCCATTTACAAGAGTTCCACCCTCATGATCTAATCACCTCCCCAAAATCCCATCTCTTAGCACCATCACCTTGGGAGTTAGATTTCAACATAGCGATTTTAGGGAATATAAACATCCTAATTATAGTATAATGGCACGATCAATTTGTGAGGAGTGCCATGAGGGGAATAGTGTCTGGGAATTGGGGTATAGGAGGGTGTGCTTGGTGAGGCTGGTCACAAGGAGCCTCACCAGGCCTGGAGAGGAGAAGTGAGAAGGACATGTAAGGGGACAGGGTTAGGAGTTCATATCTGGAAAAAGACTCAGCAGGGCCAATACCATAGAGGTAGGGCACCAGGGAGTGTGAGGACTCAAACATCAGTATACAGCTACCAAGTAGATGGCATGTCTCTGAGCTTTTGCCCACGAATCATCTTTCTTTGATTATTCCATGAAGCTAGCTACACTGGGCAAACCTACAGGCAGCTGCAGCATGCCCATCTTCATGTTAACCAACTTGAGTCATGACTTTGGCACCTCAGATCAAATGGTAGATGGACTTTGCCTACTACCCAGGATCAAAGTGCCCCAAACCACAGAAACTGTGAAGGATTTTCTGGTTAGACAAACTCTCCTAGAAATGAGGCAGCCAGCCCGTAGTTCACCCAGGCACTGCTATGACCTTCCCAGGGCATCTTTATGGCTCTGGCAAGGACCCAGTGGCTTCTAATCTTGGGTCCTGGAGCTGGAGGGCTTGGGTTGATAATTATGCTTGTCTGAACTGCCATGGATTAGTATAAATGGACACATGTCTGGAATAGCCCAGTATCTGGTCTTCTTCCCAAGGGCATAGAGTAGAGAAATCAGATGGAGAGACTTTTCTCATTGCCTAGGAAACCTCTGGTTGTTTGCAAGAAACCCTCCTAGGAGAGTTAAAATGTTGGGGGTCTGATCTTCAGCTGGAAAGGTAAGTGGGAGACCCTAATGTACCTGCTTTCTGAGTAAATATGGCCCTTAGGGGATGTGCCCTACAAAAACCCAACGCACATATAGCTGATGCACAATGTAATCACTTTCTTTCTAATGAACAGTCTAGCTATCATGGGGGCTGAAGCACTTGCAATGATCAGGTGGCTGCTCTTGATTTCTGGAGACAGATTCTCTTGGGAAGACAAAGCATGTCTGGAGGCTCTTTTGCAAGCACAGCTCAGAGAAGAGATAACATCTCCTTTAATTTGGATGTTATTCACTGGGGGGAAGCTAAGGTCCGGCATATTTAGCACTAGTATGAGCCTATGGTCCTCATGCCTTTCCCATGAGCCTATGGTCCTTAGGGACACTTAGTTCTTGTCTCTGGTCAGTAGTTAAAACAGCTATATCTGCTCCCATTTTCACTCCAATTTTTCCAAACCTGTTTCCATCCTCATTGGTACATCATTCTTTAGAAGTGTGAACCTATTGGGGCCCAATTGCACAGGTCATTAGCTATTCTCTTAGCAATAACCTTGAACAGCTTGTCTCTGATCCATTACATGTAAATTGATTTCAAGTTTAATTTGGAAAGCAGTCATGGGAGACATTGTCATATTTTGTCCCTGCCCTACCTTTCATCCCACAAGATCAGATCCCTATGGTTGGGATGTCAGTAATCGCATAGGCTAAGAAAGTAAATGGGTAACTTTAAATGAATTGATTTTCCTGGGTGTATGTAGCAGCTGGAAACCGCACAACTTAACTCCATCCCCGATCTGACAAACCTCCACATATGGCAGGACAGGAAGCCAATTAGCTGTGTGCTATCTCTTCTGTTAACTTAGCACACAGGCACTAGATTTTTCAAATGCAATTTGTGTCGGGCAGCATGTGAATTTGCAGCACTTGCCGAGACTGTCCTGAAATGATAAATTACTTCCAGCCCAGTCACCTCGCCCAAATGCTCTCAACCCGTTGTGACCTCAGCTTGCAAACCACAAATGAAAACAGCTGCTCTCTTGCTCTGGAGGCATGTCTCTTCCACACATAAAAGTTTGTAATCAGATGACTTTGCCAACTCATTCTCTTCGAAGCCCGGTGCAGGCATTTTGCTCTGGGCACTGCTAGAATAACCTGCAAACAGAGATCGTGCTAAAATGGAACTCTCTCCATAAATGAGTAGCTGAATAACAATTCCATCTCTATTCCGCCCAAGTTATCAAGCAACGTGCTCACACACAGAGGGGATGAGGTGCCTGTGGCACCTCGCCCCAGTGGACTATCTCAGCAGCCTCTCATTGAAACTGAAGCGGATGCTTTCAGAATATGAGCTTTCTCCAGGTTTCCAGAATTTGGACGAGGAGTTGAGTTAGGGGTTTAGAGATAATGCAGGTGTTCCTACATTAACAGGTTGGGCCTAAACTAGAGGAACATTGTTTTTTTTCACTTGGCCACTTTCCTTATAGTCCTAGATTTATTCTCAGGCTGGCATGATTTGGAAAACCCAGGTTGTCCTGAGAATGGCAAAGAGGTTTTCATTCATAATGATCAGCTTGTGGTATGCAACCCTCTTCCAGCCACCACACCAACCTTGGACAAGATCCCAGAAACTACTCATAGAGCATCTTTGTGGACAGACACAAGTTCTCATTCTGGAAATAATTCTGAGTGCCTTCCTTCACTGCAGCTTGGCAGAACCTTTCTTGGGATCATTGCTCCCAGCACACGAAGCCTCATACCAGCAGCACTGTGCTCTCACGGTCAACCTCCAGCCAGGTGAGTTCTGCCTTCTATGTGAGCCTGTCCTTGTCCACATCCCCCCCTCCCCTGCACACACACAACACACACACACACACACACACACACACACGCACGCACCTTCATGCTGGACAGTCTTCAGGGTCTCCATCTTGGGGATGCAATCAATTCTCCAAGAGTTCCAACACACTCCAGTAGGTAGATGCTAGCCAGAAAGGACTACCTTGCCCACCAGGTGGGACCTAGACTGTAGGCTACAGAAGGTGATCCTGGGAGAAACCAGCCCATCTGGGCATAGATGGTCAGGACTCTTTTAAGACACTGAATTTTGTTATTTGCAAAGCATGGTAGGGAGAAAAGGGAATCAAGGAGAGAACAGTTTACAGTCAGATTTCTCATTTTCAGAATTGCTACTAAGTTCACAGGCATAGCCCATGACCATCCTGTTCCATGGTCATTTCATCTGTTTCACTGAGGGCCCAGAGACTCAGATCTGGCATTCCTGGGCTCCCGGGTTCCACCTGCCTAGTAGGTTTCATGCAGGCCTCTACAGAATGCTCAAAATTATCCATAGTTCTGAATCTTCCTATGACTCTCCCTGGATATTCTATTCTGTAAACTCCCTTCTATCCATTGTTCCCATGGGACCCAGTTTTAGCCCTATCTGAATCATCATTTGGGGAGACAATCTCTACCCTGAGCAGACAGGAGTCAGAGAAATGAAAAAAAAAAAATGGGATGATCATTCCCAAGAGAGGGCAAATTATTTCTCTATACTATAAGGAAGAATGCAGTGTTGGCTTCAGTGGGTAATTTTACTTGATTCATCTTCACGTCCATCTGAGATGGATCTCTCCATTTTAGTCCTCTAATTCTACCCGTGAAGTTGTGAGATGTGGGCGGCCCATATGCTTTTTACAATAAATCACCTTCTGGCAAAGTGTGTCTGAGGAATGAATCACTTTTACTACCATTCCAACTCTCTCCACTTCTCCAATACTCACATTTAATAACAAAGTCAGAGATCTACACCCTCATTTTTTGTAGCTCAGGCTAACAGAACTGAAATGTTCATTTGATCCAAACATATTTGCAAATGTACTGTATTTGCTTGTTTTATCTATTATAATGTACACTGCCCTCAAAGATATGAAAAGAAGAATCCTGATCTAATTCTAAGTGCAGAAATCAGCATATTGCAGTAAGCAGTCATTTCTCTACATTTTAAGAAGCTGCTCCTCTCTGTTTTCCTTTAGGGTAGAGATCCCTTCGAGAGAATGGCGATGGGACATGCTCTCTGCTCCTGTGCTGACAACTGACCAGAGGGCTCCACTCAGGGTCAGAGAAATCTTCACTGTAGCTCATGTTCACTGCCAGTAAATTTTGGCTCAATCACAGGACCAGGGCCATAATGGGAAGATATAAAAGAGGCCCACAAACCACTCAGAATTTTTAGGTTTTATTTAGGATATAAAAGAAATATTTATTACAGCCCTACACATAATAAATATTTCTTGCCATTTGCATCATCACTTTGCAACTTACACCATATTTTAGAAATGGGAATGGCCCATAAAGGCCCCAACTATTCCTCTATGAATGTATCAACATAGTTCAGTGCCTTGGAAGCAGAATGAAGTTTGCTCTGCCCTTGCTTGGCAGCCTCAGGCACTTGCAGCCTGGCAGTAAATTGTTCCTCATGCTGATTCATTTGATGCACTCTTTCTCAGCCAGCCTGAATTCTGAGGCATTTTCTCAGAAAGTCAGGACAGCATCCTGGGATGCTAGCCAAGGGGATGCCTGTTCATCCTGGGATGCTGGCCAAGGGGATGCCAGGTGCAATCACCTGACTGGTTTCCCTGCCACAACCCCTGTTTCTAGCTGTGGGTGGTAGAACAACTTGAGTCAGACTTGGTGATTTAGCACAACTACTAAGTACCTAATAAGTTCAGGGGCTGTTATGTTCAGGGGACTCAGCCCTCAGCCCTTGCCCTTATAGTGCTCAGAGTAAAGTGAAGGCAAACATGAAAAATGTACTGTCCCAACTTAGCAAGACAAAGTCTGTGCTGGACTGATGCTAATGAAACTGTGTCAGCCCAGATATCTGCAATGCAGACCCTCTCTCAGTCATTTCTCTGAGCAATTCGAGATGTTAAGTCATGTGACCTTCACATGGACATATGATGAGGCCAGAATAACCCCAGAAGGATGAACAAAGGCACAGAGACATGGCGAGGCCTCAGGCTACCTAAGGGACTTGGGTATCCAGCCATTTCTCTGCATAGCCCCGCAGCAGTAAGATCAGAGGTGCAGTCCATGGAGAGAGAGCTTCCTATGGGATAGGCACTGAACTATGTCTATCCAGAGGCATCAAATACCGCAGTGCTCACAATATCCTTACAGGCTCACTCTTATGCCCCTTTGAGATTGAAACAGAAGTGACTCATTAGAGCAACCCATCTATTAGGTTGCTGGGAAAGTCATGACAAATTTTTCTGTTTTTCTATGACACAATAGTTTACACCTAACCTTGATTCCCCTTCAGGATCCATAGATGAGTCAAAGTTATTTAAAAATAAAGCCTGTGTGATCAGAGAGAATGAGAGTTAGTGAGAAGCTTTAGCAAGTTATTTAAACTCTTAAAAGCTCAGATTCTTCTGTTGTTTAAGTTCTCTGTTACATTACTTACAGAAATTACTGTGACTGAGTGATTTATAAAGAAGTTTATTGTCTCACAATTACGATAACTGGAGAACCCCAAAGTGTGAGGCTGCATTAAACCAGCTATGTCACAATATGGTCAATAGATGCAGAAAAGGTGGCAGATGTGTGCAGAGAGACAGCTCTATGGGCAGTCATCTTCCTTTTATGACAACCTGGTCTCGTGAGAACTAACCCCTTCTCATGAGAACTAGAACTCACAAGGTCTTGAAATCCATTCATGAATGTGATGCTTCCATGATGCAACCATCTGCTAGGTCTTACTTCTTACAGGTCTTACCACCTCCCAACACTATTACACTGCAGACCAAATTCCAAAACACGAATCTTTGGAGGGAAAACAATTATCCAAACCATACCACCTATAAATAGCAGCTCCCATGTTATAGAGGGCTATAGAGTGAGAAGGGGTCATGTGCTACGTGTCTGGCTTAGAATCAGCTCCTGTCAGTGCTAAACACATTACCAGGGAGAGCTTATCCCCCCTCCCACCTCAAGGCAGTGTTATCACCTGGGGAAGGAACCAGTAATGTGCCCAGTACCCCGGGCCTGTAGGTGTGGGCGGGGGTGAGGTCACAGAGACAGCAGATACAGGAGAACGGGAGTCAGCCTCTGTCAGCCTGAGCTAGGATGAGACCAGCTTTGCACAGTGATTGCCGCATTTAATCGCCCCTGCAGAGGTATTATTATAATCCCATTTTCCTATTTTTCAGGCTGAGATAGGATAGAGAATATATAACCTGATTATGCACCATATAATGTATTAAACCAGGAAGGTCTTAAAATTAAAACATTTAAAAAGAACTATCTAGGGAGGTAGTTATAATCCATTTAAATCCTTATCAAATAATGAAAATATCTTCAGAAAAAAAAGTTAGCCTCTTAGCTATGTGTTCACCTCCATGATCACTTGTGTTTTTAGCATGAGTATAAAGACAAATTTACATGAAAATATTGAGCATTTAAAAGTCCTTGTCAATCCTGTTCTCAGTAAGCAGGCTGGGTATAGGCTTGGCTTCTTAAAGGGCCTCTAACTGTGAAGAGGGATGGTGCCTGTGGGGCTAAGAAGGTATCCTAGGCCTCAGGGGGAGGTTTGTAATTCCCTGCTGATCTCCAATCCCAACCCAACACATACTAACAGGCACTGTCTTCTCCCTGGGAGTGCTGGGCCCAGCCAGTGGACACTGTCAGTCCGTACAGCCTGAGATTTTCTCCATGGCCTCTGGTTCCCCATCTGGAGGTTGATTGTTTGCATGCTATTATTTCTAAGCCACATTCTACTCTGAATTCTAGGACTCCCATGCCAAGGTAAAGGTAGGAAGGTACTGTGTCAACAGAGCTAGGCTGGCACTGCCGTCCAGATCTCAAGACCTTAAGTAGAGGGTGGTGCCATCTCAGTACCTTGCTGCCCAGACCTGCTGGTTCACCCTGCTGGCTATCTTCATACTCTGCCCCGCTCCCCGCCCCACCAGCTCACTCTAGCGCTCCTGTGTTCCTCAGTGTCTCTGTGTTCTGGACCGACAGCTGTTGTGCTTTGTACTGAGGTCACCAGTGTCTGTGCAGCTCACCTGTGTCATCTAGGTTGCTTGGAGGTAAAGAGAGGCAGACCCTGTTCTGGGAGTCACAGCTCCTCATCACAGCTCCCAGGAGTCCTTCTCATATAATAACCTCCATCTTTTCTTTCTCACTGCCTGCCCTGTGCCTCCCCGCCCCAGCAGTACCAAAAGCAGAAGTACCAGCTGCATACAGACTGTGGAGGCAGGCTCTGTAGCTCCCATCATTAATCTCTTCTTCTTGTCCCTCTTTGGGTGTGACCTGTGAGTGAGCCCTGACTCAAATAGCCTGTCCCAGATGAGGGCATTCTCAGCCTTCTCCTGTATAAAAGTGAGAATGGAAGGGCAGAGAGGTTGTCCCCTTTGCTTAGAAAACTCAGCGTCGGGCCCTCCCAGAGGTCAACCTGTGACTGATCATTTAGATGTCTGACCTCTGTAAGTCCAACCTGAGTCCCTTCCTGGTAATTTAGGCTGCTTGTCCTTCTTACCCTCCTCCAGGGCCAGGATGGAGGGTTCCCACATCTCTGCCACTATCTCCATCAAGTCTGGGTTTCTAAACAACAGAACTTGGTGATTTTGCTTTGCCTCCATATCTTGGTTCCAGACCTTTCTTTGAAAGATTTTCAGAAAATCATTCTCTCACCTGGGAACCAGCAGTTAGCATAATGGCTATGTCGCTGGACTCCCACATAGTCAACCGCGGTTCGCGTCCTGGACCCGGTGGCTTAAAACTCACGCCAGGCACGTGTGTGTGCGTGCCCAAGATCCCGAGAGGAGAATGGAGAAGGGATTATGGTGTGACCATCCCCCTGGAAGGTGATTTCTCGCTTTCTATCTCTATGTCTCTGTCTGTCTGGCGAGCTCACGCGCCCTATAGCGAAAACCTCTCCCCAAAAAAAAGAAAAAAAAAAAAAAAAAGAAAATCATTCTCTCACCTGACTCGTGGTTCAAGTCATATTGAGTTGTTAATTATTTATTTTCAGTCTATACTCCGGTTCTGTCTGCAGAGGAAACCCAGAGAGGTGGAGTGACTATGAAGGGCAGAACAGCCCAGTCCTCTGTTTCTGCTGCTGCCCTCCAGCTCTGCCATGTAGTGCCCTGAGTTTGTGTGTGGAGAGACTTTGGAGGGAGCTATCCAATTATCACACAGGTGGCCAATGCAAACATCAGGTGGGTACTGTATAATGGGTGGCTGCCTCCTGGCTTCTCCAACTCAATATTGCTAATTTATGGATGCCCAATTTTGGAGAGGTTTACATCTTTAATAGGCTCTAACTATGTCTAAGTTCCTCAACGTGGGAACTAACTGAGTTCAGACAAGTAATCAGACTGTGATTAGTTGGGTAGGTAATAAATCACCCTGGCTGATAAGCAGCAAAAAGCTGAACAGAGTAGACAGGTGATTGCAGGGGCCCTGCTGGAGACCCAAATTTAAGGACCCAGACAAGGCAAGGGGGATGTCGTTAATACATGATACTGAAGGTCTGTGTGTCAACTTTGATCTCACAAAATATTACGTTGTTATTATATCTTAAACATTTATTCTTAGTTATTTCTGAACAACTCTTCAATCTACTCTATAACATGTTGGGATGAATGAGGGCCTTTAAAATATTTTTATGATAAGATTTTTCAACACATACAGAACAGAGAAATCTTCCAGGTGACATCCAGCCCTCACACCTCACAGGTCTAGCTGCCCTGGACCTGTGTGAACTTTTCACTCCCTCCCCCCGAGCCCACCCCATTCCAACCTTCAGCTCCCCACTCTACTGAGCACCCCAGGGTTTAGCATCATCACACTCAAGGACGTTGAGGATTTCTCAGTAACGATCCCTTGTACATCTGTTCTCACACTCCTGTGGGGAGCCTCAGGGTGGAGGCGACCCTGCCTTTGATTTGGGCCCCATTGCACCTCTGTGGGAGATGACCTAGAGATGGGGTCCTGCTCCCAAACATCTCTGTACATGCCGTGTTTAACATCCAATCTCAGCGGTAGCCTAAGAAGGGAGCTGGGGTACTAGAGCCAGGCTCAACTTTGTTCCCATAAGGCACAGCATTAATTAGCTCACTATAAAGCAATGTCACATGGTAAGTAGCTGCGGTTTGTATTCCTTCAAAAGCTGACCTTTTCTGGTGGCCTTCGCCTCCTGTAGGTCAATTGAAAACCAGCACACTAAGCTAGCTTAGCTTTTCTTGAGCTGACTAGTTCAATGTTTCTTTCCATTTTAATTTCATGTACCTTTGTTATTTAGGTTGGTTCTTAGGCCATGGAGACTGGTTTCTATCTGGTCTTCATGCTTCATAGAGACATATTCATAACCTTTCTATCTGGTCTCCATGCTTCATAGGGGCACAATTTCACCCTTTCTCTTCTGAAAGGACTGTTGGGGCTGAGCCCATAGACAGAGTATACTCTTGATGTGGCTCAAAGACAGGGCTTCAAAAGAACACCATGAACAGGGTGTTCCTTTCTGGGTTAGGGCCCATCTATTCAGGGTGTATGTAACATGCAGGACACTCAGGTATTCTTGACCCTGGATCCTCCACCTAGTGATTTTTTCTACTTTTCTCAATTATCTGGACATTTATTCAAAGTGGCTAGAGCAACCTGGGTGGGAGAAGGAGGCATATTCAAGGAGGAAGTAGACTGAGCTGAGAGCAGGCCACCTGGATGCAGCAATCACACTGGGTCAGGATGCTTTGATCTCTCATGGTTGACAAGCATGATGCTATTGGGACAAGCAGTACAGTCTGAGCTACATGGGTCAAACATACAACAGACAAAAACACTTGGGAGCAAAGACTCATGCATGCATACATATGCATATTAATGTGTTCGTGGGTGCATGTATGTGGACATGTGTATGCATTTTGTGTATTCGTGTGTGTGTGTGTGTATTAGAAGGAAGGGGAAAGAGTTTCATATGGTAGATGATCTGTCCAAAATAAGATGAACGAGTAGGCTTATAGGCAATGGCATGAGAACATCTGAGGTTTCTGACAATGGAAAGAATAAACCCTTGGATGTGTGTTCATTTAATAAAAGACACACTGAACCCTACTTTTGTCCAGTCTGGAAAATGGAAAATGCAATGCTTGATAATTTGGGGCACAGAAATTATTAAATGTGTAATCTTTTTTTGAAATATTGATTTTATTTTCCTATAAAAAATTTTTAATGAGCACATAAACATGGAACGTTATGTAGCTGTTGTATAAATGGAATCATAAGCATGTAGATCAGTGTGAACAATATTACTAACATATTTTATAGGATTATAACTTAGGGATGAGGAATGCTTTTGGAGAATCTCTTACTGAGCTTTCTAGACAGGCCACACAGAGCAGGAAGGACTTGCTGACAGGTGAGGACCTAAGGTTGGGACATTGGAACTCTACCTGTAGTTGAAAAGGGAAGTCCTCACTTTCATTTTTTTTTTTTTTTTTTTTGAGAGGTTTTTGCTATAGGGAGCGTGCGCTCGCCAGACAGACAGAGAGAGACATAGAGACAGAAAGTGAGAAATCACCCCCCAGGGGGGATGCTCACGCCGCAATCCCTTCTCCTCCATTCTCCTCTCAGGATCTTGGGCATGCACGCACACGCGCCTGGTGTGAGTTTTTTTTTTTGGGGGGGTTTTTTTTTTTTTTTAATAATTATTTATTTTATTTTATTCATTCATTCATTTATTTTTTAGTTTTACCAGAGAGAGAGAGATAGAGGGTGAGAGTGAGAGAGAGAGAGGAAGTGAGAAAGCAAGCCACCAGATTCAGGACTCGAACCCTGGTCGGCCATGTGGGAGTATCCAGCACCTTAATCACCATGCCACCTGCCGGTGTGAGTTTTAAGCCACCGCGCCGGGAAGCAAACAGCGGTCGACTACGTGGGAGTCCAGCAACATAGCCATTACGCTAACTGCTGGTTCCCCTCACTTTCATTTTTAATGGTGCCTTCCCAAAGATCCTCAGTGTACAATATGTCCAGATTAGTTTCTGCCTTAGACACTTGCCCTTCTTAGGGGTTCTGTCTTTTTAAACCAAATTGTCTCTGACTTACTTTTCATATCAATGATTAGAGAAATCAAATGGCTTTTGAAACTATTATTATTTTTCACGATGGAGAGAGCATGCACATTAATAAAGAGAGAGAGAGAATTACCCTCAATTGTGTCTGGCCATGCCATGATCCTCATCTTTCAGCCCTCCAGCTCAGCAGGATCTTAGGCAAATAGGCACACACCAGTGCATTTCAGGTCTGTATGCTATGGATTGCATCACCTAAGCTGAGTCTTGAAATCAGACTTTTTTTACACCATTATTCTTTATCATCCAACTTCTATTTTGAAATTATTTTAAACCTATAGAAAAATTGAAAAATAATAAAACGAACCCATGTATATATATGTGTGTGTGTGTGTGTGTATGTGTGTATATTTATATAGAATTTATAATTATTCAACATTTTATTGCATTTGTACACTCTCTCTATACACACACATGTTATATATAATAGAAAAATTAATTCATAATCGAGTGCATGCATGTGCACAAGAGAGAAAGAAGCATCATCCACAGGGCCAAGTCATGCTGTGATCCCTTTCCTTCAGTTCCTCAGCACGACAGGATCCTGTGCTGGTATGCATGCTCCCAGCATGTTTTCAGGCCCGCTGGGCTGGGGAATCAAACTGCCAGCCTGATGCCAGCCCCATACCTTTGGACTTTCTAGCCAATACAATTGTGAATCAAATAATCTCTATACTTCATAAACCACCCAGTCTCAGGTATTTCTGCTAGCAATATAAGACTAAGATGGGGGTGGGGGAGCGTTTCCTGTGTTCACATCTAGGGACCTTCCTGAGTATGCCCAAGTGTATATCCATGATCCAGGGCTGGCTGGGGCTGAGCGTAAAAAGTGGTGTCAAGATCCTATTGTAGGCATTATCTCTCTTCTGTCTTTCTTTCTCTCTATTTCTATATTGCTCTTGCTCAAGGAAATAATAACTAAATAAACTTTAAAATATTTTATAACCCCACAGGTGGCTGAATGATGGTTTTTCTTATGTGTGTGTGTATGAATGTGCATGCTAGCACTAGTAAACAGAAGCTTACCTTTTCTGCCCTTTTCCTTTCATGGTCTATTTTTGGAAAACCCCACAGCCCCTATGCTTTTTTTTTTTAATGTTATAATATCTTATGTTATAACATATAGAATATGTTTCAATATGTTATAATATGTTATGATCATTACTTCTTTATTTTAGAATAGTCTGCTGTCACCATCCTCTTGCCTCAGTCTCCCAGTTGAGTTTATAGGTGCATCCCACAATGCCCAGCTTTTCATTAGACAGCCTTTTGGCTGGACTAGGAATCAAACTAGGATGCTCATGTGGTCCCAAACTGTGAAGAACAGCATCTTAGCAGTATGTGCCACCTGTGTCCTTTTACCATGTCTTTATTTATCTTGGAGCACCTTCCTATTTTGGGCATCATAATGTATCTCAGGTTCACCTAGGGATCAGACATGGAATCAACTATTCATGTTACCTTGATCCCTGTTAATAGAAAGATAGAGGAAATTACAGGTACATACATATACTATGTACATCATGCACATATATAATTATATTAGCAAAATACTAGATTTTGGTTATACTTTTATTTATTTTAAAATTATTATTATTATTATTATTATTATTTATACATTAAATTGATATGCATCATTTAGATGGTAAAGAGATTTTACCCAGCATGATACACATCTCAGTCCAGTTGAGAATATGATATACCTCCTCATCAACAGATAACAAACATATCTGTGTCCCACAAATATCTTATCTATCCTTTTTCCCCCCTAATTTCCTTTCCTGCACTCTTCCCCTCCCACACTATCTTTCCACTTTGTCTCTAGTGTCCATAACAATTTTTAATGCTTTTATGTCCTCCAGTCTTTCAGTCTCTACCATAGAGTGCAGACAGTCTGTATATGTTAAGTGGAGACATGCAATGTCTCTCTTTCATTGCCTGACTTGCTTCGCTCAGCAACAAATCTTCCATATCCAGCCACTTTTTATCAAATTCCAGGGCCTTGTTTTGTTTTATGGCTGAATAATAGTCCATGGAGTATATGTGTGACACTTTTTCAATCCATTCATCCATTTGTGGACATTTGGGTTGGTTCCATGTCTTAGAAATTGTGAATAGTGCTGCAATAAATACAGTTGTGCAAGTGCTTTTCCAACTGAGTGTTCTCCTGTCCTTTGGGTAGATACCCAGAAGTGAAATTGCTGGATCATATGGTAGTTCTATTTGAAGGTCTTTGAGGAACCTCCATATTGTTCTTCACAGTGGCTGGCCCAATTTACATTCCCACCAACAACATAGGAGTGTTCCCCTTTCATCACATCCCCACCAGCAATTATCTTTTCTTTTTCTTTTCCTGCTATTCTGACTGTGATTAGGTAGTATCTCATTGTGGTTTTGATCAGCTTCTCCCTTATGATGAGAGATGCTGAGCATTTTTTTATATGCTTTTTGGCTGTTCATATGTCATCCTTAGAGAGTTGTTTATTCAGCTCATTTTCCCATCTTTTAATTGGGTTAATCATTTTCTTCTGGGTAAGCCACTTGAGTTCTCTGTGCACATTTTTATTTCTTATTTTAAAAAATAAACTGCATATCTTTTTAAAAATTTGCCAGAGGGTGCATGTGCTTGCCAGAGAGAGAGAGAGCAAGCAAGAAAGAATTCCCCATGTTGCATGGTCATGTTGTAATCCCTTCTCTTTCTTCTCCTGCCTTTTGGGGTTTTGAGCTTGCCGGTGCATGCACCTGGTGCATTTTTAAGCCAATGTGTCTGGGAATTGAACCTCTTGGAATCCAGCTCATGTAACACTAGGCTATGAGCTGGCCTGAAATTGTATACTATGGTTCATACTGATACCATTAATTCATAACCCACAACACCGGTTTCTCACACTTCTATGTTCATATCACTCTTCTCCCCTGGTGAGAACCCTCATTTTATTGCTCCATTTTACAATACATACAAAATAATTTCAAAATTGCTACATCATTACGACTTTTGACAGCAAAAAAAAAAAGCAAACAATTAAAATTAAAGACTTTTTGTTGTTCTCAGAATATATCTCATTAAGAGTAGACAGAGTATTCTAAGAGATATTTAAATTATTTTCTGTGTAATTCTGGTTATAAACTTGATACATATTTGAGTCCGTGTATTGCTATTTGAATTCAATTTCATGGCTTGCTTTTTTCCTCATCATTTTTGAATTAATTGTTTTTCTGAATATGTAAAATATTTACATGGTTTAGATTACAATTATAACAGTAATTAATCAGAGGAGTCTCAGTTCCATTCCTATCTCTCCATACAATTTTCTACCCACACCCGCACCATACTGCTTATTCTTCCTGTGCTTCTATTTTGTACAAATAAGTGATCCTGTACTATGTATGCTCTTTTGTGTTTTGTTTTATTTTTGTTTTTGTTTTTGTTTTCCACATAAAAGTAATTACTAACCATGACTCCTGTTGTATAGAGAGGTCCCTCATTAATTTCTCTAGTTTATAATTGTTCACCATGAGGAAGTGCTGTAGTGCATTAGACCATACACTCTGGATGGCCCTCTGGGCTGTTTCCCATACTTTGCTAACAAAAACAATGCTTCCAGGAATAAACTTGTACAGATGTTGGTTCATATTTGGAAACAATCATCTTTAAGAAAAAATTTTGGAAGTGTATCACTAGGTTGAAAGTGCAAGCTTATACCATTTGCCTAGGAATTGTCTAGTACCCTCCATATGCAGTAGCATTCTATATTCCAGCCAGCGATGCTGGAGAGGGAGGTGCTGCTTCCTCCCAACCTTGCCAATGTTGCCAAACCATGAGTTTGTGCTAACCTGAAAAGTGATAAGTGACAGTAACATGTAGTTTTAGTGTGTTATTCTCTCATGATGAAAAAGTGGGAAATATTTTCTCGCATTTTGCCATTTATCTTTTGAATGTGCCTGTAGTGATTTTTACCATACAATATAAAAAGTATGTCATTGCCTGTATTTATTTTATTGTTTCTAAATTTGAGTCCCAATTAGAAAATCTTTCCCCATCTCCTGGTGGAAAAGAAATCCGTCTATGTGTTGTTCTCATACTTGTATATATCTGGGTTTTTGTTGTTGTTGGATTTTTTTTTTTTTTTTTTTACACTGCGATCTCAGTTCCATTTTAAACTTCTTCTGATGAACACTTGAGTCATGGATTCAATTTTCCAAGTGACTGTAGAGATTTCTTGATACCACTTTAAAGAAGTTTATATTTTCTCCAGGGATTTCAGAGATGTCCTCTTTAATATATGTTCAACTTCCACATGTACTCAGGTTTATTTATGGATTTCTGTTTCCTTCTACTGGTGTGTTGATTCATGTCCCAATAAGGCATTGTTTTAACCATAGGAGCTTTATCATATTTTTAATAGTCAGTAAGTCACCCTTTGTTGCCCTTTAATTTATTTTTAGATATTTTACCTTCATTTTCATATGAAATTTAGAATCTACTTATTTGCTTTTAGAAAAAACTTAGTTTTTTTGTATCACATAAAATTTATATATTAACCTACAAAAACTGGTATTTCATATCCTTCAATATGCTCTTCCAAGAATAGGTGATGCCTCCTCCTGTAGGCAAATGCATTTTTTTAAAGGAATATTTAAGTTTTCCTTCTATAAGTTCAATTTCATTACATTTATTTTTATGTGTGTTTCTTCTCATTACTATTTAAATGGTTTTCTCTTCTCCACTATATCTTCTATTTGGTTCACTGTTTCTATATATCAAGGCTATTTATTATTATGTTAATTTTATATCCTGATACTTTACTGAATAATTTGTTTTGCTTTTATATATTTATATTTCAGTTTTAGCTTAGTAATTTGTTTTATTCTTTATTCTTTTGTGTTTTCTGGGACCACTCTCATATCACCTACAAACAGAAAGAATTTTACTTCTTTTTCCTCTTTTATTTTCTTCTGTCTAACTCCACTGGCTATCTTTCATACAACGTCCAAAAGGTGTGGAGATGGCAGATATCCCAACCCTACAATATTTTCCTACTATGTACAAAATTAATTTGGGGACTGAGGAATTATTTTTATTCCCACCCTTTTGTTTCGTGGAGAGTTTCTGCCATAGGGCACATGCACTCATCAGAGAGAGACAGAGGGAGCGAAAGTGAGAAATCATCACCCAGAGAGATGGGCACATTGCAATCCTGTCTCCTTGATTCTCCTCTCGGGATTTTGGGCATGCCTGCGCATGTCCCAGGTGTTAATTTCTTTCTGATTTTTTTTTTTTTTGAGAGGTTTTTGCTATAGGGCCCATGCACTCACCAGAAAGAGAGAGACAGAGAGACAGAAAGCAAAAAATCACCCCCCTGGGGTGATGGTCTTGCTGCAATCCCTTCTCCTCCATTTTCCTCTTGGGATCTTGGGCATGTATGTACACGTGCCTGGTGTGAGTTTAAGCCACCGGGTCCAGGACTTGAACTGCAGTCGACTACATAGGAATCCAGTGACATAGCCGTCATGCCAACTACTGGTCCTGCCAGGTGTTATTTTCAAGCTGCAAGGTCTAGAGCTTGAACCGTGGTTGGCCATGTGGGAATCCAGTGCCCTAGTCGCTATGCCACCTCCTGACTCCCCCAATTCCCTTTCTAAAAGTTTCTTTATTTATATCTTTTGTGAGAGAGAAAGAGAATCATGCCCAACAGGGTCTTCATACTTTGATTCACCATGAGTTTTAACTTGTTCAAATCACACTCATGTGCAAGGACACCAGTATGTTATATTATTACTATACCATCATCTGGCCTCATTGATTCCTTTTCAACTGAACATATTGTTGTTTTAATCAGGAACAGGTACTGGGGTTTATAAAAGGTAAAGTGTTAACATTTGGTCAGGGCTATCCCAGGTCCTGGTCTGTACAGGAATTGACCACAGAGATTCCTGTCAGCTTTATTTCCTTGGAGACTAAAGTATAAAAATGGACATACAATACCGTGTCTATCATACATGCTGTGAAATGCCTGAAATGTGGGTAGGGTCTGTGCCATCATATTTGGGACTTGGGCTACCTGACAAAAAGGAATAAAAAGATAAAGGAAGACTAAAATGTCAGCTTCTCCATGTCTCTGTGTTCCACATGTGATTTGGCTCTCATCCATGACAGTTGGACACCCTCAGATGGGCCTGAGGCCCTGTGACACTATGACCCAGAGAGAACTTCTTATATGAGGAAGATGCCATGTGTGCTCCACCCTCCCATTCCACTAAGAAAACAGGGGATTAGATTAACATTCTCATGCCCCGTGAGCTTGTGCTAGCTGAATTCCCTAAATGGGTAGGGGCTAAAGTCTTTAAAAGTATATATGCTATTAGTTTCTAGATTTACTGCTCTATGCTACCTTTTTTATGACAAGCTCCTCTTCTATTTTGAACCCCATTATTCTGAAACTAGTATCTGGAATTGAGGTGATGTTGGAACTAATGGATGTATTATTCCCTTCCCATATACCTCTCACGCTGTACCTGCTGTTCTAGGACTGTGAACTCCATGGGAAAAGCCCAGGAAGCTCCATGCTATGTGTGACCATCATTTGCACAAAACTCTTGCAAGGGAAGGACTTCTCTAGAGCAAGCATTAGTTCCATTCTAGTAGCATGGTCTCCAGCATATGTTATTTGTCTATGAATAACACTCTCTGTTAGTATTTGTTAGGACTTGTCTTAGTGAAGTTTCAAGGCCGACTCAGGCTTTGTAGAGATTTGGCTAGAATTGCAGATAACAGAGGAACCAATTAGTGATTCCACAAAATCAACTTGCAACAAAAACAGTCATTTGGTGATTGTCTTTCCAAGGAAATGGCTTCCCACTACCCAGAGCACCTTTTCCTGTGCAGGTGCCAGGGCAACCAAATGCACCGCCAAGAGTGTTCTTGATGAGTGTGGGGTTAGAGCAGAGGCTGCTGGCTGCTCCTGGAAGGTTGCTGTTGGAGCTGTGGTAGGCTTCTTCATCAGTAACAAGTGTGGAATGCAGACATCCTTCCCACCTCATTGCCAGAGAATCAAACAAATCAGTTTCATTTGTAAATTGTAAAGATATGATTTACATGAGAAAATCTATTTTGTATTCATTCATGAAGTATTTATCAGGTACATATCATATGCCGGGAATTGAGAATTCGAGCAGAACCAGAGTCATGGTCCTTGTCTCTCAATGTTTAAAATAAAGTCTTGTTTTAGTTTTCATTGTTTATATATGCAAATGAAGAATTGCCTTTACTTAATTAATGTTTCCCTAAAAATATTTGCACTTAAAATTCTCACCAAACTTTGTTGTATTGAATTATCACAGGTCAACTCCAAAGTTCCCTTTGGCGCATACAGAAATGCAATATTTCTCCTTTTTCTTTTAATAAACTTACTTTCTGTATTTTCAACAGGCATTGATTTTGTCATGTTATTACTAGAAGACAGTATACAGATAAGCTATGTATTACACTGTTGACTTTTTAAAAGAGTGCCCCCAGGTTCTTTGGAAGAAATAGCACTTGGAGGTTTTTTAGAGGTTATTTCATCAGCCTATATTCATTTTGGTTACTCTCTGTTATCGGAAATCACATTTTCCCAGCATTATTTGCTTACTGGACTCATTGATACACTGTCTAGATTAAAAGAGATGCTGCAAATTATGATTCTAGTCCTTTAGGTACAGTTCTTCAGTGGTCCAAGAAGCAAAAGTGTTTCCCAGCATGCACAGTTCTTGCATCTAGACAGGCCCTGTCCTATAACCATGATTTTCACATCTGTTTCCATAGATTCTGTGTCAACTAGCTCCCTGTGGCTTTGGAAGTCACAAGTCTGGGAAGGCGGGAGAAGCCCTAGAGGAGAGAAGACCCCCATCACTTTAAGAATTACTACAGAGTGGGTTGCTCAGAGTGGGCAGAGAGTCAATGAGGTGGTCAGCAACAGTGGCAACACTCACTTTGGGTATAATTTAAAAGATAGACTAAATGGCCTGTAAGGTCCCATATACCCTAACCACCTGGTTGTAAGCTGACTGTAAGAAAGCAATTTCAGGGACTAGCAGTTAGCATAATGGCTATGTCGCTGAACTCCCATGTAGTCGACCGCGGTTTGAGTCCCGGATCTGGTGGCTTAAACTCACTCTGGGCACATGTGTGTGCATGCATGCCCAAGATCCCGAGAGGAGAATGGAGGAGAAGGGATCGCGGTGTGGCCATCCCCCCTGGGGCATGATTTCTCGCTTTCTGTCTCTCTGACGAGAGCACAACCCTGCAGCAAAAACCTCTCAAAAAAAAAGAAAGAAAGAAAGGAAAGAAAGTAATTTCAGTTAAGAGGGGAGCCATGTTGGGACCAACAGTTAGCATAATGGCTATGTCACTGGACTCTCACGTAGTCGACCGCGGTTCGAGTCCCAGACCCGGTGGCTTAAACTCTCGCCGGGCACATGTGCATGGGTGCCCAAGATCCCGAGAGGAGAATGGAGGAGAAGGGATTGTGGCATGGCCATCCCCCTTGGGGGGTGATTTCTCGCTTTCTGTCTCTCTGTCTCTCTCTGTCTGTCTGGCAAGTGCACGTTCCCTGTAGCAAAAACCTCTCAAAAAAAAAAAAAAAAAAAAAAAAAAAAAAAAAAAAAAAAAAAAGAGGGGAGCCATGCTCATCTCTTTCTTAGATGTCTAGAGGACAGCCTGTTAGAACTGGACACTTGAGAAATATGTTCTTTTTTTTTTTTTTTTTTTTTTTTTTTTTTCAATTTTCTTTTTTTTTTATTATCATCATATTCTTCTTTATATTACATTGAATTACATATAACTTTACATTGTATTACATTACTTTTTCAAAAGGGAATGCCATGCATGTCAGTCAGTACAGAGACATTAATCTCCCCGCTTCAACATTCAATATCTTTTCTATGTTTTCCCCAATCATTATTATTATTCTAATTATTTTTTAAGACAGTCCATCGCTATTTCTCATGTTGCTTGTACAAATACTTTGCCCATCATGAAATACTTCTCAGACAAATCCAGTTGAGAATACTATACATGTCAACATCAACAGTTAATAAGCCATATCTGTTTCTCACTAATGTCCTACCTCTCTGTTGTTCATTTGTTATCTTTCTCTATCCTCTTCTCTTCACTTCCCCCATTCCACACTGTCCTATTCTCATTAAGTATCTTCACTGCTTTTATGTCCTCCAATTTTTTTTCACTATCATAGAATGCTGATAGTCGGTATATATTGAGTGGATACATACAATATCTTTCTTTCATATCCTGGCTTACTTCACTCAGCAATATATCCTCCGTATCTGACCACTTTCTATCAAATTCCAGGGCCTTGTTATTTTTTATGGCTGAGTAGTATTCCATAGAGTATATATACCACACTTTTCCAATCCATTCATCAGTTTGTGGACATTTAGGTTGGTTCCATGTCTTGGCAATTGTGAATAATGCTGCAATAAACATTGATGTGCAAGCACTTTTCTGACTGAGCGTTCTCCTGTCTTTTGGGTAAATACCCAGAAGTGGGATTACTGGATCGAATGGTAGTTCTATTTGTAGATCTTTGAGGAACCTCCATATTGTTCTCCACAGTGGTTGAACTAGTTTACATTCCCACCAACAGTGTAGGAGGGTTCCCTTTTCACCACATCCCTGCCAACACTTATCACTTTTTATATTCTTAATCTTTGCCATTCTGACAGGGGTTAGGTGGTATCTCATTGTAGTTTTTATCTGCATCTCCCTTATGATGAGGGATGTTGAGCATTTCCTCATATGCTTTTTGGCTATTCGTATGTCTTCCTTAGAGAGACTTTTGTTCAGCTCATTTTCCCACCTTTTAATTGGGTTAATCATTTTTTTTCGCATAAGGCACTTGAGTTCCCTATGTATTCTGGTTATCAGTCCCTTGTCTGAGGCATATTTAACAAAAATATTTTCCCATTCTGAGGGTTGCCGGTTCACACTTGTTACTGTGTCCTTTGCTGTGCAGAAACTTCTTAGTCTAATATAGTCCCACTTGTCTATTTTAGGGATTATTGCCTGTGCCTTGGGAGTCTTATTTAAGAAGTCTTTGCCTACTCCAATGTCCCCCAGAGTTTCCCCAGCATTTTCCACCAGTAGTTTTATTGTTTGAGGTTTTAGGTTAAGATCTTTGATCCATTTTGAGTTGACTGTTGTTAGTGGTGAAAGATGGGGGTTCAGTTTCATCTTTCTGCAGGTGGATACCCAGTTTTTCCAGCACCATTTACTAAAGATGTTTTCCTTTTCCCAATGGATTGACTGATATCCTTTGTCAAAGATCAGTTGGCTGTAAGCTTTGGGGGTTATTTCTGGGGTCTCTATTCTCTTCCATTGGTCCACATGTCTGTTTTTATGCCAATACCATGCTGTTTTGATGACCACAGCTTTATAGTATATCTTGGGATCAGGGAGTGATATGCCTCCTACTCCACTCTTCTTGCGCAGGATTGCTTTTGCAATACGAGGTCTTTTATGGTTCCAGACAAATTCTATGATTGCCCTTTCTAGATCTCTGAAGAATATCTCTGGTATTTCGATTGGAATTGCATTAAACATGTAGATTAATTTGGGTAGAATTGCCATTTTGATTATGTTAATTCTTCCAATCCAGGAGCATGGGATATCCTTCCACTTTTTTATGTCACTTTCAATGTCTCTTTTAAGATTTTCGTAGTTTTCTTTATAAAGATCTTTGACTTTCTTAGTTAGGTTTATCCCTAGGTATCTTATACACCTTGTGGCTACGGTGAAAGGGATTCCTTTCTTTAGCTCTGCTTCGTTCAACTTGTTGTTCATAAATAGAAATGCTATAGATTTTTGGATATTGATTTTGTATCCTGCCACTTTACTGTATTCACTTATTACTTCAAGCAGTTTTTTCATGGATACCTTTGGGTCTTCTAAGTATACCATCATGTCATCTGCAAATAAAGATATTTTCAATTCTTCTTTGCCTATTCGAATGCCTTTAATATTGTTCTCTTCTCTGATTGCAATAGCTAAGACTTCCAGTACTATATTAAAGAGCAGTGGAGAAAGTGGGCAGCCCTGCCTAGTACCTGTTTTCAGAGGAAAAGCTTTCAGCTTTTCCCCATTCAGTATAATGTTAGCTGTAGGTTTTTCATAGATGGCTTTTATTGTGTTCAGAAATGACCCTTCTATACCAATCTTACTGAGAGTCTTAATCATAAAAGGATGCTGTATTTTATCAAATGCTTTCTCCGCATCAATTGAGATGATCATATGGTTTTTATCTTTCTTTCTGTTAATGTGGTGTATTACATTTATGGTCTTGCGTATATTGAACCATCCTTGCATCCCTGGTATAAAGCCTACCTGATCGTGATGAATGATCTTTGTTATATGTTGTTGGATACGATTTGCGAGTATTTTGTTGAGAATTTTCGCATCTATATTCATCAATGATATTGGTCTGTAGTTTTCCTTTTTTGTCATATCCTTATCTGTTTTGGGGATGAGGATGATGGAGGCTTCATAAAATGAACTTGGAAGGTTTCCTTCCTTTTGAATCTTTAGAAATAATTTTAGTAGGATAGGGGTTAACTCTTCCTTAAAAGTTTTGTAGAATTCACAAGTGAAGCCATCTGGGCCTGGGCTTTTCTTTGTTGGGAGGTTATTTATTGCTGATTCAATCTCCTGGCTTGTTATAGGTCTATTCAGGTTCTCTATGTCTTCCTGATCCAATCTTGGTAGATTATATGCATCCAGGAATTTGTCCATCTCCTCCAGGTTATCTTGTTTGTTGGCGTAAAGTTGCTCATAGTATCCTCTAATGATATTTTGTATTTCTGCTGTGTCTTTGGTAATATTGCCTGTTTCATCACATATTTGATTAATCTGGTTTCTTTCTTTCTTCTTCTTAATCAGTCTAGCCAATGGTGTGTCGATCTTGTTAATCTTTTCAAAGAACCAGCTTTTGCTTTCATTTATTTTCTGTATGGTTCGTTTATTTTCTATTTCATTTATTTCTGCTCGAACCTTTATTATTTCTTTTCGCCTGGCATTTTGGGGATTTGTTTGTTGTTGTTTTTCCAATTCTCTGAGGCATGATGATAAGTTATCTAGTTGCCATCTTTCTGTCCTTTTCTTATGTGCACTAATTGCTATGAATTTTCCTCTTATGACTGCTTTTGCTGTGTCCCATAGATTCTGGACACTTGTGTACTCATTATCATTAGTTTCCATAAATTTTTTTATTTCAGCCTTAATTTCTTCAGTAGTGAAGAAGTCATTCAGAAGTAGGTTGTTCAGTTTCCATGTGTTCGTGTATTTTCGGGGTTGTGTCTTGAAATTAATCTTGAGTTTAATTCCATCATGGTCAGAGAAGATGCTGGGTACAGTTTCTATGCCTTTGAATCTATAAAGGCTTGATTTGTGTCCTAATATATGATCTATCTTTGAAAAGGTTCCATGTCGGGGTGAGAAAAATGTATATGTTGTGGATGTAGGGTGGAAAGTTCTATAGATATCTGTCAAGCCCATTCCATTTATAGTATCATTTAAGTCCTGTATCTCTCTATTTATTTTCTGTCTAGAAGACCTGTCTATAGGAGATAATGGGGTGTTGAGATCTCCAACAATTATAGTATTTCTCCCTATCTCTCCTTTTAGCTCCAACAGTCTTTCCTTCACATATTTAGGCGCACCTGAGTTGGGTGCATAGATATTTATAAGGGTTATGTCTTCTTGCTGGATTACCCCATTTACTATTATATAATGCCCTTCTTTGTCTCTTCTTACAGTCTTTGTCTTGAAATCTATTTTGTCTGAGATCAATATCGCTACTCCAGCCTTTTTTCGATTTCCATTTGCATGGAGTATCTTTTTCCAGCCCTTGACTTTTAGTCTATGTATGTCTTTATCCATAAGGTGAGTTTCTTGTAGGCAACAGATAGAGGGTTTCTGTTTTCTTATCCAGTCAGCCAGTCTATGTCTCTTTACTGGAGAATTTAATCCATTGACATTCAATGTAATTATCGATATTTCCGTACCTGATCCTATCATTAAGTGAGCCATTTTCTTGGTTGCTCTTTGTTCTCGTATAACTGTCTCTGATTTTTTAGTTTTCCTGGTATAATACTCCCTTCAGAACCTCTTGAAGAGCTGGTCTGGAGTTGGTAAATTCCTTCAAATTTTGTTTATTCGAGAATGTTTTTATCTTTTTTTCCCATATGAAAGATAATTTTGCCGGGTATAATATTCTTGGTTGAAATTGTTTTTCACTCAACACTTTTACTATGCTTCCCCATTCTTTCCTTTCTTGCATTGTTTCCGCCGAAAGATCCGATGTTAGCCTGATGGGGTGACCTTTGTAAGTAACCTGGCGTTTCCCTCTTGCCAACTTTAGTATCTTGTCTTTGTCTGTTGTTTTTGCCAGTCTGGCTATAATGTGCCTTGGAGAGGATCTTCTTGGGTTGATTCTACCCGGGGTCCTATGTATTTCCTGGGTCTGGATATTTGAGTGCCTTTCTAGATTTGGAAAGTTTTCTTCCAGGATCTCATGGAATAAATTATCTAGGCCCTTATTATTTTCTTCCTCTTCTGGAATACCTATTATCCGGATGTTGGGGCGCTTGATAGTATCCAGTATTCCTCGTATATTATCCTCATTTTTCATGGTTGTTTTCTCAATCTTCTTGATGCTTTTTTCTAGGTCAGATGTTTTGTCTTCTACGTTAGATATTCGATCTTCTGCCTGGTCTAACCTACTTTTAATACTTTCAAGGGAGGTTTTGATTTCCTGTATCACATTCTTCATTCCTAGAAGTTCCATCTGGTTCTTGTTTAAGGTATCCATTTCTTCTTTCAAGTCATTGAAGGACTTCCTCATCTCCTGGAGCTCCTTGTCTCTTTTCTCTTCCATCTCAGTTAGTTTGGTCACTACAAATAATCTGAATTCCTTATCAGACATGTCCACGACGTCCATTGTATTGACTGTGGGTGATGTAGGCTTGATGATTTCCCTTGAGGGAGAAGCCTTTTGTTGGTTGCTCATATTTCTGGAGCCTCTGCGATTGTTCTTAGTCATTAGGTATTCTATATGTTTCTTCCTAACTGATTGTTAATAGTTGTACAGGCTTAGAAAATTGATGATTTCCCTTATGGTTGGCCTACCTGTTGCTCACAATTACCATTAACTGTTGCCACTACCCTGGATGGCCCAAAGTCCTCACTGTCTCTAAGGACAGGTGAGCCTACAATTGACTGAATAAGCAACACCCCAAGAGCAAAGAAAAACAAACTGAAAAAAGGAAATCGCGCGGCGCGCAAGCGCGCCGCGCGCTATTCAAATCACCAGAATTCAGAGTCCAAAGGCTAGTGGGAAAGTGTCAGAAGATGAGTGACAGGACCAGGTTGGTTAGGTCTGGAGCCTCAGTCTGCCTGGTGCCCGGAACTGCTGGCCGGCTCGATCCGGATTGCGGGTGGGGTGGGGTGGGAGTTCGCCTTAAAGTCCCAGACAACCAACCTGGGGTCCAAGGAGGAGAAACGGTGGGGATGCGTGGAGATTCGGAAAGGTCGGGCCTGCAGCCTCAGTCCGCCTGGTGCCCGGAACTGCTGGCCGGCTCGATCCGGATTGCGGGTGGGGTGGGGTGGGAGTTCGCCTTAAAGTCCCAGACAACCAACCTGGGGTCCAAGGAGGAGAAACGGTGGGGATGCGTGGAGATTCGGAAAGGTCGGGCCTGCAGCCTCAGTCCGCCTGGTGCCCGGAACTGCTGGCCGGCTCGATCCAGATTGCGGGTGGGGTGGGGTGGGAGTTCGCCTTAAAGTCCCAGACAACCAACCTGGGGTCCAAGGAGGAGAAACGGTGGGGATGCGTGGAGATTCGGAAAGGTCGGGCCTGCAGCCTCAGTCCGCCTGGTGCCCGGAACCGAGAAATATGTTCTTGAGAATGAACAGGTCAAAGCAGCTGAGCATGATTTTTTTTTTTTTAGAGAGATTTTTGCTATAGGGCCCATGTGCTTGCCAGAGAGACAGAGATGGAAAGTGAGAAAAACGCCCCCCAGTGGGGATAGCCACGCCACAATTCCTTCTCCATATTCCTCTCAGGATCTTGGGCACACACGCACACATGCCTGGTGTGATATTTAAGCCACCAGATCCAGGACTTGAACTGCAGTCAACTATGCGGAGTCCAGTGACATAACATTATGCCATCTGCTGGTTCCCTGAGCATTATTTTTTAAAAAGTTTTAAAATGTTATATTACTATAGTAGCTGGAATAATGTAATACTATTAAATAAATGGAGAGAGCAATGAAATAGAAGATAGTCCAGAAATAGATTTAACTGCAAATAGGGATTTAGTATTCATTCAAGGAACCATAGACCATTTAAGAAAAGATGCATTAGTCAATGTAATCCATCAAGAAATTTTATTGTTTCAAAATTTAGGGGGTCTTGGAGTCCTCACATCATACTATTATACCAAAACAAAATCTATATATGAGGCTAGATGTAGCAGCACAGAATAGAGGAGAAAAATAAATAAATAAAATAAAACAACAAACAATAGCAAAGGGAAATTTAGGAGATTATTACCTGATATCTGGGTGGATAAAACTGTTTTTGTTGTTTGTTTTTATTCTTTTATTTGAAGTATGCATACAATAAAAATAAAGCACAAGATTCTTTTCTTTTGAATTTAAGCATTATTTTGGAGATTTTAAGCATTATTTTTAAGCACTATTTTAAAGCATTTTAAGCATTATTTTGGTCCAGCCATGGTGGTGAAGACAGTAGGAGCACTGCTGTGTGATGCTAGAGGCCATGCAGGAAGGCTCCAAGTTTGTACCCTGGGTCTACCTAAATATTCCAGGTGTGCCTGCAGGCCTGCCCGTGATCCTGGTTGGCTGTAGGACTTTCGGGAGGATAGTAGTGTGAAGACCTTATCAAAAATGCCCCTGCCTCTCTCTCATATAAAGAAAATACATAATTAAAACATTTTTAAAAAAGCAAAACACCATTCCTAAATCACATTAAATGAATTATAACTGGGACTGAGGACCTACATGAATAGGCGGGGTAAAGGTATTATTGGCATAGATAAAGGTTAATTTCC
Organism: Tupaia tana; assembly: GCA_026018925.1. NCBI lineage: Eukaryota > Metazoa > Chordata > Mammalia > Scandentia > Tupaiidae > Tupaia > Tupaia tana. The sequence continues at coordinate 42,444,938 of JAKSZU010000010.1, read as the reverse complement.
AGAGTGATAAAATCTGAAGAAAAATTAGTAAATTGAAAGCATTTTGTTTTCCTTAACAAAAATGTAGCTAAAGGAAATGAGTAATTATTTACAAAGATATTATTGTCAAAATAGCATAAAATTATTCAAATTTGTTGGTAATTAGAGAGAGATAATTTATCAGAATAGTAAGACACTTGTTACTTGTTAAGTTAGAAAAAAATTTTAATAATGATAATAGTCATTGCTAATTAAGGAAAAGTAAAGAAGCCTGTTACTTCTAGTTATGTACTATTAATTGGCTCACACTTTCTTGACTCACAACACTTAATTCAATGATTCCTTTGCTTTGTATCCATTCAAAGGAAACAGTCATTTCAACCATCAAAGATCTCTTTGAAAAGATGCTCATCTCAAAGTTATCCGTAATGGTGAAAAAAATGCAGAAATGTTTTGTCCAACCATAAGGACTAATTAAATCGTGCACTCTCATACAACAGATAATTACATAGCCATTAAAATACTTCTCTAAAATTGTCAATGACTTGTAGAATATTTTACAACACATATTATACAAAAAAGTCAGGATATAAAATTGCACATGCAGTATAATCTCAGATATGTAAATATATGTGCATAAAACCAGAAGGAAATACAGGTGGATTTAATAGTGCTTACCCTTGGGTTGAGGCTTTATATGAGGCTTCGTATGAGTGTGTAACACTTTCTAAAAATAATAGTGATGACAAAGAAAGCCAATACAGTTTCTTTAAAAATGGAGATGAATTGGGGCTCTACAAACTGAGCTAGTATGCTGGCATTTCAAAAACTGGAAACTACAGTGTAAACCATGTCCACCAGAGCTGCAGTCTTCACCAACCTCTGCAAAAATCAAATATTTCTATTCTGCTCTCTATTGATTAAAGAAGCATCTCATTAGACCTCATTATGCACTTATAGATCTTAATTTTTTCAATCTTCTTTTTTTAACTTTTTTATTGTTATTCAGTTTATTTTATACTTATGATGGAATCATAATTTTGATTTCTGTATTTTTCCCCTTAGAAATTAAACATGTCCACCACCAGTTGGGGAAGGAAAACAAGAATCAATGCTGTCCCCACCAGGATTTTCAACCTGTCTGTCTGCTGGGCTTGGGCTATGCTTTCCACAGAGCCTGGGGATATCTGGGTGCTTTTAGAGGACAGGTTGGACTTTGTGTTTTCCCGAGATCTATCCTGGCAGGACCATCAGCAGCATCTGGGAGGAACCGAGGAGCTTGAGCAAAGGTCAGGAAGGAAGAAGGGAGGCTATAAGGGAGGCTGTAAGGAGGGAGGCTATAAGGGAGGGAGACTACTAATTTTGAGGCTGGGGTAATTTTTCCCTGGATAAAATATATAGAACCACCACAAAGAGTAATTTAGGTAATAAACAAAAAGTGTTTTATAACCTCTATCTGCTACTGGGATACCACAGCTAGTGTCTGCTGCCTTGTGATTTCACTGGAGAGCAAAATGAGTTCATTCTGTACCAATACAGACTGCACATACAATCCTGCATTCAACACATGCCTCACATGCCCCCTCACGACAGGCCCTATATCCCGAGGCCCTGTCCTGTCCATATAGGGTGATGGGGCTTAGGTTGGAGGCTCTTTAGTGAAATTCGGAGGAAGACCATTCTCAGGACAAAGGATAGGGTACCAATTTTTGAAGGGAATTATTAGTCAACAGGAGTCTTGTTAGAAGACCTGTTGTGGTGGATCATGGGAAAGAACTGACATGATGGAACACTGAAAACTGACCCTCTGGGACCTGTAAGTGTTTTGAGATCCCTTTGGTGGACCTTCATACCCCTTCTCAGTCCCTACCAGGATTTTCACCCTGACCCTCTGCTAGACTTGGACTGTGCTTTCACAGGGACATCTAGGTGTTGTAAGTAGAGAGGATGGCCTTGGATTTTCCTGAGAAGATCCATCTGGGCAGGACCTGGACACTTCAGTGACCCCACTGTGGTCTGTGGTACTCTATTCTATTTCAACAGGAAGGGGAAGCCAACCATAAAGATGAAGGTTCTGGAGGATGGGCACAGCAGTCAAATCTTTGCAAAGCTGTGATTTATACCACAGATCTGGGAAGCAGGAAATCATGGCTCTGTTTGAACCAATAAGGAAGCTCACAGGACTTCATATTATCAGCCACAGGATGGATCATCACTGAACATCCAGCTGCCAGCAGATAAATCAGTCTCCAGCCCTGACAGCATAGTCTCAGTTGATCACAGTTGTGCTGTGTCTGCCTTGTGTTCTGGACAGTGTCATCCCCCCATTCTCCTTTCCTGCATTCAGAGAACACTGTGCCCTCCTGCATTGGGGTTGGGGGGACAGATACTGGCTGCTAGAGTCCCTCACTTGTAGACATTCATCTGAAGGGTCTCTGAATCAAGAGTCAGGGTCAGGTTTGCTCACAGATGTTTGCCTTCAAGGATGCTCTTTATTGTTGTAGGAATGTGAGCCAACAGCCCTGGAAGTGGTAAAGAGGACATGAGAAGAGTAAAGAAATCAGAAAAAGCTTTTAAAGTAAGACAATATTTCAGCTGGTCTTGAGGTACATATAGGATTTTTCAGGTGGACGGGAAATAGGCCAGGAAGTTACAGGAAGAGAAAGCAGTATGAGCAGAGGAATGAGTTGTTTCCGAACAGGCCATGTGTGTGAGCACTTGATTCAGAAAGAGGTGAGAACATCCTATATTCCCTTGGTTATCAGCAGGTGAGGGTTGGGGTGTGCAAAGGATTTGTGACTACATGTTAAGAACTCTGGCTCTTTCTCCTTTTATAGGGAATGCTTGTACTTTCTATTGCCATCTTCCTTTCTCCCTGTCCTGTGTAGATGTAATGAGCTACCCTGGAGTTCTTAAAAGGCGATTCAGATGACAGAAGGATGATCTAGGCCTGACACAATCTGGGAAAGATAGGATATCTGTGTGTGGATGGGCAGGGAGAATTGAGAAGTCTTTATGGACTTCAGTGGATGAGTCCTTATAATAAAGTAGTGGGTGTCTGATCCTTGCCTCTTTGAGAGCATAACCCCATTGTCACTAGTTGCTGACACATTGCAGCCATAACTTCAACACTGCCAGAACTGTCTTCTTATGGTCTTACAGTCTAGAAGTTCGCAAAATGGTATAGTTTCACTTTCTAAAACAGCCCGATGCTACCATGACTCACTCCTAATTCCTCATAATCCAGAGGCAGAATCATCTCAGCCATGGTTCAGAGAGCCAAGATTCAATATTGCTTAACGAACAAGAGGATTCTTCCCAGCATATTCAGAAACATGTAATCACAGAGCATTAGCACTTGGAGACCTCAGTAATAATTCATTCCCGCCCCTCATTTTACAGTTGAGGAAACCAAGGTTCTTATCTCAGTGCACTCAAGGGAGGGAAATTATTACCAAAGTTAATTTTTTCTATTTTTGAAATTTTATAGTTGGGCCATTTTTAAATAGAAACTAATGTCAATGTCTTGGAGCCCTGAATGTGCTTGCTAGGACACGTGACGAGGATGCAGGACAGTGTGAGCTGAGTGACACTTTTAATTAGAACTCCCAGGCTGCTGTGCATGACTTTGCTCCAAACATAGAGCATTGGTTTTCTGTTCTCGGAGGAAAGTAGTGCCTTGGTCATTTCTGTTTTAAGCACACAGTATTTAGGTGGTCTAAAATATGCTCTACAATTTCTTTTTAAGAAATTGAACAATAAAATTATTAACTAGAAATGCAGTCATTTACTCTTTTGCTGTTGGTTGGTTGTTTGTTTCTCATGGACCTCTGAAATCCTGAGAAAAACTGTAATCTACCTAGTCACACTCATAGCAATTTGCATATAATTGTGTTTTATCACATGAGAAATGAATATCTTTAATAAAGACAAATGACTACATTTTGTAGGAAATAGCTTTTAGATTTCATTTTCTTATGCAAAAAAGATTGATTCTCAGTTAATGTAAAATAATTGACACACATCTTGGTTGGGACAAGAAAACCAAAAAGTCAACTTTATGCATGAAAGAACAAGTTGATGAAAACTTTACTAAAGTGGGGCTTGCATTGAAAGTTGAAACTGAAGAGGGTGCCAGGACTTGGCAACCTTTGACTTCCTATTGATGTTAATTTTCATTTTAATGACAGAATAGTGTTGAAAATGCTTATTTTCACAAATTTCCATTTGCAATAGACTTAGAGCTTCCAGAATATGATTTTCCAGGTAAGAATCTACTTTTGTCAAGGAATTTCTCTGAGTTCAATTTGTCCTGCTTATTCCTCTGTCAATGAGGACATCATTGATAAGATCTGTCTCAGTGACATCCTGCCAGGAATCAACAGCTTATAAACATACACTTTAAAATGATGTTTTCTGTGTAAACTGAGCATCACAGGAGCTCTGCAGAGTATTTAGATATCTGCAGGTCCTTTTCTTATTTAGTTTTAATTAAGTTTTGTATTTTGAGATGATTGTAAATTCACATGCAATTTTATGAAATAATATGAAGAGATATTACATACCTATTGCCCTGGTTCTGTCAATGGTAACATCATAGAAAACTATAGTACAATATCAAACCAGGATATCGATATTAGTACAGTTATAGTGCAGAATAACTTCATCACAAGGCAAGAGCTCATGTTGCCCTGTTGTAGCCACATTCACGCCCTCATTTCCATCTCTTTAGCCCCTGACAATCACTAATCTATAATTTCCTCTTTCAAGTATGCTTTATAAATGGGATAATACCACATCTATCCTCAAGGGATTGGCTTTTTTTTTCTTTCTTTTAAACTACACATTATTCTCTAGAGATTTGTCCAGACTGTTGCATGTATCAATAGTTCATTCTTTTTTTTTTATTTCTGCATAGTATTCCATGGGATGAATACCATTATGTATTTAATGATTCTCCATTGCAGGACATCTGGATTATTTTTAGTTTAGGGCCATTACAAATAATGCTGCTATGAGCATTTCAGGTACCCCCACCTCTACTGAAGAGGGCATGTGTGCTTACCAGAGAGAGAGAGAGAGAAATAGAGACAGAGATAAAACAAAAGTACCCCCTCCCATGTGGAATGGTCACATGGCAATCTCTTTCCTTGTCTCCCATTTTTCCATGGGCCTTTGGACACACACACACATACATACACACACACACACACACATACACATACACACGCTTTGTGTGTTTCTCAAGCCGAGGGGTTCAGGACTCCAACCCTTCAGTTAGCCATGTGGAATCTAACCACAATCCCACATCTGGCCCCCAGTACACATTTCTGTATTACATATGCTGTCATTTCTCTGGGATGAATGTCCAAGAATGCAATTCTGGATCATGTGGCAGCCATGTATGTAGTTTATTTTGTTTTATTTAAGAAGACACTGAACAAACTATTCTATTTGCCTATATTCAATGCTCTGGCTTCATCCCTGGGTTCCTTCTTTTATTGTCTTCTTTCTGTCTAGAAAATTTTAATCAATTTTTTAAAGAATTATTTCTGTAATATTACTTACACAATTATTATTTTTTAGACTCAAACCTCAGTTGGCCATGTGGAAGTCTAGTGCCTTTAACTACCACGCCGACTGGCCCCTTTAGTCATTCTTTTGATGGAGGTCTGTTGGCAAAAATTCCCTTAGTTTTATATTATCATGGATGCCCTCATTTCCCCTTCATTTCTGAAGAATTTTTGTGCTGGATATAGTATTCTGGATTGATGGTTCTTTCCTTACAGTCCTTGAAAAATGTTGAAGCATTTCCTATAGTTTCTATGGTTTTTGATGAAAAATCTGCTCTCACTTAAGTTATTTGTCCCCTATAAGTAAAGGATTCATTTTCTCTTGCTACTTTAAAAGTATTATTTTTTTTCTTCAGTTTTCACAAGTTTGACTATGATGTGTTTTAATGTGGATTTTTTTCCATTTATCTTATGCGGGATTTGTTCAGTTTCTTGAATCTATAGTTTTGGATTTTTTTCCATGTGTGGGGAGTTTACAGTCATTATTATTTTTAGTATCTTTTCAGCCCACCCTTTCCCTTTCCCCCTTCCAAGATTGTTGACAAAACTTTAGATATCCTGTAATTGTTCTACAGATCCCCCAGGCTCTTCCAATTTTGTTGTTGTTGTTGTTTATTTTCTGTCTGTTGTTCAGATTAAAAATTATTTTGTACTATATTCAAGTTGCACATAATATTCCAGGTGTAATATGATCAGATTCTTATCTCTGACCCCTCCATTCTAATTATTTTGTGTTTTTTAATTCTAAAATTTACTTTCAATACAACTTCTGTTTCTTTGTTAAGGGTTTCTATTTTTTTTCTTTGTTTTAAATGTGTTTATAATTACCTCTTTAAGTACTTTTTATTATGGCTGATTTAAAATTCTTTGTCAGATAATTCTATCATCACTGTCATCACTATCTCTGTATGTACTCATGTTGTGGTTTAATTCAGTTTGAAATATCCCTCGTTCTTGGAATGAGTCATTTCCTATTGAAATTGATCCTTTGGGATGCAATTCTGGGTGTGATTTAAATCTTCTGTTTTGACTGGTTTCCATTGACATCACTCCACAAAAGAAAGGGGAGGTAACATCTTGTTACTGCCATGTTGGTGTAAAGTCTATTTCCCACTTGGGCTCCACCATTACAAAAGCAAGGGTTTATTACAATTGGAGTGAAGGTGGCAGTTCTAGCTTTCCCCTGAGCTGCCATTGATACCCCAGGGCTGGGAGGAGAAGATGTTCCTTTTTTGTGCTCCTCATAAGACATCTACCAACAATACAGTGAGTAGAGGCAGTCTTGTTTCCTCTGGGAAGTGGCAAAATTCTTACTCTCTACTAGACTTCCTCTAAAACCATGCAGTGGTCTGGCATTATCAGGTTGCCTATTGACTTTTTCAGTTCCTAGTCTGGAATGTATGAGGCAAAAGCAAATATAGGGGCCAGCAGGTGGTGTGATAGTTAAGGCACCAGACTCCTACATGACTCACTATGGTTAGAGTCCTGGACCTGGTGGCTTGCTTTCTCAATTTCCCTCTTTCTCTCTTTGTGTCTCTCTGATAAGCTCATATAGCAAATTAAATAATAATAATAATAAGTATAATAAAATATGTAGTTAAAAAAAAAACAATAAAAAGGCAAATGCAGAAGACTCTCCAACATGTCAATTCTCAGGTCCCAAGGCCCTAGCCCATCCACCTCTTTACTTTTCTTATGTAACATATATGACATTCAGGTTCTTAGCTGTACTTAGTAGGATGAATAGATGATTCCAAGTCTATCTTCCTGGAAGAAAAACCCTACTTTCTTTCTTTTTTTCTACATTCTTTTTGAAAGAGGAATGTAAAGAAATTTTTGTTGAACTTTTGCCTAGAGAAGTACATTATAGACAGCCCTGTAGTTTCTGAGGTAGGATGAGTCTCTCTTCACAGAAAGCTTCATAGTCACATTCAACATGGTGGCAGTACATCTCTAATCAGGTGCTTACATTTTCCAGACATTAGCATAATTCACTAAGTGAGCCAAGCCAAGAATTACCTCTTCTCTGTCAAATTATTCTCAGAGCAAGTGCTTCTTTTTTTCTCCAAAGTTAAGTTTATACATGAAGTTCAAGCAAGTACTTAAGAATTTATTCTCTGAAAGCAAAAAGATTTCTGTGGAGAAAAATCTTGTATTCTATTTTCATTTCTTGACAATCTTGACAAAAAAAAAAAAAATTCCTTCAAAGGCAGTAATTCAAGACTCTCTCATGAATTTGATAAATTCCATGGCTGTAGATGAGACATTTTCTAGGTTATTGACAGTCTTTGAGTATAATCTGATAAAGAATGCAAGGAAACATGATGGCTTGTGGAGTTTCATTTTACGTCAAGGCAGCAAAGCCAGATGGGCTGCTAGACACGGATGCATTCTGTTTGTGTATCGAATACTAAGGGTTTTTTTTTTTTAAATAGTCAAAGTAACACTTGGAAAAGAAACTTTTCACAATTTCAAAGATATGAATATCCTTTGAAGTTTAAAAAGCAGGAGAAAGAGGGAAACAGCAGATGAACTCTACAATGGCAAAAGTGGACATAACGGAAGGTAGGTGCTGTCTGCATAAAGAAACGCCATGAGAGTTGCCCAGTTACATGATAAGACAACACCTGTCAGTGATTCTGCAAAGGGCTCCATCAGTTAAGAAAGGGATGTTTTCACTTACTCCTCCTTGTTCGAAGACAAAAATCTAGAGCTTCCTCTCAGGATCCCAGGTCTCAAAACGGTTTCCTGCTTTTATATGGCTTCTTTGACTTCACTTTAGATGAGCACACTTACAGGATGTCTCAGGACAAGGTTGTTGCCTTGTGGGCAATCTGAGATCGGTATAAATCTCAGTCTTTTAAAAAAGAGCTTTATTCTGCAAAAGGATCCATATTCTCTAACGTATTTACACAGATGCACAGAAGTACATTGCTGCTTAATGTGTCAATTGTCAATAACCCTCATAAAAGCACTGTGCCCTTTTGACTCCCATTACACTCAGGGACAAAATAACTCAGCAGACACTTTTGCTTGCATTTTTCTATCTTTACTCACCTCCATTGTGTTACAAGCCATGTTAAAGAAAACATCAATAAGGACAAAGTAGTTTTCTTTCTTTCTTTCTTTCTTTCGTTTTTTAAAGAAGTTTTTGCTTTAGGATTTGTGCACTTGCCGGAAAAAAGAGAGAGAGAGAGAGAGAGAGAGAGAGAGAGAGAGAGAGAATGAGAGGGAAAGTGAGAAATCATGCCCTAGGGAGGTTGTCCACACCACAATCCCTTCTTCTCTCTTCTCCTCTCAGGATCTTTGGCACACATGCACTTGTACCCAGCTTGAGTTTCAAGCCACTGGGTCTGGAATGTGAACTGCCATCAGTCATGTGTGAGTCCAGTGATGTAACCACTATGCCATCTGGCCCTGACAAATTGGTTTTCTTTCCTTTTTTTTTTTTTTTTTTGCATGCATTCACCCATTCACCAGAGAGACAGGAATTGAGAAATCAGCCCCCAGGGGCATTGGTCATACCACAGTCCCTTCTCCTCCATTTTCTTCTTGGGATTTTGGGCATGCATGCACATGCACCTGGTGTGAGTTTCAAGTTGCCAGATCTGGCACTCAAACTAATGTTCGGCCATGTGGGAGTCCAGCACCTTAATTACTAAGCCACTGGCTGGCCCAAGTTTTCTTTAATTCTTACCGCAGGTCATAACGATAGGGAGGCTATAGAGTGACAGTAATGCTTGTTATTTTGTCCAGTTCTGTAAAGTAGCATCCTGTGTGTGGAAATAATACTGTATGTTAATGAGATCAGTTGACATTGCATCTTGTAAACATTCCAACTAAGGCATATGTATGTCAGGAGACTTCCGGTAAATAAATCCTGCTTTCATATTTTGGGTGATATTCATACACCAAGAAATACTTCTTTTGAAATGGAATGCAAGTAAATTGGAGCCTCAGGAAAGTGACTTATTTATTTTCTCTCAAAAGTAAAAGTAGTAAATAGAGAGGGACTGTGTCACAGAAGCTAGAGAATCTTGTGTTTTGTACTGAATACAGTTTGACTGATGCCTTAGGACAAAAATAAAGAAGGTTCAGGAAGAACTTTGAAAGACATTTCACACATTAATTATCATCAAGAGTCATAAGGTTTGTTACTTCCTAACTTGCCAAAATTCTCCAGGTTCTAGATATTTTTTATTCACCTTTCCATCTTAACAGAAAAATAAAAATAAATTGCAGGAATTGTGAGTAAAAAAACCTTGCAGACTACCTTTCCTCCTTTGCACTTCTTGTTGTAATTTGGTTACAGATATATACAATAGTAACAGGGACCAACCATATGGTTCCTAACTTTATCTACTAATTTATAGGAACATAATCTTATCTACCTGTACTTATGATACTTACTTGTGAGACATTGATTTAGACAGTTGGGGAAATATTTTCTCTAGAGCCTCAACATTTATTCATTATCAGGATTTTCTGTGTCAGATTGTTTTGTTTTGTTTTTTGTTTGATTTTTGTTTGTTGTTTTTTTTTTTTTTTTGTTATAAATATATCCAAGTGTGACTTCCCAGCCCTTTCTTTATTCTTATCCCTTAAAGGTACAACATTTTCTTTTATTGACTTGTAGGGAATATGTACTTCCAGAGACTTCAGAAAAATTACTGTTAGTGAGAAATAAGAAAATGTGGATGTCAATGTACAACATTTTTCATAATTTTAGAGGGAATGAGAATTTAAAATTCTTGATTTACTAGAAATTACAGTGAATAATAGGGGCTGGCAGGTAGTATAGTGGTTAAGGCACTGGACTCCCATGTGGCCGACCGCAGTTTAAGTCTTCAACCTGGGACTTGCTTTCTCACTTTGTCTTTCTCTTTTTCTTTTTCTGGTCAAATTAAAAAATAATAATATTAATAAATACAATTAAATAATTATTTTATTTTAAAGAGAAATTACAGTGAATGTAAACTTGATTTTCTATGCTTTTTAAGTAACTAACTGTTGTTTAAGGCATAATGTGTCTGGTCTTTGTCCTCCATTTCTGGAGGAAACTTCTAAACCCTCTGAGTTTTCTGATAGGCATATATATCTTTGTTATTCATAGTAGACTCTTGGGATCACATATGTATTCAGGTCAACTTGGTGACTTATGGAGAGCCCCTAGATAGGCTCAGAATGGAGGCTAGCCATGCTGAAAAAACTGTGTGATTATAGGGTTCGGGCTTTTAGCCAAGCGACATTAATTTGACTTTTGGAAAAGAGGAAAAATGAAGATTGAGTTTAGTTAATCATAATGGATAATTGGGGCTGTCAGGTGGCTTGGTGGTTAAGGGTGCTGGACTCTCACGTGGCTAGCCATGGTTCAAGTCCCAGACCTGAGAGTTTGCTTTCTCACTTTCTCTCTCTCTCTCTCTTTCTCTCTCTCTCTGTCCCTCTCTGGGAAAATCGAAATAAATAAATAAATAAAGTTAAAAAAATAATTATTTAAAAAATCATAATGGATGATTAACTAATGAGTTAATTATTTGTGCTTATGTAATGATACCCCCAGTAAAACTCTGGACATTGAGACCTAGGTGAGATTCCTGGCTGGTGAATGCAATGATGGGCTGGGAGATCACACATCTTGATTCCATAAGGAGAGGACACAGAAGCTCCATGTTTGGAGCTATCTCAGAACTCAACCTGTAAATCTCTTCATTTGAGTGATCCTTATTTGTGCCCTTAACCTGTAATTACAAGCATAGCTTTACCTTAGTTTTATGTGTCATTCCAGTAAATTATCATGCCTTAGAGAGTCACAAGAACCCCCAAATTTACAGCCAATTGGTCAGAAATGTCAGTGACCTTAGAACCTCTGAACTTGCAGTCGGCATTTGAAGTAAGGAAATTTTGTTGAAAACTTTGTCTTTAACCTACAGGGGTCTTTGCTAACTCTAGGCCATTAGTTCAAGAATGGTACTATAATATTTCACTAACACTTTTCAATTTTTGTCTCCAATACGCAGCTGTTTGGATTCTATGTGCTACAATGCTAAGTGAAGCACTGGGTCCATATGGTATTTCAAGAATATTTCTCCTAAACAGTAAATATTTATAAGCACTATTATGCCACACCTTGCACAGGCCATTCATTATTCAATGACTCAGTAGTTTAAGACATAAGACCCAATAGTGTCCTTGAAACATATGGAAGATGTAGATGCCTGTTTTTTAAGACACATAGAGAGTGAAACAAAAACAATTAAACATAAAATGCTAGGATTCAATCAACAGGTTTCAGGACTTTTTTGATACTGTGTCATGTTGAATTCTTTAATGAGAAGAGCATAAAAGAAATTATGGGAATTAAATATGGTGAAAGAAAGATCAGGGGAACAGAGTGAAGAAAGAAGTCGAAATGACCAAGTTTGGTGAAGGAGAATGGGACCCACAGATGGGAAAGTGTGCTTAGGAATAGGGGTTTGTGATGGTGATAAGGGGCAGGGAGATTTATGAGGCTCTGCATTAGAGTACAAGAAGTTCCCAGATATGTCCATGAGCCATGGTAGTGTGATAGTCTGGGCTAATGATATTTATTAGCACTCACTTAAGCACCTACCATAAGGTAAGCACCATGTCATATCAGCTCCATGAAATAAATATTAGTACATAATTTTTTCAATGAAGAAACTAAACCTCAGAGATGGAAAATAACTCATCAGAGGTGACTTATTTTTTAGGCATGGAGGAGAATTTGGCTCCACAATTCACAACCTTAACCCCTGAGGAAGCAATTCTTCTTTCTTTCTTTCTTTCTTTCTTTCTTTCTTTATTTTTTGAGAGGTTTTCACTATAGGGCGCGTGCGCTCGCCAGACAGACAGAGAGAGACATAGAGACAGAAAGCGAGAAATTACCCCCAAGGGGGGATGGTCACGCCGCAATCCCTTCTCCTCTATTCTCCTCTTGGGATCTTGGGCACGCATGCACACGCACCCAGTGTGAGTTTTAAGCCACCGGGACCAGGACGCGAACCGTGGTCGACTACGTGGGAGTCCAGTGACATAGTCATTATGCCAACTGCTGGTTCCCAGGAAGCAATTCTTGACCAGATGATTGTGACAAGTGCTGCCTCAGACTTGAAAAGCTATTGAGCACTCAAAATGGGGCAGGTCAGGGCTGCAATGTGCTGTAAGTTTGAAATGGTCATTGGATTTCAAAGATAGTTTTAAAAATGTAAAATACTCAGGAGAGCAGTTGGTGTAATGGCTATGTCACTGGACTCCCATGTAGTTGACTGCGGTTCAAGTCCCAGACCTGGTGGCTTAAACTCATGCCAGGCGCATGTGCATGTGTGCTCAAGATCCCAAGAGGAGAATGGAGGAGAAGGGATTATGGTGTGGCCATCCCCCCCAGGGGGTGATTTCTCGCTTTCTCTCTCTTTGTCTCTCTCTGTCTTTCTGGCAAACGCATGCACCCTGTAGCAAAAAAACTCTCCAAAAAAAATATAAAATACTTAATTATAATTTTTATATGATTTACATGTTTTTATGGTAATACTGCCCTGGATATACTGGGTTAAGTGAAAGGTTGCTGAAATTATAATATCATCTGCCTCTGTTTAATTTTTTTTAATGTGGCTGTTAAAAATTATATATATATATATATATATATATATATATATATATACATATGACTTGCATTATTACATCACAAATTCAGATGCATTGTCTTCATATTGCTCAATTTCTATTGCCTAGTAAAGTGCTGTTTTTAAAAATCAGAGTAAAGGTTAGTTTTTAGAATAACTAGGGAAAGGACCTGGAAAAGAGGCCTAGACACTCAGACTACCCATAGGCTGAATTACCCATATATCAGATATGAGTCACTGAAAAATATTGTTATTGGCTCCAATCATCATTTCCTCCATGCCTAGCTGGGCCCACTGAAGTGTGCCCACCTATTGACAGTACTGCAGATTAACTCTGCGGGATACAGCCAGGAGGAGTTGGCTCTTTATTGCATTTGTGATGCTAAAGAGATTATTGCCCTGACTGTGCTTATGGGAGTGTGGGTGGGTGAGAACACTTCTTAGTACAGCAAGCAGAGGCAGTACTTCCAATAGAGTAGTTAGGGAACTCTTAGAGGCTTTACCATTTAATAGTTTGTTTCTGAAAGTGGAAGTGCATCTTTACTTTGAAGCAGATGTCAGCAGGAAGCTCTAGCCTCTGTCGTATAATGATTGGCATTATATACTATGTCATCACCAATGTCCATAGTGTAATTGGGGTCACCTGGATTTTGACCTTCACTGATGAATGGGATCAGTTCTAAAGTGCTTACTTCTGTCCTGTCGACGTGTTAGTCCTCTCAGATTTCCAGTCTGGACTTTCACTTTTAGTGTGAGCTGCCATGCTTTCCTTTATTTATTTATTTATTTTTATTTTTTTAATTTTTTTTTAATGCTGAGTCTTCCATAGCTGCAGCTCCAAAGTTGGAGATAATCCTGGTGGTCTAGAGGTGCTTGCGGTTCCATGACCTGTGCAGCTAGCTCCTGGCTGTTAACAAGGTTGTTACTGTTGAAGATATTTTGTAGTTTTATCAACTGTACTAGGGAGAAATGTTCACCTGTTGAAATATCCATTTTGTAAGCCAAATAATAATGTGATTGAATGTATAAAAGAAAATGAAATTTAAAAAAAAAAAAAAATTCCTGTCTCTCACACAAAAAAAAAAAAATAAATAAATAAAATTAAAAAAAAAAGGCTGTTACATTCTTCCCGGTTCCCATGGAGCTGTCCACCACTGCTGAGCTGAAACTGCAAGGGTTCAGAGTGTGTGACTTGGGTCACCAAAAGCATCTGCCACATTCCTTACCCACTACTCCAAGTACAGAGAAAGAGAATGTTCATTGTTATTTCCAGTTATGCTACATCTTCCCTCACAAAACAACAATGAAAACAACAAAATTTGCCTCTTGTTTGAATTTCAGTGTCTAACAAAAACCACCACTTTACCTTATCTATTATTTATTTTCTTGGTCACCTTGAAGACCTTCAGATTTGACTGATACCTTTCTTGTCCATAATTTCAACCCTTACTCAGGGTAAACTATGTCTCTCTAAATGAGCCATCCACATGCGTGAACTTCATCTCCTTACTTTTACTTTTACTACACTTGGCCCGCCTGCACCCAATTTCATCTTGAAACAGTAGGATTTCTGAAATCTAGAATTAAAATGTGCTGCCCAGACCAGCAAGTGGTGTAGTTAAGGTTAAAGGGGCTAGATCCCACATGGCTGGCTGAGTAGTCTGAGTCCCAGAACCTTTGGCTTGAAAAATCATGCCAGACATGTATGCATGCATACCCAAAATCCCAAAAGGAGGGAGATGAAGGAGAAAGTGCATGGCCACTCCCCATGGGGATGCCTTCTCATTCCCTCCTCACTTCTCTGTAGCAAACACACATGCCTTCAGGAAAATTTTTTTAAAGTATGCTGAAGCCAGCAGGTGGAATAGTGGTTAAGGTGCTGAACTCCCACATGGTCAACTGTGGTTTGAGTCCCAGACCTGGTGACCTGAAATTCACACCAGGAACATGTGCATATGTGCTCAAAATCCAAAGAGGAGAATGGAGGAAATGGGATTCTGGCATGGCTATCCTCCAGGGGGTCATTTTTTGCTTTCTGTCTCTCTGTCTCTCTCTGCATCAGCTCTATCACAAAAATTTCTAAAAAGAAAAAAAAAATGCTGCTCAGTTGCCACAAGAGCTCATCCTTCTAAATCTGCCTGTCTTTGTTCATAGCAGGCCTTTCTAATCTAATGGTGGTCCCCCATTCTGGATCCTTCTCCTATGTTATAGTCTATCATTTCTTACCTTCCTGTCCTTCTCTCCCTGGTCTACACCCAATGGGACATCACTTTATCTAAGTCACATTTCTTCCATTTCAAGAACAGTGTCTTTTTTTATAACTTTTAAAAAAAATTTATATTACATTTAATCACATATATCTTTACAGTGTATTATATTTCTTTTTCCAGCATAATTACCATGCATATCAGTCAACACAAAGACATCACTAGCCACATCATCATCATCAAATAGCTTTTCTTAATTTTTTTCAGATTATTATTATTATTAATTCTCATTATTTTTTAAACATTTAATCACTGTATATCATTTGGATTGTAAAGAGAATTTACCCAACATGGAGTATTTCTCAGACTAGTCCAGTTGAGAATACTATACATATTATTACCAGCAGGTGTTAAATCATTTCTGTGTCCCACTAATGTCATGCCTCTCTATTTGTTCTCCTGCTATCCTTCTCTATACTCTTCCCTTCTCCCTGACCCCTGTTCCACTCTGTCTGAAAAACGATGTCTTATCTTAGCTATTATATCACTTGCCAAGCACTGCTAGAGGGAAGGAAAAAATAACAATCTTTGAAGAAAGTCAATAGAATTACAAATACATTAAGCACAAGAGTCCATATTTATAATGACAACAAACTAAAAACCTTAGAGTGACAGGTATCATAAATATCACAAAACAATGACAAAAGCATCATATATGTATTTGCTGTCTTATATCCATATAATTATTTTTATATGGGCCAAGGAGGGACCATGTGCCATTGTTACTTTAGTTTTGGCTGTGTACTCTTCCTTTAACATGGCTTATGTATATTACACCATTATTTATACTGTGATGGCTCCCCCCCACCTGTAAAATGTAAACTTTCTCTCCCCCCCTGTAAAACGTAAACTTGCTCTTACTGTATGGAGCATGGGCTTTTAGTTAGTGTTTAGTTTCTGCTTTTCAGTATAGCTTTTCTTACATCTGCCTACCCACTGATGCATCAACAGGATGTGGACTAGGGAATGTTCTCGAGATGGACTGTCCTGATTAGCCCTGAATTCTTGACCATCTTCTAACAACCACCAGAATGATACCCTGTAAGGAGGAGGAGGGCATAAACAAAGTGGGAGCAGCTGCCAAACAATTTGGTTCGGCTATTCTGTCTTTTCTGCCAAATAAGTGTGCAGTTTCAGGTGACTTACCTACTCTGGCCTCTGGAGCATCATCCTTATTCCCTATCCCCACATCTGTGGGCTCTGTCCACCATCTCTGTGTATCCCACCCACTATACCTGTATTCCTAGTTCGCCAAGTTAGTAGGTATAAGAATCAAATGGTAAATGTATGTAAAGCATGTGACAGCCCTTTCAAGACAAGGTCTTCCCAGTGGAAGAAAATGTTAGTATCTCTAGGATACTTAAACAGCACCTACACTATCTTGTTAAATTAACACATCAAGGACTTGATTTGTTTTCTCCACACCTTGATTCCCAGCATCTAAAGGAAACTTTATCTTATACTGAGCCCTCAATAAATAATTTTTGAATAAAGGAGACACTGATAAGATAAAGATATATCCACAGGAAAATAATTTATATCCAGAACCTTTTGCCCTTGGATATGAGAGTCCCTTACTACTGACATGACTGTTCAGAATTCTTGTTCTCCATGGTTTCTCACTGTCTACAACCCAAATGAGGCACCTACCTTGGTACAGATCTTGAAGACAATATCAATTGAGGTTATGTTCTCTTTCCAGAGACATTGTAGAGTATAGATATTGTGCCTGGTTGTTGTGATGAGGACTGATAAAATAACATACTGTTTGATAAAATAATATGCAACCTCCTGTTCCACTCCACCCACCTGAATAAATGGGTATGCAAGGTGAATGTTATAACCCAAACATTATGTATCAAGAGAAAGCAGTGACGAGCACCTTGAGGGAGCTGGGTGACATGCAGTAGACTTGTTCTGATCCCTTTTACAGTTCTGGTAAATGATGACTAGGGTATTGTGCCCACATTATCAAGATCTCCTCTTTGGTCACAATAAACTAATATCCTCCCTGCCCAAGCAGCAACCTTTTCAGGCAATATTTTCATACTTTCTTTAATTTCTTTCTTAACCATTTCTACTTTTGTCTGCTGCTACTGCTCTGATATCTCTGGCTAGTTCTTCTCAATCCATCCCCACGCCCACACATTTCTCCTCCAGAATTCTCCACCAGCTCTCCTGTTCATCCAGGAAAGATGCCAGGTGGGTGTTCCATATTGGCAAGGCTGCTGTGTGATGAAGGTTAGACCTTGTGCCCAGGATGTGATAAGCACTACCACATGGTATAACTTTCTGGTCCTGGGTGGGATATAACAAAGCTTCAGGAAAATCAGGCATCTGTCTGGGGCTGTCCTGGAAACCCATCAAATCAACACTGTTATGTGCTTCATGTGTGACTGCTCAGAAAAGTGTTTCACTTAGCTCCTACATTATTGCTTCCCCCATGAGATCCTAGAAATCAGAATAAAGATTTATTTTGATTATGTCAGGGACTAACTGTTGTTTTAAGTGTTCATGGTGGTAGCTGAAAAGGTTGAGAGTAAAGAAGAGAGAAATGAGTAAGGGGGAAATAATTATTGAGAGGATTTTCTTTTTCTTTTGTAAAAGAGGCTTTTGGGAAAGCTGCCTGTATTGTTCAAGACTAGAGGGTGATTAACAGCAAAAAGAAGTTGGGGGAAATTTTGCTACTTATTACATGATGTGAATTTTTTTCATAAGCCCTGAAAAAAAGCTGTCAATGAATATTTATTTTACACTGTATGGCTTTTGGAATTAAATTTTATTTCCCCTGGATGTGTAGCCAGGCTTAGATGAGCCTTAAAGCAAGTAAAAAAAATTGCAAATCTATTTGGGTTTCATAATAACTTGGACTAATCTGTGACTGATTCTGGTATTTAATAGAAAAAAATTAAATAAGCAAAAAAAGTTATAGTGAATTTATGCCTATATGCATAATTTTATGAGGTTGCTTATTAATTTAGTGTATATTTTATGGTTAAAGTCTATCTTTTCTGTTTGAATTTAGATTATATGAAAGTGAGGGAGCTGCTGCTGAAACCATGTCTTCTTTGAGCACAACTTACTACAAGATATACACATACCAGGCAGAGAGTAGACATGATATACTCTTGTTAGAAAATAGAAAATGTACTCTACTTTCTCATTCACATGTTATAAGTAAGTTGCAAATTCTTCAAGTTTCCCTCATTTTATAAAATTTCATATAATTTTCCTAGTGCATAAAGGTCTCATCTCTAAACTGTACCTCCAGAATGCCAATAAAAAGCTAAGAAGAATGAAATCCAAGTGATTCTTTCTCTTTCTCTTTAGTGAGATGCCAAAAGAAGGATGTGGTAGCCCATTTTCTAACCGTTTAGCACTTATGAGAGAGTTTGCCACAGGCTAATAGCACCATCTAGGCTGGGATAACCATACCAGGAGACAAATGAACCTACTTCCCTTCTCCGAGAAGGTGTCCTGGCCTGCTTTGGACTCAGGCAGGGTCCCTTAGGCACTATGGGGGTGAGTCTTCAGTCACCAGAATGGAGGCAAGTCCACTTATCATGAGGACTGGCAGACTGCAGAAAAAGCTGTTTCTAGGACCTCATTCTTTGATGTGGATCCAGGGCCATCATGAGTCACCAGTACCCCACCAAGGGTCTGGCTAATGGTGGGTTCTAGACAGAGGCTGGCTTTCCTCCTCCTGACCCTGTGACTTCCTTCCCATGGTTGTAATGAATAGAATATTAAGTATCAGTGGTCAAAAGAAGTTCAGCTGCACCCACGTAAGTGCTCTGACAGGTTGAAGCAAAGAGCAAAAAACACCTGCTCTGTTGCCATAGTGATAGCCAGAGGGAGGAGATGATGGGAGGGAAGAGAGAAAATTTTGTTGTACCTTACTGGTTTCTGATATAACCTGGAATGTACCTGTGGCTTTTTCGGCATTTCAAGGCATGAGACAGATGCAGGCCAGCATTGTGCCTCACCTATGCTAGCAAAACCCCTGAAAGCCTGCAGGGCAAGTGGTCCAAGAGCAGACTGGTATCACTGACTGTCCACTCCAGGGTCTTTACCTTTCCCCTTGTGACATATGTACCTTCCAGAAGAAATAAACACCAAGGGATCAGTACCAGCATCTTTAAAAAAAATTAAAAAAAAAAAAAAAAAAACCTGTGAGTATAGCAATGTCCAGGTGCTTGGTGAGGGCTCACTCGGTCTTCTGCAAGATGTCTGAAAACTCGTTAGGCAACTGTGCCTAACACATGGTATTGGCTACTGGCTTAGATAAGCATTGATGACCTGGGAACCACACAGGTCTGCCTGCAGGCCCTGGGGTCTCCCCATGACTGCCCCACCTTTGCTCCCTGCATTTCTGTTCTTCAGCCTTGGGACAGCATGTTGGAACTGAAGCAGGAAACAGTTTGCAACATCTGATCCTGAAAATAGGCAACACTGAGGCAGTAGTCCCACCACACAGCCCTATACACTTCTCCCAGGGAGGAGACTGCTCCTTCAATGAAGACAATCAGTTGTGAAATTCATAGCCAGAGTCAGAATACTTAAGTTCCTTCCTCCCGTGAATATTAACTGAGCAGAGAGGTAGAGCAGGGACATCATTGAGACTGTTTCTATTTCAATGGGAGAGGGAACTGGCACTCTACCATCCCCTGGGCACAGAACCATCAAGGAAAGAAAAACAAAGAAGTAGCATCAGGAGACTGGATTTAATTAGCTTCCTTGTTTTCCAGAAGTCTTAGCTTCAGTATTTCAGATGCTTTGCTCACATAGGCAATGAAGCAGGCAGCCATAAAAATGCCTGGTACCACCCACTTTCCCCATCAAAGGCAAGAATGCAAGGTTGCAGCTTCTTTCCACACCCCCACTCCACACATGCATTGTCTTATTCCTGTTGAAACCAAACTAGTACCAAACCCAAGTTCAGTTGCTCACTGCTTGAAAGCCAATACTCCAGAGACAGGCATTGGTAGAAAGGAAAGGTAGTTTTATTCAGGAAGCCAGCAATCTGGAGAAGAGGCAAACTAATGTCCAAAGACCCTCTCTGAAGTCCCAGTCAAATTAACAGGTTTTATAAAGAAAAAAATAAAGAGTAGGCAGAGGAGCTACATGCTGTTCTGTCCAGTACAGTAGTTCACCATGTCCTTGACTTGTTGACATCAGGGCTGTTTTCAGTTGTAGTGGGTTAGCTGGACCTGATTATCAGGCAAGAAATTTTATTCTTCCCTGAGTACATCTACTTTCTGGTTTCAAGGCACTCTGGTCTCTGTAAAATCTCATTAAAGACATGATTAGTTTTTGCAAATTAAAACATTAAGCATGGTCTGTTATTTATAAGGAATCTATTGTGTTAGGTTTAATATGGAGTTACTTTGGTCCCTCATAGATCAGATGCACTATTACTCTATTACTACAGCTTCTGCACAATTTATTTCCTGGTCTTTCTCACCAGTTATTAGGACTACAAATAAAAAAAAAAATGTTAACTGCTATCCCTGCCTCTACTCTTCTTATTTTCCCAACCCTAGTTAGTCTTACTGCAGCATCATTCTGATTATTCCTCTAATCAAAACTCTTCAGTAGCTTCCCACAGACTAGATTAGCTGAGGGAAGTAGATTCTAATTCATCTGCTCACGCTGAGTGATAGGCATTGTTTTGGGAAGGATTGAGAGACCACATCAGGGCTTGACAGTGAAATGTGCTGTGGTCTATGAGTGGGTGATGCTTTCATGAGGCAGGAAGGGGTGTGGTCAACATGCAGGTACAGGGTTCCTATCCACCTAGACCTAGAGCCTGAATTTATGTTCCTGAGACTGGCGTTTGTGGCCCCCACATTCTGCTTTTTCTCACTTTGCTGGACCCATCTGGTCAGGAGCAGTGTTGCCAGTGTGCCCGAGTCGGTAAGGTTGCACCTTTCTTCTTCCCTTACTTCCTGCTTCCCATCTCCATCTCTGCCCCACAGAGATTGAGGAATCTTTCACAGGGCTGTAGGACTCTCAGTGCCTCCCAATGAATGAATGAATGAAAAAGGAGAAGGAAGAATGTTTTTTTCCTCCATCTCTTCCCTGATTTAAAAGAGCACTAATGGAGACAATGACTTCTTGTACGCTAGTGTCCTAAATGTTAAGAACGTTCGGTGTTTTCCTGGGAGGCTAAAAGTTTAGCCTCTTGGGCCAGCCTGCAGCCTTGTGGTTAAGGTGGCTGGATCCCACACGGCCAACAGTACAGTTTGAGTCCCAGACCTGGCAGGTTGAAAAAACACATTCTCCTAAAAGGAGAATGAAGAAGGGATTGTGGCATGGCCATCCTTCCTGGGAAGTATTTTCTCACTTTCTCTCTCTTCTTTCTCTAGTGAGCATATATGCCCTCTAGCAAATTTAGAAAACAAAGAACAAAGTTTAGTCTCTTGCAGCTCATTTTTATTCTTTCATTGAAAAAACATGGTCCATCACCTCTCATTGTCTTTTTTATCTCATCATTTTTCAACATTCTGTATACATGTTTTCTTCCAATCTTTACTTGAAGCAAGTTTAGTAAGATACAGGAGACATTTCTGGCACTATGTTTTAATTAACATTGATAAGGACAAGTTTGGGTTCATTCATACTAGTAGTAATTCCATAGCCTACAATAGTGACAAAGAGAAAAGGGTGGGCACTGGAACATCTAGCCACTACATACTTCTTTAACTCTAAATGGGCAGGTGTAGCACTCACAATTTGATAAGGGCATGGAATTATAAGGGCTTAAATCTCTCGGGGATGATAGTCTGACACGCTCTCAGTTAAACCACGTAAACCGGGAAAAGTGTCAGTTATGCAGAGGGTAGATCTAGAATGGATGGTAGAGGAGGGATATGATATATTATGGGCTTGAGTCAACTGCAGCTACAAGAACTGTACTTCCTCTTAGTAACCCTTCCTGACACTGTGACCAGGAAGAATCCTAGGGAAGCTATAGCTGAGCTGAGTGAGAAGCAAGAGGATCACAGCAATGCAAGGCATGAACTCAGTAGATGCTCCAATATCCAACCCCAGTGCCTGTTCCTGGCTGATGCATGTGTCCCCCAGCTTCTGCAATTAGAATGAGGTTAGTCTCTGGCCAACCCTTGCTTAGCCTCCAATGCCCCATCCTTCCCTCACCCCATCTCTTGAAAGTGGTCCCCAAAATACATTATAGAATGAAAGTCCTCATCTCTAGCTCAGCTTCTAGGGAACTAGACCCAGGCCAGTAGATTTTACAGACTCTGGATTTTTAGGGGATTTGTTAGACTCTATCTTAAGCATTTGGTGTTCTCACATCGGAATGCTCATACAAAGCTCTCCTGATGCCTTGAAAGGTGAACAGCTGAGCTATTAGCCCCCTACCAGGACAATTTCAATAGACACTCTCAACCTGTTCTCTCACAAATACACACTAGTGGATCTAAAATTAGGAGCATGGAGTCTGATTATGAACCTTTGACACCATTAGCATTAATATTCTAAATTTATTTTCATCCAATCTGCAAAGTAATCTAAATTGCCCCGTGAAAGCAGGGCTTGTAGTCTCTGGATGATGGCCATGCTGAGCTCAAGTCCCCAGGGCACAGTCCCTGGGAAACGTTGCTTTTTGCATAAATATTGGCATATGTCCACCACTTTCCTGTTAGTAACAATTAACCACACAGTGAACTCAGATCAACATCTCCAGAGCAGCAGCCTGATTTACAAAGCAAGAGCTCACACTGGATTCTTTAAAAATCCATTCTAATGAAAGATGCAGGTGGGTATTCCAGCAGTGACCCCTTCTGGAAGGTCTATGTTGTCTCATAGTGGGTTGATTTCTGATGGGTCTGTTGTTACAAATTTAGTCTATGAGCCTTGGCCAAGCTTAACCCATACCACAACTTTAAAGTTCTGATCTTAGTAGAATAGAGTTGGGAGTTTGGCCACTAATAAGGCCATTTAAGAGCTGTGGAGGTTTGTTTCATTGCTTACAGCTGGGACTGACTACCTCTTTAGCTGTTTTTTGTTGGGATATGTACGAAAGAAGTTTATTCTATCTCCTGTTGGACCTATGAAGGTAGACTCTTGGACTGCAAGGAGAGGACTAATCCATGTACACCATTACTAGGATGGGGTATCTGTTAGTAGGCACTAAATTTTGAGTATGAGAAAGTCTACATGCTGTCTTAAACAATAAGGACAATTATGTACTTAATAAGAGGTCTGGAAGTATCAGTTATCAAGCTTGGTTTGGTGACTTTTTTTTCTTTCACCCTGTCATTCTTATCATGTTTTTCATTCTGAACATTACTTGATGTTCTCAAAACAGCTGCTACAGCTCCTGTCATCACATCATCACAATACTGTCAAAATTGAATAAGAAAGGAGAAGTGGTATAAGGACATCTTGTAGTAGTTTTGTAATATATTAAGGAGATAACTCATTTTGAAAGGCAGTCAGTGCCTCATATCTTATATGAAAATGAATCTAAAATGGATCATGGATCCAAGTGTAAAATGTGAAACTCTAAAACTGTTAGAAGAAAATGTAAGTTAAAATCTTCCTTACCTAGTGTTAGGCAAAGAGCTATTAAACATGATACCAAAACACAGCCCATTAGAAATAACACTAATAAATTGAGCTTTGTTAAAATTTAAAATGTGGGCCAGCCTAAGACATGGTGGTTAAGCTAGTTGGATCCCACGTGGACAATTGTGCAGTTTGAGTTTCGAACACAGCGACTTGAAAAACAAGCTGGTGAAGGAGGGAGATGCACCATTATGGTAGTGGGTCAACTGCAGCCACAGGAACTCTACGTCTTCTGAGTATCACTTCTATGACTAGAAAGAAACCTAGGGATACTGTATGTGTGCTTGAGTGCCAGGTTTATTGGGTGACTATGCCCCATGGAAATGTCTTTTTGCTTTCTCTCTTTGTCTCTCTCTTTCCATGTGCTTCTCTCTAGTGAATATGCACACTCTCTGGCGATTTTTTTTTTAATTTAAAATGTTTGCTCTTAAAGATTATATTAAAAGAAGAAAAACTGAAACATACTGGGAAAAATATTTGCACATCATACATCTAACAAGACTTGTATTCAAAATATGTAAAGAAGTCTCTAAACACACCAATAAGAAATCAAACCTCCCAGTTAGAAAACTGGCAAAAGACTATAACTGGAGATTCACAGCTGCTCCTTTATTTAGAGGATGGGGTGGCAAATATGCACATGAAAGAATTTAACATTACTATTAAGGATATGCAAATTAAATCTAAGTTGAAATGATAATACACATCTATTAGAATCGTTAAAATTAGAAAACATTGAACATACCAAGGTATAACAAGGATTTGAAACAACTGGAATTCTCATACATTGCAGTGGGACTATACAATGGTATATCCATTCAGGGTAATTATTTGTCAGTTTCTTACAAAGTTAGATATACATTTATTCCTTGATTCAACATTTTTTATGGCTGGGTAGTATTCCATAGTGTATGTGTGCCACACTTTTTCAATTCATTCATCCATTCTTGGACATTTAGGCTGATTTCATGTCTTAGCAATTGTGAATAATGCCACGATAAACATAGATGTGCAAGTGTTTTTCTGACTGAGAATATTTTTATCCTTATCACAATCTTGGATATTTATCTTAGAGAAGAAAAAAAATTATGTTCATACAAAAGCCTGTATTCAACTGTTCGTTGTAACTTTATATGTAGTTGCCCCAAATTGAAAATAATGTTCTTGTTTAAAATTTATTTTAAAGACTTTTGCTTTAGGGCACGTGTGCTCACCAAAGAGACAAAGAGAGTCAGAGAAACAGAAAATGAGAAATCACTCCCTGGGGGGTGAGGGGGATGACCATATTGCAATCCCTTCTCCTTCATTCTTCTCTTGGGATTATGGACATGCATGCACACTGCTTGGTGTAAGTTCCAAGTCACCAGGGGACCACAACTCAAACTGTGGGAGTCAGTGCCTTAACCACTATGCCACTTACAACAAATGTTTTTCAAGAAGTGAATGAGTAAATAAACTCTTGTATTTATTCAATGGATTATTACTCAGCAATAAAAAAGAATAAGCCCATTTGTATGGACAACAATTTTGAGGCAATGAGTCATGACTTCATTAGATGAACATCATACTAAGTGACAAAAGCCAGTTTCAAATGGCTACATACTGTAAAATTCCACTTATACAATATTCTAGAGGTAACAGAACTATAGCGATGGAGAACAGATTGATGGTAGCAAGGGTAGGATAAGAGAAAATGTGACTCTCCAGGGGTAACATGACAGAGTTTCTTTGTAATATTGAAACAACCCACATCCTAGATGTATTGACAATTGCTTTAATTTGTATATGTGATAAATTTTCTCAAAATTATATGCCAAACTTAAAAAACAAGTTTATGTAAAAATTAAATCCAAATAAGGACCATTTTTGAGTCCAAGTATAGTACCAGAGTCAATGTCCAGGTTTTGACGACATACATGGATAATGTACATGGATAAAGATGTTGTCATTGGGGGAAGCTGAGATACGGTTACTCAGGAACTCATTGTACAGTTGTTAGAACTCTTGCAAGCCTCTAACTATTTCAAAATTTAGACATACATTTAAAAATAGTATCCTGTTAATTCATGTTTTTCATTTTCCCAAACTGGGTCACTTGCCATCTCAAACCCATCTCAGGTAGCAAGGAAGCAGATCATGTCATTGATATAGACAAATCCTGATTCTACCTCTGGGGCTGAACATTTTTCGGTCTGACTCCAAGTAGGGTTAAGTCAGGAAGAAAGAGGAACTAGGGGAAAGACTATGAGCAGGAAGGCACAAAATTTGTATAAAGGTGTGGATTCCTGAAAGAAGTTGAGTCCCATCTATGACACTTTGTGGACTGATGGTGGAAGGTCGATACCAGGCACTTGGGGATCCTGAAGACACTTCTTCTAGAAGGAGCAGAGAAGTCTGATTATTGCTTCTCATTCCTTTAGTACCAAAACTGGCACCGAGTGAAGACTTGCTTCTCCAATGTGGGGGTGTGTGGATGCTTTTTAAAGATGCAGCCATATTAGCACCTTAGGGATATCCCAAGGCAGGGCGCACTGTAATATTCAGTACTCTAAGAGTTACAAGTGATAGATTAAGCTGATGGACTTACAGAACTTGCGATACTAAGAGCAGCTTCAGACACAGCAAGATACAGGAGCTCAGATGATGTCCTTGAATCTCTCTCTCTTTCTTTATTCCTTCTTCCTATTCTTCTTCCTTCAGCTCTGCTTCTTTTCTCAAGTTGCCTCTGAGTTCTTGTACCAAGGATAGGCTTTCCGCACATAGAAAGAAAGATGGTTGCTGGTAACCCACACTCTATATCCTTACAGATTTAGACCCAAAAAGGAAAGGAAGCTTGTTTCCCTTTTGCCTTCCAGAAAGAACTCTGAAGGCCTAGTTTGAATCATGTCCTTGCCTGTGGGACAGATCAGAGCCATTTATTGTATCCTGGGAGGGCCTATTTGAGCCACATTCAAGCACTTACTCAGCATTTAATGAGCATTGTCTCCCACATGTGAGCACGAGTATAGCACTTAAGATAGGGTGGGAGCAACTCACATGTAAAGAAGCAACAACCACTGACTTACAGTTTACTTTCTAGTAAGGAGATGGACCATTAGCAAGATAAATAATCACCATGGATTGTATGGCAGGTAATAAGCATTAAGGAGAAATAAAACAGAAAGAGGGATAGAGATTTTGATGGGGAATTGAAACATTAGTAAAAGGAGTAGGGAAGGTATTGTTGTGCAGAAGGCATCTGAAAAAATATCATATCATGAAATGAGGAAAGAAGAGACCATGACAGAAGGAAAGCAGATGAAACCTCCTATGACAACCATAAGCATCGAATCTGCTTGGTGCTGATGTTTAAAAGAGAAACATTGACCACTGCCATTAAAGGTGACCCTGAGGGGGCCAGCAGGTGGTGTGGTGGTGGGGGCACTAAATTCTCACATGGCCCACTGCGGTCCAAGTCCTGTATCTGGTGGCTTGTTTTCTCACTTTCTCTCTGTCTCTTTCTGTTGAGTACACGTGCCTTATAGCAAACTGAAAATTCAAGGATGTGAGTTTCTCTGAGTGGCATACATATATTTTATCAGATGAGTTTTTTCTTTTTTTAACTATTTGTACTTACATAATGAAAACCAACTCATTTTTATAACAAATTATTATTTTGTAAGTTGCAGAAAAGCAACTGTAGTTTTTGTTATGAATTTTCTCCAATAAACCAGGTATTCAAAAAAAATAATAATAATAATTAATAAATTTAAATAAATAATTATTTTTAAAAGCAAGAAAGGTGACCCTGAGATGGACTTGATGCCACAATCCCCCAGCCTCCAGTAGTTTTTGCCATATGGTGGGTGCCACCACACCTGCTATTTGATGCATATCACAGAGGCCAAGGACTCGTTGCAAAACTTTTGCAAGAACAGATGCTTATATTTGATTCCAGAATAATACATTTTACACTGCTTTAGGGTTGCTGGTAGCTTACTTTAAAGAAGAGGAAAACAACTGAACACAAGTGTGCAGTCTTTTGTACAGTTTGTGAAAATATGTTATAAAGGTATTTTCATTTTCCTGTTGTTTTAAATGTGATTATACACAGCTATTAGTAATGCCATTTTTGGAAAACCTTAAAAATTACCCCAAATATTGACATTAAGCACATCATATAACAAAGTATCTTTGGCAGATTAAACTTTTGTTCTTCATGCATCTGTAATTGAATTTTCTTTCTTTTCTTTTCTTTTTTTGGAGGAATTTTTTTCTGTAAGACACGCGTGCTTGCCAGAGAGACAGAGAGAAACAAAAAGACAGAAAGTGAGAAACTCCCTCTCTCCACCCCACCCTCAGAGGGAATGGCCATGCTGCAATCCTTTCTCCTCCATTCTCCTCTTGGGATTTTGGGTATGCACACGCATGTGCCTGGCATGAGTTTTAAGCCACTGGGTCTGGGACTCAAATGGCAGTCGACTACATGGGAGTCTGGTGACATAACCTCTACACCATCTGCTGGCCCCAATTTCCTTTTTAAGTATAAAATTTTGACTTTTAAATTAAAAGTCAACAAACAACTAAATTTAAAAAAAGGGGGGGGGGGGACCTTCAGACTGTCCAGAGCCCAGGACCTTGGCTGAAGATGAGTTCATCATTGAGGCTAAAGATATACTACCTGTCCCTTCCCATTCTTTTCTTCCCGAGGTCACATTTGAAGGAAAGTAAGATTTCCAAACAGCTGGAACTGAACCAACACATTTTCAGAGGGAGGATTTTAGGGAAAAGATGTTTTGCTGGGCAGAGTAGACTCAGTACCCTTCAAATCAGACTTTTCTGTCACATGTAGAATTCATGGACTGCTCTCAAAGACCAAGTGCAGAGCCAGAGTAAGGGCGATCACCTATGTGGCATCTTTGGGCTGGAGAAACGTATGCCTTTTGGCTCACGCTTGAGTGTTTATCTGTAATAACTGGTGCAAGCATTTGAGAATGGGATTTAGCTTGACTACAAAGAGGCAGCAAATCAAAAACGGGAAAGAATGTATGTTACAAAAGCTGCAGTAGGATACAGTGAGGACTGCGTGGGCTTCCCACAAGCCTGCCTGCCTTTGTGCCCTGGGAGCTATATTTTTTAAAGGGAGCTGCTGAGAACTGATAGAGAAATTGCCTCAGTGTGTCTTCTGTCCTGTTAGAGCTTCAGCTCCCCAGCAAGAGAAAGGTCAAGGCGATTTTATTAAGCATACTGGCGAGCAAAGCACTCAGCATCCATGAAACACGCGAAAGAAATGAGCCACTTTGGCAGATTTCAAACTGCTTTTGTTGAATTGAAGAATGCGAACAGAGGTCATGGAAACTTTACCTTTGGATTTAAGATGCCCTAGATGAGGCCAAAAGAAATCTTCCTTCGTTTCTTTCCCCACCCTTCCCTCTCAGCTCCGTGCTGACTACAAAGTAGTTGCTCTTTCTTCCCACCTTGTCTCAAGTCCCTGAGAACAGACGCTGACTTCTGAGCAGGATGGGCTGCTGGTTTATGATTCGATGCACTTCATTAGCTTCAAATGCAGACCAATGATGTATAAAGTATAGGAAATAAATGAAGCCAAAGAAATATAGCTGGGCTCAGAAATAATTTTAAGGCATTTCTGTGTATCGGAAATACAACAAAAACAAAAAAGGTAAAAGAAATGGGCTTTTAAAGGTTTATAAAAATTTTTTAGAAGAGTAGTTTTGACTGTGGGCTAGGGGACATTTCTTAAATATAACATGTGTAACAAAAATCACAGAAAAAAATGAATGAGAAATGTGATAATATTTTTACATTTTCAACAATACTGTAAACAAAATGAAAATACAAGGCACAGAGGAGAGACCTACATTATATATCATCAATGTTTAAGATAAATAATTGTCACCAAATCAGTAAGAGCTAACAGATAACTTACAGATAGGGAGCCATGAAAAGCAAAGAATATATTGTGATTTCTGAGCCTCACAAGTAACCAGGGAAATGCATATTGAAATAAGAAGCCCTCTGATTTAGTTGGTTAGAGCCAATGTTTGGCAAGAAAATGGTGTGACAGAAAACATCATACACTGATGAAGGGGGAAAAAATTGTATAAACACATTTTAGAGCAATTAGCAAAAACTAGTAAAGTTGAAGATGTCTTCCAAATTGTATTTCTAAGCAAATACCCTTTAGAAAGAAACTCTTTCACATATGCATATGAAGACATGCATTCAAATGTGTGTTGTTACATTATTTGTAATAGTGAAAAACTGAAAATAATTTAATTCCTATGAATCATAAAATGAATAGATAAAATTTTGTATGCTTCTAGGACACACTGTATACAACAACTAAGATAGCAACCTGGAGGGGGCTGGTGGCATGATGGTTAAGATGCTGGACTCGCACAGGGTTGACCATGGTTTGAGTATTGGACCTGACGGCTTACATTCTCACTTTTCCTCTCCTTGCTCTCTGTCTCCCTCTGGTCAAATAAAAAATTAGTAATAATAAATAAAATTAAATAAATAATTATTTTAAAAATGGAAGATAAACAACCTGGAACCACAAATAGCAACATGGATAAATCTCCAAACAAAGCCAGCTGCAGGAAATACAGTCAGGTATTTACATAGAATGTTAGAACATGCAAATGACTTATAGATTTATATTTAAATCACAGTTTCCCATGAAAAGACGCAACACTTTTGTCTTAATAAAACACGAACCTCTCTTGACTCACACATTTGAAGAAAGCTACTCCATCCTGGACCAGTGCTTGCCTGGCAGGACCTGTGTGCAAGGTTCTTTTTTCATAGTCTAATAAAATAAAATGTTAAACATGAGAGCTATATCTAGGACTGCCCCTGCCTGACATGAGCTGTTTGCTGGTTCTTATCCATTCTGTGCTTCTCCCTGACTCAGGCAGCATAGCATAGGTCCAAGGAGCCCTGGGCACTGTCCCTTCTTGGAGGGCAGTAGATCCCAGCCTTGTATCCTCCTCCATCTCCTCTGTGATCCTCCCTCCTTCCCTCTCCAGTACTGTGGATGTCCTTTGTGCCACATGTCTCCCCAGGGACTGCCTGGAGGGACCCAGTGTTGGTGTCCTGCATGATTGCTATTGCAGGTAGCCTGCCAGCTTGAGCTGCCTCTGCACTTTCACCAGGTGACTTCTC
The DNA here is from genome assembly GCA_026018925.1 of Tupaia tana. NCBI lineage: Eukaryota > Metazoa > Chordata > Mammalia > Scandentia > Tupaiidae > Tupaia > Tupaia tana. The sequence goes on along the minus strand of JAKSZU010000010.1, from coordinate 42,413,720 downwards.
ACTGTGGGGGGTGCCCTGCTTGATATAGTGACACTCTTTAGAAGGAAAGCGTTTTTGCATCTGTCAAACTGATAACCTCCTCTGTGCTTGGGTATGTCTGGGGGAGTATGGAAAATAGTTGGTCACTCATAAAACTCTCACTCATCCTCTTTTGTCCCCACACCTGGTTTCAAGGACATCTCAGTCATTTTGGAGAATTACTTCTAGTCTAGTCACTACTTGACATCTTGCCTGTGCCCCTGCCTCCAAACCCTACCAGAAATGTCAATCTCATCTCTATGTTGTCAATGCCTCCTGCCTCCCCAGAGTCCCATTATCCACTAGAGCTCTGCTTGGAGAAGCTTTCAATGGTGTCTCACACACTCCAGCTATTAAATATGTCCCATGTGTTTCCAGGAAAGAGTGTGAGTGCTTTGTGTCCTCGCTGGGAATATGAACTTCCATGATTGCTTCTATTTCCCAGAAGAAAATCCCTTACCTCAGGAACCACTCAAGGCACCCTTATCACGGCACAAAAATCTCTTAAGAACAACCAGAGATTCTCCTGTGACTTTTTGGAGTTTCCGTTGGGTGTGCATGAAAGAGAAATTTCTGCTTTTCCCAGAAGAAACTCCTAACTTCTTAAACCATGTGAGGCACACTTGTCATGGCACAGATGTCTCTGAGAACAACCAAAGATTTTCCTCTGACCTTTTTGAGTTTCTGTTGGACTTGCATGAAGGAGGAACTGCTACCTTATAAACTACACATTGCTGCTACTGTTGGGTCAGAGTTCTGATTGCTTTTAGATTGTGGTTGTGCTGGTGAAGATGAATGAGCATAAAATAAATTGCCCTTGTTCAGCAGCAGCGATGGAGATGGCTTGCCAGGTGGCTTCTATCTTCCTTGCACCTCATTTCTTTTCTTTCTCCTCACATCAGCTCCTGACTTAATTTAGTGTCAATCTGTACTATGAAGCCAAGTCAGAATAGAAATAGAAAGCCAATTGCATTACTACTTAGAAGAGAAGTAAAAATTTGACTACAACAACAAATACCAATTTCTGTTGAATAAGAACTAAATTTTAAAAACTTCAAAAGTTATAACTTTTCAAATGCATGAGAGAATTATAGATAGGTAGGAAGTCAAAAGTTAAAAGAGCAGAGAAAGCCACTCTGTGCATTATGTTGAAATTCATTGTCACCTGTGTGCCTTTCCTTGTTAGGAGCAAACCCAGGATACAGCCAGAAGGTAGTTTTTCTGGATTTTCACATTTCAGAAAGACAAGAGGAGGGCACAGAGCTCTTCACCTTACTTCCTTGATTCCCTACTTCCTCTTCTCAGAATATACCTTCACTTGGGCTGCATCGTCCCAGTGGCCTGCTTGGTCACAGATGTAAACCGTGGCAGCATTGTAGACATTTCTGATTCCAGTGGATTCTGAGTGGCTTCTAAAGAAAATAGAAAAAGGGTGTTTGAGTTCTTAGAATGAGAGTTTTGACTTACATGACTCACAAGTCTACCTATGGAATTGCAGTTTCTCTGTAAAAGGAAGTCAATTATTACTTATACCAAGGTTGACTATTTGTTCGTTTTTATTTAAAAACCATATGGGCTGGCCTCATAGAGCAGTGGGTAAATGCTGTGCAGAGGGTGCCAGATCTTACATGGGCTCTCCACAGTTTGAATCCCAGCCCCAGAGGCTTGAAAAACACTCTGTATTTTGTATTAAAAAAATAAGAAAAAAAAACCTTTTATTGTTGAGTATGTGGGCATTGTCCCCTTTATGTTTCTCTTTTTAAGATATGTGAAACAAGTTATTCTTTTTCTGTATCTTTTTTTCTTTTGTAAACTTTTTTATTTTGTTTTGTGTAAAAATGGCTTTATAAAAGGACTTTTGTAACCCAGATGTGTGCTCTGTGTACTTCTTATTAAAGCCAATACACTGACTTATATCATCAGCTCCAGTCCAGCCCTGCTTTGGGGGCTGTTTCCCAAATAAATTATTTAGAAACTTAAAAAAAAAAAAAACACTCTGAACCACATATATGCCTGCCCAGGTTCCTGGGGGTGATAGAGAAATGACAGAAAGGGGGATTACAGCGTGACCAGGCCACAGCAGGGATTTCTTCCTCTCTCTGTCTCTCTCCCCCAATCTCTATATGTGCCCTCTGGAAAAAAAAAAAAAAAAAGATAATTATGCAAGTGTTTCTTACACCTTTCCATCACAATAATTTCAGACATGACATAGATCTGGAGTAAAATTCAAAGAAACTCTAATGTCCAGGGAATGTCTTGCTCCTTTGTGGGAATCTTGAGTAGTCACCTACACTGGCTCTAGGAATGAGTTTCCATGCATGGCCTAATTAACATCTAAGTTGTATTTCCTGTGTGGTTAGTATGGAGCTAGTATGTGTGTTTGTACACATGTGTTTATGTATGCATGCATACAAGTGTGTATGAGCCAGAAATTAGGGACTGGGAATGGCAAATGGTTTGCACTGCCATAGCCAAATTTTAGCTTGTGTATCACTGGAGAGAGGTGCCACCTCCGTCAATATGACTGCAATATGATGCACAGCAAACTGCAAAAGCTCAGTGGTCTATAATAATTAGCATTGATTTAGTTCATGGGAGGTTGCTTGGCTGGGGTTTGGCTGATGGAGACTGGACTCAGCTGGGGTATCTTGGTTCTGCAGCAAAATCTCTCTTCCTCCTGACACCCGCAGTCCAGACTAGAAATGCTCTTTCAATGGAAAAGGCAGAGGCACTTAGGCACTTTTAAGGCCTTGCTGTGTTGATATATCTGCATTACACCATTGGTTGAAGCAACTCACAGCTGAGCCTTTAGATCAATTGTGGAGAAAACCAACCTAATCGTATGGGAAAGCCCAGATAAATGAAGAGAAGGGTAAAAAAAATTGTAATTATTGATGAAGTCTGCTGAAATAGTTTTCTTACTTCCTAAACCCAGGCATCTACCCATTAGTGACTTCCTAACGTGTGTGGAACACAAGGGAGTGAACTAGAGAAAACTCATTTTTACCCAATTTTAGTCATATTTACCTCATGGTTTTTTCTTAGCTTCTGTATTTTGACACCTAGCACTATTACAATGCCAGACTCAACATTGGTACATGAAGGACTTTTTTGGAAACCCATCAATCACTTTTTGAATGTTATTAGTTAATTTCTGCTAAGCCCACCTGACAGAGGCTTCCTCTCTTCCTAAATGTCCAAATGCTTTTATAAAAAAAGCAATTCCTTTAAAGTACTGAAATAAAATATTGCACCACTTTGAAACATAGTTATACAATGGTTTTTCCACCTGTGAATTTATGTTAAATTATATGCCATCCCAATCAGGAGCTTTGTCCAAAATTAAAGTGTATGCTGGCTGCACTGGCTCAGGCTACAAATGCTGACCCAGTTATTTCTTACAAACCTCTGCAAGGATCCGGGAGAAAGGAGCTTGGAAATTGAGCATCACCTGAATCAGTAGCCAGTTCCAGGTGGTACATTCAACAGCCTTGTTTCAGAAATGCATGAGGTAGACAGAAGAAAACTACATACTGAGGTGAACTCAGAGTGCCTCCAACATCAGTTTTCTTATTAAAACAGCTAGAGGGCCAACCAGTGGTATGGTGTTTAAGGAGGCTGGATCCCACATGGCTGATAGTTTGAGTCCTGGGCCAAGTGCCTTGAAAAACATACCGGGCGCATGTGCATTTGTGCCCAAAATCCTGAAGCAAGGGTGAAATGGAGGGGAATGGATGGCGGCATGACCATCCCCCATGGGGAGCTGCTTTCTCACTTTTTCTCTCTTTCTCATGCCTGCTGGCAAATTAAAATAAATAAATAAATAAATAAATAAATAAATAAATAAATAAATAAAAGCAGCTGGAAAATGTGGTTTCTTCTTCATCCTTTCCCCCATGAATCTCTATAAGACTTTGCCAACCACAAGTTTGCTTTTTTTTTTTAATTTTTTTAAATTTCATTTTCTTTTATACATTCGATCATGTTATTCACAAAGTGAATATTTCAACATGTGAACATTTCTCCTTAGTCCAGGTGATAAAACTATAAAATTATCTTCAACAGAAAATATCATATTTCTTTGCCCCATTAATGCTTTGCCTCTCTATTTTTCTTCTAAATGTCCTTTGCCAGCCACAGGTTTATCAAAGCATGTGAGTCCTGCCTTCTTCAGATGTTTTGGCTATATTCAGTCAGGTCTCAGTTTTTCTTTATTTTCATGGGCTCACTTTTCTTAACTGTACCTGATCGTATTATTCTTGTCTACAACAAGTCCCAAAATACTTATTTATTTTTCAATAAAAGGTATTTAAATCTATTTTCACTGGAAATTAAATCTTTTAAAATGTGTCACAGCAGTATAGAACTTTAAGGCCAATACACTTTGAGGAAGGAAATGCTATAATTAGGACTGCCTGATTGTGTGGCTCATTTTCCATAGGGATCTAAAGCTTCTTTAGCCTCCCAGTGTTTCCGGGTATTCCTTGGGACTGTGAGCTTTACTTCCATTACTCCAGATGGCAAGTCTGACCAACAGCAATGGACTGTAATTTTATTTTCCCTTCTTGGTCTCTCCACCCATACCCTCCTTGATCTTAAGACTCTGATGTTCCCTTACTTAAGTTAAGGATGCTGACTAGCTGCACGAATATCTGAAATCTGGGGTGAAAACATGACCTTCACTGGTAGTAGTAGTTTCCTTTTTTATCCCTGGGGATTGGTCCTGGCCCTAACTTTGAGGAAGAGTTTTCTACTCCATCCTTCCCTGGCCTTTGGCTCTCCCTTCCCTGTACCTGATGTCTATCCTCCTAGGAACTGTCATGGATACTCTCTCAGGAAATCAACGCTGAGGCATATCCTGCAGTGCCCACCCCTATTACTTTGCTATGACTCGAGACAAGAAAAGGAAAATAAATAGATCACTCCGCAGTTTTGAGTAATGTTGTCATCTCCCAGTTCTCAGAGCCTGTCTCCCCTCACCTTGCCAGGACAGGAGGTCCTCAGTGAGGAGGACTGCGTGTGTGGTGTCTGCATCTGGCTCTGTAAGGACCTAGATCCTGAAGGGAGACCAGCTGGGCAGGAGTAAAACTGACTACTTCTCCCTTAGAGACTTGTTCCCTGGATTCTGATTATAAAGACTCATTTGTAGAATTGTTTGTACTTCATAAGGTCCTCATGCATTTTGTTGTTCAAACCCAGACACCTTTGAGAGTGAACAGGAACTCTGTGATGTGCCACACAGTACACTAGGTATAAATGTAGAGGGTCTTCTAAATGAGGATGTGTAACATTCAATTATAAAGTCACATTCCTTGCCGTTTGCCCAGGATGGAGGTGTTTGGGGCAATGTAGGCAGGGACAGGCATGTGGTTTCTACATTCAGTATTTTACAGAGTCTCCAGGAACAAGCTGCATGAATGTAAGAGGGAACAGTAACTTAACTGGTTGTGGGAATGAAACCCAAACTCTTGCCTCTTTCTCACCCAGGCCTGTGAGAAAGGAACGAGCTTCTCATAAGTCGTCTGTGTGCAAAAATCACAAGAGGTTGTGGATGTCCAGTTGGCTAGGAAGATGTCCCTGGAACTTTAACTATAGTCCATGAGACCTGCATGTCCTGCTTGAGGCAGCCACACTGAGAGTGGGAGAGGATAGGTCATGGGGCCTGCCAGGATGTGCTACTCCAAGTAATTACCACAGAAATCACTTTTCTTTAGAGATTATTGCCCTTAAAACAGGAAAGGAGAAATATGTTGACAAGTTCCCATTTGCTCTATTTACCTACATCCTCCCAATTTTAATGCACTTGACTCTCAAATCAGTTTTACAATGTATCTCGCCAGTAGGAAAACACTCCAATTGTAACTGATTGGTCTGTTCAGTCAACCAAGGCTGCTACTACGGTGCCATGGTTTGAATGTGCTCCCCCAAATTTATGTGTTGGAAACTTAATCCCCAATGCAGCAGTGTTGAGAGAATAATAAGGGTGATTGAATCATAAGGTCAGAGCCCTCATGAATGGATTAATGTCTCTATCACAGGAGTAATTTCATTATCATGACAGTAGGTGTTATTAAAGTGAGTTTGGATTCCTCTTATTTTCTCTCTCTCACACTCGCTTTCATTCTCTTGCCTTCTGCCATAAGACCACACACAGCAAGAAGGCCCTTGTCAGACACCAGACCTTGATATTGGACTTCCCAACCTCCGAAACTGTGAGAAATACATTTTTTCTCTTTACGAATTACCTGGTCTGTAGCATTCTGTTCTAGCAACAGAAATAAATGAAAACAGATGGCCAAGCATAGCCTCTGTCAGTATTTCCAAAAGGCAGTGACTAATCTGCAATGTTTCCTGAGGTCCTCTTTGTGTATAGCACTTGCTTTTTTTGGTAAAGGTGGTCTATACTGGTGAGAGTTGGAGGAATTCCTTGATCTGTTGATGTGTGGAACATCCTAGCCAACCCTCACCCTCCCACCCATTTCTGGTACTTTTAAAATTTTTCTTTTCTTGGGATCAGAAGTTAGTGTAATGGCTATGTCACGGGACTCCCACGTAGTCGACCACGGTTTGAGTCCCGGACCCGGTGGCTTAAACTCACGCCGGGAGCGTGTGTGTGCGTGCCCAAGATCCCAAGAGGAGAATGGAGGAGAAGGGATTGCGGCATGGCCATCCCCCCGTGGGGGGTGATTTCTCACTTTCTGTTTCTCTGTCTCTCTCTGTCTGGAGAGCGCATGCGCCCTATAGCAAAAACCTGTCCAAAAAAAAGAAAAAAAATTTTTTTCTTTTTTTTTCCTTTTCCTTTTCCTTTTTCTTCTCTCTCTCCCTCTCCCCCCCTCCCAGAGGATATATGCACTCACCAGAGAGAGACAGGCAAAACAGAGAGAGAGAGAGAAAGAGTGGGAGAGAGGGAGAAAGCACCCCCTCCATGGGGAATGGTCACACTCCTCTCTCCTTTTGAGATTTTGGGCATAGGCATCTGGTGTGTTTCGCAAGACTCTGGGTTCAGAATTTGAACCGTGTGCTGTTGGCCACATGGATCCAGCTGTCTGAACCAGCAGGCCACAGAACCAGCCCCTCCCCCCACCCATTTCTGAGCCAGTTATGTGTCTGGTGCTATGCCTGCATCTGCAGTTGTTATTTGATTGCAATGGTAGATGTATTCCATTATATGTCATTAAGGCTTATGTTTTTAACATTACATTAATGTAAGGTAAGTGTGTCACTAAATTTCATCCTTTCCCTGCAGCACTTTGTAAATGATTGAGGGACAGTGGTGGTATGCAAGTAGTGAGATTGACAAAGTTTTATGCTGAGTTTTAAAAAAATGATATTTTGGGGATTCGTATTCTTCAATCAGCCTTAATAGTGAGTTGTCAGATGCCAGCTATGTGCCTAGCGTATACAATAGGCTCTAAGCGCACCATCCTGAGTCTCTCAACAGTTCTGCCTGATAGTCCTGTCTTCTCAAGATGTGGAGGAGGAGAGAGAGAGAAGATACTTAAAGGACAAACCTGGGCACAGCCCAGGAACTATTTTGGGGTTGGAACAGGACATCTGTGCTACTCTTATTTGTGGGTGGGGGGACAAGGAAGAAGGCTCATAGGGCACTCCTTTCTCCACTCGAGGGTCACTGCGGTAGAACTGCTTTCTGAAGGACAAGTGGACAAGTTCTCATTCACCACCCCTCAGCACCAAGCACATTAGTCACCACTGGGTGAAGAGAGAACAAGACCTCCTACTGCTCCTCTTGGCTGCTAATCAATGTGCTGGGAGAGTCCTGCTCTCCTCTGAAGCCCCAGGGTACTTTCTTCGAGCTTTCCATTTGACCTACCTATTCAGCTTTGTACTGTGGGCATCCTGAGCTTCTCATGCCCTGTCCTGCATGGTTCTGGAAGGTATTGACTTCTAGTTACATGGCTCGCTGAGAGGTGAGCTGTGTGGTCCTGAGTGGGTTCCTCTGTTTCCTCACTTGTGCGGTGCTGTCCTTCTTTGTGTGGTCGATTTCCGTTCTGCCTCTGGAAAAATCATGCCTATTTTCTGACTTTTTGATCAATCCCAGAAATAGCTACCCCTCCCCACCACTTGGTTTCTGAGTGACCCTGCTCCTCCTCCCAAGTGACTCTTGCAGGAACACAGTGTGCTTTGCATGGATACATGCTTTCCCTTTTCTATGGAAGTAGTTAAATGGGTATTAGCTGTTCCACAGGATCCGGAGCGTGGCCACTATCCGTAGGGAAGGCGGGCTAATCCAGAGAGTAAGTGACTGACTGTTTCTATGTACCAGTTTTAGATAGTACTCCTAGAGCAAAATGTCACCCAATACATGGATGCCCTAAGGGACAGGTCTGGCTAAAGGGGAAACTTAAGGACAGAGGACTGTGACTCCCCTCAGACTGCTCTGTGCAGGGCCCAGAGAGTCATGGTATGGAGCCCCTTATATCTAAAAAGAGGTTGAAACATGGATCTTGTTAAAACCAGGGAGTCTAGCATCTGCATTCTGTTAGTCCCAGACTTTTGCTACAAAAAAAAAACAATACCCTAATATTGCCCCAATACCCCTTAGGACAGAGAGTGGAAAAAACAGACACATATCAGAATGCCGAGGATATTGACCAGCTCTGAGGCCTTGGGAACAACTTTTCAACAGCTCTAAGCAAGGCCTCTATGCTGTAGCAAGGGTAATCAAGATATTTGTGTTCTATATATATATTGAGGTCATGCATGACAAACTTGTATCCCAATCAGGAGTTAAAATTACATAAGGCACGGCATGGTTATCAAAAGGTGATTCCATACCTCTCCTGCCAGGAAACAGGTCCGTGGGGGTAGAGCAACCCCCTCATCTCACCACTGATGCTTCAGGTTGGTCTGCTTTTGCTGTTTTTCCAACCTCCAATCTACTATAGGTAAGCAGAGAAGAGTGAGCATCTCACTACCCAGGGACTTTATGTCTTGGTTGGGCACAGATGTTGCCATGTCCAGGACTTTAAGAGAAACATTCTGTTCCAGGGAGACCCAAGGTAGTTAGGTCTCCTGCTCCTGGTTGGCTCTCTGAAATCTGTAACTGGATCAGCTACAGGTTCAGCCAAGTGACTGAAATCAGCAAATGATTCAACTGGGTTCAGCTACCTGTTGCTAGAAGGGCAATACTTAAGAGACAAATGGCAATGACCTCAGAGCTGGTCAATATCCTCGGCATTCTGATATGTGTGTTTTTTCCACTCTCTGTCCTAAGGGGTATTGGGGCAATATTAGGGTATTGGCATTTGAGAAATGGGCAGCCAAACTTCGGTTCAGTCATAAAGTTGGACCTAGATCAATCCAGTTACAAAACTGCCTTTTGTTCAATGAGGAAGGGATGACAATAATAAGCTCTTGAAGGGTAGAAAATGGTGTTCTTTTTACATACATAGCACAGATACGTATAATACATATGCAAACACACAACGTGTCTATGATATTACTAGGTTGTCAGAAAAGTTATCGCATATTTTCCTTTCTTTTTCTATGTAAAAAATACATCATGAATTTCCTGATGATCCAATAATATCCTGTAAGGGACAATTTCAGAGAAACAACTAAAAAGATTCTCGAAAGGGTGAAAATGAAAATAAGAAAAAAAGGAATTGGGAAACCTTGGTTGTGTGAAAAATCATAGGGCTTAGCATCAGGATGGTGACAGTAGGGCTGAGAAAGGAATCTGAGCCACTGTCATGAAGACAGGGAGACTCAGGGACCAACCTTAAGGTTACATGAGGTCAGAGCGAGGAGACTGGGGGACACTCATATGTGACCTTGACCAGGTGACAAGCAAAGCAGAGGAAAAGCAGGAAAGGCAAGAAAACAGGTAAAAGGTCTACACGAAAACAAGGCAGGTGACTGTGGGGGCTTGAATTACAAGACAATGTCAAGCACAAGAGTCTGATTAGTGGATAAGAGCAAAGAAGGACTAGGAACACAAATTCAGGACACACCTAGACCTGGGTCCACAAATATGCTACAACCCAGGGTGTGTAAGGAACTAAAATGTCCCTGGGCAGGAAGCATGGCCATGTGAGTGGGCTACAGGTCCAGGGCTGAGAAACATGCTGCTGGCCACAGTGAGCACAAGGAAACAGTCAGCCTGGGCACAAGTGGCGAATATGGACAGAGGAGTTTGGTTTGGTAATGAAAAAAAAAAAAAAAAAAAAAAAACAACAACGAAAAAAAAGCACCTGCTACTGTATAATATGTGAATTATTTGGATAATACAACATTCATGAGGATCAAAGAGTTTTGAAAACTGTTGTTAGTGGGTATTGCCCTACAATGCTCCCCCCATATTTTCTCACTAATAACCAAAATAAACCAAATTTTTCTTCAGAAGATGCTTTTCTGGGTGAGTAAATTTCACTTTCTACCATCCTGGAGATTGGGCTGTGACACACCCATTAGCCAGCTCTCCCTCAGAGAATTTACTGACACTGCGCAAAATCATGAGGAGACAGAATGTGGGCCTGAGCCCTGAACCAGAGGGACCACCTGATGTGACCCCTATAGAACTGTAGGTGTGAGGAGTATAGTATAGTATAGTATAGTATAGTATAGTATAGTATAAACAAGATGGGTCTGACACTAACACAAGACCTCATTCCATCCTAGGATTGCCCTCAGGACAGACCATCTCATCTCCCATGACAGACATCCTTGGTCCCTGACTCTAGACCAACACTAGTGGAAGGAAAGACAGATGCCTGACTTCTCCCCCATCTTCACCATCACTTTAAGATTTTACTGCATAACCCCATTAAAACTCCTTACTCAAATGTCCCTGCCTGAGGCTGCAAGTGGTGCTTGGATTTCATTGTTCTGGGCAGGCAAGTGTGTGCATGGGGTCCTTTGAAATGCAGTGCCTGGCTCAGTAAAGAACTTTTACAGTGCAGATGATTAAACACACACCAGAGCTTCTGAGGACGGACGTCTGGGGAGCATATTTCAGACCTGCCCTCATTCTCGCCCTGATCACTCGGTGCCTCCATAGCTAATGCCCACTCCCATCATGCAGGAGAGGTTGCTATTTTCCTAAGTGTCACTTTAAATAAAAACTAAACGTTCCCTCCTGAGCCCTGATTCCCAGTCTCTCAGCGATGCCTCGGGAAGATAACGCTGAGAATGTATTATCTCTTTTATGATAAATATGATGCTGCTGCTATTTGAAAAATGACAAAGCAATGATTTGGGGCCCTTTTACAGAGTACAGCAAGCACAGGGTGGAACTATCACCGAGAAATAATGGAGTGTTGAACTGGTTCCCTGCAGCCGCATTGATGTTCAGTTCACATGTTAGCAGAGAGAAGAGGAATAGCTCTGCCTAGGGCAAAAACTTCTTCACCATGAAGAGCACCTGGACCACAGCTGGAAGAACAGCCAAGGCCTGGCTAGAGGGATGCACCCTGCAGCCCTCAGGGCTAGACCTTAGTCTATCACTGAAAGGCACAACGTGGTCAGTTACAGTTTCAGCTAAAGACAGGGCAATTTAAGACAAAGAAAGGAAAAAGGAAAAGAAAGAAACAAAAAGAAAGAGACTGAAAGAGAAAGGAGAACCAACTCTAAGCCAGGAATATATATTTCCCCATTTTATTTATATATATATATATATATATATATATATATATATATATATAATTAATAATATATTAATAATATATATATATATTAAGCTAAACACTTATTTAACAGCTAAATGATAACTCATTATAAGTAAATATATGTTCATATTTTAATAGTTAGATTGCATTTTATATATTTCACTGTTATAACATTGCAATGAAAGTTCTTTTAAGTTTTTCCAGACATATACAGAAGTTTCTTTATGATACAGGGAATTTCAAAAAGTTAGTGGAAAATTTAAAGTATGAGTTTATTTTTATGTAAAACATTTTTGAAATCCATGTATTTTAATTTAATTTTATTTATTATCATAATCTTTTAAAAATTTTTATACTATTTATTTATTTATTTATTTATTTGGAGAGGTTTTTTTGCTATAGGGTGCAGGCATTCACCAGAAAGACAGAGAGAGAAAGACAGAAAGCAAGAAATCACCCCCCCCACCCCATGGGGAGATGGCCACACTGGAATCCCTATTCCTCCATTCTCCTCTTGGGATCTTGGGCACACTTGCACACACACCCAGCATGAGTCTAAGCCACCAAGTCCAGGACTCCAACTGCGGTAGACTACATGAGAGTCCAGCGACATAGCCATTACACCAACTGCTGGTCCCTATAATCTTTTTTATATTACATTGAAGAACAGATATCTTTACAGTGTATTACATTTCTTTTTCCAGCATGATTACCATGCATACCAGTCAAGGCAAAGATGTTACCAGCCACATCATCATCAAATAGCTTTTCATAATATTTTTCATATTATTATTATTATTTATTCTCACTTTTTAAAACATTTAATCATTATGTATCATTTAGCTTGTATAAAGAATTTATCCAACATGAAATACTTCTCAGACCCGTCCAGTTGAGAATACTATACATGTTATCATCAACAGGTAATAAACCCTTTATGTGTCCCACTAATGTCATGCCTCTCTATTTGTTCTTTTGCTATCCTTCTCTATACTCTTTCCTTCACCCCCCGCCCCATTCCACACTGTTTTCAGCATCCCTAACTATTTTCACTACTTTTATGCCCTCCGATATTTCAGTCTCTACCATAAAGTGCAGATAGTCGGTATATATTAAGTAGATACAAACAATATCATTCTTTCACATCCTGGCTTGCTTCACTCAGCAATATATCTTCTATATTTAACCACTTTCTATTGAATGCCAGGGTCTTTCTTGTCTTTTTTTTTTATGTCTGAGTAGCATTCCATAGAGTATATGTGCCACACTTTTTCCATCCATTCATTTAGGTTTGGTTCCATGTCTTAGCAATCATGAATAATGCTGCAATAAAAATTGATGTGCAAGCTCTTTTCTGACTGAGCATTCTCCTGTCTTTTGGGTAGATACCCAGAATTGGGATGCTGGGTCAAATGGTAGTTCTATTTGTAGATCTTTGAGGAACCCCCATATTATTTTCCACAGTGGCTGAACCAGTTTACATTCTCACCCACAGTGTAGAAGAGTTCCCTTTTCACTTATCCCTTTTTTTATTTTTAATCTTTGTCATTCTGACAGGGGTTAGGTGGTATCTCATTGTAGTTTTAATCTACATCTCCATTATTATGAAGGATGTTGAGCACTTCCTCATATGCTTTTTGGTTGTTTGTATGTCTTCCTTAGAGAGATTTTTGTTCAGCTCATTTTCCCATCATTTTTTTTTATTTTCGAGAGGTTTTTGCTACAGAGCACATGCACTCACCAGAAAGACAGAGAGACAGAGAGACAGGAAGGGAGAAATTACCCCCTAGGGTGGATGGCCATTCCGCAATCCCTTCTCCTCCATTATCCTCTCGATATCTTGGGCATGCACACACACACACCCAGCGTGAGTTTAAGCCACTGGATCTGGGACTCAAACCATGATCGACTACATGGGAGTCCAGCGACATAGCCATTATGTCAACTGCTGGTCCCTATTTTTCCATCTTTTAATTTGATTAATCATTACTTTTTGGGTAAGCCTCTTGAGTTCCCTGTGTATTCTGATTTTCAATCCCTTGTCTGAGGGATATATGACAGAAATATTCTCCCATCCTGGGGGTTGTTCATTCACACTTGTTACTGTGTCCTTTGCTGCGCAGAAACTTCTTAATCTGATATAGTCCCACTTGTCTATTTTAGAGATTATTGCCTGTGCTTTGGGAGTCTTATTTAATAAGTCTTTGGCTAACAATGTCTCCCAGATTTTCTCCAGTATTTTCCACCAGTAGCTTTATTGTTTGAGGTCTTAGGTTCAGATCTTTGATACATTTTGAGTTGATTTTGGTTAATGGTGAAGATGGGGATTCAGTTTCATTTTTCTGTAGGAGAATACCCAGTTTTTTCAACACCATTTACTAAAAAGGTTTTCCTTTTCCCAATGGATTGACTGGTATCTTTTGTCAAAAATCAGTTGGTTGTAAGCTTTGAGATTTATTTATGGGATCTCTATTCTTTTCCATTAGTCTACCCGCCTGCTTTTGTGCCAGTACCATGCTGTTTTGATTATCACAACTTTATATTATAGTTTGGGGTCAGGGAGTGATAGGCCACCCACTCCACTCTTCTTACACAAGATTGCTTTGGCAATACAAGGTCTTCTATGATTCCAGACATATTCTATGATTTTCTTTTCTAGATCTGTGAAGAATGTCTCTGGTATTTTTATTGTAATTGTGTTAAATATGTAGATTAATTTGGGTAGAATTGCCATTTCGATTATATTAATTCTTCCAATCCAGGAACATGGGATGTCCTTCCACGTTTTTATGTCATTTTCAATCTTTTTTAAGATTTTCAAAGTTTTCTTTGTAAAGGTCTTTGACTTTCTTAGTTAGGTTAATCCCTAGGTATCTTATACTTTTTGTGGGTATGGTAAAAGAGATTCCTTTCTTCAGCTCTACTTCATTCAACTTGTTCATATATAGAAATGCTATAGATTTTTGCATGTTGATTTTGTATCCTGCCATTTTACTGTATTCATTTATTACTTCGAAAGATTTTTCTCATGGAAACCATCATGTCATCTGCAAATATAGATATTTTCAACTCTTCTTTGACTATTTGAATGCCTTTTATATTGTTCTCTTTTTTGATTGCATTGGCTAAGACTTCCAGCACTATATTAAAAAGCAATGGAGAAAGTGAGCAGCCATGCCTAGTACCAGTTTTTAGTGGAAAAGCTTTTAGCTTTTTCCCAATCAGTATGTTATAGGTTTTTCATAGATGGCTCTTATTGTGTTAAGAAATGACCCTTTTATACCAATCTTACTGAGAATCTTAAACATGAAAGAATGTTGTATTTTATCAGATGCTTTCTCTGCATCAGTTGAAACGATAATATAGTTTTTATCTTTCTTTCTGTTAATATGGTGTATTACATTGATAGTCTTGCATATGTTGAACCACTTTTGCATTCCTGGGATAAATCCTACCTGGTCATGATGAATAATCTTTTTATATGTTGTTGGATAAGCTTTGCAAGTATCTTGTTGAGAATTTTTACATCTGTATTCATCAAAGAGTCTGTAGTTTTCCTTTTTTGTCATGTCCTTATCTGTTTTGGGAAAAGAGAAGCTCTGTAGTTTTCTTTTTTTGTCATGTCCTTATCTGTTTTGGGAATGAGGATAATGGAGTTTTCATAAAATAAATTTGAAGGTTTCCTTTCTTCTGGATCTTTAAAAATATTTTGAGTAGGATAGGGGTTAACTCTTCCTTGTAAGTTTTGTAGAATTCAGAAGTGAAGTCATCCGGACCTGGACTTTTCTTTGTTGGGAGGTTATTTATTACTTGTGAGAATGAAAACATGATGCAAAAACTGACTTTATTTTTTGGAGAGATTTTCACTATAGGGCGCGTGTGCTCGCCAGACAGACAGAGAGAGACATAGAGACAGAAAGCGAGAAACCCCCCCCAGGGGGGATGGTCACGCCGCAATCCCTTCTCCTCCATTCTCCTCTTGGGATTTTGGGCACGCACGCACACTTGCCCGGTGTGAGTTTTAAGCCTCCGTGTCCGGGACGCGAACCGCGGTCGATTATGTGGGAGTCCAGCGACATAGCCATTACGCTAACTGCTGGTTCCCCAAAAACTGATTTTTAACTGGACAAGTCAAATATACCTACATTGCACAGAGGCAAAGAATTACAGTGAGTTACAATAGAAAATGCAAGAGTGTAGGCCTACACAGATCCTCTGATAGCACTTGATCCAAACCAATCTGTTTTAACACTTTTCTCAACAAAGGCATTGAGTAAAACTTCTCGGTTCTTTCCATGAGTCCAGGGGACAGTGCACAGACGGGAGACCAGGATAGATCCATCCTTCCTGTCTGCAAAAAGGCAACAAACCACATGACTTTGACTTCCTCCATGGATCTGGACTGCTGGGACTCTGTACCTAGAGAGAAAAGAGAAGGTAGCTTCTGCCTTGGTTTCCCCTCTAGCTTTCCCTCCATGGATTCTCCTTTCCAAATTTCTGAAACAAAATCTTTTCTCAGTGACTCTTCAGTTTGGCAAATTTCTATGTTTTAGGAGGCCTGTTCATTTGAGTAGTGGGGAGCCTTTAAACAAATGACTGGATCCCATCTTCTTAAGCTGGTTTATCCTTCGTGGGACTAAAATCATGTAACCGGAATTTCAGCCTGGCAGGTTTTCTAAATGTCTCCTATTCACACTGAAAGCCTCAGTTCCTTCCATGCTAATACTACTCTTTCCCTTTCCCTTTAGTGTGGCAAAATTCTCCTTGTCCTTCAAGTCCTAGGGATCCTCTGTATATGCTGTAGCTCAAATCTTTTCTCCCACCTTTTCTAGTATTCACTATTTGTCCCAGTGCATTTAGGACTCAAATATGTCTTAGTTAGGAACAGACTCTACAATCAAATTGTATGTCCTGTGATGTCAATAGGTAGCAACCTGCAAGTCAAGACATTGATAGACAGATAGTACATAGGCAGGTAGATAGATATTAGATATAGTTATATAAAAAAATTTCCCTTTAATTCTATTATCAGAGGCACCAAGAAAATGCCTATCAAATAAATAAGTTGAATATTTCAGTGACAAAGAGAACTTTACTCAGAGAATCTATGTAAATGTTCACAAAATTTATCTCCCAACTTTTAACACTTTGTTAAATTTTTCATAGCTTTTCTTCTAATGTCACAAAATGCCAGATTACCCAGGTGACAGTTTAAGGATGGATACAAGGATCAAAAACCCAAAAAATTATCAAATAACTAAGAAAAATGTTCTACCTCAAATGACTATGCAAGCATATGCTTTATAATACAAATATTTAAAGTAATGTGTTTATTTTTCAATATGTGAAAAGATTAATCTACTATATGCTAACCTGTTAAGAGTGGTTTATATGAAATTGACAATATGCCTGAATGCTAGAACATTTTCTATATCATGAAATGTCTACCATTAGTGGTAGTTGATTAACTTTGACTCTCCAGGGTCCCTGACCTTCATCTTCTGATTATAGCTTCTCTTCTTCTTCTGGGAACTGCCCGACCCATTTTCTGAGGTCTTGAGGACGCTTGTGGTCAGGGTCCATATCTTTGGAGCCAGGCATGGTCCAAGACAGACCAGTCAGGCAACCAGTCTCTTTCTCCTGGAATGATTTGGCTTAAGCAGACCTCCTACCTGGATCTCAGCCTCACCGTTGCTCCTACCCTTCAGGAGACCTGTGGATCAATCTATCTCAAATGCAATGAGCATTTGAGATATCAGAATCTCACTTCTTTTTCTTCCTAAATAATCCTAAGAAAGTTTCAACTACTTTCCATAAAAGAAATCACACTCAGCCATTCAACACTCTTCATCATCTCCATTATCTCAAACCCCAGGGCAATATGTCTTTATTTAAATATTCTTATTAAATCCTAGACAGTAATAGCCTTAAACTAAAATAAAAAGCACATGTTCATAAGTTCCATGTGGATTCCCAGCCTCTGGACCCAGTCTGTGCTCAATCATGGGGAACATGAGGTACAGGAGTGGGGCAGCTCAAGAACCGCCCATTGATATTCAGGGAGAACCTAGTTAATAGTATTTGGGTGGCCAGACTACAGGATACAGAGGCTTGAAACTGAACAGATGGTGAGACCCCAGGAGAAGTGCATTCTTGTGCAAGAAGCATGTAGTCCAGAGGTTAGGTCATGCCAGTTCATTCATCCTTGATTCCTCTCCCAATCCTATGGCCATCTGGCCTACTCAGACACTGGGTTCTCTTCACTCATCCTGTTATAGTGAGGTTGGACCCCTCCTAAAGCACTTCCCTTGCAATGTAGTGGGAAGAGATCACAAATACAAATGAGCACATAGGTATTCACAGATGCCCTGTTTCTGACCCACCACTAGCAGAGGTGAGCTGTAGTAGGTTGGCCTCACTCTAAACATTCTGGGATGTTCATTCTCCCAACCCAATTCTCTTCCAAGCCCAGAATAATCAGACTGCATTGCTGAAGAATGTCAGTCTTTTTCCCCTCAGTCCTCTGGCATCAGTGGCTGGGTACCGAAGGGATTGCCAAAGCTATGACATCCTTGGATGTGGGTTCTCTGTGAGATGTGGCACCTTTGGACCACCTTTCTGTTTTCTATGCCTCTCATCTCTAGGATGAGCTGACTCCCTCAGATTCCTAATGATCCCTTGGTCCTGTTAGCATAGGACCCTAGTGTTTGGCTCTAGCTACCAACTGAAGTTCCTCATTCCACTATCTGTGTAGTTTTACCAATTCACTTTTCTTTAGATGCTCTGGTGATTATAGGCTTTGACCACCATCTACTATTTGTGTAGGCAACCTCTGTCTTTCAAAGATGTCTGTAGCCTGTACTGAGAGATAGGATCTTCCTGAGCCCAACTACCTCATAGAAACCCTCATTGCAGATTTTGCTAATATTGCAAAGGTTTCAGATATCATTTAGAACCAAATTATAATTTGATAGTAAGAGTGATTAAAATAGAAGACTTAATTGGCTCACGTTTTAAATATTAAAAGTGATCATGTTGAAAATTTTCAAAATAAATAAATTTATGAGTATCACCAGGTATTTAGAAATAAAATTTACACATCTTTTCCATTTAAATTGGCTTATTTAATCTTAGTAACAATCCTCAAAAATATTAGTGTTATCTTCACATTACTGAAAATAATGCATTTTCAAATATTTAAAGTCCTTATAGATGATGTCTTACTGATCTAAGATAGTAATACCATTTCTTACCAGAGGAAACATTTTCCAAAAATCCATCCACATTTTATTTGCAGTCTCAATAAGGCTTACTAATGCAAACACAAAAATCACTCTACATCCACACTATTCTATTTCTCTTTTCCCCAAAGCTAAGATTCATTGAGTCCCCCATTTTTTAAATCACTTGTATTGACAGCTTGACATGTAAAGAAATAAATAACATTTACAGGGAGAAAATTAATTTTGAAAGTAATTAAAGATGATTAGCTCCTGGTTGAATATGAGAGGTTTAGTTTCTACAGAATGTCATCCAGAGGGTTTTACACACCACTTTAGGGTCTAGAAAACTAAAGAAGGCTAATTCTAGTTACAGGAATAAAACAAAACAAAAACAAAAGAAAATCTTTTCAGTCATTATTGATGATCCCTGAGAAATTATTATTATGTTAAATTTTCTTTATTTATTTATTGCTGATAATTCAATTAAAAGAAAAAGAACACATTGCCCTTGAAGTTAACAAACTTTTAGAATATAAAACTTACTCCATTCTCTGTAACGTTAATAACTAATGCAGCAGCTAAATAGAGGATTTGGTTTGGATATATTTTTGTGTGAGAGGAGAACTTCTGATTTTGGAACATTTTGTCTAACAGTTTAGAGACTAGTGATGTGCTTCAGCATGGCTTGTAACCATTAGTGTTGTATTAGGAAAGAAAATCCAGCTGTATTTTCAAGATGAAAAAAACGAAAACAAAAAATACTGTTAGGAGATGCCAAAAGCATTTTTGATGGGAATAGTATTTCCCTCTATGCTAGAAGCTTTTGTACAAAAGTGTGGTTTTCCTTCACTCAAACCCTCCCAGATCCCTGACAGACAGGATCCTCAGGGCAAGCAGAGCACCTCCAGGTACAGAGCCAACTTTTGGTTCTCCTGACACCCACTTTCCCTAGAGGGTTGATGCTCTCTTGCACCATGATCTCACCAATACCATCTCGCTGTTCTTCCATGGTTATCCCAGAAATTTTAACTTACATACTGAGCAAAGAATAATAAGTAGTTTTATCTTCTGCCTGAACAACACAAAATTCTTAGAACACTTTAACTCGATCACAACTTCCAATTCCTATTCGGTTGCTGTCTACCATTCCAGTTCTATTTTGTCACCAGAAATCAAGCATTTTTTTATTTTTATTTTTATGCTGTCTATTTTTATTTAGATTTAGCTACATTTTCTGGTTTTGTTGCAAAATGTTGCTAGATGCATCTTAGTTCCTCCTTCTGAGGCTTCCTTTGAAGTCCATCTCTTAGAACTCCCTGCTACAGGGTCTGAGAGTTGTAAACTGTCCTGGTTTAATTCTACTAAAAACTTTATTTTAAATTTCTGAATGATTCTTAAAAACCGTAAATTTGTATTGCCTACAATTGTTAATAATTACTTCTTTCTTAACACTTCATTTACTATTGTCTTCTGGATTTCATTTCTCCAAATGTGAAACTTGCTATTGCTTTACAGATTGCTTTTCTCCTGGCCACTTTTTAAAATTTCATATTTTTATAACATACATGATTTAACTAAACTGTGATTTGATTTTTTTTTAATTTTTCTTTCTTTGAAAAACACGGTGATTCCCATGATTTCTTAATAAATTGCGGGAAAATGAGCTATTATCTCTACAAATACTGCGTCTTTATTATTATTTTAATTATTTTCTTCTGTATCTCTGACTACATACATGTTAGAACCTCTTATTCTACCCTCTGTATTTCTTTTTATCTTTTTATACTTTCAATGTATTTGTTTCCTATATACATTTTGGGGATTCTCTTATTTCTCTTCTGATTCACTAAAGTTTATTTTCAGGTATTACCATTTTACCTGTTAATTTATTTATTTGCTGAGTTTTAAACTTTTGGTGTGTTTTAAGTCTCTTAAAGTTATACATACTTTTCAAAACGACCATAGTGCCCGCAGTATTCTACATATTTAATATAATTTCTGTGAAAACTTCGATGGCATATTTTGCAGAAATACAAAACACAACCTTTGTCAGCAGTGGTGGTACAATGATAACACAACACTTTGTGATGCTGAGGCCACATGGGAAGTTCCCAGGTTCTCATCCTGAGATTTCTCAGCATACGCTGGGTGTACATGGGCATATCCATGATCTTTGCTAGCTGAGCCTGGGGCTGGATTATAGTGTGAATATCCGGTTATGGGGTTCTCTCTCTCTCTCTCTCTCCCTCTCTCTTTCTGTCTCTGTCATGAAAAAAAAAAGAAGCTTTAGGAAAACTTCTAAAACACATATGGTACTATGAAAGACCCCTAATAGCCAAAGCAATCTTGAACACAAACAACAAAACTGGAGACATCACATTTCCTTATTTTTATTTATATTCCAAAGGTTAAACAATGAAACCAATGTGGCATTGCCATAAAAAAAAAAAATAGACAGATCAGCCATGAAACAAAATAGGGAGTCTTAAAATAAGTCCATGCATACACGATCAACTAATTTTCATCAGGATACAAGGAAACAAAATGGTGAAAGGACAATCTCTTGAATAAATGGTATTGAGAAAATTGGATATCTACATGAAAAAAAAAAGAAAGAAATTGGATTGATATCTTATACTATACACAAAAAACAACTCAAAATTAATTAAAGACTTAAATTTAAGACCTGAAACCATTAAACTTCTAGAAGAAAACATAAGTACAACTTCTTGGCATTGGTATGATCAATTTTTTAAAAATAGGAGCCCAAAAGTACAGGGACAAAAGCAAAATGAACATCAAGGATTGTGTGAAACTAAAAAGCCTCTGCACAGCAAAGCTTTTGCACAGCAAACGAAAAGGAAATGTTAATCTACAGGATGGAATAAAATATTTGCAAGCCATATATATGATAAAGGGTTAGTATACCAAATATATTAGGAACTCATACAAATGAATGGAAAAAAATAACCCAATTAATAAATGGGTAAAAGAGCAGAATGACTATTTCCAAAGAAGACATACAAGGGCTAACAGGTATGTGAAAAAGTATTCAACATGATAAGTCATCAGGGAAATGTCAGTCAATACCAGACTAAGATAGATATCACTTCATATCTTTTAAAAGGTCTATTTTTTTTTAGAGATAATAGGTGTTTGTAAGGAAGCACCTAATCATCTTCAACTTTTAAAAACTTTTTACTCATACATTCAATACACTTGCCCCGTTTTGACTACTCTAAACACATAAATATGCAAAACAACATTGTATACAATAATGTATTACATCACATTAACAGAAAGATAAAAATCATCTGACCATATCAATCGATGGAAATAAAGCATTCAATAAAATACAGCATCCCTTCATGATTAAGACTTTCAGCTAAATTTGCATAGAAGGGTCATTCCTCAAAACAATAAGAGCCATAAAAGCCACATGAGAAACCCATAGCTAACATCATACTCAATGGGGAAAAGCTTAAAGCCTTTCTACTAAAAACTGGAAAAACACAAAGCTGCCCACTTTCGCCACTTCTTTTTGACATAATACTGGAAGTTCTAGCCAATACAATCAGACAAGAGAGTCAACTAAAGGCATTTGAAGAGGAAAAGAAGTGCAATTATCTCTATTTGCAGATTATATGATTCTATACATAAAAAATTCTAAAAGAATCTACAAGACTTCTGGAAGTGATAAATAAATACAGTAAAGTAGCAGAATACAAAATCAAAATACAAAGTCTATAGCATTTTGGGAACAGCAGTTAGTGTAATGGCTATGTCGCTGGACTCCCATGTAGTCAACCACAGTTCGAGTCCTGGACCTGGTGGCTTAAACTCATGCTGGGTGTGTGTGCGTGCGTGCCCAGGATCCCAAAAGGAGAATGGAGGAGAAGGGATTGCAGCATGGTTATCCCCCCGGGGAGTGATTTCTCACTTTCTGTCTCTCAATCTCTCTCTGTCTTTCTGGCAAGTGCACGTGCCCTATACCTCTAAAAATATATATATATATAAAAATATACATATATATATATATATATATAAAATGTATATATATGTGTGTGTATATATATTTATATATGTATATATGTATATATAAATATATATACATATTTATATATACATATATAAGTATATATGTATATATATATTTATGTGTATATATACATATAAATATACATATTTATATATACATGTATACATATTTATATATACATATATGTAAAAATATACAAAAATATATCTAAATATATATAATATATAAAATATATATATAAATATATATATTTTATATAGAGATATATATTTATATATAAATATATATATACAAAAAATTATAGATATATATTTATATATATTTTATATATATATATTTATATATAAATATATAAAATAATTATATATTTATATAATATATAAAATATATTATATATATTTAGATATATATATATATATATACATATATATGTAGCATCTTTATACACCAACAATGAACAAACTGAGATAGAATTGAAGAAAGAAAGCTGATTGATTTGCAATAGCCACAAAAACAATAAGATATTGGGAACCAGCAGTTAGCATAATGGCTATGTCGCTGGACTCCCACGTAGTCGACCGCGGTTCGCCTCTCGGACCCGGTGGCTTACAACTCACGCCGGGCGCGTGTGCGTGCGTGCCCAAGATCCCGAGAGGAGAATGGAGGAGAAGGGATTGCGGCGTGACCATCCCCCCTGGGGGGTGATTTCTCGCTTTCTGTCTCTATGTCTCTCTCTCTCTGTCTGGCGAGCGCACGCGCCCTATAGCGAAAAAAACCTCTCAAAAAAAAAAAAAAAAAAAAACCAATAAGATATTTAGAAATATATATATTTAGTTTTATATTCTGTTTTTTATTATTCCAATATATACAAGCTTTACAAATCTAATTTTCTTCTCTTTTTATTGTTTTGTTAGCTTTTAACTCCTTGTGTCTTGTTTCCTCATGCAGTTTGTAATTTTGATTTATTCTACTTAATTTTTTGGTTACACACTCATGACTATGTAAATGTTCAAAGGCCTGATTGGAAGATGCATTTTTCTACATGACTCATTTCCATTGTTGGCAGGCACCTGGGGACACTATCAACCTGTGTTTGCTTTGAAATTCTTAAGCTGAAATTTTGTGGATTATCTGTGTTATGTAAGTAAACATGTAGGTAATATGGTGGCTACACTTTCTCAGAGGAGATTGATTACCTGCACTCCTTTCACCCAGGAAAAGATGTCTTGTGTTCCTTCCTCTAAAAGTAGATGTTCTTTTTTAGTTGTTATTATTATTACTATTATTATTATTACTATTATTATTTTTACTGAGAGCCTACCTCTTTCAGTTCTTGACTTCAGGAAAAAGGCTCCTATGCAACTCTTCCCATAGGTGAGACCCTAGGTGTGTGTGCAGATGCCGTCAGGGCAGCAATGGCTTTAAGAGTTGGCTTATTTCTCCACTTTCCTGCATTCTCCTGGTGTTTGCAACTGAGGATTTTCTTTAGTTTGTGTCAACTTGGTAATGTATGTAGAAACATTTGTTTATTTATATTTTTCCAACTTGTTTAGTCATATTAAAGTGGGAGGCTTCTTAAAAATCTCTTGTTTGCTATTTTTCAGAAGTACAAATACAATCTGTGACTCTTCTCACTTTGTATGGTTGTTATGGAGTCTGAGAAGTCTTGGCTCATGGATTTGGCAGTGAGCTACCCTGATTGTCAACCATGACATTAGAGATGTCCTCATTGTCTTATTTTCTGAAAACAAAATGGGTTCATTGAGCCTACTCAACTGGGAAAAAGAAAAACAAAAACTGACCATTGTGATTGGAGCAAAGTATGTGCAAGTTTGTATACGTGTGTGTATGTGTGTGTGTATCTATGTATGTGTATATGTATGTATGTGTGTATATATACATATATATATACACACATATATGTATATGTATGTGTGTGTGTATATATATATATATATATATATATATATATATATATAAAATATATGATCTCAAGTATTAAGAAAGGAATGCAAACAAAGCAAAATCAGACCAACAACAACAAAAAAATTACAGTGGCAAATGAAACTCCTGTATCATATCTTCATGCCCAGGTACCAGGAAAAGAGCTTTCTGTCTTCAGTGAAGCTCTTACACTTCCTAAACTCTCCTACTAAATTTCCCTGGTGGAGTGACCATCTCCACTTCACCTCAGACACAAAATAGCATAATGATTAAGTTCATGGATTCTTGAGCCAGGTTTCCTGGGATCAAATTCTATTTCTTTCACTTACTAACTGTGTGACAAAAGTAAAGCTTAATAAATACTCGATGCCTGCATTAAACCTAGTATAAGTACTTACCCAGATTCTTTCAGACTCTTAAAGGATTGGAGTCACTCAAAATTGGCTGTTCCCACTATATCCAGACCCAGTTGAACCACTGAGACCAGGATATGGGACCTTAGCCTCCATAGTAGATGCCTGGAGGGGCTGAACATCACTGCCTAGAAAGCCATGGGAGTTAGCAGCCCACAAGGAGAGTTTTGGCCAATGAGGAAAGGTAGATAGAAAGAAGAGTAACAAATTCCAACTGTATTTTCCTGTTTAACTGAGACCAATATGGTTATGAGCCTTCTTTCATTTTCTTTTTTTTTCTTTCCCTAACTTCCCTTTTACCTTAACCTTACTGTTCTGGGAATACATACACGGATTTAAGTCTGCTCAGGCTGCCATAATAAGATATCATAGACTGGTTTGTTTAAACAACACATTTACTTCCTCATGGTTATAAAACTTGAAAGACCAAGTTAAGAATGCCAGCATAATTTGATTCCAGTGAGGACCCACTTTCTGGCTTGCAAATGGCCATTTGCTTGATGTGAGCTCACATAGCTTTTTCATGATATGTGATATGTGTAGAAGATTTTCCTCATTCCTTTTCTTTCCTTCATTTTTCTTTACTTGCCAAAAGGCACATATACTAGCCAAAGAGAAAGAGTGAGAGAAAGAGAGAGAGAGAGAGAGAGGCCCCCCACTGGAGCACAATCATGGCACAATCCTTTTTCCTCCATTTTTTTTTATCCCATCAGGAATTTACATGTACACACATGTTCCTGGCATTTTTTTCAAGCCCCTAAGACCAAGATTTGAATCAACAGCTGGTCACATAGGATCTGGCTCTGTACTTAACTACTGTGCTATAATAAGGCTGATCCTCTCCCCTCTTCTTATAACCTCCTGATCTTATTGACTGGGAGCTCACCGTTATGACCTCATTTAACTTTATTATCTCCTAAAAAATGGCCTTGTCTTCAAATACAGTCACAATGGGAGTTAGAGTTTCAATGTATGCTTGTGGTGGGGGCATAATTAAGTCCACAACAATGAAAGCTACCTCTTATTAGCTCATGTGATCATTTTTGTTATATTTCTACATGGGTACCTTTATAATACAAATACCTGTGAATCCACAATCCAAAACAAAAACTAAGGTGTTAACAAAAAATATTTACCTATGGTGGTAAATATCCACTCCTTGCCTTTTCCCAACCCAACCAAAGTAAACAGTGTCCCCAAAGCTCATCACTTTCGTTTTATCATTTATATATATGGTGTATATTGTTCCAGAAATTGTATGCTTTACTTTCATTTCTTTAACTACAATTTTTTTTTAACTTAAAAATGTCATATTCCTACAGGTGACCTTTGGGACTTAACTATTCACTTAATATTTCCATTATTAAGCCATGTTGGGTGTGTCAATAAATTTGTTCATTTTGATCACTGTAAAATATTTAACTGTGTGCCTATATCACAATTTATTCATCCCCTTTACTACAGATGGGCATTTGGATTGTATCCAGGATTTTGTGATTGTAAACAGTGCTGAGATTTAATGTGTCTCCATTTGTTCATATGCAGGAATTCCCTTTGGGCATTTAGCTAAAAGTGGAATCTCTGTAGAGTAGAATATTGTGAATATTTGACTTGGGATACAATGGCAAACTATTTTCCAAAGTGATTATACTATAGTAATTAATATCCCTTCTTCCCAGCAACGGATAAGAAATCCCATGTTTGTGCCTCCTCTCCAACACCTGGTACAGCATTTCCCTGGAGCTGATCACATTCATGTGTTTGTCATCCAGGGAGCTTTTCCATTCAAAACGCAGGGAGGAGATTCTCTCCAAAATGTACAATACTCTCTTCCCTCTCTGGAGGCAAAACGGCTCCAATAATCTCGGGATGCATTGGAGGACATTATGAACGGTGCGAAGAACCAGGATGTTTAACATGGTTCTGAGCAAAGTATAGAATGGATATTTCCTTGTCTTTTGTTGTTTTTGTTTTTGTTTTCAGACTAAACCTTATGTTAGGCTTTAGCATTAGAAAATGAACAAAACAGCTCACACCTTTTGGAAAAGCATGATCTAGATCAATTTCTTATACTCTGTATATTCACTGAAGTCATTCATAGGAATTAATAAATATCCACAACGGACAGGCCTGTGGAACTGTGGTTAAGGCAACCACATAACTGAATGTGCAGTTCAAGTCCCACACTCAATGGCTTAAAAACCATGCCAGGTGTGTGTGTGTGTGTGTGTGTGTGTGTGTGTGTACAGTCCCAAAATCTCAACAGCAGGAAGAAATGCAGTGACCATTCCCCATGTGGGATGTTTTCTCACTTCTCTCTCTTTCTCTCTATCTGCCAAATTACATGTGCCCTCTTGAAAAAAAATCTACAGGCCTTTTCCACAGTAAAATATACAAGCATATGGAAATGTAGTGTAGGTGCAGGTTCTAGGTCTACCACTACAATATCTTGGACAAATCTCTGAGTATCTCTAAACCTCAATTTCACCTTGCTGGTATATATGATATATGTTCTACAGGGCTAGTGAGAGAAACAGGGGAGGTC
This sequence comes from Tupaia tana, assembly GCA_026018925.1. Lineage (NCBI taxonomy): Eukaryota > Metazoa > Chordata > Mammalia > Scandentia > Tupaiidae > Tupaia > Tupaia tana. Next base: position 42,385,911 of record JAKSZU010000010.1, on the reverse strand, counting down.
ATGAATAGAAAAGTGCTTTGTAAATGAACTCCGAGACTAGTAATTTCTTTGACGTCAACTGTAACAGAATGGTTTGCAGTACATGGTTTAGCAGTGATTTATAAAGCATTTCATAGATACTCATCTGTATAAATGAAGTAAATGTAGTCTGAGTGAAACTGCTGCCATCTTGCCTTTAAAAAAATCAACCATCTTTACCAGGGACCCTGGTGCATTTGAGGGAGATCAGATACCCCTTCTGGAGGCTGGATTTCCAGGAGACTTTGTCTTACTCACCTGCCCAACTTCCTGACATAGCAAGGGCTGAATATGACATCTTCAAGGTCTCCCTTGGGCTCAGATCATTTACCCTCCGATATAAATCTGATTTCTCTCCTCATAGCTCATAGTAAAAAACAGAGACTCATAATAGCCATAAATATCAAATTAATTTTGCTCTATTCATTTATCACTAAACTTTTGATTTAGACATGTTGCTTTGTGGGTCTCTATATGTTTCATTTCCAGCATATTTAACACTCCATATTTTAGTACCTCAAGGTCAATGTACAGGTAATTTAACATCACAACAAAATAACATATTGATTAATGCAAACAAAACAATCTTTCTCAGAACAAGTTCTTACTTCATCTTGTATGAGTGGCCAATATGCATAGAATATGCCTGTTAGACTGGCAGAGCCTTTAGGAGGAAAAGGTATTAACGAATGGATTTTTACCACAAATTTCCTAGCCATTAGTTCTAAGGATTCAAGAGGAATGATGGATATGCAGGATCACTTATTAATCCTTGGGGAGCTCCAAAGAGCTGAGAACCCAGGGACTTCTCTCAGAATGTAGGTCTGATGTCTTTATCTTATCATCCTTAAAACCAGGGCCAGATTGATGTGATCAGATGAACAACCATTTTAGGAACCAAGCTCTGAGAAAACTCCAGTAAGCCACTTCTGGCGTGATATAAACTGAAATTCATATCCTTCAATGCTTCTGTGACCAAACAAAGTAGGCGAGACAGAAGGGCCTTGTGGTGTATACTCTGCTGCTTTGTACTCAGGCTCCTTTTCATTAACTTCCTTGCTTTGCTCTAAGTCCCTAATGGGCTACCGACCAGCAGCAAACAGAACCAGAAGAAATCCTGAAATTGTCTGAAGAGGGATGCCAGCACATGACAATAGCAGCAGGGTGCCCTTCTGCTGCTGGTACCACAGCTCTACTCTCTTTAAACATACCGAAGACAGGTCCACGTTTGCTGTGCTGTTCAGACAAATGGAATTTTTGAAAAAGATTTGCAGTTTAACATGCTTCCTCCAAACTTGACCATGAGACCATTACTTTCTAGTATAAACCAGGAAGCAAATAGCTGCTGTGGTGGCCAAGCCATCCCAGAGAGTGTGTGGGGCTTTCAGGAGACAGGAAAACAAGTCATTGCTATAAATCTCTCGGAGTCAAATAACTCGACAGGTGGGATCTATATTTCCACCAAATGCTTTACCAGAATTCACTCGGTGCCAGTATCTGTCTTGTGTCTAATAAGTGAAAACAAGATTGTTCGTGTTTCTTTTCATTGTTTTTCCTACAATGTCAATTAAGATGCAACTATATATTCCAAATACTGAGTAGCAGTTTCAGTCCAGGTTGGGTACCACCCTAGGACAACCCAAATCCAAAGGCCTCTGAGGATTATGTGGATTACTGGTTCTTTCTTCCCACAGAGCAGTGCCCTGCAGGTTTCATCAGGAGTGTTTTGAGTGTAGGCAGCGTCCTCCTATTTTGTGCAAAGTAGTTTGATGCTGAGAAGAAGAAAAGAGATGTCTCTCATCCCCCATCCACCTACACAAACATCTCTAACCAGTTCTGAGTCACTGGGTCTGAAGCCTCAGATATAACATGAAGATCCTGGGAAAGAGACTGCTGTAAGCAGTCAGAAATCAGAGGATTCAAAAAGATGAATCACTTCATCAAAGCCCTTTCAACCTCAGTCATTTCAGGTGAGGGATGCGTTCAGTAGGGGCCAGATGTTATCATATGATTCTTTAGGAAATATGAGTTGGTAAGAGGAGCCCTTTACTCTGTGTGAAGTGGAGGAGGTTGCATTTGGCCCTGAAAGGGCAAAAGGACACCAGCTCTAACAGATTCCCTTTGATGGTTCACAAAGGGTTATGATTATTAACGATCAAGCTTATCCATCTGAAAACTCTATGACTGGAATCAGAAGGAAAAGTAGACCAATAGATCACATCTGTAGCTAAAGTTAGAATCATCCAAGGACATATAAAAATCCCCAAGATACAAAAGGCTACACCCCAATCAATTGCATTAGAAACTGCTCAGCATGGATGGCATGGAGGAGGTGCCATAGGAAGTAGATATCTTGGCACTGACAGAGAAGCAGAAGCAAAGTAGGACTTTCTGAGTGTGGTGGTTAATTTTTTTAAGGATTTTGCCATAGAGTGGGTGTGCTCGCTGGAGAGAGACAGAGCTAGTGGGAGGGACAGTGAGAAATCATTGTTCAGGGGGGATGGCCATGCTACAACAATCCTTTCTCTTCCATTCTCCTCCTGGGATTTTAGGCACACACACACACACACACACACACACACCTTGATTTTCTTTCTTTTCTATTTTTTTTTAACTAAAACAGTTGACAATTTTATTATTTTCACATTTCACAATACAAATGAAAACTGCATTTTTTTGTCTCACTTCTCTCCTCCAAAAATACTCTTATTTTTAATTATTTTAATAGGAAGGGAGAGAAAGTCTTCCTTGACATGCTGTTAGAAAACACCCAGAGTCACAGCACCATGATCTCCTGGTGAAGTAGAACAAGTTAACATAAAACTGACATAAAGAAGCCTCCCTTCATCCTTATCTGTCTGACCAAGTTATCCCTGGCCAAGTGGACACCATCATGGGCCGGGCAGGAGGTCTCATCATCGGGGGCCCAGGCATCATGGGCATGTGGCCTCCCATAGATGGCTTCATTCCAGGAGCAGATCCTACTGGCATCATCCCAGGAGGAGGAGGGCCCATAATTGGCATCATGGGAGGGCCCCCCATATGGGGTGCTGGCATCATGTTAGGGTGAGGAGGACCCGGGAGACTGGGGGGAGGTGGGATCATCGCCCCTGCAGGAGGAGGAGCAGAGAATGGAGTAGGAGGTAACTTCCCTTGTTGAAAGACAGCGGTTGTTTTGTCAATCAGGCTTTGAGCCTGCTCTTCCATCCATTTCTGATAGTAATCTTTCACATTCTCTTTGTGTTTCCTACCACTGCAGTGTGTTTTTCTCACGGATGGAGAATCGTGGGTGAGGTATGTATCACAGTAGTCACAATAAAACTTAGGCATGTTGCTCCTCAGGCCGTTGGACTTTTCCCCCATCATGATTTCAAGGCACAGGGTCCAGGTCTCAAACTACAATCAGCCATGTGGGAGTTCAGCGCTGTAACCACTACACCAACTAATGCCCTAGTGGTGGTTAATTTTAGGGATCATTTTAACTGGACTAAAGTTAAGGACTAAAGGTTCAGATAACTGGCAAAACATTATTTTGGGGTGTGTCTCTAAAGTGTTTTAGAAAGAGATTTTTATTTGAATTATAGACTGAGTAAAGAAGATTACTCTCATAGGTGTGTTCCCTCATTAATTTGTTAAGGGCCCAAGTGTAATAGAACAAAAAGTGAAAGGTGAATTCTCTCTCTCTCATCTTTTTTTTTTTTTTTTTTTTTTTGAGAGGTTTTCGCTATAGGGCACGTGCGCTCGCCAGAAAGACAGAGAGAGACATAGAGACAGAAAGCAGAGAAATCACCCCCCAGGGGGGATGGTCAAGCTGCAATCCCTTCTCCTCCATTCACCTCTCGGGATCTTGGGCACGCACGCACATGCGCCCGGCATGAGTTTTAAGCCACCAGGTCCGGGACGTGAACCGCGGTCGACTACATGGGAGTCCAGCGACATAGCCATTATGCTAACTGCTGGTTCCCTCTCTCTCTCATCTTGAGCTGGGATGTTTATCTTCTACTGCACTCAGACATCAGAGCTCCTGGTTTTCAGGAGCCTAAGAAAATCATTGGTTCTCAGATTTCTGGACTTAGATTGAATTATACCAGAAACTTTCCTGGTTCTTCAGGTTTCAGGTAGCATATCATGGGACATTTTTGCCTCCATAATGCAGGCTCCAAGACCTGTAATAAATCTCTTCATCTACCTTTTTTCTATCTCTATCATTTATCTATTTATCTCATTGGTTCTGTTTCTCTAGAAGCCTGACTAATCCACTGAGAGAAATTTTGATGTGAAATCTTTGATCCCAGAGAGGAAATCCTACTGGTAGCACGTATGATCTAACCGGATTCCAAGGACTGAGTCCCAGAATGACAAAAGGAGACCTTCAGGCTCTTAGTCTACCTGGATCTCAATTTGACCTTGAAATTTGATTCATCTGTCAGTTGTCTGGAGTACATTTTCAAGTGACAAGGGGGTTCATTGGTGGAATTATTTTCTAATATCCTTTCTTTTTTTCACATATGTGAGACATCTTGAACCCAAAATTTGAAGATAGCATTTTTCCCTCTAGGAATTATGGGAGAAAGTTCAAATTTACTTTTGGTATAGAGTTAAAGGATGGAAGTCTTCAGGACAACTCAAGTGTTTCCTTGAGATTAATATTTTAGCTCCTGGCTAGGAACTTAAAAATTTCTCTTTCTTTTTCTTTCTTTGTTTCTTCTTTGTTTCTTCCTTCTTTATTCTCCTCCTCCTCCTTCTTCTTCCTCCCTCCATTAAAAAAAAAAAAAAAGATATTTCTATGTTGGAATCTCCTTATAAATCTTTACATTATATTAGGTTGGTGCAGGAGTAATTGCAGTTTTTACATTGTTGAGTTTCTCATTTGATATTGGATACATTCTTAAATAAATGTGGTTATACTACACATCATTTCAATGTACATTTCCCACCTTATTTTCTTTTTTTTCTAATGACTTATTACTTACTGTTTATTTTATATGTATCTTAGACTCTGGAAATGATGTTAGACAAATAGCAAATTTGAGTGATTTTTTTTATTTGATTTCAAAATGGGTAGTAAAGCATCAGAGTCAACATCAAAGACACATTGTCCCAAGAGCTGCTAATGAGCATATCGTGCAGTGGTAATTTAAGAAGTTTTGCAAAAGAGATGGGAATCTTGAAGATGATGAGCATACTGGCAGGCCATTGGAAGTTGACAATGACCAATTGAGAACAATCACTGAAGCTGATCCTCTTACAACTTCATGAGAAGTTGTCAAAGAACTTAACTTCAACCATTCTTTGGTCATTTGGCATTTAAGACAAATTGGAAAGGTGAAAATGCTTGGTAAATGGATGCCTCATGAATTGACTTAAAATGAAAAAACTTGTCATTTTGAAATATGATCTTCTATCCAACAACGGACCGTTTCTTAATTGGATCATGACATGCAACAACAAGTAGATTTTATATGACAACCAGCAACTACTAGCTCAGTGGTTGAACCCAGCAGAAGCTTCAAAGCACTTCCCAAAGCCAAACTTGAACCAAAAATAGGTCATGGTCATTGTTTTGTGGGGTCTAATCCACTACAGTTTTCTGAATCCTGGTGAAACCATTACATCTGAGAAGTATGCTCAGCCAATCAATGAGATGCACTGAAAACTGCTACTCCTGCAGCCAGCATTGGTCAACAGAAAGGGTACAATTCTTCTTCACAATACAACAAACACTTCAAAAGTTGAATGACTGGGCTACAAAGTTTTGCCTTGTAAGCATATTCACCTGACCTCTTGCCAACCAACTACCACTTCTTCAAGCATCTCCACAAACCAATACTTCCACAACCAGCAGGAAGCAGAAGGTGCTTTCCAAGAATTCATGGAATCCCCAAGCACAGACTTCTACACCACAGGAATAAACAAACTTATTTTTCATTGGCAAGAATGTTTTGATTATAATAGTTCCTATTTTTATTAATAAAGATGTGTTTGAGCCTCTTTATAATGATTAAAATTCACAGTCCAAAACCACAATTGCTTTTGTGCCAATCTAATAAAAGCCCCTCCTAGAAGCACAGGTACTTTTCTGCTAAGAAGTTGTCTTTTCTATCCTATTTCCTGACTTCCTGACCACCTAACTCTACAGAATTCATTTTATAAAACCATCTCTAGAATCTTACTGGACATTCTCCCAAACTTGCCCATCTCAGCACTTTATCTAGGAACTTCAACTGCCAGGATGTAATGTCCTTTCCCCACCCATAACCCCTATATCTTTTCTGGGTGTTGCACATCCTATCAAAGCAAGAAATACTGAGAGAGAGAGAGAGAGACAGAGAGAGATGAGGAAATAAAACCCCAAAGGGTGCATCAAAAAATAAATGTTGGGTCTCCCTATCCAGAGTACTCATTGACTGAGACTTCCACTTTCTGGATCAGGAGTCCCAAAAAGGCAGGGAGAGGTTTTAAGTTCCTGTTAACCCTCCAGGGGATGAAAATGCATTGCATTGCATATTCAGGCAGTTGGGCAGGCACAGTTTTCAGTATCGTTTTTTCATTGGTTAAAATTGATGCTATACAGTTTAAAACCAGCTGGCAACTTTGATTTCAAAGTGAGCTTTAGAAGAGCGTGCCCTGAGTAGCCAGAACTCAATTTCTTGAGTATCTGAATTACCCCAAATATTTGGCAGAATCTAGATCAGGAAAGCGTACTGCTTATGAGTTTTGTGAAATGATGGGTTACAATTTCAACTAATCCAAAATTATACAGATGCATGTCTTCTCCCACAGAACAAGAATGATGACTCTGAGGGTGCAACATTACTGAATAAATAAGCGACTGCCTGGCTTACTTATATTCCTCCTTGACAGCAGGGTAGACCATACCTTGGCAGGCCTCTGACTCTGCCCTTTACCTTGCCTTTACAGAATGTCTGTGCTATCTGATCATGGCACTGATTGTAAATTCCAGTCAGATAAGGCACATAAGAAAGTCTGCAGCCCAGAACCATGAGAGCACTGAGCCTGGTGGAGGGTCTCAGCCATTTTGGGTAGTGCAACAGGCAGGAGATGAAAAAAAAATCATGGACCAGGAGGGGAGTATGTTCTAAAAAGAGTATGGAATTAAAGGATTCGGAGCCCTAGAAACCAAAAGGAATCAGTGCTATGAAGAAATAAAAAGCACATGATCAATGAAACAGGAAATTAATACTACCAAAAGGGAGTAGGGCCAGGGTCTATGGCTGAGTCTTCATTTGATCATATGCAGCTATAAAGGGGATTTGAGGGAACAGGAGAAAGAGAGAACCTAGTCCTGTCCACACTCAGACCAAAAATGCATTCCAAGCACTAAGATGAAGGTGTCACCCTGGGAATGTTCATTCCAGAAACTCCAGCCTGATCCTCTGCTGACATGTAACCATTTATACACACCTTGCAGGCCCTCCAGTGCCCACCAGAAGGCAGAGAAGTTTCACTGGGGACCAGAAGCTTCATGTCTCTACATACTCTGGGTGTATACTGAATTTTCCATCTCATCCAGGCCCCTCTTTGCAGCCTCTGCTTCTTGCTCTGTGTCATGGCCAGTTGGGGCTCATCTAACTTTCTTTCTATAGCCTGTGTTTCCTAAACACTTATTTCCCTCTTCCAAATGTTCTTCATGATCTCTTTAACATAAATCTTGTCTCTTCCAAAGCAACTTTCCTCAGGAAGAGGAAAAGAGAGAAGGTATTTATTTTTTGTTCTCACAATGGTGTCAATGTTTCCTTAAATAATTTGGAAAAAGTCTTCGAATGTCATTTTTTGGGGAAGAGGGAAAATGAAGCTTACGTTATCAACAAAGTGGTGGTTTGAGTGTGAGAGCTAGGAAACTAAGCTTGTCCATTTGGACACACAGACATTCTTGAGATGTTGGTGCTCTGATAGCTGAACAGTCAAAAGTAAGAAACACAACTCTGTGGAATGGGGGGCTTCCATCTCTGAAACAAAGAGGAGGAAGATTGTTTTATTCAAGGTGGTGAATGGCTCACTGATGAATAGCTGGATTCTAGCAAGGCTGGGGCCTGACCATAGCAGCTATAAATGAATGGTTTGTGAGTGAGTCGTACTGGCAGATTCATTTGCAAACAAAACTCCTGGAGACTTCTGCAGTCTTGTTTGCTGGAAGCCTCCCTGGTAACCACTGGAAAGTAGTTAATTCCCCTGGGGGTGTGCCTCATCAGTTTGTCTGCAAAGCCAAAGATGAACAGAATAACTAGAGGATCTGCCTTTCTCCAGTAGAATAACCAGGGCATCTGTGTTTCTTGGTTCTCTTTAACTGGAAAGTCCAAACAAGGCCCAAAGGGGGACTGATCACTGAGTCATCCATACTCACTTAGGTCGAGCTCATAGGGAAATCTAATGCTTCCCTGGGAGACTGGAAGACTCAGACAAGTGTCCACTGCCACCGTATTCCATGGACATTCCCACTGGAAGTGACAATGACACCATTTCCCACAGCATGTAAGATACAAGACTTCCTAATTTGGGAAGGGATGAATTGTCTCTCTCTCCTTCAGCTCCATCTCCCTTTTCCCTTCAGACCCCAAAAAGCAGCTCTCTGTTTCCCTAACCTCCAATTCTGGCAAAGAGTCTCAGCAAACAGACATTCTCAAACTTCTGTCTATGGAAAAGTCACATAAGCTGGGGTTTTGGCAGGAGAAAACTTTGTTAAGTGCTAGATTCCTTCAATTTTGTAATGGCAATGTTGTTTCTCATGGATAATTCTGTCATTAAAGTGTTTCTGCTAATGTGGTGTATGGCCACAATTGAAAGGGATGTTGGTCATGGTGTGGGTGGGTGTCTTCTTCTCATTTTGGCCACTAACTTGTTTGGGAATCTTCCTGATGGTCCTATTCTTATTTTTTTAAATATTGTACTTAAATTTATTAATTAATTAATTTATTTATTTTAATTTGTCCAGAGAGGGACAGAGTGAGAGAGGAAGCAAGCCTCCAGGTTCGTTACTTGAACATGGTTGGCCTTGTGGGAGTCCAGTGCCCTTAATCACCATGCTACTTGCTGGCCCTCTCTGATGGTCCTATTCTTAACCTCTGTTTCCTCATCCCCAAACCAAAGTTTTGTAGAACTATGATATTTCTTTCTTTTTATTTTCTTATAATCTGGCTAGAAATAATCATTGTGCCATGCTGTCTGATAACACAGGAGAACAGAATGGGACCCAAGAGTATCTCTGTTATCCAAGTAATGAGCAAAACAGTAAGATATCTTTTCTCCCCTCCCTATAACTTATTACTAAGAAATGGTATTGCTAATTACAAATGAAGTAGGAGAAAATATCCCTGAGACACTAGTAACTGTGGGGGTGAATTTACAAAGCCTTCTTGGCTCTCACCTAAATATAGCTATCTGCATCTATCCTTTAAGATGGAGAAATTACATAAGAGCATGAAGAACAATTGTGGATACTAGGAACAGTGAGGAAGGAGCGTGGGAAATGGGGGAAGGAGAGAGAAAGGGAATCAAGAGGAAAAAGAAAAAAGCAGAACATTTAAGGAACACAAAAATAGAAAATTATCTGTTTATGATAATGTGTATGATAATATCTTTAACTGGACTAATATTCAGTGTATTCTTGCTGGGAAAATTCACTCTGCATGCTGTAATGATACAGAGTAATTGAATGTATAAAATAATTTTTAAAAAAGATGGAGAAGTGAGCTCATCCCACTGAAGGCCCATCTTCCCATCCAAACTCTGAATCCCATCCCTCACACCCCTTGCTAGGGCCTGTCCTAGCATTCACTCCATTTATTTATTTATTATTAAACTCTCCCTTTTATTTTGTCCTCCTCTTCAATATAAGGGGAAGTATTTTTATTTCTTGCAAAGAACATAAGCAAGACAGCACAAAGTAACCCTATGCTCCTTAACACTCTCTAGTGTAAGCAGTTTCTCACTGCCATCAGGATATAATTCTGATCCTTTAGCTAGACACAGAACTTGTTCATATATGCCTCTGGCTCACCTCACCTCTGATGCTCTTGTCCTCATAGGTTGAGTTGATCCATCTGGTGTTCTATAAACAAAGAATGCTTGTAGCCCATAGTGCTCTGTTATCCCAGGAAGGATCCTCCAGTCACTCACAATTTAACGTCACCCTGTGCTTCAGAAAACAGCAAGAAGCATCTGAAAATGTAACAGCAATCTTGGAGCTCATTAGATAACATATATTAGGGAGTGAAAGTTTGAAAATAATTGATAGAATGGTTTCTAATACAGATTGAAATCCCAAGAAACTGCATAAAAACATTACCAATAATTTTTTTGTGGATGCAATAAATACACTCTGATTTTAGAACCTTATAATTTATTCACAGAATGATTTTTTTAAAGGGACAAGTGGGAGTAAATTACTAAAGCTATTGTTACCATGATATTGAATTTCTAGCTTTTGCCTAGGCCTCAAATTTGGCCTTCAAAACATATTTTTAATGGCAGAAAATTTAATAACTGAGTTATTGAAAATTGAAACTGAGTTGAGATTTCAGCTGCTTCCTCTCACAGAGAAATCAGACTGTGTGTGTGTGTGTGTGTGTGTGTATTTCTATTTTTAGAAAAGTTCATTATTTTCTAAAGCAATATTTTTCAAACAATGGCAAATTTTTGTAGATCTCCAAGATATCACCCATATGCATGGTATGTAATAATAATAAAGATAACTATAAAGATGAAAATGTGACCCAAACTCAAGAAAGAAAAGCAGTCAATAGACATTGACGCTGAGATGACATAAATGTCTCAATAACAGAAAAAGACTTTAAGCATTTATTATAAAAATGTTTAAGAATCTAAAAGAAAATATATACACTATGTCAAATCAGAAAAGAATCTCAGAAGATACATAGACAATAAGTAAAACTGCCAAGAGAAGATTTGAGAGATAGCAAAGTATAAAAGTATAATGAAAAAAAAAAAATCACTAGCAGGGCCTAGCGAAAGACTGGAGGCAGAAACAGCCAGCAAACTTTAAGATAGATAAATATAAATAATTCAGTCTAAAAATAAATAAATAAATAAATAAATAAATAAAAATAATTCAGTCTAAAAAATAAAAAAGAAGAGCTAAGGAAAAACAGTGCTCTGTGAGACAATCTCACATGGGAAGTTTCCTGGTTCAAGCTCAGAGGTTTCCCTGAGTATGCTGGGCACATGCTTGCTCCTGACGCAGGCCTGACTGAACACCGAGGGTGGATCATAACATTGGGATTCTCTTAGGTGTTCTTTCTCTTCCTCTTTGTTTCTCTCTTTCCCTCTCTTTTCACACTCACACATGTTCATGGAAGAAAACTAATATACAAACTTTAAATAATTATTCAACTAATTTAAAAATATAAAGAATTTTTTTTAATTCATAAAGTTTTACAGAGATTGAATGGCAACATCAAACAGACTAGCATATATATGAATTTATAGAGTAAGGGGAAAAAAGAATGTGGCAGAAAATACATTCAGAAAATAATAATAATAAAAATGTAGTCTATTTTAATTCACTTATATATATATATTTTTTTTTCTTTTTAATTTTGTTGCATGGCACATACACTCACCAGAGAGAGACAGAGAAAAAGTAAAAAGGCAAGCCTCCAGGTCCAGGACTCTAACCATGGTAGGCCATGTGGGAGTCTAGAGCAACTACCACACAACTTCTTGGCCCACCAAAAAACTTATTAAAGTTGGTGAAGAACATTGATTTATTGATCCATAAAGATCAACAAATGCTAAGTAGGGTAAACACAGCGAAAAGTATACCTGAGTTCATTGTCCTCAAACTTCTACACTTTAAAGATAAAGAAAAATATCTTAAAAGTATCAAGAAAAACGTATTGCATGAAAATAAATTATATCAATATAAGGTGGACGTCTCATCAGAAATAATGATGGTCAGAAGACAATGGGATGCCATTGTGCTGAAGGGAAAAAAATCAAACCAGAATTTTATAGCTAGTTAAGTGACCCTTCAAAACTAAAGCTGAAATAAATCCTTTTAATGTAAAGAAAAATCAAGAGAATTTGCAGTAGCAGACTGCTAGAGGAAATTCTTTTTTTTTTTTTTTTTTTTTTTGGAGAGATTTTCACTATAGGGCGAGTGCACTTGCCAGACAGACAGACAGAGACATTAGAGCCAGAAAGTGAGAAATCACCCCGCAGGGGGGATGGTCACGCCGCAATCCCTTCTACTTCATTCTCCTCTCAGAATCTTGGGCACATACGCACAAGCGCCGGCGTGAGTTTTAAGCCACCGGGTCCAGGACGCGAACCGCGGTTGACTACATGGGAGTCCAGCGACATAGCCATTATGCTAACTGCTGGTTCCCGCTAGAGGAAATTCTTTAGGATGAAGGAAAATGATATCTGAGAAATAATAAAGGATTTCAGATTTAGTAATTATGTGAATAAACATGACTCTTTAAAGCAAATAAAACTTAGCACATTATTGTGAAATTTTAAGGTATCTAAATGTAATACGTATATCACGACCACAAAGGAGAATATGTAGTGTGCTCTTTATGTGTGAAATACAAAATGAAACAAATGTTTCAGTAACTGGTAGTAGATTCTCCATCAATATTTATTAAAATGTATTTTTCATTGAACACTTTAAATTTCTTATGTGGTTCTGAATGTACTTTTCTTTTTCAGTCACAAAGGTCCCCTATGAATGGAATCCAGATGCAATGCTGACCCGTGCTTTATCCATAGAAGTTGAGCCTGGAAATTTCTCTGACTCACACAAAGTTCCTTAGCCTACTTGTAAAAAATTCATAACTAAGAAATTGTGCCTTGCTTTCCAATGCTTGATATTCTTTACACTTGACTTTTAATATGCTAGGTTTATTTTTCTTCCCAGATGCTTAATTCTGAGCCCAATAACCTGAACTGAATTATTTGATTTTTCAATATAATAACATATTCTACACTGATAGAAAATGACACAGAGGAATGCGAATTTATGATTAGAATAGGGAAATTGTCTCATTTCTGGTGTTTTGTTCTCATTTTAAAATTTAACAGATGGAATCCTGAATGGAATACTGAAATCCTAGGAGTATAAATTATTGACTTGATTCATTTATTTAGTTATTTATTCATTTCTTAGAACAATGCAGTTAGCTCTCTAAAGTTGGGCAGAGTACTGAGTAAAAATGATCCCTTAGCATGCTATGTCTACACACGCACTTTCCAGAAGACCAGACCTCCTTATTGCTTCCATCACTCACAGTGAATTGGGCTCTTCGAGGAGTGCCCTCCCCTTCTAATAGTCCACCCTTAATCCACATCTGCCACTCTGCTGACCTAAGGGCTCATTCAAATCACAGCAGAATTTTTAAAATTTCTATCTTTAATCGCTCTCTAGTTTCTCTCCAAGTTCACTGCTGCCTCCTCTTCTTAATGGACTGAGGAACAACATAATAAAGTCCTCTTTCTTATATCCCCAAGGCATTTTATTTTGGGAGGGGGGAAGGTTTTAGCTATAGAGTGCATGTTCTCGCCAGAAAGACAGAAACAGAGAGACAGAAAGCGAGAAATCACCCCCCCCCCCCCGGGGGACATGGCCACTCCACAATCCCTTCTCCTCCATTGTCCTCTCTGGACCTTGGTCACACAAGCACATACACCCAGTGTGAGTTTAAGCCACCAAGTCCGGGACCTGAACCATGGTTGACTACATGGGAGTTCAGCGACATAGCCATTACGCCAACTGCTGGTCCCTCCCCAAGCCAGTTTTAGAACTTTAGCATGGGTACCAAAGTAGGTTGAATGGTATTGATTAAACAGATGTGTTTGTATTCTAATCCCTGTGCCTTTTGAATGTGAACTTGTTTGGAAATAGAGTCTATACAGATATAATTAGGTTACTGGTCTCAGTATGTGATTGTCCTGGACTTAGGGTAGATTCCCAAATCTAATGTTGATGTCTTTATTAGAGAAAAACAGAGGAAGATTTGAGACCCAGAGACACAGAGAGAAGATTCAGTCTTTGACATAGGCAATAATTAGTGACGCACCTATAAGCCAATGATTGTCAAGGACAATTAGAAGTCACCAGAAGCCAGGAAAAAGGCATGGAAGAGATTCTCTCTCATAGCCCTCAGAGGGACCAATCCCATCAACAACTAGATTTTGAAATTCTGGCCCCCAGAATCATGAGAGAATTAATTTATGTTGTTTTATAAAACCAAGGGCATGGTACTTTGTTGCAACCACTGCAAGAGAGACAAGTGTAGATGTCATTAACCTCCTTCAGATAGAAACTTCTGCCTGTTGACTTCCATCTGGGACAGCTCCTTGGCTGTTGTTCTCCTTCAGAGGCTGTCATGACTTTCAGTGCCCATGTCCCTCTCCACATCCCAAACATAGTTGTTTTCTTGTTAAAAATGAGTGCTCACTGCCTCAAGTAAATTGAAAACCTAGGATAGCCCCAACAACAATGTTCCCCTCTGCCACTGCCTTCGGATGCTGGTATTCAGCTTGGCCCTTATTCTCCTGGGAGGAGAAGGGCTTACACTGGGCCTAGGTGACTTCCAGTAGGCTGACTTCATTAGGGGGCTTTTGCAAAAGCATTTGTCAGAAATCATCTTAGGAGCCTGCTAAGTCAAAGTCAAGTAGAGGACTTTTCTGTGCTTGACAATGGCTGGCCTGAGCACCCCATATTCTGGTTCTGTCTCTGGACTGACTTTTTGGGTTATGTTGCCTGTATCTACTAACCTCTGGGTTGTTTCCTGAAGTGTCAGTGTAGATATTAAGTTCCTCTAACTCTGGAAAAGTGTGGTTCCTCTTCAGGTTCCTCAGTACTCACTAATCCAACTAGTTTCTATCAAACCAAATGTTGTGGAAAGTACTTCCAGAATCAAAGGGCCAGAAGGGGCTGATAAAGCATAAGCTATATTTTTAATACTGTGTTTCTCCTCATGGAATGAAAAGCCATGTCTTACGAGAGCAGAAAGAAACTGGGAGTGGAAAGATCTATCAGATCATCAGGAAAGTCATGATGTAATTTTCTATGTTTTTCTATGCAAAAACGCATCATGACTTTCTCAATGACCCAGTATGTGTCACGTTACTTTAGAGGATCAGGAGAACACACTCAGGGACACTATAGGCAGGTTTGTGCTGGCCTGACCTTCTTCATATCCAGAATCCCACATCGATTGAGGCTTTGTGTTTAAGACTTCAGGTTCAGCTTTATGAGGAACTCTCTAAGACCAGAGATATACCCTAGCTATGCAGGAACACTATCCCAGAACTGTCTATACAAAGAGGTCCAAAGCTCACAATTTACAGTAAAGTGCACATGGAAATTAGTTGTGAGACAGCATCCCAGATGGGCTCCTGAAATAGAATGATGCTTATGTCTATGCCCTTCCTTCCACCACAGCTTTTCCTGCAGTGACTGAGAATACTCAGGGATACTAGGCTTCTAGAATGAGGCTAAATACACTGTGTTCATTTCCATTTACTAGAGTTGTCAGCTCTAGTGAGATACTCTGACATATTTACAATGTTTTTTATCTTAATCTCTAACATCATCAGCTTTTTGGAGGTGCGTTTAATATCATGATAGTTATCTGAAATTCAGCCTTTTCAGCTCTGTACCTTCCATCTCAGGACTGACACAGAATCAGAATACCTACTCTTTCTTGAAAATTTGAAGCATGACCTTGAACTTTCTTGACTAATGAGGCGTGGATGTATGTGTCATTTCTAAGAAGAAATGTTGAGAGCTAGTGACCAATTTGCCATGTTTCTCCTTCCCCACTTGAACAATCAGGAGGCACAAAGGTAGGACCTCCCTTCACCTGAGTCTCTGAGGAAGGACAGCATAGGATAGAGGCTGCATCTGATCACACATGGGTATGTGGTAAGAGTGAAGTGCAGCTTCTATTTTGTGCCAGTGAAGGTTTTGGATGTCTTATGGTACCATAGTCATCAGCTATGTGATAGGTACATCAAAGAACTCCAGTTCTTAAAGAACTGTCACATGAGGATATAAAAACTGATAAATGTCTTCACAGGTTAGAAGACTACTCAAGTTGGTATGAATTATTAGATCAACTACTGATCATCTTAACCCCTGTGCCTTTGAATGTGACCTTACTTTTGATCACCCTGGACTCTGAGTAGATCCTTAAATAGCAGATTAAGTTGTTTTCTTTCTTTCTTTCTTTTTTTCTGTTAGACTGTGTGCACTCACCAAAGAGACAAAAAGTGAGAAGTCTCCCTCTAGGGGAGATGGCCACAACGCAATCCTTCTCTTCCATTCCCTTCTCAGGATTTTGAGCACACATGTACACATGCCTGGTGTGAGTTTCAAGCCACTGGGTCCAGAACTCAAACCACAGTCAGGCACGTAGGAATTCAGTACTCAATCACTGTGCCAGCTGCTGGCTCTGGTGGATTAAATTTTAAGTGAGATCCCTGATTAGTTGAAATTTAGAAAGAGTATATTTACATATAATAATTAGAATGAAGAAACCCTTTCATTTCTTCATTGGACTAAAGAAAAGCTTGGACAATTCCCTTTATGACCCCTTGAAGATGTGTTTCTGACATTGTCATATTTAATAGGAAAGAATCCTTTGCCTGTTTAGAATAAGGAGGTAAGCAGTTGACCTCTAAAGGTCACTAATTATGAGGAGGTTAAATCCTGTAATAAATTATCAAAATTATAAAACAGTAGGCTTGAATCATCTGAGTATCATCATTTTATTTATTTTTTTATTTATTGCATAGTAACTATTTTGTTGCAGGACTGCATTGCTGAGACTCTGCAGTCTAAGGGACAGTAGAAGGCAAAACAGTTTATATTTGCCCTTTCCTTTTTCTTGATTGATTAAAATACTAATTATAAGACAGTTTAGGCAAGTCATTCAAGTACAAAATGCACTCCATATTTACCCTTTGCTCTCTTCCCCAAATGCCATCAGTTTCACTAAAAGGAAAGATAATTTAAGATTTGAGGATGGGGATTATATGTATTGCTTGTTATTCCCACAGTCAGTGTCCACTGATTGCTACAGGGAAAATGAGTGATTTAGGTTGCTCAGTGGCTGATCACTGGGTATGCTTGAATATGCTGTGCCACCCACTCAGTTATCTCATGAGCCAATATTTAAAAATGGGTTCATGTGAGTTGTAGGACACAGATCTAATAGGGTGTGGGCCTTCCTTCAGTTTTCCATGCAGGCAACAGAATTTTGTGTGTATGTTTCATCTTTGCCGTGGTATTCCTTCTATGCATTTAAATAGATGACACTGTGACACTGATATACACAGGATGACTTCCAAAAGTTCACATAAAATATAATCAAGTACAAGTTTATTTGGGTGCAAAAAAAAAAAAAAAGAAATCCATGCATAGATTTTTTACAGTACCCATTTTCCCTGAACTTTTTGAAGATTCCGTGTACACACAAACATACAATATCCATGATATTTCATGCAAATATATAACAAGGGAGAGGAACTATCTCACTAAAATGTGGTTTGAAAATTTAGTGAAAGTCTCCTATGGAGACACTGCCAAGTCTAACTGGAACAACTGACAGGTTCCACCTGGGATCTGGCCTTCCCAGAGCTCATTCCTTTCCACTAAAGGCATATTGTGCAACAGGTGCACTGAGAAGAGAACACATTTAATGTAACTTTAGGTTTGAGTTTTACAGCTCTGCTGAGACCTCCCCATTAAGTACTAGACAATCCTGGGATTTAGAGTCTCTTCTCTGTTTATATCAAGAGAACCATTCCCTTTATCCAACCATGATTTTTCTCTGACTGTGTTTGATGATCCATTCTGGGCATCACTGATCTGTGCTGGAACACACCCTTCGTCTTTTTGCAGGCATAATTGACTTAACAGCAACAGCTATTGATGTTTCAAGTATTCAACTGTATCTATGTGGCAGATATCTCTACCCCTCTGGGTAAGCGTTGAATAGAATGATCTGCTTTGTGTGACATCATGAGTGGGCCCATGTTAATCATGTGCCTCTTGTAGAAAACTTGAACTTTGACATCATAGGACTTCTACTCTACGTGACCTGCTATGCACCAAGAATTTTATTTCCTTAAGGAGCTTTTGGTCCTGTTTGTCTGTTTTTTTCTATGTGTTTTTCTCTGTTCACCAGGTGATGTGATTCTGGAAATTTCTCCCAAATAGGCAAAGCTTTTAAAGATAACCAGTTTAATACTGATCAGCTTGTGTGAGCAGCTAGTCTAGGGGGACAACACTGGACTAGTGGATAATGAGTTGGTCTTATCCTCAAGGCCAAGTGGGCAGAATCTTGGAGCCTCTTTGCTGGCCTGTTTATAAACCAGTGAAACAGCATAAAACTGTCACCAGAAAACAGGTGGTCGGCTGGTATTTGTTTTTTAAATGTGTCCAGCATTAATTGGCTTATGTATCAGTTGGCACTGGATCCTGAGTAGATGCTGTAAGACTCAGCATTGAAAAACAACTCCCTGCTGTGCCTTCTGAATTCAGAAGGCAAATATTTGTGTATTCAATAGATAATGCAGCCATAATCTTCTATTAAACTGCATATCCCAATCCCATCTGGAAAGTTCAAAAGAAAACTATTTCCCAATTATATATTCAGCTGATTGTTCTTTGTTCTTATTGTTTTATAGATGGGACTTTTGTGACAATCATCAGCTTGTTTACAAATGTTTTTAATTAAAGCTGAGAGAGGCTGGGAATCAGGTCTTTGGATAAACAGCTTGCCACTTAAAAGGAAATTCCCCAAATGTTTGACAGGACAACATTCATGTTGGTATATTCTCTCCTGGAAAGAGTAGGAAGAAATTATAGATGAAAGAAAGGAAGACACGGAGAGAGTTAGAAAGGAGAAGGAAAGACAGAGCAGGGAGGATATGGTGGGATTTGGGAGGGCTGGAAAGAAGCTCTGCATTCTGAGAGCTAGGTCCCAGCTTGTTGGGACCCTATGAATATCACTCTCTGATGATCATGCAGATACAATCAGCACACATTGGCAAGATTGAAGCTTGTGTTTTCATCCAAATCTGCAACCTCAGAGCAAATGACTCCAATTCACTAAGTGAGCCAGGAGAGGTTGTTTACCACATTCTCTGTCTGGTAAACAGCTTGCTTTAGGTTTGGCTGGCCCAGCTCCCAGCCTGTGAGGGTGAAAACTCTAGATGGAGGAGGTTACAGGCATATCAAGTGGCAGCCACCGAGCTCATGGTCTTGATAAAGGTGCTGAGCTTATTTTTGGTTTGGCAGGGGCTGTGGACATCCTGGAATCTATTTCTTCCCTAGAAAGAGCCTGCCCAGCTGACCCATCATCTGTCAGTCTATCACTCCTTATCTGCTCAACACTCCATCCATTCTATACTCTGCAGGAGTGGAAGGCTCAGTGGATAATTTAAATGTCACTTTTGTTTGACTTCAGATGCAGCTAATGACTCCACAGAATAGTTTTCCAGGTAAACTGAGTTTCAGCTCATACCAAAGTTGGCTCCACTCTCTGGCCTTAAGAGAAAGAGGAGGACTAGAAATATGCAGAAGGAAAAGAAAAGTCAGACTCCTATGACAAAAAGCAGCTGAAAAGAGGAAACACAAGCAGGCCAGGTGGTGAGCTTTCCTGAAGTGTGTTGATCGTGTGTTTGTCTGGTCCTTGCCAGCTACTCAGTTAGCTCCTGCCTTCCATCAGCCCTTCTATTACCTTGCTGATACACATCATCAGAACTGTCATCATTGAAGCATCCTAGAAATCTGTTCTTGGATACTACTGGGTATGCCTCCTCTTCATTCCTAGGCTCCTCATCTTCCCAATGGGCTGGGCACCTCTTGTGTACCTTCAGTGCCAGGAACAGCCCTAAAAACAAGATAGGGGTTCAGCATGAAAGTAGCATGTCAGTAGCCTTTCTCCATAGAGTGCCTTTGGTTGTGAATGGACAGTGCACACACTCCTAGTAGACAGAAAGTGGACAAACAGTGGACACACAGAGCACAGTGTCTTGGCTGTAGGGAGTGTCTCACGTTCCACCATCTCAGATCTTTTTATGGTGTTGGAATATTGGGTGTTTATTTTCTGATTTCAAGTGATTCATGCATTATAAAAACTTTGGGCATTAGAGAGAAGTAAGATAAAGACTAGAGTATTAAAAATCTTCTCCCAAAGTGTCACTGCTTTGGTGGATATTCACTGTCTCTCTCTTTACACACACATGCATACATACACACATACTTTTTTTTTTTATCTCTATATAGTACTCTGCAGTTTGCTTTGTACTTAGTTATAAAAGGTTGTGTGAACGATCTGTATCTTTCTGGAAAGAGTTTCCAGCTGTCTGTAATCCTCAGTGAAAGACCACTCCTGCCTATGTGAGCCAGACCATGAGGATTCTGTGAGTCTGACCTGTCATGTGTGTAACCTTCTCTGAGAGGACCTCTCCCTGTCTGGAAGACACAGTCCACAGAAGATTTCTGAGCATCATTGTTCAAGGTCACAGTAAGAGTTCAAAGAAACTCTTTTACCTAGACATATGAAAGATTGGTCCCTCCTGGGACAGAAGAGCACATGGGAGTGAGGAAGAGATGAAGCCTGGGACCTGAAATGTGGCAAATCCCCACCAGTGTTAAGGATGGAGGGTTCTAGAAGGAAATGTCCACTCTGTGCCTGAGT
Organism: Tupaia tana; assembly: GCA_026018925.1. Classification (NCBI taxonomy): domain Eukaryota; kingdom Metazoa; phylum Chordata; class Mammalia; order Scandentia; family Tupaiidae; genus Tupaia; species Tupaia tana. The sequence goes on along the minus strand of JAKSZU010000010.1, from coordinate 42,365,194 downwards.
AGGTGAGGGAAGAAGCCTAGGTGACAGCACTGGCCAATTCCAGGAGCCCTAGAAGACTCACACCCATAACAGGGAAGGTTGCTGCAAACCAGAGCTTAAAGAACTCAGATGCTGGAATGAGAAAGAGGGAAACCCAAAGCCTTGAGGAAGCAGCAATGCTGAAGTATCTGCTACCTGGGATAACAAGAAAAGTACATGCATCTCTGCCTTCTAGTAACATTTAGGAGACAAACTACCAGTTGCCAATCTCCCAGAGATACAGCAAGTGCATGCTGGGAAGCCTAGGCGCTTTGTCCCTTGGAGTCATGGAAGATGAGTCTTCCCTGCACCTGCTCTCAGAAGTTTCCTTAAAGAAGGCCACCGTGAGGTGGCTCAATCAGCCTTGGACCACAGAACAGGGCTGTAGGGACACTGCAGATTGAGAGTGGTGGTGGAGCTGGGCCTCTAAGGGAGCAGAATGTGGAGGAACAAAGGATGCCACTGCAGGACAAGACCCAGGAGGGAATCTATGCGCCTCCCCGATCTGAGGTTCAGGGGCACCTGCTGTCCAGGAAGAAAGGGTGATAGATATGCAGTGTGAGTGTGTGATCACCAGGTAAATTTAAGCAACCATGCATGCCACACCAGGCACCCTGATGTAGAGAGGATGGAGAGACTTGAGAGCACACAGATTGAAATAAAAGTTCCTCTGTTGCTGCAGCATTGTGCAGAAAGGTTCCCAAGTTTAAAGCTTATGAATGAGTCAGATGAAACACGTTGCCCTTGTCTGAGCTCTTGGTCCAGTGGCAGTCAGTCTTGGCCAGTCTTGCTGAGCAGAGCAGAAGAGTCAAGGCTGTTTCCATCTGTATTTCACATCATGCATGCTGAGCTATACCTTCAGTCACTGATGGAGATCGATCCCCCTTGTGGGTAACCTTAAGCCAGCCTGTAAGATCCCATTGTTTCCATAGCAACTGGAGTATTCAGAGGAGAAATGAGAAAGGCTGGAAAGATGAACAAAAGACACAGCAAAGCTGCATAGAAATCACTCCTACATGGCCTAAATATGCCCCCAACCCATTGAAAGGTCTCTGCATCATTCATATAAGTCTCCTACCCTGGGAAGTTATCCAGGCACTGAGGAACAATACTCCTGATGACTTAACTGCTGTTCTCAGAAGAGCCCAGGGTGCCCCACTAGTAACTCCAGCTTGTACAAGTCATTTTTACAAGGAACATTTACAAATGTTCTCATAATGAAAATTAGTCTGAGAGTGGGAAAACGGGGTAGAAGATACGGAAGCAGAAAAAGTAGTTTATAGGTGGAGCACATTTGCAAACAAAATGGAGAGCTACGTAGGGTGAGGTGGGGGTTCAGGAAGACCAGAATGTAACAGCTCAGGGGAATGAGGTCAGGCTTTCTGGGATGCCTTGGATTTAGGGCTCATCACACAAAAGACTCTTATTTACAGTGCCCTCTGCTCCCTCTTATAAAAGTCATTTTATGAGGAGCAGGGGCTATTAGACCCAATTCCAAATACCCCCCTACCCCGCCCTTGGCTATTCTGGGGCTAGGGCTCTAAATCGTTTACACAGATGTTAGCTAAAAAGTCAAAAATGCTTTCTTGTTTTCTAGAGTCACAAAGGACATGTTCAATGAATGTCTTAGGCAGAGAAAGTCTCCAGAGGTAGAAGATGAGGTGGGAAATTTCCTATTTATAAGAAATTTTTTTTTCTGAATAGAAGTATTTCTTAAATGTTTTCTTACCCTAAGGTTTGGTCATGTGTATGGCCTGAAGGTTCAGAGCAGCCTTCTTGTCCTGACTCAGAGAGGTTGGTCCAACCTGTTCTCAGGAAATGGTGGCGTTTGACCCTGATAAAAGCTTGAGAGACACTACCAATTCCAAGAACTAACCGACCTGACTATGCTAATGAGGTGAGCACTGGGCTAGGCTTTCATACTCCCAGGCAGGAAGCAGCAGAAGGCCTGTGACCTTGGACTGATAACTTTGGCCCTAGAGGTGAAAGTTCTGACTTACCTGTTCTCACGGAAGCACTGAATCAGGCTAGATAGTTCCAGTGTCTGAGAATCAAAATCAGACATCCTTGACCCAATGCATACCAGTCAAGAAAGGCAGAACAGAACACCTTTGTTATAAACATAAAAATGCTGCCTTGTGGGGCTAGCAGATGGCATAGTGGTTATATTGCTGGACTCCTACATGGTCGAACACGATTCAAGTCCTGGACTGGGTGACTTGAAAATCACACTAAACACATGTGCATGCACGCCCAATATCCTGAGAGGAGAATGGAGATGGGATTGCGGCGTAGCCATCCCCCACCTCCCGGGGTAAGTTGACTTACTTTCCCTCTCACTGTCTCTGTCACTCTCTCTATCCGGTGAATGCACATGCTCCAAGGCAAAAACCTCTAAAAATAAAAAATGCTGCCTTGTATACAGGAAAACCAACCCATGATTTGAGGATGTGCTTCTTACACTATCCCTCATTGCTTCATGGGAGATGTTCTTCCTCATCATTTGCCAGGGGAGGGAGAGGAGAGACTTCAATTTGCAAAAATCACGCTATAAGATTTTTTTATTGAGCAATCTTCTGCTTCTCAGAATATCACAGGCCTGAAGACAGCTAAAAAGCGATGTTCAGGAACGACTGAAATAATAAATTGATTTTTTTATCCTGCTCGATTCCATAGCACTGTGAATCATATTTTCTCTAGGTATCCTGTAAATGACAAAATATGATCCCTCTTTTTCCTCAGTGGACTGCTAACACAGCCCATTCGTCACTGGGATGGAGGATGGAACAGCATTTATAGACCCATCTTCTGACTCCTCCCGCTCCACTCTGTTGGTCTCCTGGTACCCAAAGAGCTGAGGAAGCCCCTCTCCAAAATAAGATACTTCAGTTAAGAATGCCAACAGCCAATTTATCATGTCAGAAGAGAGAGACATACACGTGTTAATTTGATTGATGTCTTCACTTTTATTTGGATAGTTTGATCTGAAGACTGATATGCAGGTAAGAAAGCAGATCCAGACTTCCAGGAATATTAGGGAAAACCAAAGTGTGGACTAACGCCAGTGCTCAATTCTGTGCTATTGTTATGGTAATCACAGAACACCTCTGCTAGCCAGCATCCTTCTGGGACACAAATGGAAGGATACCAAAAGTTTTTCCCCAGACATGTTCTTGTGCAGAGGAAGGATGAAAGTTGCAAGGTTCCTGGAATAGAAGCATCTCAGTGAGATACCACAGAGCTCCATGTTCTTCCTCAGTTTTGTTTACCATGGTCTCTCTAAGATTCTTTAAAACTTATTGAGTAAATGCCAGACCCAGCAACTTGATGTGTAATTAAAATCTTCTTAAATAATGGGGTGCAATGAGGTGGATGTTTTAATTGAGTTCAGGAGTGGGTCAATGAATTTCTTTTTCCCTTAATAAGATTAGGAAACAGGCATGTTAAGTGGATGAGTGGCATTGCCCTTCTTTAAATTGTCAACCCCAATTGTTCCCAGAGTGGGAAAGGCAAGGCCTCCAGTGAGAAGGAAGGGATAGCTTTCTGTGGATCTTAGCACTGTGCTATTCCCAAGAGCAGAGCTTCTCTGGGCCTCTCAGCGGCATCTCTGTGCACAGGCTGCACTTGCCAGTCACTCTCCTTCATGCTTCCTTCCACCTCCTCGGGTTGGCACTAGAACTTTGTGAGGGTAGAGCAAGAGCTGGCTTCTGCTTTCTAACAATGCCAGCTTTTGAGACAGATGTTTGAAGCACCTCTTATTTGATAAGAACTGTGCTTAAAGTGGGAACCTCATGGTATATAAAACCAGAAATCTATTCTCATAATATGGGGGGTTGGTGGGAAGCCTCTGTCAAAGAAGGGGTGACAGGATAATAAAGTGACCTAAGGGGCAGTATCTGGCAGGGCTCAGGGCTAGAGAGAGGTCAGAACAGTTCTCCCTGAGAAAACCTCATCAATAGGAAGACCGAGTCTGCCATGAGAGCTGAGATCTAGTGATTTCAGAGATGAGAGCAATGAAGATGTTCTGCTGAGAATTTACCCTAGTAAAGCTCTTGTATCCTTCTCTTTGTCTCTATCTCTTCTTGTGTCTCTGTCTTTTCATTTTTTAAATTTTTCTTTATAAAAATTTTTAAGGTAATTTTTTTTTCTTGGTTCTGAAATCCTCCTTTATCTTGGTAATAACCCCCTCCTCATTTCCCCTCCAATCTAGGCAAGCAGAAAGGGCAGGCCAGAAGAAGACTGAGTCCGCCATGAGAGTTGATATCTAGTGATTTCATGCGGTGCTTGTGCGCCATGCAGTTTTCATTTTTTGTTTCTTAAAATTAACAAATAAATAATTTTTGTTTGCTTGTTTGCCTTTCTGTTTTTCTCTTTTTTCTTTTTCTCTTTCTTTGTTTTCTTATTCTTCTTCTTTTACCTCATCACTTTGCTGCTCAGCCTCCACCTACTGAGTGTTACAAGTCTAAGTGAAAAGTTGTCAAAATCCAAATACTATTTGGGTCCTCATATTCTTCAAATCCCACTGAATCTGCAACACAAAGGGAGAAAAACACAATGCCAAAGAGTTTGCAGTCCACATCCTCCTGTTCACCTCGGATCGCTCAGATTGATCTTCTAGAATTTGGGAAGAAATGAATAACTCATCAGATGACTAAAAATCACCACAGGGGCACAAGAAATATGGAAAACCAAGAAAATACCTTACCCTCAAGGGGAAAAAATAGCTCCCTTCATCCACAGACAGTACAATGGAACTCATGGAAATGTCTGATAAAGAATTTAGAGTATTTATAGTGACAAAACTAACACAGATGGGAAGAGAAGAGAGACAATAAACACCAGAAGAAAAAATCCAGTGAGTTCCAGGAGGTGAGGAAGTTCTTGTGAGAGCTGAGAGAGGAAATACACACAATAAAAAAGAATCAAATGGAATTGTTGGAGATGAAGGCTATAACACAGGAAGTCAAAACCTCCTTTGAAAGTATTAAAAGCAGACTAGATCATACAGAAAATTGAATCTCAGGATTGCTGGATTAGTAAAATCCACCATGAAGACTGAGAAAACAGCCCCCTGAAATGAGAATAATATATGAGAAATACTAGATACCATTAAACATCCAAACATCCGGATAATCAGTATCCCAGAAGATGAAGAGACTAATAAGGGCATTGACGATCTATTCCATGAAATCCTAGAAGAATACTTCCCAAACCTAGAGAGGCATTCAAAGGTCTAGACCCAAGAAATACATAGAACCCAAACTAGGATCAACCCAAGAAGATCTTCTCCAAGACACATTATAGCCAGAATGACCAAAACCACAGACAGAGACAAGTAACCACAGAAAGGTATATAACCTTAGCTATGTGTTATTTTATACCGTATTCATTCTACCCACAGAGTTTCATGCCTAAAGTCAACTTTTGTTTACAGATATGTATATATCAGCTAAACTTACTATTGAAAGTATTTATATTAATTAAGATGTTTTGTGAATCAATACAATGTGGGAAAGAGTAAAGGAATGGAAAGCAACTTCAGATACCAGGGACAGGGTGGGAGGAGGATGGAAAATGGCAGAGGGTGAGAAATAGGGGGGAAAATATATATGCAAGTAATAGAGTATTATTTCTTGTGATAACATGTATGATTAAGCCACTTTACAGTGTATTCTAGATGGAAAATCACATTTTGTACACTATGGTGATGTTCAGTGAAAGTATGTAAAATAAATTAATTAATTAAAAAAAAGAAAACCTAGGGACCAGCAGTTAGCATAACGGCTATGTCGCTGGACTCCCACGTAGCTGACCGCAGTTCGAGCCCCGGACCCAGTGGCTTAAACTCACGCCGGGCACGTGTGCTTGCATGCTCAAGATCCCAAGAGGAGAATAGAGGAGAAGCGATTGTGGCATGGCCATCCCCCCTGGGGCATGATTTCCTGCTTTCTGTCTCTCTGCCTCTCTCTGTCTGTCTGGCGAGTGCACGCGCCCTATAGCAATAAAAACCTCTCCAAAAAAAAAGAAAAAAAGAAAAAGAAAACCTGATCAATAGAGACATTTTGTTATGTGTGTGTGTGTATTTGTGTGTGTGTGTGTGTGTATAATAAAATAGTTGTATGTATGTGTGTATACATATATATATTAGCACTAATATATACATGCACATTATATATACTATATATACTGTATATATATAATATATTACATATATATGTGTATATATAAAATATATTTTTATATGCTACATACAATGGCCCCATTCAAAGTTTTAAAACATAAGAGTGATATGTGACTTATGCTTTTAGTTCAGGTCTATGGTGCTGTGTATGTCTAAAAATGTCTTTATTTCTCCTTCCTTTTGAAATAGATTGTTTCATTGGGTGTTCTGAATGAAAAGGAATCATATAGCCAAATACATCTGAAGAAAATCCATGTTATATATTTTTCTTTAATCTTTCTATGCTGAATAGCTCAGTGAAGTCCTGCAGTATAGGAAAGTTATCATTTCAAATATACTTTGTGTTTGATTTGGTATATATTTTACTTGAGAATTTAGATACATGGCCAGGACATGGTGGCACAGTGGTAGCATGACACTCTGTAATGTTGGAAGCCATGTGTAAAATCAGGGTTTGATTTTCAGGTTGACTTGTATATGCCAAACATATATATGCATGGCTGTGATCATGGCTGGCTGGGAAGGCCAGGGAGAAGACTGAAGCTTGAAACTTTGTTGAAGGTACTTGTTTCTCTTTCTCTCTCTCTCTACCTTTCTCTCATGAAAATAAATAAATACAGTTTTTTTAAATTATTTGAAATAGATACCTAATAAAGCAAAATTGTCTTGGCCCTCAGGCCCCATCTTATTTATGAAATTAACTGTACTGTGGTATAACATTTGGATTTAGATTAACTCTATTTGATTTAAATCATTCCCTGATAAGTACTGTGTCTCCTTGATCCTCTCAATTACTTGCTTGAGAATTGATGCATATTTAACATTTAAAGAACATTTATGGCTCACTATATTTTATTTTCTATTGAGATGACCTTATGCTTATTATCAAGATGTTAATGCACTGTAATAAAAAAGTGAACTAGTTTCCGTTTTCTTACAATGAATTTTATCTTCTAAATATAAGTGTCATGAAATCATTTGAATATTCATTAAGTGCCTATGATGTTACAGAACTTTTCTTGTATTTAGAAATATAGTAACTAATGGGCATTAATTTTACATTTTTAATAGGGCAGACAAATAATGAACAAATAAATAATTAAAATTTCAGAACAATAATAAATTATATTAGAAATATAATTCATAAGCAGATGAGGAACAAATGTGGATTGGTGGCAGAATTACTTGAACCTCAAACAATTAAAGAAATTAAATTGTAAGTTAAAAAAAAGGGAAGTCTTTCCTCTCCACTTATAACTTTACCATCACTAACTTCACTATCAAAGAAAATTTTACCAAATCTGTAACATAAAATATCAAAGTTCCATCCACCCATTACAAACAAAATTATCCTTGTTTATATAGTTTGATTTAAAAATAAAACCAAAATAATAAACACTAACCCTTTTTTTTAAGGCCAGAAGACCAAGATAGAAAAATGGGTCGAGACAAAAGAAGAAATAAAACATTTAGTTTAATCTCACTTGTGACAATAGAGACACAATTTCTATAAAACAAATTACAAACCAAATCCATGAATATACATGATAAAAGCATGCATTCTGTCTAAGTAGAGTTCATCCAAAGTATTCACTGGTACCACTGAACTATTTTTAGTGTATTTCACCACAATGGAAGGCTAAATAAGGGGAAATTTTTTGATAGCTGCAGAAAACATCATTCAGTAAAACTTTGCAGAAAACATCATTTAGTGAAACTTTGTTTTTTTAATAAAGGAATCCTTTCAGAAAATAAGAAGTAAGAAAAAGCATCTTAATTATGATGGATAAAGACATGTGCCTCCAGCCCCATAGCTTGGTAGCTAAGGGAGCTGGATCCTAAATGGACAACCATAGTGTTTGTGTGTGTCCCAATGGGATGGAGAAATGGAGGAACAGGGATTACAGCATGACCACACCTCACCGGGTCTGCTTTCTTCCTCTATCTCTGTATCTCTCTCTCTTTAGTGAGTGCACATGTTCTCTGCATTTACAAAAAAAAAAAGAAAAAGAAAAAAAAAGGAGGTGTTTTCTGTGATTTCCCTGCAAAGAAAGATTTGTCACCCAGTTTTACTGAGTAGAGGCCCCAGAGTTTCCAAATGTCAGTCTTCTAGATTTAGCTTCAATTGTAAAAGTACTCCTACTCAGTCTTATGCCATTTTAGGGAAAATCTTATCTTATGAAGGGTAGTAAAGTCTCTGACATTTGCCCCAACATGGAAGAACTTTGGTGGGGCATTTCTCACATCAGTTTCCCCACCAGGCTGGTCTATCCATGAAGGGCTTCATTGTGGTTCATTTCTCCCTCTGCCCAACCATTATTCTTTACAGGTTAAGATCCCTAATAAACACCCTTCATTCCAAACTCTGTCTTAGCACCTACTTTCAAAGAATTCAGCCTGTGACATTATGTAATGATACATAGCATCTACCAAAATTTATACTAAAATATCATGTTTACAGATTAAAAGTGTTCTTTTTTCAGTGAAGACCAAGTAAGAGTTGTAGTTATCACTGAATACTACTCAACATCATATTAAAGTTTCTATAAAGCAAAAATTAAATTAGAAAAATAAATTAAACTGTAAACCATGGAAAGGATAAAACAAGATTATCGACATAGCAGATATCAGAGATTTGGTAGATAAATTTTTCAAACGAATAGAAGAGTTCACAGAGATTGCCAGTTACAAGATAAAAGGCAAAGATCAAAAGCGCCCTTAAATACAGCAACATCAATTAGGAACACACAAAATAAGTAACAATAAATCTATCCAAGAAAAAAAAAAAAAAAAAAAAAAAAACTTCTGTGGAAAAAATTAAAGTTTCTTTCTTTTTCTTTTTTTTTAAAAGAGGTTTCTGCTATACGGTGCGTGCACTCGCCTAAAAGACCGAGAGAGATAGAGAGAAAGCGAGAAATCACCTCCCGGGGGGATGGCCACTCCACAATCCCTTCTCCATTCTCACCTTGGGATCTTGGGCATGCACACACACGTGCCCGGCGTGAGTTTAAGCCCCTGGATCTGGGACTCAAACCACGATCGACTATATGGGAGTTCAGTGACATAGCCATTATGCTAATTGCTGGTCCCAAAGTTCCTTTCTTAAAATAATATAAGACAGATCAAATAAGCAGAGATATAGAAACAGAGAAACTAATGCTAAAAATATATATGCAAGTCCAAACAAGCAAGTATCAAATCAGCCTAAAATAATAAAGGGAGAATTAGAACATTACTCTGAGCATTAGGTTGTCAGGAATGTCATGACATATTTTTCTATGTTTTTCTATGCACAAATGCATCATGACTTTCCAGACAACACAATGAGGTTGGTACAGGCAATAGCAAATAGATCATAAGGACATGCTGTAGAACCAAAATGCAGATTTGTTCAAGTGTGGCCAAGAAATATTTGAAAATTGGTGAAAAAAGGATATACTATTTAGTAATGGTGTAGATACAGTTGGTAAGAAATATTTCCGGTAAATTAAAGGTAAATGTGAAAGGTGAAACTTCAAAGTTTTGCTAAATTCACTACAATCTCTGTCAAAATATCAGCTGGACTTTTTTTTCAAAAATTGAAAAATTGATTTCTATGAATATAAAAAATTTCTATAAAATATGAGAGATTCAGAATAGCCTTTTTAAACATACCCAAAAGATGGTAAGAGGAAAAGAGATACATTGGACTTAATCAAAATAAAAATCTCTTTGCTGAAAGTGATACCATCAAGAAAGCAAAATGCCAGCTCCTATAATGGGAGAAAATTTGCAAATCATATCTGTGATAAAGCATTTATATCCACAATGTAAAATTATATGCACATAAAAGACATTTTGTTCAATGATGTACCATGAATATAATGATGGTCCCAAAAGATTACAATAGGCTCGGGACCAGCAGTTGGTGTAATGGTTACATTTCTGGACTCTCACGTAGTTGACTGTGGCTCGAGTCCTGGACCCAACAGCTTAAAACTCACACCAGGAGCATGTGCATGATCTCCTAGATCCCAAGAGGAGAACGGAGAAGGAATTGTGGCATGGCTATCCCCTTTAGGGGATGATTTCTTACTTTCTGTCTCTGTCTCTCTGTCTCTCCAGTAAGTGCACACACCCTATACCAAAAACCTCTCTAAAAAAAAATTATAATAGGCTATACCATACTAAGTGTGTAGTAGGCTGTATTATTTAGATTCTATATGTTCTTTTGTTGTTCACACCATGACAAAATTGCCCAGAAATGTATTTCTCAGAGGGTACCCCCATCACTAAGTGACATATGATAGTCTATGTAAACAATTCTTACAACTCCAAACTTAAAAATAAGTAGCACAATTAAAATGGGCACACGATCTGAATAAATATCTCTACAAACAAGGCAAACAAATGACCAATAAGCAATTAACAAATTTCTCAATAGCATTAATCATTGTAAAAGTACAAATCAAAATCATGAGATACCACTTAATTCCCATTAGGATGGCTATAATCCAAAGACAGGTAATTGGTGTTGGTGAAGATATGGGAAAATTAGAACCCTCATATATAGCTAGTAGATATGTAAAATGTTACCACTACTTTGGAAAACATTTTTTCATTTCCTGAAAACATTAAATAGAATTGCCAGATGATCCACCAATTTCATAAGGAGAGAAATGAAAACATCTGTCCACGTAAAAACTTGTACACAGATGTTTACAGCAGTACTATTCACAAACGCCAAAAGGCCAAAACAACTCAAATGTCCATGAACTGATGAACAGTAAACAGATATGGTAGCGCCATACAATGGAATATTATTTGGTAGTAAAAAGGAATAAAGGAAGTCCTATTACATGCTACAATATGGATGAATCTTGAAAAGCAAGATAAGTGAAAGAAGGCAGTCACAGAAGAACATTCATTTATGATGTCACTTATATAGAATGTTCAGAAATGAGGCAAAAAGGAGATAAATGATTGCCTATGACTGCAAAGGTGGAAGGGATGGAGAATCATTGCTAATAGGCACTGGATCTTTTAGTAGGGTGATGAAAATGTAAAATTAGATTGCAGTGATGGTTGTGCAACTCTCATACACTAGATAAAAGCACATTGAATTGTATACTGGGTGGACTGTATGTTACATGAATTACATCTCAATAAAGCTGTTTAGAAAATATAATGAATGAATGAAGAACAACATACTTAAATTTTCTTTTAAAGAAATCTAGGATGTTTTCTTTATTTTATTACTTTTTTATTATTATTCCAGAGGGTGTGTGCTCATGCATGTGAAAGAGAGAGAGAATGTACCATGGAGCCTGGTCACACCTCAATCCTCTTTTTATAATTCTTTGCCCTGTCAGAATTCTGGGTTTGTGCATGCATGCTCTGTGTAAGCTGCCAGAGTTGGGATTCAAACCTTAGTTCACCATGTGGCATCTCGCTGTCTTTCTGTCTCTCAGCAAGCACACATGCACTATAGCATAAATTTCTCAAAAATTAAATTAACCAAATTAAATTTAAAAATATAAATAAAAAATACTTTTATGCATAAATAGCAACTGTATTTCACTAGTTCTGTATCTATCAGCATTTTGGGGGAAAATCAACAAAAGGAGATCATGGCTGAATGTCTCTTTCTAAGCAGCTGCATACATATGGCTGAGTAAATTATTTTTATGGGACATCTTTATTCCACCCCTTTCTCTCATTTGCTCATGTCTCAGCATCACACAGTATCCATAAAACCCACCTCTCTGCCTCCAGATTAGATATGCACCTCTCTCACCCCTGCCTTGATACTGGTGCAAGAAACTGTTGATTGCAGCCATGATTTGATATGCTTTCTCCTTAAAGGGTTACCTATCAATATGGGGGTCTCAGTTGCTTCAGCAACAATCTGAAAATGTAAAGGGCAGTTAAAGTAATGGAGTGTGAAGGACACTTCTAAAGGTGATTTCTCCATGCTGTGGTCTTGGTGAAGGAGAATGACTTCCAAGAGGCATGCTGCAGCATCACTCCACCACAGAGGGGTGAGCAGCCTGGCTGCTGCATGTTTCTAACAGGGCCGCACGTGGCCCCAATCTGAGCCTGCACACAGAGGACTGGTAGATAGGCTCCCTCTGTCCCCAGTCATGGTCAGGGGCTTAGGGTCAAATACTCAGCTCTGCCACAACCCGAAGCCCTCCAAGTGAAGCCAGGGAGTGTCAGCTATTCTCTCAGAGCAGCTTTGAGCAGCTGAGAGACTTTCTTCTCATTGTGGCTCACCTAATTCTAAGAGGTTGTCAAGGTGCTCCTTAACCAGTGAATTTTGAGACTCTGTAGTTTCACATGTGTGTATGACAGAGAGAGAGAGAGAGAGAGAGAGAGAGAGAGAGAGATAAACATCCAGTTGGACAGAGGAAAGATCTGACCCCCAAGCCAACAGTATCTGGTTTGAAGTGCAAAATACCCACCCCTGGAGTTCTAGCATCCCTAATTCTTCCTCCATGTTCACTGCACTTGTGACCCAGCTTGTACCTCCTAGTCTAGGCTGCCTTCCACTAAAGCCTCAGCAACAAACGATGGCAAGGATGAGGACCAGGCAGGACCCCACCCCCCTCCCCACAGCAAGGTTGCCTGATGTGCCCTTGAACCTGGTCTCATGAAGGAGCCAACATGTGGTCTACACTGTGGGAGAGGTAGACTCAGAAAGGGAGAGAGCAGAATGCCTTATGAACTGTCCCCATGAGGGCACATCTCCTTGTCACTCCCTTCTGTACATTGCTAAATTGTACTCTTCCACAATCAATAGTATTCACAGAAGTTGCAGTTTATAAAGAAGCCATTGTGTTGAAGGTGCTTTCCATGGTGATACTGTGATTCAACAGTATTTCCAAGCAGTGGGTTGCCTCAGTGGTTCTACTTTATAGGCAAAGGAACAAAGGCTCTATAAGAATAGACAGTGTCAGAGAGTCATGCATGTAATATGAGGGGGCCAGCATTCAAAGAGGATTAGATTACCAAGACTACTCTAGCGCAATGCCACAGTGTTCCTGTTTCTGTGAGCCTCTCTGCATTTGTTCCAGGGTAGAAATGGTTTCATAGTTACTAGGCTGAGAAGATCTTTGATGCACTTAAATATAACTGTCGATATTTTATTTTGAAGTCAGGTTTATTGAGGGCTAGTTTATGCACAGAAAAATTCACCCTTTGGAAATATACAGTTTGAGTTTAGACGGTTACATTGTTATTACCACAAATAAGATGTTGAACATTCCCCACATGACCCCAAACCCCTTGTAGCTGTTCAGACCCTGTCTCAGCCCCAATCCACCACTGATCTGACTTCTGTCTCCACAGTTGAGTCTTCTCTAGAATGGATCAACAATAGTACTATATATTTTTAGTTAGCATGTCTTTGAGGTTTAATCACATTGTGTCACATGTAACTATTATAGTTTGTTTCTTTCTATTGCAGAATAATATTCCATTGTGTGACTGTAATGCAATATTCATCCATTTACCAGTTGCTTATATTTGGACTGTTTCTAATTTTGGGCTATTGAGAATAAGACTGCTACAACTATTGGCAAACAGATCTTTTGTGTACATTTCTTCTTTATTTCTCCCTAATAAACACACAGGAACGCGACTGATGGGTTATATAGTATAACTGTTGGGTTGTCGGAAAAGTCATAACTCACTTTTGCATAGAAAAACATGGAAAAAATATGCCATGAGTTTTCCAACATGACCCAATATAACTGCATCTGTATCTACATTTATATCTACATCAATCTCTCTCTCTCTCTCTCTCTCTCTCTCTCTCTACTCTCTCTCTCTCTCTCTCTATATATATATATATATATATATAGACACACACACATATTAGAGTTTTACAAAGGTTTCATTTATCTGCTGTAAAATTCACTTATTGTATACATATAATGCAACTGTATTTTAGTTAAAGTTTTAGAGTTATGCTACCATCACTACAAACAGATTTAGAATGATTTTACCCTAGTTAACTTGCTCATTTCCATTTGCAGTTTAATCTCTGCTTTCACCTCAACTTGTAGGCAAACATAGGTCATATTTCTACATCTCTAAATTTACTTTTTCTGGATATTTCTTACAAATAGAATTATGCAATGAATATATAGTATTTTGCATCTGGCATCTATCACTTAACATGGATTTTTTTTAAGAATTAGTTATTTAACTTTATTTATTCATTAATATATTTTCATTTGACCAGAGAAAGACAGACACACAGAGAGAAGGAAAGTGAGAAAGCAAGCCACCAGGACCAGGACTTGAACTGTGGTCGTTCATGTGAGAGTGTCTAGCGCCTTAACCACCACGTCACCTGCTGGCCCTCACTTAACATGTGTTTGAGGCTCATCCGTGTTATAGAATAGACCAGAAGTATTTTCCTTTTTATTGCTGAGTAGTGTTCCATAGTATGACTATATTACATTTGATTATCTTTACCCACTGATGGACAGTTGGATTGTTGCTAGCTCTGGAATTGTATGCATAATACTGCAATGAACATTCATGCACTCATCTTTGCATGGGCATGTTTTCATTTTTCTTTGTAGGTTCCACATAAGAGGAATGACTGGTGATATGGTAAGTCTGTGTTTAACTAAGGTAGTTTCTTTACTTAAGAACTCTGTTTGGTGCAGCCACAATCTACTGAGTGAGATTGCAGAAGTAAGTTTCCTAAATCTCTGATAATGTAACCCTCGGAAAAGTACCTTTAACCAGGCCTTCCCCTGCACTCTGAGACCAGAGTCCTTGCAGAATTTTTACAGATGTGCTTCAGCTCTGAAGGTTCCTGAAACGGACCTGGGCAGGAGCTGATACATCTCTAGAGGATATTGATATACATTTCCGTGAAAGCCCACACCAGTTCTCTGATCCCAGCAGGCATATTAGCAGAAGGGCTTGCTGAGAGCCCAGCAAATAGCCCTTGGAATAAAGGCCATTACAGGGTGTGACTAGGAGCTCAGCCAAAAGCTTCTTACCTTGTTTTTGTTTCCCTTTGCTCCTATGGATCCCAAGTCCATGTGGGCCATAGAGAAACAGAAAGTGTGGGAAAGCCTCTTGGTCAAACACATTTTCAATGAGGGTAGATTTCAGCAAATAAGCTTTGTTTGAAAAGAACAAATGTCCATTGAAATGGTTGGCTTTGTAGTGTCTATGGTGTTATTACTTTAAACAAATGCCCACATCCCTGACATAAGCGACATTGGAGTACTTGATCCTTTGATTCAAAATGAGCAAGGGGACACCCTAAGTTGGAAGTCAGTTTTAGTATTGGCTATGAAGTTTTTGAAGAGCTACAGGGCAGCATTCATATCTTCACAGATAAAAGCCTCTAGATAAATCACTGTAGACACATAGTATGAATGAAGATAAAACATTTTTTTCTTTTAGTCATTGAGACTTGGGTGCTGTTTATTACTACAATGTGACATGTCCTGCTCTGACTAATACTATTACTTAAAATAGCATTCAAAAAATAAATAAGCAAAAACACTTAGAATTAACCAAAGAAGTAAATCATCCTTTATTTTATGGGAAAACTACTATGCTTTACTGAAAGACACTAAAGGAGACATGCATAAACAGAGAGAAATGCCAAGTTCATGGATAATAAAACTAAATATTGAAAAATCTGAGAACTCTCCAAATTGGTCTAATTTTTCAGTACAACTCTAATCTAAATCTCAACTGGGTTTTTCATACAACTTTACAAGCTTAATCTAAAATTTATATGGAAAGTAAAGGTCTCAGAAGAGCCAAGACCCTTCAAAAAAGAACCAAGCACAGAGAAGAGCCCAGCCACATAGCAAGAATATTATGTTATAAAGTTGTAATAATGTGACAATGAGGAGTCGATACAAAAACGAACAACAAGCTAACAGGAGGAAGTAGCACAGAATGAGATTCACACATTCATGACAACTTGCTGCAGCACTCACGTGGTACTGCAATGGCCAGTCAAGCACAGAGACTTTTTTCATTCTATAGTCCTGGAGTTACTGATCCCACATAGAAAAAGTTTATTGGAACCAGCAAATGGTGTAATGGTTACATCACTGGACTCCCACATAGTTGACTGTGGTTTGAGTCCCAGACTCACCAGCTTGAAACTCACACAGGGTCCATATATGTGCATGCCCCAAATCCCAAAAGTAGAATGGAGGAGAGGGGATTGCAGCATGGCCATCCCCCCTGGGGGTGATTTCTCACTTTCTGTCTCTCTGTATCTCCAGCAAGCGCATATACTCTATAGCAAAAAGTTTTCTTTAAAAAAAAAAAAAGGAAAAAAATTATCTTCAGCTCTCAGCCACTCTAGAGAATTTACATATGCTGAGACTAGTTATCTTTTCTACACATTGTTGTAGTTTTAAACCATTAAATTATCAGTAATGTTTTACTTAGGGAAACGTGTATAGCAAAACCATAAGCAGAATGGTTAACACAAAACTCAGGGTGGCAAGAGGGCAGAGAAGTTGTGCCCAAGGACAAATACTCAGGGCTGTGTCTGAATTTCTATTCCACAGGAAAGGTAATGGGCATATTGTTGTATGATGCTCTTTATTCTTCAGATATTTTAGGTACATTTTCTTGAATATGAGCAACATTTCAAAGCAAAAAATTTACAACCAACAAAGTCTCTTCACTTTAGGAACTACTTTGGGTGTCCACTTCAGAAGTAGTAGAAGAGGGGACCAGCAGTTAGCGTAATGGCTATGTCGCTGGACTCCCACGTAGTCGACCGCGGTTCGAGTCCCGGACCCGGCGGCTTAAACTCACACCGGGCGCGTGTGCGTGCGTGCCCAAGATCCCGAGAGGAGAATGGAGGAGAAGGGATTGCGGCGTGGCCATCCCCCCTGGGGGGTGATTTCCTGCTTTCTATCTCTCTGTCTCTCTCTGTCTGTCTGGCGAGCGCACGCGCCCTATAGCAAAAACCTCTCCAAAAAAAAAAAAAAAAAAAAAAAAAAAAGAAGTAGTAGAAGAGTAAGAAAACAAAAACTGTGGATACCAGAGACAATGTGGGAGAAGGATTGGAAATGACTGAAGATAATGGTGGGGAGGGTGGAAATCAAGGGAGAGGAAAAAAAAAAGAAGTAAAATATATATGAAACATGAAATAGAAAATTATCTGTTGAAGATAACATGGACAGTAATATCTTTGATTGAGCCAATGTACAATGTATTCTGGATGGGAAAATTCATTTTGTATGCTTCAATGATAGACAGTAACTGAATATAAAATAAATTTTTAAAAAATAAATTATGATTTTTAAAAAGCCAAACAAAAGCTTAGAGGAATTGTGTGGTGGTTCAAAGGTTTTCATACTGTCTAATCCTTTAGGGAATTTTTGCATACATACTAAATAATGAATATATTTAGAATTATTCTCTAGATATTCATAGTCCTAATTAGGAAGTCAACTATTTCAAAATTATTTTTAATATGATTTAAATAAAATAACGCCAGTCATCTGTCATTAGCAAAGCCCCTGTCTGTAGTGGATATGAGCTCTTACCAGATCTGCTTTTCTATAGTTCATATAATTTTTTTTTCTTTTTTTTTTTTTTTTTTTTGGAGAGGTTTTTTTGCTATAGGGCGCGTGCGCTCGCCAGACAGACAGAGAGAGACATAGAGACAGAAAGCGAGAAATCACCCCCCAGGGGGGATGGTCACGCCACAATCCCATCTCCTCCATTCTCCTCTCAGGATCTTGGGCACACACGCACACGTGCCCGGCGTGAGTTTTAAGCCACCGGGTCCGGGACGTGAACCGCGGTCGACTACGTGGGAGTCCAGCGACATAGCCATTACGCTAACTGCTGGTTCCCTATAGTTCATATAATTTTAATTGTTTCATTTTGGACATATAAAGCAGGCAGTAGGCTGAGTTTCAGGGATGAGAGGTACTGGGAAGAATCTGGGTGGGTTTATAAAATTCCTGATTGATACTTTCAGGGTCTGTTATTAAAAGATTGACATGTGGTTACTATAGACATCGAGTTTGAAATGAACTAATTTAATAACAATTTAGATATTCAAGAGAAGGGCAAAATGGGCATGACTTTCATGGTTCAGAAGGATGACTTTGTGATCAACATAAACAGGCCTCAGAGCCCTTTTATAGTCTGAAATAACAACAATGAAAACAAAAATAATTGGGAACCATGATTTAAAGGCGGATGAGAGGTAGGACACATTGACACGGATAATTTAAGTTACTTTTTCAAATATCAATTGTTTTTCACCTCAGGGATGAGGGCAAGATATTAGCTGAGAAATGTAATATCACATAAGAGATATTTCAGTCTAATAAAAATAGATAGTGCCCTCACAGTTTGCAGGAGATTTAATTAAACTCTGCTACTTGATTCCATTAGCAAATCCAAATCTGAAAGCTAACAGAACTATTATGTCCAAATAACCTTTCCTAGTAAACAGGGACTTGGCAAAGCAAATGGGCCTCTAGTTTCTTTGATGAACTCCCCTCTGCTCTCGCAAAGATGCTGAGTTCTTTCCAATGTCACACATGCCTTTGACTTGAAAAGAAAGAAATGTATGAACTAAGGCTATAATAGGGGATGAAGGAAAGACTCAGGCCCTAGAAGTTTGGTTTATAGAAAAGGAATAGGGAAGTCAACCTACTGTGATCTCTGAGATGGGACAAGGAACAAGAGACAGCAAGATGTTTGATAGTGGAGAACATCAGTGTGTCAGTGAGGCTCTCAGAAATGGTCTGTTGTGGCACGTACTGCAGGGCACGCACCACGGGGCCATTTGCCCAAGAATTCTCTAGTTGAGGAGATTAAGGAACAATATAGAAAGTATTCCTCAGTCAGCAGCCCTCCAGGACCAGGAGGCTGCCTTCCCATGTGTGTCTTTTCTTCTGATTTGGAGACCTCAAGAGATGCACACGTTGGAAAAAAGAGATGGGTTAGTTTCGTTTCTGAAAAAGAGATGGGTTGGTTTCCTCTGAACTCCAGCATTGGAACATTGTTGACACTGTAGAAAATAAATAATCTCCTGCTGATTTATTTCTGTTTCCTTCTGAGCCTAGCCAGCAAGAAAAAAAATGGAATATGCCATTCAAGACACAAATAGCAAAAAGACGATAGAACATATAGGCATTTCCAGCATCCCAGAGCATCAGGCTATTTCTGAAATAAATTCCGCCTTGATTATGCAAAATCTTTGTATTTATGTACCACCTTAATACCCAAAATGCCTGTTAATACAGTGTCTCCATCTAAGGCAAATGCGTACTGGCATTCCCCAGAGAAAGGAAAAACCAGAGGACAGATGGATGGAAGTTATGCCAATGCATGGCCCTCTACCCAATCCCTTTTCACTGCACCTGGCCAAGAATAAACAAGAAGATATCTAGAAACAGCATTCCTTCCAAATTGGAATGTGCTATTCTCATCCAAAAGATTTTCTCCTCTCTCACAGCAAGTCCCCTAACAAGCACATGGGCTATTTCTCGATCTGCTTCCTCTGCCCTCTCTGAAATTTCCAACACTAACCCTAGTTATAGCCCTAATTCCAACCCCAAAGCAAGCCCTAATCCTCATCTCAGTTCCAACCCTAACCATGCTAATCCAGGTTCCTATCTCATCAATGAAGAAATTCTTAGGACTATTCTGAGTGACCTTGTTCATAGAGCAAATGACCTCAACACCTAGGACCATAACACCCAGCCTTTTCTGGCCATCTAAAAATATCTATCCAGGGCCCCTGCTACCATCTAGATACCAAACTCACTTTTATCTTTTCAGCCTGTGACCCAGTGAAGCTCACTGCTTCACAATATTAGAGGGGAAGCCAAGACCTCCCTTTACCTGAAAATGTTGTTCTCTTGGAGGTAGCAGTTTATCTCCCTGTTAACCCTCTTCCCCAACTTCTCTGCAGCACTGAGCATGTTTGAGGGGCCTCTCTTCTTGGTTTATTGGGATGCTACACTTTCCAGCTTCTGCGATGCATGTGGCTTTGCCTCTTTCGTTGGTTCAAGTCTTTATGATCTCTGTTCTCTTGGCTCACTCACCTGTGCCCTGTTCTCACCTCTCACCACAATCTGGATGTCCCCCTCAATTCCAAAACCAAGCTTCATCTTCAGTTCTATTTATTGTCTTTTTATTTTTGTTTAAGTTCTTGCTATCCAGGAAAATTTCCTTTTGTAACCTTAGATTGTTCATATTTGAAATGAATATTTCCCTTCAGAGCTTTCCCAGTAAGCCTGACAATGGCCACCCAGCTTGCCTAGAATTAGGGATAGAGACAAAGGGTGTTCTTGTTGTTATCATCCCTTAACCCCTTTGCAGACACTGGTAGCACCTTACACAGGTCTTCAGGAATCCCCTTTACCAGCTGCTATGGGCGCTGCTGCTCACAGCCTGAATGTACAACCTTCTCAGAGGACTTCCATGAAGCTACATTATCCAAAGGTTTCTGTCCTATGGACCCCCACAAGACCAAACAGGGTGGCCCAGAGCCTTTAGTAGTGCAGATGGTACAGTGACATTAATGCTCCTGCAATCACCACAGGATCAAGCTGAGGATGGACTTGACCCAAAACCGTATTCTTGTCCAAGTTCTTCCTCTTCTCTGAGCTGCTTCTCTGACATTTTCAAAGGTATCTCCAAGACACTGCCTTACACACAAATTCAATCTTGAATTCCTGTTTTCACCTCTGCTTCTAGGGAACCAAAAACTAAGACAGCTTTTTTATGTAAAGTTATTGAGTCATGTCATCATTTTTATCTGGGTTGCTTTGGGGATTCCCTTATTTCAGCCTCACTGTCACTCCTCAGTTTGCTGCTCTCCCATCCAGGTGATCTATCCTCCTGCTTCAGTCTTCTACCACCTCTGAATAAATAAAATTCATTTATTCTAGAGGCAGCTCATTGGATTTGGAATTTCAAGAGTTGGGTCAAATTTCAATTTTCATGACTTTGAAGGTAGGTAGTGCCTCAAACTCAATCCATGCAAAATGAGGCTTAAAATGCTTGCCTTGCTGTTTCACAGAGTGGCTATCACAATGAAATTAGATAAAATAATTAATGTGGAAAAGTTAAAATACCCAAACAGTATAAAACATCATGCAACACAAAGAGTTTCATCACCACACTCGTCCTCTCCTCAAAGACTAATAGTCGCTTTCTATTGCCAAGATCAGAGCCCTGGTAGTCTCACTCATACTCAATTTCCTGACCCTCTTAGGTTGCCAGGTTCATTAGTATAAGGCATAAAACAAAACTGCTTAAAATTCAGATAGTTAGCTCCTCCCAGCTGCACTAAGATGGAAATAGGTGCTTGAAGACAGGGAGGTCTCAGTCTTAGAGAGAAGTGAGTGGATTTGAAGTCTTGGAAGGGGTGTGGAGGTAACAGAACAGCTTGCTACACCTATAGGAATGATATTGAGCATCACAAAATGAGTCATATAAATGAGCCTAGTAAAGACAGTCTCTGGGTTGAGAAGTGAGATCCAAGAAAGCCTCTAACTTGCAGATAGGCAAAGGTAGAGTAAAAATTTCCGTAGTGAAAGAGACTCAGACAGAAAGGGTGAATATAAAAAGGCAATAAGTTTTCTTCTTATGAATCTGGGCATACTTTTCTTTGCCTCTTTTTTTAAGAATTATTATTGGGACCAGAAAATTGCATTATAGTTACGTTACCGGACTCCCATGTAGTTGACCATGATTCGAGTCCCAGACCTGATGGATTAAAACTCAAGCCAGTTGCAAATGTGTGCTTACCCAAAATCCTGAGAGGAGATTGGAAGAGAAGGGATTGTGACATGGTCATCCCCCCTTAGAAGTGATTTCTCATTTTCTGTCTCTCTCTGTCTCGCCAGCAAGCACATGTCCTATAGCAAAAATCTCTCTCACACACAAAAAAAGAATTATTTATTTTATTTTACTTATTATTATTTTTAACTTGCTATAGGATACATGTGCTCACCAGAGAGAGACAGAGAAAGAGAGAGAGGGAAAGTGAGAAAGCAAGCCGCCAGGTCTGAGACTTGAACTACTGTGAGCCATGTGGGAGTCTATTGCCTTAACCACTATACTACCTCCTGACCCCTGGGTCTACTTTGCAAGGAAGCCATTTTCTTCCCATTGACTAAAGCCAAAGTCTTTGTATAAATAAATCTGACCTTGATGGGAGTTGGTCTCACACTCCACTCTGCTGCTGGAGATCATTGCAACTAGAAGACACTGCCCACCCACATCTCCCCTCTACTCTTACAAATATTTGTTCCTCAGTCTTTTTTTTTCTAATTATCTACATGTGCACTGATGTCTTTTGGAGAATTTTTATGGGGTTTATCTTCCACATCAGACCTCATTGTTTAGCTTTTCCATTTATGTCAGTTGTATTCCTCAGACAGATTATGGATATGTCCAAGATGTATAAATTACAATATTTTGTAATCCCTGAATATTGTCCTATGCATTATGCCTTACACAACATACCTCAAGAAACACATATTTGGTTTTCACCATTGCAGTGATGAATAAGCTATATGTCTTCCTCCCTGGAAGAAGAAATATGGTTAGAAAGTGAATTAGCATTAGGGGTGTTTTCCCAAAAAATTTTTTAGATATTTTCCAAAATTGCTGGTATTACGTACCAATGAAACCTGATGGCTATTATCATATCTCATCTGGATGTTTACCACTGATCACTGTCTAAGGAACAGGCAAATTAGATAAATGTGCTGAGGTCACAACTAGGATAGAATGTTCCTCATATCTCTGTTTGTGTTTGCTCACATAAAACCAAATGGCTTCAGGTCAAAAACAGAATAAACAGACTCCTGGCCTTGTTATCCAACATTAACAACCTCTGTGAAGAAAAACAGAGTGGGCAGATGCTGACTTGACATTGCATCTGCTGAGTAATATGGAAATAGCTGTAAGACCCCTGACAAAAACTAAACACCATTATTAACAGCTGTCTGGATCTATTGAAAAGTTTTAAATGCATCTCAACTAATATTAAATAATAGATCGTGAACTTCTTTGTGCCTTCCTCTACAAATGGCCTGGGTAGGGGAAAGCAGACCCCTTTCTTTGGTAAGTTTTGGAGCACAAGACTGCGTTCTTCATGAACTACCTCACAGAAGGAGACAAGGGCCCAAGTAAGGCCTTATTCTTAAGAAGGCATGACAGCTGTAGGTGAACCTCAGACCATGGCAGAAGTTTACAATCATACTGAACTGCCACAGAGGTCAAAGATAAGCATTACTAAGTGGGTTAAGGTAGGTAAACTTCACTATATGCCTTCCAGAAAATGGCATATCACATTTCCCCCACCCAACACCCCCTATGTTAGCTCTTTGGAACAATCTAAAGAACAGACTTTCGATGCCACAGGCAAAGGTGCCTTTTGGTCTTCAGGACATCTGTTTAATTCTTGGTCCCACCCAAATACTCCATGTGCAAATCGTACTCTATGTCTATCCTTCCTCCATGAGACCTCCCTCAGGTGAGAGGTATCCATGTTCTCAGGTACAGATAACCCAGGTCTATCCATTCCTGTCACTGAGGACTCATCTGAGACACCCAAATGGGGGGGTACAATCCCCATTAGGCAAATAAAATGTGCTAGAATTTGGGGACATATCTGGTTTGCCTCTCACTTGTAATATCCCCTTTCTTCAACAATGCCAATCTATTAAACAGCTTATCTATTTAGTTAGTTAGTTAGTTAGTTAGTTAGTTAGTTTATACATTCAATCACTATACATCATTACTACTTACAAAGTGAATTTACCCAACATGAATACACTCACACCAGTCTAGATAAAGATACCATACACATTATCATCAACAGATAATTGTTTATTTCTGTGTCTCATAAACGTCTTGCCTCTCTATTTTCTCCTTGATTCCCTTCCTTTCACCCTCCCACTACTCCCAGCTTCTTCCCACACTATCTCCAGTTTCCATAGCTGTTTTCCATTCTTCTGTATACATTAATCTTTCATTTTCCACCGTAGAGTAGAATAATATGCCAGTATAATTAAGTGGAGACATACAATGTCTCTCTTTCATATCCTGGCTTGCTTTACTCAGCAGTGAATCTTCCATTTCCATCCACTTTCTATTAAATGCCAAGGTCTTGCTGGTTTTTTTATAACTCAGTAGTATTCCACAGAGTATATTTGCCATACCTTTTCAATCCATTCATCTGTTTATGGACATTTGGGTTGGCTCCATGTCTTAGCAATTGTGAATAATGCTGCAATAAACAAATGTGCAAGCACTTTTCTGACTGAGCATTTTCCTATCCTTTGGGTAGATACTAAGGAGCAGAATTGTTGGATCATATAGTAATTTTATTTATATTGTTCTCCACAGTGCTGGACTAATTTACATTCCCACAAGTAGTGTAGGAGAGTTACATTTTCACCACAGCCTCACCAGCACAAATCATTTTTTGTTTTTTTTTGTTTGTTTGGTTGGTTGGTTGGTTTTTCATCTTAGCTATTCTGACTGGGGTTAGGTGATATCTCACTGAGGTCTTAATTTGCATCTCCCTTATGATGAGGAATGTTGAGCATTGTTTTACATGCTTTTTGGTTGTTAATATATCTTCTTCAGAGAGTTGTTTGCTTCAACTCATTTTCCCATCTTTTAATTGGGTTGTTCAATATTTTTGTGGGGGTAATCTGCTTGATTTCCTCGTGTATTCTGGTTATGAGATCCTTATCCAAGACATATGAAGTATCAAAGTATTCCTGGGATGGGTTGTCAGGCAGGAAGAAGAAGCCTGAAGCAATCACCTGTCTTAGTTTCCCTCACCAGCTGCCACTTCTTCCTGGTCATCAGCAGCACAGGCTCTGGGAATAATGGCAGCAGACAGATGTATCTGGAACAAGTTGGGAGGCAGGAAGAAAACTGGAGTTGTCTACTGCTTCTTCTTCCCTCACCAGGTGCCTCTTCTCCCTGGCTGGCAGCAGCAGAGGCTCCAGGAAAAATGGCCTAAACAGGTAAATTTTTTCAACAAATTGCAAAACTCCTAATTTTTTCTCATTGCATTCATCCCATTAAAGCACATACTGTTATTGAGTTTTTATTTTTTTAAAAATTACACAAATGAGATCTTCCTTGTACACAGAGAACTTCCATGAGCATGCAGGAGACAAACAAGCAATCCCACTATAAACTGACCAATTTTATGGTAGTATGATAGCAAATGCCCAATACTGCTATTGAGTTAGGGGGTGGGGGGTTGTGAGGACGAGTAGATGGCATAATGGTTACATCCTTGGACTCCAACATAGTTGACCATGGTTCAAGTCCTGGAGGCAGTGGCTTAAAACTCATGCCAGGCACGTGTGTATGCGTGCCTAAGATCCCAAAAGGACAATGAAGGAGAAGGGATTACAGCATGACCATCCCCCCCCTGGAGGGCAATTTTCTCCTTTCTGTCTCTTTGTCTTTCTCCTCTCTGGCAAGCCTACAAGCCCTGTAGCAAAAATCTCTCTTTAAAAAAATAAAAGAAAGAAAGAAAGAAAGAATAAAGAAATACACAAGGATCAAGGAAAACTTCCTAGAGGAAGTAATGGCTGATCTAAGAGTAAAGGATAAATGTAAATGTGCAAAATGTTCACAATATTTTGTTGGGTTTTTTTTTTTTTTTTTTTTTTTTTTTTTTTTCTTTTTGGAGAGGTTTTCGCTATAGGGCGCATGTGCTCACCAGACAGACAGAGAGAGACATAGAGACAGAAAGCAGGAAATCACCGCCCAGGGGGGATGGTCACGCCGCAATCCCTTCTCCTCCATTCTCCTCTCGGGATCTTGGGCACGCACGCACATGCGCCCGGCATGAGTTTTAAGCCACTGGGTCCGGGACGCGAATCGTGGTCGACTACATGGGAGTCCAGCGACATAGCCATTACGCAACAGTTGGTTCCCTTCACAAAATTTTGTGAAGTTGCAGTTTATCATTAGTTTTTATCTGTAACTTATTATTATAACTATCACCTGTGTTTTTTGTTATATACAACTTTATATAAATAAAGTCAAAAAAAAAAGGTTAAATGCAAGTTCTCTAAGCAAATGAAGGAAGGCATCAAGAGCCAAGAATTCAAGACTTCAGAGACCAGAGTGGGGGTGGGGAGTGCAGCGGAGCATGGCAAGGGAAAGACTGGAAGAGGTAAACTGATCAGGGTGACTTTATGGAGGAAAGAGAGACTTTTGGGTGAGATAGAGTGAAGTCCAAGGCATAGTTCTTGGGTTTCTAATCTGCAAACAGTGATAATAAATAGTACTCATCTCACTGGAGGATTATATAGATAAAATGAAATGTGGCATCCCAGTATCAATACATGAACACCCAGGATACTTACCTACAAAGATGCTGACCATCATGGTGGCTATGGCCTGCTAGCCATGTAAAGGAATTTTCATTTTTTTTATTTAATTGGCCAAAGGGTGTGTGTGCTCACTCACTGAAAAGAGAGAAAAAGGCAAAGTGAGAAAGCATCTCCTGGGGATAACCATGTTACAATCCCTTGTCCACTTCTGCAACTGTCAGTATTTTGGGCAAGCATGTGCATGCGCCCTATGTGTTTTTCAAGTCACTGGGTCCAAGACTGGAACCGTGCAGTTGGAATCCAGCTACACTGACCACCATGCTACTGGCTGACCCAGTTTTTATTTGCCTTATGTTGCATACAGAGAGCTCACTGGAGGGTGTCGATGGAAAAAATAACCAACTGTAAAATTAATAATTAATAATTAATAATTAATGTGGTTTATTTCCAAGCCAACTGTGAGTGACCTAGGCCGGAGAAGAGGCATACATGCATTTTCTCGGGGTGATCATGTACAGAGGTTCCTTTTATTTGCTTTTGAGATTGACAGACAACATTTAATGAAAAGATTTTCCAATGGTCTGGCCAAAAAAGGCAGGACATGTGGGGGGGAGGCTTGTAGGTTATAGGTAGGTTCCACAATTCTTAGGTGGTGATTGGAAGGGAAGATCTGTGTCTTAGTTAAAGAAAGGCTTAATCTACATCTCAAGGAAAAGAGAAGTTCTGTGTCTTAGTTAAAGAAAGGCTTAATCTACATCTCAAAGATACTATGCCAGGAACAGAGGAGAATGGAGGAGAAGGGATTGCAGCGTGGCCATCCCCCCTGGGGGGTGATTTCCTGCTTTCTATCTCTCTGTCTCTCTCTGTCTGTCTGGCGAGCGCACGCGCCCTATAGCAAAAAAACCTCTCCAAAAAAAGAAAAAAAAAAAAAAAAGAAAGGCTTAATCTACATCTCAAAGATACTATGCCAGGAACAGGAGGTAGGAAGAATCCTGTTAATAGAAAATAAATGGTTTGTTAATGTTTGTGGGCATGACTTCCCCAGCCCCCTTTTGAAAAGATTTTGGAAAAATAGGAAAAGTAGTCAGACTTTTCTGTCCACAAGGGATACATAAGACAGGATTTATAATTTACTATGATTACTCTAGCCCCAGTTTGGAAAACAGATTGAAGGGAGTCCAGTAGGAAATTTATTTCTATGATCAAGAAGACAAGAATTACATTTTGGGTTTTAAAGTGCCTAGGAAAAAAGAGATGTTTCTGATTTAGAATTGATAGACCTTGACAACTGATTAAATTCGGGGAATGAGGGAGAGGAGAGACAAAGGTATACCAAAGTTTGGGTCTTGGATAACTTGGTGGGTGGAAGATGAGCACTTTGATTAGGAATACAGGAAGAAATGGGAGCTGAAGACAGCTGAAGCAATGATGCATGGGGCAGAGGTAGCCCTAGGGGCTGGTGGGACAAATGGAAGGAGTATGCAGAATGGTCAATACCTTCAGTTTTAATCTTGTGGGATCTACAATGCTTTAGATTGTCAGTGAGGTCATGAGTTCTAGTTGAGAGTGAGGTCTAACCTAGACACCTCTGGCTGTCAATGTTTCCAGAAGCAAATGCTCTGAGACTGAGACAGCAGTAACTAGGCTTACTGAGCATAATGTCCCCTGACGCTCAAACTGATGGAATTCAGATGGAGCCAGCGTTCACTGTGAGCCTTGCCTTCTGATGGCAATACCTAGTTTCTATACACAGCTTCCTGCTACACTCACCTCAGGCCCACCACCAAACCTCACAAGCACAGAGATGATGGGTTCCCTGTGCCTGAGAAATGTGTATAATATATGACTATATCATACATAAATAGTTTTCAGTGACTATTAGAGTAATTGCATTTCTCCTTCCCTAATTTAATTAAATATTAGCTACAATCACTGTCCTTTGCTCTTTTCTCCCAGCATGATTGATTTCTACAGCACCACTTACTGTAAACCCCTAATATTTGTAAGGGCATATAGTGCATCCATCTTTCCAAAGAAAATTACTAAGTGGTTATTTATTGTTGGCCTAGACAGGCCCACAAGATATCATCCCCAGAATGTGCCCCAGGAAAGAAGATGAGCCCCTTGGCAGAGCTGCTATCGATCATTCCAGCTTCCCTGCTTCCTGATCTGGCTGGTACTCAAGCAGACACAGGGGCTGACTGGGCACTGCTGGTCCCTTGTTAATGACCTTGTTAGCAACTTAATGGAGAAATGAAGGGCTTGAATTAGAAGGAGGAGCTCTTGCTGGTACATTTAACTGTGCTCTGAATTTATGGGTCTGGAGTCACTAACCTTTTGTAAAATAGTAATTGTTCTTATTACAGAAAAGAGCCTCTTTTTAAAAGCTATAGGACCCACCTGCAGTGGCATAAGTGCTGCAAAAGGCTGGGGTCACATGACAGTCATTTGGATCCCTGACCAACTTGGACAGCCCAGGTACAATGGTGTGTGTCTGTTATCCTAGCTAACTGGGATGCCAGGGCAGAGGACACCCTGTTGAAAATATTCTTATCTCTCACTATTTCCCCCCTCCCTTCTCCTCCCAATACTCTTTAAAAAAAAAAAAAAAAAAAAAGAGAGAGAGAGAGAGTAAAGAGAAAGGTTGCAAAAGGCTTTTTGAATACAAAACAGCTTGTGTAATTTTTTGGCTGATTTATTTATCAGGGATTTGTTTTTTCTTTAGTTGTTTTTGGTGGGAACTGTAGAAATTCTAAAGAATGTCTGTGGAGCATCAGTATAGCTCCATGAAATTGAACAGATAAATGGGAGAACCTGAGCCTGTATTTAGCCTTGACAGTGAATTACTAACAGGCAGTTTATGAGAGGAGCTTGCTTTGAAAACTACATTGGATACTAAAGACTATCACCACCAACTGCCTGAGCACATGTTCTACGGTTTCTGCATAAACTGGATGGTCTCCGGTTGGCTTTCCACTTCCATAGCTTCATGGTGGGTCTTTATCCAATTTCTCATTGTTTGCCTTTTCTTTTGTTCCTTTTATTCTGATACCAAATATGGTTGCCAACACTGGGCTCCTGGATTTATGGCCCTCCCTATTTCCTGGTCACTGGCTGAGGTTGCCAGCTTCTTCCTCACCTGTTTGATTCATTTCACAAACAGCAACTGAACATCTTCTATGTCCAGATCCCCTGTTCTAAATGCTGTGATATCCACACAGGCAATAGACTTCATCTGTACAGTAAGGGAATAAGAGCTGCTTTAATCAAGGTCAGTATATATGTTTAAAAGCATAACAGCAATCCAAATGGAGTTTGAGGGTTCAGTTAATAGAAGGGCAAAGTGGCCTCATTGTTCCTTTGTTTTCATTATGCTTTCCAAATAAAGCATTGACTGCTTTATTCAGGATGGCCAGGGCTCAGAGCTGAATAGCCCCTAGTGAAAGGGACCATTTGGATGGTGAGACCTGCCAACCTCTTCGTAGGGCCCTCATTAGCTGGATTTTCAGACTCCTGATCAAGTCCTGCCTTACTCTTAGATCTATAAGGGATGGGATGCAGGGAGGTAAGGTGAAAGAGCCTGACTTTTACTGTAGACCTGAGGACTGAGTGCTATTGATCCTGAGCATCTCTTGATTACTAATATGTTCCAAAGTAAATAAAAAGTATTTGAGGTCAAGGATGTCCTATTTATATCCACAAACCTATCAGATGCTATACTTTTTATATTAATTATCAGGCATGCCAGAGAAATTAGATATTTCAGCTCTACTTCTGGTGGCATCATCCAAAATATATCCCCAATCTGACAAAGTCATTTCAAGGAAACAATACATATCATTGCATTGTGCAATGTTACAGTTTAGTGTGTGTGTGTGTGTGTGTGTGTGTGTGTGCGTGTATGGTAGGTTTTATCCTCGTGTTCGATATGGAGTAAATGCAGAAAAAATTGGCTCACCTGTCCTATAACCTGCTGGATTCTCTTAGCTAGATGTATTTTCCTTTAGAAAAAGAAGCAATCAGGACCAGCAGTTAGCAAAATGGCTATGTCGCTGGACTCCCATGTAGTCAACTGTAGTTCAAGTCCTGGACCCGGTGGTTTAAAACTCACGTCGTGTGTGCGTGCGCGCCCAAGATCCTGAGAGGAGAATGGAGGAGAAGGGATTGTGGCGTGGACATTCCCCCTGGGGGGTGATTTCTCGCTTTCTGTCTCTCTGTCTCTGTCTGTCTGGTGAGTGTATGCGCCCTATAGCAAAAACCTCTCCAAAAAAAAAGAAAGAAAGAAAAAGGAAAAGAAGCAATCAAGCTACATGTCTGTCATGTTTCATGCTCCACCATAAAGATGAGATACATTATAGTACATGCTTCCCATAAGCCAGTTAAATGCCAAAAATTTTCCTGGTATGACCTCGTTAAATATGATTATAGTGCAAAGACCTACTGTTATTAACCTGCTGTGGGAATAAGAAAAGGGAAGCATTGCATGCCTTGAACAGATCATGCACCTACCTGGGGGCTATCTGCCTTCAGAGCTGTCACTATTGGCCATCAGGCTAATAGCCCCTCTCATCAGTCTTACACATTTCCTTCTACCAAAATTGACACATATAAATAACTCCATATGAGCACACTTTCATATAGATCTCTAATTCCTTGTCTGATTATGCATTTAGGATAATTTCCTAAGAGTGAAATGCTGGCAAAAGTTTTTGACCATATTTTAAGCTTTTTGATGTTAGTTACCAAATTACCCTCTTGAATATTTTTTCATAATTTACATTTCCATCAGTAGAAAATAAGAACACCCAATACACAACATTATTAAAGATCACACATTTTTTTCATGTATTTTCCATGATTTGTTGTCAGATATTTATTTTTAATTTTTAGCTTTAAAAATAAGACTCTTTCAACATCTTGATGCATAAAATACTTTCTCTTTTGAAAATTTTCCTTGCCTTTGGATAGATTTCTTTGATCAAAAGCTTATATCAAATTCTTTTCAGAAGAAGATAATTATTTCTCTATTCTTTCCCCGAATAGCGATTGAGGACCTACCATGTATGTGTGTGACACTGTTCTAGGTTTTTCAGCATGATGAGGGCCCCAGACTAGTGGCTGATTCTATCTGAAATGTGTTTACTGTTTTCTATGCATGGAAAAAAGCCCCATATTCTCTCATGACTCCTGTATGCCACTGTCTTTGTCAACTAATCTCCTGGACATGGGTAAAAGACCTCTTAGTCCTGTGTTCGCTCTTATCCTAGATCATACACATAATCCAGGCACAGAGAAATAGAGAAGAATGCCGTAAGTTTTAGCAGGCACTGCTTTCGAAGAGAACAATTGCTACATTTATGGCCGGGATTTGTACTCGGTAGTTCGGAAGTCCCCAGGCAGACTACAAACTGACAAAAGGTGTGGAGTCTCTCATTTGTACAGACTGGATTCATCACAAATTTACCAGGTCAAGAATACCAGGTAAAGTATTTCAACCTTCAGCTGCCGATCATAAAAAAATATGGCGAGGTTCCACAGAACCCTCATAAACTGCATATTGTTACCAGAATAAAAAGTACAAGGCGGCGTCCATACTGGGAAAAGGATATAATAAAGATGCTTGGATTAGAAAAAGCACATACCCCTCAAGTCCATAAGACTACCCCTTCAGTGAATACAAAACTAAAAGCAGTCAAGCATTTTATAAGAATTCAGCCCCTGAAGTTGCCCCAAGGACTTCCCACAGAGGAGGATGTGTCTAACGCGAGCCTCAGGAGCACCGGGGAGTTAGTAGTACAGTGGCGTCTGAAACCTGTGGAGCCCAAAGCGGTGAAGTCCTGATGCCAGAGAAGCTTCAGATTAGAAAATGCAAATCTTTGTTATTTAAAGATAGTGAGAAAGTGTTTCATTAAAATATGTTATAAATACCAAAAAGAAAAAGAAAAAGAAATAGAGAAGAGAGCCAGCCACTGTCCTCCTGGGTCTCATGTCAAGAAAACAGGGAACCAGCAGTTAGCGTAATGGCTATGTCACTGGACTCCCATGTAGTTGACCGCGGTTCACATCCCGGACCCGGTGGCTTAGAACTCACGCCGGGCGCGTGTGCGTGCGTGCCCAAGATCCCGAGAGGAGAATGGAGGAGAAGGGATTGTGGCGTGACCATC
The DNA here is from genome assembly GCA_026018925.1 of Tupaia tana. Classification (NCBI taxonomy): domain Eukaryota; kingdom Metazoa; phylum Chordata; class Mammalia; order Scandentia; family Tupaiidae; genus Tupaia; species Tupaia tana. The sequence goes on along the minus strand of JAKSZU010000010.1, from coordinate 42,332,489 downwards.
CCCTCTGGGGGGTGATTTCTCGCTTTTTGTCTCTATATCTCTCTCTGTCTGTCTGGAGAGCGCACACACCTGGACTCTCACATTGCTCACCGCAGTTTGAGTCCTGGGCTTGAAACTCACGCCAGGTGCAGGAGCATGTAAGCCCAAAATCCTGAAAAGAGAATGGAGTAGAAGGAATTGCAGCAGGCCAGCCCCTTGGGGATGGTGATTTCTCACTTTCTGTCTCTTTTTCTCTGTCTCTCCCTCTCTGTCTCTCCATCAAGTGCATGTGCTCTATAGCAAAAGAACTCCCTGGGAAAAAAAGAAAAGAAAAATAAAACAGAGAGGTTAAAAGATACATTTTTTTTTAAGATAAATTTTTCCTTGCCAGAGAGATAGAAAGCAAGAAATCACTCTCCAAGGGAGGTTGGCCATGTCGCAATCCCTTCTCTATTCTCTTCTCCGGATTATGGGCATGCACACACATGCACCCAGAATGAGTTTTAAACCACCAGGTTTGGGACTTGAACTGCGGTCGACTACTTGGAAGTCCAGCAATGTAACCATTACACCATCTGCTGATCCCTAAAAGATACATTTTTTTTTAAAGATGGTCATATTAATATTGTGAATGTAAACTTTTTTACTTTAAATGTTATTTATTTTGGGAACCAGCAGTTAGCGTAATGGCTATGTCGCTGGATTCCCACGTAGTCGACCGCGGTTCGCGTCCCGGACCCGGTGACTTAAAACTCACACCGGGCGCATGTGCGTGCATGCCCAAGATCCCGAGAGGAGAATGGAGGAGAAGGGATTGCGGCGTGGCCATCCCCCCTGGGGGGTGATTTCTCGCTTTCTATCTCTCTGTCTCTCTCTGCCTGTCTGGCAAGCGCACGCGCCCTATAGCAAAAACCTCTCCAGAAAAAGAAAAAAAAATGTTATTTATTTTTACTACTAGTAATCACTTGACAACATTGAAACAAAATATCTAAAAATTTTATAAAAAGATAGTGAGCTCTTGTAATATTTTAAATTCTTTTTCAAACTTTATTCATTTGCTTCTTCCATGAGCAAGTGATACAGAGGAAGAAAGCAAGAGAGGAAGGGAGACAGACAGTACCTCAGCAGGATCCTGATGCCACAAACTACTCCTGGACACAAAGTCTGAACCTTCCTAACAGTGTTAGCCTCACAGAGCCTCATATTTTACCAATGTGTCACCATCTAGTTCCTTAGCATGCTTTAAAACCTGACCTCCAACATCTGTACATCTTTCCTCACAACTCATGCTAGGTTATTTGCTACTAAGTAGAGGATTCTTTTATGAGGGAGCCCATTTTTTAACCTTTGAGTTGCCTTGAAGGGTTCGACATCTAATACAGTCTTTGGAGAGTAAAGAGGCAGGGTGAGCCACTCGAGTTGTGGGCAAAAACTGGTGACTGATAAAATAAGGGAAGCATCAGAGCAAGGGCTATTGCTATGGGTCGTGTGTTTTTGCTCCTCCTTAACTCCAAGGCCACCATCCACAACTGTTTCTGATCAGTAAGTCTGGCTTCCTCACTCGTACCATCATACAAAAGACCGCTGAAAGATTTTTGGCTGTGATCTTTTCTCCCTTCATTTTGCTGATAAATCCTGAAGATTACTTAATACAGCAAAGATTGGAAGCTTTGATAAGTCTGAGAAACACATTTGCTTCTCTTGGCAATGATATCCAACCAGTTTTGTCCTTGCAACAGCAGTTTAACTGGCTTCACAGCTACTACTTATTTCAGCACCATTGCGTTGTTAAATATACTATAATTGCAGGTTGGCTGCAGTATTCTAAGATGTAATTTTCTTATCATGTTCTTAAGCTGGCCATCCAGCTGCTCAATACCCTAGAAGGTTTCCTTTGTTCATAGTGTGACAGTTTCTCTAAAATGCTTTGTGTTGACCATGCTCTGAGGGTAGACTATTCATTCAGTATGATTCAGGGCTGTATCCATTATTATTACACATTTTTTAACACCTGTATCTTAGCTTCCCAGTTAGAGTATGCTGCTGACATATGAGATTTCAGAGTCACAAAATACATACAATCACAAAGGAAAGAGTAAACACAGTTTCTGATGGCAAGGCAAGAACTCCTCATCCTCATCCTTGGTGCCGCCACAGTGATGTCAAAACCACAGAGAGAGGGAAGGACTATCAGATGGGAGGTACGTGTCACTGTCTCCAGAGCTAGAGCTGCTCTCACTCAAGACAGGTCCTGGAGAGCTGCCAGAACCTCCAAGGCTGTGGCAACATTCTGCATCAATGTGAAGGACTCTAATCTACCATCAGCATCACCTGCGACGTTAGAAATGGAGCATCTCAGGAGTGGCTCTGTTGCCTGGTGGTTGGTGCAGCCAGATCCCACATTGCCAACAGCTTGATTTGAATCCTGGATCTGGTAGCTTCAGAAACATGTTGGGCACATGTGAACACTTTCCCGAAATCCTGAAAGGAGGGAGAAGTGGAGGAAAATAGATTATGACTATTCCCCAAAAAGGGTGCTTTCTCTCCTCTCTCCTCTCTCTCTGTCTCTAACAAGTGCATGTGTCCTCTAGAAAAAAAAGAAAAAGAAAGAAAGAAAAGGAAATCTTCCCTAGCCAGAAAGTGTTTTTTAACAAGATCCCCAGGTAACTTACATGCACATTACAGTTGAAGAACCAGGTCATTACTGGTTTAGGTCTGTAGTTGCAAACTCTTACTGTGCAATAGAATCACCTAGGAAATTGTGTATTAAATTCTCAAGCTTGGGACCCATTATAATAGTTTGTTTTTTGTTGTTCAGAGCTGTGTATTTGATCTTTTATTTTTTTAAATCTAATTCGAATTTTTTTAAAGTTCCGTATGCAACTCTGGATGAGAACCATAGGCCAGAAACCTATAGCTATTCCTATTGCTTATCAATACTCCTTAAATGTCTATTCAGGTCAAAGACCCATATTCAGATCAAGAAAAGTTTGGACCATATAATGATGACCCAAAAATGCTCTGGAAGAAAATACTAAAGTTAACTGAACTGATGAGTCCAAGAAAGATGATTAAATTTAAGTGTATTCTGATGTATTTAGGAAGCAAGGACTATTTAATTTCTCTATGTACTTGTGGTAAAATAAAACCAACAAATGTGACTTGTCCCCTCCCTGGTGTTCTGACTTTCAGTGTGGATAAATTTAATATCACAGTGCTTTCAGGCCCTGATAGGGTTTATAACTATGGTAAAATTTTGACATGAAATAAATTTTGATCCAGGTTTGGTTTTATTTGGATGTTATAACTAATAGCATCTTAAAGTGCCTGGAATTATATTACATTCGATTCTGTGGATTTCCTCAGTTTATAGCTAGCTGTATCATTGCCCAAGAAAACTGGTGTGATGCCCCTAGGAGGGTCAGAGAAATCACAGACTTCCTGTAAGCACCTTGTAGCATGTCCTGCAGACTCTGCTAAGCCACCCAATGCACCATGTTGTGGCTTGAAACCTGAGTGACATTCTAACAAAATGCCATATATTTTTGCATGCAATTGGTATATGACCTCATAATCAAGGCCAACACTAATGTTTCAAAAGTCTCAGCATAACACTAGGGAAATTTGATTCTTGACTGTCCTAAAAAAAGGTTAACAGCCTATTTGTTGATGCAAGCAAAGGATAATGGTCAAAACCAGGATAATGGCAGACTGCTTTGGACTCATGTAAGTATTATTTTATTAATATGCACTATTTACTTCCCAAGACCAAGTTTTGTTTTTTTTTCCTTTTGAAAAATACATTTGACTTCATAATTAGACAACAAACTTCATTCGAAAGTCAAAACTCAGAAGGATATATAGTGAGAAGTCTCTTCCTAATTCCTGTCTCTCTCTTTATCTCTCTCGTTTTCCTCCAGAAGTTTGTTCATCTTTAATGAAATAGAGAGAGGGAGAGAGAAACACAGATACTACTAACAGGGTCCTGTCTCACTGTGACCCTCCCCCAGTCTTCTAGCTACCCAGAATTGACACGGGATGTAGCTTATCTTATGTTCAGAACAGAGTAAATAAATATTGGTTATCATTGGCTGATAGGTGACAAGGGATTATATGACTTCTGGCTAAGAACTTTTTTCAATTGAATTTTATTGGATATATTTTAAATGTAGAACATGATATACACACACACACACACACACACACACACACACACATATATACATATATATATATATATACACACACCTGGTAAAATGATTACTAAGTCAAGAAAATTAACATATCTATTACCTTCTATAGTTACTGTGTATGTGTGTGTATTAAGAGTGCTTGAAATTTACTCTTAGTAAATTTCTAGAGTATGATATGATATTATTAACTATAGTCTCATTAGTTTTCTAGGCTTATTTATTCTATATAAATATTCATGGCTGCATGTTTATTCTTTGACTCATTTCTTGCCTGTCCCTGCCCCTGACAATCACAGTTCTACTCTCTGGTTCTGTATTTTTTTTTTTTTTTTTACTTTTACAGGTTCTAAATATAAGTGAGCTCTTACAGTATTTTTTAAAGCACCTTGTAAGAAATATCTGCATTCCCATGTTCATTGCATTATTATTTACAATAGCCATGAAATGGAAAAATAAAACCTACATGTCCTTTGACAGACAAATAGATATAGTATATTATGCAAACACATGCACATGAACATACACACATGAAGGCCTTTCAAAAAATTCATGAAAATGTGTATTTTATTATGGAAGAACTATGCATCATTTTTTTTAAATACACTAAAAGGAACTTGTACTTTAATGCCATTTCCATATAAACTTTTGAAGTACTCTTGTATTATATACACAATGGAATATTATTCAGCCTTATAAAAAGAGGGTTCTGTTAGTTTCAAGGTGTTCTCAAACTGGAAAAAGTTTTCATTCATTGACCATGAATGTCATTATTCAAACTGTTCATTAAGCAATCACAGAGACAGTGAGACTGACAGCTCACCTAAGCTCATGGAGCCATATGGGTGCCCCATGGAGAAAGTGAGACAGGTCCTTGTTCCCAGTTCACAAGCCACAGGCTCCATTGTTATATGAGCAACAGTGAGAGGATATATATCTCCCAGGGCCATTTGCATTTCCTGTGGTTCTCTGCAATCCTTTCAAGTAGTTACCTCTACTTCAATTCTTTTTCAGCCAAATTCTAATCATCCTCCAATTCCTCCATGTCCTTCGCGTCTGTGCTGAGTAAACCTACTATTCAATAATACTAGGGACTCTGCTGTTCTTCACATCTATAGGGGAGAGTGTTTCAATTTCAGTATCTTCATCACACAGAGGTAAAAACCAGAAAGGATTAGAAAATGTACTGAAGGCTACCCAACAAGTATGCGGACAACAGGGGAAGTCTGGGTCCCAGAGCCAATTTGTCCAGCCTCTGAATCACAGTTACTGAAAATTCACCCTAGAAAACCCGCTGATACTTTCTCCAATAGGAATGTCTTAAATCTCTTCCTCCTTAAAACTCGACATAGTTCTCATTGTCTCCTCAGATTTGGTATTTCTTTGGATGCTAACTGGTGCTATCCAATACAGCTTTAAAATCACTTTTTATTCTTCTGGAATTTCATTTCAAAGGGACTTCCAAGGTTATTTAAGTCATCTTCCCATCAAATGTTTGTTTCCTCATAAGCAGCCCTGACAGATGATGATCTTCATTCCTTTTCTTGTTTCCTTATGATGTCAGGAATTGCCTTGTTAGCAAAATTGACTCTCATGTTTGCTAGGAAACTATTCCTTACATTAGGCTAAAATTTGTTTCCCTATCATTTCTACCCATTAGTCAATTGGTTATGAAGAATAAGTCAATGTATTTTCCAGGTGGCAGAATTTCAGATATTTGAAATCAAGATCTTTAAATTTCTTCAGTTGCCTCTTTCCTGATCCACATCCTTGGTCCCTTCACCTGTTCCTTACTGGAAAAAATTCTGATCAGTTTAGTGGACTTGGACTTGCAGACTGTTCTTCATATCCCTGTTTCATCTGTTCCCTCAGTCCTTCCCCTCATTCTTCTCTTTCCGAGATCCTATTTGTCTCTCAAGTCCAGCCTAGGTACTACCTCTTCCATAAAACCTTATGTTATTTCCCCTATGTCGGATGATGTATACAAAGCATGTCCACACAATCAGCTCTCATTGGGCACCCTTGTAGCATGAAACAAGAACTTGTCACAGCTTGACTTTCAGTTTTTATTTTGTTTTGTCATATCACACACTAGAATGAAGAGCAAGTGTCAGTTTTTTTCTCTTCATCCCACCCATCACCAATCACAGTGCCTGGAGCATTTTAGAAGAAATATGCTGAGAAAGGAGAAGAAAGAAGTAAAATATGCAGGTCTCATTTCACTACTGAGATGACAAGCTCAGTGAGGCAAAGGTCCTAAATTGTATACAAACTCTTCCTACACCAGGGTTACTTAGACTGTCAGAAATGATCAGTTATGAATTGTCTTCATTAGGATAGATTTTGGCATTAGTTCATATCAACTCATTTCCCACACATGCAAAGAAAGATAAAGTTATTAAAAATTTTCCACAGTTTAGGAACAAAAGCTCTGCAGTTAGAGTATGAAGTGATGCATCTTCACTCATCAACAGAAATGGAAGAGGACTCACCTTCTGTCTCTTACATTTTCCCATAAATAAAGGAACTGATATATTGGGTCATCAGAAAAGCCATGACACATTGACTTTTCTGATGACCCGATACATGAGGCTGCATAGACCTGTCCTGGCTTTTCTCAGAAACTCTATTGGTATTACAGGGAGTTTACTAAAGCACTTTTTATTGAAAAGTGTCAGCAGCAAGGCAATGCTTTTGTTCAATTATCCTGACAAAGCCAGGGATCAACAGGAGAGGACAGGGAGGAAATGTAAGCCAGATCAACTTCAGAAACCCAATGATTGCTACTTGTTGCCAGATTCCTCATGTAGATTCATGCTGTGTCCTCTTCTGCTTTTATCAGCTTTTGGGCCTTGAAGGTCCTGCTTCCTCTGAAACAGGGAGATGTCCCTCCACATCATGCATATATCATATTAACTGTCCTTCAAATCTGCTGCCTTCCCCACAGATGGCCCAGGAAAGGACATAAAATGTGACTCTTTCCTCCCAGGACCTAGAAGTATATTTCCTTCATCCCAGAGAAACCCACTTTGTGAAATTCTCACTGGATATCTGTACTGCTAAAATGAAGTGTGGAGCTGAAATCATCTGCCATTTATCGAATACTTTTTCATAACATTGCCAGTATATCTCTGATGTGGGTTTCTGTTCTCTGAATACTTCGGTGATAGAATATTCCAAAAATATTCTCAAATTAAAAATAAATTAGGTTTATCAGAATCCCACACAGTCAAACTTCATGTCCTCTTGATATGAAACAAGTTGATTGGGAGTTGTCAATGCCTCAAAATCCTAATGCAACATCCCCATCAGTAGAAAATGTGAGCAAAGAAGAGGAGATGGAGAACTCTCATCTTCCCTAAATTCAAACCAATTCTTCTGTTCTCACTCTCCATATTTAACTCTATTGTGAAAAAAAAAAATACCTAACTTTCACTATTCTAAAAAAGAGAAAATATGATGAAAAGTCATTTCACATAGAGTCTAATAGTCTGGTTTCCATGTTGACAGAACATTATTAGTGAGCATGCATACGTATGACTGTCAGAAAACAAAGGTGAGATGGAGAAAGATAAGAAAGGGGCTGTGCTTTTGTGGTAACAAAAATGCAGCTGTGTGTCTAGAAATCACTGTACAGTGTAACTAGGCACAGGGATAAGTCAGATGAAAAACACTAACAGAGGATTTACATCCTAGGCAGCTACTTTTCTCTTTGTCTATTCACCTTTAGGTAAAGGAGAATTTTTGAAATATAGTAGAGAGAGCAGAGGAAAAGAGATGTTTCTTTCTCAGAAAACCAGCAGATTGCATCTGATTCAACTTTGGGTCTTTGGCCCTGAGCTCAGTACCCTGCTATTTAGTGGGTTCTTGTTGACACAGTGGCTGATCACTCATGGGAAGCTAATAGGTAAGAGCATCCTTGGAAATGGATTCAAAGATGGGAAAGGAGTATCGAACTCATTGGTAAGACTAAAACACAGGATGGTTTTCAATCCATTCCCCAATGGTACTGGTTCCAATGTCTAAGACCAATGTTATAAACATATCTAAGGTGGTATAAATGTTTAACAGTGCCAGTCTTCTATGAGAAATCTCTAGGGATTTCAGCCTGAGATAGAGGAGTAAGAAGGAATGTGAAAGTCTGAGATGTCAACCACAGAGACTATCACTAAAGTTCAGCAATCCTAAGAGATTCTGAGCGCTCTAGGCATGGCCTCAGAAGAGCAGTCACAGTCACTGCAGATTCACATCTTGTGGCTCACTTTATCAGCTGTTCAGGTACACCACCAAGAAAAATTTAAAAGTCATCAGAGCAATCCAATGACACTTCAATTCATGAGAATCGAATCACCATGAAAAATCAGGAAACCCCTTTCTCTGAACTGCACATTTACTTCAAGAAACAAGTTTGCTAGAATATTTATGATTGTTTTTCAGTAAGGGTCTAGAGGTCAGTGCTTCTAAAGAAGGAGGGCAAGTAATTAGAAAGAAGAATAATAAAAAAAAATTGCACAGAGGTTAAAAACTCAAAACTATGCAGTTAAAAGAAAACAGAAGCAACAAATAGACTAGATGGTAATGCAAATATAAAAGACCACCTTGAGATATTCAGTCACAACTCATATTTCTCCTTTGTAACTTATTATTTTTAATTTCTCATTTTTATAATTAGTTTAGTTGGCTTGCCTATTTCTTTTCTTCATAGAACTAGCATATTTATTTAGTTACAGAGTCTACATTTTAAAAAATCTAATAAATTTATCCATTTATCTTTTCTTAAATTTTATTTTTTAAATTTTTGCCATAGTGCATGTATGCTCACTGGAGAAAGACAGATAGAAACAGAGAGAGAGGGAAAGTAAGAAATCACTCCCCGGGGTGAATGACCACACCATAATCACTTCTCCTCCATTTTTCTCTCTGGATTCTGGCTATGCACACACACATGCCTGGCGTGTTTTCTCAAGTTATAGAGTCCAGGATTAGAACTATGGGGTAGGCTGTATTTGTGATCCAGTGCCGTAACCACCATGCCACCTGCTGGTCATTTATTTTTATTATTTTCTTTTGATAAACTTTATTGTCTTATTTCTGTTCTTTTGAGTTGTGAATTTATTTTTATTTTCATTAATATTTAACACTAAATTTTCTTCTGATCACTGCTTTAATTGTATTCCATGCATTCCAATATGTTGTATAATACATAAATATAATGGTCTCATGAGACAGAAAAAGACATAGACAAAAACAGACAGCCTCAACAAGGTCTTCACACCGTGGTACACTCCCAACCTTGGCCAACCTAGTCCATGGGCACACAAAACAAGGACCTTTCCATGGGGGTCCAGTTGTGTTGGCACTGTGTCACCATCTGGCCACAAGAAAAAAGACCTTTTTAACAAAGATGTCATTATCTACTATTTATTTCTTGTAATCATGAATATTTCACTTTAAGAAAAAACTTGGCACTTCCTTTGTATGTTCTATGAGTGATATGAGTGACTAAGAAGGAGACATGTTCTCCATCATGAAATTGTACATTTTGACATATAAATATATTTATAAACATTACCTCATGGATTGCATGAATATTTTTAATAATTTTACTTATTTTTGTCTACTTGACTTGTTTAGACTATAAACAATATATTAATTTATCCTAGGAAGAATTGCCTCTATTTGTATATACATCTCCTATAGTTTTTTAAGAATGTGGTTGCTATACTCTTTAGTATACATTATGCATGTATCCCTAGCTGTTACAGCTCATTTTCAGTAGTGGCCTTTTTATTGCAGGATGTTTTTCTTTGTAACAATTAATTTGGTGGGCACAGTGAAGAAGACTGAAGTCTACTTTGTAAAGTATCAGGATCACATCAGTGCTTGCCTGTTTGTTTTGTTTTGTTTTCATTTGCTTAATTTACCTTTGTCTAATTATTTTATTATGGTTTTAGCCTTTCCTGATCATTTTAAATATGTCTTTTGTATCACAGAGAGTTGATTTTTTTTTCAAATCCTCTTTTAGTAGGTACAATAACCCTACCTACCTTTATTGAAATGATTGGCGTGTCTCATCATATCTCTCAAATAGTAATAGAGTTCGATGTGTGTTTATTGGGTTTCTTCTGGGTATGGCCAGTTTTTTTTTTTTTATTTAAAAAATTACTTATTTTGATGCTTAGGATATACTGCATTTGTATTCTTTTTTTTTTTTTTTTTTTTTGGAGAGGTTTTCGCTATAGGGTGCTTGCGCTTGCCAGACACAGAGAGAGACAGAGAGACAGAAAGCGAGAAATCACCCCCCAGGGGTGATGGTCACACCGCAATCCCTTCTCCTCCATTCTCCTCTCGGGATCCTGGGCACACGCGCCCGGCGTAAGTTTTAAGCCACCGGGTCCAGGACGCGAACCGCAGTCGACTACGTGGGAGTCCAGCAACATAGCCATTACGCTAACTGCTGGTTCCCAAAGCTCATCTTCCCGTAGTCGGCAGGATTCGAACCTGCGCGGGGAGACCCCAATGGATTTCTAGTCCATGGCCTTAACCAATCGGCCACGACTACTGCTGCATTTGTATTCTATTATAACCTGTACACTATACCTTTTTTATTGCCTATGATCTTTTGCATTACCCAGGCTTCAACTATTTGGTTAGTCAATTTTAAAAGTGATGACTTTCACTTTTTTACCTATGTAATCAATTAGCTTTTTTTATTTCCCCTTATCTTTCTTCTTTGTCTCTTTTTATTTGCCTTATTTCTATTTCTGAAAACATATCACATTTGAATACTACTGTTTTGTCATTGCTTGCATTTTTGTTTTAGTTTCACATGTAGATATAAGTCTATTTGATGTTTACTGTTACTCATTTTGCCAAAGTTTCTTGAACTATTTCTTTCTTGGTAGAGCTCCTTCCCTAATAAATTACTCTAAAAGATTAATAAAACGTGTATTTTCTATATAAGTTCTTGCTCATTTATAACTGCTTCTATGGAGCTGATATCTAAAGTCAAGCTTGGCTGAAATATAATATCCTTTGTTCCAACTGCCTTTCACAGGGTTCTTGGAAATATTTCACTGCTCTTTCGCTGTCAAGGTGTCTGATGTTATCTCAATTATTTTTACCTTCAAGACTCTTGGTCTTCTTGTCTGGAATTTCTGAGAAGTTGTCTGTTTAAACTTTGTTTTGTTTCATACTTAAAATCTAATAAATTTATCAAAACATGACCAGGAGTTAGCCATCCCAGGTCTGTTTCTTTGGCAGTAAATAGCTCTTTTACAGGACTGCTTTTATTTGAGGAAATTTACTTTATATTACAGCTTTAAATATTAATTTTGCTGCATTTATTTTATTTATCATTTTTAGGGGCTCCAATTAGACATAAGTTGTATTTTCTTTTTTTGATCTTTTGTTATGATCACATTGTCTTTATTTCTTTCTAACTCTTTATTTAATCTCATTTACTTTCTTGTCTACTTTCAAGCCTTTTCTCATTACCTCTTATTATATTATTAGCCAAAAATGTCTTCTCCTTGATACTTTGCAGTTTAGTCTCCATCTTCAGGAAGATTTTTGTCTTTGCTTCAATTTCATTCCCATGTTAAGTCAGCTCTCATTTTATATATTTCTGGGGTTTTGTGCATGTCTGTTCTGAGTTTTGAATTTCTGATTTAATTTTTTTCACATCATCACATGCTTATTTAAGAATCAGGACCAGCAGGCGTTGTAATGATTATGTTGCTGGACTTCTACGTAGTTGACTGTGGTTTGAGTCCCAGACCTCGTGACTTAAAACTCTTTCTGGGTATGTGTGTGCCCAAGAACCTGAGAGGAGAATGGAGGAGAAGGGATTGTGGTGTGGCCATCCTCCCTAGGGTGTGATTTCTCACTTTCTGTCTCTCTGTTCTCTCTGTCTTTACAGAGAATACACACACACCCTAAAGCAAAAATATCTCTTTTAAAAGAAAAAAGAAGAGAAAAAAAAGAAGAATTCAGGTTGGCCATTGTGTTATGGTGTTATTCTACTATGTATGTATTTTATTTGAAGGGGATTCAGTGTTATGGATACTGACTGCTCTTTTTCATTTAATTTGTACTGTCTTATTTCAGTGAGTCAGCACATGTCAGGATTATACTAAATAGGAATGAAGTTTCTGCCTGTTTTGAGTTCTTATTCCAAGAGCATCACTTTTTTATGTGTAAAGGTACATTCCTTCTAAATCATTATACTGGTTTTTTGGAGGGTGGGCAGAATAGTGTTTGATGCATATCCCATTGAAACAATTTTTTTTTAGAGAGGTTTTTGCTATAGGGCATGTGCACTCGCCCAAAAGACAGAGAGAGACAGAGAGACAGAAAGTGAGAAATCACCCCCAAGGAGGGATGGCCATGCCACAATCCCTTCTTCTCCATTTTCCTCTGGGGATCCTAGGCATACACACACACACCCTCAGCATGAGTTTAAGCCACTGGGTCCAGGACTAGAACTGCGGTCGACTACATGGGAGTCCAGTGAAGTAGCCACTGCACCATTTGCTGGTCCCAAAACAAAATTTTATTTTTTATCACATATCATTCCTTTTCCTCCACAGCAAACCTTATGACCTCATTATCCCATTACGCTCTTCTCTCCTCACCCACATATCTCCTACTCCAGTGCTGTCCTCCCTCCCTGAGCATCAGTACCTTCCCAAATCTGAACCTTTCCCCCATACATCCCCAAGGACATTTCTTTTTCCTTCTATTAACTGGTGCTCTCAGTCATCAGACCTCATCCTATTCTTAGAATTTCCCCACTCGAGTGGGACTTCTTTTTCTGGAGATAATTTTATCTAGTTCTCATGACCACAGACCACTGTTTCCCTCTAGTCATACCTATGCAGAGTCTGTCTGATTATTATTGGGCCCTGTGAAGGCTCTTCAGGATGTGGGTGCCCATTTCCACACCCTAGTCTATGAAATGCACATCTATCAGATGTGCTCTAGATGGGGCTGAGCAGTTTTCTTGTGTCTCTATGTTGAGCTCTGGAGATTTCAAATTATATGTGGACTGTAGATGTATAATCATCTATTATTATCATCTTGAAAACATAATTACCTTTTTAATGCAAAGATTTTTTCCATAAAAGTGTATTCATATTGCATATAAAATTTTGTGTTATTATATGTGAATAGCTATTCTTTTTCCTATCACTGCACAGTGTAAAATATTTTCAATGGCTTCATATTTCATTCAGTTGATTTTAATTACTTACTCATTTATTTAACTGTACCTCCACTACTAGACACTGATAAAAATGCAGCTCTTTTCATTCAAAGTTATTTCCTCAACTTAGATTTCATATAGTATTTTCAAATTATTTTCCAATCTCTCATATTCATTTAAACTCCTATATATAGTCATGACTTGCTTAACAATGGGCAAATGTTTTGAAAAATGCCTTGTTAAGCAACTTCGTTGTTATATGAATATCATAGAATATACACAAATTAAGATGTCTATAGCTTCGTACCACCTAGGATATATAATATAGCCTATTACCATCTTAAGAGACCACCATCATATGTTACAGTCTGTTATTGACCAAAACCTTATTATGTAGCATATGACTGTATACAAAAACCTGTTTGTAGCCTGCTCACGTAGTTTACTGCTGCGGCAGCTCTGTGCTATGACAGCTTGGCTACCTACATTTCTAAAACTCCTTTCCCCGATTGGCTCAGGATAAGGACTGGACACCGCAGAAATTTGCATGCAAATTGGCAGTTATTTGTGAATCATCAGCTCTACTAATGCTGTGAATGCTGGTGGAAGGGCCAGACACTAAGGCCATTGAGTACATGGTTTCTAACCTCACCTCATTGACATGGAAAGCACCTAAGCCTGCAGATCTTTTGAGTGTCCACAGATCTTCTCCTCCTATTTCTCTCAGTCCTGGGTGCACTGGGAGCAATTCTATGACAAAGGGCCCAGGTTATTATGTCACTGGGGTTGGAGATGGTGTGAGAAAAAGACAAAAATCCAATTTATCCTAATGAGCTTTATTTTACTTTACTTTCTCATGTTTCAGACCAGTTTTCCTTCTCAGCTACTGACCTGTAGGTTCCAAAAGTAACTTCAAGTTCCAACCAAACATAAAAGTAACAGTCTTTCATAGACTTTTCTGCCTGTTCCTACAATACTGAAAGGTCTAGCCTCTATAAAGAATGTCTTATTCTATATCACACCTAGTGGTTCTGCTTCAAACTCTCACTGTCCCAACTATATACATCAGAGGTGGAATTCACAAAGATGTCCTAATATCACTAGTCCCTGCAATGCAGTCAAGGGAACTGCAAAACTCAATAGATAGTTGTGGCCCTTAGAGATAGTGATGAACAGGTCTCCAATCCGAATGAGCATCTCACTCACTGCCCTTCACTGTTAACCTCAGGTACATTTCTTCAGCATTGATTGTAAACTCTTAAGGCCAGCTACTGTGTCTCCTTAGTCTCCATACTTTTGCTATTTTTTATACAGTGCCTAACACATAGTAGCTACTAAATTAATATTTGTCAGATCTTCCTTTGAGAACTTCAATTATTAAACCCTCTGTCTATCATCCCAAAGTTATTCATTGAAATGCATGGAGAATTGCCCACCACAACTGGGGACTTTGAGAGTATAATAAAAAAATCTTAGTGTGCCTCATTCTAAAGACAACTGATGTAGCACCAGACAAAGGAGAGAAGATAACATATCCATTCTGTGCAGTAACCAAAAAAACAAAAACACAAAATATTTATTGCAAAGTTTTTTAAAGTGTCGCTCATACTTACAAATGTTGTGCTGTAGACATATGTCAACTAAGTGTGCCTCCGGCACAAAGAATGCAAGTGAACAGAAATATTTTAATTTGAGCTACAGTACACATCATGGTTGACAGTTTTATGATGAGTCTCATAGCTTCCATATGCTGTGAGTGATGACTAAGCTGTTTACCTTCATTCCAAACTTTGAAGCAAATGGTAGAGGAACAGAGGCGCAAAGATGAAAGAGATTGAGCATACAGTATGCATCTGTTGTATGCTGGCCTCTGAGTTGAGTGAATTTTATTTCAGTTTAGTAAATGCTCACAAAGACCACAGGAGAAAACCATTGTTCCCATTTAACACATACACATAAAAATAAACTCAGAGAGGATACATAACTTGCTTAAATTCACACAGTTTGTGATTTACAGAGCTGGGACTTTATCTTAGATCTATTCAATGACAAAGTCATTGTTTATTTTACTCATGTGCAGAAATAAGAAGGTTGCTTTTTTTAGATGGACAAGACAAGATAGAAAAGTTCTGGCACAGTAAGAGATGATATCTCTGTGCTTCTTTCCCCCCAGGATATCCTATTACAATGGTCATAAGATAGGAGAATTTAAAAAGTGTCTTGAACAGGCTTTGTCTCCAAGGCTTCTTGTAGACCATAATTCAGGAAAAGTAGAAGAGATAAACTCTTTACTTTACTCTCTAGAAAGAAGGAATATGTTGTTTAAGAGAGGGTTTGGGGTTAGGAGAATTGCAAATAAGTCAGTCCAGTAAAATATTGGTAGGGCTGGTAATGGGAGCTTTGGATGAGACAGGTTTGGTTTCGAGTCCTGGTTCTGTCACTCACTGTGCAAACTTAAGTCATGTGACCCTCCTGAATTTCAGCTTCCTCACCTGAAATGTGGAATATTCCTCCATAGAATTACTCTGAGGAACACTGGCGTCACTTGGTGTTGACCCTCTGATGGTTAGCACAGGTGTAGTACAGAATGAATATCAATTGCTTCCATGTTTAAACCCAAAAGGGTCCCAGAATAACACATAACATTGAGTGTGTGATGTCAGCAGAAGCTTATAGGGAAAGAAGCAGGAGGACATGCTGGCAATCTCTGCAGTCAACCAGCTATGGGGTGACTTGTGTACTTGTCTATGGATTAATAACTAAAGACTCTTAGGACCGGCAATTGGTGTAATGGCTATGCTGTTGGACTCCAATGTAGTCGACCATGGTTTGAGTCCTGGACCCAGTAGCTTAAAGTCACACCGGGGGCATCTGCATGCATGCCCAAGATCCCAAGAGGGGAATAGAGGAGAAGGGATTGCAGTGTGGCCATCCCCCCTAGAGGGTGATTTCTCACTTTCTGTCTCTCTGTCTTTCTCTGTCTTTCTGGCAAGTACACACACCCTATAGCAAAAACCTCTAAAAAAAATAAATAAATAAAATAACTAAAGACTCTTTTCTCAACTGTCCAGCTACACTGAAAATGTGCTACCCTCCATCTTCAGTCCCTCCAGGAAGATCCCTCATGATCCATGCTGCATTGAATTTATCTGAGAGGAATATTATGCAAAAACAATTTTTCTTCTTTGTCTAACCCAATATTCTTATCTTTTTACTTACCTTACACAACAAAAGCTTCAAGATAAATTCTCTTATAAGTTATCATTGTGTCTTATCTCAGGAACCCAATTACGTCTCATCTTTCTGCTTATTTTTAACATATTATGTATTTTTATTGCAGAATCATAGGATTCAGGAAATTATGAACCCCTGCAACTTAATGTGTAATGATTTCTATGTGTGTGTCGCTTTCTTAGGAAAGGGTAGGTTCGTGGCTTTTATCATATTCCTTTTGTATTCTCACTTCTGGTTTATATGTATGTCAATTTACATTCTTGTGGGGTACAGTGTATGTTTTTCAAAGCATGAATACAGTGTGTACTAACAAGTCACAAATATACATATATTTATCTTCAAGATTAAACATTACATTTTTTGGTGCACATTGGTTAACAGTTTTACTCATTTTTTTGAGTACTCCATAATTTTTTTATGTATCTCTGCTGAGGTACATCATTCTATAACCTCTTCCTCTTATTTACATTCATGCTGATATCCATTTTAAAAAAAATCAGATTTTTAAGCACAAAGAAAACTGCTTTAGGTGATCATTCAAAAATGTCTTGAGGCCAATAGGTGGCATAGTGATTAAGACACTGGACTCCCACATGGCTGACCATGGTTTGAGTCCCAGAAACTCCTGCCAAGTACTTGTGCACGTATGCCCAAAATTGTTAAGAGGAGAACGAAGGAGAAGGGATTGCAGCATGTCTATGCCTCCTGGAGGGTGACTTCTTACTTTCTGTCTCTGTCTCTCTGGCAAGCACACACACGCTATAGCGATAATCTTACCAGTGTTATTTAGTATTGTTCGTCTTAACCCCTTAGAGGTTACTTAGATGTAAGCAGAGGGAAAAAAGCTTCGCTAGATCAATAACAACAAAGGCATCTGGTATCTTGGTCTTACTTATTCTACCACAGGCAGAATAGGCAAATGATTTTTACTTTCTTCTGTGTTCTTCAGCCAAGTTCTCAGATAAAGGGAGCTAGATACCTTAGGTCAGTAGCTCTTAACATGCAGTCCCCTCCTCAGCAGCATTGACTCCACCAGAAAACTTGTTAGACTAGCAAATTTGGGGGTTTCACCCCAGACCGGTGGAATCAGAAAGTCTGGGGGTGGGGCCAGCATTCCCTGGTTTAGCACACCCCCAGATGATGCTGATGCACACCAAGTGTGAAAATCACTGCCCCAGGTAAAATCCGCAGCGGGAAGGTGAGAGGAAGAGGGAGGAGGGAAGAGAAGGAGAGAGGCATCCACAGGCCACACAGCCCCTACTGCTCCCTGTGCTTATCTGAGTTATCACATG
Source organism: Tupaia tana (assembly GCA_026018925.1). Taxonomy (NCBI): domain Eukaryota; kingdom Metazoa; phylum Chordata; class Mammalia; order Scandentia; family Tupaiidae; genus Tupaia; species Tupaia tana. Next base: position 42,314,589 of record JAKSZU010000010.1, on the reverse strand, counting down.
CTAAGTGACCTCTTTATATTCCTAAAATGTTTAAAACCCATCTGCTCATTTGGCCTGTGGAAGAAATTTGTTTTTTATAGTTAATATCAATATATTGAAGCTATGTAGGCAGAGAAAATGATTTTCATATTTCAATCACATAACAAATGAGGTACTGCAAGTAGAAGCTGCATTCCCTAGAGGTACCGCACTCTGCATAGCAAACAGTAATCTATTTTGCTTGTAAGCATTTGTCAATGTGTTTGTTGGAAGGCCTCCCTGTTAAAAGTCTTAGTCGTTGACAACACTCTGCAGCAGCTCGCTGGCCCGAGAGAATTCTGTTCTAGGATGAGAGCTTCCATTTTGGATTCTTCATACCAGGCTCTTCCCCCGACCAAACTTTAGACAAGATCCTCTGAGCCCTCTTTCAGACTACGCCTCATTCTTGGGCCCTGTCCTTGGCTTGCAAGACCAGTTTTAGCAAGAATCCTAAGGAAGTTTTCAGACAATATCCCAGCTTTTTTATCTGACCAAGTCCCATCTCTCACCTTTTATGCCCAAGTCCTTGGCCTGCCTTTAGCAAGAATCCTCCTAGCCTTAAAGTTTCCTCTTAATATTTTCTGTCTACTGATCTACTTATTCTGTTTCTTGGTTTTAAATCCCTAGTGGCTTTTGCTGTATTCAGAGTTTGGCTCAATTTTACTGAAGCCTTTTTCTCCTATTGCAATAGTAATAAATTTTAAAAGTTTCTTTAAAAAAATATTAATTTCCAAGGCAAATGTGTGCTCATTAGAGAGAGAGAGAGAGAGAGAGAGAGAGAGAGAGAGAGAGAGAGAAGAGAAAGCACCCATGAATCATGGGTCATCACACCACAATTCCTCCTCTATTTCTCCATCCAGGCAGATGTAGGGCATATACATACACACAGCCATCATGTTTTTCTAGCCTCTGAGGTTGGTCTTCAAACTATGGATAGCCAGTGGGGTCTGGCTCACTTAACCACCAAGCTATGGACTGGCTCTGGGGAAAAAAAAAAAAAAAAAAAAAAAAAAAAAAAAAAAAAAAAAAAAGAGGCTTTACCTCCTTTAATTAGTACCTGGCTCCATTTCTTTTTAAAACTGACCTCGGTCTATGTCTACCACCTCTAACATGCCAAAGATACTATCCCTTTGGCTGGACACTGCATATAGTGTAAACTTTTAGCATCTGTCCCCATACATTACAGACTCCAGTGAAACTGTGGCACCAGGAGAATTGAAGAAAGACCAGGGTTTCCTACTTGGAAGCCCCTTTGTTCAGGAACTGGAGATTTATTTGGCAACTCTAACCCAATGTATCCTGTTTGTATCAGTCAGTTAGACCCATCTCTCTCCTCAAGACCTTTCACAAATTTCTAAGGGTAGCAGATATCAGTATCTGCTTTGCAGCTCAGTCAAGGTTCATTTAAACCTCTTGGACTCAGTGAGAGTTGCAGGACCATAACCCCAACATTTTCTCTGGTATTCTAAGCGAGTCCTCTTCATCTCAACAAAGAGGCTTTGAATTTACGGCCTTTCTCCTGAATTGTTTCTCCTTCTAGCTGTTCAGCCTCAGGTCCAAGTCTCACTGCTCTATGGCCTACTAACCGCAGAACCAACTTGGACCTCCCAAATGGTCAGTCCTCCATTTCTGCCAACAAATTGAATCTATCACTGGTGTCATAAGTAATTAATACTCTTAGTTACCAAACATTATCCCCATATCCCCAAAATCTCCATATATTTTATTGAATTTCAGAAATGAATCACTTCGCTTTTAGAAAATGGTGTGTTGAAATTAGAGTAACTCCTACCCAGGCAACTCTGTCTTCATTAGACCTACTGTGTGCTAATGCTGTTCTTGTCACCTTAAATAATCCATATTACAATGCCATGTTTGGGAAGTAAGACAACTAGTACTGGAATAACTGTACATGAAAGTTGATTCCACACCTCAGAAAACCAATTGTTGGGAACCAGCAGTTAGCGTAATGGCTATGTCGCTGGACTCCCACGTAGTCGACCACGGTTCGCGTCTCGGACCCGGTGGCTTACAACTCACACCGGGCGCGTGTGCGTGTGTGCCTAAGATCCCGAGAGAAGAATGGAGGAGAAGGGATTGCGGCGTGACCATCCCCCCTGGGGGGTGATTTCTCGCTTTCTGTCTCTATGTCTCTCTCTGTCTGTCTGGCGAGCGCACGCGCCCTATAGCAAAAAAACCTCTCCAAAAAAAAAAAAAAAAAAGAAAACCAATTGTTTTTTCTCGACTAGTCAGTTTACTCTTGGTTAATTTAGTCAAAACCAATGAATTTATGCAGGGGTTCGTGTTGCCACAGTTTTGATGTTTGGATCTTTTGTTACTCTGCCCAGGCCTTCACTTCTAAGTTTACACTTATGATTTGGGGGTAAGTGTTCTTTCTGGGTTTTCAAGTCTAGTGGAAGCACATATACAATTTATTCATGTTTAGGAAAACATGAATTTTAGACCAAGTATGTTAACTATCAATGGTCTACTAAGTCTAAAGTGAGAGTATCTGAAGAACGAGAAGGTCGCAGACAACGTATGAGCATAGGAAACATCCAGAACTCAGACTGAGAATCTGACAGGTAGTCAGGCAGTATGGTACTAGACCCTAAAGATTGCTTGGTGGAATTTTCCAGGGGGCTCTGAATACTTTCAGTCTGAGCAAATTGTGCGGTTGTCTTTTTCTTCCTTTGGGTTAAGTGGAGTGCCTGACACCTGTGCAGGGCCCTCACTATTGCCAGCTTTTCCTGACTTTCGAACACCAAATGAACATATTAGAAGTTTCTTTCCTAAAGAAAAAAAAAATAATAATAATACTTAGGTAGTATATGGGGCTTTGCATCTTCAAAGCAGTTTCAAACATAGAGCTATAAAAATGAATGCAAAGTTATCAAAGTAATGTTATAAAGATGCCTGGGAATTACAAATGTGCATAAGTAAAATTAAATTGCAGTGATAGTGGAAGCAGTATTTTTATGCCTAGAAAATCTTAGTTACAGATTAACTGCTGGGAATACAATGGCTCTTGTATATTTAAAGTCTATATTTAAAACAATTATCAGCTATGCACATGTCCCAGTCTGGCCTCTGAGAAAAAAATAACCCATGTGTTCTGGTGGCTTTAGATGTTATCTGAAGATCCTTAGGAAAAGTTCTCACCCTATCCCAAACCATTGCCCACAGCCCTGTGTGGGTCACACCTTCCTGTTCTATCTGTGAGGCTGTAAGGATCCTTTCCTTCCCGGAGTGCCCCCTCCAGAGTGCTGGACTCAGAAGATGGAGACCTGCACTTACTATCTGTGAGCTCTGACAACAATCAAGTCAGGAAGGTTTCCAGAGTCACAGGGTTTTTATCTAAACTGTGAGATGTGTAGCATGCATCTTTTCTCTCTTTTTTGTAAGAGTATTGAGAAGATCAAAGCTGCAACATGCTCTGCAGACTCTGAGTGACCCACATACACTGAGTGATGCTCCTCCCTGTGTGGGTGCCTCACCTTCTTCCTGGCTCTCTGACCTCTCATCTGTTTGGTTATCAACTCTTAAAAGTAGGAGGGTCCTTAGCAATGATCTCAACTAGCGTACAGATACACATTCTGCAATTTCCCTGCATGTGGAAATTACCCAGCCTATTAACCTCAGAACCACTTTGGATTTATCAACCAGCTCTTCCCCTAACCTGTCCCCAAATCCTATTCATCCCTGGGCGCCAGATGCTGTGGGCACAGTCACTGTTAACACTAAAAAATGTTCAGAACTCCTACATCTCATTCATTTTTAGAAATAAATCACTGTGCCTCATAATTCAGAAAATGTCATGTCTGAATTAGAGTAACACTTATCCTATCCTAATAGCACAGCTGGGTACTGGGATGAGCTATGTGTACGTTATTTCTAACTGAGACCTGATGTTACTCTCTCAGATGTCCCTGCAGAGCTGAGGCCATGCTGCCAGCACTGGAGACGGAGAGCTTCTGTTCTCCCTGGCAGTCTTCCACCAAGCATGCCTAACCCTAGACAGGCCACAGCAGGAACACGCTCTGGTGGGAAGCACGTCCTCCTCACCTGAGTGCACACAGCACCTTGTGTCTACAACATGCTAATTGTGACAATGATGACAATCACAATAATAGGAGGAGCAGATACTGGCAGAGCCCTAACCAAGGGCCAGGTTACTGGTTCTGAGCACTGTCAACCCTACCTTCATGTATTCCTCACGTCAGTCATGAAATAACTTTTGTCTCTCTTGGATGAGGAAGGGAAGGTTAATCAGAGTGTCACATGATGCTTGGCCAGTATTAGTGGAGTGAATCATTTTATGGATGTTTTTGCTTCCAGGGAAGTAAGGTAAGTGACAAGGCTGGTTCTATTCACACATGTTGGAACTGCCAAGAAGTCAAATCCTGGTCCCTTTGCAAAAAAAATCAGAGTCAGGCCAAGGTTTAATTCATCAGGCAGCATGGAGGCCATTTGTTCTGCCATGGGTTTACCCGCCCATCCACCTCATGGGATAGATAGGACATCAGGTCCTAGTATAAGGATGCAACAATGACCTATCAGGCCCCAGAGCAGCAGCAAAGGTGCCTGCTCCATGGTTTTGGCAGACTCCCTTCAGGGTAGTGAATTCAGCCTGTCATTAACAGAGAGAAATTTGACACTCAAGGAGGGACTGATCACACATTTTTATGCAGCTCACTGGTGGCACAGTTTCTTCCAAGTCTGGCCATCCAAGGTCCCATTGAGTACACTTAATGACAAGCACTTCTTTTCCATCTAGAAGAATCACGAAGCACGAAAATGCCTTTTATGTCTTCTCCTTCTGATAAACTGCTGAGCATGGCTCCTCTGAGGTACTCAGAGGGAGTCAGTCACCCATACACATGGACTTATTTCAAGAGTGGGCTCAGCATCATTTTCTAGCTCCTGGAACCACCTCCAAGGAGAGCCCTAAGATGATTGTGGTAGGGGTTGATAAAGGGAATAGAGGGGCTGTATCTCAAGTTCCAGGACAAATAGCTCTGCCAGGACAAGCTGCAAAATCTTTCAATCCATGGCTGCCTGGCAAAGCTGAAGGCTCTTTTTCTATTGAATAAAACAACATTAAAAGGGACCAGCAGTTAGTGTAATGGCTATGTCGCTGAACTCCCATGTAGTCAACCACAGTTAGAGTCCCGGATCCGGTGGCTTAAATTCACACTGGGCGCGTGTGTGTGCATGCCCATGATCCTGAGAGAAGAATGGAGGAGAAGGGATTGTGGTGTGGTCATCCCCCCTGGGGGGTGATTTCTCACTTTCTGTCTCTCTGTCTCTCTCTGTCTTTCTGGTGAGCACACGCGCCCTATAGCAAAAACATCTGAAAAAAAAATTAAGAAATAATTTTAAAATTATTTCTTGTCCTCATCTTTCATTTCAGAATGAACAGCAAACTATGTGATGGTGTGTGGTCTATCTGGACGTAGAAAATGATGCTTCTAAGGACACTTGTGCACCTACCTGATAGGTGAACTGCCCGATACCAGATTTGCATGGCAAGGAGGGTAGCATCAGATGTACCTGTGATTCCTGGGAAAGGCAGGTCTGCCAGGCAATGACCACAGAGCTCATTGGGATAATGATAATGCCAGGGACAAGGGTGAGCACCTAAATACAACCACTGGGACAGGGAATCATATAGAAAAGTGACATTTCTGAATCCTTTCTATGAAAGAGAATAGTACATTCTCATGCTGGCTGGAGATTGAGGGCAATAAAGCATATGGAACTTCCTCACACAGCTATTCAAAGGATCTGTTTTTTTTTTTTTTTTTTCTCTCTCTCTCTCCCTCTCTCGTTTCACCTGCATCTCCATTGCAGAGTGCTTAATTGCTCCAAAGGAGTTTCCCACATTTGAATGTCTATAGCTCTCAAACAATCTAGATTAGTTCTGGAGCAATCCACCAGCCCTGCTATTTTCTTGAGAGACAAAGTTAAAGAATGCTGAAGTATGCCCAGAGAAAGAAGGCTTCTAAAAGGTCAGGTACTCCCAAAACACCATTCCTAAATGAGTACTCCTGACTACACAAACATCTCACATGAAAGCCAAATGACCCTCCTACATGCTGCTCAAACCACAATCATCGTTCCTCATGGATATAGCTTCCGACATTCATAACACATTTTGGAAGATTCTCAGAGCAGAATATTGTTGTTTCTGTGTCCTGTCCCATCCTTTCTGACCCACTGAGGTTTTTGTTTGTTTGTTTGTTTTGTTTTGTTTTCTTTGTTCTGTGCTCCAGCAGGAGACAGGAGACTGCATTATCTGGGCTGCTTCTTGGGACTCTCATGACATTTGACTATGTTTGAGTTTGGTTAAAGGGAAACACTATGATACAGGACAGAGGGAGGAGAAAATTCATGTTCCTTCCCCACTTTCTCACTTCTTTTTTTTTTGTTTTTTGGAGAGGTTTTTGCTATAAGCCGCGTGCGCTCCCCAGAGAGACAGAGAGAGACAGAGAGACAGAAATCACCCCCCAGAGGGAATGGCCATGCCACAATCCCTTCTCCTCCATTATTCTCTCGGGATCTTGGGCATGCACACACACACGCCCAGAATGAGTTTAAGCCACCGGGTCCGGGACTTGAACCGCGGTCAACTACATGGGAGTCCAACAACATAGCCATTACGCTAACTTCTGATCTCCCCACTTTCTCACTTTAACAACATGATTCTGACTGTGTGTACCTCAACAACTATGCTCTCTCTTCTATGGCTTCAACATTCTCCTACCTCTAGTAAGCTAACACCATTCTTTTCCATTCTCCTTTAAAAGAACCAGTAGATTCCTGTATCTGCCAAGTATGTATGCCTCATCTTCCCTCTGACCCTCTGGCCTCACATATGATTGGTTAAATGTCTCTCACTGATTTCCCTAAGCCTTATCTCACCTCTCCAAACAGCTTATTGATTAAATGTTTTTAATATCCCGATTTACTGTGTCTTTTACTTTCTTTTGGCATCCTGAAGGATATAAGCATTTACCTCTTCAGGATCTATTTTATTTTTAGAAATAACTATATGCCACTACAATATAACTAGAGGATAATGAGTCATGTTACTGGCTGCAAATCCCAAGAATTTTAAGGGATGAATAAACTGATCTGGATGACTAGAAATGTGTCCTCAGTATCTCTCCCAAATATTTGAAACCTGTGCATTTATGGTAAAATCCAGTATCATTATGCAATGCTCATGCTTCCAATTTGCCAGGCATCTGCGTGATACTGCATATTAGAACATGGGGTGGAAGGAAATCTCTACATCCCTCTAAAAGGCTACCTCATTAAATAGAGGTTTCTTTCTGAAATAATTTGATGTATTTTTCTTCTATTATAATAACCCCAGCTCAAGGCTCACTGACTCCTGGCTTCGCATAACTCATTGTCAAAAGTAATCTCTCTTTCCCTTGAACTCCCTCCTTGCATTTAAGATAACCTAATAATCCATATTTGCATATGTAGCTTGTCTCCCCTACATGTCTGTAAACATTTCAAATGAGTTACTTATTTCTGTGCTTGAGGTTGATTAGTAGAAAGCCTGGCATAGAGTATAAGCTCATAAATGTTCTTGATCATCTGACTTATTGGATGAATAACTCCAGTAAAGCAGTCCTACCACACGGTTCTCTTTTGCATTTTGAGAACACGAAGATCAACAATACATTATCTTAGTAAGTCACTGAGAGATCTATATTTCACAATCTTAAAAATGTTGAGGGGGATTTTAATTTTCCTATAGTATGTCAAGTTACCAACAGTACAACTTATTATTCTAAAAAGAAGGATAAAATTTAGTATTGCAGATTACCTAATATGGCTGTAGCTTAAATTCCAAGTAAGAAATATTTTGATTAACCAGAGTGGAACCTCCACAAAGAAATAGCCCTTTTCCACAAAATTATTTTTCTTTCTCTTTGTCTTGATTGAAAAGTGTAAGTATTAGGTAGCTTTTTGTTATCAGAAGAGAGAGATTCTCTCCTTTTCCTTTGTGTATCCATGGGTCTAAATGTTTACTAGTTCTTATGAGTGAGAGTAAACATTTCTGTTTTGGCTTCTCACAATGACCGTCTGTCTATTCCACAGAATTCTTTCACTCTGAGAAACAAAACTAATCTAAGATGATTTGGCCTTAGCACATTAAAGGAGCTAAGAGTTACCCAGATAGACATGGAGAAGGAGGAGTATAAACTGGCACGATGGCATTTCATACAAAATCAAGAGACCCTTTAAAGAACAGAGTTTGTTCAGATATCAGATCAAGTATTGAGATACTTAGACCGCCGCTCCTTCAAATCCAGCCTTTTATGCGCAGATGGTTCTCCCAATATGATATCAAGTTTTGCAGAATCAAGTGCCACGAGTATTGAAATATTGACTTGTCTGATACTAACACAATTCAACAATGTTCTCAGTATCTCAGTCTTCCAAAGCACAAAGGACATTTCTTAAAATTAGACTTCTGTGCTCCTGATAATGCTACTCACTTAGTTCCTATACATTATTTTCATACATGTATGCATTGTGGGAAGGCCAGAGACTCACATGATAGAACTCTAAACCTATTCATAAAAATGCCTTCCTTTACTATGAGGCAAGATGATATCATCCTCCCCCCTAATACTAAATAGAAAACTAACTTTATCCAAACTGAGTGTTTCCTGGACATTTGTGCTAACCTGAACCCTTGCTGTAGGCAAATTCTTCATTGACCAGTCTGTGTCTGGAGGAATGTAATGCACTGTGTCCCTGGAAGATCCCTGTATGTGAGCTACGCATATTAGGCAGATTACCCATGGATCTCATTAGAATTTACATTCCACTTGAATTTCAACTTGCTCAGACGGTGTCGACCTGGAAAGTAGTATACAGATCTTCGTAACAGTAAGTTTTTCTGAAATCAGAGTTCAGTTATTGACAGTGGTATTACAGAAGAAATTTTTTTTTCAGAGCTTGATCGACTTTATTCTGATGTTTAAATATTACACTGCTAATATTATTCATGCAGTTTCAAATAATTGCAGCCAAGTTAGAGGGTAGGAAAAACAAACCAAAAGACAATAAAAGAGACAGATCCATAAACAAAGGAGCATTTTTTCTCCTTCTTTATAAAAATGATAATATTCTCTGAGAAAAACAGGTAAGAAATCACCTTTTCTTCTGAAAATGCAATCGTCTAATAGTTTGGATCTTTTGTGTAGAATCTGCCTATTACATACATGATTTTTAGTCATAATTTCCAGAGGGCAAACCTTGCTATTAAAGATGGCATTTCTCATGTAATGTAAATAACACAATCCAGCATTTCCTATTGTGGGGTAGATAGTTGGTAGAAGATGCATAGAGGAACGCACCCATAAGTTTTGCTTTATAGGCCTGCACAGCTCTCATGGAGCTACTGTCTGTAGTGACTCTCCTTGTAAGTGAGATATGTGCACAGACCATCTGGAGATAAAGCCGTAGCTCTAGATGAGTGGCACTAATGTGGAGTTATTGTGCAGGATTCTCATGTCAATGCCATCCATTCTAAAGAACTGTTGTTTCATTATTTTAAAAATAAAAAAAGAAAGAAAGCCAATAAGTGCATGAATTTCCCAAGAGTCCCTTTTCTAAATGGTGCTGGGTTAGAGTCATTTAGAGAGAAACATTTGCATGAAATTTGCAAGATGGAATTAAAGTAAGGACATTTTCTTTTTTTAATCCAAGGGTAATTGTGAACAAGACACAGTCAGATGTGCGGTTCTTAGCATCTTACATAGTTGAGTTTCTTGTACTTTCTCTCCTCAGATTCTAAAGTCTGAGACAGAAAGCAGGAGTTTCCAGGGATTCTTGAGATTTGCAGATGGTAGGGTGAATCCAAATTCCGTGTCAGAATATAATTGAGATGAATTAATAGCTACAGTAAGTACGTTATCATGAGATACATGCCACACAATGCTTGAATCAGGTGCTGAAGGAGCCAAGGAGTGCCCTACAAATGAAAACTGCCTTCCAAAGGATGGAGAGACTGAAACTAGGGGAGATGAGGGTACAGAGTGAGCAATCACTCTTTGAAGGTCTTTCAGCCTAACTTCATGCAAACCCCACCAAAAGTTAATCAGGCTAATGAAACATGTACAGGATCTAAATGCAGAAAACTGTAAAACTCATGTGAAATAAAGTAAAGATCTAAATAAATGGAACTATATTCCTCATTTATGAACTGAAAGACTTATTGTTAAGATGCAAATTATTCCCAATTGATCTATAAATAAGTCACAGTCTTCTTCAAGATATCAGCTATTTTGTGGATATTGACAAACTTGTTCTAACGTTTATATGGTAAGAAAAATGACCAAGACTAGACAACACGATACCAAAAAAGAAGGAAATCGGACTGCTAATACTACCTAACAATAAGATAGGAATATGAACAACATGATATTGGTGAAAGAAGAGACATATAAATCAGTGGAATAGAGAGCCCAAAAATAAATATAGTCAATTAATCTCTAACAAAGGAAATTTAATTTAAAAAAGTATATTCTTTTTAACAAATAATCTTGGAACAATTGGATGTCGATATACCAAAATCTAGATAAAAGCCTTACAGCATTAACAAAAAATGACTCAAAATGTATCACAAAACCGAATATAAAATTAAATACTATAAAATGTATTGAATGAAATGTATAAAAAAGCTATACAACTTGGGGTTTTAGATAGAACACCAAAATCACATCCAATAAAAATTAATAAGTGAGGCTTTATAAAAATTTATAGGGCCAGCAGGTAGCAGAAACGTTAAGGTAGCTGGGGACCAGCAGTTGGTGTAATGGCTATGTCGCTAGACTCCCATGTAGTCGACCACCATTCGCGTCCCAGACTCAGTGGCTTGGAACTCACACCATGCGCGCGTGCGTGTGTGCCCAAGATCCCGAGAGGAGATTGGAGGAGAAGGGATTGCGGCGTGGTCATCCCCTCTGGGGGGGGGTGATTTCTCACTTTCTATCTTTCTCTCTCTGTCTGTCTGGCGAGTGAACACGCCCTATAGCAAAAACCTCTTAAAAAAAAAAAAAAAAAAGTTAAGGCAGCTGGATCGCACATAGCCAACTGAGTGGTTCAAGTCCTGGACCCAACATCTTGAAAATCAAGCCAGACATATGTCTGTGCATACCCCAAATCTCTAGAGGAAAACAAAGCAGAAGGAATTGCAGCCTGGCCATCTTGCCTAGGGAGTGATTTCTCACTTTCTTTGTCTCTTTCTGTCTTTTTCCAGAGGACACACATGCCCTCTAGCAAATTAAAATGAAAAAAAAAGTTACAAAGTAAAGCCACATAGAAAAATATCTGCAAAACATGTATCTGAAATAGGGCTGGTACATAAAACATATAAAAAATTCTCAGAACTCAACAATAAGGAAGCAAATGAGCAAATGAGCTTGACCAAAGCAGATTATTAACATGGAAAATAAATGTATGATGAGATGATTTACATAACGTTTTATTAGTGAATTGCAAATTGAAACAGCAATGCTGTACCAGTACACACACATTTGAATGGCTAAAATCCCATACTGATAGCACCAAATCATGGCAAGCAAGGATGCAGAGTAACAGCATCTCTTATTCTTTGTTGGTGGGAATGACAAATGGTAAAGCCACTTTGGAACATAGTTTAGCAGTTTCTTACAACGCAAAGCATTGCCATACATTACAACTCAACAACTGTGTTCCCAGGTATTTACCCAACTGACTTGAGAATGTATAATTAAATGGGGCTGCAGATGGCATGGTGGTTAAGACGCTGTACTCCCACATGGCCAACTGCAGTTTGAGTCCCAGTCCTGGTGGCTTGATTTCTCACTTTCTCTCTCTCTCTCTTTCTCTGTCACTCTTGCTCTCACTCTGTCCCTCTCTGATCAAATTAAAAATAAATAAATAAATAAAGTTAAATAAAATAATTCTTTAAAAAGGATATGTATGTAACATTAAAAAATATATAATTAAACAAAATCTTAAAATGTGAACTTTTATAGCAGCTTACTTCTTAATTACCAAAAAAAGGGAAGCATCAATATCTTCGTTAATAGGTGAATGGATCAACAAGCTGTGGTATATCCATGCACTAGAATATTAATCAAAAATGAAAATAAGTGAAACATAACACTACAGAAAGACATAGAAGAATCTTAAATACATATTGCTAAGTGAAAACGGCAGTATGAAAAAGCTAGATTCTGTATTATCTCTAACATTATGAGAAAAGCGAAACTGTAAAGATAGAAAAAAATTAGTGATTGTCAGAGTACTGAGGAGAGAGGAAGAATATATAAGTGAAGCATAAAGGATTTTTAGAGAGGCAAACACATTCCCTGTATACCATAATAGTAATATATGCAAGATGCATTTGTCAAATTCCATAGAATTTTACAGTACAAAGAGCAATTCATTTTTTTAGACATTTTTGCTATAGAGTGCATGCACTCACCGAGAGACAAAGAGACAGAAAGCAAGAAACCCCCCCCCCCCCAGGGGGATGGCCATGTTGCAATCCTTCTCCTCCCTTCTCCTCTCAGAATTTCTGGGCACCCACCAGGAGTTTCAAGCCTCTAGGTCCAGGACTTGAACCACAGTCAACTATGTGAGAGTTCAATGATGTAACCATTATACAATCTGCTGGTCCCACAAGGAGCAATCTTAAATAAATGAAAAAAAAAAAACTTTTATTTACAAGGCTGGAAAATCCCAGGAGAGAAAAAGAGAAAACAATTACAAGGTATGGCAATTCCACTCTTAAGTATCTACCCAAAGGTCAGAAAGGCACTCAGTCAGAAAAACACTTGCACATCCATGTTTATTGTGGCATTATTCACAATAGCTAAGACATGGAACCAACCCAAATGTCTGTGAACAGACAAATGAATTGAAATTGTGTGGACATATACACCACAGAATACTACTCAGCTATAAAAACAATGAGACCCTAGCATTTACTAGAAAGTGGACAACTAAGGAAGATTTACTGCTAAGTGAAGCAAGCCAGACTGTGATAGAGAGGCATTGTATGTCTCCACTTAATATATATCAAATATCTGCACTCTGTAGCACAAACTGAAATATTGGACTATATAAAACCACGGAGAGCAACTGTAGATACCAGAGACAGTGTAGGAAGAGGGTGGGAAATGGTGGAGGTTGAGAGGACCTGGCAACTTAAAATTCACACTGGGCACGTGTGTGTGCATGCCCCAAGATCCTGAGAGGAGAATGAAGGAGAGGGGATTACAGTGTGGTCGTCCCCCCAGGGGATGATTTCTCACTTTCTGTCTCTCTCTGTCTCTCTGGCGAGTGCATGTGCCCTATAACAAAAATCTCTCTCTGAAAAAATAATTGAATAATCAAGTAAATGAATGGTAGAAAGTTTGAGCCTCAATTGTCACTGTTGTAGTGGGAATTTGTGGATAAGCAAGGGAGGAGGCTTGAACGAACTATTTAATAGTAGATCAGGATTGAACATATCAGTAAAAATTCATGTTTAGCTTAATACATACAAATGTGTTTCATATAAAAATATCTTCAGGTATGTTCTTACACATGGAGTAGTATATATGCTTATATTTATTTGCTTTGTTATCTCAGAGGGCTTAAAACAAATGATATCTGGGATCAATAAGAATACCTAGCATCCAAGTCTTTATTTTTCCCATACAATAATCCAAAAAAAGCAAACAGTGCTTCTTAGAGAAATGGCTGCTTCTTTGGAGTAGGACATACATAAGATCAGCTTGAAGCATCTTGTAGTGCCAGAAAGTAAAAAAAGTTTTTTTAAAAATCCACTTTGATGGGAAAAGGGCAAAGGGGCATAGGAGCAAACTGAAAGAGCACCCAGTGTCCAAAGTTTGAACAACTTAAACAACAACAAGTAAAATAGTATTGAATTATAACCCATAGTATAAAATAAATATTCATGAGTTCATATTGACCTAAACAGTAATGCATAGCTTTCTATGACTATTGTAACAGTTGCCACACATCTGGTTGTTTAGAACAAAAGGAATGTATTCCCTCACAGTTGTAGAGGACAAAAGTTCAAAATAAGTATCACTGGGCTGAAATCAAGGTATTGGTAGAGCTATGCCCCTCATGAGGCTCCAGAAGAGGAGCTATGCCAGCTGCTGGAGGCTGTTGGCATTCTTTGACTTGAAGTCCTATTGTTCTCATCTTTAATGCCACAAAGTTCAAATCTCTTTGTTCTGCCATCACGGTACTTTTCCTCTGCATAGCTCCCTACTCTTTCCTTGCGAATCATGACTTCTTTCTAACGAGTTCAGTACAGAAAAGAGGGAAAAGCAACTTGACCATGGAGAAACCTGACAACCACAGCTTCAACCATGTGATCAAGATCAATATCAACTGTCATAAACCACATTGATAGGCTATATCCTTGATGTATTGTGACAAAAATAAAACTTTATCTCTGTGATCGTCCCCCCCAAAACACACAACCCCAGTCTCATGCAAAAAATGTGAAACAAATTTCAACAGAGGAGCATACTAAAACACTTGATCAGTGTTTCTGAGGATAGCAGAAACAAAGAAAGTCTGAGAAACTGTCACAGTGAAGAAGAACCTAAGAAGACATGACAACTAAATGGAATATGGAATTCTGATCACATCCAATACAGAAAAAAACACATTAGACAAAAACATGAGAAATCTGGGTAAACTATGGACGTTAGCTAACAATATTTTTTTTTTCTTAGCTTTAACAAATATATTACACTAATTTAAAATGTCAGTAATGAGGGAAACTGGGTGTTTGCCATATGGGAACTCTATTACAACCATCTCATTTTTTTTTAATCTAAACTATTCTAAAAATAAAATCTACTTCTTTTTTTTAAAAGCAATCAGAAATGATAAATAAGAGGAGTCTACTTGAATTCTTTATCTCCTGTGTCATGAAAGTACCTGTCTCTCTGTTCTCATTTATTCTTTTGAGGGAAAGTGAGTGAACAGAGGCTATTGTACAAGCATTCTTTAAAAGAAAACTTCCCATTTGCTTCCACTCCAGTTTCTTCCCAAAATAGCCAAGCCCAGATTTTGATGTAAGTTTTAGAAAGGAAGGAGTTACTTTCTGCACTGTGCACATTGTTAGAAGGGAAACTGTGGTTAAATTACTGGAAAACTCAACAAACCTGGCCCAGAGCAGCTCTGACAACTGCTCCTGAATGGGGTAAAGTGATCGGGGACATTTATCACTGTGTAGCTTTCCTTCTCCCATCAGGTCAGAGCAATGATTAGCCAGCCCCTCATCTTCTGTAAACAAGCCTTGCTTACTTAGAGGATGTTGAGAGTGGAGCTGCACACTTCAAAGCTGTAGAGTCAACTTTCTAGCAATCATTCCAGAGTATACGTGTCTTCACTCACTGGGACAGAAGATTATCTATCAATAAAACATACCAGTGAAATCTGAGCTTGATCTTACAGTTAACTGTGAAAACACTGAACTTCTTTAAACCTCAGTTACCTCATCTATAAAATGACCTCATAGAGTTGGTGTGACCATTAATGTAAACAAAGAACTTGACACAGGTGTGAGCATACCTTCAATAGTTTCATTTTCTTTGCATGAAAAAGGTCATGAAGATTGGATGTGCTTTGGCAGGACGTTAGTGGGAAATAGATATGGTTTATTACCTGTTGATGATGACATGTATAGTATTCTCAACTGGATTGGTCTGAGAAGTATTATGATGGGTAAAGTCTTTTTTTTCTCTCTCTCTTTTTTTGGAGAGGTTTTTGCTATAGGGCGTGTGTATTCACCAGACAGAGAGAGACAGAGAGACAGAAAGCGAGAAATCACCCCCCAGGGGGGATGGTCACACCGCAATCCCTTCTCCTCCATTCTCCTCTCCGGATTCTGGGCATGTACACACATGCACCCATTGTGAGTTTAAGCCACTGGGTCCGGGACTCAAATGGCAGTCGACTATGTGGGAGTCCAGCAACATAGCCATTATGCTAACTGCTGGTCCCTATGGGTAAAGTCTTTTTACAAGCAAAATGAGAAATAGTGATTGACTGTTTAAAAAAATAATTAGAATAATAATAATAATGATTGGGAAAAACATAGAAAAGATATTAAATGATGAAGTGGGGAGATTAATGTCTCTGTATTGACTGACATGCATGACATTCCCTTTTGAAAAAGCAATGTAATACACTGTAAAGTTATATGCAATCCAATGTAATATAAACAAGATTATGATGATAATAAAAATAAAAATAATAATAACAATAATAATTAATAATAATAAAATAATTTAAGAAAAAGAAAGAAAAGATTGGATGTGCTTTGATATATGAAGTGGGCACTGAATTAATCTAGTGTTTGCTTCAGCAGATACCATAAGCCAGCTCTTTGTAAGTCTTTGAGAACAAAGATACACCCATCCCAGCACACACTCTCAGTGTGTTCATGCTGCCCACTGGCCTGTAGGGTGGACTGGAGAGGTGGGATTTGAGTTCCGGGTTGGCCTTTTTTTCTTCTGTTTTTCAGAGACATGACTGAGGACTTCTTCAAGGATGATGATCCTTTTGTTCTCCAAAAGCCCTGAGACCTTCTCTCTGGAAAGCAGAGGGGGTGGTAGAAGCTGAAGGAACCTGGCACCTCCATGGCAAATACAAAGCCCTTGCAAAACGGTCGCCCATATAATTGTATTAAAAAAATTAAATTAAATTTTTAAAAAATATTTGGAAAAAAATGATGATGGTGACATATGTTTGTATGTGTTTGGTGTTTACTGTTGGGAGGCAAATGGAAAAACCTTCCATGCCATGTGGGGCCCAGGGTTTTGACCACTCTTTTTTTCTTTAGAACATAACTTTGTTTTTAGTTTATCTCTGATCAACTGAGTTCAGAACCTTCTTCTCAATTCAGCAAGATGAAGAGAAATCTCTCTTTTACCTCATGATGGTTTCTCAGCTGCTTCCCCCTCAAGGCTTTTCTACCAGATCACTTAATGGGACTTAATTTACCTAAGACTCCAGTTCCTCTCTCTCACACAACTTGGGAAGCTCCTCATTATATTCAGGTCATTCCTATGTAAGGAACTCCTCTATCCAAGGTCAACAATACCTTTATTCATGCGTTAGATCATCGATTTTTCTATCCATTGGACAGACACTTATTGAGAGCCTAGAGACTACTAGGTTCCAGGCCAATGGGAAAAGTTGGAGAAATCATATACACATATGCATCTTTGCTTTTCTGAGACACAAGGACAGGTGAAGAACACAGACAAGTAAATAGTTCATCTACTTTTAGACTGAATGACGTGTGACATCCTGATTAAAGCACCATGTGTAGGAAGAGTTAATTCTATCTGGGAGAGCAAAGACAAAGGTTTAACTCAGCAAGTATCACCCCAAACCTAAGCCAAAGGAGCTGCCATTTCAACAATGAAACAGAAAAATGATGTTGAATATGACACAATATTAGGAAGGCAGAGATATAGCTTCCACATGTGAGAAAAATGAAATAAATTGGGACATTTTGATGAAATGTCTCGACTGCTGAGAGATGCAGTATTTTTATGGTACTGCCGGCACATTGTAATTGATCAAAGAAGTCCTTTTTACATGGAAGGCATTCAGGTCCATAGTTGATCCTATCCATAAATCACACTGATTGTGTCTCTCAGTTCACACGTCTGATTTGAGGAGAGTATTGAGAAAGTTTTTGATGAATTGACTTACTTTTATGTAGGTCTCTAAAATGAGCCATGGGAATGGCAACAGTGCCTGGAGTATAATTGACACATCGTGTCAGAGGCGGTCTCAGGTCAACTCCTGAGATACTCTGTACAAGGTATTTGAGGTAGGGATGTGCGGAAACCTCCCTCAGCTGGGGAATCTCTGAGAAGAATGCAGATGAGCATAGTAATTTTCAGACCTTTGTTGTCCCTGCTCTTCCTAGATCTGCTCTGCCATGGCAGTAGGTGGCTCAGAGCTCACAGAGACCCCATTCAGAGAGCCTCTTCCAAGTAGATTATGGTTTAACACTGGCACTGCCTACTTTTCAGTAGTAGTTGGTTCCTCCACTAGGGCTGCTCATTCAGCAGACAACAAAGATGGTTGCAGGGTCTTATTGTGCCCCGGATCCTATATGAATCAAGCATCTGAGGAGATCAGTGTTATGTGCTGATGACGTATTCAGCTCTTGACAATTTAGGAATGTTTGTCCTTAATCCCATGCTCTCACAGACCTTCAGCCTATAACAGGAAGGGAAAAAATTGTCCAAGAAAGCTCAATGATGAACCACTGGCCATATATCAGTGTCAACACACAACCTTATTTCCCTAATCATAGTGCAGTTCTTGTCCTCTCACGTGACTATGCCAAAATAGACACTGACCAAGCCCAGCCTAGAATAGCATCTAATGCTTAGTGCTTCTGAAATATTCAGTACCTTCTTAGGAATTCTTTATTTTTTTTAAATTTTTTATTATCATCATGTTCTTCTATTATATTACATTGAATTACATATAACTTTACAATGTATTACACTGCTTTTTCAAAAGGGAATGCCATGCATGTCAGTCAGTACAGAGACATTAAACTCCCCACTTTAACATTCAATATCTTTTCTATGTTTTCCCCAATCATTATTATTATTATTCTAATTATTTTTAAAACAGTCAATTGCTATTTTTCATTTTGCTTGTACAAATACTTTGCCCATCATGAAATACTTCTCAGACAAATCCAGTTGAGAATACTATACATGTCAACATCAACAGTTAATAAGCCATATCTGTTTCTCACTAATGTCCTGCCTCTCTATTGTTCACTTGTTATCTTTCTCTATTCTCTTCTCTTCACTTCCCCCATTCCACACTGTCCTATTCTCGTTAAGTACCTTCACTGCTTTTATGTCCTACAATTTTTTGCTCTCTATTATAGAGTGCTGATAGTCGGTATATATTGAGTGGATACATACAATATCTTTCTTTCATAGCCTGGCTTACTTCACTCAGCAATATATCCTCCGTATCTGACCACTTTCTATCAAATTCCAGGGTCTTGTTATTTTTTATGGCTGAGTAGTATTCCATAGAGTATATATACCACACTTTTCCAATCCATTCATCAGTTTGTGGACATTTAGGTTGGTTCCATGTCTTGGCAATTGTGAATAATGCTGCAATAAACATTGATATGCAAGCACTTTTCTGACTGAGCATTCTCCTGTCTTTTGGGTAAATACCCAGAAGTGGGATTGCTGGATCAAATGGTAGTTCTATTTGTAGATCTTTGAGGAACCTCCATATTGTTCTCCACAGTGGTTGAACCAGTTTACATTCCCACCAACAGTGTAGGAGGGTTCCCTTTTCACCACATCCCCGCCAACACTTATCACTTTTTATATTATTAATCTTTGCCATTCTGACAGGGGTTAGGTGGTATCTCATTGTAGTTTTTATCTGCATCTCCCTTATGATGAGGGATGTTGAGCATTTTCTCATATGCTTTTTGGCTGTTCGTATGTCTTCCTTAGAGAGACTTTTATTCAGCTCATTTTCCCATCTTTTAATTGGGTTCATCATTTTTTTTCGCATAAGGCACTTGAGTTCCCTATGTATTCTGGTTATCAGTCCCTTGTCTGAGGCATATTTAACAAAAATATTTTCCCATTCTGAGGGTTGTCGGTTCACACTTGTTACTGTGTCCTTTGTTGTGCAGAAACTTCTTAGTCTAATATAGGATCTACATCCCTAATTAATTTGTCGAAGTCATAGACATTTCCAACTATTCTCAACATGAAACTGGAAATCCCTTTGTCACCTCCACCAACTTCCAGCTGCCACATATATGCAACTCATAATTAATTAGCTCATTCGTTCATTTGATAATTATGGTGTGAGCACCACTATGGATCAGGGATGGCAACTGGGAGTGGAGAGTGAATCAGAGGAAGTCAGTGGCTCCACATACTCACCTCCTGGTGGAGGAAGCAGACCACTTTACACAAATATAAAGTAAATTCATTTACCCATAAACAAAAATGAATATACATATACATCCTAAATCCTGAATCAGTCTGTAAGCAGTGTCAGTCAGGAAGAAATTTAAGACATAGTGAGAATAACAAAAAGATAGGAAGGGGACTTTCTGAGAAAGAAAGGGATCTACAGTAGGTTATTTGACATCAAAAAAAGTATACCCTTTGTCAGGCTTCTAACTAAAACTTGGAGAAGAAATTTAGTGTAGCCCACTCCAATTATGTTATATTCCAGGTTATCTGAGCACCAGGAACAAAATGAGGCCAAGTCCTTAATGAGAAAGAAACAGATAAGAGGCCAGAGGTAGGGGAATCACTCATTGTGCAGTCCATGTCAGCCCTACTGAAATGTCTGGAAACATTCATGGCATCTCAATTTTGTTTCTTTTGTTCTCTCAGAATGCAAAGAAGTCCCTCTGTAATGTGCTCGTTTATCTACAGGGATGGGGAGGGGGGACTTGGAATTAGGAACAAAAGTCACAGGAGTGACCTCATCTCTACCAGTTTTCCTCAGACCTTGCTCTGTGTACCCTCCATAAGGGATGTCATCATGGGGCCCTCAGAACCCATGAAAAGAGGGACCAGCAGATGGCATAATGGTTATGTAGCTGGACTCTCACATAGTCGACCATCGTTCAAGTCCCAGACCTAGCGACTTAAAACACATGCTGGGTGCATGTGTATGCATGCTCAAGATGCTGAGAGAAGAAGGGATTGCAGCATGGTCATCCCCCCTGGGGGGATAATTTCTCACTTTCTGTCTCTTTCTCTCCCGAGAGTACATGCACCTTATAACAAAAATATCTCCAAAACACACACACCCACACACACACACACACACACACACCAATAAAAAGGTATACCCCTCTTTAGAATGTTGTTAACACACTGGGGAATATTACTGGATTCAAAGTTAAGGGACCCAAATCTGAATTCCGTAGCTGCCTATCTCCAAGGAGTAATATGAATAGTTTCGTGTTCCTGGACAACAAGAGAGCACAGCAATCTTAGCTTGGCAAGCTCCAGATATCTTCAAAGCTCTAATATTATAACAATGAGACATAATGATTGTAACCACATGTTCACATGTTCATTGTCACTCTTCAAGGGAGACAACTTACATGTGTCAAGATAGAGTAGTAATTAAAGCAGGCACAATCCTTTCTCTCATGGAACTTACGTTATGGTAGGGAGGAAAGCTCTTTAGTGGAGAGAGCTTGGACTACTAAATGCAATTATTTAAATGTCCAGCCTTGTTTCCTTTTGGCTCTGCCAGTCAACCTGGACAACAATTTAGAGAATAAATGGCATAGGGTAAAAGGGCTGTTACCATCAGGCCATAGCCCAAAATACCCACTGCAGAGACTTGGGCAAATTGTCTTTGCCAAAAGATGGGACTGACCCCAAACCATTTAACAGTACTGAACCTGTAGAAATGGTATCCTGGGTATAAGTTTAGACATAGCAAGCATTAGGAACTTGGAAACAAGTTTAATAGCAGCAGCAAAGAGGCCAAGCCATACTAAAATCCTATAGTTACTGGGAAGCCACAGAATGTTTTATGACAAAGAGTGACAAACAAAAATGAGTGAGTTAGGAGGAGCCACAGAGAACTTTGTTTCATTGAGATGATCATAGTTGGGAAAAGTGTGCCTCTGTCCCCACTACCAGTATAGAAGCAGTGCTACAAAGTTTCTGCCTGGAGAAAGAGGAAGGCTCTAAGAATAGAAAGCTCCATAACTCCCTCTGAGGGAACTGACTATTTGGAACATAGCATGAGAAAGTTCAGACCTAAGGTTGCTATTGAAACAATGGTGATTTTTGTGATAAAGTATTAAGAGGAAGCTGGTAGCTTAATTATTATAATAAGCAAAATAATAAACCAGTTAAAAGTTTAACAGAGAGGGCCGAAAAAAAGAGACAATTGTGAAGAGCACTCCAGGTGTCAGAGCCAAATCTTAAAGAGTGAACTAAAGACTATTTCAGCAGAGGAACTGATTTTAACTAGATCAGATTGTGCAGCAATTTATGCCCCAGGATATTGTCAAAAACTATAAAGCAAGCAGGTAGAAGTTGGTGGAGGAGAACAGCTGGGTGTGGTATCAGCACAGGCAGATCCGTGAAAAACTTCAACAGTAAACCAGAGAATGTAAAAAGAGCCCAGCTAAAATCATAATGATCCCTGGAGAAGGGTGGTTAGTGTGGCCTGCCCAAGGCTATGCCCTTTAGGAAGTAACATCAGAGGCTGTACACCACTGTGGAAAGAGACCTTACTGAACTAGATTCTACAGACAACTAAAGAAAGAAATAAAAAAGAAAGAAAGAAAGAAAGAAAGAAAGAAAGAAAGAAAGAAAGAAAGAAAGAAAGAAAGAAAGAAAGAAGGAAAAGCAAATAAGTAAAGAACAAACAAATATGCCTGAGAAGAGTGTAGAAATATCAATATTATTCATTGCTATAACATATTATTTTAAATATCTAGTTTTCCACAATCAAAAACAGAGACATGCAAAATAAACAAATACGTAAAAGTAAATGTGACACTTATGCAGGGGGAAATACAACAGGCAATTAAAACTACCTTTCAGAGAGTTTGAAAATTAGTAAAAAGTCAAGCAGGTATAATTTTCTTTTTTTTGAGAGGTTTTTGCTATAGGGCGCGTGCACTCGCCAGACAGAGAGACAGAGAGACAGAAAGCGAGAAATCACCCCCCAGGGGGGATGGTCACACCGCAATCCCTTCTCCTCCATTCTCCTCTCGGGATCTTGGGCACGCACGCATATGCGCCCTGCATGAGATTTAAGCCACCGGGTCTGGGAAGCGAACCGCGGTCGACTATGTGGGAGTCCAGCGACATAGCCATTACACTAACTGCTGGTTCCCCAAGCATGTATAATATTTTAAGTAAGTTAAAGGAACTAAAAGAAAGAATGTTTTAAAAACTTCAGGAAAGTTTAACAATAATCTCTCATTAAACAGAAAATATTAATAAAGAGATCTCTCTCTCTCTCACACACACACACAATTAAAAATTTTGGAGTTGAAAAATGCCACAATCAAAATGAAAATTTCACTAGAGGGATTAAAGAATAGATTAAATTTAGGGAACCAGCAGTTAGCATAATGACTATGTCACTGGACTCCCACATAGTCAACCGTGGTTCGCGTCCCGGACCTAGGGGCTTAAAACTCATGCCAGGCGCATGTGCGTGCTTGCCCAATATCCTGAGAGGAGAATGGAGGAGAAGGGATTGCGGCATGACCATCCCCTCTGGGGGGTGATTTCTCGCTTTCTGTCTCTATGTCTCTCTCTCTGTCTGTCTGGCGAGTGCACGTGCCCTATAGCGAAAACCTTTCAAAAAAAAAAAAAAAAGAATAGATTAAATTTAGGAGACTAAAAAACAAAAAAATAGGAAATGTGAGGATAGATTGATAGAGATTATGTAATTATAAACCAGGGAGAAACATCTTTTAAAAATGAACAAAATTTTAGAGAATGTGAAATAGCATTAAGTGCACTGACATTCACATAATGGCCATAGAAAAATGAGAACGAAAGGAAAGAAACAGAAAAATATTCAAAGGAATAATGATTAAATTTGATGCAAATCTCTAACCTCATTTTTAAGGGACTCAATGGATATCCAGTAGGATAACACAAGGAGATTCACACCTGGACACATCATAGTCAAAATGTTTAAGGAGAGAAAGAGAACACCTTGAAAATACCAAGAGAAAAATGACTCAACACATACAAGGGAACTGCAAAGAGTTTAATCAATAACTTCGAAGGAGAAACAATGGAAGCTAGAAGTCAATAGTATGACATAGTCACGGTGTTGAAAGAAAAACTATCAATTAAGAATCCAAGGAAATAGCTCAGAAAATATAGATATAAATAATGCAAATAATTAAAATGTTACTTTAGAGAATATTTTCCAATGCAAAAGAAAAAATAAATGGCAAAGGAACACATAAAGACATGAAGTATGTAAGAAAAAAGTCAAATGATGGGTATAAATTCAACCACATAAATAAAACATTTATGGGGACCAGCAGTTAGCGTAATGGCTTTGTCGCTGGACTCCCACGTAGTTGACCGCGGTTCGAGTCTCGGACCCGGTGGCTTAAACTCACGCCGGGCGCGTGTGCGTGCGTGCCCAAGATCCCAAGAGGAGAATGGAGGAGAAGGGATTGCGGCGTGGCCATCCCCCCTGGGGGGTGATTTCTCGCTTTCTATCTCTCTGTTTCTCTCTGTCTGTCTGGCGAGCGCACGCGCCCTATAGCAAAAACCTCTCCGAAAAAAAAAAATAAATAAAAAAAATAAATAAAAATAAAAACATTTATGAAAATGGATTAATCAGCTTATTAAATGTAAAAAGATTGGGTCAGCAGGTGGTATGGTAGCTAAAGCATTGGACTACGTCATGGCCATCTGCGATTTGAGTCCCAGACCTAGCAGCTTGAAAATCACACAGGGCACCTGTGCATGCATTTTCAAAATCCAAAGAGGAGAATGAAGGAGAAGGGATTGTAGTGTGACCATCCCCTCTAGGAAGTGATTTCTCACCTTCCTTTCACTGTCTCACTCTGGTAAGCACATGCACCCTATGGCAAAAACTTCAAGAGAAAAGAGAATTGTCACACTAGATTAAATAAAGAAGCAACAACAACAACAACAAAATCCAATTGTGCTATGTCTACAAGACAGGAGAAATATTTTATATTAAAAAATATAGAGCCGTTGAAAGTAAAAGAATGGTAGATATATCCCTTGCAAATAATGATCATAAGAAAACTATAATGACTATGAAAATATCAGACAAAACAGATTTTAAGACAAAAAAAAAGTACATAGTTTAAAGAGAGACATAGACATATAGGTACCAAATAAGCCCAAAATAAGCGAAGCAAAATCTGACAGTAGGAAAGAGAGAAATAGTTAATTCAGCAGTAATAATATGAAGACTTTAATCACCCACTTCCCCAGAATAGATACAACTAAATAGAAGAACAAGGTTCAAAAGACTCAAACAACCCAATAAAACAACTAAACCTAACAGACATCTATAGAACACTTCATCCAACAAATGAATGCACCTTCATCTTAAGCTCACATAGAAAATTCTTCAGGATAAAACATATCTTAGGACACAAAACAAACCTCAGTAAACTTTCTTAAGAGAAATTTTTGCTATAGAGCATGCATATGCACCAAACAGACAGAGACAGAGCGAGAGAAAGTGAGAAATCACCCCTCATGGAGGATAACCACACTGCAATCCCTTCTCTTCCATTCTCCTCTTGGGATCTTGGGCATGTACTCATATGTGCCTGGTGTGAGTTTAGGTCACCAAGTCTAGTACTTGAACTGTGGTCTACCACCACATATCTGCTGGCCTCCACTTAAGTACATTTATAATGAATAAAATTATGAAATATTTTCTCCAACTACAATGGAATAAAACTAAAAAAATCACTAACAGAAGGCCAGCAGGTGGCATAGTGGCTAAGGCGCTGGACTCCTACATGGCTGTCCACAGTTAGAGTCTTGGATCTGGTGGCTTAAAACTCATGCCAGGTGGGACCAGCAGATAACATAACATATATGGTTATGTTACTATATAACCATTATAACATAATGGTTACGTTACTATACTCTCACATAGTCAGCTGCGGTTTGAGTCCCACATCCAGCAGTTAAAAACTCATATTGGGCATGTGTGAGTGTGTACCCCAAATCCCATGAGATGAATAGAGGAGAAGGAAGTGAGGCATGGCCATCCCCCTGGGGGGTAGTTTCTCACTTTCTGTCTCTCTATCTCTTTGGTACCCAGAACTCCAAGAGGAGAATGGAAGAGAAGGGATTGTGGTGTGGTTATTTCTCACTTTCTCTCTGTGCATCTTTCTCTAGCAAGCACACGTGCCCTATAGCAAAATACTCTCTACCAAATAAATAAATAAATAAATAAATAAATAAATAAATATAACACACCACTAACAGAAGGAAATTTGTAAATATACAAATATGTCAACATTATGCCCCATACGCTTAGATAGCCAGTAAGTCTAAATAACCAAAGAAGCCATATGAGAAATTAGAAAATATTTTTAAATGAAAACATTTCCAGATAGAACTTGTAGGATGCAATTAAAGCAATGCTTAGAGGAAAATTTATGCCCATAAACTGCTATTTCAATAAAGAAAACTATCTAACTAAACTTACATACTAAGAAATTGGTAGAAAATTTAGAAATACTAAAACAAGAAGAAGGACAGAGATAATAAAAATTAGAGTGGAAATTAATAAAGTTAAATTAGAAAAATAGAGAAAATCAACAAAACAAAAATTCGGTTCTTTGAAAAGATCAGCAATATTGTGAAAATTTACATTAAACCTAAAAAAGGATTCAATTTGATAAAATTAGGAATGAAATAAAATACTACAGCTCTTAGAAAATAAAAAGAATTATAAGAATTGTACTATGAACAATTGTATGCCAATCCAGAAGATAACGTTGATGAAATGGTAAAAACTCCTGAAAGGTACAAAGTGCCAAAACTAAACAAAATAGAACATCTGAAGAGACCTAAAACAAATAAGGAGAAAATATTCCACACAGATAAGCTCATACCTACATGGCTATGACTTTACTCGTGAATTCTACCAGATATTTAAAGAATTACACCAATTAATACTAACTTTCCTAAAATTTGAAGAGGAAGGGCCATCTCTTATCTAATTCATGAGGTCAGTATTAGTCTGCACCATAATCAAAGACTTCAAATAAAAACTACTGAACAATGTCTCTTATAAATCATTTCTCAGAAATACTCAACAAAATAATAGCAAACTGAATCCACCACCATATGCAAAATTTACTCAGTTTAGGCAAAACTATCTTGTATATGACACTAAAGAATAAGTAAATAAATTAGACTAGATTTAAACTGAAAAATTTTATGCCTCAAAGGACAGCATCAAGAAAGGAAAAATGCAGCCCAAAGACAAGAGGAAACATTTTGAAATTGCATTTTTATTAAAAGATTTGTATACAGAATATATATATATATATATATTTGTTACAACTCAATAATAAAAAGAAAATAAGTCAATGGAATGGGCAAATGATCTGAATAGATAATTTTTCAAAAAAAATAAAAATAAAAATGACCAATAAGTACATGAAAATATCTTCTAAATTGTTAGTCATTATGGAAATGAAAATATAAAGTACAATGAATACCACTTTGCACCTACTAGAATGGCCAAAATTAAAAAGACAAAATTAAAAACTTATAATGTTTGTGAGGATGTGGAGAAATTGAGAAAAGCAATGTAAGCTCTAGTATATTTCTGGTGGGAGTATAAAATGATGCAATCACTTTGGAAAACAGTTTGGAAGTTACTCAAAATGTAAAATGCAGTGTTACCTTATGACCCAGAAGTTCCACTCTTCAATATCCATCCAAGAAAAATGAAAATACATACACCAATAAAGTTGGATCTGAATGTTCATAACAGAATTATTCACAATAGCCTAAAAGTGGAAGCAACTAAATGTCCATCAGCTAATGATAAATAAAAACAGATAAATAAAAATCAATATACCCAAACAATAAAATATTAGTCTGTAACTAAAGGAAGAAAGAACTTATAAGTGTTACAACATGAATTAACCTGAAAACATTATGCTATAAGAAAGAAATAAGTCATAAATTACCACATTTTTTTTCACTTTACCTATTTAAAATCACATATTTTTTCACTTTCTCTATTTTAAAATCTCCATTTTAGGCAAACATATTAAGACAGAAAAGAGAATAGCAAGGTTGCTTAGTGTTCAATTTTGGATGGAGAATAGTATGGAGATCTGCTTATAGTTACCAAATTTTTTGTAGGGGTGATAAAATATTCTAAAATTATATTGTGATAATAATTGCACAAACCTTCACATATATGAAAACACTCCTCTGAATTTTGTACTACCTATGGGTGGATTGTATACTATGGAAATTGTGCCTCAACTAAACAATAACAACTGATCAGTTTGTAAATGTTACAGTGATCATGTAAGATAGAGATCATGCTAAGGACAAGGAGCTATCTATAATGAAGACAATAACCAAAAGGCATTAATTCAATATTATATCTGAGCATCTACCTTGAGTAAGATCCTGGCTAATCAATGGAAAACACCATCTATGACCTCATTTACTTACTGGAAGCATCACGATAAGTCAATACAAAGAAGAGTGAATAGTACCAATGAGAATGAAAAGGGAAGTATGGCTGGGAGACAAGGGTGAGTTAAGGCTGATCGGTAAGAGATGAACCAAACACAACTCCAAGGTAGAATCTGGAGACAATTTATCTACCCACAATTAATTTTTTAGAGATATATTACTTTATTGATTATTGCATATGGCTTTTGTTTTTTGTTTTTAGGGTTTGTTTTGTTTTATTTTTAGTTTTTGTTATAGGGCGTATATGCTTGCCAAAGAAAGACAGATGAAGAGAGAGAACGTGAGAAATTACCTCCAAGGGGGATAATTGTAATGCAGTCCCTTCTCCTCCATTCTCCTTTCAAGATTTTGAGCATGCATGCACACGCACCTAGTGTGTGTTTCAAGTTGCTTGGTCTGGGATTCAAACCACACAATCGGCCATGTGGGATCCAACCATCTTAGCCACCATGACACTGGCTGGCTCATGTTTGTACCTAATTTTTAAAGTTTGTATAAATCTTGGAATAAAAACAAAATTTGATAGTATTTCTTTATAAATTTAACCATTCTCACTATGGGACCCAAAAGTTTTACTTCTAAGTCTTTATCCATGAGAAATGACTATTCATGTTTACAAAAATACTTATATATAAATATCTACAGCTTTATTCATGATTTTCTGAAACTGGAAACAACTCAAATTTTCTTCAACAGATGAACAAATAAATAAGCAGTGGTTTATACCTACAATGGAATACTACTCATCCATATAAAGAAATGGACTATTGATAAACCCCAAACCATGGATGAGTATAGAATACATTTCACTAAGTGAAAGCCAGACTCAAAAGGTTACATATGGGTTGATTCCACCTCCAAGACATTTTGAAAACAAGAACTTTATGCAAATAGAAAACAATCGGTAGCCCCAGGGGCTGGGCTGAGGGAAAGTACTGACCACAAAAGGAAGCAGGAGGGAACCAGCAGTTAGCGTAATGTCTGTCGCTGGACTTCCATGTAGTCGACCGCGGTTCGTGTCCCAGACCCGGTGACTTAAAACTCACACCGGGCGTGTGTGTGTGCATGCCAAAGATCCTGAGAGGAGAATGGAGGAGAAGGGATTGCGGTGTGGCCATCCTCCCTGGGGGGTGATTTCTCACTTTCTGTCTCTATGTCTCTCTGTCTGTCTGGTGAGCGCACGCGCCTTATAGCGAAAACCTCTCCAAAAAAAAAAAAAAAAAAAAAAAAAGGAAGCAGGAGAGATTGGGAGATTGGAAATGGACCTGTTCTGATGGAGACAGTCATGATTATACACATGTATAAAATTTCATAGAAATTAAAAAGAGAACTTTGCTGTGTAAAAAGTATATTTCAATAAATCTAACTAGAGAAAAAAGAATAAAAAAAATATACCCTTTTCCCCCTGAAATATCATTTTTATTCATCACACTGACAAAAATTAAAAAGACTGTTCACACAGAGAAAAAAACAAGTTGAAGTGAAAACACTAGAAAGCTGGCTGCATATCTTAGAGTCAGACTTTGTAGAATACGCAATTCTTAAAATAATATGTACAGACTTTCCCAGTTCATGCTGGGAAAGCCTTTCAAACTCCTTAGAGGATTAGTGTGAGTTGCCTTTCTGAGTAACTCAAATGGACTTGAGTCAGACCCAGAGTAGTCTGATTAGAAAGGCAAATTCCTGGACTTCACAAACAGACCCCAGAGTACCTTTGTTCTGAAAGTGAAACCTGAAAAGATCAGACCCTTCTTAAAATGCACAACATACTCTCTTTTCTACACATTACTGTGGGCTAGATATTGGGCCTCAGGAGTGCCTGCAGGGCTGAGTCCACAGAGCTTAGCACCACCCCAAACACTGCCTTATTTGTAGAGCAGGGAGGGAATTCATTTCTGTTTAGAACCTATTCTGTAGACTGTGCTAGCAGCTTTAAGCAAATTATCCCAGAAAATCCTAACAAAAACAATGAAGATTGTCACATTATGTTCATTTTAACAGGTGGGAAAATTGACACTTGGGGCCATAAAATAATTTGCCCCAAGTCATATACTGAATAAGAGAAAGAGGTGGTACTAAGGTTGGGACTGTCGTCCCCAAATGCATGCTCTTTTCACCTCACCATCTAGACTCCTCCATGAAGAAAGGGGAGAGAAAAAGAAAGAAAATCTCATAAGCCCAAGACCCATCATGTTATATGGTTTCAGATGTCATCTTACATAATAGCCATAAGTCCATAGGACAAGCGTATGCTCCTCTATTGGACAGATTAAAGAAGGCAAGTATCAGACGAGTCAATAGTATGGCTAAGTTCTCAAACAATAAATGGTTCAGCCACAACTCAAACTTGGGTCTCATACATCCAAACATAGGTGATTTTGTTATGCTCTGCTGCCCCTTATTCCAACAAACATCATCTGCCTATAAAAGTGAGGGCCAAGGGACACTTGTATAGCACTTTGTGATCAATAGTTTGCTACTCCCTCCTCAGAGTCCTAAAATCCTGTTTACCTGCAGCCTTTTCACAGTAATTAGTTATGTGCTTTGTGATTTTTTAAGTTTCTAGGTGAACAGATATTCACCTTTTGCAAGGTAACTTCACCACATATCCCCCACTTCACCCTGCCTCTGACATCTCCATATCTCCCCCTCTATTAACGAAAGGGCAGAGAAAAGACACTTGTTCCTGAGTCCAAATCCCAAGAAGAGTATGAATCGGGAGAGGGTTTCACCAGAAAGAACCAGTGTTAAGTGCTTGGGATCTTATAACAATGAAGGCTTTCACCTCCCTCATTCTGTGTCCATCACAAACCACTCAAGAGACACTTCTTTGTGACTTCAGTCCTGAACTTAGGGGTTGGAGGAGTCACCATTTTCAAATAACTGGTCTCAGTGGAGACCTGTCAAAAGACCTTGGTCAGCATTTACCAGAGGGATTGTACTAGAGGGACTCTTGTTATTCCCTTACTCTTTTATCTTTTCAGAAGGATTTTTGCGATAAGGTTCATGTGCTCACCAGAGAAACAGAGACAGACAGATAGACAGACAGAAAGCAAGAAATCATGGTAGCTAATGATCCCACTTACATATTTTAACCTGGGCTTTGCTTTCCTGTGCAAAGGGAACCTCAAGGTCTCTGGGTGTGGTGGTCAGGTGCTGTAGTGAACAGCCATGGAGCAAGATGGATGGGCTGTGATGCACAGACATGAGACAACATCTAGGGCAGGTCTGTAGATATGGCACCTCAGTA
The DNA here is from genome assembly GCA_026018925.1 of Tupaia tana. NCBI lineage: Eukaryota > Metazoa > Chordata > Mammalia > Scandentia > Tupaiidae > Tupaia > Tupaia tana. Next base: position 42,282,993 of record JAKSZU010000010.1, on the reverse strand, counting down.
AGATGAAGAGGCAGGAACATGCTTTAGGTAGTATGGGGAAGAAAGTGGGAGGCATGAGAGAAGCAGCCAGATCAGGTTGTAAAATTGTTCTCAGCCATAAAGAGGGCACTATGGAATTAGGAGACTGAGAGGAAAATGCTCATTTGCTGAACATTTGCCCTTCTATCATCACTACGCCCTGCACTACCCCAGCAGCTCTCTCCACAAGATTCATCTGCTGTGGCCCCTGCAGATGAGCAGGTGTGTGGAAGAAGCTGTCTCCCAGGGCTTTCTTTCTGTGTAGCAAAGGGAGTGTAGCACAGCATGGTCTAAATGGAGAGGAAGAGCCTGGAAACAGCCACTTTTAATCCAAGGAACCCCTAGTCCAATGACTGGGCATTTGCTTTGTGTTTCAAGCAGGATGGAGGAAATGCCAGTACTGCCACAGATGGTCTTCTGTTCCATGTTTAACATTTCATTTTGAGGTTCTGAAAAGGGGTAGTGAAATTCCTCTGGCTTTAAGCTAAAAGGCTGGAAGTAGTCTAGGAGGACTTAGCTATATCAGGGCAAGAAATGGAAGCCTATTGCCTGGTTTACAAAGATGCAATTGCTAGGGCACAGTTCTTGACCTCAATGCCACTGTTGGCTACCATGGAGGTGGACTTCTCTTCTTCCCAGCCTCTGAAGCCAGTATTAGTTCACAGCTGAGCAGGAGTCCTTATCCAGGAGGCTGGGACCTTGAAGGCACAACCCTCCTAGCTAGGACTTCTTGTGAGATCTCTGCATTTCTCTAAGACTCCCTGGTTTTCTCCTCATGGAAGACTGGATATGTCCATTGGGGTTTGGATGGTTTGCCTACCCCATGAGTTCCATGAGACAGGCCTCCTGTCTGAGACCCCTTTCATCTCTAACATCTGAAGAGGCCAAGGCCCACTGCAAGGCCAACAGAATTAGCTATTATATAATAATGACCATCAATTGCTTAAGAAAATGAATGGTTTTATAAAATCATTGTGCTTTGTAAAATGGTCTAAAAGCTTCTTCAATACACAAATATTCTCTACACTTAGTTGCTTAAAAGATTGGATAAAGCAAACAACTCCTTTGTTTGTGTTAACCAACTGTGACAATGAAGCTACTTTATAACAGGATGGCATTGACACAATGTCAGAAAAACAACCATCTGAAAGGTAAAATCAAACTTAGTGCATTTTATGCTTATTGGATAGTCGTACCTTGGGAGTTTGCAAGTAAATAGCTGTTCCAATATTCACAAATTCTCACAAATCCTATTATAACCAAGCTTGAATTGGCTTATGGTGTGTTTAGGAGCTAAAAACCTGCTAGAAAGTACTTGCCAAAGTGCTATCCACTTTCTATTTCTGATTTGGGTAAGTTCAAATACCAGCAGAGAACTGATCCCTAAAAGATGTAGCACAGAGAGTCAGATGAGGGTACAGAAGTTGAGATGAATATCTGAATGATGGGCCATCAATGTATGCTCTGCTCTGGGTCAGGAACTGTAATCAAGGTAATTTTCGGTGAAAGAAATGGCAATACAATGTCACAGATGACACATATCTGTGATTTTACAGCAGAGAGTGGCTTAAAAAACACCATTCTGCTTCTCTCAATCATAAAGCTATTGTCCTGCATACATCATAATTTTCTATTAACTTTTCATATTTTTTCAGTCTAAAGAAATTATAAAAATACTGAAAATGTCCATTTTTAAAATATGTATGTCTCCCCCTATTATATAAATTTTAAGTTGCCTGAAGGAGGAATCGAGGTGTGACCAAAGGAGCTGCCTCAGCTTGAGAGAAACTACAGGGCTGACATCAAGGGTTTGCCTGCTCATCCATTAGTGTCTGCCGACACATCTTTCCCAAAGCCATGAACCTTCCCCTTCTGCAGATCAGTTACTGCCACTGGGGTCTTCTGGCAATAGTATTCTGCCATTCACTCAGAGGACAGACAGTGCCAGTTTTTTCGAGTTTCCCTAGGAAGCTTCTAGGATCTGTCTTAGTTCTTGAAAGATTCCCCAGGCTTGCAGGGAAACCACCGTCATAAATAATACATTACTTCCTGAGTTCTCTCTGATCTGCCAGTGTCAGAAAGCCCAAGTAATTCTAGAGGCAAATGTATGGCCTTCCACTTAATCTACAATCACACACTTTACACTGAGGAAGTCCTTCAGGCTACTTCTGCATGCTTCTTGCTGAAAGAAAACATTTAAAGCAGCCTAAAGCTGAAGGGAGGAGGAAAACAAGTAATCCTCCCAGCAGAGTCACCTTCAGACAGGCCAGTCCAAGGATCCTCTGGTTTTGCTATAAGCATGCTGATTTGAAAAGCAGCGTAAGCTCCTACCACACTAGCATGAGATCAGTAACTCGGGGCACTCGTAGGGGAAGAGACTTGCTTTTATAACTCTCAAGGATGGTAAGCTTAGTTTCACTCATGTGCTGGCTGTAAAGTAGATGAGACAGTCTGGTGCACAGCAGTAGCTGTAGGATTCCCCTCTGAGTGCCTCTGATGTACCTCAGAGATCCGTAACAGGGAAGACAGAGAAGTAGCCATGGACTGATAAATCTGGTGAGAAGCCATTAACCATGTTGAGTTGTGGAGAAGGACCTATTCCAGTTTATGAAAAATGAGGACAGATCGAGGCACTCGCTTATCAACCTAACCTGCAGAATAATTTATTTTTACTTGATAGTACCACAATGTTGTAGAAGCAATTTTAACTAAGTTCATTCTATTTGGCATACCGACAGGTATTTGGGAATCACATTAATTAACATGAAGCATATTTCCAGGAAAGATGAAGTAAATTATTCTCTCCAATTACCCTTTGTTCTAAAGTTCATGCAAAATGTAAAGGGCCCTTCTTGAGGTGTTGCCAGGCCAGGAAAGGATGAGCCTTTTTATTTGGGCAGATGGCTACTTTCTATGCTAATGCAGTACAGACCATGAGCTATTGTTCTTGACTTTCCCACATGCTGGAATATTGTTTGTTTTTTATTTAGTTACACTTGATTGAGCCCTGCAATAGGTTTGCCTGATGCAGGTGGCGCAGGATGCAGGATGAGTATCTGTCTAACCTGGATCCTCATTGGGAGTGAATGACAAGTCAACTTACAGGTGAAGAGCAGTGAGGAGAGTATATCCTAAGACAGTGGGTGAGTTTCCATTGCACTGTTCTGTGTTCTCCTAGGGAGAACCACCATCATTGTAGACCAACTGAAAGACTCAAGCAGAGTTTCCTTGGACAAAATGGGAACATAGGGACTGGTATTGAGGAGAATACACATTTTTGGAGTCAGCAGTGACGAAGTACATTGTATGGCACTTGCTAAGTGCATGCAGTAAGGGATACGTTAAAAACAAAACAACAACAAAAAAAGACAAGATGCACCTGTTGTGTTTGGGGACCTTGACTATTAAATGAACATAGTATACTAAACTTTCTTCCATAAAACAGTCATTGAAATTGTTCTATAAAATTGCTAAAAACCAGTTGTCCCTGTCTGAGTACTGTAGCCCCCAATACCTTCTCCATTAATGTTGCCACAGAAAGTGCCTCCAGGCACCTCTTCCAATTCCCTGACTCATGAACAGTCATCTCCCTCTCAGAGCCCAGAGCTTTCAGTTTTTGTTCTGTGTCCCTTAGATCATGTTTGACAACCCCATTCTGGTTTCCTCTTATTGAAGATGCTCAGCCTCTACTCCCTCACAAACAGCCACACCATGAATCAAGCCTGAGCAGTGACTGTGAGCCGCAGTATTCCTCACACAAGCTTCAAATCTTCACTCTCTTGCCTGTATCTATTTCCAACTTGAAAACCTGTCTCTGCCTATAAACCAAGCAGGCCCCAGGGGCTGAGCCATTCTAGGCTACATTTATTGCATCTCACCCTCAGATACCCAGTAGGTCTACATAATTGCTTATGTCACCAAAACTCCTTTCAGAAAAGGAGTCATTGTCAAAACTCCTGTTAGAAGACTCAATGAAGTCCAACTCTCAAAGACAAGTCTATGGCACTGAATCAACAAAGCTATTTCCTCCAAGCACCAGCTTTAATCAATAATACTATGAATTTGTCAATGTTCTCCAGCAAATCGATCTTCCTCTATTCATCCAATGGATGTATTTAATTGAACTTACTTTATTTACTTGTATAAACGAGCCACATACAAACATTAGTCCCATTTGCAGGATCTGCGCACAGAAGAAAATTCAAGATTCCTCAGCCCATAGAATTTGACAACTAGACACTGACTATTTTCCTAAAATAAGAAGAGCTTTTTTCATTAGGAATCAGATTTCCAAAGCCTAAAAAGCCAAGAATGGATGAAAAAGTAAGTAAATATAAAGTTATTGTGATATGTCATCAAGCAGCAAGTCACAGAGTTCATTTGCACAAAGGAGAGTACTGACTGGGTAAGCTCTTCTACGATCATGATCCTTATCAACTTTTGTGATTCCTTATCAGCTTCAGACTGGAAGCTCAGACATTATTAACTTATCATGATGATCTAATATCCTTTCTCAACTTTGATCACTTATGAAGACTGTCCCAGCCTTGGTAACATAGTCAATTCCCAGCATGGCGCTCTTGAGGCCTCAGCGTATACTATAGATAGCTAGATATCCAGAGCTAGGACTCTGCTGCTCAACATGTGATCTTCAAATAATTAGCAGCAGCAGCTCTGGAGCCTGGTCAGAGAGTTGACTCTGAGACCCTATACTGAACTATGGAATGAGAACCTACATTCTGTTTTCTAATTTTATTTCTTATTTTTATACTCAATCACTATATAGCTTTATAAAATTGAAAAGAAGTTTTTTCAGCATAAATACCATATACTTATTTGAATCAAAGAAATTATCACACACACATTGTCATCAACAGATAATTTTCCTTTTTTTTTTTTTTTTTTTTTTTTTTTTTGGAGAGGTTTTTGCTATAGGGCACGTATGTTCACCAGACAGACAGAGAGAGACAGAGATACAGAAAGCGAGAAATCACCCCCCAGGGGGGATGACCACACCACAATCCCTTCTCCTCCATTCTCCTCTTGGGATCTTGGGCATGCACACACACACGCCCAGCGTGAGTTTAAGCCACAGGGTTCGGGACTCGAACCGCAGTCGACTATGTAGGAGTCCAGCGACAGTCATTACGCTAACTGCTGTTCCCAATTTTCCATTTTTTTGTCTATTGACTATTTTTCTCTTTTTTTGCCCCTTGATTCCCTTCTCTTTTTCCCCATTTTTCCACCATGCTCCCAAACTCTCTGGCATCAACAGTTGCTGAGCTTTGTTTTTATGCTTTTATGCCTTCAAATCTTTCAATTTCTGCCATAGAGTCCTTTATTAAAATCTATGGGAAAGACTATGATCTGATCCTTTCTGGGTCAGGGAGTTCAGCCAGCCAGGTTAACCGTCAGTTTTGATAGGATGGATGGAGTCTCAGTGGGCCCTCCTTCCCCAGACTCCTCTATCTACCCTCAGCCATGGTTATTCAGTCAACCATGTAGCTGACAACCAGTAGCATTTCTTCCCATTGTTAATGGCAGCCAACTCCCAGGTCTACCCTGCTTGTTCTGTAAGGAACAGAACTACTGAGTCATTTTTACCAAAGTTATGAAAATTGGTAGTTGAGAGACTATAAACTTCATCCTTTAGTCTGGGAAATTTTCTCTATTATTTCTGAAAGAATGTCCATTGTACCTTGTGGTAAGAACTTCACTAAAAGACTTACAGTGTCCCAGGCTAGCCCATAAGAATAGGACTAGCCTCGGGACCAGCAGTTAGCATAATGGCTGTGTTACTGGACTCCCATGTAGTTGACCGCAGTTTGAGTCCTGGACCCGGTGGCTTAAAACTCACGCCAGGCGTATGTGCGTGTGTGCCCAAGATCCCAAGAGGAGAATGGAGGAGAAGGGATTGCGGCATGGCCATCCTCCCTGGGGGGTGATTTCTCACTTTCTGTCTCTCTGTCTCTCTCTGTCTGTCTGGCGAGCGCACGCGCCCTATAGCAAAAACCTCTCAAAAAAAAGAATAGGACCAGCCTCAAAACTCATCACCTATTCTTCCACCCATGCCCCATCACCTTGAAGAATTTAAATTTAGAGTAGGAGCCAACAACATAAAATTTAACCTATTACCATCACCTTTTCCCCAATCAAAACTGTTAAAATTAGTCAGATAGGTAGGAGCAGAGAGTCCCCAGACACCAGCAAAAAGAGCATATGACACATCATTCATGGCAGTCAGGGGATAAAGCCAGACTCCTGGCAAAGAGAAAGGATACTTACCTAATATTTACCATCTGAACTGTCAATAGAGGACTCAGGCATAGGAAGATTGGTGCACATAAAGATTTCTTTCCATCCCAGAGTAACACTTGAGCACACAGGTAGATGCTTGACCAATATTTTACCTTGTACTGGTGGCACTAGACTGGTATGAACAAAATTGTCCCAGTGCCCATGCTCATACCTTTAAAGACCACACAGGGCATGTGTACAACGTCCTCTTACTAGGCACTTGAGTTCCCCTTATCAGATAAGAATTATGCAAGCACAGCAAAAACCTGTGGAAACAATAAAGCCACTACAAGGACAGACCTCCCCTCTTACGTATTCATAACAAGACCCTACAATAAAAGTAACATCTAATACCATTCTAGTACAGTTGCCACCTGACAACCTGTCTGCCTGCACCTCTCCCAGGTGTACTGTACTATTAAAATTTTCTTTTTCATTCTTCTCTTGGGGCTATGGTTTTATTTGTTTCCAGAAGGGTCTCTAATCTTAGCTATCTAGACCAAAGAACCAAGTATACCATAACAACATTCCCCAGCTTTTCCAGCTAATAACATAACACAGCTCCTGGGAATGAAGGTAGTTTTTTTGTTTGTTTGTTTGTTTTGTTTGTTTGTTTGTTTTCACTTAAGTTTGTGGTCATAAGCCAAAGAGTTTGTGACGTTATCAGATGCCCTGATCTCACCCTAGAGATTGATTTAATTGACCTGGAGAAGGATAAGGACATGGGTAGCTTTTCATAGCCTGGTGGGCTGTTTTGATATGCAACCAGATATGCAACTAGCTTAATTCATACCCTGAGGTTTTTCTCCTCTCCTTTAGAGTAAACCTCTATGCCCTCAGGCTCCCAGACTTACCTTTTGATGGGAACCGAAGCTATGTGGAGTTTAGAAATTCTTTGAGAAGCTTCGCTCATGACTACCATAACTTTAAAAAGCTGTTTTAAAAATCTGACAATCAAAGAAACCTCTTCGTTTCAGATATTTAACCTTTACTCCAAACACAGGAACTTTACTAGCCCTTTGGATTGGGCCCTAGTAGGATTAATTATTTAAAGAGAATAAAATCCACTGATTTCTAGAGACTCCCAAGGATTCTGAGTAGACACATCTACCTCCATCAGGAGGCATGTGAAGAGGTGCTGGAGAATCCAATGGACATAGGTATGTGTATGGGGCCACTGAATGATGCCTCTGTCCTGTTCACTCAGCTGAGCTAGGCTGTGCATGTGCATTTTAGGTTGTGTAGACATTGCGGTGGACAAGACAGGATGCTTATCTGGTTAAGGGAAGACCCAGGCACAGGAAAATTGCTGTTCATATACTAAGTGAAGAAAGTTGATGAAAGATGTGTGACCCTTTAGAATTGATGATAGATGCCTCTAGACACCCAGTTAAACATTCATCAGACCTCAGTGTCCGACAGTGAATGGTGCATGGAGACGCTTAGGAACCTCAAGAACATTGATGGCTCATGGGGTTCAAGGAGAGTCTTCTCCTCTGTATATGCAGAATGGATGAGCTGATCTCAAGACCGGGTCAGGTCTAGAAATACCCTAAAGGCAAGGAGAAGGTCTGATACAGGGCAGACATTTGGGGTATGGGATAGGAGTCACCAAACTAGGGATTGGCCATAGATGTCTTCTTCTGAAAAAACCTAGGTGATTTGCTCCATTTGGAGAGTCCGGTTTGGAAACATGATGAATTAAAGGGCTCTTCTCAGATCACCAAGCATTTAGAGTAAGACAAGGATGTGTCTAAGAGTATAACGCTTTAAAAACATTGACCAGCCTGTCAGAGAATGGCCTTTTTCCTCCCTGTGCAGATCTGCATGGAGACTGAATGTACCTTGTCTCAGGGTAGGAGAGGTGCCATGTGGAGTTGCCTCGAGAGCCCAGGCCCCGGTAAGCCCTGGAGGCTAGTCCCTCACTCATCATTGGCCCAGTGTCAGGATTCCCCTGCTGACTAAGACTCTCTTTAGCCTGGACCCTCTACTGACCAGGGCCCCTGCGGGTCTCTATACCAGCTCATAGCCCTGCACCATTTTGCAAAAGTCTTACCTTCTGTTCCAGCATGTGGGTCTGCCGACTGGCTTCAGGTTGTTCTCTCCAATCTCTGACCTGGTGGACCTTCAGGTTTTGTCTCCTCTGATCTGGGAATTGCAGGAGAAACCTACATTCACCTCTAGCCTGGGAAGGAGGAAGGACTTATGGAAACCAGTTAATAGGGATCCTGAACCCCCTCTTCCACATGCCAACCATAGTACAGTTTAAAACAGTGATAAAGTTGATTTTTCCTTAAAATCAATTATAATTAATGAAATATATCTTAGTTTTTGTAACTCAAATAATACCATTGGCAATTGTCATCACACATAAAAATAAAAAAATTCTATCACGTTAGAACGAGTAGAGCAGAGACCTGAGGCCTTTTATCTTCAGTTCATGTGTTGAGGTTGGAAATAAAAGTCACTTCCAAGTGTGAGAACTTGAAACTAGAGTATGTGGGATGAGCAAACCATTGGTTCTGGCTTACGTGAAAAGTGGTTTGCTTTGGTTTGGTTTGGTTTACGTGTCTTCCTTACCTGCAATTCTACCTTCTGTGGTTTCAGTTATCCACTGTCAATCAAAATTTGAAATATCAAGTGGAGAGTGACAGAAATAAGTAATTTATATGGTTTTTTTTTTTTTTTTTTTTTTTTTTTTTTTTTTTTTTTTTTTTTGGAGAGGTTTTCGCTATAGGGTGCGTGCGCTCATCAGACAGACAGACAGAGACAGAGAGATAGAAAGCGAGAAATCACCCCCCAGGGGGGATGGCCACGCCGCAATCCCTTCTCCTCCATTCTCCTCTTGGGATCTTGGGCACACACGCACACGTGCCCGGCGTGAGTTTAAGCCACCGGGTCCGGGACTCAAACCACGGTCGACCACGTGGGAGTCCAGCGACATAGCCATTACGCTAACTGCTGGTCCAAAAAATTATTTTTTAAACTTTATTTATTTAAAAATCTTGACCAGAGAGAGAGAGGGAGGGAAAGTGAGAAAGCAAGTCACCAGGTCCAGGACTTGAACTGCAGTTAGCCATGTGGGAGTCCAGTGCCTTTAACCACCATGCCACCTGCCAGCCCCAATAATTTATATGTTTTTAAACGGGGCACTGTTCTGATAGTGTGATGAATCCTCATGCTGTCCTGCTTCATACTGCCCTGGACATGAATCATCCCTTTGTCTAGGTTACCCAAGCTGTAGCAGTTACCTAACCATTGTTTACATTGTAGCCATGTTGGTTAACAGATCAACTGTCACAGTGTCACAGTGCTTATGTTCAAGTAATCCCTATTTTTACTTAATGGCTCCACACCACAAAAGGAGTGATGCTGGAATATTCTGAAGATTAATCTGTTTTATTATTAGTTTTTGTTAATCTCTTACTATGATTAATTTATAAGTTTATCATAGGAATATTTATATAGTAAGAATCATAGTACCTATGAAGCATCTTTTAAAATTCATGGAAAATGTATATTATAAGAAAAATCCATTTTTTTCCTAAGAGAGAGGTTTTTGTTATAGGGCACTCTTGCTTGCCAGAGAGACAGAGACAGAAAACAAGAAATCACTTCCCAGAGGGATTGGCCATGCCTCAATCCCTTCTTCTTTATTCTCCTCTTGTGATTTGGGACATGCACAAACATGCACCTAGCATGAGTTTTAAGCCACTGGGTCCGAGACTCAAACCATGGTTGACTATGTGGGAGTCTAGCAATGTAATCATTACACTATCTGCTGGTTCTGGGTTTCCATTTATTTTATTTTATTTTTTTTACCAAAATAAACTCAGACTATAATTCCATTTCTTCCATTTACTTTCTGAAATGACTTCATAAAAAGGTCAGAACTATCTGTGACTTCAGTCATCTATAGCAGGAAGTCTTGGACAGTATCCTTCATGGATAAGGGGAACTACTATATTTCTTTTGTTGATAATGACTGTGTTAGGTAAATCCAACAGAAAATTTTACTTGCAGATGTTTCCTTTGAAATATGATAAAAGGAATTAAAACTTGTATACCTTTCAAATATGTAAGTCTTGAGATGATAATGTCTAAAATGGTAGTGATGCAATTATGCTAAATTCTTCTAGGCCCGAGAGACACATTTGTTGTATAAAGTTGTAGGAAGGTCATGGCATGACTGCCCAATGACCAGATAATATCTACCTTGGAAAAGATAAATGAGCCCAACTATCATGAAATGAAACTTATTAAAAAGGCTTGGCAAAAGCAAATGCTAGAGGTGCCATATCACCAGATTTGAGCATTATTCATGGAAAGGATTCATGTTTTTTTTGTTTCTCGTATCCTTCCTGTAATGACTTAGTGTCGATGAGGCCCAAAACCTCAGAAAGTCTCATAGATTTGTGTATATATGGTGAGTGCTGCCCAGGACGGTTATACAAAGTGGCCAGTGTGCCATAACAAATCTACATGACTGACATTGGGGGGTTGAGGGGGGGGGGGTTCACAATACAGAGGCCCTGAAGACACATCATCATTTTTCTTTTAATTATTTAGTTTCTTCTATATCTCCATCCAGGTGTGTTAATATGGAATTTAACTTTTCTCATTCTTGGAAATACTGTGGGGGTAAAGAGCTAAAGGATATTCTCTCAGTTTGTACTTATATAAAAAAATATACCTTAGACTGGGTAATTTATAAATATAGTAGTTCCTTATATATGATTTCATGTCCCATAGTTTCAGTTATCCATGGTCAACAGTAGTCTGAAAAGACTACAAGGAAAATTCTAGAAATAAACAATTCATAAGTCTTAAATTGCAGGTGGTTCTAAGGATTGTGATGAAATCTTATGCTGTTCCACTCTGTGAAATTTCCACCCCTACCCAACTTTAGTCAGCATCCTGATACAAAGAAAGACTGAGTATGCTAATTCATGCCTGGGTCCAGGCTACTCCTCTGCTTTAAAGTTTTCTGAGGCTCTTAATTGCCATGTAAACAAAATACAATTGTGCAACTCTCTGAACAATGAGAGGCTTTCTATCCATGGCTCATTTTCTTCAAATGCTGCTCACACCTTGCCTTGTCCCATACCTGGGCTCTGGCTCAGTCAGACTCCTCCCTGTATTCCTAGTGTATCCCACATGCTCACCTTCATGTTAGTGTTTCTTGTTTTTGTTTCCTCTACTGCCAATGTTCAGAATCCAATAACCACTGTCCTCTCAGAGAAGGCCACTGTGTCAGGCTGCTCAGAGGTTGTGTAGGAGGAAGTAGAGAGAACAGAGCAGAAAGACACTAGAGCAAGAAAGTCTTTGTGGATGGAAGTATGCAAATTACATAGGCTTGGTAAATTTGTTGGTTTAATACATTTTTGACAGTACTTCACTAAAATCACCCACTAAACTGTCATCATCATAGAGCTAGAAAAAGGTTCTTACTCTCCATTGTGTTAAGCAAATATTTGTTGAATCTTTCGAGTGGTTTGTATTCTTATATCAGGTATGCCCAAAATTGATACAAGTCTAATTAGACCATCAAAGCATGGGATAAGAGCAAAAGTAGAAGAAACAGGTCCAGCTGCAGTGGCACAATGGTAATGCAACATTCTGTAGTACTGGAAGCCATATGGAAGCTCACAGTTCAGTTCCAAGTCAACCTGTACATGCCTGGTGCATGCACTTAGGCCTGTGATTCTGAGTAGCTGGGAAGGCTGTGGGGTGGTTGGCTGCTATTGGGGGTGCATTTTTTTTTTCTCTTTCTGTCTCTCTCTCATGAATGAAATTAAAAAAGAAACTTTAAAAAAATAAAAGAAGAAGCAAAAAGTGGACATATTCCCTGACTTTGACCTCCACAAGCTGAATAAAGGTTTGTCCCAGCGGTGTTCTCCAACTGCACACGCTTCTTGCAGTTTACAAAATCAAATTTGGAGTCTCCAATCCAACCAGCAAGTCTAAGCAGCTGTACTTCTCCTGACAATGAGTGGGATTTTCTGAAAAGGTACATCTTTTCATCCAAAACAGGTTGTGACTTTCATTACCAAGCATTTTAAATTCAGCATGCTCTGGCCTTTGCCTCCAAACTGCCAGACTTCCAAAAGCAGCACTACAGGACTTCTCAAACACTATCAGAATAATGAGGTCTCTTGTGAGTCTGCCTTTTACATGCCGTGGTATATTCAGAGCCATGGGTTTTTTAGTATTTTTATTTTATTCTGTTTATAAATAGGTGATGAAAAACGTATGTCAAATTGAAAGCTGTAAGTCAAACAAGTAATTTTGAGAATGTTTTGGTCTAAGTTTACTGAGAATAAAGGCTTAAAACCAAGAGTTAGCTGTAGGTTGGTTCTACATAATCCAATTTTTTTTTTTCCTAGCAAATTGGTTCTTGATGTTTAGCTCCTGAAAATACAGTATCAATCACCTTCCTTCTTGCTGTTTCTCTGCGGCTTTATCCTCTTGCTTCTCCAATAGGCCTCAATTAATTAGACACAGTTTACTCTGTCACAAAAGACCCAGCACTTTCCACACAAGCGATGAGTTGTGCAAATGGATCGAAACCCATGAACTGAACCTGAGGTCTGCAGTGGGTTTCAGTATCTGTTCAGAAACAATTTAACCTTGCAACATTTTTTTTTTCTCTAAAATGTGGTCATATTTTCAATTCTGTTATATTTCATATTGTGCCATCTTTATCTTGGGTTAACTTTCAAAAATATTCTTTTACCAGAAAACATAATGCAACTTTTGCACTTCTTATGCAAAGCTTACATAAAAAAGAAGATTAATCATTCATCAGGCTTCTGTGGAGGGCTCAGCTCATGTGCAGCAGATGTGTCAGAATATGCAGTTGAGGCTCTGAACAGCACAAAGCTCTGTATTCTGTACATTATGCAACACCCCCAGTAGAATCTGGGCAACATCTCATAATCACTTGCATTAATATTTCTGCAGAGAAATGCATGAATATTCACACTAAGAGGAATGAATAAAGATTACAAATGGCTCCACATCAGATCAGAACAGGTTTTGCTGCCAAATGAGTTTTGGGGTATAATGAAGAAAAAAAATTAAGTATTTGCCTTTTGGATTTTTAAATTGCAGGTAGGATATTGTGACCTTTTCCTCTTTTCCTCTTTTCCTTGGATTTTCAGTGGTGTAGTACCCACCCAGAGACTCAGAGAAAACCAGCTGTATTTATCTCTGATATGACCAAATAGAAATAGCTTCAAGCACGCCCATTGAAATCTGGCTCATCATCTCAACCCAGTATTAAAGATGCAGTCGTGAGGGTTTTGGACCCATGGCTCAACAGTCCTGAAGAACATTAGCCCATGGATGGATGGCAGCCCTGAGGGTCCCAGGCTCATAGGTTAGCAGCTCTAAAGTCCACAAACCTAAGGGGGCCAGAGTTCTTCATGAGACATAAAACAGAGTATATTGGCCATTAGACCTACTAATGGAAGGTACAAAGACATTCTCCCCTTGAACTGAGGGAGGGGAAACCAGGGACATGAAGAGGATGGAGCCACGAACAGGTCCTTATCCCAACAGCACCAATGGTCACCCCCATTTTCCAACTTGTAATTTTATCTATAGTTCCCCTTTTGAAGCTAGTAATACCTCCAAAGACTAGACCTAGACCCCAAATGCCAGCAATTCCTACTGAAGGTAAGTTTTCTAGCACTTTGATCATGCTCAATGAGTTCATTACTAATCTGTCTCCTTTGTCTCTCGTTTTTGTTTTTGTTTTGTTTTTTTCATTTTAGGTTTTTGCCATAGGGCACTTGTACTTGCTGGAGAAAGACAGAGAGAGGAAAGGTAAGAAATCACCCCACAGGGGAGTCCTTCTCCTTTTTTTGCTTCCTTTGTTCTTTTCTCCCATGATCTTGGCATGTCAGCAGAGAACAAGTTTGTTTTTTGTTTTTTGGGTTTTTGGCCATGAAAATTCTGCCTGCCACCAAGTGGATTGCACAGTTGTGTTAATATTCAAGTCAAAAGTACTCTTTCTCGGGACCAGCAGATGGCGTGGTGGTTAAGGTGCTGAACACTCCCACATGGCCAACCGTGGTTGGAGTCCTGGACCTGGTGGCTTGCTTTCTCGCTTTCCCTCTTTCTCTCTCTGTGTCTCTCTCTGGTCAAATTAAAATAAATAAATGAATAAATGAAATTAAATAAATAAATAATTTTTTTTTTAAAGTACTCTTTCTCAGCATTCAAATGAGTCTGTGATCTAACTCTTGTACTTCTGGCACTCAATGTGAGAAAATAGGGGTGGCTTCCATCACCCTTCTGTCTAATAAGAATATCCATGAGCTTACTCTTGTTCTCCCCTACCCCACCCAACCACCAGAAAAAGCCAAATTTGGCTGATTACAGTAGAAAAGGCAGATACAGAAAGGGCTGAGAGCTTTTATGATCTGAGCCTCTTTTGGGATTATGTAAGATATTGTTTTTAATTTAGTCCATGATATTTCTGCAGAAACCAGAACGTGCAACTATTTACTTGGTTCTTAATAATATCAGACATCTGTCCAGTTTAAGAACCAAGCTACAGAAATGTCACTTTATGTAAACTCAGCCATTCTTTAGTTAGGGAATAGCTTGGAAAGAAAATCTGAAATGTTAAAAAAAAAAAAAAAAAGAAAACCTTATTTAACCAGAGGCAGATATGAGAAATAATATTCTTGGCTAGAATACTTATAAGCAGAAACTAAGTTTAAGAAGAGCAGCAATACTTTTTATTGCCTATAGTTGCTCCTTTAGTTTTCTGCGAAAGTTATGATGACTTGGCTGAAATTGGTTTGGGAATATTTTAAGTTGATACAATCTATACTTCTAACTTGCGTAAACTATTGCCAACTGTGTCAGCAAGATGGTCTCTCCCTAAATTCCTCAGGTGAGAATAGTAATTGCAAACCATTTTCCTAGAGGATCTTGAACTTTAGACAGCTTGAGCAAAATGCATGGGACCACCGGGACACCAAATACACTTACTGTGGACCCAAGAAAATGTAGCTTCTTCATGTCCACAATGTTGTGTCTATAGGCAACTTCACTAGCCAGTCACTGGGAGATTCAAGACAGAACTCCATGTGTGTGTACACGTATGTGTTAATGCATTTATGTGGGATATACACATACACTTTAGGTTATAAGGAAGAGCACACTGGTCCACCAAGGTCAGTGGGTTATGTATGTGTGACACTAAGGCTTCGAGTGTCTTCACTCAAGGTGCATGTTGCATCAATGTAGAGACATGTCAATCTGGAAAAAGCTACCTTCTCCATTCCAAAACTCATTGACTCATTCTTTTAGTTTACATTACTTTATTTTGGAAAAATGTTATATATATACAAAAGTTGTGAAGATAATGCAGAGAATATTGGTGGGATAAGACAGGAGAGAAAAAGGACTGCCACTGGTGAGCACCTGTGCTGAATGTCACAGCACAAGACCCTGATTTGTGCCCGTCTGAGTCTTTTCCAGGCACACAAGGTCTGGAACTGCCGTCAGGGCAGCCCACTCGGAAGTAGGCGGAAGTTACCTTGGCTGAGAGAGACTTACATTTTGCAGGGTATTGTCCACTTTAAAGAGTGAGTGGTTCCTACCTGACCAAGGAGAACTGATGTCAGAATACAAGTTCACAGGCACAGAACATAAGAAGCATAGGACCCTTCTGAAGGTCATTTACAATTTCAGCAGCCAAGGAGCTTGGACTGTGAAGATAGTGACAGCAATATATATAAATGTGCTGGAAAGAGCACCCATAAAGGTGGTTTGATTGCCCCTAAACTCTTCCCAGCCTATCCCACAGTCCCACCAGGGGGCTGGTTGTGCCTATCAACAGTGTAGTTTTCTTCCACAATCAGCCTGGATCTATTCGGCAGCTAAACAAGGCCGCGGCTTCTATACACTGAGCTTGCCTGCCTTTGCCTTTTGCTCTCTCACTGCCTCCTCTCGCTCTTTCTTCCTCCCACCTTATTTTAACTACACCATGATCTAGTGTTTCAATGTTTTCAAGTTTCTCTTCTCTGTCAAGGGCAAGAAGAATTATATGAAAAAACAACTTAGTAAAATGGGACCTTTTATCATTTCTGTTTTAATACAATGGTCTTGGGCTTCGTAAAGAGATGCCAGACTTCAGGCAATCCCAGAAGTAATTAAGACAGGCAGCCAGTGCTCTGAGGTGTCCCCAGTTCTTCAGCCACAGTACAGTACCCTCCCGGTCACAGCACAGGCACACTTGTCTTCTGAGCCTCCCGCAGGGGACTAAGTACAGCGGCGGCAGCTGGGATGGTGCTCACCATAACACTCAGAGAATTATCAGTGCAAGAAACAAATATCATTGAAAAATGAAAAGTCGCAATAGCCATTGGGTGTGGAATTGTGTTATTTCCCATCAGCACATAATGTATGGTTATTACTTTAGTTATAATGGCTTAGAAATCATTTAGATACATCTTCCTTAGCTTGATTTTTAGTCTGTTATTTAGACAGATGTTTAAGTTAAGGGCTGGTTTATATTTTCATTATTGAATCCCAGAATCCATCCAGCACCAGCGTGTGCATGTGCTTCACATTGCTTGAGCTGCCGTCCGCCCACCCTCCTCTCCCTGGGCATAGAGAAAGCAGAGCTTCCCAAGGGTTTTGGAGGAAGGAATATCAGCCACCTGGCTTATTCCCTAAGCCCCAGCTCTCTGCAAAAGGATGGTCCAGTGGGATGGACAGGGACATATTCTAGTCCCTTTACAACAATCAGCTTCTTCCTCTGCCCTCACCAGGACCCAAAGATCTGTTTCTAAAGGCAGTTAGTTTGGGCAAGATTGGGCAGCACCATGTTTAGTCATAGTCATTCCAAATCCAGATTCACTCCTGGACTCAGTATGCTAACATTTAAATTCCATTTCTGCAGACCCACCATCGAATGTTGCCTCAGAAAGAATTAGCAGCAGCACCAGGGTTGTAACGTGTATGACGTAGTGACCATGTACATACCCATAGTATTACCAATCTCATGGTGTTTTGTCCACCATCTTTGACATTCTCAAAACACCCAAGTTCTAATTCTCCCTGTGCACAGGGACCAGATGATGATATACTTATGGAGCCTCCCCTATTTATAACTCTTCCTGTCGTCACTGGGCCTTCATGATGATGCTGGTCACTGTAAAGGCTGTGGGCTTAAGAAAGGAGGAGAGGAGAATGGACTAAAGTTGTGCCTCTAGGCTCCTGACCCAAATACCAATCATTCTCTTACCCTAGATAACTCTGACTTTGACCCATCCACAGATCAAGAGAAACAAGTCATCTCTACAACAACATGGAGAAACAACCTGACTTTCTGGGATCCATCATTACCACAGCTGGCAGAGGGTCATCTTTTATCATATAGGATGCACACCCAGAAACCCCAGTCCCTCTTGCTGCCTGAATGTGCACCAGAGCACAGGATCTAATGGGAGGAGTGGCCCCAGCAGCAGAGAAACTGGTTCTCATGGATGCACCACGTTGGACTTTCCCTTAACCTCTAAGACCTTCTGTTTCCTCTTCTGTTAAAACAAGAGTGCCACCCCCTCATAGGGCAGACCAGGAGAATGAATAAAGATGGCTCTCAGGGGTCAGCAGGTGGCATGGAGGTTAAAGTGGCTGGATCCCACATGGCGGACTCTGCAGTTTGAGTCCTGGACCAGAGGCTTAAAAAAAAAAAAAAATGGCTCTCAGCAGTTCCACATCCCTCATGTCCCTTCCATTCCCTTCTCCGTAGCTGAGGTATAGCCAACTTAAATTTAGAAAACCAGTGGGAATTTTAGAAACTGACTCACACCAGCCTGCTAGGTAGGACCATGACCTATTCTAGTGTCACCTTCAGTGTTACATCAGCACAATCCAGGACTCAGTGAAGGGTTAAAAAGTTCTCAGGGGATGAAGAGAAACTATATCTGCTCTAGCTCATCCACCATCTAAACACTCCTCGGGGGACAGAGCTCATACCAGATGGCCAGATAAATGAAGAAACTAAACTGGCATTCAGGCAGCCTACCTACTCTCTACATTTGTTATGAAATCTCAAGAAAATCAAACACCTCTTGGAACTTCTGTTTTCTGCCTTTTCACCCAACTGACAGGGTGGTGATTAGACACACTACCCTACCTTCTGAGTCATTGCATATGCCGTTGTCTCTACTTAAAGTGTCCTCTCCTGCCCTCCCACTCCCAGACTTATATTATTGCAGCAGACCTGCAGAGATCTCTGACTAGTCACATATCCCAAGATGCCCCCTGCCTGCCTTCCCCTCAAAGCATCCATATCATTCTACATATAAATCAAATATAGAGAATGTATCCCAAGGGCTTCACTCCAATTTGCTAGTCTGTCACCTTTCCTACATTGGTAACTCATCCAGGGCAGGGAGCATTCTTTATTCATTTTTGTTGTCCAATACATATTAGAGTCTGGAACACAGTAGGCACTTACATTTGGTGCTTTTCTAATAACCAATAAAAGCTATTATTTGAAACACATTATAAAACAGAATGTATGTATCATTGTGAGCTAATTTTCTAGTTAATTTGCCAATTGACAAAAGACTGGATCCTCCTTTCACTACAATGTCTATATTCTTGGGTGTTTACCTTCGTTGTGTCCCTGG
Source organism: Tupaia tana (assembly GCA_026018925.1). Taxonomy (NCBI): domain Eukaryota; kingdom Metazoa; phylum Chordata; class Mammalia; order Scandentia; family Tupaiidae; genus Tupaia; species Tupaia tana. The sequence continues at coordinate 42,264,016 of JAKSZU010000010.1, read as the reverse complement.
AATAATCATCTCCCCTGACTTTCCTCTCATTAAAGTTAACCTCATAGGGGTTGTCTATGACCACTCTATTGGAGGAGTGAGAGTTAATTAAAATAGACTTTTCCTTTGAGGAAGAAAAAATAGGTCTAAAGTATAAGTGAATTAGCATGTGGGAGGAGGAGGCAGCAGGGTTCACAGGGAATTTAGTCTCAGATCAAGGCTGGGATTCTCTGTCCAGGTAGATTTCTCTCTAATGAGAAATCAGTTGCCTTATTCCCCATGCTGCTCAGAGGCACTGTTTGAAGAAGTTGACAGTGGAGTTGGATACAGGGGTCGAGGTTTGTGGAGTGTCATCACCCAGCATAGGGTGGGTGAACCTAGTCTACAAAGGCCTGTTTGAAGTGGGGGAGGGTTCACAGAGTCTGGAAAATTCCTGCCCCTCCCTTGTTCATTCATCCTTTCTTTCATCCAACCACAGGCACAGGAGGCAGATGTCACAGAGAGGCCAATAGCCTATTAAGAGCTCCTGCTAATGGTGACAGGAATGCTGGGACTATGGCCCTGTTCCTGGTTGAAAGATGAGGCAGTGCTGTGCCTTGCTTCTCCCAGACTACAATAAAGGACAAGCTGTTCTTTTCAGGCTTGTTGGAGCTTCTGGCTATACTCCTTGAAGGCTGATGGATGAGGCTGTTGACATCAAAGAGGATTTTATGCCTTAAGTCCTGGTTCTGTAGCTCCTGAAGTGCAATAGGGTTATTTGTATACCAGGATTTTAAAATCAGGATTCTTTTTGTGAAACTGGAGATAGCAGTGATTCTGAGAATTTCCAGGAACTTCATCTTTGGATTTTTTTTTTTTTTAATTTAACTTAAGGCTGACCGATTGACCTGTTGACTTAATTTCCATTAATTCAGAAGTCTGACATTTTATGCTAGAATGAATAATGGTTACCAGCTATTAATACCTACTTAATTTCAGACTTAAAAAAATTTTTTTGGCTGTAATATGAGGGTCCTGATCAATCAGTGATCACAGGATTAACGGAGTAAGGCAATTTGTGAAAAGGGCTTAAGTGTAAAGTTTCTGGCCTACCGTAAGTACCTAGTAAGTACTAGCCATTGCTTTTATCATTATTACTATTAAGTCACCAGTTATTCCACATTTACTCTTTACCCAAGGTCACTAAAGGAATAACAAGCTTTATGTCATTTCATTTGAAATGTTATTTAAACCACTTTCCATGGGGGAACAAGCTGATAAGAGACAGCAAGAAAATGACAAAAATCAGGAAGAGACAGGATTTCAATTCAGCTCCCCTGGTTCCAGATCCTGACACTAACCTCTACTTACCTGAGATTCTTACAGGAACATGCCAGGTCTGTGGGTCTCTCAGGGCTCTTAGCAGTAAGGGAGAATAATGGTTGCTCTGCCTCCTTCTGTTATTGTCCTGCTAAGAATAAAAATCAAGTGAAATGTGCCTCTGATCATTTACAATGTACTTTATAGCCACTTCTTACATTTCTGAAATAAGAAAATGCAAGGCAAGTGACAAAGTGGGAGAAAGTATTCACAAAGCTGGCAGAGGGTTGGTGTCAAGAAGAAATAAGGAAGACCCATAAATCAATATCAAACACACAAAAATTCCACTAGAAAAGTGAGAGCACAACAAACATTTAGCAGCCAAAGAAAACCACAGGGCCAACAGGCCAGTGAGGCTGTGTTTCAGGTTACCAAGTCTTAGGATGGCAAATCATGACACAGTGAAGACTGATTTTCATACAGGTGATTGCAGAAACAAAAGTGTATGACCATAGGAAGTACTGAAAAATGTACATTTCCAGTGTATAAATGTATTAATCCATTCTTCTTTTCTTTTGTTTAAAAAGAAACTATTTGCCTGCTTTGAATGAACATATATTGCTAGATATAGAATTCTAGGCTGACAATTATTTTTTTTTCTATCAGCACTTTAGACATATTTGATAACTCTCTGACTTGTATTGTTTTTGATGAGAAGCCTGTGATTATTCTCATGTGCCTTTATTCCCTCTGGCTGGTAGGGCTTAATTCATTTATTAAGGAAATAACTGTCCTCTGCTATCTAGAGGCCAGTGTCTGAAAACAATAGCTTGACAAGTTTGCTTAGTTTTCTAATTGTTTGCAGAAAAAGAGCAATTCCTATATCAATTACATCCTCATGAAAGAACATAGAATTTGCTATATCATCCCATAAATTGTTTTTTTATTTATTTTATTTTATTTTATTATTTTTTTCATTTAATTTTCTTTTATACATTCAATCACATTATTATTTGTCTTACAAAATGGATATTTCAACAGGTGAACATTTCTCCCTAGTACAGTTGATAAAACTACAAAATATGTTCAACAGATAATACATTTCTTTGTGCCATTAATGCTTTGCCTCCCTATTTTTCTTCTAAATGTCCTTCCTCAGACCCTCCTCTTTCACCACACACACTATATCTGGTATTTACATCTATATACTGTGTTTCTATATCCTTTAGTCAATTAGTTTCAGTCATAGAGTGCAGACACTCGATATATATTCAGTGAGGACATACAATGCCTCTCCTTCATAGCCTGGCTTGCCTCACACTGCAGTAAATCTTCCATATTCATCCACTTCCTGTCAAAAGCCAGGGTTTTGGTGTTTTTATGGATGAATAGTATTCCACTGAGTATATGTGCCACTGGTTTTCTATACATTCATCTGTTCGTTTGCATTTGGGTTGTTTCCATGACTTAGCAATTGTGACTAGTGCTGCAATAAACATCGATGTGCAAGCACTTTTCCAATTAAGTGTTCTTCTGTCCTTTGGGTAGATACCAAGGAGTGGGATTGCTGGATCATATGGTAGTTCTATTTGTAGATTTTTTTGAGGAATCTCCAAGTTGTTCTCCACAGTGGCTGGATCAACTTACATCCCCACCAACAGTGTAAGAGAGTTCCCCTTTCACCACACCCCCACCAGCACTTATCCTTTTTTGTGTTTTTAATCTTAGTCATTCTGACTGGGATTAAGTGGTATCTCATTGTTGTTTTTCTTTCTTTTCTTTTTTTTTTTTTTTTTTTTTTTTTTTTTTGGAGAGGTTTTTCGCTATAGGGCGCGTGCGCTCACCAGAAAGACAGAGAGAGACAGAGAGACAGAAAGCCAGAAATCACCCCCCAGGGGAGATGGCCACACCGCAATACCTTCTCCTCCATTCTCCTCTCGGGATCTTGGGCACGCACGGCGTGAGTTTCAAGCCACCAGGTCCAGAGGGAACCGAGGTCGACTACGTGGGAGTCCAGTGACATAGCCATTACGTTAACTCATTGTTGTTTTGATCTGTATTTCCCTTACAATGGGGGATGTTGAGTATTTTTTCATATGCCTTTTAGCTATTCCTAAGTCATCTTTAGAGAGTGTTTTTTTTTTCAACTCATTCTCCAATCTTTTAATAGGATTAAGTAGGATTGATCATCTTTTTTCAGAACAGCTGCTTGAGTTCCTTGTAAATTCTGGTTATCAGTGCCTTATCTGACACATAGTTAACAAAAATATTTTCCCATTCTGAGGGCTGTTGATTCACACTAACTACTGTGTCTTTTGTCATGCAGAAACTTCCTAGTCTGATATAATCCCACTCATCTATTTTGGGGATTATCGATTGTACTTTGGGGGTCTTATTTAAGAAGTCTTTCCCTACTCCAATGTCTCCATCCAAAGAACACAGTAACTCCCCTCCATCTCTCAAAAAAAAACCAGAGGAAGTTACTAAATGTCAGAGAACGAATTTAGAACATTCATAGTGAACAGATTCTATGAGTTGGAACAGAAAGGAGACAATGAACTACAGGAGATTAGAAAGTCCTTCCACAATATGAAAGAAGAAATGGACACTCTAATAAAGAATCAGATAGGATTACTAGAGTTGAAGTCTGTAATACAGAAAATCAAATACTCTCTCAAAGGTATTAAAAGTCGATTAGACCATACTGAAGATCAAATCTCTGATGTAGAAGATAAAACCTCTGACCTAGAAAAAAGCACCAAAAAGATAGAGAAAATAACAAACAAACAAACTCATGAGGTTGTTATACAAGAAATACTAGATTCCATTAGATGCCCAAACATCCAAATGATTGGTATCCGGAAGGTGAAGAAACAAATAAGGGCATGGAAAATCTATTCCATGAAATCCTGGAAGAAAATTTCCCAAGTCTAGAGAGGTACTGAAACATGCAGACCCAAGAAATACAAATGAACCCAAATAGAATCAGCTCCAGAAGATCTTCCCCATGGCACATCTTAGCGAGACTGGAAAAGACCACAGATAAAGACAAAATACTAAAACTGGCAAGAGAGAAATGACAAGTGACTTACAAAGGCCATCTCATCAGGCTAACACCAGACCTCTAACAGAAGCAATGCAAGCAAGGAAAGAATGTGAAGACATATTGAAAGTGTTCAAAGAGAAACAATTTCAACCAAGATTATTATATCCTGCAAGATTATCCTTCATATGGGAAAAACACAATTAAAATCTTCTCAGGCAAACAAAACCTGAAAGAATTTGCCAACACCAGAACAGCTCTTCAAGAAACCCTGAAGAGAGTCCTGTTCCAGGAAAACTAAAGAATGAACAGCCAAAAAGAAAGGAATAAAAGGCAGTCAAGACAATGGCCAACTTAAACGTTGGGACAAGTCAGGTAATATTCATAATAACATTGAATGTTAATGGATTAAATTCTCAAATTAAGAGACACAGACTGGCTGAATGGATAAAAAACATGAACTCTCTATCTGTGCTTACAGAAACCTACCTCATGGATAAAGACATACGTAGACTAAAAGTAAAGGTTTAGAAAAAGATTTTCCATGCAAATAGGAATGAAAACAGAGCTGAAGTCATGACACTAATTTCTGACAAAATAGCCTTTAAAACAAAAACTGTTAGAAGAGACAAAGAAGGGCACTATATTACAGTACAAGGGGCAATCGATCAAGAGGATATACTGATTATAAATATCTATGCACCTAATACAGGAGCACCCAGATATGTGAAGGACAGACTGTTAGACTAAAAGGAGAGACAGACTGCAACATACTAATTGTTGGAGACCTCAACACCTCACTATCCCCTCTGGACAGATCATCTAGAAAAAAATAGGTAAAGAGATCAAGGATCTAAATGATGCCATAAACCAAATGGACTTAACAGACACCTATAGAACTTTCTACCTGAAAACCACGAGGTACACTTTTTCCTCAACCCCATGTAGAACCTTTTCGAAGACTGACCACATGATAGGGCATAAGGCAAGCCTCTACAGATTCAAAGGCATAGAAACTATATCCAGTATCTTCTCTGACCATGATGGAAAAACTTGATCTTAATTTCAAGAGAAATGCCCAAAAATACTAAAATGCATAGAAACTAAATAACCTACTCTTGAATGACTTCACAACTACTGAAGAAATAAAGACCAAAATCAAAAGTTTCATGGAAGCCAATGACAATGAGGACATGAATTTCCATAATCTTTGGGACACTTCAAAAGCAGTCATAAGAAGGAAGTTCATAGCAATTAATGCACATAAGAGGAAGATGAAAAGAAGGCAAATGGATCACTGAACATCATGCCTCAGAGAACTGGAAAAGCAACAGCAAAAGACCCAAAACAACTTCAGAAGAAAGGAAATAATAAAGATACAAGCAGAAATAAATTAAATAGAAAATAAACACACTATACAGAAAATAGATGAAAGTAAAAGCTGGTTCTTTGAAAAGAAAAACAAAAGCGATACACCACTAGTGATACTAATTAAGAAGAGAGAAAGGAACCAGGTGAATCAAATCTGCAATGAAGCAGGCAATATAGCAACAGACATAGTAGAAATACAGAACATCATTAGAGGATACTATGAACAACTATATGCCAAGAAACAAGATAATCTGGATGAAATGGACAAATTCCTGGACATATATAATCTACCAAGATTGAGCCAGGAGGACATAGAAAGTCTGAATAGGCCCATTACAAGCCAGGATATTGAATCCATAATAAATAATCTCCCAACAAAGAAAAGCCCTGGCCCTGATGGCTACACCTCTGAATTCTACAAAACTTTCAAAGAAGAGTTAACCCCCATTCTGCTCACGTTGTTTCTAAAGACCCAAAAGGGTTAATCTCTCCCTAATTCATTCTATGAAGCCTCCATCACTCTTATCCTTAAAACAGATAAGGACAGGACAAGGAAGGAAAACTATATCTCTGATGAATGTAGACACAAAGATTCTCAACAAGATACTAGCAAATCACATCCAACAACTTATTAAAAACATTAAACATCATGATCAGGTAGGCTTTATTCCAGGAATGCAAAATTGGTTCAACATATGCAAAATCATAAATGTAACACACCATATTAACAGGAAAAAAGGTAAAAACCACATGATCATACCAATTGATGCATAAAAAACATTTGATGAGATACAACATTGCTTCATGATCAAGACTCTCAGCAATAACAGCATAGAAGGGTCATTTCTCAACACAATAAAATCTATCTATGAAAACCTCACAGCAAACATCATCCTGAATGGAAAAAAGTTGAAAGCTTTTACACTAAAAATGGGTATAAGCAAGGATGCCCACTTTCTCCACTCCTTTTCAATATAGTACTGGAAGTCCTCACCAACATAATCAGGAAAAAGAATAAAATAAAAGGCATTCAAATAGGAAAAGAAGAGGTGAACCTCTCTCTATTTGCAGATGACATGATTGTATACATAGAAGACCCAATGGTACCCATAAAAAAATTCTTGGAAGTAATGCACAAATAAAGTTGCAGGATACAAAACTAATATACAGAAATCTATAGCATTTCTGTTCATATATAGAAATGCTATAATAAAAAGTAATTCCATTTACCATAGCCACAAAAAGTATAAGATTCCTAGGAATAAATCTAACCGAAGAAATTAAAGACTTCCACAAGGAAAACTATGAGAAGCTAAAAAAAGAAAATGAAATAAAAAAAAATGGAAGGCTATCCGATGTTCCTGGATTGGAAGAATTAATATAATCAAAATGTCGATTCTACCTAAATTAATCTATGTATTTAATGCAGTCCTAATCAAAGTACCAGACACATTCTTCACAGACCTAGAAAAGACAATCAAAAAATTTGTCTGGAATCTTAAAAGACCTCATATTGCCAAAGCAATCCTGCACAAGAAGAGTGGAATGGGCGGCATCTCTCGCCCAGACCCAAAAATATACTACAAAGCTGTGGTAATCAAAACTGCATTGTACCAGCACAAAAACAGACAGGTGGACCAATGGAACAGAATAGAGTCCCCAGAAGTAAGCTCTCAAGCATACAGTCAACTGATTTTTGACAAAGGTTACCAGCCAATCTGCAAAAAAATTAATCTGAACCCCTATCTCTCACCTTTGACAAAAATCAACTCAAGGTGGATCAAAGATCCACACCTAAGACCTCAAATTATAAAACTGCTCCTGGAAAACACTGGGGAAACTCTGGGAGACATTAGGGTAGGCAAAGACTTCTTAAATAAGCCCCCAAAGCACAGTCAATAATCCCCAAAATAGAAAAGTGGAATGATATCAAACTAAGAAATTTTTGCATGACAAAAGACACAGTAATTAGTGTGAATGGACAGCCCTCAGAGTGGGAGAATATTTTTGTAAACTATGCATCAGATAAGGGACTGATAAACAAAATACAGAAGGAACTCAAGCAGCTGTTCTGGAAAAAGATGATCAACCATATTAAAAGATGAGAGAATGAGTTGAAAAAAAAAAAAAATCTCTCTAAGGATGACATATGAATAGCCAAAAGTCATATGAAAAAATGCTCAACATTCCTCATTGTAAGGGAGATGCAGATCAAAACAACAATGAGATACCACCTAATTCCAGTCAGAATGATTAAGATTAAAAAAAAAAAAATGATAAGTGCTGGTGGGGGTGTGGTGAAAGGGGAACTCTCTTACACTGCTGGTGCTGCTGGTGAGGATGTAAATTGGTCCAGCCACTGTGGAGAACAATTTGGAGATTCCTCAAAAATCTACAAATAGAATTACCATATGATCCAGCAATCCCACTCCTTGGTATTTCCCTAAAGGACAGAAGAATTCTTGCTCGTAAAAGTGCTTGCACATCGATGTTTATTCCGGCATTATTCACGATTGCTAAGACATTGCACATTGATGTTTATTGCAGCATTATTCACGATTGCTAAGACACAGAACCAATCTAAATGCCCATGAATGGATGAATGGATTAAAAACTATGGCACATATACTCTATGGAATACTACTCAGTCATAAAAAAATCCCTGACTTTTGACAGAAAGTGGATAAATATGGAAGATTTACTGCTGTGTGAAGCAAGTCAGGCTATGAAGGAGAGACATTGTATGTTCCCACTTAATATATACTGAGTGTCCGCACTTTATGACTGAAACTGATTGACTAAAGGATATAGAAACATAGTAAATGGTTGTGAATACCAGATATAGTGTGGGAAGAGGGTGGGTGAAAGAGTACAGTCTGAGGAAGGACTTTTAGAAGAAAATTAGAGAGGTAAAGCATTAATGGGATAAAGAAATGGGGTATTATCTGTTGAAGATAACTTTATAGTATTATCAACTGGATTAGAGAGGAATGTACACATGTTGGAATATTCACTTTGCAAGCTAAATAATCTGACTGAATATATAAAATAACTTGAAATAAATAAATAAATAAAATAAGCTAAAGAAATTATTGCTTATCATTCAAAGTCAAGTAACCCACACCTTTGTGCTAGAACTTTATCTGAGGCATGTGCTCCTTAAGTCCCGTGCCAACTGTTCTAAAAGTTTTAGATTCTAATACATAGGTCTGCAAACTTAATAGTAGAGGTGGGCATTTCCATTGGCTACCTGGTAAGAAAGATCACACGGGTTCTCAATCAGCTCACTCTTTCCCCAAACTGGTCTGTCTAATCATTTGACAATCACCTGTATATTTGTTAAGCAAGAATATGGAATCCCTGGTGCTTGCCTATTATCTGTTTTCTGTTTTGTTTTTTAGAGGTTTTTGCTTTAGGGGGTGTGTAGTAGCCAGAGAGAAAGAGAGACAGAGACAGTGAGAGGGAAAATGAGAAATCATTCCCCTGGGAGATGGTCACATCTCACTCCCTTCTTTTCCTGGGATCTTGGACCTGCACGCACAGGCAACTGATGTGATTTTTGAGCCACTGGGTCCAGGACTCTAACTGTGGTCAGCCATGTGGGAGTCCAACAATATAATCACTATGCTATCTGCTGGCCCGTCCCCTGATTATCTGAACTGGTAAGTTTCAGGTGTTCTTCACTCACCCTGGCATTACCCTAGAATGCCTGGAAAATGCAGGCCAAATCCAGGCAGATATGATTTTTGTGACATGTCACTATGCAGAAGGAGGGACTATGACCAAAATGCACATGATTACAATTCCATGACAAGTCAAATGTCAGTGTAAAAAAAGCAAAAGGGATATTCAGGATTCCCCAGCAGAAGAGGAAATTAGCAAGAATTTTGTGATCATGCTCAGCATCATTTTCACTGATTTCATAAGGGACACATGTATTACAGCTAGAAAAATTCAGCAGTTTCCAAGGAGGGCTTTCTGATAGAAAGGAAGAACATTTTCTTTTTTTCTTTTTTTTTTTGGAGAGGTTTTTCGCTATAGGGCGCGTGCGCTCGCCAGACAGACAGAGAGAGACAGAGAGACAGAAAGCGAGAAATCATCCCCCAGGGGGGATGGTCACGCCGCAATCCCTTCTCCTCTCGGGATCCTGGGCACGCACGCACACGCGCCCGGCGTGAGTTGTAAGCCACCGGGTCCGAGACGCGAACCGCGGTCGACTACGTGGGAGTCCAGCGACATAGCCATTACGCTAACTGCTGGTTCCCAGGAAGAACATTTTCTTAGCCCCTCCTAAATATTAGGTTCTATAGAAGTACTTTGTATGTATTATCTCATCTAATCTTCTCAGCAATGCTGAAGCTGGTTAGTATTATTCCCATTATCAGGACTAGCAGGTGTCATAGCCATCACATCACTGGACTCCCACATGGCCGAGAGCAATTTGAGTCCCAGACCTGGTGGCTTCAAGATCATGCCAAATGTATGTATGTGCATGCCCAAGATCCTGGGAGGAGAATGGAGAAGAAGGGATTGCAGCATGGTCATACTCCCTGGAGAGATGGTTTCTCATTTTCTCTCTCTCTGTGTCTGACTCTTTCTCTCTGGTGAGTGCACACGCCCTAAGGCAGAAAAACGATACACACACACACACACACACACACACTTATTATATATATGTGTGTGTGTGTGTGTGTGTGCGTGTGTGTGTCTGTGTGTGTGTATATATAATATATATATTGTATATATAATATATATATTGTATATACAATATATATATTATATATATAATATATATATATAATTATCTCCATTTTGCAGATGTAGAAAATGAGACTCTAAGAGTTTGGGCAATTTGTCCAATGTTGTTAGAGACAGAATCAGAACTCAAGCTCTATTTATACGTTTAAATAACTACTCATACACATACACATACACACATATGCACATTCACATATACACACAACCTTAGTGACCCTTTGCTCAAATCTCCCACAGTCTGTGGTCTCTCCATCTCTCCTGCTATTTCTTCTCTCCGTCTCTCTTTCTCTAAATTACAGCTTCTTAAAATTGAAACTGAAAACATCTAAATGTACCTAGAAAGTCCACAACATAAGCCTAGTCGTAATAATTGATACTGTTTGAGAGCTAATTAGCCAGATGTGCCAAGCGCTTGACAAATAAGAACTGAAGCTTTGAGAGGTTAAATCATTTGCCAAATTATTAGGCAAGGCTTCTGTTTAATACCTGACCTCAGAGCCCGTCTTCTAAACTCTACTGCGCAGCCTGTTTGTAATAGTCACATGGCAAGTGTTCTTCCAGAAGCATTCACTGAGAGCCAACTCTGACTAAGCCTGTGAGGACTGGGAGGCAAGATGGCTCCTGACCTGTATTTCTCCACCCACACCAGTTAGTTGGTCATATGGTGACTCACAGCCTTCAGTTTCCTCATCTAGTGAAGAAGTCCTGTGTACCAAGGGCTAGCTCATGGCTAGGGTCCAGCTTCCCTGGGCCTCTGCTGTGCCCCCAGCCTCCTAGTTGACCTGGGGATTCAGAAAGTTGTGGCAGTCATTTTCCAGATGACCATTCTCTTTGAAGGATGGTTGGTTTGGGTCAGCGAAAAATTGGCTCAAGACCAGGAAAGGAAACCCGATTTGAGAAATTATGACTTAATTTTTTTAAGTCCTGTCCCTGAACTTGTCTTGAGCTGAAAACTTGGTCAGTCTACTTTTTTTTCCCCTCTAGTCCCTAGTTTCTTAACTCTAAAATTAAGGGACCCTACCAGCTCTCACCTACAGTATTTTTGAAAACATAAATTTATTGCCATAGCATCTGACTATTCTTATGTTTTTCTCAGCACTACTTTTTCAATGCGTGATTTGTTCAGACAAAATTACATGGTTGTAATGCTATTTCTTTGAGTTGACAAGAAAGAAAATGGCTTCATAGGACAGTAGAAGAAAGAGCATTTATTGTACCCAGTACAGTCCTACAGATCATTACAGTGCAGTTACCTGAAGAAGCCCTTGAGTCCTGAGCTAATGCCATTGTAAAGGTATTTGCAAATGTGCTCAGTACAATCATGTGATTGCTACCTGTACTATTTCGCTGTAATTCTGTAATTTTTTCTAATGAATTAACCCATTGTGCCAAAATATTACTTGCTTTTTGGGGTTGTGGAATTGCTTACTATTTGCCTATAAGAAAAGCAGAAAAACACCAATCTGTGAATAAAGGAGTTTGTCACAAATTATCGTCTACAAGTTGGATAAGTGAAATTTCATCGTGTTAATCCCTTTTGTTAAATTTTACAATACAAATTTGATCATTTTGCTATATTCTGAAGAAGAAATTGAAGTATTCACTAGTACTCATGTGAGACATTGCATCACTTGGAGAGGAGTGGTCTAGGAGAACAAAAAAACATTTACATAGAGTATGGTAGTAGCTTTAAAGAAATACTGAATAGTCGTTATAGTTTGTAAAGATACGAATAATTTTTATAAAATACAATAGCGGGACCAGCAGTTAGCATAATGGCTATGTCGTTGGACTCCCACGTAGTCGACTGTGGTTTGAGTCCCGGACCAGGTGGCTTAAACTCACGCCGGGCGCATGTGCGTGCGTGCCCAAGATCCTGAGAGGAGAATGGAGGAGAAGGGATTGCGGCGTGGCCATCCCCCCTGGGGGGTGATTTCTCGCTTTCTATCTCTCTGTCTCTCTCTGTCTGTCTGGCGAGCGCACGCGCCCTATAGCAAAAATCTCTCCAAAAAAAAAAAAAATACAATAGCAAAAGCTGCACATTCACTAAGATGAACAGGTAGCAGGATCATTGTGTATAAACCACAGAGGGCATGGTAAACACCAAGTATTCTGGATTGGTGAGAATGTGCTAAGAAGTGAGAAAATACATAGTATTTGCAGCTGGGAAGAGGTGATGCGACAACCTACTCTGCTAATGGACTGCCTGCCTGCTCTCCTCGCTCTGCTACTCTGAATCATGCCTGCAGCTGCTGTTGAGTCCAACCACCTGCTCCCAAGAATGCTATCTAGAGGTGCCCATTTACTCTGTGTAGATCACCAAAGGCTCTATGGGAAGTAACTGTGGCAGCACTGTGGCACAGGATAACATGACTATGCATGCAGCTAGAACATACTATTTCCAATAGCCATGAGTTCTGCAGAACAATTGAACATTGATGTGACTTGGGTGTCTTTTGCACCATTCTAGAAACTCAGGAGCAAGCATGGCTACCGAGAGCATGTAGATTATTCCATAAATATTGTTGTTGGAAATGTCTGTGAGAGAGAGCACAGTTATGGGAAAGGCAATGGGACTGCACATTTAAGAACACCTCAGGCCAATAATAGTTTAAAATACATTCTCTATGAAATTCTTATGTAGATTAAATTGTTTGAGCATAGGTCCAGGCCAAAGGAAAAAAAAAAGAATTAGATATAATGCAAAGCCAGGAGCCTCTGTGCTGTGACATTGTCTGCCCAACTTTACTCAATCAGAGTGAAATGATTATCTCTCATACTGGAGAATATGTTCACACAGACACAAGCAAACAGAACAGAGCATGGAAAGAAAGCAGTAAGATATTAAGTCTACTAGACTAGTCTGATATTAGGTTTCTTGAAAATTGTGACATTATATATCTCAGTTGAGGATATATTGAGATATATCAAGATTTCTTTTTGTACAGGATGGGTGAGAAGGGGAAAATTTTCAAACTCCTAGGAAGAAAAGCTTTACTTATGGCAAAGAAGATTCTATAAATGTCCACTGTGCCAGAAATTTTGATCATTTTAGGTGTGAAATGCAATTTATCAGCTTCAGTATTCTTTGTATCCAAGACAACAACTTCAAATACAGTAGAGGAAAATGTAAAGATAACATTGCCAAGAAAATCTTATTTAAAAAGAAACTGTAAGAATGAATAATTAAATAGCTCTTATTACCTAAAAACCTCTCTACCCTTATCACCAACACAGAAAATGATACTTAGGTATCATAAGAAGTTTGGGCAGAGGTCAAGCTCTCTATGAAGCTATAGAGTGAAGCTGTTTAAAACTCCTGAAAGCAAATGATGTGTTAATGTATAGTCAATAGAAATGTTGGCTCTTAAAACTTCATATATCCTGAAGTGCAAATCAGAATTCAGTCTAGGATTGCTCTGATAGATTTTTTTGTACCTTAAAAGTATGCATTCCTTAACTTTCTAATTTATATGCTACTAATGGTGTGGATAATTTATAAAATGTTACATCTCCCTCGAAGGTTTTCAATAACATGTGATTAACACACTGCCTCCTGGTAGGCATTTCTGTCTTCCTTCCACTGTAGGGTTTTCTCTGGCTTTCCTGCATGGAAGACACACTATATAGCTTATTGAAATGGATAAAAGAGATTTATAAATAGAGAATGTTTAGATAAAGGCAAAACATCATCCATCTGGAAAGAGAAGCTTATCTGCAGTAGATATGTGTTTATCGAGGGAAATTGGCAGCAAATTAAACCTCACTGCCCTGTTTTGAAAGGACATAAAACTACCATTGACTAACCCAGTGGTCTATCATGAAGTCAGTCCTCTGGGCTCCTACTCCAAATATATTGGGCTATTTCTCTCCAGGGCAGAGCAAGGATTATTCCAGTGCAGCATCAAAGTGAAAAATAGACTGGAATACATCTTTAATGTATACTGGGTCTCATGTTGTGCTCGCAGAAGTAAAAATAATCATTTCTAAAGAGATGCATCTGTAGAGTGTTAAATTTTTAGTCTGTGTTTAAGTTGGTACAAATAATCCCACCTGACTTGAAACGAAACATGTGTATGAAGAATTCTTCTCTTTATCCCTCCAATTGAAGAAAATAAAAGAGATCATTTTCTTTGGTATATCATGGGAATTTTTAAAGTTCCTCTCTCGCAAACTCATGTGACTTTTCTCTCTCCTACAGTTTCAAGACTCTTAAGCACCTATGAGAGTTTTATATCCAGCAAACAATTTGTTTCATCAGATCTTGTACGTTCTTGTTCCAAAAAATATCCTCTCAAAGATTCAACTCTTCCCAGAATATGATCAGCAATTGGTCCATTTCAGTAGGCATGTGGGTATTCATAACAGATAATGACCTAATAGAAATTTTTCATTTTATTTAATAGTGAGAATGGAATCTGAATCAATTTTGTAAGATAACTTATTTTCCTTTGCTTTTGAAAATAGCACTAAATGCTTGCTTGCTCTTGCTGTTGTTGAATAGTGAAGCAATACACTTGCCATAGGAGGAAATGATGGTGATAGTCTGCATTAAATACCCGTGCATTTTTAATTGTTTTGTTTTAATTTGCATTTAATCACAAATATGTTTACAGTGTACAACATTGCTTTTTCCAGCATGTATATCATGCATCAGTCTCAGAAAATAGCTTTTCACTTGTTTTGTCAATTAAACATACTTTATCCCCTTCATTCTCCTTTCTCCCTCCATTTCCCACCCTTATATTTTCCCTATTCTTACCATCTCTAGTATTTAAAGTTGCCCTCCCTGCAACGATACCTTCCAAACTTTCAGTTTCTGCTATAGAACACAGACACTCGGTATATATTGAGTGGGGACATAAAGTCTGTCTTTCAGAGTCTGGCTTGCTTCACTTAGCACATTTTTTTCAATCTAATCATCTCATCTAATCATCTAATCTAATCATCTAATTTTGGACATTTAGGTTGATTCCATGTTCTAGTGATTGTAAATAATGCTGCAATAAACATGGATGTGCAAGTTTTTTCAACTGAGGATTTTTCTATTCTTTGGATAGATAGCTAAGAGTGGAATTACTTGGTCATATTGTAGCTCTATTTGTAGGTTTCTGAGGAATCTTCGTATCATTCTTCAAAGTGGTTGTAGTAATTTGTGTCCCTACCAAGAATGTAGGAGAATTTCCTTATCACAACAGCCTTGCCAGGATCTAGTATTATTTCTTTTTTTAATTTTAGCCATTCGGACTGGAGTTAAGTGGTATCTAATTGTCGTTTTGATTTGTGTTTCCCTTATGAGAAGTGATGTCAAGCATGAATGGTCATCAGCCCTTTTACCTAACAGCAGTTAGGGGTATTTCTTCAGAGGGAGGATTGAGACAGGAGATAGATCCCATTTACAGGTCCACAGGGCAGGGAGTCCCTAAGAAGAAAGCTATTATGCTGAGTGACTCAAGATAATTCTCCTCTCCTAGTCACCATTTCCTTTGCCCTTAGACATGCAAATCTTGTTCTTAAAGAATTCTTGGTCCTCTATAATAGAACTCAATTGATCCAGACACCATGTTCCTCTTCCCTTAGACATGTAAATATTGTTCTTACAGAATTCAAGGCCTTTGATAATGGGACTTAATTAGAAAAAGATCAACAGGTTGGATGGACATAATCCAAGACATATATATATATAGATAGATTATAAAAGCATTATCATAGTGACTGGGATAGGGTGAGGCCCTCCCTAATGAGTGAGACCCTTTCAGCTTAGACATAAACCTGGAACCCAAACCACACAGCAGCAACCCATTTTGGGACCCTTCCCTTCTTCTTGGGAGCTTACATCTTCCTTCTACCTTCTTCAATAAACTTCCTAATTCCTATCCCCCCTCCCACAAAAAAGGAAAATGACAACTGAACTCAGAAACAAAAACTCCACTTTAAATTTTCTGTTTGGTCATGATTGAGCAAAAAGTCATTTTCATGACTTCTCTCAATGCAGCAGTATGTTTCTTGTGCCCTCACAAGATTGTCAATTATCCTGGAGGTCTTTGTTATAACAAAGCTTTATTGCATGGACAATTGGCTTGGTATCTCCCAGCAGCACCCAATTGCTGGAAAACTCTCTTTCCTTGGTAGCAGTGATAGCAAATGGTTGACATTGACATGAAGAACTGAGATCAAGCCAAACTCTACTAATGTAAACTGTCAACAGCTGTCAGCTATCATGGACATGGGCATAATACACAGAAAATTGTGTTTCAACTCGGCACCCCATGGCTCTACTCCAGAGTCCTTCAAAATTGTTACAAGGACTCTGCAGAAAACGGAATTCAGTTATACAACAAGAACCACACTGTTATTTAGTAAAGACAATGTAATTAAACACTTTTAAGCTAGATATTGTAAAACTAAAAAAATACAAAAATAAAAAAAATAAAAAAATTAAAAAGGAAAGCTTGAGCTACCATAGATGCAGTAACTTAAAAATCATCCAAACCAGGTAACAAAGGGAAGTTTTGTCATTCTCCAAATTTAGAGACTTGGAGAAAGAATCCACAGATCTGGTACAGAGAGGAAGGGATATTGTTTGGCTGGTACTTGTACTTCAGGAGATCAGAAAAGGAACCCCAAGTTTCTGAGGCTTGGACAACAAAGGGGAGGTGTTGGTCATGTGGGGCTGGTGTCTATGAGAAAGCATGTTGAGGATGGTTCTGGAAGTGAGAGAAAAAAATAAAAACAAGGAAGATCCAAGCATGGCTCTTAAATTGCTACTGCCAAAGGGGAACTGTCATTGCTGAGTTGACTCTGACAATAACAGGAAACAAATAAGAAGGGCCAAATCTTGATATACTCTTACATTGCAGTTCCCTTCCGAGGCCTTATTTGCAGTGCCCACTAGAGAATAGCTGCAATGCAGAAATGGGGTTTACAGAGACTCAGTCCCAGTTTTACCAAGCACAATATAGAAGAGTGTATTTAATGCCAAAACACAATAAATTAATAACCAGCACAGCCCATTCCTTTGATTATTCTCTTGCTTACTTCTTCACCCACTTTAAACCTCCAAGCAACAAAATAAACCACTTGGTGCTTCTTCTCACTAAATATGACCAACTTTAACACAAGATGCTTATTCTGGCTCCAAAATGAGGCAATAAAAAGCTCCAAAAGTCACTTGTAAGACATTCACACTATCCAGCTTTGTTAGTTTCCTATTGCTGCTGTAATAAATGACAACAAACTTACGGGTTAAGCAGCACAAATTTATTCTCTCACTGTTTGGGAAGTCAAAAGTCTAAAATCAAAGTGTGGAATATCGAGTCTATGACTGTCTCATTATATGGCAAAAGGGACTTTGCATATGCAATTAATGAAGAATTTGGGGAACAACAGATGGTATAATGGTTATATCACCGGACTCCCATGTAGTTGACCATGGTTTGAGTCCCAATCCTGGCGGCTTAAAACTCAAGTCAGGCATGGGACCAGCAGTTGGCTTAATGGCTATGTCACTGGACTCCCATGTAGTCGACCATGGTTCAAGTCCTGGGCCCCGTGGCTTAAACTCATGTAGGGCACGTGTACATGCGTGCCCAAGATCCCTAGAGGCGAATGGAGGAGAAGGGGTTGCAGCATGGTTATCCCTTCTGGGGGGTGGTTTCTTCTCTGTCTTTCTGGCGAGCACACACACCCTATAGCAAATACCTCTTAAAACAAACAAACAAACAAACAAACAAAACTCAAGTCAGGTGCATGTGCACGTGTGCGACGAATTTCAAGAGGACATGAAAGGCCACCAGCCGCCTGGCTCGGCGCGCTTTATGTCCAGAGGATACGCGACCCCCAATCAACCACAAGAGTCGGTTCTTGATGCAAAATGAAAGAGGTTGTATTTTTCCAGCCGGCTGGGATTCAAGCAAACACCTGACTCAGCAGGCCCGAGTGAGGACCCCATTTTTAGGGTTATAGGTCTTTTTATAAGCAGGAGAAGGTATGCAGAAGTTTAACGGGTAGTTCATTTCTAGGGGGAAGAGTGGCAGTTCTTGCGACACAGGTGCATGGGTTGTCTTTCTAGTTCCTTGTCCACGTTCCATTTGCTCAGTTCCTGGAGGTTTGCATAATTAAGTCTGTCGGGGCAGTTTATCACAAGGGCGTCCGGCAAAAGCAAAGGTTAAATTTTATCTTTACAGAGCAAAAAGGCACAATTTAAATTTATTCTTACAGACAGAGGAGAAGGGATTGCAGTGTGGCCATTCCTTTTGGGGGTGATTTCTTGCTTTCTGTTTCTCTCTGTCTCTCCAGCAAGTGTACGAGCCCTATAGCAAAAAACTCTCTCTAGGGAACCAGCAGTTAGCGTAATGGCTATGTCGCTGGACTCCCACGTAGTCGACCGCGGTTCACGTCCCGGACCCGGTGGCTTAAAACTCACGCCGGGCGCGTGTGCGTGCGTGCCCAAGATCCCAAGAGGAGAATGGAGGAGAAGGGATTGCGGTGTGACCATCCCCACTGGGGGGTGATTTCTCGCTTTCTGTCTCTATGTCTCTCTCTGTCTGTCTGGCGAGCGCACGCGCCCTATAGCGAAAAACCTCTCCAAAAAAAAAAAAAAATCTCTCTCTAAAAAAAAAAATATTTTAAAAATAAAAGAAAAAGAATTTTGAGATGGGGAGATTATCCCAAGTTATTGAGGCAGATCCCATGTAATCACAGGGATCCTACTAAGAGGGAAGCAGAGTTATCTGTTCTGCTCATTTGCCCATCTTTTAATTGAATTAGTTATTTTTTTCGTGTGGGTAAGCTGCTCTAATCCCTTATGTATTTTGGTTATCGGAACCTTATCTGAGGCATAGTTTGCAAATATATTCTCTCATTCTGAGGGTTGTCTTCTCACTCTAATTATTGTCTCTTTTGCTATGCACAAGCTTTTAGTCTGATGTAGTCCCCCTTGCCTATTTTTAGGATTATTGCCTATGCTTTGTGGGTTCTTATTTAAGAAGTCTTTGCCCATCCCAATTCCAAGAGTTTCTCCTGTGTTTTCCACAAGTATATTTATAGTTTGAGGTTTTACATTTAGACTTTTATCCATTTTGAGTTGATTTTTGTTAATAGTGAGAGATAACAGCCTAGTTTCATTTCTTCTGCAAGTGAATATCCAGACTTCCCAGCACCATTTGCTGAAGATATTTTCTTTTCCCCACTGAATTATCTTGTCCCCTTTGTTGAAAATCAGTACCACAGTTGGTCAGAGCTGTTTACTTAATGAGGTGACACAAATCTTTATTCCTAAAGATCATGAGCCTTCAATGACTCTGATCATTTTTTCTTCATTTTCGTTGTTGCAGTATTTTGTTATCTATTACTACTAAGCATGGAAGTACTAAGATATGCCCCAGAAAATTCCCTGAGTTTAGGCATACTGCTCCCTCCATTCATGGTATGCCAGCCAAACCAATTTTCCCTTTGTAATGGATATCATCAACTTAGTTTGTAGAGTACTGCTCTTTTTTGTTATGCTTTTGCTATGAGAAGTCCTAATGGGTCTGATAAGAGTTTATTTTTTTGTAATTGCAGGTTAATTAATAAGTGCTACAGTTTGAATATTTGTCCCCTCTAAAACTCATGTTGAAATTTAATTTACATTATAACAATACGAAGAGTTAAGACCTTTAAGAGATGATTAGGCCATGAGTGCTCTGCCCTCATGAATGGATTAATGCCATTATCTAGGAAATGGGTTCATTATTAAAGAATGAGTTTGCCCCCCTCATGTATCTCTCTTTTTTTTTTACTCTCTCACCTTTTGCTATGGGGTGATACAGTAAGAAGACCCTTGCCAGATGCCAGCACCTTGATATTGAACTTTACAGCCTACAAAACTATGAGCCAGAAAGTATATGTTTATTATAAATTACCCAGTACCAGTTATTCTGTAACAGCAACAAAAAAGCATACTAAAATAATAGGTGTAGTAGCAAAGGAAAAATTTATAATTCTCCTCCTTGATTCCTGTACCCATATATTCTGGCTAAGGGGTAAATGGTTCCACATATTGGTTGCTTTTTTAAAGTGTATATGTTGCATCCTACAAAATATATACTCAAACCAGTCAGGATACTGTTTAAAAGCAGGTGCTTTAACTGAATATTCAGTAGCCCATTATACCTTTCTGATAAACTCAAGCCTCCTGGATAATAATATATGTGGAGACCCTCTGAAGCTAAGAACTGAGACCATTTCATACTCTTTGGCTATGAAATGAGTATTTTGGTCAGCAGTGATGTTGCATAGAAACCATATTGATGAGTATAGAATTTATTGAAGTCCACATACATTAGTGCTGGTGAGAGCATTAAGGTCAGAGAATGCAAATACGTGGATATTCATATCCAGAATATGTGTTTATATTACTAGGCAAAATGACTACCTTTCCATTATAGAAGCAGCTCAATGTAATTAATGTGCAGCCAGTGACTAGATGGTCACTCCAGAAAATGGTGCTGCATAGGAGCTGCTGGCAGGTTAGGCATTCACGTATAGCAGAAGCCAGGTAATCTTTGATTAGGGGAAAATGCGTGTTGTCAGACCCAGTCTTAGCTTCTCTGTCACTGTGGCCACTTTGTATTCTTATTTTGACCCAAAGGGAGTAGCAAAGGAAAGAAGATCTATGGAATATATTGTGTCATTTACTGAATTACTGATAGCCTCTCCTGCAGTGAATGACTCTTGTGAGCACACGTTTGAGACACAAACATCTTATATTCTGTGTTCATTCTAAGAATAACATCCCTAATACCTCTTCCTCAGAACACTTTGTCCACAATATTCCAATTCTATTCATGTCAAGTCCAAGACAACCGAGAAACCATTATCAAGTACCCATTAATAAGAGTTAATTTATACTCCTGGATATCGCTGATCAACACTCCATGAGCTCAAATTTCTGATGATTGGGAAGATGTTCTTTTATTGTCATCCTTCAGACTCTCTTTATTGAGTGAGTAACTTTAGTACTCCACTTCTTATTGGTTTAAGCATTCAAGCAAAACCTTTCATATACCAGGGCTGAGATTTTCCTCTTCCATCAACTGCTATTAAGAAACTCTTCATGAGTCATTGGTGTGAGCTGAGGTAGAGGAAGAAATATAATAAAAGAAGTGTCAAAGAAGCCTGAGACATCTTTTCATGCAATTTAGTTCTGCCTTCTGGACCTACTCCAGACTGTTCTCTTGTGAGATTTTTCTTACTCCAACTAGGTACATTGTAGCTACACAATCACAAATTGATCGTTCAGTTGACAACTAAAATCATGACTCTCAAGAAGTCCTATAGTTAGGCATTATTTTGAATTGTATATCCCCTTTTAAAAAGATACACTGAAGTCCTAACCCCTAATATCTCCATATTTGATGTTTTGGAAATAGGGCTACTGTAGAAAAAATTAGTTAAGATAAACTCATCCTGCAGTACAGTGCATTGGGTCCCTATTCCAGTATGATTGGTGTCCTTAGAGGAAGACAACAAGGAGATGACAGAGAAGCACTTAGTAATTACAAAGGTTGAGGTTAGACTTATGCAATAGCAAGCCAAGCACACTAAATTTTGCCAGCAAACTACCAGAATTGACCTGCTGATATTTTGATTTCTGACCTCTAGTCTCCAGAACTATGAGATGATGAAATGTGTTGTTTTAAGCCACCCAGTTTGTGTTGCAAGTTGAGTATTCTTTATCTGAAGCACTGGGAACAGATGTGTTTCAAATTATAGATTTTCTTTTCAGATTTGGGAATATTTCTACGTAAGTAAAGAGATATTTGGGGGATAGGATCCAAATTTAAATGTAAAGCTAATTTACATGTTGCATAAAACAAAGTTTGTGTACATTGACTCATCAGAGATCAGGTGTATAATTTTCTACTATGGCATCATGTTGGACTCAAAAATTTTCAAATTTGGAACATTTCAGGTTTTTTACTTTTATATTAGGAGTACTCAATCTGTACCTTGTTGAGGAATTCCTAAGATATCAGGAGCATTTTCACAAAGGCAATAGTTATCTTCAGATGAGATTTTTATCTTTACTAAAAATACTACAGCATGTGGACTCTGCAATAGACTCATCTGGGAACTTGTCTAAAATACAAGTTCTTGAGACCAGCAGATGGTCTAGTGCTTAAGATGCTGGACTCTCAAGTGGTCATCTGTGGTTCAAGTCCCAGACCCAGTTACTTGAAACTCATGCCAGGAGCATGTGTATGCATGCCCAAAATCCCAAGAGAAGACTGGAGGAGAAGGGAGTATGGTAAGGCCATTCCCACTGGAGAGTGATTTTTCACTTTCTGTCTCTATGTCTCTCTCTGTGGCTAGTGAATGCACCCTATAGCAAAAAAAGGCTCTCTAAATAATAATAATAATAATAATGATGATGATGATGTATGTTTTTGACACTACTCCAGATCCACAGAGTTAGAAACTCTGGAGATGGAGCCAAGTAATTGTTGTTTAAGTAATCTCTGGGTGATGCCAGGCATGCTAAAATTTGAGAACCATTGCCTTGGAGCTACAGGCTCTGAAACACCTCTGATTTCTATATAACATGTCCATCGGATATAGTTACTTTGTGCATTACTGGATCCAGTACCTATAGTACAGCCTGGAATTTTATTTTATTTTATTTTATCTTTTGGAGAGGTTTTGGCTATAGGGCATGTGCGCTCGCCAGAAAGACAGAGAGAAACAGAGAGACAGAAAATAAAAAATCACCCCCCCCAGGGGGAATGGCCACGCCGAAATCCCTTCTCCTCCATTCTCCTCTCAGGATCTTGGGCATGCATGCACACACACCTGGCATGAGTTTAAGCCACTGGGTCCGGTACTCAAGCTGAGGTCGACTACATGGGAGTCCAGCGACGTAGCCATTACACCATCTGCTAGTCCCTAGCCTGAAATTTTTACAGAGCATTTTTTTATTCTTTTTTATTTTTAGAATGATTTATTTTATTTTATTTATTATTATTACTCTTTAGTTTGACCAGAGACAGACAGAGAGAGATAGAAAGGGAAAGTGAGAAAGCAAGGTGCCAGGTCTGGGACTTAATCCATGGCCAGTCACGTGGGAGTCCAACACCTTTAACCACCATACCACCTGCTAGCCCCAAGCATTCTTTTATTTTAATCTCCACTCAGAAATGGTAATCTTACAAAGCAGTCAGTGAATGGATGAGAGTATATGGTGTCTATGGTATATATTACCTTGGTTTGTTATATATGTTGGCTCTAAAATCTAAAATAGCATGTTTCCTTTCTACTGGTGGACAGTAAGAGGTACAGTCATTTGTCTCTTGCTTTGGAGAGGCTACTTTAACATACTCCAGACCTCCAGAAACTTTATGATATAACTCCAAATTTTCGTGGGATTTTTCTCTCACCCCTGACTTAAATTTATCTTACTGCAGCATCTAAAGTTTTTGCAACTTCCTCTTCTCCAGATCTAATTAGCATAATTGTATCAATGTGGTAAACTGCAATCTTTCTGGGAACATGAAGAAAATAGTGCTGAGGCTTGCAGATAGCAGGAAAGATGTCCTAGCCCTCAGATAAAACTGGGAGGGTGTGTCAATGTACCGGCCAGGTTGAAGCAAAACTTCCGGAGCAGTAGAACTACAAATTGGTATAAAGAAAAGGATAATTTGTCACGACAATATGTAAAAACCATGTTTCATGAGCTATGTTCATTTACTTCAGTAAAGAGACTACATTTAGCAATTTCAATTAGATTCACCATTTGACTAAATTTATAATAATCCATAGTCATTCTCCAAATTCTTGCCTTCTTCATAGGAAAATATTGTTAAATAAATATTAAATTTCTACGTTTTTGAATTTTTTTGAGTCTTTTTATAATAGATCTAATTGATAATTTCTCCAACAAAATTGCTTTTAGTGTAATATTCTGGGAAGTAAGAGATTTTTGTCAGAGTCCTCTACACTGTATATCATTATAATATACAAAAAGAATTTTCACATTTATTCTAATTATGAATTCTAGACATTGGAAAGATAACTCCAAGTTGGTTATACAAATCCACTGAGACCACACCAATTCAAAATTTGGCTGAAATGACTGACTTCCATTAGCTACACTGTGAATGGTAGATCACAGGGCTTAGGCAGAAAAACATCTGGGAATAAGATTAATTTACAGGTGGTCTAAAAATCCCTGAAAGGATGGATGTTTTCTTTTACCCAGTACATAGCCTCTATAGTAAACAACCACAAGTTCATTTTAAAAACTTTTGATGAAGAATGGTGTGACAGCATTTCAGAATCCTTCCTCAAGTGTACCCAACTTCTCCTTAGTCAAGTCCTTCTGGTCTATGAACTAGTTCAGTTCTAAAAACGGGACATCTCCAAATACCAACTCAACCTGGTTTTGGCTGTCAGCTCTAATGTTCATCCTGTTATGTTCCTATAGATCAGGTAACATTTTATTAATAACAGCTATTTATTTCATTCCTAGGGACACCATGACTACATAAAAAATGCCAAAACCTCTTGTGGTTAATATATTCTTATTAACACTTTGTCCCTAGTGTTCGTTTCATGAAACCATCTTATTTCTAGTAGCTAAAGAACCACCACTTTGCCTGTGCTATTCAGATCCTGTCACCCCCAGTGAAATCAGAGAGGCTAGCTCAGGGGCAGCATCTCCATAGTCATTCCTAGCTATAAGGGCAGCAACCACAGAGCATTTGTATTGCTTCCTTCACTAACGTGTTCCTTGATGCCTTGGTAAAAAGTTCTCATGGGGCTTTAGATTGGATGTATAGTTGTGGATTAGTACCTGTTATAAATCTCCCCAATATTTGAACCCTATAAATCTTTGGATATTCTTTTTATATATATGCTAGTATAGCTCTAGGATCTCAGTCCTATTGAATGTAGGCCACTGTTGATTCAAGTTTCTGTCAATAAACTCTATAAAACTATTGGTCTTTTCTAATTGCATCAGCTAAGTCATCACATTCAGGCACTTTAATAAGAATATTCATAGCATTCATTATGACTGCTCCAGTGTTACAGTTCACCGTCCTTGATCTAATACCTTAGAATCTATTTCCATACATAACTTCTTAGGTTTCTGCAATACAAACTAATAAAGATATTTTTCTTCCTTTGGAGGATAAGCTACTTTATCATGGACCAGCCTCTGTACCTTCCTCTTAAGAGACACACTGAGATTTGAACTTAATTACAAGTATAGGGGAAACAGAGTGATTGGGATGGGTCATAGGTATAGTGTTGCAGGGTAATGGTCCCAGATTAAGTTATTAATGGCCATTTAGTCATGGTATAGTAGTATCCTCAGACATGGGGAAGGGAAGGTAGACTGTTTACCATGGCAAAGAAAACCTCAGAGTTATTTTAAGAATTCTATTACATGAAATGAAAAAATAATGGGAATTTTTTTTACTCTCAAATATAGTTTTTAAATGTAAAGAATAGTTTATTTATTTATTTATTCTAATTTATTTAGATTTAATCACTGCACATCTTTAGAGTGTACAATATGGTTTTTCCCAACATGAATATAGTACATATTAGTCAACTCAAAGACATTATCATATACATCAGCAGCAGCAGATAACTTTTCATTTTTGCGTATATTGAATGTGTTTTGTTGTGTTTTCCCTGACCTCCTCCCTCCCACCCGCTATTACTTATCCCCTATTACCCCTTTACACTGTGTCTAGTATCTACAGTTGCCCTCCTCACAATTATACCTTCCAATCTGCTATAAGGCATAGATATTCCGTATGTATCAAGCGAGGACATACAATGCCTATCTTTCATAGTCTGACTAGCTTTACTTAGCATTAAATTTTCCATAGTTGTTCACTTTCTATCAAATGTTAGGATCCTTTTTTTTTTTTTTTATTGCTGAGTAGTATTCGCTAGTATATGCCCCACATTTTTTCAACCTGCTCATCTGTTCTTGGGCATTTGGGTTGATTACATGTCCTAGCCATGGTAAATAATGCAGCAATAAACATGGATGTGCAAATGGTTTTCTGACTGACGATTTTTCTATCTTCTGGATATATAGCTAAGAACGGAATTACTGGGTCATACAGAAGTTCTATTTGTAGGTTTCTGAGGAACCTCCATATTATGCTCTCCAGTGGTTATACCAATTTACAGTCCCACCAACAGTGCAGGAAGCTTTCCTTTTCACTGCAGCCTTGCCAACACTTCTTCTTCATTCTTTTTTTTTTTTTTTTTTTTTTTTTTTTTTTAAATTTTAGCCATCTAGACTGGGGTTAAGTGGTATCTCATTGTGGTTTTGATTTGCATTTTCCTTATGAGAAGAGATGTTGAGCATTATTTTTCATATGCTTTTTGGTTATCCATGTGTCTTCCTTGGAGAGTTGTCTGTTCAGCTCATTTGCCCATCTTTTAATTGGATGGATTTTTTTTGTGGGTAAGCTCCTTGAGTTCCCTGTATATTCTGGTTATCAGTTCCTTATTGGAGGCATAGTTTGCAAATATATTCTCCTACTCTGAGAGTTGTCTCTTTGTCCTAATAATTGTTTATTTTGCTGTGCAAAAACTTTTTAGCTTATTATAGTCCCACTTGTCTATATTGGGTACTATTGCCTGTGCTTTGGAGTCTTCTTTAAAAACTCTTTACTTACTCCAATGTCTCCAAGAGTTTTCCCCCAGTAGTTTTATACTTTGAGGTTTTAGAGCATTTAGAGCCTTCATCCATTTTGAGTTGATTTTTGTTACTAGTGAGAGTTAGGGGACCGGTTTTACTCTTCTGCTGGAGGATATCCAGTTTTCCCAGCTCTGTTTGCTAAAGAGATTTTCTTTTCCCCACTGGATTATCTTGTGCCCTTTGTCAAAGATCAGTTGGCTGCATATTTTATAGTTTATTTTGGGGTTCTCAATTCTGTTCCATTGCTCTACCCACCTGTTTGTTTCTTTTTTTTAATTTTTTTGAATATCATGCTGTCTTCATTATCACAGCTTTTTAAATATATTTTTAGGACAGGAAGTGTGATGTCTCCTAATTTATTCTTTTGGCAATATGGGACTTTCATGATTCCCAATAAATTTTATGATTTTTTTTTCTATTTCCATGAGGAATATCTTTGGTGGTTTGATTGGAATTGCATTGCATATAATTGCATTAATTATAGGTTAATTTGGGCAGGGTTGACATTTTGACTATATTAATTCTTCCATTCCAGGAACATGGAATGCTTTTCCACTTTTTTGTAGCCTTTTCAATTTCTTTTTTTTATATTTATTTATTTACATTCATTCACTGTACATCATTACAGCATACAAAATGAGATTTTCCATCCAGAGTACACTGTATATTGGCTCAATCAAGCACATCAACATACATGTTATTGTCAACAAATAATTTTCCATTTCTTCTTTCCTGTAAGTTTTGCTATTTTTTTTCCCATCCTTGATTCCCTATCTCTTACCCTCTGCCATCTCCCACTCTCCTCCCACACTGCCTCTGGTATCTATGTTTGCTTTCTATACATTTTTCCCCCCACACTTTATTGAGTCACTAACGATCTTAATTAACCTAAATATTTTCATAGCAAGCACAGCTGATATATACATTTCTATGAACACAAGTCCAACTTTAGGCATAAGCCTCAGTGAGTAAAATGAACATCCTATAAAGTAGCACCTAGCTGGGGCTATATAACTTACTGCAGTCATCAAATAGGTATTTTTAATGCATTTTTTTTAATTTCAAGAAAAGCAGTTTTAGTTTATTTTTTTCTTCTGAACCTTTCTTTTTTAACATAATTTACATCCATTCCCTAAGCATCGTCGCAGCATACAAAATGTGATTTCCCATCCAGAATATACTGCATAGTGGCTTAATCATGCATGTTAGTATCAAAAATTTTCCATTTCTAGTTTCTAGTATTTTGTTTACCCCTATTTCTGACCCTCTGTCCTTTCCCATCCTCTTCTCACACTATCTCAGTTGACCTCCATTCCTTCCCCCTCCCACATTGTATTGATCACACCATCTCTTAAATAATCTGACTACTTTCAATAGCAAGTTCACTTGGTACTATTAAGAAAACCAGTTTTAACTTAAATCAAAGAAATGTAAGGAACTTTGCTTAAAACTTAAAGCCAGGAAACAGGTTAGGATTCTGTTCAAATGGTAGGTACATGAAGCTATCCATATCTCAAGACAGGACACAAATCCTTACAACCAGGTAACAAAGACTGCAAGAAAATCAGCAATGTTTTAGTCAAAAGTCATAAAATTATACTTTTTTTTTTTTTAAGTTTTTAGTAGTTGTCCTCATAGAGGTTTTTCACTTCTTTGCTTAGGTTTATTCTTAAGTATCTTATTGCTTTTGCGGCTATTGTAAGTGAGAGTGCTTTCTTCAATTCTTTTTTTTTATTTCATTTTTTTATACATTCAATTACCTTTTTTAGCTTACAAAGTGAATCTTTCACTATGTGAACATTTCTCCCTAGTCCAGTTGGTTAAACTATAAAATATCTTCAACAGATAATACCACATTTCTTTGTTCCATTAGTGCTTTGCCTCCCTATTTTTCTTTTAAATGTCCTTCCTCAGGCCCTACTCATCCACACACACTATATCTGGTATTTACACCCATTTATTGTGTTTGTATATCCTTTAGTCAATCAGTTTCAGTCATAGAGTGAGAACACTCGGTATATAATAAGTGGGGACATACAATGTCTCTCCTTCATATCCTGGCTTGTCTCAGTCAGCAGCAAATCTTCCGTATTCTTCCACTTTCTGTCAAAAGCCAGGGTTTTGTTGTTGTTTTTTTAATGACTGAATAGTATTCCATAGAGTATATGTGCCCCAGTTTTTCTGTTCAGGGGCATTTGGGTTGGTTCCATGTCTTAGCAATTATGAATAGTGCTGCAATAAACATCAATGTGCAAGCACTTTTCCAGTTAAGAATTCTTCTGTCCTTTGGGCAGATTACCAAGGAGTGGGATTGCTGGATCATATGGTAGTTCAATTCTATCTCAATTTGTTCATCATTAGTGTATAAAAATGCTAACATTTTTGTATGTTGATTTTGTATTCTGCCAATTTACTGTATTCATTTATTATTTCCAGGAGGTTTTTTGTTTGTTTCATTTGAACTTTCTATGAATATAATCATATTATCTGCAAATAGAGACAATTCCACCTCTTCTTTTCCTATTTGAATACCTTTTATTTGACTCTCTTATCTGCATTTTCAAGAAATTCTTGAAAATTTCATTTGTGTCCACTCATACATCCTTATGCGAAATCATATGGTTCTACCCCTTGATATATGTTGACTCTGAGTCAACATATATTGTCAGTCTACAGCCTACACAGTAAACATGGTGCTTAATTATCAGAAAAGTCAACCCTGAAACTATAAAGAGTAGGAGATTCTTTTTATGACTACCACAAAAGCTCCACTTATTCAGACCGTCACTTGACCTGTTAGAATAAAACCTTAGTCTGCCAAATACATTTTTTCTCTTTTTTAAAAAGAAATTTATTACATATAATCACTGTACATCTTTACAGCATACAGAATGGTGTTTCCCAGACTGAATATAGTACCTACCCATCAAGTTAAAGATACTATCACATATTTTAGTCTGTCAAATTCCTTATAGAAACACTTCATAATACTCAAAAGCAGTCATCTAATTCCACAATCCTTGTAGTCATCATTAATACTTCAAAAGTTCTTCAGAATCATTTTATATATGTCAAGCATGGGGGCAATTTAATTAATAATAATATCAGTGCATACTTTGGAGCTTGTATACCATTCCACAATTGCATGAAATCTGGCAAAGGTCTTAACTCTGAGGACATGACCCAAACAATCCTCAAATACCACTCTGAGTATCTATTTCCTGAAACCACAATTGGTGATCATTTTTATGTCCATCAAGGTCCAGGAAGCAGGTATCACACAATAGAGAATTTATTGATAGGTGCAAGTACCTACTATTTGAACAGAATACTAACCTCTTTCTAGGCTTTAAATTTCAAGGAAATATCATTACCAGTTCAAAACTGCTATTCTTGAAATTACCTGCTGAACTTGCTATTGAAAGTAGTTAGATTACTTATGATATTGTGTGATCAACAAAATGTTGGGGGAAAAGAAATAGAAAACAACTGTATATAGCAGAGATAGTGTAATAAGAGAGTGGGAAAGGGCAGAGGGTCAAACATGGGGTAAAAAACATATATATACATATACATATGTATGAAAGTAGAAATGGAATATTATTGATGATAACATGCATGATTACTCTAGATGGGAAACCACATTTAGTATGTTGTGATGATGCTCAGGGAATGAATGTTAAGTAAATTAAAAAAAAAAAAAAAGCTGCAGGAGAAAAAAAAAAACAGTAAAACTGTTCGTATCAAAAAATGCATATTTGATAACTGCAGTAAGCCATATAGCCCCAACTGGGTACTACTTTATAATATGTTCATTCTACTCACTGAGGTTTATGCCTAAAGTCAGACTTGGATTCATGTATAGGTGTATATCAGCTGTGCTAGCTATTGGATATATTTAGGCTAATTAAGTTCATTAGCAAATCAATTAAATGGGGTGGGAAGGCATAGAAAGCAACCATGGATACCAGAGACAATGTGGGAGGAGGATGGGACATGGCAGAGGGTGAGGGATAGGGAATCAAGGATGGCAAAATGAAAAACAAAGTATACAAGACATAAGAATTGTGGGACCAGCAGTTAGCATAATAGCTATGTCGCTGGACTCCCACATAGTCGACCACGGTTCGTGTCCCGGACCCGCTGGCTTAAACTCACGCCGGGCACGTGTGCGTGTGTGCCCAAGATCCTGAGAGGAGAATGGAGGAGAAGGGATTGCGGTGTGGCCATCCCCCCTAGGGGGTGATTTCTTGCTTTCTATCTCTCTGTCTCTCTCTGCCTGTCTGGTGAGCGCACGCGCCCTATAGCAAAAACCTCTCCAGAAAAAGAAAAAAAAAAAAAAAAGTCAAGAATTGGAAAATTATTTGCTGGTAACATGTATGTTGATGTGCTTGATTGAGCCAATACACAGTGTATTTTGGATGGAAAATTCATCTGTATGCTGTAATGATGTATAGTGAATTAATGTAAAAAATAAATAAATTTAAAGAGAAAAAAAAAAAGATTGTCTCGGCTGCAAGTCCCCCTGCAGAAACGTTGAAATGAAAAAAAAAAAAAAAAAAAAAAAATTATCATAAAGATTTTTTACTCAAGTAGTTGAAAACTGAAAAGGCAAACAGGAAACATTGAGTATCATAGATATCATACCTCCAGGGAAGCAATTTCCATCCCTGGAGTGTAAATGGGAACAAAAGAAAGAGGTTAAAGGAATTGGAACCCAGACAGTTCCTCCAGACCTATCCAGACCACTGAGAAGGAGGAATTGCCTGACTAGTCAGACACTTGATCTGAGCTCTGATGCTTCCTAGGCCATCGAAGAAAGGCAGAGGGACTATTAAGAGCAAAGATAAGGAGCTTTAAGGGAGTACAACTCACTTCCACATGTAGTTTAGACACAGCATAGAGATGGCAGGAAGAGGTGGCAGAACATAATCCTGGGAAATGGTCATAAAGCATCTTTAATTTATGTTGAAGAGTTTAAGTGATCCTATGAAAAATAGATAATCTTTTAGAAGTTTAAATAGAAGATTAAGGAACTAGATTTTCATTTAAAAAAGATCATTTTGATGACATAGAGTGAGTCAGGAAATCAGTGAAATAGTCTGGACAGAAGTAGACTATTTTATTTTTAATGGTAGAAGTGTTTAGCATAGAGGCAAGAAAATGAGTACTGTTAACGGTTAATATTTAGCCCTATGGTAGAACCAGCAGATGGCATAATGGTTTTGTCACTGGACTCGCATGTAGTCTACCACAGTTCAAGTTCCAGACCTGGAAGCTTAAAACTGATGCTGGGCACATGTGCGTGTGTGCCCAAGATTTCAAGAGGAGAATAGAGAAGAGATTGAGGCATGGCCATCACCCCTGAGGGGTGATTTCTTGCTTTCTGCCTTTCTGTCTCTTTCTGTCTCTCTGGAAAGTTTAAGTGCCCTATAGCAATAATCTCTCAAAAAAAATTTAGCCCTATGGAAAATGATATGGGGTCCTCAAAAAGTAAAAATCAAGCAGCTGTGTGATCCAGAAATCTCACTACTAGGCACATACTCTAAGGAAAGGAAATCAGTATATAATGAAGATATATGAATCCTTGTGTTTATTACAACACTATTAACAATAGCCAAGATAAGAGGTCAATCTAAATGGCCATCAACAAACTAATAGATAAAGAAATGTGCTGTCCAGCCAATGGCATGGTGGCTAAGGTGTTTAGATCCTTCGATCCCACGTGGCTGACTGTGTGGTTTGAGTCCCAGACCCAGTGACTTAAAAAATACATTGGGCACATGTGCTTGAGTGCCCAAAATTTCAAGAGTAAAATGGAGGAGGAGAAAGAACTATAGTGTGGCCATCCCCACTGGGGTTAAAAGGGGTGCTTTTTCTCTTTCTCTTTCTCTCTCTCTCTCTCTCTCTAGTGAACACACATGCCTTATAACAATTTTTAAAGTGTGATATAAATATATGTGTGTGTATATATATGTGTGTGTGTGTATTTGTGTGAATATATACATATATATATATGAAATAAAGAGATCTATGTATATATAGAGAGATAGTGCTAATCAGCTATTTAAAAGAATAAAATCCTGTCATTTGAGGTAAAATTGGGACTAGGGGACATTATGTTAATGAAATAAGAAAAGCACAGAAAGGGCAAAAAACGCATTCTCACATGTAGAAATTTTAAAAATGACCTCATAGATGTAGGGAGTTAAAGAATGACTGCTATAGGCTGGCAAGAATAGGGAGGAGGGGGGATAAAGTGATATTGGTTAATGAAAACAAAACTACAGATAGGAAAAAGAAAAAATTTTTAGTGTTTTAAAATACAGCAGGGTTGGGACCCAGCAGTTGGCATAATGGCTATGTCGCTGGACTCCCATGTAATCCACCGTGGCTCGAGATCCCGAGAGGATAATGGAGGAAAAGGGACTGTGGCATGACCATCCCCCCCGAGGGATGATTTCTCACTTTCTGTCTCTCTGTCTCTCTCTGTCTTTCTGGTGAACATACATGCCCTATAGCAAAAACCTCCCCCAAGAAAAACAAAATACAGCAGGGTGAACATAGTTATCAATTTACAGTACATCTCAGAATAGCTAAAAAAGAGAATTTGAATGTTCCTAACATAGATGAATGACAAATGGCTAAGATGATGGACAAACTAGTTATCCTTATTTAATCAATACATATTGTGTTCTTATACTGAAAAATCACATTGTTTCCCACAAATAATGTACAATTATTATATGTCTATTTAAAAAAGTTATCATTGGACAGTTCTTTGGGACCAAAGGGATAGCTGACCATAGCAAGGAAGAAAATTCAAGGTGACTTCCTGGGTTTGACACGAATCTGAAATGTAATGGAATCTCACTTTGTGTCCCCACAGTTCTCACATTATCAGAAACTGTCTTACCAGAGCCCTGGGCATTCCCCAGGTTTATGTCACTTGTCATATCCTCTCTTGTCTTTTCAGTCTGTGGAGTCCAAGCAGCAGCACAAGTTTCAGTTCGTAAAAATGTCTATTGAATAAATACTGTCAAGACAACTCATTCTGGGTGACTTTGGATGTAATACCTAGAAACAAAAAAAAAATTAAATTGCTTCTACTAGATTTTACTCTCTAAGAAAAACAAAAAACAGGATATAACCTTAAGGTGGTTTCTAAATAGTACCACATGTTAAACAAAAACAGTTCTTGACTAGACTACGCAAAACCAAAATGTTTGGAAATTTATATTATATTGGCTAAAAATCAGAGTCACTGTGATCTCCTTAAAAATAGAGATACTTTTTTTTAATTGTTGACTTTCTCCTCACCTGCAAGCCATAATAGTAATATCTCAGACATTGTATAAACTAAATAAATGCTTCTATTTGTGGAATGATTAATCATATAAATTCCTTGGAAAATAGAAAGAGCATTTATGTTCCTTTCTTTAACACAGTTTGTGTTTCCAATAAAATACTACTCTCAGAAATGTCATGATGGCATTAAGCAGTTACCTCTAGCAGCATATTATTCCTTCATCTATAATAAGTCAGTACTAATTAAAAATTCTGTAATTATCATTTCATTGGCATAACCTATGTATGTCATATCTCGTATGTGAGTGATAAGAGCTTTTTATTTTAAGAAATATGAATAAACTTTTATCGACATCATTGTGGTTTATATTCTTGGATTAAAAAGTCCTAAGTGGGTACATATCCTAATTTAATTTTATTTCAGCTTAAATTTATAAGCCACTCTCCCCAGTGAGAATTGTTTGAATAATTTCTTTTTTAAATACATTTACCCAGAGGGTGTGTGTGCTCACCAGAGAGAGAGACAGAGAAAGAAAGAGGAGAAAGAGAGAGAGAGAAGAAAAGTGAGACAGTATGCTCCAATGAGGGATGGTCATGCTATAATCCCTTCTTTATGTGACTATCGTGCCACCAGTGGGCCCAGGTAACTCTTTCTTTCTTTCTTTCTTTCTTTTTTTTTTTTTTGCAGGTATCAGGTTTTATTAGAAAAATGTGAAATACGGGGACCAGCAGTTGGCGTAATGGCTATGTCGCTAGACTCCCATGTAGTCGACTGCGGCTTGAGTCCCGGACCCGGTGGCTTAAACTCACACTGGACGTGTGTGCGTGCGTGCCTAAGATCCTGAGAGGAGAATGGAGGAGACAGGACTGTGGCGTGGCCATCCACCCTGGGGGAGCGATTTTTCGCTTTCTGTCTGTCTTTCTGGCGAACACACATGCCCTAAAGCAAAAACCTCTCAAAAAAAAAAATAAGAAAAGAAAAGAAAAGAAAAGAAAAGAAAAGAAAAGAAGAAAGAAAAGAAAGAAGAAAGAAAGAAAGAAAGAAAGAGAGAGAAGAAAGAAAGAAAGAAAGCAAGAAAGAAAGCAAGAAAGAAAGCAAGAAAGAAAGCAAGAAAGAAAGAAGGAAGGAAGGAAGGAAGGAAGGAAGGAAGGAAGGAAGGAAGGAAGGAAGGAAGGAAAGAAAGAAAGAAAGAAAGAAAGAAAGAAAGAAAGAAAGAAAGAAAGAAAGAAAGAAAGAAAGAAAAGAAAAGAAAAGAAAAGAAAAGAAAAGAAAAGAAAAGAAAAGAAAAGAAAAGAAAAGAAAAGAAAAGAAAAGAAAAGTGTGAAATAAGAAACTTGGTCCTAACACTCCCCCTGGTCTTTCCTTTTAGTGCTTCTCATTTTCTGAAGGTGTTCCAGAGAGGAGCAGATCAACACTTGGGATAAAGATCCAGTTCATCACAGGAGGTTCACCCACCCCTCTTCCCACACAGACCAGAGGCAGCAGCATGTGCACTACACTCTGATATTGGCACATGTTATTCAGAATCAGCAAATCTTTCAGACCTATCTTTTAAGCTGACTGCCTTTCAGTGTTTGGGACTGCCTAGAAAGGGGAAAAGTTAAAGAACATTTAGGACATAACAGTAAATCCATTTTTAATATTAGTTTTCCACTATCTCTCTAGTTGTGTGGAAAGATACACAATCAGTTGAAAAACAGGTGTTCCTAGGACTGAATCTCATTTGCACTGATGCTGTTTGCTATGTGTTTGTCCAGATTTCAATTAGGAAATGTTACCAAATAGCTACTATCTGCCAAGTTCAGTCACAGATACTGGAGAGGAAAGATGGAGAGCTCAGACCATACTGGGAAGGATGACAATACTATAATCCAAAGTGGGGCAACCAATTCCTTCTGTGATTTGGGGGTAGGCTTCATGAGAAGTCAGCTGAGATGAGTATCGATGGATGAATCAACACTTTACAGGACAGAGGCAAGAACATGAGATAATAGTCTGAGAACTAGTTGGCAGAGAACTGTGTGTAGAAAATGATTGGTGTGTGTGTGTGTGTGTGTGTGTGTGTGTGTGTGTGTGTGTGTGTTGAAAAGCCAAAAGATATGCCCCTGGAGAGGAGTTGGGAGATTAGCGTGCATGGAGGACAGTGTCCATGAATGTGTTCTAGTAGCAATAGATAAAGCCAGAAAAGCCACCTGAAGTAATGAGAAGGACCTCATGCATCTTCTGGAGAAGACTGGTCTTTATCTTGTGCCAGAAGAGACCCTGCTAGCTTTGAAATAAAAGAAGAAAATGATTATTTCTTTAAGACATGCTTAGTAAAGCACAGATAATGAATTGAGGCTAAGAGAGACTGGAGGCAGGAGACCTATTAGAGGCCATTCCAATAAACAAGTGAGATAATGTAGAAGTGATGCCAGTGGGAGTGGAACAGAGAATATACGGTGGATGAACTTCAGGCTGATTCAGTAGGTAAAATTAGACAGAGAAGTTGTTGATCAGATGTGAAAGCTAAGAGAAAGCAAAAGACGAAAGATAGCTCTAGGCTTTCGCATTAGACACTAAAGGGTAATATTGTCACTAATTTAGAAAAGTAATTTAAAACAAGCTAGCACAGAAAACAGAGACACAAAGGAAAGTGAAGAAGAAGCAGAGGGCACCTAGGTGTGGGCAGAGGACCCCAACGAAACCACTGCCCATTCATACCCAGAGTATGTGTTACGAAAGACTTTAAAAGAAATGATTGTAGAGAAAAATACTCAGCTTTTTTCTTTTGCAGCTGATTATTCACTGAAATAAAATACAGACAGGAGCATGCGTGAGAAAACAAAGAAAAAAACAGAAAATAAAAAACTTTGGATTCAAAGCAAAAGTCTATATGTATTCCAGAATGTAAATAAATATGTGAACTCAGCTCAGAGGAAACCAGGATGAAACAGTCATTCTGGGTGGCAGTCCTTAGGTGCTGATCTTCCTAAAATCTTGGCTGTATTCATAAAAGATTTTTAAAAAATTTTCTATAAAGTTCATGCTCTCACTAGAGAGAGCAGGGAGCAAGAAGGAAAACATTCCCTAGGGGGGTTTATTTACCATGCTATGGTCCCTTCTCCTCCACTCTCCTCTCAGGATTTTGGGTACATATGCATACATGCCCAGAATGTTCTCCAAACAGCCAGGTCTAGGACTTGAATGTTAGCCCTTTGTAAAAGATTTTAAATATGTTTATTAGAGGTATAAATTCAGCTTTGTGTTGAAACATTTTACTAAAGGGTTCCCTGTTTAAAAATAAAAAGATAATTAAAAGGAACATTGGTTGTAATTTGTAATTGATTAGGAAGAATTTCTCCTGTTATAACAAGGTACCCCATTTTTGATGCTGCACTTTATGGTACCATATGGCATATAGAACATTTTGCTTTTCAAATGAATAACTTGTTCTTTTAAAACAATTGAACCTTACCATAAAAAATAGAGAAAAAACTAGTCTACACTTCATCAAAACAATCAAAATGGTTAACCTTTTTATATAAACCTCTAAACCTCTTAGTCTTCACTGCATCATAACTATTATTAACTGTGCTTTATTATTTATTATACATAGATTTGCTTATATGCAGTCACAGCACACATCAGTTCTTACCGCCCTCACTGTTCAGTTAATGCCGCATTATGAGCACTTTCCCCTGTGACCTCACGGCTTTCATGAGTTTGTTTGGTTCGTCCTATGGTGCCCTGTGGCTGGACCATCATGTTCTTTACCATCAATGGCTATATATCGCTGCTACTCCTAATTTCCAGGACAATAGATGAATACCAACTTATTACTTTAGAGAAAAGTAACACTTTGCAGGTGGAACCCCAATCCCTTCATCATTCTTTCAATGGGACTCTATGATAAGGCCAGAGCAGAGAGCCTTGACGTGGTGGGTATTACTGAGAATTGTTATCCACAAGTTAAGCTCTACGGGGATCCCATGAAGTATGTCGAGATCAGTGGGAGCTTAAAGGTGCTGGTCTATTTATAGAAGAGAATCCATGCTCTCTGGAAGAGAGGAAGGACATAGGAAATAAAATGAGTGGTCTGCAAGAAGACCACTGCAGCTTTTTCAGAGGCAGATCCATGCTGCCAAGACAGGCCATGGGCATCACCTCCCTGGGGGCACAGGGCAGAGTGACACAGGGAAGGGACTCAGGAGGGAAAATGTAGCCTTCATTTGTTTTCTACACAGTAAAAGTCTAGAGACAGAATTGTTTTTTCCCAAGAGCTCCTCCTGGTAAAGCTGTGCATCCCTGCTTTCTCCACACCAGCAAATGACCTGGATACTGGCACCCAAAGCAGCTAGGTGCTTTTATTCAGTTCTATGACCTGAACAACCTCCTTTCAAAAAGACAGTGGTTCTCCACATCCCCAGCTATTAGCACCCTCTTTCTACAACATGCCTGTTCTTTCTGCCTCGCTACTATATGCATTTGGTCCTTTCTTTTCTCCCAAACTAGCAGATAGAAGCTGAGGCAAAAGGAGTACCCTTAGCAATGCAGCCTACAGTCCCAGAGTCACTCACCAAACTAAAGTTCTTGATGAGCAAAGAAGCTTACGAGGAACAACTTGTGTTCTTTCACATTGTGCCCCAGTCCAGGAATAAATGTACCAGGTAGAGGTATATTAGTTTAGACAGTATGTTTATGCTTGAGAGGCAGGCAAGTTCCAGGTCTACCCCTTGCTGCATTTAGGACACAACTTAGGATGGAGCTGGGGTGGGTGAGTACTGGGATCCCAAGACAAGTCAAGAAGTCAACATAAAGAAACTGAATCACCATAATTAGACCCTGTTTACAGGCCAGCTGCCTGCCTGCACAGTGCCCCACCTGTGCCTGGTTAGTGGGGAGGAGAGTAGCATGAAGGGACACCTATAGGCCACTGAGCTGGCTGAGTGTGGGGGTTTCCAAATAAATGAAGAGGGTTGAGGGGGGTCACCCCAAATAAAAGAGTGCAGCCAATGCAGGCAGAGCGGATGCAGAGGGTCAGTACATGAGTAAGTGTCTCCTAATTACAGGAACTGAGTATTTGGTCCTGAAGAAATTAATCTTAAAGAGCTTGCAGAAATTCCCACCCAGGAAGAGGTGGTGATTGAATCAGGTTTGTAATAGGGAGGCAGGTGGGAGCCTGTTGTGACCACTCATGAGATCACCAAGCCTGGGCAGAAGTGGGCTATGGTGATGAAGTGAGGACAGATTAAATAACATTTTGAGAGAGATTGTATAGGACAGAGTGTATCTTATATTTAAAAGAAAGTATGTTGGATCAGCCCATGGCATGTTGGTTGAGGAAACTGGATCCCACTTGAAAAACTGGACCCAACAGCTTGAAAAATACTCTGGGCACATGTGTGTTCATGCCCAGAATCCCAAAAATGACCGTTCCTCATGTGAGGAAGGAGGTTCTCTCTCTCTCTCTCTCTCTCTCTCTTGCTCTCTCTCTCTCTCTCTCTCTCTCTCTCTCCCTCCCTCCCTCCCTCCCTCCCTCCCTCTGTTTCTCTCTGGCAAGGGCGCTCACCCTCTGGTAAAGTTTAAAAACTATTGTATTCCATAAAACTATGTAAAATTGTATTTGTGTTTCCTTCAAAATATGTTCATGGCTGGAAAGAAAAATACTCCAGGGGGCCAGCCAGTGGTGTGGTGGCTAAAGCAGCTGGATCCCGCATGGCTGACTGTATGGTTAGAGCCCTGACTCCAGGGCTTGAGTAACATGCCAAGCCCATGAATGCACCTGTGAGCACACACCCAAAATCCTGAAAGGAGAATGTAGAAGGGAGAAGGGATTGCAGTGGGGTCATCCTTTCTGGGGCGGCAGGGGTGTGTTCTCATTCTCTCTCTCTGTCTCTCTCCAGCAAGCTCAAGTGCCTTATAGTAAAATTTAAAAAAATAATAAAAATAAATAAACCCAAAAACCTTTAGAATGTGTCTGTGGCCAAACCTGACTGTTGAAAACCTCTGAATGTTGAAATGGAAACTGGGCTCACTGTCCAACCATCTAGCATGAGTGTTGTGCTTCGGCCCCATCTGTGGCCTGAGCTATGTCCTGCTAGGCCAGGATGGTGTGCAGAGGTATGAGGTCCGTGATCACTTCCAGATGTATGGGAAGACCATAATTTGCTGTCCTATAGCACAAGAAAAATGACATCTTCACAAGTTCTTTTTTAAATCCTCATTTCAGGCAGTATAGACACCAGCATTGAAAACGGAAAATATAGGTAAGGATACAGAATATGAACCTTGAGAAATAAATCAAATGAACAGCATTTCTTTTCCTTGGGCCAGGTTTGGTTATGTGTTTATCATGGTAGCTCACATTAGCTAAATACAATATTTGGAATGACACAGAATAATGCTGTGCCGTGGTCACATCATCAAATACAAATATATGATCACATTCAGAGGGCTCATGGTGCCCTCTATCCAAATAACTCATACAGATCTCTCCCTTACACACTGCGCATCTCTTGTGCATTTTCCTCTTCCTACAGCCACATGGTGATGAGCGGCTGCAAGAAAGGAGCTCAGGGCATTCAGCCAACCTGAGTAATGTGAAACTTCACCAAGGAGATACCATTACTGATAGCCTACATCTCTTCTTGATTTGAAATCAGAGTGCAGTTTCACATTTCAACTTGCAGAGTTTTCCATCAAGAACTCAGAGGGGCTGCAGCCGACAGCTGTGCACCCAGGCATTGGTGATGAAAGATTTTTCCCTGCTCTTCTTAAGATTCAGCCCCTCCTGGATTTACATTCCTGACAAGGAGCCTCACAGTTGTTCCCCATGATTTTGTTAATGCTGACATTTCAAGCACACAACGGAATAGAAAGGTCATCAGCTGGCTAATTTTAAAATAGCATTTGGATCACTCATCTTCCTGGAGTGTCAAACCCTGCGGAGCTGGTAGAACTGACATGTACTTATTACCACATTTGGGTTCCTGAAACCAAACTGGGTAATTTGAAGGCCTGTCTTGGGCAGCCCTGGAAAGGCCATCAGTCAGTAGCATAATCACTTAGAATGATCCTGATCAAAAGCTGGGTGACTGAAAATTCAGAAACCTTACATTTGCAATTGCTGATATGCCTTCCAGTAAGACAGTTTCTTGGGGTTAGGGTGATGATAGTAATTATAATAATTTATTGGACACTTGCTGTGTATCATATTTTAGCATAAATTATTCAATTCTATGTCTAACAACTTCAGCGAATGGGTACTCTCCTGATTTACAATGCTTACAGGTACAAAAATGGGCATTGAAGTAGCTGCCTAGGGCTACACACCAAGAAGCAAAAGAAATGGGTTTGAATTTAGTCTGTTCAAAGGATTCAGTAAAAAGTGTCCCTGCTTATTTCTCTGCCATCTCCATTGTCCTTTTTAAATTAAAACAAAAACAAAATGGGGCAACTCTTCATATTGCACAGAAGGTTTTTACTTTTCAAAAGGGATGAAAGAGGGAACCAGCAGTTAACGTAATGGCTATGTCGCTGGACTCCCACGTAGTCAACCGCTGTTTGCTTCCCGGACGCGGTGGCTTAAAACTCACACCGGGCACGTGTGTGTGCGTGCCCAAGATACCGAGAGGAGAATGGAGGAGAAGGAATTGCGGCGTGACCATTCCCCCTGGGGGGTGATTTCTCGCTTTCTGTCTCTGTGTCTCTCTCTGTCTGGCGAGCGCATGCGCCCTATAGCGAAAATCTCCAATAAATAAATAAATAAATAAATAAATAAATAAATAAATAAATAAATAAATAAATAAATAAATAAATAAATAAATAAATAAATAAATAAATAAATAAATAAATAAATAAATAAGAATTTTAAAAAAAAGGGATGAAAGAGTGAAAATTAGCCTATACTTAGCCCTCATCATGCCCCTATCACTGTGTCAAATACATTTTCTAACCCTATTCTTAAACTAACTCTAAGGAAAGGTGCTAGTATTTAGCTCCTTTCTAAAAACAAGGACAAGACTTGCCGATGTTAAATACTTACCAAAGGGACCAGCAGTTAGCGTAATGGCTATGTCGCTGGACTCCCACGTAGTCGACCGCGGTTCAAGTCCCAGACCCGGTGGCTTAAACTCATGCCGGGCTGCGTGCCC
This sequence comes from Tupaia tana, assembly GCA_026018925.1. Classification (NCBI taxonomy): domain Eukaryota; kingdom Metazoa; phylum Chordata; class Mammalia; order Scandentia; family Tupaiidae; genus Tupaia; species Tupaia tana. Next base: position 42,221,414 of record JAKSZU010000010.1, on the reverse strand, counting down.
AAGATCCCGAGAGGAGAATGGAGGAGAAGGGATTGCGGTGTGGCCACCCCTCTGGGGGGTGATTTCTCGCTTTCTATCTCTCTGTCTCTCTCTGTCTGTCTGGCGAGCGCACGCGCCCTGTAGCAAAAACCTCTCCAAATAAATAAATAAATAAATACTTACCCAAGACTGCTCAGCTAATATGGGAGAGAGAACTTGGATTTTAATCTGGGACTTCTGACCATCATGTTATCATGTTGCTTTTCAGATTTGATCAGATGCCAGGTGCTGGGACTGAATCTGTAAATTTACTTACAAATACAAATTTATTTACATAAGTCTGTATATGATGAAGGAAATCCTCTTCTTAAAATTTTTGGGAAAAAAATGTCTGACTACAGTTTTAAGTACTTTCTGCCATTACTTTTAGTCAATAGCTTCTGAATTATAGGCAAGAATCAAAGCATGAGAATTATTGAATAATTATAATGAATAATTATAGAGTAATTGCCAGATTTCTGCACAAGGACATTCAATTGCTACAGCTCTCCAATCCCTCCCTGCCATTTTGCAAGTGAGGAACATAGAGCTGAAAAAGGCTGAGGAACTTGCCCATGGTGAAGGAGCCCAGTGGCTCCTACTGGAAAGCTTTTTTTCTTTTTCTTTTTCTTTTTTTTTTTTTTTTTGAGAGATTTATTCTATAGGACTCGTGCACTCACCAGAGAGACAGAAAATAAAAAATCACCCCCCAAGGGAGATGGCCACACCACAATCCTTCTCCTCCACTCTCCTCTTGGGATTTTGGGCACACACACACATGCACCCTGTGTGAGTTTTAAGCCACCAGATCCAGGATTCAAACTGCAGTCTACTGTGTGGGAATCCAGTGACATAACCATTACATCATCTGCTGGTACCCTGGAGCCTTCCTGCCTGCCCGGTGGAAGGCAACTGATGACTCTCTTCCTAATGTTGGTCTTCTCCTTGACCAAGCCCCCAAACTAAGTTTTAACTCTTTTTCCCTTTACTAGCCACACAAGAATCCCAGTTCCAGGGATTGGGTGTCTTATTGAATTCCTGTGTCTGAGCCCTTCTCTTGCTGTAAGGTTTATCTCTTACCCATAATTTTTTCAGAATGTGATTTACTGAAGCAAACAACATCATCCCCAGAGGGATGCCCACTCCCTACGTGGGGAGCTTCTCATTTCAATTCCCCACCTATTTGGGCCTCTCATTCTGCATCATGAACTCTCTGCTCTTCCCACACCAATCCTTGCCAATTGTCCAGCTCCTCTTGTTATTCCTCAGTCCATGCATGTAGGCCTAGTTATGAAAAGTCACCCTGTCATGTTATCTATTTCATTAGGATGATTAATAGCAATTTTCCAACTACCAGACTCCTCTAGTCTTCTTTGTTCTTAGATAAATTAGAACTCTTTTCCATTCTACTTGGTGGAAAGCTTATTTTCTTTCATATAATTACAAATTTGATGATTGGTTTTTTCTCTCTCAGTAGGAATCTGTTTAGTTCTCCATGTAAACTTTATGCTTTGCTATCTATTTTCCACTCATAGTGATAAAAGATAGAAACACATTTCATTTCACCCAATTCTTTAAAAAATTGTCATCATTTTTATTTCTTTTGAGTTTTATCTTTTCTGAGAATTATGTAATTACTTTTACTTATTTTTCTTAACAGATGAGAAAGCACAAGTCTATAATTAAAGAATACATCCTAAGTGACAAAATTTCTGGTTATTCACCATGGGAGTTTTCTAATTCTCAGAACTCACATCCTTAATCAGGGATGAGAGAGTATATCAGTTAGGATAGGCTTGATTATGCTACAGTAACAAACAACCCAAGCAGGTCAGTAGTTTGAAACAACCACTTATTTTTCACTCTTGCTGCCTGTCCACAGACTCTCACCTCCCTGGGATGCATGCCACATCTGCTCAGAATTTGTTAGCCAGAGTTTGTCAATGACCTTAGGTCAGCTAAGGAGAAGTAGAATCCTTGCACATGGTGTGGCTCAGAATATGCACTATAGTCTAACATAGACCTTAGAGAAACTGAGATACAGAGAGAAGACTTGATTTACCTAAGCCATAAAGCCAGGTAAGAGATCACCATCCTTTGCCTGTGGCCATACAGGTAATTGGTAAAGTGGCCTTTTAAGGGTGTTTACATCCTGTTTTCTGAAATACATTGCTTCTACACAATCCTCAGACTTAGGATTCCCTTTTCGAGGTATCAATTTCATGACCTCTAGACATTTTAATAAATGAGACTTCTGTTACAATGACATTAGAAGTGCATGTCTACCTCTCTTAACTTTTGAAAACACAAGGAATTCAACAAGAGCCTGTTTAGAACAATGCCTGAGTACCTGTGGGGTCGAAACAGGATGCAAGCTAGAGGATAAGGCCTCTAAGAGCCTCAAGAATATGGTCACCTGGCTCAGAGAAAAGAAAATGAAGACAATGACTATTAGCTTAGCTTGATGTGCTGGTTAATTTTACGTGTCAACTTGAGGGAGTCACAGTTTTCTCAGACTAAATATTGTTTCTGGATGTCTACAGGTATTTTTCTGAATGTGATTAGTATTTGAATGGATGAACGCAGTAAAGCAGTCTGCTCTAACATGAGTGAGCCTCATCCAGTCCACTGAGGGACTGAATTAAAGAAATCAAAGAAGAAAAATTTGCCTCTTTTCTTCCTGCGTCCTTCAACCTGATTCATATCATATCATCTAATTCTGCTCTCAGACTGGGATATACATCAGTTCCCCTGCTTCTCAGACCATTGGACTCAGGCTAAATTACACCACTGATTTTCTAGGGTCTCCAGCTCACATACTACAGATCATGGAACTGTTCATTCTCTATAATCAGCAAAACTGCACAGCAAATTCATTATAATCTATATTTATATAGTCATAGATAAATAGGTAGACAAACACATAGATCTATATATGGATACATAGATATAGTCTATTGTTCCTGTATCTCTGGAGAACCTTGACTAATTTACTTAAATATTCTAAATTTTCATAATCCCTGAGTTTCAGCACCATTTCTAGAAATAAATCTAATAGACCCTCTTGGGACCATCATGACCAGGAACTGACTAGCTGACATACTGGATTCTGCCATGCCTTTACCCACACACATGCACATGTATTACTATGTTCCATCTCTCTACCATCTGCTTATTCAGTTACAAAGAACGAGGTCAGTGTTGACCTTCATGAATCAAGCTATTCAAATATTGGAGTAAAGGATATTGATCACCTTACACTGCTGGATCAAGTTAAAAGTGGCTGAGTATATCTGCAGACGTACTTGCTGTTACAGCCTACAGGACCAGACACAGGATTTCTTTGTAGAAAATGTTTGTTCCCAGTCAGCTCGCACCTCCCAACCCCTACCCGCAACTTCAGGTCCACAAAGCCTATGGTTTTTGGCTTTGAAAGTAATGGCAAATAGAAATGAGATTAGGAAACTCTTAAGTCCATTCTCGTTGAGGTATTAATGTATAATTCGTTCTGCATAACAAAAAGGGAAGCCAAGCACTTTTATTTAGGGATGTTCTGCAGTACAGTGTGAATCACCTCATCAGTCACCCTACGTGACATGTGCTGCTCCACCTCTGCAGACACTGTGTGTTGACATGCTTATCCTACATCCGAAAGAACATGCAGTTCCTATCTGCATGATTGGGAAATTCTGGCTGCATCATTCAGATCATGTCCTATAAGCAGGATGAAAGGACAAATAGTACTTAGTGAGCCACCAGCTAACCTATAAAGTTGGAAAGATTAGTTAGCTGTCAACAGAAAGCTCTGCCAAAGGCGATGCAGAAGCTGAGCAGAGGCACATATGCAGATGGCACTGCCAAGCCCTCCCTGCTACTAAAGAATCAGATGACAAGCATTTTTGGAGATAACTAGTGCACGTCGGACAACTCTTCTCTCTGGCTTTGTAAAATAAACATGGTCATGCCAGCTGGTGAGATATATTCAAAACCCAAACAGTCATTTGCAATGGAAGGAAAACATGCTAGATTTGTTCTGCTCCTCTCACATGATGTCCTCCACAGTTGCAATAGTAACAATTAGAGCAGCATCAACCTGTATGTTGGGATGCCAACTAAGCCCTCTCAGATGCTCAGGTATTGATCCCTGACACACAGCTCCTCTGCAAGCATCAGAGAGCCCCTGCTAATTTTGAGCTCTGTCAGTTGTGTATATGGGTGAGAAAAATGTCAATTCACTTGATTTTAATATAGAGACTCTCAGGGGCCAGCAGGTAGTGTGGTGGTTAAGGGCACTGGACTCCCACATGACTGACCATGGTTCGAGTCCTGGACCTGAAGGCTTTCTTCTTCTCTCTCTCTCTTTGTCCCATTCTGGTCAAATTAAAATGAATAAATAAAGTTAAATAAAATAATTATTTTAGAAAATATAGAGACTCTCCAAACAGCACTTCTATTTAGCATCCTTATTGTTTAAGGAAATTAAATATTATGTGAAAGCCCTCAAAATTCATGGAGTCATCAGATAAACTTAAAGCAAAAAAGAAGCTTTAACATCTTTGCATAGGAATGACCGCACATAGGAGTGATGGACCAGGGCCATATTTTGAAAACAGGTGATGAGAACATGGAAGGGAACAGGCCAATCTAGAAAGACTTCTTGGAGAAGGCAAGTTAGATAGTTTGAGAGAAAAATGTAGTTTTGTTTGTTGAATTCAAGAGAAGGCATAGAAATTGCTGAAGAAGGCAGAATTTGAGGGGTTGGCTTAGGTGAGCTTGAAAACGGGGTAAAGTCACATGAAGGGGGAGCAGAGCAGAAGAAGGAAGTCACTGAGTCTCTCCATCTGCAAGTCCCTCCCCCTACATTTTAATGCTTCAGTGTTCTTACTTGGAGAAAAGTATTTGAAAGCACAGCTTACCAGCCTAAGCCATGGAGAGACTCAGTGACTTCCTGTTTCATTAGTCCTGCTCACAGGCTCAGCATGTATCTCCATGAACCAAGACAGTGTTAGGTATCTCACGGGCCCTCAAAATTCCTACCTGAAAACACACATGGTGGACTTTCAAGTCATAGAATGGGGTACGTTAGGTTCTGGTGACAGCGCCAGTGACATAATCACCATTGCAAGGCTGCCAGTAACCAGGGACTGCCCACTTTCTCTGAATCAGGCACCAGGGGTGGTGCACAAAGAATGGCTCCTTATTCAAAGAACCGCACAAGGTAGTATTAGAGGAACCAGGGCTCTGAAAAACCTGGTTCATATCACACAGCTGGATTCCTGAGTTAGGTTTTGAGGCCAAGTCTATTTGATTCCACCTGGACTCTATGACATCTCCCTCCCTCTGTCTCTCTTTTACTTCCCTGCCTCCCTCCTCTGCGTGAGTATCAAGGTTAGAAGAAATTTAAGAGGTTGAACTTACCAGGAGAATTGTGACCCTGGTGCCAGGCTGAGTACACAAAGTTGTCTCCTTTGCCTATAATTTCTTCAATTTGGGCTCCATGGCACTGAACAATAGGAGTGGGCAAACAGCTGCCAAGACCCAAGCATTGCATGGTCATGTTCAGGTGCCCAGTTTGTTTTGTTCTGTGTGTCTTGGCCTCTGCCACTCCTGCATCCTACATCATTGCCCTGTTGTCCTCTTAGTGGCCAGGAGTGATGCTCCAGGGCTGTATCTTTTTTTTTTTTTTTCCAAAAATTGCCACCTTCATCCTCAAGAGACACTTCAGCTCCATGTCCAACATGACTGGGGGCAAATTATAACAAAACTCACCTGGTTGGAGGGGTGGGGGTTACTTTCATCCCTAGGTTTCTTCCTTCTTTACTTCTGAAAAAGTAACTCTGGACGAGCCTTTCCCTGACCTCAAACTTCCCTATCATTCTCCATTCTGTTCTCTGAAATGAAGTTGGGAGGATCCACTGTAGTTCTTTGGCCTGTTACAGAAATGAAGATGGTGGTGGCCTTGCAGCTCTGCCTGGTTGCTGTGTTCGTATATTCGTGATTTCCCTTTCTTTTTTCCTGTTACTCCGTGCTGTTGTAAACGAGTTTTCTTGGAAATGATCTCTGCACTGTTGTTTTCAGGAAACAGCATATTAAGGACAATCTGTATCCAAATCTGAGGAGCATTTTGTATTAGCCCAGAGATGGACAGCCTATCTGTGTCCAATAGACAGACTGATGAAAGTCTGATGGCACTTAGAGTTCCTCAGTTTGGGGAGAGAATGAGAATACCTTTGATTGTATAAAGAGGAGCTAAATTGCTCAGTGGAAACAGATTGCTTTAGCACTGTACGTGTCAACAGAGAAGGGTGTGGGGGGAGCAGAGAGCCAGAGGGCTGGGCTGTGCCAGGAACCACAAGCTGGTCCATCAGTGCAAACCCACTCTTCTGCCCTCTGCTTGTGATGCTGCAGCTGAGACTCCGCAAACCACATTTCTGATTCTCCAGCTGGCTTTATGTTGGGCTCTGCCAAGAGGAGACGCCAGAGGGAGATTGCCAGATTGGCAGATACGAAGAGCATTGTTCCTTCCTGTTTTCTTCTTGTTTGCTTCTGATTTATTTGTCTGGTTATGGTTCCTGTGAATGTCTTCACTGCAGTAGAAGTGCCTTCCCATAGAAAATCTAGTTTGAGTTTTACCCACAATAGCATGGACGTCCATCACACCAGACACACACACTCTTCCTCACAGATGTGAATTATTCCAGTCCAACTGGACCCCTCTGCCTGCTCGGAGACTAGCACCAGCCAGGAAGCACCCACCAGACCCCTAAGGCATCTCAGATTCATCTCTGGGGACTCATTCTCTAAGTTCAAAGTTTTAAGAATTCATTTGGTATGCTGTAATGATACATAGTGATTAAATGTAAAAAATGAAATTAAAAAAGAAAAAAAAATCATGCGTGCAGCTAACAGTTCATTATACACACTGATTTATGCAAGGCTCTTTTCTTATTTATGTACTCCCCTTTGTGACATCTGTTCTGATATGTTTTATATGCATCTTCTTGGTTTTATATGTTCTTACATGGTGTTTTTTTTTTGTTTGTTTTCATTGCTTTGTTAATTCACCCAAATATCATTGTGTAACATGTCTTAACTATTTCTTACCTTTTTTTCCTAAACGCCATGTTTGTATAATCTACCTATGTCACGGGCATTTTGTCTCTTATTCCTGGTGCTTCCTCATTGTTCTCAATGCACGTATTACCTATCTATGCAACAGAATAGACACCCAGGTGACCTCTAGATAATGGTTCAATAAGTAGCCATATACATTTAAAAAAAAAAAGTTTTACATATCCCAACCTCTTCCTTTGAAAATCTGTGTCAGTGATTTCGGTCACTTCAGTAGTTACTATCTCTATGATACTTTAATGTCTTCTACTTACTGGTCACCCAGTTAATAACTTCTAACCAAATTAACAATTTTTTATTTTAAATCACTTCTGCTTAGTGACCAGGTTTTGCCTCCTGATCAGCCCCTGAGTCTACAAAGAAAACGACACCTGCTAAGAAAGGCGAAGTGCGGTGAGTAGGAGTTCAGGCTACAGAGCCACCATTCCAACCTGAACTAGACTTCTGCCACTGACAGCCCTGGGATCTTGATAAAGTAACTAAGCTTTCTTTCTCTTGATATTCTAATCCTCAGTGTTAGGTTCTACTTTATAAGATTATTTAGAGGATTAAGGCAGTTAAAAGATGACAAGTACCAAGAATATCCCAGGAAACATAAAGAGCACTAAACAAACATTAACTATAACTATTATTGCTATTGTTATTGCTATAAAAAATGCAAAAGGGTACTTTTAGAAAGGTAAAAGAAAAAAAAACTCCCAAACCTTAATTCCTAATAATAACCCCTACTAATACTATAGTAACATTTATACTGATCTTTCTACCTACAGACAGACTAGAAATCAATATGAGAGTAAAATTGTATTTTAATAGAATCATAATGTATATATTGGTTTAATAAGGGCAGTAAGCCTAATTTTACAGGAATTAAGAATTGAAACTGAAGAAACTGATAAATGTTAGGTAGATGCCTATTTTATCTATGTTTTATTTGATATAAGATCTTTCTGAGATTTAAAAATCAAAACATTATGAAAAATAGGGAAGTTTCAGTACTTTGTTTAGTGTTTCCCTTTTATTCATTAATGATTGACTAGCTTTTCTAGAAGAAGAGATTTAAAAAGCATAAAAATTTACCTATTCACTTCTTACCTCTTTCTGGTTTTGTTAGAGGTGGTATTATTATTTTGATTGTTATTGTCAAGATTTATAAAACATTCTGTTCTGTAACTGTAATTTTCCCAGCTGTTTATTATCAGTGCTGTATAGAGATGAATTGATGCTCACTATAAGCACTAGTACCACAAATTTTTCCATTCCTGAGAACTCTATTTTTATTCCTCACTTGGTTTTCAAAATCCAATTGTCAAATAGACATTTCAAGAGGATATATAGTTGTGATATTCCCTGAGCTTTTTCTTTAAGAATTGGCCTGCTGGTGATTCAGCACTATGAACTGAAAAATTTTTACTATGTATATATCCAGGAATACTTTAAGCTTCACTTACCATTATTTTCTTAAACTGACAACCAAAAAGTTATGTAACAAGTTAAACTTGTCAAGTGTTATATGACCACCAGCCTCACCCAATTACAATGAAAAACTTGCTTGGATTGGCCATAGTGATTAATAGTGTGATGTCCCAGATTCAGCTACAGCTGCTCTCAGGGGAAATGTCCCATCCTGAGGCATCTTTTCCCATTGCATTGCTCTAATGGAGTATGTGTGTCCTGGAAGGCATGATACTGCATTGAAGCTGCATCTCAGAGGTGAGCAAAGGGGACAAAACCCTTAAGGGGAGTTTTCTTATACCTTCCCATTGACCCAGGCTCCCACCTGGGACAATTTTCCTAAATTAAGCTGCATTTATTTGTAGTGTGACTTGTAGTTCATTTCTATATTGCACTACAAATTAAATTTCCCTACCTTTTGTTTTATCTGAAAACATCTTCACCCTTTTAAAAAGTCAGCTTTGACGTGTAATTTACATAGACTCAACTGCACCTATATTAAGTGAAGTGGAGATGTGCTTTGTCAAAAGTACACATCCATGTAACCATCATGACAGTAAAGATATATGGCCTTTCCATTACCCTGAAAAGTTTCCTCAAGCCACTTGGAATTCAATTTCCCAGGCTACCATACACCCCAGTCCCAAGCAATTCCTAATCTGCTTCCTATCACTATGTGTCAGTTTTTTCTGTTCCAGAATTTTATATAAGTGAAATATACAGCAGGCATTCTTTCTCCCTTCCCGGACTCAACAGAATCTTGTTGAGGTCAGTCATGACTGAATCAGTCGTTCATTGTCATCATCGCCATGTAGTATACTATTGTGTAAATATACCAAAATGTGTTTACCTTTCTTTCACCTAATGAAGTCTAAATATACCAAAATGTGTTTACCTTTCTTTCACCTAATGAAGTCTATCTGTGTTGCTTCTAGGTTTTTTCACCTTCATTTTTGAACAATAATTTAACTGGATAAAAATGTCTAAGTTGGAAATGTTTTATTTTTTTCTTTCAACACTTTATAGATGTCATTTTAACATTTACAGATGATTGAGGTAATAATGTCACCTACATATGAATCGCTCCACACAACCCCAAAAATGCTATGCAGAAAAATGAGAACAAATAAAACATTTTCTACATAATAAAAAGGCAAATAACACTGCAAATTTTGAATCACCTATTGGCAGAAAAAGACCAGATTGTGATAAAGATTTCTCTTGACCTTCCACTGCAAGTCTTTGTGAAAATCTAGTTGAATTTGGGAAAATACATAGAAAAGGGAGGAGGAAAACAAAAGGCCTAAATGTACCTAAAAAAATTAGAAAACATAGCTTAAATGTAAAAATTCTGAAAAAATCCCATCAAATCAATGCTCTGACTACAAAGAGGTGTCTTATATTAGGTAGGACTCAGACCTTCTTTTTAGGGGAAAAAAGTAGAAATCAAGGAAAAGTCACACATTGAAGATTAAGTGAAAAAGAGAAAAGGGCAAAATTTGGAGTCCTAACAGATAAAACAGATCTAAAAACATGAAAATACAACCACCTTTTCATCCTTCACCTCCTAAAACTTGACCAAAACTTCACTTTGCTACAATGACAGAAGTTACTCCTATGATATAAAATTTGTAATATCCCTCAAACCATTCCAATTGGAGTAAACTAAAGCAATCTTTATGTACACAAAGCAAATGCGAGAATAGAAAACTTAAATCAAAGCATTTAGTCTTATGAATCGACAAACAACAATACAACAACAAAGAAAAAAGCTAACATAAAACTCTAAAGTGAACTAAATACCTTCATACAAACATTGAAGATTTCAGAAATTGATATAAAAAAGAAAACAAAAATGGAGAGACAGCAAATGGTACATATGTCACTGGACTCCCATGCAGTCGACTGTGGTTTGAGTCCTACACCCAGTGGCTTCAAAGTCATACCAGGTGCATATGCATGTGTGCATGACCAAAATTCCTTCAGACTCACATCAGGTGCATGTACATGTGTGCATGACCAAAATTCCAAGAGGAGACTGGAGGAGAAAGGATTGTAACGTGGCCATTCCCCCTGGGGATGATTTCTTTCTATCTCTGTCTCTCTGTCTCTCTAGTGATTGTATGTGCCCTATAGCATAAATATTTATCTAAAAATTTAAAAAATAAGTCAAAAAATAATTGGGAAGAAATTAAACAAGAAGTTATTAGATTCAGGAAAAATAGAAGTAAAAGGTATTGTTACTTCAGAAATAAAGGTAAACTTACTATTTTTTGGAGATAATATGTTCTAATACAAGTGTTAAGTCATAGAAGAAGAGCTAGCAGGTGACATTGTGGTTAAGGTGCTGGACTCCCACATGGTCAACTGTGGTTCAAGTTCTGGACCTGATAGCTTGAAAGTCATGCTGGTCACATGTGCCTGTGTGCCCAAAATCCGAGGAGGAGAAAGGAGGAGAAGGGATTGTGGCATGGCTATCCCTGCTTGGGGGGTACTTTTCACTTTCTCTCTCATTGATTCTCTCTGTCTCTCTGGTGAGTGCACTCACCCTCTGGCAAGTAAAAAACCTTAATGAAACAAAACAAAAAAGTCAAAAGAATGTCAAGAAAATGGGAGAATAAAAATGGAATAAAGAAGAGCCTTCTCTCTATTTTTTCTTCTTGAATTCTTACGTACATAAATTAGACCTTTTTACTATACCCTGCATGCATCTTGTTTGCATTTTCCATTATTTTTCTCCTCTGTGCATCATTTTGAATACTTCAAAATAAATTATTATGTGGCTCCTTAAATTTTATTCTGACATGTCTAATTTCCTATTAAAATCATTTGCCAAATTATTTAATGTATGGTAATTTTTCTCTAAAACATCTATTAGGTTGTTTTTAGGAGTTATGTTAGAGAAGAAGATTCCGCATGGCCCCTGTGAACTAGATATTTCAGGGGACAGGAGAAATGAAGATTTTCTACTCATAATTCAGCCTCCAGCAAGCAAAGCTAGTGTGGCTGAACTTCAAGAATTTGAAAGAAACACACCATCCATCAGATGACAAGAAATCACCGTCGGATCACGAGAAATATGGGAAAACGAGAAACTACCTCTCCTCCAAGGGAAAAGAGTAACTCTCCTTCATCCACAAGCAGTTCGGTGAAAGTCATGGAAATGTCTGATAAGGAATTTAGAGCATTCATAATGTCGAAGCTAACAGAGATGGACGAGAAGAGAGATAATGAACTGCTAAAGAGAAAGGAGAAAGAAGTTGCCGAGTTCCAGGAGATGAGGAAATTCTTGCAAGATCTAAAAGAGGAATTACACACTTTACAAAAGACTCAAACGGAACTGCTAGAGATGAAGTCTATAATACAAGAAGTCAAAATCTCCCTTGAAAGTATTAAAAGCAGACTAGATCATTCAGAAAATAGAATCTCAGATGTAGAAGGGAAAATGTCTGGCTTAGAAAAATTCACCAGGAAGACTGAGAAAATGGCCCAAAAATTTGAGAATAATATGCGAGAAGTACTGGATACCATCAAATGGCCAAATATCCGAATAATTGGCATTCCAGGAGGTGAAGAGACCCATAAGGGCATTGATAATCTATTCCATGAAATCCTGCAAGAAAACTTTCCAAACCTAGAGAGGCATTCGAAGATCCAGTCCCAGGAAATACAAAGGACCCCAAATAGAATCAACCCAAGATCTTCTCCAAGACACATTATAGCCAGGTTGACCAAAACCACAGACAAAGACAAGATACTAATATTGGCAAGAGAAAAACATCAAGTTACCTACAAAGGACAACCCATCAGGCTAACAGCAGATCTCTCATCGGAAACAATGCGAGCGAGGAGAGAATGGGAAAATATATGAAAGAAGCAATTTCAGCCAAGAATACTGTACCCGGCAAGATAATCTTTCAGGTGGGAAGAAAAGACAAGAACATTCTCAGATAAGCAAAACCTGAAAGAATTTTCCAGCACCAGACCAGATCTCCAAGAAGTTCTCAAGGGTGTGCTATATCAAGAAAATTAAACACAGACACATGGAAATAAGAGTCCAAAAACTAAGAAACTGGCCAACTTAATCATAGGGACAAGTCTGGAGTTGAATATTATACCCCAGAATATAATCAGGAAAATTGAACCAGAACAGAAGATAAAAGTACATGAGACTGATAGGTTCATGCACCTACCATTTGAACAGAATCCTAACCTGTTTCCTGGCTTTAAGCAAAGTCCCTTGGCGCTTCTTTGAGTTAAGTTAATACTGGTTTTCTTAGTAGTAATGAGTGAACTCACCATTGAAAGTAGTTAGATTATGTAGGAAATTGTGTGATCAATACAATGTGGTTGGGAAGGGAATGAAGGACAATTGTAGACACCGGAGGTGGCGTGAGAGGAGGGTGGTAAGGGACAGAGGGTCAGAAAGAGGGGTGGAAATAATTCTAGGAACTAGTAATGGAAAATTTTTTCTAATGTGCATGATTGAGTCAATATGCAGTGTGTACTGGATGGGAGATCGCATTTTGTATGCTGTGATGATGCTTAGGGAAGGAATGTAAATTGAGTTACAAAAAAAAAAGATTCAGGAAAAAAAATATATATCTATTCAATGACTGCAGTAGGATATGTAGCCACAGCTAGGTGCTACTTTATAGGATGTGTAAAGTTAGACTTGTGTTCATGGAAATGTGTGTATCACCTGTGTTTGCTATGAGGGTATTTGGATTGATTAGGGTCTTTGGCGATTCAATAAAATGTGGGGGGAAAACAGTATAGAAAGCAAACATAGATACCAGAGACAGTGTGGGAGGAGAGTGGGAGATGGCAGAGGGTAAGAGATAGGGAATCAAGGATGGGGGAAAATAAAGCAAAACATACAGAAAACAAGAAATGGAAGATCATTTGCTGACAATAACATGTTTGTTGATGTGCTTGATTGAGACAATATATAGTGTATCCTGGATGGAAAATCTCATTTTGTATGCTGTAATGATGTACAGTGAATGAATGCAAATAAATAAATTGAAATAAAAAAAAGGAGTTATGTTAGAGAAAATTTTTTATCTTCTTTTCTTGGAGAGGTTTTTGCTATAGGGCACGTGCGCTTGCCGGAAAGACAGAGAGAGACAGAGAGACAGAAAGCGAGAAATCACCCCCCAGGGAGGATGGTCACGCCACAATCCCTTCTTCTCCATTCTCCTCTCTGGATCTTGGGCATGCACGCACACGCGCCCAGCGTGAGTTTAAGCCACCGGGTCCGGGCCTCGACTATGTGGGAGTCCAGCGACATAGCCATTACACTAACTGCTGCTCCCTTTATCTTTTTTTATATTCTTATATTAATGGTTCAAGTTTTAGTTTTTTTGTTGTCTGTTTCTTTGTTGTTTTCTTTTGTTTGTTTTTTGTTTGTTTGTTTGTTTTGCCATAGGGCTCATGTGCTTTTCAGAAATGCATAGATAGAGGGAAGAGGGGATGGCCATGCCACAATTCCTGCTCCTCCATTCTCCTCTCGGGATTTTTGAGTACATGCACACATGTGCCCGGAGTGATTTTCAAGCCACCAAGTCTGGAACTCAAACCATGGTCGACCATGGGGAAGTCCAGCTCCTTAACCACTACATCATCTCCTGGCCTCCATGCTTCAGTCATTTTAAAGTTCATGTTTGTAGTATTCAGTACTGGTTTTAACCAGGTTTTGTACTTTTCTTGTTGCATGTCAGACTTCACAGTTTTGGAGATCAAAAGAAATTTTAGACTCCAATAATGTTTTCCTCCTCTGAAGAGGTTGCATTTTGTTCTGACAGGCAAGTAGAAGACTGGCAGATCACATGGCTAGAATTTGTTACAACTGACTTCGATCAGTTTTCCCACTACCTTAGGATGTGCTCCTTACTATTTATGTGTGTCGTGTGGTGCTTGCCAAAGCTCTTGGCCTTGACAGGGACTTAACTTCTGTCTCCTCAGCATCCTGAAAACCTCTTTTCCACATTTAGACTTGTTGGCTATTGTTTTCTGCTCACGTGTAGGATCCTTAGACTGCACACTCACAACTTCCGTGCTAGCCAATAACCTTTAAGGAAGTCGTTGGCAGATTTTCTACCTCACTTCTCTGAGGTTCCCTTCTTTTGGAGATTTTAACCCCTTAATTTTCAGCCACTTAGTTATTCTTAACTCTGAACTATGTCTCCTCAGACTAATAAGATTTCTGCTTTCTGCCTGGGCTCTATCAATTTCCAATCTCTCAGCCCTCAACCCTCCTCCAACCCTTTGAAATGAAGTATATATATTCTCAAAAAAAAACATCAAAGTGATTGTGAAGCTCTCTTCCCATACCTACCTTCTCGAGGGTCAAACCCCTCAAGCCTAGCCTTCAGTACTTACTCTATGTCTCTCCACAGCAATTACACACATGTATTCAGACACACATGCACTCAGACACACATGCATAGGCACACATGTGTATGCACTCTTTTATCATTGTTGCCAGCAAGAGGATTACTATAATATATTTTTCTTTGCCGGAACTGAAATACTAAAACTTTTCTAAAGTTAATTTAAGCAAGGGCCCACAAAGACCATATTTAATATTTGAAGTAGTCTCAGAAATTTCAAAATAATCAATCTTTGAGAAGCACATTCTAACAAGAACTATGACTAGCAAAATTATCTGATCAGCATGCAAAAACAATATTAGCGTCTTGTAGAGGTATTTGTGTTGAAATTAGAAAAAGAAACCTGTTTAAAATATATTGTTTGTTCCATTAAAGCATGATCTAATGGTATAAATTCATTATTTAAAAATAAAGTATGGGGACCAGCAGATGGCATAATGGTTACATCATTGAATTCCCATGTGGCCAAACACAGTTTGAGTCCGGAACTTGGAGGTCTGAAACTCATCATGCCAGGTGTATGAGCATGTGTGTGATAGGAGAACAGAGGAGAAGGGGTTGTGGCATGACCATCCCCCTTGAGAGGGTGATTTCTCACTTCCTGTCTCTCTGTCTCTGTCTCTCTGTCTCTCCATTAAGTGCACGCGCCCTATAGCAGAAAGCTCTCAAAAAATAAATAAATGAAAATATGGTATGATTTGATAAATTTAAAACATTCTTCAATTTAGCCATTTATTAAACATGCTTTTTAATTGATATCTACAATTGCATACCAAATTATTAAACTGTAAAATCATACAATGACATAAATAGCAATTAATTTTTATTTAAAACCCATAAATTTTTTAAAACTAAGACCAGAATAAAGAATTTTTAAAAGAATTCAAAGAAGTCAGGGATGAACCTGTGAAACTTCAGTAAAAATTAAGGAAGGGAAGAGGGTCATCGTAAAGGTCATATGCCCTGAATTCAAATCCTGACTCTTCCACCTACTAGCTGGTATTTTATGCAAGTCTAGTATATCTACAGTTGTAGCACCTTCTCCATAGGGTTGCTGTAGGATTAAGTGAGCTATCATAGTACAAGCTCCTAGAACAGTATCTAACACAGAGATGCATTAGGTACTTTATGGATTTGATTCAGAAATGGATGCTTCCAGGAGGTCCAGGTCTCACCTGTGCTCAGTGTCAGAATAGCACTAAAGGAAACTTCGGAGAGTATATATCTTAATCATATAAAACCTTCCTCTAGAAAAAAACAACATGTCTAAAAGTTCTGCCCTTGCCTTTTCCATCACAACAGAGTCAACATATGGGCTGTGATGTTTACTTCTTGCTCCAGATTCCTGCCATACTCTCAGAAAATGAGGCAGAGGAGTTTTCCCTGGAAACAGGACAGTGGAGTCATTTCTGTGCCACCAGGATCGAGAGAAGTGAGGCAGGAGATGAGATATGGCCATATTATCCTAAAATTAGAGTTTGCTGTACCTAGGAGGGATGGTACAGTAAACTGGAAATAAGTCATAGTGCAGAAAAGAGTTCAGAATACTTTACACACTCTTTTTTTTTTTTTTTTTTTTTTTTTTTTTTTAAGAACACTCTTGACCAAATGATGTCAAGGCCTAGAATCTACTGGCCTCCATGTGAACAGGACATGCAGAGAAGAGGAGCAGACCAGAAGAAGGACAAGCACTTAGCTCTTCTTTTGATTGCTACTTTTGTGACCTTGAGCTGATCAACTAACCTCCTCAAGGTCAGTGTCTTCATATCTAGAGTAAAAAAGATACTTGGACTAGAGTTTTCTAAGGTTCCCTGTAATCTAGCATCCCATGATGCTAAAATATCCAGTTAAAATGCTATCTATGGGGCCAGATAGTGGCACAGCAGTAATCCAATGCTCTACAGTACTGGACCCGTGTGGAAAGGTCCTTAGATTATGTCCTGATCTCTCCCTGTATATGCTGGGCACATGTGTGCATGCCCACGATCCTGGTCAGCTGGGGCTAGAGATGGATCATGGCCTGGGAGCTCTGTTGGTAGTGCCTATGTCTCTTTCTCTCAGAAGTAAAGAAATAAACTCTAACACAATTTTTTAAAATATTACCCAGTTCTGGGGGACCAGCAGTTAGCGTAATGGCTATGTCGCTGGACTCCCACGTAGTCGACCGCGGTTCGAGTCCCGGACCCGGCGGCTTAAACTCACGCCGGGCGCGTGTGCGTGCGTGCCCAAGATCCCGAGAGGAGAATGGAGGAGAAGGGATTGTGGCGTGGCCATCCCCCCTGGGGGGTGATTTCCTGCTTTCTATCTCTCTGTCTCTCTCTGTCTGTCTGGCGAGCGCACGCGCCCTATAGCAAAAAAAAAAAAAAAAAAAAATATTACCCAGTTCTAAGAAAGTTACAACATTGTTAACTATTTCAATTTCTTCCTTTGTCTTAAAAGATGTCCACTTGCTTACATGTGGTTCACCTATGTTTTTTCTTTGTGACCAAATTTCAAATGCTTTAGGTGTACACTTAACATTACTTTGATTAATAAGTGAACATTTAACTACACTGAACCCCAGGCTTAAGTCCTTGTTTTGCTCTTTCCGCACTCCACTCTAGCCTTTTGTTTAAAAGGAGACCAATAAATATCTAGGTTGTCATGAAAGTTATAAATAAATATGTAAATACCTTAGATACTATAGACACATGAAAAATCATGAATGAGGGTTGGCTCTAGGGCCTAATAGTTAAGGTAGCTGAATCCCACATGGTTAGAGGGCTGGACCTGGCAGCTTGAGAAGCATGCCAAGTGCATGTGTGTATGTGTGTACCAAAAATCTCGAAAGGAGAGAGAGATGGAGGATATGGGACTGTGGCATGGCCATTTCCCATGGGGAGTACTTTCTTGTTTTCTTCTCTCTCTGTCTCTGTGTCTTTCTGGTAAGCATGTTGCCCCTTTAGCAAAAGAAAAAGAAGAAAGGAAGAAAGGAAGAAAGGAAGAAAGGAAGGAAGGAAGGAAGGAAGGAAGGGAGGAAGGGAGGAAGGGAGGAAAAAAAAGAAAATCATCAGTAAAATACAGTTACGTTCATCTTCAGAAGGGGACAAATTGAGGCTACCTCTATTCACAGTGTTTCATACATTGGAATACTGCAGGTACTTTCCGGTTCATGAATTTTCTTTATAAAAATTAAAAATAAAGAAATATTTTGAAGTAAGTTCTATATGTATCCCAAATATCCAACTAAATCAAGTATGAGCCTTACTGACTTGAAGTTCTATGCCCTAAGTCTAAGTATCTCTGCAAAAGATAATCTGTTTTAAAATAATTGTCTACTTGGAAATCTATAAATTGCAAGTCATAATGAGGAGAGTGATCCATGAGAGACCCTCTCAGGGGATGTTTCTCTGCACACGAGTCTTGAGTTGATTCACAGCTTTACATTTTAGGAAAATAAGTCAAGTAATTCCAAAGAGGCCTGTCAGCTCTGCACCAGTTTTCAGTACATTCTGAAAGATGCTTTGATCTAATTTATGAAAAGAAGTGCTGCCGGCTTGAGGAACAAAAACAGACAAACATCCAAGCTAGAAAGTACTAGTAAATCACCAGGAAAGAAGAAGAATTTCCCAAATCTTGCATCAGGCTATAGATGAAGGCTGTTAACCCTGGTTGTACCAGTCATTTTTTTTTTGGGGGGGGAGAGGTTTTTGCTATAGGGTGCGTGCACTCGCCAGACAGACAGAGAGAGACAGAGAGATAGAAAGCGAGAAATCACCCCCCAGGGGGAATGGCCACGCCGCAATCCCTTCTCCTCCTTTCTCCTCTCAGGATCTTGGGCATGCACACACACTCGCCCAGCGTGAGTTCAAGCCACCTGGTCTGGGACTCGAACCTCAGTCGACTACGTGGGAGTCCAGCGACATAGCCATTACGCTAACTGCTTGTCCCACCAGCCACTTTTAACAGTTCCACATTCACGCATGTTCCAGAGAACCTGGTGGGTACCCAAACTGATGACTTTGGCAGTTCTGTCAAGGTTTCTTCTGAGATGTCTCTCTCTCTCTCTCTTTTTTTTTTCCTGTAAGATTGGGTCTTGCTGGGACCAGCAGATGGTGTAATGGCTACATTGCTGGACTCCCAAATGATCATCACAGTTCAAGTCCTGGTCCCAGTGGCTTAAAACTCATGCCAGCCAGTGTTGTGTGTGTGCACACCCAAGACCCAAAGAAGAGAATGGAGAAGGGATTGTGGTGTGGCCATCCCCTCTAGTGGATGATTTCTTGCTGTCTGTCTCTGTCTCTCTGGTGAACACACATGCCCTATAACAAAAATCTCTCTGAAAGAAAGAAAGAAAGAAAGAAAGAAAGAAAGAAAGAAAGAAAAAGAAAGAAGAGAGAAGAAAGAAAGAAAGAAAAGAAAGAAAAGAAAGAAAAGAAAGAAAAGAAAGAAAAGAAAGAAAAGAAAGAAAAAAAGGAAGGAAGGAAGGAAGGAAGGAAGGAAGGAAGGAAGGAAGAGAAAAGAAGAAGAGAAAAGAAAAGAAAAGAAAAGAAAAGAAAAGAAAAGAAAAGAAAAGAAAAGAAAAGAAGAAAAGAAAAGAAAAGAAAAGAAAAGAAAAGAAAAGAAAAGAAAAGAAGAAAGAAAGAGAAAGAAAGAAATCATGTCTTGTTGCCATGATCCTCCTAACTCAGCCTCCTAGGTGGGACTATGGCATGTACCAGTATGCCCAGCTATTTTTTGGACAGGATTTTGCTATGCACCGCAGGCCATTACTGAGTTTGCCATTCTCCTGCCTCAGCCTTCATTAGTTGGTGAGAATTAGAAGCACACACCATCACTTCTGCCCTTTAGGTTGGGCCAGATATTAACCATGGGCCTCCTATGTGGTCCTAGCCTTAACAGCACATGCTCTCATGCTTGGTCCATGCCTGAACTTATTTCATTAAAAAGATCAGCATTTCAGTTTGAAAAATGAAGTAATGATTGTCAAAGAGAAACCTACTAATTTTCTTGTAAGAGTTGACATGGGTCTAAGAATTTAGCATGTGATTTACTTGGGAAATTAATGCAACCTATAAAATGAGTTTGTAAATTAATGAAACCTTTTAAAGGATTTCAAAAAATCCTTTCCAATTTAAATATTAGATCTAGAGAATGTTGTAAAATACATGTTAGGGTTAAAGTAAATACTGAAATTGTTTCCTTGACCAAGAGCAAATCCAAGGTTTGCTACTGTATCAAATACATTGGGCATTAGAGCATTTAAGTTGGTTTTCCTATTAGAAGAGTAAAGCTGCCAGATGCCCTACAGGCCATCCTTCCTAAAGCCACCTCAGGAACTTGTAGCAGTTGTCCATGGACTTGAAGACAGCATTGAGGCCAGGTCTCCTTCTTTGGCCTAAGGATTTCTGTCCTATTTGTGTCACTTGGTACAAAGTCCTAAGTCACAGCAGGGTTCTCCAGCAGGGGTTGGGTCCTACATCTTAGAATGGGACTGGGAAAGGGACTGTGGAGTGAACATAAGGCTTGAGTTAGAGAAAATCTCCTAATGCTGCATTTTGGAATATGATGAGGAATAAGGGACCTGTGGCATAGGAGTCAACCAGCGCACACTCTTGCACAACAGGAGCCCTGTAGCATGTGCTGCTCCCCCTGACAAGGCACACCACACTATCTGGCATGAGAATCTGCAACTGTGTGTTTTGTTGCTCCTCATGTCCTGCTTCTCTCTGCACCTCTCACTATGTGCAAGCCAAGGGCAGGCAGTGTAGAGATGGCAAGTCTTTGTCATGCTTGTGTCATTTCTCTAGGCTTCCTCTTCCTGGACCACCTGTGCTCTTCTGTATCCAGACTCTTATTGAAGGATGAAGGGCAGGAGGAAGAGGATTGGACCTCTATTTAGATGCCCATATGCAAAGTCCCTCTTGTCTCAAATTGGTTAACAGTCATCTTGAAACCAAGTCTACCTGACTATCTATCTGATACAGTATTTCTTTTTTTTTTTTTTTTTCTTTTTTTGGAGAGGTTTTTGCTATAGGGCGCGTGCGCTCGCCAGACAGACAGAGAGAGACAGAGAGATAGAAAGCAGGAAATCACCCCCCAGGGGGGATGGCCATGCCGCAATCCCTTCTCCTCTATTCTCCTCTCGGGATCTTGGGCACGCACGCACACGCGCCCGGCGTGAGTTTAAGCCGCCGGGTCCGGGACTCGAACCGCGGTCGACTACGTGGGAGTCCAGCGACATAGCCATTACGCTAACTGCTGGTCCCCTGATACAGTATTTCTACTGATTGTCTTTAGAAGCGATTCAGCAAGGACCTGCTCACAATGCACTGCTCACTAGCAGGTAGCATATTTTTTGTACACCCTTTGCAGAGGCAGTAGTCAACATTAACACTTTCTGAACACATGACATTAATTAACAGACAAGACATAAGGAACCAGATGTATTTATTCACCTATGGAGAAGTTCTTGATAACACAACTGAAGAATTTCTAACTGGCATCCTGGAGACATGAGGATAACAAGGACCAGAGCTGCCCACAGAACCTGTGATTGTTAGGGATGTGGTGTGACTGGGGTGATAACATTTAAAAATATTAAACTAAAGTATCTTTATTACCAGTAACTCCCTAACATTCATAGATTACTCATGGGAGATATTTCCAAGATTTTATGGTTAAGATGGCCACCATCAATAGAGAAAGAACCATGGCTAAGAGTTGAGCTGTAGAAGAATATTTCTTATTCAGTTAGCTAGTATTTTGTTGAGGATCTTTACATTTGTGTTCATCAGGGGTATTGAATGGTAATTTTCTTTCCTGTAGCATCTTTATCTGGCTTTGGTATCAGGTAATGCTGATCTAAAAGAATGAACTTAAAAGTGTTTTCTCTTCTTCGATATTTTGGAAGAGTTTGAGAAAGATTGGCATTAATTCTTCTTTAATTGTTTGGTTGAATTTAGCCATAAAGCCATCTAGTCCTGGGATTTTCTTTGTTGGAGCTTACTTTCTTTATCTTTCTTTTTCTCTTTCTTTTTTGTTTTTTTCTTTCTCTTTCTTCTTCCTTTTCTCTTTCTTCTATTTATTTTTTTGTTTAACTTTATTTCTTCTCAGAGGGACAAAAATAGAAAGAAATACTTTTCTTGGGAGTGTTTCTAAACACTCCCAACAGGATCTTCACAGCATAACTCATCCCCAGCCTCAGACAACCAGGATCAGAAGCACATGTGTGCACACCTGGGATGCACAGGCAGGCCTGTGGATGTGAACTTTGGATCCTCCATGAGGGTCCTTCATTGTAGAGAGTTGCATTACCACTGTATCACCAGCTGGTCCTGTTGGAAATTTTATTAACTCAATCTTATTGAATTGCTAGTCTTATTTTCCTTATTTTCTCAATAAAGTTTATTAACTTGTTTCTTCCATAAGTGCATAAGAGAGAGAAGGAGATAGAATCTCCAGGAGGGTCTTAACGACATGACTCCAATTTCAGTTTCAGACAGCCCTCCACGTAGGGCATGCATGTGTCCACATACTCAGGGAGGTCTCCAGAAGTGAACCCAGAATTTCCCCATGTGGGTTAGCCTCACAGATGATCACATTTTAACACTGTGCCACTGTCCAATCCTCTCTTCAGATTTTCCATTTTTTTATAACTCATGCTTAGTAGGTTGCATGCACTGAGGAACTTATTCATTACTTCCAATTTATCCAATTTGTTGATATGTAATTGCTCATAATAGTCTTTTATGACCCTTTGTATTGATGTCCTTTGTATTTAATGTCCCCTTTTATTTCTGATTCTACTTGAGTCTTGTTTTTTCTTAGTATGTTTAGCTAAAAGCTTGTCATTTTTGTTTATTCTTTCAAGATAAAACTACTCTTAGTTTTGATCCTTCCTATTGTTCTTTTATTGTCTATTTCATTTATTTCTGCTTTGATCCTTATTATTTACTTTACTAATTTGGAATTTGATTTGTTCCTTTTTTGTAGTTCCTTAAGGGGTAATATTACGTAATTTATTTTTAGATATTTTCTTCTTTTTTGAAGTATGTTTTTAGTGCTATAAACTTCTTTCTTAGAAACTGCTTTTGTTACATTCTTTAAGTTTTGGTATGTTATTTTTCCATTTCCATTTTTCTCAAGATATTTTAGAACTTTTTTCTTTTGACTTCTTCTTTGAACAATTAGTTATTCAAAATTGAAAGTAAATACTTTTGGGAACCAGCAGTTAGCATAATGGCTATGTCGCTTGACTCCTACGTAGTTGACCGCGGTTCATGTCCCGGACCCGGTGGCTTAAAACTCACGCCGGGCGCGTGTGCATGCGTGCCCAAGATCCCAAGAGGAGAATGGAGGAGAAGGGATTGCGGCGTGACTATCCCCCCTGGGGGGTGATTTCTCGCTTTCTGTCTCTATGTCTCTCTGTCTGTCTGGCGAGCGCACGTGCCCTATAGCGAAAAACCTCTCCAAAAAAAAAAAAAAAGAAAGTAAATACTTTTGATTTTTAGAGACCAAGCTATATTGTTAAAGAGAGATTTTTTTTCTAGGTGTTTCTGGGGTTACGTTACTCAGAGGTAGAAAGGCCTGACGTATAAAGAATTGAGTATGGTGTGGTTTCTACAAAAAATTATAAAATGGGAAGGACAAGAATGAAAGGGAACTTCTGGTGCACAAGGAAAGGAAAGCCTTTTTTGGGACCAGCAGTTGGTGTAATGGCTATGTAGTTGGACTCCCATGTAATCGATCACGGTTCGAGTCCCGAACCTGGTGGCTTAAACTCACGCCAGGCACATGTGCGTGTATGCCCAAGATCCCATGAGGACAATGGAGGAGAAGTGATTGCGGTGTGGCCATTCCCCCTGAGGAGTGATTTCTTGCTTTCTGTCTCTCTGTCTTTCTGGCGAGTGCACGCACCCTATAGCAAAAACCTCTCAAAAAAAAAAAAAAAAAAAAAAAAAAAAAAAAAAAAAAAAAAAAAAAAAAAAGAAAAAGAAAAAGAAAAGAAAAAAGGAAAGCCTTTTTAGGCCTTTTTAAGGTCCAAAGGTGGGCATGGAGAGGGATGGTGTGGTAATCAAAATAATACTCCCCTAAGATGCCCAAGTCCTAATCCCCAAACCCTGTGAATGTGAGTTAATATAGCAAATGGGGCTTTGCAAATATGATAAGGATGAAAAATTTTGAAATAGATGATTATTCTGAATTGTCTAGATAAACTTCAAGGAATCATAGATACTTTTATAAACCAGGGATTCTGGGTCATTCATAGGTGGTTAAGGAGGCTGGATTCCACATCATTGATTTTCCGGCCTGAGTTTGGGATCTGGGAGATTGAGAAATATGCTGGGCCTGTGAATAGAGAGTGAACCAGACATTAAGGGCACCTAGATGAAGAGGAACTAAAGGCCCCAGTAGTCTGAACACTAGCACACACTTGGAGAAGTAGCTTTCCTGCTGGGCTCCATACCAAGCGTATCTATGGATGTAGCCATGGAGTTTGAGTTCTTCCAGCCAAGAAGCCTGGAGAAGGTCCCAGAGGAATGTCCAATGCTATTCTGAATGACAAGTGCCCCCCAGGATGGCAGTGACACATTCTTTGAGTATAAAATTCTGGGATAGTCACATTGTCTTGTGGACTGAATGCGGCTCCAGAAGAGACATCCAATCCCTAGCCCTTGACATCTGCTCATATGACATTATGCAGAAAAGGGGATGTTTTTAAAAATTACTAGATGATGATGTGCTTGCCAGAGAGAGAGAGAGAGAAAAGCACTCCCCCTTAACAGGTTGTGGTCTCTCTGTAATCTCTTCTCCATTTCTCCATCCTGTTGGGCTTTGGGGTACATATGTGTACATAGTAGTATGTTTTCCAAGCCACAAGGGCCAGGATTCAAACTACAGTTGGCCATGTGGGATCTAGCTCCCTTAACCGTAAGGCTACAAGGATGGCCCTAGAAAAAGTGCTATTGAAAATGAAATTAAGTGAAGGAGCTCGTGATGAGATCTTACTGATTTTCTGGGTGGGCTCTGAATCCTTCACAAGTGTCCTTATATGAGACAGAAGGGAAGACCCCAAAGAGGACAAAACACAAAGAGAAAGCCATGTGATGACTGAGGAATGTTTGGACCCACCAAAAGTTGAAGAAGCAAGATAGGATCCTCCTTGCAGAAGGAGTCCTGCAAACTCTTGATCTCAGACTTCTGGCTGCCAGAACTAAGAAGGAATTCATTTCTGCTATTTTAATCTTACCAGTTTGTGGGAATATGTTATATAAGCCCCCAGAACACTAATGCAAGATTTCAACAAGCAGCTCCCTCTGATCACCTTCTCATAACCTGCCATACTGTAAGATTTCATCTCAATCAAGAACTGAGTGACTTAAGTTCTCATGAGGCTCCTCACACTGTGAAGAGAATGGTTATTGTACATGAATCCATTTCCAAATCTCTGCTCAAAACACTAACAGCCATTGTCTGTGAATCATTTCCAGTCAGGTAGAAATAATTCCCATTAAGCAAGTTTTATATCCTATTGGCCTGAAGATAATACATATCTAATTTCATTTCACTTGCCTTTTTTTTTTTTTTTTTTGGTGCCACCAATAACCTATGCAAACCAATTTGCAATTATGTGTTACTTTTGCTTATTTTTCTTTAAAAAGTATATATAAGCCTCTCTATACAGGAGGTTGGGGAAAGAATTACACTAAAAGAACTCTTGCTATACACTTGAAAATAACCTTTTGACCCTGAAATGCAGTTAAAGAACAAGAATGGAGTGACTCTACTGCCAATGTATCTTGGAGGGGAAAACAATGAAGCTTCAATGTCAATCTCTAGCCCATCAGTAAATGGCAGAAAGCTATTTTTGAGATGAAGGATGGTAGTAAATCAGACAGCTGACATCTGTAAATACTGCTGAAATTACTTTTCTGAATTGTGTATTTCCAAATAGGTGCAAGGAAACTCAATTTCATCACAGGTCAGCAATGACCAGACAAAGAATATTGGCCCTTTGTTTCTCAGCCCGATGCAGGGTGCCAGGCTGAACACACCCACAGTACAGACACTCTTTATGGAGTTCCATTACTAATGACTTTTATTTCCTATCTCCCTGTGGGGAGCATAGTTCATTTTTGGATTTCTCAGCAGAAAGGCTAATAAGTTCTTATCTTCATTTATTCACGATAATTGCCATTTGTGTTGGGAAATTTTGAGACTGGGAGGCAGTATTTTCTGTCTCTGGTTCTTGCTATCTCATTGTTCTTGAATCTTTTCCATATCTGTATTGCTGTTTCCCTAAGGCTCTGAGGACTTACAGACAGGGATTGGTCACTCCTTCGATATTTCCACTGTCTAGAAAGCAGTACACATTCATTTCATTCAGTAGATGTTTATTAGTGTCTAAGACTTCATTTATTGGTTCAACAAATGTTTATTATCCTCTACAATGTGTCAGGCACTGATCAAGACTTCAGGGTTATAACTGTGTATAAAACAGCATATCCCTACTCTTTCATGAATTTTATAAGAACATCCCTGCTCCAGGGCCTATTTAGGCTCCTTTCCGGGAGTACAGTACTCTCTCCTGGCTTCCATCTTGCCTGCTCAGGAGTTACTGCAGTGACGTTCCCAACCTGTCCCCATCCCTGTCTCAGAAATCCAAGTGCCCCTGTCTTGCTCTATTTTCCTCTATAGACATGTGCCTGATGAAGCACAAAAGGGCTGGTGTAGAGAAAAGTACTTAAACAACATGAGACTTTAAGTGCAGGTCTGGGACCAGTTGACCAGTGGATGGGAAATTATTCTTTGCAATCAGGCAACAACTCATCCGTCTCACAAGAACCAGACCTGGTTCTCAGCATAGTCAGGAATAGGTTGCATACTTTGCTGAAGACTCAAGGTACACAGTGGAGCAGAGTAGTGCCCGTCAAACATATCTGGTTGTTTCTACCCAATACACCTTCTGCCCAGAACCCCACTTAGGATTTTGAGTACAGGATTGAATATTGGAAAGAAAAGAGGACCCTCTGATATAAATTCCTTCTTGCCCCATCTGTGTTAACTCCCCATGGCTGCCGTAACGAGGTGCTACAAATTGAACATCTTCCTATTCTGGACAACAGACCTCCAACATGAGTCTTACTGGGCTAAAATCAAAATGTCATCAAGGCTATTTTTTTTTCGCTGAGGCTTTGGGGAACAAACTATTGCTTTGTCTTTTCCAGCTTCTAAAGCTTCTAGAGACTTCTAGAGGCTGCCTGCATTCCTTGACCCAGGCCTTTTTCTCTATCTGTAAAGTCAATGCCATTAGGATCACTCTCCTGTAGCCATCTCCCTTCTTCTTTGAGCTGAAAAGAGTTCTTAGTTTATTTTTATATTTATTTTTTTCTAATATTTGCCAGAGGGCACATGTGCATACTGGAGAAAGACAGAGAAAGAGAGTCTCTTATGGGGGATGGTCATACCAAAATCCCATCCTCATTTGTTCCTCCTCCTTGGGATTTTGTGCTGGGTTGATCTTCCCTAAACTATTTTTTTATTTGTTTGTTTGGGTTTATTTTTAAGGTTTTTTGCCATAAAACATGTGCATTTGCCAAAAAGAAAAAAAGAGAGAGAAAGAGAGGGAAAGTGTAAAATCATTCCCCCGGGGGATGGCTATGCTACAATCCCATTCTCCTCCTGAGATTTTGGGCACACATGTATGCACACACACCTGGTTTGATTTTCTTTTCTATTTTTATATGAATGCACATTTATTTACATTAATATATTTTATTACTGACTGTTCTTTACATTCAATCACTGTGCATCTTTATAGTATACAACATATTTTATTTTTCAGCATGAATACAATGTATATTAGTCAAGTCAAAGATATTACCATACACATTATCACCAACAGTTAAGTTTTCATTTGTGTGTCTATTAAATGTTTTGTTTGTTTGTTTTCCCTGATCTCTTCTCTTCCACCCCCTTATGATTTTTAAGCCTCCAGGTCCGGAACTCAAACCACAACCATGTGGGAACCCAGTGCCTTAACCACCATGCCACCTGCTGCATCCCTCTGCCCCCGCCCCCCGAACTGGGCTTTTATAAAGTCAGTTCATGTGACTCACATAGAAATAAAAGTCATCCCAATGAACACCTTGTTTACTCCCTTGTTAAATGGGTTTCCATTTATTCATTTTATAAAGTATTGTCTACTTCACAGGTCATAAGTAGAGTAAGAACTATGGATCAACAGAGACATAAGTGAGAGGACAGAGAGGAATGAGATATAGTAGCTCTGAGGATGATCGGAAGTCCATGTAGGAGCTGGGTCACACTCACTGCAACTTGTTGCAGGGGCAGAGCTGGCAGAGGGCCTGCTGCAGGTAAGGACCTCAGTTCTGCTTGCGGAGGAGTTGTGGGTGAATTCTTGGGCTTTCTTTTCTATTGTTGGGAAAACTCAGAGACACACTCTACACCAGAGGACAACAAACTGCAGCCTGGTGTTCCAGTATATTCCACCACCTATTTTTCTAAATAAAGTTTAAAGGTTTATCCACTTAACTTTAAATGAAAAAGGCTAATAATGGGAACAGCAGATGGTATAACAGTTATATCACTGGACTTCCACATAGTAGACCATGGTTTGAGTCCCAGACATGGTAGCTTAATATTCACGCAGTATGCATGTGTGTGTGTGCCCAAAGTCCTGAGAGAAGAATGGAAGAGAAGGGATTGTGGCATGGCCATCTCTCCTGGGGATGGGGATGGTGTTTTCTTGTTTTCTGTATATCTGTCTCTGTCTCACTAGTAAGCACATGTTTCCTATAAAAAAATTTCTCAAAAAAAAAAAGGATAATAGAACTTTATATAAAAATTAATGATATACAGTTATTTAATATTAAAAATAATATATATTTTTCTTTTGTTGGAGAGGTTTTTGCTATAGGGCACATGTGCTCGCCAGACAGACAGAGAGAGACAGAGAGACAGAAAGCGAGAAATCACTCCCCAGGGGGGATGGCCACGCTGCAATCTCTTCTCCTCCATTCTCCTCTCAGGATCTTGGGCATGCACACACACGCGCCCAGCGTGAGTTTAAGCCACCGGGTCTGGGACTCAAACCGCGGTCGACTATGTGGGAGTCCAGCGACATAGCCATTATGCTAACTGCTGGTCCCAAAAATAATATTTTTTTTTAAAAAAAAGAAAAAAAGAAACAGGTGGTAAGCCAGGTTGGATCCCCAGGCTGAAATGTCCACCTATCCCAAGACCTTGTAAAAGTTAATAAAAAGCACACAAAAAGAGAAAAAAAAAACTTAAATTAAAAAAAAGTTTTATTAGGACACAGTCATGCACAGTCCTTTGGGTGTTGACTATGCTACTTTCATGCTACGAGAAAATTGAGTAGCTGTCACTCAATGGCCCTACTAGAGGCTCTACAAGCTGCAAGACTGAAACATTAACAGAAAAAGTTTCCCAAGCCATGATATATGATCTACTACCTCTCAGGAATCACCAGCAATCCTGACCCCCCACACACATACCTCCTACAACAACAGTAACCAAATTATCAGCCCAGGCTGTACTGGTCCCTGACCTGGCCCGCCTCATTTCCCCCAATTTCCAAGGGGTTCCCAGGGTCCCTTTCCAAACAAAACTATGTGCACCTACACCATGCCTGGGAGCCTTGTTTCCAGCAGCCCCTTGAGAAAACTCCTGAGAAGTTAAGAAGTTGTTCAGGACCTCACAGGTAAAAAGTAGCTACACAGGGGAATGAAAAGAGAGAGAACAGGAACACAGAGGATTAAGGTGAGAGCGGAGGGGATGACAAGGAAGGTTGTGTGTATAGGACCAGGAGTCAGACCTCAGAGCACCTGTGGGTCAGATACAGTACAGGGATTGAAGCCTGTCTGAGAAGATGATGCATATATATTCCAGGGGTGTCTGGGGATGGGAAGTACCCAGGCACTGCTGCTGGAAGGGGTGCTGCCTAGGGTCCTACCTATGATGCACAGCCACAGCAGGCAGGCCCTGCTGGCTGCTCCTCTGACTATCTTCTCTCCATGTCTCATATCTATCAGTGGCATTAGAGGTAACCACTCATCAAACACACCTTTCTATTATTTTTAAGGAAAAAGATGGAGATACAAAAAGTTTTCTCAGCCAGTTTTAGCCTACAACTTACTCTCGCCTTCCTCAGGCCTGGTTGGATATTCTTCCTGAGGTAGCATCCTGAAGACAGGGTGCTTTATTCTTTATTTGCCCAGTGCCTGGTTCATTGGCATAGTCACAGAGCTCTATGCAATCAAGGTCTTCACAGAGAATATGAGCTCAGACATCTTGGCTCACAGTGGGCTGGGCTGGGCTGTCCCCTATTCATGGCCTCTCTGCAGCTCTGTCCTTAGGTTCAATTTTCAGGCACCTGGAATCCTAAAGAACTATTCTTCAGCAAAGAGAAGAGAGCAGCCGTGTGCCTGTTCCACGGAAAATCGACAAAGCAGCCTTGAAACAAGAGCCCGGGCTTTATGACATTATTGATTTTCTCGCTGTGCAAATTCAAGCACTTGGTAGGGCAGCCACAAAGCCTTTGTAAAAGTAGCCTTTGCATGGATGAAAGTCTAATTTCCCCTCTTTAGAGAAGAGCCTTTGTTCAGATGCTATAAACAACACAGCAAGAAAGTGATGCTCATTTTCTGAGTCAGGTGAGGTTGTGCCACTTTTCCAAATAAAGTCACCCTGCCTCAGGAAGGCATGACCAGAAAAGTGTGGGCCAAGGCTACTCAAAAGTTGCAGTCATGAAAAGAATTTACTTCTAGTTATAAAAGCAACATTTTGATGGACAAGCAGAAATCTAGTAGAATGACAGTCCTTGACAGTATAGGTTGTGCTGAGAATAACTGTCTTCATGGATCAGAGTAAACTCACCCAGCTTTCTTCATGATGCTGAAAGTTTATCTGTGGACCAGATGTCCCCAGGTGGTCCTAAGGCCAAGTCAGAACCTGGCCTCGAGGTGCAACTCTGGCTCTCCTGTGGAATCATCTCTCTCCTCCTATGCAGCCCAGAAGAGAAGGGCTGCCAACATGGTGCTAATTAGAGCTGGATGACTTACTGAGAAGGAAGCGGAAAGGAGGCAAGGCAGTCCTTTCTGTACCCTTTTCAAAGGACTGTGTGCTTTTCTTTCAAATCATTTGAAGACTGTACTTCTCGGGGAAAATGTAGGTTTGGAGTTATTCCATATTGAAGGATTAGTGTTTCTTGCCTTTTTATCAACTAATTATCATTCCATATTTCACATGGAATTGGTGACCTTCTGTTTCTAAACTTCACTCAGCTTGTTCTGCATTGAAGTGGGTTTCTCTGTAGCGTCAGATCAGCCTCACTTGCCCAATGAAGGAAGAAGAAGCACCATTTAAATCAGACCCTGGTGAGTTGAACAGGGCCCTTCTAAAAGACCCTGCAGCTGTTAGGAAACAACTTGTCATAGGCCCTCCGGTCACTGTTTAAATCAGAGGTTCCGTCTCCAATATTAAGAGCTTGTTTGATCCTTTTTGATGCTCATCTTTAGAAGTACTGCATATTATTAATGTGCCTTGTTCCTTTTTTCCCATTGTGAGATAAATGTTGAAAATATCAGTTTCCAAATAAAGTAAAAAGTGATCTATATTCATGTAATGTTAATCAAGGACATCCTGAGTTCATTATTTCAATTTAAAAAAAAGAAGTTTTATTATTTTTCCTACACCAGTTTTCACTGCATATGGCAGTTGAATGAAAAGAATGTATAAAATGTGCGTGCATGTGTTCACAGGTGTGTGTGAGAGCGGGAGGGGGAAGTCCGTTAGTCTGCAAGGATATGTTAGACAGGCATTTACCATGAATGGCTAGAACCTGATCTGATGCATATTTTTATCATTTTGGAACTAAGATCTTTATATTTAAGAACTACCTTATTTTTAAATGGTAATGGCCACATAATGAACGGTATTTCCAGATGCTGAGACCTGGAATTTGATTAATTTTGGCAATGTAAAATATATGTGAACACATAAAGTGTTAAATAGTAGAAGATGTTATGGCCCATAATGTATTGGGCAGGATTTGAACACATACAAATAACGTGTGTCACTTGAGGGTATATGTGTGTTCGTGAAAGATGTCATAACCCTTCTATCCAAGACCAGAGTTCAGCAATAAATAGCAGCTACTGTATGGGTAGAATGGCTATCAGAGATGAGGCTGACATTGATTTCCTGAAAGAGTAGTTTTGAAAGTGCAGATTCCATCCTTAGCACAGTGAGTACAAGCTCAGGGTTCGGGATCACAGAATAATTTATATTTTGTTCACCTCTAACTGACTTTTTGACCTTCTACACATCACCTCTTTAAACCTCAGTTTTCTCTTAGCTGAGTCGCTAAGTAAAGTGATGCATATTAAATGCACAGTTCAGTGTCCGATGGATCCTAGGAGACTTTAAAATATGACTCTGTGTAACTGCTCTCTGCTATTTATTTCCATCTATTCTTTTTTTGCTATTTATTTTTAAATAGAGTATTTTAGAACAATTTTAAATTTAAAGAAAAAGACTTCTTGGATAAGCTATGCCTGCTTTCTTCTCACTAACATGATTATAGTATATTGCTGCATTTAATAAACTAGTATTGATAATTTATTATTAAACTGCACAGTTTATTCACATTTCCAGAGTGTGTTTACCTCTGTTCTTTTTCTCTCCCAGGATACCACATTACGTTAGGTTCCTCTCTCTTTGGGCTGTGACAGTTCCTTAGATTGTCCTTGTCTTTGATGACCTTGATAGTTTTGAAGAGATATTTTGCAGAGGAGCCCACTGTTGTAATTTGTCTGATGTTTTTCTGGTGGTTAGCTTGGGTTATAAGTTATGGTGAGAAAGAACAAGAGATAAAGTGACATAGCCATCATGTCACATTAAAGGCACATACTATCAACGGACTTACCACTGTTGATGTTAACCTTGATCACCTGGCTAAGAGAGGGCTTATCTGGCTTCTCCACTGCAAAGATATGCTTTCCCCCTCAGTTTCATATTGTATGCTTTGGAAAGAAGTTGTGATGTACAATTTTCACTCAACAAGTAGAAAGTTATGCTACATCTATTATTTGGAATTCTTTGGCATGGGCCATTTTCCCTTCTCTCCACTTATTAATTTATCCAGGCATTTTTTTATTTGTATGGAATTCTGGATATTTATTTTGTACTTTATATTTAGGGAGGATTATAATCCAATATTACTTAATTTTGTGGTTACATTACTCTAATTTTAGCTATTCAGAGCTCTTTGGTTGGCTCCTGTGCCACTTCAACATACCCCTATTAGTGTGTGTGTGTGGTTTTATTTGTAGCATTTCCTTGCTTCTTGGCACTATAATATGTTCCAGATCATCTTGTATATTTTTTAAGAGAGATTTTTGCTATAGGTTAGTTGTTCGTGCTGGAGAGACAGAAACAAAGTGAGAAATCACCCCTCAAGAGGAATGGTTGCCCTGCAATTTCTTCTCCTTTCGGGATTTTGGGCATGCACACATCTGACATGGATTTTAAGCTGCCAGGTCTGGAACTCAAACCGTGGTCAGCTACGTGGGAGTCCAGCGACTCAACCATTATGCCATCTGCTAATCCCTCAACTTGTATGTTTTCTCTCCTAGTCCTTAAATTCAGCTATTTCTCCAAAAAGTCTCAGTTCCCTATATTGACGAATTATATTAGAAATCAAATTTTGGGTGGAGGGAGGCTGCGGGCAGGTGGCATGGTGGTTAAAGGTCCTGGATTTCCACATGGCCTACCATGGTTCTAATACCGGATCTTATGTCTTCCTTTCTCACTTTCCCTTTTTCTCTCTCTGTCTCTCTCTGGTCACACTGGAAAATAAATATTTCTTCTGTGGCTATTGTGAAAGAAAATGCTTTCTTCAATTCTACCTCAGTCTGTTCACTGTCAGTGTATAGATTTTTGTATGTTGATTTTGTATCCTGCTGCTTTACTGTATTCATTTATCACTTCCAGGAGGTTTTTTTTGCAGGTTCTTTTGGGTTTTCTATGTATATAATCATGTCATCTGCAAATAGAGATAATTTTACTTTTCCTTCCCTATTTGAATGTTTTTATTGTGCATGCAGGTAATTACTTCTGTATAGTTTATTTAAAAAAAAAAAAAACTTTTTTTTCTATTTAATTGCCTTTCCTTCTTTGTCAAAGATTTTGCATTTGTGTGTGTGTGTGTGTGTGTGTATGTATATATATACATATATATGTATATATGTGTGTGTGTGTGTGTGTGTGTGTGTGTATATATATATATACAAAATCTTTCTTTCTTTCTTTCTTTCTTTCTTTCTTTCTTTCTTTCTTTCTTTCTTTCTTCTTCTTTTTTTCTTCCTGGACTCTCTGTTCTGTTTCATTGCCATTTATTATTTATCCAATACTGCACAGTCTTGATTTTTTAAATTTTTTTATTTCTTCCATCAATGAGAAAGACGGAAAGACAGAGACAAAAAGACAGATATCCCTAAACAGGGTACTCACTCTGAAGTCCATTCTCAGCTCAGCCAGCCTCCAGCCATGGGCACGTGTACACCTAGTGCACTCAGGGAGGTCTCTGGACAGGAACCCTTCTTGTATGGGTCAACCTCACAGAGTATCACTATGCCTCCATATGGTTTCAATACTGTCTGTATTTACTTACTTATTTATTTATTATCATCATAATCTTGCTTATATTACATTGAATCACATATAACTTTACAATGTGTTACATTTCTTTTTCCAGAAGGAATACCTTGCATATCAGTCAATACAGAGACATTAAAATCCCCATTTCATCATCCAATATCAATACTGTCTTGATGACTTTGGGTTTCTACAATCGTAAGCCTGAAAATTAGGGATGTCGGCCCTCCAAATTTATTGTTATTCTTTTTCTCTTCTTCCTCCCCTTTTGCTCCTCCTTATCCTCTCTCTTCTCATCCTCCTCCTTTTCTTCTGCTTCTCCTTCTTCTCTTTTTCTCCACTTCCTCCTTCATTATTGTATATGTTAGTCTGGATCTTTAGCTTGTCCTCATAGATTTGAGGATCATTTTGTCAATATTCACAATATAGCTTAAGGTTTTATTGGGATTATGTTGAATCTATTGATCAACTTAAGAACTGACATCTTGAAATATTGAGTATTCCATTCCCTAAACACAGAATCTCTCTACATTTATTTAATCTTTTAAAGTTTCCTTCCTTATAGTTTTAGTTTTTCATATATAAATCCTTTATATAATTTGTTATATTTGTACTTAAGTATTCCTTTTTTCCAAGGAAGAACCTATTCTATAGTATTTGTTTTTGTTTGTTTGTTTTGTTTTGTTTTTCAATTTCCAATTCTAATTGTTGTTACTGGTACCTAGAAAAGCAATACATTTTGTACATTAACTCTGTACTTTATGATCTTGATATATTTACTTATTAGTCCTAAAAATTTTAGAATTTTTGGGGATTTTCTTTATAGAAAATCATATCATCTCTAAACAAAGTCAATTTTCTTTCTTATAAAACTGTGTATATTTTTATTTCTTGTCCATCTCTTACTATACTAGTTAGGACATCCAATATTATGTTCAATATAAGTACTAACAGAAGGCATTCTCACGTTGTTCCCAAACTTAGGGGGAAAGGATCTAATTTCTTAACATTAAGTATGATATCAGATGTATTGGTAGATTTTTTTCCCCCTTTATGTTGAGTAATTTCTCTATTTCTGATTTGATAAGTTTTGGATCATTTTTTAATCTTAAAGGAGCTTTGAATTTTGTCAAATGCATCTGCTGCACTAATTAATATGGTCATGTAATCTTTTCTTTTTAAGCCTGTTGATATTATGTATTACTTTAATTAATTTTTAAATGTAGAACCAGCCTTCCATATTTGAAGTAAATCCCTTTTGGTCACGCTATATAAATTTCTTTTATACATTGTTAGATTTGATTTGTTATTATTTGGTTGAGAACGTCTGCACATATATTTGCAAAGGATATTGGCCTATAATTTTCCTTTCGAAATGTATTTATCCTGTTTTTGTAATAGGACAATATTGTCTTCATAGAATAATATGAAAAATTCTTCCTCTGTTTTCATTTTGTGGACAAGATTGTAAATAATTGATATAAATTATTCTTAAATTTTGGTAGACTAAAGCACCAACTCAGATGCCATCTGAGTTGGTGCTTTATTTCTTTGAAGGTTATTAACTGCTGATGTAATTTTTAATAAATTTAGTTTTATTCAGATAGTCAATTTCTCCTTTTTTGCCTTTTACTTTGTATCTTTCAATGGTCTTGTTAATTTTATCTAAGATATTAAATGTGTGAACATAGAATTATTCACATTATCCCTTTATTATCCTTTTAGTGTCGATGGGATCAGTAGTGATTACTTCTCTTTTATTTCTGATATTTGTATTTTGTATCTCCTCTCTTTTGACCTTAACTGGTTAGAGATTTACCAATCTTATTGACATTATCAAAGAGCTAGCTTTTAATTCTATTTATTTCTCTATAAATTTTCTGTTTTCAGTTTCATTTATTTCTGTTATAATTATTATTATTTTTTCTTTTGCCTTCTTTAAGTTGCCTTTTATCTTTATCTTTCTTTTCTTTTTTTGATGAGAGATTTCTTTTTTTTTTAAGAGATTTTGACGATAGGGCATATGTGCTCTCGAGAGACAGATACAGAAAGCAAGAAATCACTCCTCAGGGGGGATGGCTATGACACAGTGCCTTCTCCTCCATTCTCCTTTCAGGATCTTGGGCACACACATACACATGCCCAGCACGAGTTTTAAGCCTCCAGATCCATGACGGGAACTGTGGTCGACTATGTGGGAGTCCAGGGACAGGTCTGCCTTTTTCCTTTAGCTTTCTAAAGCAGAGGCTTAGATTACTTTTTGTAGAGGTATCTCCTTTCATGATGTGTACTTAATACACTTTATTCCCGCCCCAGCACTGCGTTTGTTATGGCCCACAGTTTTTTATATGTTCATTTTATTTTTCTCAAAATACTTTACATTTCTCTTTAGATTACTTTACATATATGTAATTGAGAAGTACATTTCTAATTTTAAAATATGTTGGCATTTTTCATCTATTTTTCTCTTATTGCCTTCAAATTTAATCCTATTGGTCTGAGAACATACTTTACATGATTTGTATTCTTTTTCTTAAAGTTTACTTCATTTTATTTATTATTACTATTATTATTATTTTAATTCACTATAGGTCATGTGTGCTCACCAGAGAGAAAAGAAGGCAAGTGAGAAAACAAACCACCAAAGTCCAGGATTCGAACTGCAGTTAGTCAAGTGGGAGTTCAGAACCTTACCCACGAATGCCACCCACTGGCCCCATGATTTCTATTTTAAATTTGTTAAGGTATGTTTTGTAGCCCAAATGTGGTCTATCTTGGTGAAAGATCTATGCGAACTTAGAATAATTTCTCTCATGTTGCTACTGTTGGATAAAATATTTTATAAATATTATTTAAATCAAGTTGATTAGTAGTACGTGGCATATTAACCAAACCTTTACTGATTTTCATCTGGTTTGATTTATCATTGCTGGGTGAGGGATGCATACACACTAAGGATGTTATGTCTTGCTTGAAAATTGACCTGTTTCATTATACAATTATCATTTCATCTCTGAAAATGTTCCTTGTTCTGAAGTGTGCTTTATCTAAAACCAATATAACTATCCCAGCCTTCTTTTGGTTAGACTTAGCATGCTATAGTTTTCTCTATCCCTTTGCATTTAACCTTTTTTCTATACTTATATTGTGATTCTTGTAGACAGTATAAAATGAATTTTGTTTCTTAATCACTCTGACATTCTCTTTTCTTTGATCTGTGTGTAAATGCTGAGTGGGAAAGGTGGTTAATGATACATTTATATCAATACCTACTATGCATATAGTTGTTTTCTCAAGTCCTTGTCTGTCTTTCTCATTGTTGGGTTTCTCTAGGAATTCCTTCTTAAATAGAGTCTATGCCTTTCAGGCTTCTAACTGCAAACCAATGTCATACTAGAACTGCTGATGTGGTGAGAAAGTGCAGGCGAAGAGAAGCATTCTATAATCTTGTGATTAAATCTCTGTCTTTCTGTGGGCCTATGTCCTTAGGCATCACCATAATATGTTTTCCTATGCTTCCCACTACTTGTGTGAGAAATAAAGATTGGAAGGAGCCAGTACAGGTTAATTGCCCTATACCAGGTGAGATTAGGGTCCAGTAACGTTCTTTTTCTGGGAATATAGGTCTTTTTTGTTCATAGAGAAGGCTTTGGTATTTCTACCTAGTTACTTTCCCTCTCCCCTGTAATAAAACCATAAAGAACTATCTTTTTTATTTTTGGTTCTTACCGGTGAGAAGCTAGTCAGGTTTCCAGAGTAAACACCCACAAAAGTTTGCCTCTCTTCTTAGCTATGGCCCCCAGAGTTTCTCACTCTCATACTAGTTCACACTCAGCCTCCAGCAATTCATCAGAAGTATTAGCAAGTCTTCCTAGCAGTTTATAGCTGAACTGTTTTCTGTTCCTGGTATGTTGATTTTAGTTGTGATTTCTGTTTCTAGCTGCCTTTCCAGATTTTAGAATAGCAGGTTGCTCTGCAGCATCAGTTCTATAATAGGTGTGAGAAAAGTCAATGCTTTTCAATCTGCTAACCTGATTTTTGTTTTTGTTTTGCTTCCACATTCTTCATATGTGAGATCTCCCTATGTGCAATTTTTCATAATTTCCCCTGAAAAGCATCATTGCAAAGAAATATAGGGGGCATAAGCTCCTTACCATCGCTGGGCCAGGTCTTGCCTTCTTTAAGTTGTTGCCAAGAAGCCTCTGCCAGGACTGGCATGTTTTACCTAAGTGACTGAGGCTGATGACTCATTTATGCTGTGTGATAGTCATCAGAATCAAATGCTGACAATGCCTTAAGGAAGTGCTTTAGAAAATACTGTTTGATAAACTAAGTAAAGTGTTATTTAGCAACTGGAAGATAATTAGTAAGCAATTACTGAAACAACAACCAAGAAAAAAAAAAAAAAAACACCCTGAATACACAAGGAAACAATTAGAATTCAGTCCAAATTTATGGTCACACTTGGATACTCTGTTTTAATACCTGTGCTGTAGGAGCACATTAGAAAACCCAAATTAATGCCTAATTTGCACAACCGACCTACTTATTTAGAAATATGACTGGATATCTAGAAGCCTTATGTAATTGGAGAAGGCTACAGATCCTTTTCTCTTGATTATGTTCCAAGAATATGCAGTAGAAATTTTGTTGTTGTTTTGTTTTGTTTGCATTTTTATTAGAGCACCTAAAGCTACATCTCCTATGCATCACTGGGGATGCTTTTGAGATAAGACCCAAGTGGCAAAAAAACAGCATTTTATCTTTGCTATGACTGCCACATGCTTTCTTCTGAGAGTGATGCTGTGGGTTTCATCCCCATGAACACCCACCTTATTCGTAGTGTCCATACTCAGCATGATCTGGGGTCAGAAACCACTTTCAAGACCCACTCGTGGCAGATAGCATCTCAGCCTTAGATGCCCTTTCTCTGGCTATAGAGATTCTACTGTTTAGACTTCCAAATGCCTCGTATTCTAACTGAGGATTAGTCTATCCAGGGTCCAACCATCTTCTCAGATCTAGATCTAGCCCAACTAGGAGTAGCGTGGGTTCCCCAGGCTTTGTCCTGGGTCATTTCTCTCTGTAAAAAGGCTTAGAACTGGAAGTTCCAAGGTATTACCTGAAAATTATGAGCAATCACGGTATTCCATTCATGGTGGTTGTTTGACAGGCTTTTTGGATTCTTTCTGAAACAACCCTGAAAGTAAAGTGAGACATAAAACAAATAAGTTGGAGGGAAAATAGAGAAAATTGCAACAGCATCATCATGCTTTTAGAAAGTGAGTCTATAATAGACCATACATGTGTGCCATCATGCATGTCTGTGCATATATGTGTGCAAATGTGTATGTGTATATGTGTGAATCTGTATGTGTCTCTGTGTGTCTATGAGTATGTTCAAGTGTGTGTTCCTGAGAGTGCATGCATTATGTGAGTCTGTGTGTATGTGTGTCTTTGTGGATGTATATGTGCATCTATGTGGATGTACATGTGTGTTTGTGAGTGGGTTCATTTTGATTCAAGAGTTACTCAAGGCCCCACCTTTGACCAAGATGTACATTAAACCATCATCCTTCATTGTCTCCAGTCTTCCAGAATGGACTGTAAGACTTTAGTATGGGCTCTCAGGAAAGAGACAAGAATATATAAAGTGTTGTGTTCCCACAGCATACATAGGTACTCCCAACAACCAGAGAGAATCAGAGCAGCACTCACAGAGTACTCCTTCAAGGTTCAACAATGTTCTTTCTTGATTTCTGCTTCCAAGTGAGAGATACATGACTGTCTTGCAAGAGATGTTTTTGTCAATGTGTAAGTCAAATGTTTGTATTCTTTCCTGTTGGTTTATTCATCTTGTAACATGTTATCTGCTAATACTAATAGAATTCCCTTCTGCTAGTATCTCCTCTAGATATACCTCCACCACCCCCCCCTTCACTCATCAACTAGGCAAAATTTTGGTAAGACCGTACCAGCATTTTCACTGGGGTTGCTGGAAGTCCTTTTGGAAGACTTCCTTACCAGGAAAGGATCATGGTGGCCATGCCATTTATTGACTTGCATGCTTCCCATAACTTTGGCCTCACCCTAGCATGAAGCAGTCACAGGAATGGGGACCTTTTGGTCACATTCTGCATCTCTCTCTAGAACTGCCTCGAGATGCACAAAGTCACACACGTTGTCTACAGCTTATTAGAGATAAAAGTCAGTCTGCCTGTGATTACGGTCAAAATGGGTCCATGGTGTTTTTATTAAATAGAACCAACTTTATTAAAGGACAATAAATAGAACATTTCCCCAGCACGGTACAGAGGACACGTAGGTCCTTCCTAACAGAGCCTAGTCTTTGTAATTCTGGAAAGAAAAATTCCACCTTTCTGGGCATCACAGGTGTAGGGATGTCAAAATCAGGCTAATAGGACTAGTACATCACTTGCAGGGTCTCAGGAAAAACAAGACATCATTGAAAAGATATTCAGAATTTTTTTTTTTTTTTTTACTTTTTAAAGATTTATCTTTTAATTTTTTTATTTCTTTTTATTTATTTTATACATTCAATCACATGTTACTTAGCTTACAAAGTGGATATTCCAACATTTGTACATTTCTCACCAGCCCAGTTGACAGTACTATAAAGTTATCTTCAATAGATAATAATCCATTTCTCGGTCCCATAAAGCCTTTCCTCTCTATTTTTAAGAATTTCAAGGACTGGCACTGTAGCACAGTGGTTAACCTCTATGCATAGGGATCCCACACAACCAATAACAGTTTGGATTTCTGCCCTAGCATCTTGAAAAACACACCAGTCACATGTGTGTGTGTGTGCCCAAAATTCCAGCAGGATGGAGAAATGGAGGAAGGGATTGTAGTGTGACCATGCCCCATTGAGAAATGCTTTTTCTGTGTGTGTGTGTTGTCTCACTCGGCCTCTCTGCTGAGTGCATATGTCCTCCGGCAACAAAAAGAAAAGTGTTACAAGTTGGTGACAGCACATCAAAACATGTGCGGGTCATTCTGAGTGTAGGGCCTGTGTTACTGCATGGGTCACATGTCCATGAAGCTAATCCTACAGAAAACAGCCAAACAGGCTGTGTAGAAGACTGGGAGTAGACTTTGTCCTCTCCTAGGCAGACAGGTGGTCTTTCTTGTTTTTCTACACACATCATTTATTCCTCCCAGGATGCTGACTAGAGGCAGAGATGTTACTACGTCCTGCAACACTCCTGACTGCTTGGCTACCAGTCAGTTATCTATTCATTTAACAAGTGTTTCTGAGCCCTTCAAAGCTACCAGACACTCTGCTGAGTTCAGAAATACAGTTGCACATAAAATAGACATAGTCCCTGAGTCCATTTTCCAGTTAGAAAGGAGACATGAATAATTCATCATTCAAAAAATAAATTGCATTGTTAATAGGTACTATTGAGTAGTGTAGGACATTATATGAGAAAATAACACTGATCCTCAATCTGTAGACTCCAGTCGCTGTGTGTGTGCATGCACATACATGCAGATGTGTGCATGTGAATGAACACAGGTGTGTGTGTGTATATGTATATATGTGACTATATATATGATTGTGTGTGAGTTTTGTGTGTGCAAATAATGCATGTGTGTAGTGTATACATACTTGCATGAAGGTGGGTGGGTGTGAGTATTTGTGACTGTGTGTGAACACAGATGTGAGCACTCACACCAGTGTAAATTGTGCATGCATGTTCATGTGAGTAACTATGGTTGTGTGTGCATACAGGAATATATTGTGCAGTGTGGGGTGCTTATGTGAAGTGTGAGCAAGTGTGTGTAACTGTGTGCATGTGGATGGTGTGAGTGCCACAGCTGTGTTATTGTGTGTGCATATGCTTCTGCATTTTACCTTTTTCTATTCTCTTTCTTTCTTTCTTTCTCTCTTTCTCTTTGCCTACTATAATACTTTGTGATGAATAATCTTACAGCTTATATCTTATATAATTGCCCAATTATTCTTAAGAGAGATCACCAGAATTGGAATTGCTAGGTAAAAGGCTATGTACATTTAAATATTTAATACAGATTTGTCAAACATTTCTAAGACATTTGTAATAATTTAAATCCCTACCAGCAAGGCATATAAATCTTCCCATAAACTTTCCAAATACAGATAAAATCATGTTCAAAATTATTGCCAATTTGATAAAAAAGGAAAACAGTTCTCATTGTTTGAATTTATTTTTCTTTGTTGTCCAGTGAGATTGAATTTTTAATCATGTGCATTTGGCATTTTGTTTATTTGGCTTTTGTTGATAGCCTGTTTAATGACTTAAAGCATTTATTTTTAAAATTTTATTTCTTTCTTCCATGGGATTCAGAAGCAGAGAGAGACAGACAGAGTGACAGTACCCTCCAATAGGGTCTTGACACAGCCACTCAGAGCTAGGCTCAGCTAGCCCTGGGTCAAGAGCACCTATATGCCCTGCATACTCAGGAAGGTCTCTGCACACAAACCCAGATCCCTCCTATGTGAATCAGTCTCAAAGAGTGCCCCCTTTTACTGCTGTACCACCATCCAGCCCTAAGAGCATTCATTTTAAGAACAATATAAATCATGGTTTAAAGATTGGGCTTGGGATTAATCTGTCAAGATCCCAATGTTAACAAGAGTTGTGACAACTGGGCAAAGCACTTTACCATTATCTGATAATAGTTATATTATAAGGACAGTATAAGAAAAATATCTATGGACTCCAGTGCATACTAAGCACTAAATAAATCACATCTGTTTATTTAATGGACATTTTTTGCAAATATAACATGAACATAGTAGAGTACAAAAAGTTTAAGAGTACACTGCGAAAATTTTTAAACAACAGCTTATAACTGTTGGATCACA
The DNA here is from genome assembly GCA_026018925.1 of Tupaia tana. Taxonomy (NCBI): domain Eukaryota; kingdom Metazoa; phylum Chordata; class Mammalia; order Scandentia; family Tupaiidae; genus Tupaia; species Tupaia tana. The sequence continues at coordinate 42,177,863 of JAKSZU010000010.1, read as the reverse complement.
AACAAAACATTGTTGGAACCCAGAAACCTCTACCATATCCATGTTGGTCATGAAAACCCCTCAGGGGTAACCATTGTCCTGACTATCATAGATTGGTTTTGCTGGTCATCAGCTTTATGTAAACAGAAATATAGATCTTTCCAGTATCCTTCCTGCCACATACCAAGGCTCTGAATGATGGACACCCAGCCTATTCTGCTCAGGAGTGTGGTCTAAGAAGCCATCTTGCAAATGGACCCCAGATGCTCCAGTTTCAGCCATTCAAGTCACAACAGCCACTTGAGTCTTTTCTCACTCTGATTCATGAACATACACATGGCTGTTATTTTATCCCACTAAGTTAGGATGGTTTATTTTGTAGCAATAGTTTGGACAGATAACTGAATTCCTATGCCCAGTGAACAAGACAGAGCTGCAGGTTCTCTTATTGCCTGCTTTTAGCCAATTGTGCTCTACATTTTTGGTGGAAGCAGTCATGAGCCCATGGAGATAAAAAAGGGGGCACAGAGCCCCCACACACACACTTATCAATCAATGACATCAAAAATGTGTGGCCACATATTAAAAACATCACCTGAACTGTGTACTATTTTGTGTCTGGCTTCTTTCATTTAACATTACATTTGTGAAACCCATCCTAGTGTTGCTGGATATTATATTTGCTTATTCTCCTTGCTGTATAATTTTTCACTGCCTGCCTATAGCATCGTTTGACCAAACATTGTACTGTCAGTAAACATTCTGGTTGTTTCTAGTTTGGGGGTGCATTCAGTTGTATTACAGAGTACTGCTGTGCGACCAGTCTTGCTCCCATCGTTGGTGTGCATATGCAGTTTTCATGTGAACACCCAATAAGAAAGTTATTTTCTTTATCTTGCTGAAGGGGGGGAAGTCCTGATGAGCTTTCACAGATGATACCAAACTGTTTTGCAAAATGGTGCTTTCAATTTACCTCCTAACCAATACTTACGGAGCACTCTGTCTCCACAGCTTGCTGACATTGCTATGATCTGAATCCTTATCCACAGCCCTTCTTGTGAGTGTTTTGATATTCCATTCTGGTTTTAATGTGCATTTCCCAAAACTGTTGAGCATAATTGTTTTCATGTTCAGTGATAATTTAGATGATGACTTTGGTAAAGCACCTGGTTAAGTTTTTAATACATTTTTTTAAAATTAGGCTACCTGCGATTATCTTACTGATAGGAGTGCCTTACATATTCGAAAGATGAGTCTTTTGAGTATATGTATTGTGAATATCTTCACCTACATTGAAGTTTGACTTTCCACTTTTTTAATGAAGTCTTCTGGTGAAGAGACGTATATTTGTTTGTTTTTTTAATTTCAATATGATTTATCAATTTTTTTCCTTGTGGATAATAACTCTTGTTTCTTTCACATATGATAAATTTGTCTACTGCAAGATCTTGAATAGTTTTTCCTCTTATCTTCTGAAAACAGTATTGTTCTATCTTTCACATTGAAATCTCTGACCTATTTAAGAGTGATCTATTTGTTTATTTACTTATTATAAATAGCATGAGGTCAGGGTCAAGATAGGTTTTTCCCCTTGGAAATATCCAATGGAGTCAACATTATTTTATAAAATGTCCAGTCATTTTTTCACTGCGTTGTAGTTTTACCTTTATTACAAATCAGGTGACTGGATATGTCTGGAGCTTGTTATAGGCTTTCTGTTGGTGTCTCTGTCCTTTTACCTATGTAACAATAACTATTGAGGAGGTGGAGAGGGTTGGGAGAATTTGGCTAATGGATACAAAATTACAACCAGATAGGAGGAATAAGAAATTAATGTAACAATAATTTATTGCATATTAAAAAAACTGAAAAAGATTATTTTAAATGTATTCAACATAAAAAAATAACGATTTGAGGTGATAGATATGATTACCCTTATTTGATCTTTATATTAATACATTGTATATGTCATACCATACCACATAAATACATACAACTATTACTTCTCAATTTAACATAATAACAATTAAAAACCAGTAAACAGTGGCAACAATGAGGATTTTACATAAAAATGTAAAGCAATTTTTCTACAAGATGAAACTTCTAATAGCATCCCTTAACATCTGTGTGTCCTCCATACCTTCCCTCATCTCCTATTTAGCTCAGTTTAGGGCTCTGACCCAAATGGCTTTACCAGTGTGCTCCCAGCATTAAAAGAAGCATACCAAGCTGGGTGCTGCCAACACAAATGGATTCCGAATATTTTCTAGAACAGTTCTGACACCCCTAACCAACATGTTTGGCTGGAACAAAAATCTGAATTGTGGGTTTCTCCTCGGCTGTGGCTCTTTCAGAGCAAAGCTGACAAAAAGCAGCCAGCTCTGTCCTGGAGCTGCTCTGCACATCTTCATATCCCGCCGCAATGTGAGGGACGCACGTCTGATCTATAGAGATTGGTTTATATGTTTATGTACTTGCTGCCAGCATACTCTAAATTAAGCCCATCTGTCTTTCCTGCTTCCCATATTGGAACTCACATATTAGTTGTTCTGAAATGTTGATGCCTGACTTTGTGCAGGCTAGTGGCAAAGTGAATTTTAGTTTCTACTGTCATAATGTTTCATTAAAAAAAAAAATACACTATCTCAATTAAGAATAATGCTCCTGCCACAAATTTATCCTACAAGGAAGTTGCACAGTGACACACCTTGTGAAAAATACAGTGAGCATTTGGGGATACAGATGCACCCTGGGAATGATCAATTGCTGGGACCTATAGCAGGTAGAGGAAGCTCAGACCTAACAAAGCTGGCAAAGGTGGTGCTATTTATAGTGGCTCCCAAAATGAGGTATCCTCTTAGCCCCAACACCAGGAAATGGGAGCATTACCTGGAAACCCTGTGAAAAGTATCTGCATTATTAATGTTGGTCAAGCAGGAAGAGGAGTCACCAGGTCTTCCCAGTTATAGAACAGTGCCTGCTCATAGAAGGTGTCTGATAAATATATGTGGACCAAGGAAAGCCAGGATCTTCAGAATTTCTGCAGTTGCTGACTTTGGGACTCTATACCATGTAATCAGACATCAGCCATGGAGTTTACAGGTTTCAGTGCAAAAGCACCAACAGACGAATGGCAGAGTTCCATTCATTATGCTTGTCCAAGCATTATTCACAGGAAGCAGGGAGTCACATACTGTTCCCAAAAAACCCTGAGCCTGTAAACTTGCAGCCTGCACTTCTCTGTAAAGCAGGATTTTGTTAGGAGCACTTATACTGGAAATACCAGGCTTGGGTCAAACTCACTGTGAGTTCCTACCCTTCCTACCTTTCCATGTTTTATGGAAAGGGCTGTTCTGCGGGTTCTCTAGGATGATGGGTATAAATAAATTATACAGAGCCCAACACAGTGTGTGATAAACAAAGTTTTGTTATTGTGATGACAATTTCACGGTTAGAAGAGCTTTTAGACTTAGCATGGGTTTTCGTATTTGCTTTTTTTTCCCCAGATTTATTGAAGTATACTGACAAACAAATTTTTTACCTTAAGGTATAACTCAATATTTTGATATACATATGTGCAATGATTGCCTCAGTTATGATAATTAACATACCCCTCACCTCATATAGTTACTTTTTAAAAAAACTTTTGCAGTAAGAACACATAAGATCTCCTCTTTCAGTAAATTTCAAGTATGTAATACAGTATTATTAACTCACCTTCCTGTACATTAGGTCCTCAGAACTTATTTGTCTTACAATTGAAACTTTGACCTTTAACCTTAACCTCCCCGGTGATTGGCTATCACGCTTCCATTCTCCTTCCCTATGAATTTTAGCCCTTTAGATTTCACATGTAAGTGAGACCATGTAGTGTTTGTCTTTCTGTAGTACTTATCTCACTAAGCAGAAAGTCCTCTGGGTTCCTCCATGGTGCCGCAAATGGAAGGACTTCCTCCCTTTTGTTTTTTCTTTTAAGCCTTAATGCTACTCTATTTGATTTATAAATATATTATATATGTAATGCCTTACTTCCTTCATCCATTCATTGATCAACAACCACTTAGATTGATTCTCTATCATGGTTAATTTGAAGATGTAAGTGGATCTGATTGGATTGACTTGGAAGCAAAGCAAAAGAAGGCACCTTGGGCTGGGTTTCTGGGCTGCTCTGTATGCAGGAGGCTGCCTCATGCTCTTCTTCAGCATGTACTACTAATTATGTGAGCTCCAATATGAACTTCCTGGCCCTGGAGGAAGTCCAGCATGGAATTTGTGGTTTCAGTAGAAACAGGTCTGTCACAAAAACCATTGCCAGGAAGAGTAAGTCAACCAAATGAGTATCTCTGGAGCAATGTTTCCCAGAAGAGAGGAAAGAAGGTGGTCCAGGCACAAGAAACACCAGGCAGAATCCACCAAGGAAAGCAAACTTACCCCCACAACCCACATAAGACCCAAAGCTCTTAACAAGCTTTGGTGAAGAGTAAATAATGCTCTTAAATATAAATGATAAAAAATATTTTTTAAGACATTATTAGTAGCTCTGTCTTGGCTGGCTTTGATTTAAACTTCTTTTCAATTTTTAAAAGATTTTCTTTTCCTAAATAATAAGTGATAAATTGATAGTATCATATACATGCAAATTAATGGGAAAACAGTATCTACGACTTTTCATTTTGTGCTGTTTAAAGGGTTTTTTTAACAATAAATTGAGACTGATGACTTCAGTTATTTCATTTGGTTTCTTAGAAAACATGAGCTAAAAAGAAAGATACAGAGAAGTTATTTTTCACCTCATAGCAACATTGACAGGAGACTCTTTTTTGAATTTAAACTAAAGATAAATGTTAAAATATAATTAATATATAAGCAGAGGTAATTAAAACAAATGTGGCCACTGAAGATTTAAATATTAAAATAAATTGAGTTCATGCAAAAGTTAGGCAACATTGCATATTTAATCAGGGCTCAGTTGAAATTGATTAAATATGCCCTTGAAATTAACTATTGATCATTTTTTAAGTTGTTGGATGTAACCCAATTTACTTTCTTATGGTCTCAGACTAAATTTCATAACTTAAGCAGTTTCCAAAACCATGTATTTACTTCTTATTGATGGTAAAGTGTTCTGTCATTAACATAGAACTGCGTAGGACAGAAAACATTTACAGAAGTATAAAAATAAAAGCCAATTTTTGAGTAGCAATCAGTATATTTGTGGTCTGAGGAAATGATAAAGAAGAGAATCACAATTCTTTATTTTCATTCCATCTGTAGAGCAGTAAATTTATCAGTTTATGCATTTCTAGTATTCCATTTTTAGACAGAGTAAATTTATTAGTTTAATGTAGAACTCAATCTCTTGCAGTTGAAATTATTGAGTATTCTCTTCCATTTCATTTAATGCAAATTGCTCTTCACTTCCTCTATGATCTTCATAGTAATCTTTTTTTTTTTTCAGGTGACTTTCTTTCTTTGGCAAAACATATACACAATTCTAAGACCTTCTCTTTAGCATATAGCATGCAGGGCAGATTGGAATATAGGTCTCATTATTAGGGATGTCTTAGCTTCAAACATCATGCCAGGAGCTGGGTTAGTGGTTCTGAAAAATACCAGGCTGTGAGCTTTCCTAGGCCCCCAAAGAAAGACACTGAATCGACATTAGTTGAGGGGAAGAGAGACAGGAGAAGCACTTGAGAATTTAAGTTTTATGTATTGTCAATTACTGATTCAGATAAAGTTTATAACTCCATTTGGTGGCACCTTTCTTAGTATTCTAAAGCAGAGAGGATTTTTAAAGAGCTTATCAATAAATATCATATGTCCAGACAGCATTTTCTTATATATATTATTTAACCTCTCAATTTCCCAGATATATAGTTCTCTTACCAGTAAGTGTCTACTTAAAAAGAAAATTGATTCAGTTCAGTCTTAGCAGGACTCCATTGGAGGGAAGCCTTTGAATTAAAATGAACTAAGTCATAGTGCTTTCAGATATTTAATCAAAGGCATCTCTAACGTCTGGTTATATATTTGCTTTAAAATGGTCTTCTGAGATGTTTCATGCTGGGTGGGAGTACCTGGCTGTGTGAATTTGGCTTTCAATTCTCACGTGTGTATACACCTGTCATGTGACATAAAGAAAGGATAATGGGATTTTGGCCATAATTGCTATGTTTGGGACATGGTTCCTCCTTGATGTATGTTGTCATTTCAGACAAGTTTTGAAACTTCTGTGAGTCTTTTTTCCCACACGAAATATAATGGGGCTTAGCCTCAAAACATAGGCAATAAGATCAATGGTTTTTAAATATTTTACATGGCAGAATCATTTACCTGCTTTCATGGAAGTCCTGCAAGTAAATAAAGAAATAGCTTTAAATGAAATCAGTTAGAATAATGAGAGGAAGGGAGAAGTCATGACCAGTTCACATTGCTTCACAGAGTTATGAAGGTTCGCAGGTTCATGATTCAAGTCCAGAGACCTCCCTGAGTATGGGGAGCTTGCCCATGATGTGGAATTGAATGAAGACTGGAGGTGGATCATGGTGTCGAGACATCATTCGGGGTACTGATTCTTTCTTACTCTCTCTTTCTCTTTCATTCAGGGAACAAATAAATAAATAAAACATTTAAAAATAAAGAACACTATTTGATAAGAATTAGATGATCAGTAGTGACATCCCAGGTCTGAGAATACAGGCTCTGACATGCAGCATTATGTATCCTTTGTCATATCCTTCCTTCCCACTAAATTGAAAATGTGTCTCTGAAATGTTCCTTTTCTGAAATATTAATTATTGAGAATGAGAAAACTATTTTCCTGAATGAATGAATAAGGCAGAAAAAATTAATAGTTATCTTTATGCTTCAAATATCTGTGGTTATTGTAAGCATAGGTATTTTAATTATCTACTACTATGTAAGAAACTATCTTCAAACGTGATTTAAACAATCATGTGTTTTCTAACAATTTTGTGAGTCAAGAATATGGGATGGGCTTGGCCAGGTGTTTTTTCCTCTGCCTTAATAGGAGTCCACTGGCACAGTGAACAGTGCTCTCGCGCGCTCTCGCGCGCGCTCGCTCGCGCTCTCTCTCTCTCTCTCTGTCTCTCTCATCTCCACTGCCCTCTCCCTTCTGCCCCATGTGGAGTCATCATTAGAACTTCTCAGATGGTTAGGACTTTTCACAGGATAGTTATCTCATGCTTGCATTCCTTCCATGGCAATTAGCTGTAAGCAGGAACCTCTGAGGACAAGGAAGAGGAAGTCTCCAGGCTAATTAAGAGCCCAGTGCACACTGTCTCAGCACCACTTCCTCCATATTCTACTGGTCAAAGCACGTCACCAAGCCCACCCAGAATCAAGGAAGAAAGGCAGAGGCCAACAGATTTCAATTCTAGAGGGGTGTGACAAAGCCACATTATTTAAGAGCATATTTGATGGGAGACTGCTGCAACCAAATTTGGAAAGTACAATGTGTCCGATTGGAGGTTCTAAACCTAAATCCTTCCAGAAATTATGTACACAAAGAATGTGACGGTTAGTGAAAGGCAGACATAGAAAACCCTGTATCACAGAGACATGGGCAGGTGGAAGGTTGGTCAAGAAAACTAAAGAATAGTTCTTTGGTGTCTGGGGAGACCCACTCTTTGTAGAAAGAGCCCAGTCTACTCTCCATGGACACACACCCAGTCACCACCACCACCACCCCTGCACCAGTTTCTTCATAGAGTCCATGAAGCAATGGTACCTCCACAGCTAAACCCTGTCTGGATAACATTCCAAACACCTCAAGAGCCTTTTGGCCTCAGATCTCACACATACTCCTGAGAATCAAACAGATAATACCATCAGTCCCAAAATACTGGGACACAAAATAGGCCATGTTAAGAGAGCAGGCAATGCTGAGGAATTTGTTCCTCAAAGTGTGACCTCCACACACAAAACAAACTTTCAATACTTGCTCAGTTCGTAATTTCTGCCTGTCGTGATCTGAATCATGAAAGCCAGTCACCATGCAAGAAAAGGATTAAGAAGATATGCAGCAGAATGAGTTTATGATGGAATGCATTGAAGGGCAATTTAAAGAAATAATGCATGTGATTTGTGCTGAGCAGATCTGTGCTGTGGACTGTCACTGATCATGATGGCAGTCAGAGAGACAAGCAGCACTGTGTTCCTCATTGCAATGCATTTTTTTGGTCATAAAATAGAAGGCCAAGCTACTTTTTTCAAGTGAAAACTGAAGGATTTTTTTATTATTTTTATTTTATTTCAAGTTACCATTTAGTGTCCTTTTGTTTCACCATGAAAGAGTCCCTTTAACATTTCTTATAGGTAGTCTACTAGTGATACACTTCCTTAGCTTTTGTTTATCTGGAAACGCCTTTATTTAACCTTCATTTTTGAAAGATAGTTTTTCGAGGTACATGATTCTTAGTTGATAGCTTTCCTTTTTTTCTTTTTATTATTATTTTTTATTTCATACATTTAATCACTATACATCACTTTGCTTGTAAGTTGAATTTACCCAACATGAATACACTTCACACCAATCCAGTTGATACTAAACACATTATCTTCAACCTACAATAACTCACTTCTGTATCCCAAAAATGTCCTGCACTAAAGAACATTTGAATGAGTCCTACTTCCTTCATGTTAACAATATTGCTCTCAGCACCTGCTTTTCGCTCTGCTTGTGAGGGAGAGATCCTCATGCTAGAGCTTATGAGAATTGCTGGAAGTAACACCCAACACTGGACACAGGGGATTGACAGAAGTTTATCAACCTCATAGATCCCCATTCCAGCAGAGGAGGACACTGTGCTACGCAGAGACATGTGGGGGATATGTTCACAAACACAGTGAAAAGCAGGGGCTGCCAGAAGCACTCCTGTATCAAGTGCTTCCTGTATCAAGAGGATATAGTGCTCCCTGTGGAAAGATGTGACTTATTTAAAGAAACTCATGGGCCATCAGGGAACTGAAGCCTGCTACCCAAAGATAAGTAGGAACTGCTCCTGGTCTCCACGGAAGGAGGGTTGTTTAGCTAAGAAATCATTTCCATTAGAGCAGAAGGGAACCAGAGGTCAGTCCAGATGAGGAATCCTGGTTTTACCAAATTCAAGGCAACATCTAATATTAAACGTTAGTCTTAGGTCTGACATCATCAGCCTACCTTCCCAGTATAAGTCAGGAAGTGGGTAGATAGAGTAGCTTTTCCCTAAATAACAGCCCCATCCTTATTTTCTGTACAGTTTTCTGAATATGAGTTTTGATAAATACAGTATAATTCCCCTCTAGGAAGTCCTGGCACTTTTATTAAAAATCCACACCACGTAACTGGGAAGAAAATTACTTCATTATGACCCCTCAGTGGCTTCTATTTCTCCTTGCAGAACATTATCAAACACAAACATTGTGTTTTCTTCCAAAAGAATAAATGCTAAAGGCCATCGCTTATTTAGTTTACTCTGTTGTTTTAATGACTTATAACAGTTAGGATAAATTGGGAAAATAAAATATAAGGCATTACGTGTGCCACACACAAGCTTTCTGTTTATGTGCATACTGTGCTTTATCCCTTCCATATGCGTGGGGATGAGGGTATTAAGGAAATTACCTATTTATTAAGTGAATGTAACCCATAATGGCTGTTTCGGCTTCTCTGCTTCGTGTGTGGGACCTTATTTGCATAATGTGTCCCAGAACCTCCTGGGCAAAATAAACAGTGTAGTTTGTATAGCCAGCTCTGGAGAGCTAACCAACCCTGCTCTTGTTCTGGACAGGCCAGAGGACAAAACAATGACAGAAGAGGATAACACGGGCTAGTAAGAGGAAAGAAGGCCTGGGACACCAGTCAGCGCCTCTGCTAGCTCTCACTGATGGAATGTGCAAGAAAACCTGCTGGTCCAAATCACTGTCTATTCCCAGCAGCCCCAGGGCACAGAAACATCCCTTCTATTCTGATGTGAAGTCTCTAGACATGGCAATGAGATACCTTACTGCTCCATTCAACTGAAGCAATCCAGCATTTCTGCAAATACATTATTGGAATAAAGGAAGACAAATGATGACACATGTAAGGTATACACCAGAGAAAGATGTTTGTATTTAAGTTACTGGATTTCTAACATAAAACCCAAATCTGAGGTGGGCTACAGACTCACAAACTCAGTCACCAGTATCACCCTCAGTCCTGTTTGATGACTCCCCCACCCTTTTTTAGTTGTAGGGAATATTGGCAGCACTGTCTCCTCTTCGTGCTGCCCTTCTGTCCAGGGTGGAACCAATGCAGAAGTCCTAAGCCTGACCTCTGTATTTACAGGATGGTAAGTAGACACAGGAATACCTAGCCTTTCTGAGAGTCATTTTTCTCCTATGACCCGGGGTAGGCCCAGAGGGACCCCCGCTTCCTCTACAGGTGAAAGATGTAAAGATATTTTGTTGTCATGCAGAAACTTCTTAGTCTGATGTAATACAACTTGTGTATTTTGGAAATTATCGACTGTGCTGTGGTGGTCTTATTTAAGAAGTCTTTCCCTACCCCAATGTCTCCCAGAGTTTCCCCAGTGTTTTCAAGGAGCAGTTTTATAGTTTGAGGTCTTAGATTTAGATCTTTGATCCACCTTGACTTGATTTTTGTCAAAGGTGAGAGGTAGGGGTTCAGATTCATCTTTCTTTCTGCAGGTGGAAATCCAGTTTTTTCAGCACCATTTGCTGAAGAGGTTTTCCTTTTTCCACTGAATTGACTGATACCGCTTGTCAAAAATCAGTTGACTGTATTTTGGGGAATTTATTTCTGGGGACTCTATTCTGTTTCATTGGTCCACATGTTTCTGTGCCAGTACCATGCTGTTTTGATTACCACAGCTTTGAAGTATATTTTTGGGTCAGGGAGTAAAATGCTGCCCACTCCACTCTTCTTGTGTAGAATTGCTTTGGCAATACGGGGTAATTAGTGTGAATCGACAGCCCTCAGAATGGGAAAATATTTTTGTAAATTATGCATCAGATAAGGGACTGATAACCAGAATACACAAGGAACTCAAGCAGCTGTTTGGAAAAAAGGTGATCAACCCTATTAAAAGATGGGAGAAAAAGTTGGGAAAAAAAAAAAAAAACACTCTCTAAAGATGACATACAAATACCAAAAGGCATATGAAAAAATACTCAACATCTCTCATCATAAGGGAAATGCAGATCAAAACAACAATGAGATACCACTTACCCCAGTCAGAATGTCTAAGATTAAAAAAAAAAAATGATAAGTGTTGGCGGGGATATGGTGAAAGGGGAACTCTCTTACACTGCTGGTAGGAATGTAAATTGGTCCAGCCACTGTGGAGAACGATTTGGAGATTACTCAAAAATCTACAAATAGAACTTCCATATGGTCCAACAATCCCACTCCTTGGTATCTACCCAAAGGAAAGAAGAATTCTTCACTGGAAAAGTGCTTGCACATCAATGTTTATTGCAGCACTATTCACGATTGCTAAGACATGGAACCAACCCAAATGCCCCGTACAGATGAATGGATTGAAAAACTGTGGCACATACACTATATGGAATGCTATTTAGCCATAAAAAAAAAAAAAAAAAAAAAAAAAAAAACACACAACAAAACCCTGGCTTTTGACAGAAAGTGGTAAAATATGGAAGATTTACGATTGCGTGAAGCAAGCCAGGCTATGAAGGAGAGACATTGTATGTCCCCATTTAATATATACCAAGTGTCTGCACTCTATGACTGAAACTGATTGGCTAAAAGATGTACAAACACAAGAAATGGGTGTAAATGCCAGATGTGGTGTGTGTGGAGGAGTGGTGCCTGGGGAGGGACATGGGGAAGAGGGATATGGAGGCAGAGCATTGAAGAAATCAGGAGGTGTGGTGTTATCTGTTGAAGATATTTTGATCAACTGGACAGGGGAGAAATGTTCACATATTAAAATGTTTACTTTGTAAGCTAAATAATATGATTGAATGTATAAAAAAATTAAATAAAAAAACAATGTTGTATACTGTAAAGCTATTTAGTGATTAAATATAAATTTTAAAAATAAAAAAAGAAAAAGAAGAGAAAGATATTTTGTTGTATCTTCTCACTTATTCTCTGCTTTTCTATCTCCAATTCAAATAATAACATACTCTGTGTTAAACAATCAAGCCAGTGAGTGCCACTCAGTGAACCAAAAGGCTTCTTAAAGTTTCTCCAAATACCCAGAAGTAGTATTGGTATAAACAAGATGGCGCTGTCTGAACTGAACACTTTTCTGCTCTGAGGCATGCCGAGAAGGTGCAGAAATTACCAAAAACAGGATAGCATGTAGCCTTTATATGGGCATGTTCAAGGCTATCTCTACCCTGGGGAACCTTGTGTGGAAACCTCACTGGGACCTGGGCCCAGAGCAGCTGCACAGCCACCAGCCTCAGTGCCTTGAGGACCACAGGGAAGAACTTGATAACCAAGGCTCAGTTGCTGGTCACTGTGGCTCTCTTGTGTCTGTTAACATTGATGATTAGACTCCGCCTGCACTGACACTGATAGTGAGACACTGAAAATGAAGTGCTAAATGTACTGTTTAGTAGTGCTCCTTCTAGCTACACCCCTTCTTACAGTTCATGGAAGGTCTTGAAATCAGAAATCAAAATCCCAAAAGAGAGAACTGACCTTCTTCTAGAGACAGACAGCTCCATGGCTCCTGTGATCTAGCCATTTTGGGAGAAAGGAAGATGTCCCACTGATAACTGGGCCTCTAGAATACAAAACTCGCATGGTAGGAAGACCCCTTTCTAATTTTTGAGTTTTTTTGAAATTTTTTGAATATTAATTTTTTTTAGATTTATTTAAAAGTTTTTCTCTTCTTTTTCTCTGTCTCTTGTCTGTTTGTTTTTTTTGTTTTTGTTTGTTTGTTTGTTTGTTTTTGCTGTTGTTGGTATTGTTTCCCTCTCTCTGTTTCCTTTTCTTCACACTCCTCGACCCTCAGATTGAACTTCCAAGTTTGGGAAGAACCTGACCATCCACCAGATGACTAGAAATTGCTGCAGGACCATAAGAAATATGGAGAAGCAGGAAAATACCTCTCCCATAAGGGAAAAGAATAGCTCCTCTTCATCCACACACAGTTCAATGGAAATCATGGAAATGTCTGATAAAGAATTCAGAACATTCATAATGGCAAAGCTAACAGAGATGGAAGAGAAGAGAGACAAGGAACTGCTGAAGAGGAAAGAGAAAGGAGTTGAAGAGTTCCAGGCGGTGAGGAAATTCATGCAAGATCTAAAAGAGGAATTTCACACTTTACAAAAGAATCAGATGGAACTGTTAGAGATGAAGGCTATAATACAAGAAGTCAAAATCTCCCTTGAAAGTATTAAAAGCTGACTAGATCATACAGAAAATAGAATCTCAAATGTAGAAGAGAAAATGGCTGGCCTAGAATAATCCACCATGAAGACTGAGAAAATGGCCCAAAAATTTGAGAATAATATGCGAGAAGTACTAGATACCATTAAACGTCCAAACATCCAGATAATAGGCATCCCAGAAGATGAAGAGACTCATAAGGGCATTGATAATCTATTCCATGAAATCCTGCAAGAAAACTTTCCAAACCTGGAGAGGCTCAAAGATTCAGTCCCAAGAAATACAGAGAACCCCAAATAGAATCAACCCAAGAAGATCTTCTCCAAGATACATTATAGCCAGATTGACCAAAACCACAGACAAAGACAAGATACTAAGACTGGCAAGAGAAAAAAGGCAAGTTACCTACAAAGGGTATTCCATCAGACTAACGGCAGACCTCTCATCGAAACAATGTGAGCGAGGAAAGAATGGAAAAATATATTCAAAGTATTAAGGGAAAAGCAATTTCAGCCGAAAATTCTGTACCCAGCAAGGTTATCGTTCATTTGGGAAGAAAAGACACGAACTTTCCCAGATAAACAAAACCTGAAAGAATTTTCCAGCACCAGACCAGATCTCCAAGAAGTTCTTAAGGGAATGCTATGTCAGTAAAATTAAATGCAGACACACAGAAATAAGAGTTCAAAAACTAAAAAAAATGGGCAACTTAATTGTAGGGACAAAGTCTGGAGTTGAGTATTATATCCCAGAGTTCAATCTGGAAGATCATACCTCAACAGTAAGAGAAGAAAGATTAAGTACATGAGTCTGAACTGATGAAACAACACTCTGTGACTTGACTAAGATATTGTTGCTTTTCTTCTAAGCTTTGTTGTCCGGTTTTAAGGATTTTTATCCTGTCTTGAGCTGTCAATAGATTCATGTACCTACTATTTGAACAAAATACTAACCTTACATAGGCTTCAAGTTTTAAGGAAATATCCTTACCGGTTCAAAACTGCCTTTCTTGAAACCACCAGCTGAACTTGCTATTGAAAGTAGTTAGAGTACTTATGATATTGTGTGGTCAACAAAATGTTGGGGGAATTGAAGACAACTGTAGACAGCAGAGATAGTGTAATAAGAGAGTGGAATAGGGCAGAGGGTCAGACATGAGGTAAAATATATATATATATATATGAAAGTAGTAATGGAATTTTATGGATGATAACATACATGATTAAGCCACTATGCAGTTTACTCTAGAGGGGAAACCATATTTAATATGTTGTGATGATGCTCAGAGGAATGAATGTAAATTTAAAAAATAAAAAATTCAGAAAAAAAAAAACAAATACTAAAACTGTTACCAAAATTTAAAGAAAAAATTGTGTATTTGATGACCACAGTAAGCTATATAGCCCCAGTTAGGTACTATTTTATGGTATGTTCATTCTACTCACTGAGGTTTATGCCTAAAGTCAGACATGGGTTCTTGTGTATGTACATATCAGCTGTGCTTGCTATTGCAAATATTAAGACAAATTAAGTTCATTAGCAAATCAATTAAATGGGGGGAGGGGGAGGCATAGAAAGCAATCATGGATACAAGAGACAATGGGAGGAGGGTTGGACAGGGCAGAAGGTTAGGAATAGGGAATCAAGGATGGCAAAAAAAAAAAAGCAAAATATACAAGACATAAGAAATGGAAAATTGTTTGCTGATAACATGTATGTTGATATGCTTGATTGAGCCAACAGACAGTATATTTTGGATGGAAAATTCATTTTGTATACTGTAATAATGTACAGCATATTAATGTTAAAAAAAGAAAAATAAATTAATTAATAAAAAAAAATCCCAAAAGAGGTCCAGCCTGATAGCACTAGTGGTAGCTAACTGAGCTGCAATACTAGGAGCCACATGATAGACTGCACATTCAGATCCCTGAGTGGGCTTGAAAACATGATATTTATGTATTCACACACCCAAGATTCTGATGAGCTAGAAGGCTAGAGAAAGATCATGGTGTGATGATACCCTATCAAGGGGTGCTCTCTCTCTCACACCCACACACATTTTCTATCATGAGTAAAATAAACTTGGAAAAAAATGTCTTAAGTGCTATGGCATTTGTAATACTTCTAGGGACAGTATAGGAACAGGTGAGAAACAAAAGGTAAGAGAAAGGGAATTGAGGAAAAAATATTTAATAGACACCAAATTGAAAAGTTATCTGTTGAGGATAATGTATATGGTAATGTTTTTACTTGACTAATTAATATGCACCATATTCACACTGGGAAAAACCATGTCATACACTATAAGGATGTACAATGATTAAATGTACATTTAAAATTTTTGTTTAAAGAAACTGCAACTTAAGAAAGATAGAGAGCATAAACTGTCCATAATTTAAAAATTTATCCAACATCAAAATAAGCCAGGCAGAGCGGACAGTACTTTGACAGATAGAAGCTGCCCACAGCAGGCTGTAAGCCCAGGTGAGGGGGTGGGGAGTGGAAAGAGGTGATATTAGCAAACCCCTTTACTCCTGTGGCCTGCCTTCACCTGCCCTCTCTGGCTGGGCTCCTGGGGTCTCTTTCTCTCTGCCAATTCTCCCACAATTCTTCCCCGTGGCAGCTCTTCTGGCACCTGTGTTCATGGACACAAGAAGCAATGATCTCATTTATTACCATCACCCACAATGTACTAACAGATAAATATTGTGGGTCACTCAGTCCTGGTGAATTTTTTTTCACTTTTTTAATTTTAATTTTTTATATAAATTCAATCATATTATTTAGCTTACAAAGTGAACATTTCAGTATGTGTGTGAACATTTCTCCCCAGTCCAGTTGATCAGAGTATCTTCCACCAATAACACCACATCTCCCCATCCCATCAATGCTTTCTCTCTGCATCCCTCTTCCAAATGTTCTTCCTTAGGTCCCTTTTCTCCACACACTACACTTCTGGCACTAACCCCCATCTCTTGTGTTTGTACAACCTTAGGTCAATCAGTTTCAATTATAGAGTGCAGACATTCGATATATATTAAGTGGGGACATACAGTGTCTCTCCTTCATAACCTGGCTTGCTTCACTCAGCAGTAAATCTTCCATATTCTTCCACTTTTTGTCAAAAGCCAGGATTTTGTTGTTTTTTGGGGGTTTTTCTTTTGTTTTTTTGTTTTTTTGTTTTTTTGGCTGAATAGTATTCCATAGTGTGTATGTGCCACAGTTTTTCAATCCATTCATCCGTATGGGGGCATTTGGGTTGGTTCCATGTCTTAGCAATTGTGAATAGTGCTGCAATAAACATCGATGTGGAAGCATTTTTCCAATTAAGAATTCTTCTTACCGAGGAGTGGGATCGCTGGGTCATATGGTAGTTCAGTTCTATTTGTAGATTTTTGAGGAATCTCCAAATTGTTCTCCACAGTGACTGGACCAATTTACATTTTACTTTTACACTGCTGGTGGGAATGTAAATTAGTCCTGGTGAAGTTTGAGGGCACTGTAACTTTTTTGAGGCTAGAGACACAGTAAGGACAGTTTCTCTAATGGCAAAAAGGTGGCCTTGGGAAGTCCTGACTTTTGTATCCTTCAAATACAGGTTATTGACCTCAACATGGCTGCACTGTGTCTCAGAAAGTCCTGGAAACATTTCCCCTACAAGAGAGAAATGACTCTGAGCTCACCCACTCCTTAAACTCTGGGGAATCAAGGGAAACAGGTGGACCTAAACCTGGTCTATTTAGCTGTGACATGGAAATTCAAGATGTAGAAAGTGAATGCCCAGAGTGGACATCACAAGGTGGTAGCTTAGAAAAGACCATCATCAGAAAATCAGGCATCCTGCCTTATCTCAAAGAAGGATATCATCGTGGGCTCACAGGGACTCAGCCTTCTTTACGGCTGGGTCAGGCCCACAGACTATAAGCTTTTGTGTATGGCCATGTGCAAAAAGCTGATTTACCATTTGGTTTCATTTTCCACTCCCTTGGGAGAAGCATATTCATCTATCAAGACGTTCATATGAGGTGCAGAATAATCATGTAAGAACAGTTTAAGGTTTAGAAACTGAAACCTAGCTCATTCATTAGCCCAATGAACAGTGAAGTCACAGCCATAACATGAGATAAAACCCTGGTTAGGTTGTTATTAATATTTAACATAAACGGTTATGAAAATGTTCTAGATATCAAGACTCTGTGCTGCATTTGTGATATGAATAACAGGTCCTTGAATGCAAAACACAAATCCCTGGGTGAATGGACAGAATCCCAGGCAGGAGCTCCATTTCCCTGGTGCTTTCAATTCACCAAGCCAAGACCTAGCCTAGGTCATCCTGAAAGACCTGTGCCTGCACATGTGCCCAGCATTTCCTGGATCCTCCAGCTTGCTAAAGCCAGTTTCCCACTCTCAAAAGTGATGAAAGAAAAAAACAGAAAGAAAGAAGGAATGAAAGAAGAAAGAAAAAGAGAAAAAATAAAGAAGAAAGTGAAAGAAAGAATGAGAAAAAGGAAAGAGAAAAGAAGAAAGAAAGACAGCAATAAACTATTTAGGGTATATTTCTTTATTTTCTTCTATTTTCAACTGACAGGGAAGTTTGGAATGTTTGGAGAAATTAGCATGCCCTTTGGGGTGCCCTTTGTAGAGGTGAATCAGTTGAAAGGGGATGACCTGGGATGAGACACCATCAGCCACACAATCCAAATGGAGCAAATTCCAGGAAATGGAGAAATCATTAGAAAATTCTTATTCTCATGGATATTGGAGTAGCTTCTGAAAGATCCTGTTGATTGGGAGATATCCTATCAACATCCAAGTAAATAAAACCACTACATAAAGATGAAACCTTCTTATAAGAGGAGGCTTGGTCAGTAGTGAAGGCTCCTGGTCCAGTTGGTACCTAGTTACTTTGTTAGCTTATGATAGCTAATATCCATTGGTTAAGAGCAGCCAAAGAAATGGGAACAACATGCCTGAGGTCATTTAGACCTTGTGAACAGGAGATTGTCACCCTCCCAGGCCTGACAGTTAAGTTTGGAAACTGGGGGCAAAGTGGCTTAGCTGCAGCCTGAGAGCAAGGCAAGTGAGCATCAGACAGTCACCAGTGTGGGCCTGCTAGCCCCTGAGGAAGAAAGAAGCCAGCAGATTCTGGAGGGGGCTGGTTTGGGGGCCCTGTCAACAGACAAGGAAACCATCACTTCACTCAGAAATTGCAGGTGCAGATGGATGTCACAGAATAAAAACTGGGAGAGCAATGTTCCAGCAAGGAAACTGACTGTCTACTAGAGGGAAGATTAAAAAAAATGCATCCCAGTAACTCATTCATTCTGTAATTATTACCAAGAGTCTGCTATGTGCCAAAGACTGTGCACAGCTCCAGATGACTGTCATCTGTCGTGCAATAGGCACTTGACATGAATCAGAGTGTCTATGCAGTATGTCTCTGCAGCAAACACAACCATGAGTGCTTTCAATTTTCATCTCATAATGACACCAAAGGCTTATGGTCTGATCCTTATTTTACACATGGAGAAAAAGTGGGGCTCTGAAAAGTTTGCTAATTTGCCTGAGGTTATAAATATCATAGCTTTGGGGAATGAGATTCAGGCCACCTTGTTTAATGTGAGTTCTGGTTTTTTGACTTGACAATACCACTCTGCTCCATGAAAGCTAAGACCTCATAGTTATGGACAACCACTTTTATCTTGCAGTTTCCTACATAACACAAGAGTTGAAAAAATTAAATCTCCAAAGACTCAGTGCTAATTGTTTTTTACTTCATGTTAGAAATATTTCTTTTTAATTTGTTTCTTCCATGTGCAAGAGACAAAAAAATAGCACTCCCAACAGTGTCTTCATACCATGGTCTACCCCTAGCTTCAGCCAGCCCCAGATCATGTCCAAACACCCACTTGGCATGCTCAGGAAGTCTCCAGATATGAATCTGGACCCTTCAAAGGTGGGTTAGCCTCTCAGAATACTGCATTACCACTGTACCACCATCTGGTCCCAGTGTAAGGAATATTTCTAAAACACATCAACACATTTCTGAATTTTTAGTGGCTATCTGGTGAAGAGCTCTTTACTGACCCTCCAGATTCTTTTTTTCTGAAAAATGAATAAAAACACCTGAATTTCCTTTACAGATCTACAAGAAGCAATGGAGGAAGGAAGAAAGGAGGTTGAGCGTTCAGGTTCTTGAGTGGTCTTGGGACCACGTGCCTTATTGCCATGTGCTTATCGCCATATTTCTCAGTTTCCTCACCTGTAAAATGGTGATAATAATGACCCCTACTTCATGAAATTTTTGTTAAAATTAAGTGAACTAAAACATATCAAAGTACTTAGACCATCAGCTGTCACCCAAAGTTTCAATAAATGTTAGCTATGTCTATTATTCTACCTCCCTAACACATGTAGGGGTCCGCCAGTCTGGATTATTATTTTATCCTCTCACTCCTAGTGTTAAATGGGCTAAGCCTGACTCATAACAAAATATGGAGTTCCTCACACAATGTAGCAGCCAATAGAGTCATTGCAAGGATATTCCAAAGATAAGGACAAGCATTGATGCCCAAATGGAAAAGTTCCTTCTTTCTAAAAGGAAGGAAAAATATCCTTCATTCTTCAGATTTTGCAAAAACAATTTTCTTTTTAATTTTTCTTCTAACATGTATATCAGGTGGAAAAAGTGTGCCCATATGCCCACTTGCACTTTACCGCCCATAGCATGCACCATTTGATCCTTCATGTTTCAGTACCTGATCTGACACCCTCTGCATCCTCTCAACACACAATTCCAGGCCTCGCCACCACTGACAAACTCAAATTGACATACAGGTTGAAATCAATTGGTTTGCCTAGTGTGTAGCTTCTTTTCTTCTTTCTTATTTCAATGTTTTATGCTTCTGAATCCAAACTATTTGTAATAGTTCCTAAAAAGGGTTTAAAAACACCAATCCCACTGGAACATCTGATTCTAGATTCATGTTCTTCTGCATGGAGGCCATCCTAAGGCTAAGTTAATTGCAAGAGGGAAAAATATAATTAATTGCTCTGAATGAATCTTGGTTTCCAACATCCACCAGGTCCACAGATCTTAACGTTAATGAAGCAGTGATGTTTTTGCTACAAAATTTCCTGAGAACAGTGTGCTGAAATAATCTTACAAGACAAAAGGACTTTTTTGGGGGGTGTAAAATAATTCTACCTTTGGTGATGTGTGTATAGCAATGGCAAGTGGAAGGCAGCATCCTAGGCAAACACCTCCAGGAGGTTTAGATGATGTTCAGATCTGGTAATAAGAGGTAGCACCAAGTGGTATTTCTAGAGAAAGAAATATACTTCCCCTTCCTGAGACAAAATTTTTCATTGTGGTATTTTCTTATGATTTCTGACTCTGTCTTGTGAGCAAATACAGGATATACTTAGGAGTTATTTATTATAAATGAAGTAAGTGAAAATGCTCTGGAGAAGAAAGAAATATGACCACCAGGAAGAACCAGAAAATTGAGCTTTCAACAAATATACCTATGGCTGGTGTTTCATCTGCTTCTCCTTCTATTTTCTCTTCCTCAACTGCTACTTGAACTGACAAGAAGGTAATTAGATTCTGCTTTTTCAAGAAAAAGTGAGTTATTAATTTTAGTATTTAAGATTCTATAGTTCTCCTACCATTCCTGAAGATTCTGCTTTCACCTGTGGTGGGCAGTCGACCCTGCACTTTTTCCTGAACAAGACCCTCCCTGCCTTCTGTCACCCAGAAAGCAGTGGGGGGAGAAAGCAGGTTGGTCAAATCTCACAAAGAAAACCTGTGTCTCTGAATGAACTCCCCATTTGTAGATGGAGGCTCCTATACAGTTTAGTGACTCTTGTCCAAGGCACCCATCTCCAGCCCCAACATACACCTATAGACACACACTGAGGCCATGACCTGACCCAGCATCATTTATGTAAGAAACCTTGGGACCCAAATCTGCTAGAAACTGTATAGGGAAGGGTCCCTAATTCATTCCCTGAGGCATTGTTTTATTCACACTATACATATTTTCTGAGCACTTAATACTCTGCTCATTTTGAAGAGAAATGTTGGCTCTTCTTTGTTTTAGTTCATGTTTAATTTTTACTCTTCCTTTTTCTGTAAATTAATACACTAAATGCCATTTTTTCCTTAATAAAATGTTTCCCTGTTTTAAGACACCAAATGGAAGAGGTCAGTCATGGATCAGTTTACCAAATGCCTCAATGGAAACAGAATTTTAGAAGAATTCACAATGACTCAAGCAGCAGGACAATCTGGTTTATTTAAACAGTAGGACTTGGCCATATGGCAAGACCCTATCTGCCCTTCCTCTTTCAGGCAACCTTTTCACTCACTTTCTGAGATCTCTTGTTCTTCATGGTCTCTGGTACAGAATCAGACTCAGCCTACAGCTGTTTCTACCACCCAATAAGATATCTTAGAATTATTAATAGGAACCATGTTGTCATCCTGTATAATGCTGTACTCACTTAGTATTTTATTAACTGATTCTGGTTGTGTTGATGGTTGGTTCTGGGAACATTTTCACTATTAAACACAATTCTTGATCATAATGGCTGCTAAGACTTTAGGAAAGGTAGCAGCAGAACGGCAATTGCTTATGCCCTGATGGTGGGAGCGTCCAGCCTCAGTCTTCAGGTTGCCACAACCTTTACTCAGAAACAAGACTTTTGCTTTACCACATGTACATCAGAGCACATTTTAACTATAAATATTTTAAGATTTTTCAAAGGGGAGAAAGAGATTTCTAATAAACCAAACAATTCTACATAGGGACAGACTAATGTGAAAATAGCTTTCTGTTTATAAAGGCATTTCTACCACAATGTTCCATAAGTCCTTGCAAACATTACATTCTGGTTCTTTCCTAAGACGTTCCAAGTCAACATGTCTGATTCTTTCTGACCAGCATGAGTCCTGATATAATTAGGTTTTTATTTTGTTCACCTGTAGAGGTCTGAATATCTATTCGTGAGCCCAGTGACCCTTGTGTGGAGCAGGGACCGTCTAAAGTATCTTCATATCCTGGGCCACGCATGGCTGGGAGAATGCATTTAAGTGCTTAGATGGTCTCATCTGACTATTTTATTCATCATCCCTCACAGCCATGAGAATGTGTCATTTGTAAGCTGCTTCTCTGAAAATAAGTTTGCGAGCGCCTAACAGATATAAAAGCTTTTAATCCTGGTTTAAAACAAAGAGGTCAGGCAAGGCTTCATTTCCTTGCAGGTCACACACCCGAGAACTACTCTCAAGGCAGACTTGGATCCCTCGGCTTTGGGTGTCCAACACTGGCCCATTCTTCTGGGCTCTGCCATTCTCTGGAGGGATTTTTCTAAAGTCTTGGCTGTTTGCAAAGTGACTTTTGATTCACTGTCACTGGAATGCTACAGTCTAAAGGGTGAAATATTATGAACTCTTAGTCAAAATATATCTATGGAATACTTTTTAAAAATCAATTAAGAATTAACTAAAAATTTAATTAAAACTTGTGAAAAAATGCAAAGACTGTGTTTTATGACTTTCACCATGATTTCTAGGAAAAATTGTCCATTTTCTTATAACTTGATAGTTACCTTATTTCAAAGTATGGAAACTTAGAAGAGCTGAGGTCACAGGGTCATGATTTCTCAACAACAACAAAATCAACCAGCAGTCCTGTTTGGAGAATTAAACACCCATTTTCCTACTGCAGGATAACTCTTTATGTACTTCACCTGCTCAAAATAAAAGATTTTTTGGTCAACAGAACGTGAAATGTCGAGAGGCAGCATGTAAGTATAGAAGGAAAATGAAGGCCAGGAAACTGGGAACTCTGCAGGTGTTCTGACAATGATCCAACTTTTTAAAAGCAGTCTCTCTCCCTTTTAAAATCATGATAGAGCATGTGCACACATGAGAGAGCTAAAGAGAGGGAGAGAAGCAGCCTCTATTGGGCTGTCATTTCATGATCCCCTTTTAGTACTCTAGCTCCCAAGATCCTGAGCACATGCACACATACCTAGCCTATTTCCAGGCCAATTGGGCCAGTAACTTGACCCACAATTTACATATTTACAACTTTACAGTCAGTAAGCTACCAATTGCACCACACTGGCTGAACAAACAATTCACTTTTTAAAGAACATTCATTCAGCCCCTCTGAAGCCAGCAGACATCTAATTTTTCATTTAGGTTTCACTCAGGTCCTGTGTTCTACCAGATCCCATCCACATGACCCCTGTTTCATTGCCCTATCAGAAACCTTTTAGTTTTTCAGATCTCTTTTTCCTATCACAATTAATATATTCACCTGTGCATTGTCCATCCCTCTATACAGGCACATGAGCTCCATGCAAACAATGTCTAATACCATGTCCCAACACTGAGTGACAGACCTATCATATACTATATAAACTGAATATATTCAAGATATATTATGAGATTATATTGATATTAAGTTACTATATTCTAAATAATAATAATAATAGATATATAATATCTCAATATGTGCAATTCACTCACTTATTACATATATATGCACATCATATATATGTATATATATATATATATCATATATAAAAGATGAGTGAATGAATTTATATATATGTATATATATAAATATAAATATATATATTTGAGAATTTATATTTATATTTGAGAATCTTTATATATACATATATATATATATACACATATATATATATATATGTATATATAAAGACTGTTTTATTTTGCCAAGTGATAATGGCTTTCCATATAAGGTACTACACATTTTGCTATGTACATAATATATTTACATTAAGAGAAAACTGATTTATAGAAAAAATATTAAGTAAATACTAACCTAGGAGTTTCTTATACCTAAAGAATACTGTGGTGGTGTCTCTTACATGGTTAATATTCTGGAACCACAGGTCTATAGCTCCCTTCTTGGGAAACTGTCCACTGAGATCCCAACTGAGCCTCCTGCAAGTCTGCTGAGGCAAACACACTCCTTAGATTAAATATTAAAGAAAGTGGAGGAGGCAGAGGAAAAGCCTGAGGCATTAATCCTCCCTAAAGGCAACTTTCCTTTTAAAAAGCAATGGGCAGTCAAGTTTTGGATAATCTTGTAAATTGATTGCACCAATTGCTTAATGTGAATAAATTTGAAATTACATAAATTGGAAGGTATCTCTATACCATCCAGCCTCTTCTGTGTTGTGGGGCACTTTGGAGTGAATGATCTCAGTCTTTGTTCTAGTATCTGAACTGCAGGTAAGGCCCCATACCCTGGTCAACAGGAGTAGCTGGCATGTATTAAGTACTTAGATTAGTGAGGTTGTAATAACAAAGCCACACACACATCACATATTTATGCCAATGTGCAATTATTATAGGGGTTAAATAGGCCTAAAACTGACAATAGCCCTTTGGAGCAGTTGTAAGGTAGAAGTTAGTTAGGGAGAGCACCAAGAAAGCCATGATAGAAAGATGATGAGAATGTCATGCAAAGCCAGCTAGTTGGATTTAGCTTCTTGAGAAATCTAGTTTCTTTGGGGACCAGTTGGTGGCATGGTGGTTGAAGTGCTGGACACTCCCACACAGTTCAAGTCCTGGACCTGGTGGCTTGCTTTCTCAATTTCCCTCTCTCTCTGGTCAAATTAAAATAAATGAATGAATAAATAGAATTAAATAAATAATTCTTAAAAAAAAAAAAAAGAAATGTAGTTTCTTTATCTTTTATTGCCTGCCCCTGTGGGTAGACTCCAAATGAAACCAGCAATTGTAACATCCATAGCAGGTCATCATATGCAAAAACAATTAGAGTCAGGGACCAAGAACCAGACTGGAATCTAAAGCACTTGAGCACAATTATAACTATGAGATAAGTCCAAATGATGTAGAAATTCTTGTGACCGTTAACCAATAGTCTTTATGGTTCAAAGCTTTCAGATGAAGAGAGTTCCTAACCTTTGTATCCGCTCCAAAATTAGAAAAATCACTGAGCCCATGTAGCATGTGACACCCGCCACAGGGGAAACACACATAAGCCCATCCTGACCAAGATAAAAAACTCTTGCTTCAGTTCCTCTTCAGCAACTTGTTTTCCTGGGACCCTTCCCTGCCTGGAAGCTTTTTCTCCTAAACTCTTTATCTCTCTTAAACTCCACTTTACTATTTTCCCTCTATGTCTCTAATTCTTCATAAGTATGAGACAAGAACCTGGTCAACTTGTGGCTACAGATTCAGTACTGGTGTTGGGCCTGATAACCCCACTTTGCAACATCATTTGTTATTATTCTCCCCCTTTTTATAAATGAAAATATTGAGGCAGACTGAAGTTAATGTGCTGAGGATTTAAAAGCTAGAAAATGGTCAAGTTGGAATTTGAACACAGGCCAGGTACAAATAACCATTGCGTAATAAAGACCTGGAGTTAGCTAGCATGGTGCACAAGGTTAAATGTCTGAACAAGGTTGAGTGTGTTAAGACATCATCAGCTCTCAGCTTTGCAAACACCTCCTAAAATAACTCTGAGTATTTCCTTAGAAGATTGTGTCACTGGTGTTTTTAAATCTGTGTATACCCTTCTCCTATTGCTCTAAACAGTAGCAGCACAAGGGACGCCCCAGCTTCCTCTACACCTCCCTTCTAATTCCTCCAAGAGAAAAGGAATTATTGTTCTGAGTGGTCAGAATTCAGGAGTCTTCTCAGTTCATGTGTTCTGATACACTTGAGTATTTAATACACTTTAGTATTAAAATGCTCCCATATGTGACTGTCCTATTGTCTGTCTCCCTTAGACCAAGTTGATATCTCAAAGTCAGCCATCTTTGCTGCCTCATACTTTTAACTCCCCAACACACACACACACACACACACACACACACACACACAAACACTTTTCCTCAGTGTCCTGAAGCAAATACATCAGTTCAGGCTTGAAGTAGGAGAGCAGCCCTGAGTCACATGCCCTAACCCAACTCCCTTGAAGAGTCCCAGAATGATTCTTTCAGCCTGTGACTCACAACAAATTAGGGCTTTCCTTTCCATTGGTCATGTCCTCAGATTGTAAAATTCCCTTAGTGGAGTTAGATCCTCTTCAGTCAAGGAGGATCTAACCTGGCTGTGCCCCTAACTAAATGCTACCTGATAGTCCCTCGCTATCAGCTTTTACCTTTAACAATACTAGTGATCAAATGGAATGTAATGGAGTGAACATGTAGACAGAACTTTATTATTTCATTTTTTTAATCTTAAAAGAAGTAACTTAAAACAGGTCACCAAGCATAAATACCAGTAAAGTGGAGCAGTTTCTAAGTCAGAGTTTAAAACTAAAATATCTCCAGAGGAAAGTAAAGGGTATCAGGCTATAACCGGATAAATGATGCTTGGAAAGGTCAGGCTCACAGGTAGCACCTGAGCTCTCTGGTAATGAAGGCTGATGACTCCAGGATTCATGCATCCACTTGGGAGCCAACAATTGGGATTTAAAGGGGAAGAAAAACCCAGACAGGATAGAAAGAAACTTACCAAATTCTGATCCACAGCACCCTTTCAAATGTGTAGCTGTGAGTCCTGCTTCTTCAGAATGGAATAGGGTTCATGTAACTTTGGGTTAAGGGTCCCAGTTTGGGCATCCCTTTGAAAGAATGCAGAGTACCATGATTGGAAGGGGGTAATCTACTTTCTTCAGTTTCCAGGGGGTATTTGAAGAGGACAGGATAAATGAGGAACAGAGTTTGGATGAGATGTCCTCAATGCCTTTCTGTATCCTATACTTGGGGGAGGAGAGATCATAAGTTAAAAACACAGCTTCCATTATAGTACATAAGAACAGGTAGAGGCAGGCAATACTGGACGTATGTCATCACATGTGACTTCTATTAGGAAAACCCTGTCCAGCTTATCCAGAATGTACTAGACAGGTTCAGTTCTATTTTGGTTATTGTCTAACAACCAGCTAGGATGAGGGTGGAAGAAGGCTGACTTTTAGCAATTACCAATTTCTATTGTGTAAATATTCTCACCACAACTGACTTTATGCTACCAATATGATGTCACTGAATGCATAGTGGAGAAAAGGTGTGCACTCAGTTATCAGGACCTTGTGAAAGGAGGTCAAATAACCACTAGGCAGGCCCTGCCTTTGTTATCCTTAGATTGAGCAGCCTGTGGCCCTCCACCAGTGGCCTGGGTTGACACAGCATCTGCGAGCCCCACTCTGCTGTGATGTACCCTGCAGACTGATGTTCTCAGCACAATTAACTTCCATCTCTCCTGGCATCCCTGGAGGTATCTGTCTCTTCTTGAAATGTTTACAGATGAATTTGCAAGATACAGCTGCAGGCTTCCAACAGGTTAGTTTTAAATAAATCCATTTACGTGTGTTTAAAGTGCTTCTATTTTCCTAGACCCAATGATTACTGAAGGGAAATTTAGGCTGGGGTTTTTCTCTGTCTGACCTCACTTCCAACTAATTCCATGAATCTCCATCCTTATTACAGGCATGTCACCCCTGCTGGTCAGTGTGAGTGAGGTGTGAAAACACCCAGGCAGCTCTGAGGGCCAAGTGCTACTCTAGACACTGAACAAGTGCAGGTGATTTAAGGTTGGTTGGAAATGCTGAGCATACAGAGCCTTTTTCTCAAAAGTTGACTGAGAACTAAGTGATTTATGTGTTGTTGAAGTAGTGAGGAAGGAGGCCTTTTTGCCGAATTACCACTGGCATCTGGAGAACTAGTTGGGAGGATGTTGAAGACTCCACCCCAAATTAAGGAGAATGACAGAACAACAAAGAAAGTGTGACCTGCCTATCCCCAACATGTAGTTTATCAAGAACCTTTGAAAATTATATATTTATTGCTATTATAAGAGAGCATATGTAAATAGTAAGGAATCCAAACCGTTTCAAAGTGGGGCTCTAGCCTGTGCTTGAAGTCTCTTCATTTGCAGAACCCTCTCTGGCCATCCCTCCCACAGGGAAGATGTGTGTTCACCTCAGAGTCACTGCTATTCTTCCGTAGCATCTATCATCCAGAATTGCAATTAATGCTTCGGAGTGTTATTTATTGTTCTTGGATATAGTTCTGTTTTGTTTTACAATTTAAGCCTTTTTCTTTCACAAAAGTAAGATTTGTTTGTTATAGGAAATGTAGAAAATATAAAACTTTGAAAATGTATGTTTTCCTTCTATTTATTTATTGCTAAAGACTCAGAATAGTTAACTACACAGTTAACTAAGCTGACTACAATGACATCAACTCATTTTTTTTTCTTTTCATTTTATGAGAGGAGGCAGGTATGAGAGAGAAAGAGAAAACATCCTTGATAGGATTTGTCACACCACAATCACCTTTCCCTGGCCTTCGAGTTTTTCAGGGCATCTACACATAGGCCTGACATGTTTTTCAGGCTGACCCAGGATCCAAGCCATTGTTGCCATATGACTTCCAGCACTGCGGGTGGGGGGGGTGGGGCAACATTACCAGTGTGCCACAACAGCTGAGCCATGGAAATATATGTTTTTTGGGTTTTTTTTTTTTTTTTTTTTTTTTTTTTTTGAGAGGTTTTTCACTATAGGGCATGTGTGCTCACCAAACAGACAGAAAAAGACAGAGAGACAGAAAGCGAGAAATCACCCCCCCAGAGGGGATGGCCACACCGCAACCCCTTCTCCTCCATTCTCCTCTCGGGATCTTGGGCACGCATGCACATGCGCCCGGCGTGGGTTTTAAGCTACCAGGTCTGGGACGCGAACTACGGTCAACTACATGGGAGTCCAGCGACATAGCCATTACAGTAACTGCTGGTTCCCGGAAATATATGTTTTTGATATATGTGTCAGTGTGAGGCCCTGGGAAGGGCATAGACCTGGGGACCAGCAAACCTGGATGAACCTCAACCTCAGTGAACTATATCATCTCTTCGTCAAATAAGTGCAATACCATTTCAGAGGATTATCGTGCAGATTAAATATCATATTGCACCTGTGAGATGCTGAATACATTAACTTCACATTAGCTTCTGTTCCTCAAGCATTCATATCGCTCACCAGGTTGGGTGACCTTAGACTAGTGATAGTCGCATGATATGGTTAATTCTATGTGTCAACTTTATTGAGCCATGGGGTGTCCAGATATTTGCTCAAACAATATTCTGACTTTGTCTGAGAGAGTGTTTATAAATGAGATTAACATTTGAATCTGTAGAATGAGTCAAGAGGTTCTCTCTGTAACATGGGTGGGCCTTAACCAATGTGTTGAGGACCTAAATAGAATAAAAGGCTGAATAAGGAAGAAGTATTTCTCTCTGCCTGACTTTGATCTGGTATATAGGCCTTCTCCTGACTTCAGACAAAGACTTGAACTAGAATTTATGCAATTGGTTTTCATAGGTCTCCAGCTTGACAACTGCAAACCTTGGAACTTCTCAGCTTTTATAATCACATGTACCAATTTCCTGTAGTCTCTCTCTCTCTCTCTCTCCCTCTCTCTCCATACTCACACACACACACAGACATATATTTTAACCACTTATATTTTTTTCTGGTGAATCCAGACTAACTCACTAACATATCATACTTTCTGCGTCCAGCACAACCACATAAGGCACAAAGTTTTTGAATTGCTGAATGAATTAATAAGTGATTGAAAAAAATTTTTTTTAAAAACCTGCAATGTATGTTTTGAAGACAGAGCTGAGTAGACATGATCAAATTGAAGTAAAGAAATTTCTGAAAAGATAAATTGATGAGCAAGTTTCTCGAGCATAGGAATAAAGGGAGTAGGTGCTAGAACATAGAGTCCTGGGCTTGGGCAGAGTCACTGGGTGATGGGAGAGGGTAAAACATAGGCTAGGTCAATGTGACAGTCAAGGTTGATGTCACTGATATTTTGGAGCCTTGACAGAGTGTTGACATTGTAATTTAAGATTTAAAAGAATGATTGAGTTCTGAAACTATAGTGATGCTGGTTCCACAATATTGTAAAGGTACTTCATGTCACTGAGATAGCACTTTAAAATGGTTGGAATGGTAAATTTTGTGTTTGTATATTTTGCCATGATAATATGAAAGGAAGGATGAAAGAATGAATTAGAAGTCGGTACACTTTGAGAATTTTTAGACTGTGAACGAATTTAGGAACATCATGTCTTAATTATGGAAAATGAGAGAGTAACTGAGCATACCTTTAATGTTACATTTGCCTGTGAAAGAATGAGTTTTTTCTTCTGAGTGCTTCATTGTACTAACAAAGCAACCTCTGAGTGAAGCGTGAGGGTAGTACCCAACCGCTGATCGTACTGAAGATTTGGTCTGCCCAGGATGGATGGGAGGAAAGAAAACCTATCCTTTAGGTCTAATTCCTTTGGAAAACTCAAAGATCCCCTGGAAGAAAGCTCTCTCTGTGTTCATTTGGTCAGGAAATTTTCCAGGAAAGATCAGAACAGCACTTGGGTTTCAGGCACATTCACAGGATATATTTGGCAGCAGTCATTGCGAAAGCAGCCCTTCCTCCTCACCTTTCATCAATGCAAACCACACACAAATCGTGCACTTGTAGACTGTGCAGGGGTGACTCAGGACAGTGTTCTCCCAGCTGATTTCATTGTGTCATCCCAGTACCAAATATGACTCAGTGTGTGGAAGAATGACGGGACTGACATCAATTCAAGAGAAAAACTACTTAGCCTGGCACCAGGATAGCTTAGTCAGACATTAAACGACAAAAGATAACTCTTGATGAATGAGAAAATCTATTAGTGAAATGAGAGGGGGTGAACTCTAAATGTAAAGTATCAATCATCAAGCTCTAGGCTGAAAAACATAAGTAAAGTGCTGAGCATGATGGATTTTTCTGACCCAGAGTCACACTCCCTTGGGGACCAGCTTCCCTAGAATTTTTACTCCACATCCCTCGAGTTGAGGAAGCCTCTAGGTGTGAATAATTATTTATAGTCTTCCACTTGCACTACACTCAGCTCAACTAGACTTTGCCTCTCACAGACAAGTGGAGAGGAAAGTCCACCCCACAGCCCCTGTCCAAGTCCATCCAGTTTATCACTGGTGCCTTTTAAAGCTTTAATGTGAAGGCTCCTATGAAATAAAGCAACATGCCGGACGCTCCAATGCCCACGCAGACCTGCAACTGACCACACTAATACACACAGAGGGTAAGGGCTGGCCACATCCACCTCCTCTTGACGGCTTCTCTCTTGCTCTTGATGTGATCACAGTACTTGGCCTCAAATATGCAGGAAAATAGAGTAGTAAGGAACTTTGTTTAAAATAACAGTAATGGTTGCAGGTAAGCTTCTACTTGGGAAATCTGATCCTTTAAAGAATTGGTAGAAGAAAGGGAGACTGAACAGAGTAGGAAAGTGAGTCAGCAAGGTGAGAGTATGAAATCAAAAGATCCAGGAAGCCAGAGGATCTGGAAGCAAGTGTGGTAGTATGTGCAAAAAGCCACTGAGAGAAATGATGGTGAATTAGTGGGCATGAACCTCCATGATTCTCACCTATGACCTTGGAAGGCCCCTTAGGGTAGAGCAAAGTTCCACCTGAGAGCAGCTGGCAATGAGGGAAGCTAGGACATGGATTCTGTAAGATGCATAAAGTGACCAAGAATTTGCCTAGGGAGAGTTGAGGTAGAGGATACAGGGTGAAGTACAAGAGCACTAAAAAAAGTTAGTGGGAAAAATGGAATTAAACTATGAATTTAGGGGGCAACAGGTGGCGTGGTGGTTAAGACAGTAAATTTCCACATGGCTGACTGCAGTTCAAGTCCCAGACCTGGCAGTTTGCTTTCTCTCCCTCTCTCTCTCTCTTTCACTCTTGCTCTTGCTCTCCCTCTCTCTCACTGTTTCTATCTGAAGAGTGCATGTGCCCAGTGGCAAATTTTAAAAATAACAATAATAAATAAAATAAATTATAAAAAAAGAGTATGACTTAATTTGGTGTAAAAAAAATCCAAGCATAGTTTTCTCATAACACACATTGCCATGAACAAATTTTTGAAGATCCATCATAGAAGATGTTTTTAAGACATAAACCAGTTATTCATAGTTCAGTGCTGGTAGAGGTAGCTGTGGAAGGATAGGTTGAGGACATAGGAGGTCAGAGGATGCCAGTTCAATGAAACCTTGGAGAAGACACTTGACCTTGGGCCCCAGAGCCTGATGGAATTGCTGGGGAACAAGAGGAGCAGAAGTGGGGCAGCCCAGTGAATTGTGGGCCTGGTGGAGAAAGTCTTTCTTTCTCTCTCTCTCTTTTTTTCTCTCTCTCTCAGAATAAATAATCTTCAAAAAATAAAGAATTTAAAGGGAGGGGGCCAAGAAAGAGGATCTTAAGATCCTGGTAGCAGGAGTTAAAGGAAGCACAAAATGCTGGTTCTGTTCAACCGGAGGAAGGTATGGCCTCACCTAAGAAGGAATTTGGCTTTCTGGAAAGGAAACCCTCGTACACACAAAGATACACATAAGGACAAAATAGGCCCAAGTACGAAGAGTGCATTGGGATTGAAAGCTGAGAGTTCTCATTAAGAAAAAGACAGTAGGTACATATGAAGAAAAAGAAATCACAAGGGATTTTAAAGTGCTGAAAATGTCACAGACATCATAAAATCTAGAAAATAACTTTATTTTTAATTATTTAATTGCTCACACCCATAGTCTACGTCTTTAGCTGCATGTTCTCTGATTACATCTTCAAATTACAATTTTGCAATATTTTCTGTGGAGATAATAGTCTTTCTCCTAATGTGGTTCAGTAAAATTTGTTTGATTATTATAATTGCTATTGTTGCTGATGCTTAGAAAGAGTTCTTTCTTTGTATTTCAACATCTGAATGTCTTGTCATTTATTAAGACTGTGTCAGGGGCCAGTAGATGGTGTAGTGGTTACATCACTAGACTTCCACATGGCCAACTGCAGTTCAAGTCCTGGACCCAGGAACTTGAAACTCACATGGAGCCCATGTGTGTGCATGCCCAAAATCCCAAGAGGAGAATGGAAGACAAGAGATTACAATATGGCCATCTCCCTTGGGGGTTATTTCTTACCTTCTGTCACTCTGTCTCTGGCTCTCTCTCTCTCTCTGGCAAGCATGCACACACACACACACACACACACACACACACACCTGGATGAGTTTTAAGCCATTAGTCTGGAACTCAAACTGCAGTTGACCATGTGTGAGTCCAGCGATGTAACCATTATGCCATCTTCTGGTTCCAACTATCTCAGTACTTTATGACAAATCATCAGGTCATTACACACCTCCATAGATGAACTGGCTGGCCAGTGCAAGCTGAAGGGATAGCCAGAGCAATGGCAGGGATAACATCTATACCTGGTTAGTGGACAAGGTTAAACTATTAGGAAATTCATGATGTATTTTTTTATCTTTTTCTATGCAAAAATGTATCATGACTTTCCAGACAACCCAACACTTGCCTTTAGACTAAGGAACCAAAGACCTGCAGTAAACTTGCTAATCAGAAAGGCCACCCACTGGAGTATTAAGACCCTTAGCAGGACATCTGGACAGAGTATAGATTAAAACAGTCTCTGTCCCATACTAGCTTCTGGAAATTTCAAGCAATAACTTGCTATACCAAGCAATGACTTTGAACCACATTAAAATAGCTCTGCTATACAGAAACCCAGTGCATCCCCAGCTCAAGTGCCCCATTGCAGAATCCCAGAAATGCCTGCAGTCACTCTATAGTCTTCTATCCTGAGTAGACACTGGACCCATAGAAAGCTGATGTGAAAAGAAACAATAGAACAGATTGCAGTGCAGCTCTATTTTGTAAATGTGACACAACATATGATTCTATGAACGTGTGGCCAGGCACCTGGTAGGCTTCGGAGTCATGTGCTCTTATGGTGTCCTATGGGCAAAGCGTGGATGCCAGCGGAATGTGGACAAGTCCCAAAATCTACCACTGGTGTCCCCGTTTTGCCAAAGAACATGTTGTTTGGAAAAGTTGGGTAAGGCCCGACATCAGAGGAATTAAGCTGCTTTGAAACCTTATCCTGGTTAGGTGGAAATAAAGCATGGCTGTCATAAGTATTGGTGCCCTGGGGTTGCTGGAACAAAGTACTATAAACTGGATGGTTTAAAACAGAAACTTACTCTCTCACAGTTCTGCAAACCAGAAGTCTGAAATCAAGGTATCAATAGGACCACTCTCTCTCTCTCTCTGAAGGCTCTAGGGAAGAATACTTCCTAGCTTCTGCTGGCTGCCAGTGATCTTGGTGCTCCCAGACTTGTGACAGCATCATTTCAGTCTCTACTCCATCATCTCATGGCCTTCTTCCCTGTGCATTTCCGTATTCAATTCTCCCTTATCTCATGAGAAACGCTAGTCATTGCATTTAGGGCCTACTCTAAACCAGTATGGCCATATCTTACCTTGACTATATCTACAAAGACCTTATCGCTACAGAAAGTCACACACATAGGTACCAGGGGTAATTCTTCAACATACTTCTTAGAGTACACAATTCGGTTCATATAATCCAAATGCAGCCTGAAATAATTTGTACTGCATAAATATCCTGCCAATCAGAAGGGATAGTTCCTGGTCAGCTTAGGTGACCTGAGGTGTCTTCTTCCAAATATGTAAGTAAGTAGAGTGCTATAAATCTTGGTATGCATAAAGGGTCTGAAAACACAATCACGCTATTTGCTTTTCTTTTTATCTCAGAACACAGCATGAACAAATGGAGTAGATGATCCAAGATGGCACCTCGGACTTATATGAGTAAAGCACAGCTTGAGACTTCCTAAGAGAGCAAACCTGGACACTCCCCAACGAAGGTAGAGGCCCCTGGTTTTCTCTGGCAGAGACTCCAAGTTCTTGTACATTGGGCCCTTTACACTCTTTAATCCCAGTGTTGAGTCTAGGGATATAGAGAAGCATATGCAGCAGAAATGCAGCTCCTGCCTTTTATATATGAAATAAGTACACCCTTTTCTGAATAAGCATAAGCTTATTTTTTGCAGACCAAGGTTAGCAGAGGCTACAGATGTGAAAAGGAGTAAAAAGTGAGAGCGAAGAGAATTGCTGAAGCTTGTAGCTCCTGCAAAGCTCTGTGCATTCACAGCATTAAAATTAAATTAATTGGCTACTTGAAAAATCAAAGGTGAATGTAGAAATCAACTCATTGATTGTATTTCTGCACATAATTGTCATGTTCAGATTGTGGCAGTAGGAGGGCAGGACAAGAAATGCACTTCTTGAGAAATTAAGTGGTTTGTTGAAGTCTTAAGAAGATCGCGGCATTATCCTGCAGAATAAAATCCATATCGAAGGGAGCAAGACAAAATAAAAAATCCCTGCTTTCTTTGTGCCCAGAATGAACTGAGAAAGTGCCAGGCACATGGTGCCCCAACTGGTCTGAATAAAATCAATTTTGTTATTTTTCGTTCTGCAAACGAATTAGGCTGGGCAAAATACGTGCCTCTATTTTTCAATTCAGAATTTTGCTTTTTAAATAATTCCAGGCTCATGCTTTACCAGTTCCTTCCTTCAGTCCCGTAATAATTAATTTTGTCTTCTGAGGCTGACAAAAGAGGCTTTGAAATTTGGTGGGAAAAATCTTGTAACATTTTAAAATTGGTTTTTAGGGAATGACTTCCATGCTTTTATTGAGGATAGAAGAAAGCCCAGGAACCAGGAGCAGTTTCAGGGAAGAGGAGCATTGACAATCCCAGTTGTCCTGAGGGAGCCACGGGCCCTTGTCCCATCTCTTGACACGTGATCACTCCAGAGGTCACCTTGCCAGGCTTGTCCAGATTTTGCTGAATAGTTGTGAGTTCCTTTTCTTTTTCTTTTTTCTATCCACCTTCCTTCTGAAGACAGGCTTTGGGACAAGGATTCAATTGCCCAGTCAGACAGGATCCTGCTAAAATTTGCATTTAAGGCAAGTTCTGCCCCAGATTCCTAGAACTGCTTAAGTCTTTGGTAGTTTGTATGTCAGAGTCCTAGTTGGAAATAGACCCAGCACTCCAAGGAGTCATTAAGGAGAGTCAAATGTCCATAAGCACAGCCATGGGCAGGCTTGAGGGAATTCAATGGGGATAGGAAGCTTCAGGACTGGCTACATGCAGAACCTTTCCCAGCCCTCAGCCTAAAGGGGCCAAGAAGGAACAATTAACATAACCAGGTGAGATAAGCAGAGGGGCTGCCTGCAGCTGTAGCTTTGAGTAACAGAGAGCTGCCACTGCTCACTTAGGCTCAAAAAGGAGGGAGGCAGGGGAAGAGGGAGCCCCAGGCTCCTTCAAGTTCTCCCACCTGAACACTGGAAGCCAGAGTGCCTGACTGCTGTAGTCGCTCCAGGTTAGGCTCCCAAAGCACAGAATAGGGTAGAAGAAGGGGCAGTGAAGGTACAGGAACAAACAGGCAATCTTTGTCCCAAGGGCACTCAGACAAGCCCTACAATAAGGTTCCAGAAGCTGAGCAGGAAAAGGAGCTTCTAGCATCCCCCAGCATGTCAGCTGCCCCTCTCAGTTGTTTCTCTTTCAGCCTCACAAAGGGAAAAATGCTCTTGGATATTTGGACATATTTGTGCCCAAATGTCTAAACAGAAATAGACTAGCTTTTTCTCTGCACTCACCAGTATGTGCTTGACATTTTCCAACAATCTGTTTATTTAGAAATGTCAATAAATTAGTGGGTAATTCTAACTGTTTTTGCTGGGCTGCCCTTTCCTTCAGCTGTGATAAGCTATCTTTCACTGTTAGTTGCTGGTTTCCTCTTGGATCAGAGCTCTTCAATAAAAAATTGTCTCATGTCTTCTTCCAACTGATCATAGAGAAGTGTGCATGCACCCAACCACCCTGCCCTAGGCACTAGGGACAGAGGAACAATACACAGCCCTACCCCACAGGGAGCCATGGAAAGAATGGAGCAGGAGGGGAATCACATACTAGTCAGTGAGTGACACAAGAGTGATTTAAAATGAAAAGTTCTGTAAGAGGAAAGCAGGAGTAATTCAATGTACTAAAGGACAGATACTATGTGGCCCTCACCCATCAAAGGGGTCAAAGAAGATTTGTCAGCACTATGAGATTGAGCTCAACTCTGAAAGTCAACTGGGAATTGCTCAGAGAAAAGAGAAGGAAATGAGTTCCCAGAAGCTGGAGCAGTCTGTAAAAAGGCCTGAACTAGGCAAAAGAATGTGCAAGGGACTGGAAATAACTTCAGAGAGGCCGTCCCATGATTAGTGCGGAAGGGGTGAAGAAGTGGCAAGGTAGGCAGAAGAGAGCCCTGTAAGTATCTTTCTTTTATCTTCAGGGTAATAGGATGCCCTCAGGATCACAAGTTTGTGGTGGTGTGATCAATGAACTAGTTCAGGAGAGAAGACAGTATCAGTGTTAGCAGGAAGGAAGAGGAGCCAGGCTGGAGGAGGCAGTTAGGAGGAGCCAGGTTAGAAGAGGCAGGTGGGATGTGCCTTGTGGGAGGAGCCAAGTTTTCAAGCAAGAGAGGGTGGGCTGATTTGGGCAGGAGTATGATATGCATGAGGGAGGTGGGTGAGGATCAAGAGGAACTAGACATGTCTTCAGAAAGCATCTCACCTGCACAGAACACACACAGTGCCTGCTCTTCCTTTCTGTGGACCTTATTGCAGATTGCATTCTCAGGCCACTTGAGGTCTTGCTTCTCCATCTCACCCATTCCACAACCACAAATACCCTACAACCATGCAGAGGTTCAGATCTACAGAGACCTAGAGCCTGGAGACTTCTCCTACGGGCAGTAATCTCTCCCCAGGGCCATCCTGGCATAAGACACACAGTAGGCCTGTGGTCCATGCCTGCAAAGTGGGAGAGAGGCAGTCATTACCCACTTCTACATCAAGGAGCTTCCCAGACCCCTGTGTCACTCAAGTATATGGATCTAGAAGTCTTGGCCTTTGCTTCTAGTCTTGCCCGGCATTCCACATGTAGAGCAATTATTTAGATGAAAATCTAAAAGTACATTTTCTAGAACATGAGGCTTCCTGAAGCAGGCAAGACTCCATCTTGGAGGAGTGTCTCCATTAGAAACTGTTAAATTCCTATGACTAATAACTCAGGGCTGATAGCTGTCTAAGGTTTCTGCACTCTGGCAAACTTACTGCCCCTCCCTGGAGCTACAGGGTAACCTGAAAACCTTGGGTGGATTAGTACCTTAAATAGATTAATACTTTGAATAGATTGGTACCTTGAACAGATTAGACTTCTGCTTCTCTGACTCCTCCCTTTGACACTGTGTAGGGCGGGATCTGAGCCTAATCCCCACCCTGAGACCTCCTGTTCCCCAACTCCCCCATAAAAGACCATGTCCAACTTTCAGTCGGGGCCAGAGAATTTATAGTGCTAATTCCTCCGTACCCACTGGCACAATAAAGTTCTCCTAATCTCTCCAAGTGCTACTTTCCATTTCTCAGTGTCTGGTTTTCTGAAACATTCCCACAGGGAGCAGCAGCAACAAAGCTAGACATCTATTTTCTTTCCAGAGACCCTGTGCTGACTGCTGAGGCAAGAAGGAGCGGCATCTCTCGGGGTGGAAAAAGAGGCCTCAGAAAAGTCTCCCATCCTGGCATGGAGTAGAAACGTCACCTGACATCGGGGAGTCCTGTTGTTGTTGACTGCAGGGACCTTGACATCAATGAGAACAACCTGTCTCATATGAACATTTGCAAAAATGCACAGAGAATTGTTTTAGTTTTATTGTAGCCCTAGGTTATTTTTCCCATCGTTGTCCTTGTTTGTGCTCCTGCCACTGATTTATGAAGAAGGTGCATGCTCTGAGCCTCTGATTCTGGATGGGAAATAAGAGTATGAAGACATGGATCTTCATTCAAGGAAGAATCCAGGGCTGGAGTGCTGGAAGGCAGTCTGGGCCATGGGTAGCCAACAACATATGCATGGGTCAGACATTTCAACTGTGGTTGTTATACTTTCTTGCACAGTGGGATGTATGGCTCTTTGTAGGGACAAGCATTTCTAAAGCTGCTATTGTGTCTTACATTTGGAAAACAAACTAATTACAATGGGATTGGCATAAGCAGCACACATTGAAGGTGGAAACTGAAGGGGAGGAGAATGGGTCCCTGTTGATTTCTAAATGCCCCCACCCAGAAGCCATTATCCCCCAGGTGATACATCTAGAGGGTCATTTCTTTAGAAGGCTTGCTATCTCTAGGAATCCTCTTTTCAAATATTGCCCTGGTCTTAGCCACAAAGGCAGAGCCTGGGAGCCATTCTGGCTACCCTGTCATCACTGTCAAGCTCTACAGAGTCTACCCGAAATATCTCATTTTGGGCCCCATATTTGGATTCTCATGTAGCCCTGATTTTACTTCTCTGTTTTCTTTTTTTTTTCCTTTTCCTAAGGCTCATTTTCCAAATGTTCATCCAGAGACCTTTGAAAACACAGATCTAATCACATCAGCCCCTAAGAGCTTCATGTATTTCCTGTCAGCCCAGAGCTCCCATCTGAGCCCTTAAGAGGCATCCATGGCTCTGTAATCTGCTTCCTGCTCAGTTACCTTAGCCCCAATTCTTGCCCATGACCCCCTCCTCCCTTCTATCATCTCTTCTTCATTTTCCCACCTGGCCACAGATGAACTTGGCTCTCTTTTTGTACAGCCAGAGAGTTATTCTCCTTGCAGATCCACTCAGTGGTGCCCATCTCACTCTTCATCCCTAACTTCCTGACTTCATCCCTGATGGACACCAGCACCCTTCCTCGCCACGCATCACTTGGACATTGTCCTTCCTTGCTGGCACTGGAAGACATGCCGGGCTGGACCTCAATACCAGTCACCCTTCATGTCCTTCACAAAGGTTCATGTTATTAGGGAAAGAACGTTGTCTTATTTATTTTTATACTCAAGAGCCTGTGGTAGGCAGTTAGCCATGAGCGGGCAGCCCTAAGAGAAGAGCAAAAGGCTCACCTAGCCCCGGGCGCCTGGAGGGCCAGGCAATTCGCCATCTTCCTTCCTTGGGGCCTGAGGGAAGCATACAGGGATGATTCGTGGATTTTTCTCTTATCAAAAAGACCCAAGCTGGGAACCAGCAGTTAGCGTAATGGCTATGTCGCTGGACTCCCATGTAGTCGACCGCGGTTCGCGTCCCAGACCCGGTGGCTTAGAACTCACGCCGGGCGCATGTGCGTGTGTGCCCAAGATCCCGAGAGGAGAATGGAGAAGAAGGGATTGCAGCGTGACCATCCCCCCGGGGGGTGATTTCTTGCTTTCTATCTCTCTGTCTCTCTCTGTCTGTCTGGCAAGCACACGTGCCCTATACCGAAAACCTCTCCAAAAAAAAAAAAGACCCAAGCGAGAATTTTGGTCAACACCCTAATCCCCAAGTAAGTGTTTTGGTCAATGCCCTAATTCCCACTAGGACGATGAATTAATTAGGCAGTCTAATCAACCGGGCTCACACTGGGCATGAACAATAAGGTAATTAAATTCCTCATTCCTTACCTGTGAGAGAAGTACGCAAGCGCAGGAGAAAACGTGCAAATTCAAATTCAAAGGAAGGATATAGGTGGTATGACAGACCTCCCTCCCACCAATAAATATTCATGATCACCTCTAGTAATAAAAGTAACAATTAACCAGTATCAAGCACAGTTGCCACCTGGCAATCTGCCTGCCCAAGAGCCTTTTGGATGTACTTTCCTTTCTTTCCTATTAAACCTTCTTTTCTACCTACTTAATTTGTGGTTGCGGTTTCATTTTGCCCCTAGGGACAGATCTCTAATTTTAGTGATCTGGACCCAAAGAACCAAGGACATCACAACACAGCTCGACTTTCTCCCATCCATTAACAGGCATTGTTCAGCTGTTTCCATTGTACAGATAACAAACCTTTACTGTTTGTTTGTTGAAGATTATTTATTTCTTCCATGAGTAAGAAAGGCAGAGAAAGTGTATGGGAGTGACAGTATTCCCAACAGGATGGTAACACAATGATCCACCACCAGTCTTCAGCCAGCCCCAAATTGTGGGCAAGCACATGCTTCATACACCCAGGGAAGTCTCTGGATTTGAACTAGGAAACTTCCCATGTGGGATTGCCTTACAGAATAGCATGTTTTACTGCCATGTCACCATTGGCCACTGAGAAAACCTTTTGTAGAGAGAATGACCTGGTAAAGATTAAAAAGGCTCAGTCAGTGGCAGAGGTAGGACTTGACCAGTTCTTTTGACTGAAATGCTCTGTCTGCAATACTAGAGCTGCCCGTCTAACCCCTTCCTTAGTACTTTCATGGTTATGAAAAAGTACTGACACCTGGAGAAATCCCAGGATCTCTGGATGCCAAGTTTACAATTCACCCTTGCCTGGATTCCCCTTGGCTATGCCCAAGGACAGTCCTGATCAGAAAGTTTTGCTAAGAAACTTGTGCACATTGATAAATGTGATAGTTTGCAAAAGCTGCCTTTGCCCATGTAAATTTCTAAGGTGACAACATATAGTTACGTTTCATAACTTCATTTGACAACAGAGGCACACAGCTTCTCTAAGTCCCCACACTCTCCTTGAGGATTTTGAGACTAAAAAAGACTACCCAAAGCCAGAATCACAGTTAATAACTGTCAATGTTTAGCAGGTTAGTAGATTGACTCACATCTCAGGACCAGGATCTAAGCCTAAACCATTGTATTAGATTATGCTGGTTCACCCAAAAGATATGTTCAAGGCCTAATCCCTCATATTTGTAAATATGACCTTGTTTGGAAATAGGGTCTTACAGATGTAATCAAGTTAAGACGAGATCATATTGAATTAGGCCAAGCTTTCATCTAATGACTGGTTTCCTTATGAGGAGAAAACAATTTGACATACACAGAGACCCACAGAGATAATGCCATGTGATGATTGCAATGATGCATCTACAACTCCAAGGATTGTAGGCAATTATCAGAAACTAGGTTGGAGGCATGGAATAGATTTTTTCCTAAAAGCCTACAAAAAGGAACTCACCCTAAAGATACCTTGATTTTGGACTTCTGTCCTCTATAACTTAAGAGAGTAAACTTCTGTTGCTTTTAGCTACTCAGTTTGTGCTATTTAGTTATGGCATCCTGAAGAAACTGATACTCCATCTTTTATGTCAGACAAGGAAAGATAAGCAATGGAAGGGCTGTCTAGGTTCTACTTTCTAGGGAGAAAAGGATACCATCCTGCAGATAGCCATTTTTCTTCTATTGAGTATTGAGAAGATCAAAGATCTAGTTTTAGTTGGATATATAGAGATAACCACAACTGTGCAGACACCTTGATGTGGATTTACTAATGACATAAACCTTTCTAGATATTAGAGTACTTCTTAGGGCTCATAAGGACTTTCGGAACACCTGAATCTGTTCTGCATTTTGATATAAAGTTTGGGGTGTTTGCAATGAATACAAGAAGATTTGTATTCATCAGAATGTTCACAAGCAGACTTCCCTGCAGACATTTCAACTGGCCTAACTCATCACTTGTTCAGTAGGGCAGGATATTTCATGCTAAAAGAGGTAGGCTCCTGGAAGGCCCCACTTTCAAAGTGAAACTAAGCCCCCAGTCCCCTGTGGAGCCTAAATGTATCAGGCTATTTATATCTTATATTCCTGCTGGGAAAATCTACTCTGAATGCTGAAACCCAGAGTCACTGGCCAAAGAGAACAGTTTTTAATTCGAAGCACTCTGGAGTTGTGATCAGCGGCAGCCTGGTTACACCAGCGTGAAGTCTTCTGCCTCCTCCACTCTTTTGTGATATCTCTCTATCTCTAGGCAGAGAGAAAGCTGACAAGCAAGTGGTTTTTTTTTTATTGATAGCTGGAATTTGGTGCTAATAGCCCAAGTGCTCTGCAATCATGCACAATTGTATAGTGCTATGATAGAAAATGGGGATGAAGCTAAGGCCAAAATACTGCTGTGTTCAAAGTGAGTTGGGTTGTACTTGAAGAAGTCTCCCCACAGAAATTTATTATGTAACTTATTATTTGGCTGTGGGGTAGGGCATGACCCCATAGGCCCACAAGAAGGTGTCATGAAGTCCCTGAGCAAATCCTGGATCTTGTGACTTCGAAAGGAATAAATGCCCTTAGGGTAGGGGCACCTGATTTCAGAAAAAGCAACCATAAAGAGGAACAATATATGTTTTACAGTCTATTCTAGAAAGATTATCTGGACATGTGTTGTAATGCTCAAAAAATGAAAGTAAAGACTTTAGTCTCAAAAATGTGGAACTGAGGCCAGCAGGTTGTGGGGTGGTTAAGGCACTGGACACTCCCACATGGCTGACCACGCTTCGAATACTGGACCTGGTGGCTTGCTTTCTCACTTTCCCTCTCTCTGTGTGTGCCTCTCTCTGGTCAAATCAAAATAAATGAACAAATAAATGAAATTAAATGAATAATTCTTTTATTAAAAAATGGAAAAAATGTGGAACAAAATAAGACACTTAAAACTAAAAATTTGTGAGGTTTGTGACACTTATTTTCCACTGACACTTATTTTCCACTTACCCCGTGAGAGCCACTCTCCAGTTTATCCATTTTTCCCTGTCCCTCTGTATAGTTTGATACAACCTGATGTCTCTGAACCCTAGCTGGCCTTACCCAAAAGGGTGGGGGCAGCTGGGAATCCAAGAGAGAAAAGGAGGGAGGTCAGAGTACCGAGTCCACTGCCTCATTCCCTGCATGGTCACCTTAAGTTGGCCACATCCCTCAGCCAAATGTGCTGCTCCACTTATGGTGATTGTCCTTCTGCTCTCTCCTCTAGCTTCTAGCCAGGGTTCTTGGCCCTCACGTCTCAGAGAAGCTCAGCCACACTAACACCAGGATTCCACTCTTAGTCCTCTGGTTTCCTTTTTACATTGCTTCTTCATCAAATCCTCTCTCCCAAGCTGCCCTCAGGTGAGTGGGTCACTGCTTTCTGAAGGGTCTGTACAAATAAGCTTCTCACTATCATTATTGTTGATCTTTCCACTTAAGTACCAATGATACCATGATTTTGTTGTGGCTCTTTTAAGAAGATGTATTGTTATGGAAGTACCCTCTGACTGTTATGCTAGATAACACGCTAGTTCTCTATCGATCCTACTGAGGTTTGTTTTTCTGTTTTTATTCTAGACATCTGTATACTCCATCCTAAATCATTTCTTAACTTTCAACAGGATCCTGTCTAAAAAATGTCAAGTTAGGAAGACTTCATAAAGAGATTAGAATGGAAGTTCTAAGGCACCACATGACAGTAGAGCAACTCTAAGAGCTTTTGGAGAGGTTCAGATTTTGGAGAGGCTTGGCCAAAAGGAAGGAGTAAAGAGAACTTGTGTGTGACTTGAAGTCAGAGAAGTGGGTCACTTAAAATGGGAGTCATATGAAATGACTGGTTGTTTTTTAAAGATTCCAAAGCAAAGTAATCCTGTGCAAAAAGCGAAAAAGTAAAAGATGAAAGAATTATACAATCTGGAAAGAGACCAAAGTATTTTCAATTCGATTATCACACAGTGTGTGCATGCTTTAAGAAACCATACTGAACCCCATAAAGATGTACAATTATTATATGTAAACCAGAAATTATAATAAAAATTAAAAATTTTGTATGCAGCATATGA
The DNA here is from genome assembly GCA_026018925.1 of Tupaia tana. Lineage (NCBI taxonomy): Eukaryota > Metazoa > Chordata > Mammalia > Scandentia > Tupaiidae > Tupaia > Tupaia tana. The sequence goes on along the minus strand of JAKSZU010000010.1, from coordinate 42,132,888 downwards.
TCATATATTCATTCATTGAACAAATACCCACTGAGTCTAGCAATGTTCTGGATGCTGGATTGCAATGAATCAAACCAGCCCCTGATATGCATACAGTCCATTGGTGGCATCAAGTAAGTATGTGACAGCTCCAACAGGCTCCAAAGAGGAAGAACCGATGAGATATATAACTTTGAGGGAATATTCCGTGACAAGATTAGGGAATACTTGCTGAAGGAAGCAGTTTTTGATCTGAGAACTGTTGGATTGTAGGAGTTTACCAGGAAGAAAAGCAGAGGAGCAGAGGGGTACCAGACAGAAGGAATGACAGCACCAAGGATAGAGTGGCCAGAGACATGGGGCAAATTGATGTGGGGCTGGTGGGGTGGTGTGGGGCAACTTGGAGTGAATTAGCAGGGAAGGGTATGCTAGAGAATTCTGCCTTTGTCTCCAGTACAAGGAAAGTCACTGAAAGGCCTTAGTTCCTCAGGGACAAACACAATTTTCATTCTCATGAGATCATGCTGGCTAAGACCAAAGCATAAACGGTGAGTCCTTAAAGAGGCTATTAGTGAAAGATATGAGAGGTGATGGAAACTGGATACAGGAAAGGCACACATGTGCCAAAAAGCAAGTGCAGTATCTTTGATTCGATTATCAAAGGTATAAGAAGTAGTGGAAAACATGCATGCACATACTCTAAGTACACGTGTACATGTGTACATGTATGCACGGTATGTGTGCACACACTATGCATGTGTGCATATGCACACAAACATATACACTTGCACGTATGCACATGCAAATGCATGCACACATGCTAACAGCAAAAGTGATGTCATGGATCATGTATGGCTCTCATTTTCCTTAATTTAGACAGCTCTTATGATATCTGCCAGGAAAAAGTAGTAGCATAAAACTATGTTGAGCATATTGACAAAGGTCTGGGATAGAAATGGGCTCCGGATCACTCTCCAGCCATTCAGAAGAGACTGCTTTTGACTCTTCTTCTTGACAAGTCTGAGAAATATTCCATCAACATTGCATATCTTGCTTCCTGAGTTATTATTCGCTTGATCAGATTTTTCTAGAATGAGTAAACTTTTCTATTATAGCCCACATTCCCAGATGGAAAATTGCAGTGATTTGGCCTTGTCATTTGTGTTTTAACCTTCATTATGTCAAATATGTCTTTGCCATAGAAATTTAATAATTTGAGGGCCAGCCAGTGGCCTGGTGGTTAAGGTAGCTGGATCCCACAGGGCTAAGCATGGTTCAAACCTGAACCCAGTTGCTTGAAAAACACCCTAGACACATGTGCCTGTGTGTGCCACAAATCCCAAAAGAATTGGGTGAGAAGGGATTGTAGTGTGACCACGTACCATGAGTGGTGATTTCTCACCTTTGCTCCTCTCTCTCTGCCTGTCTCTGGAGAGTGATTGTACCCGCTAACAAAAGTTTTTTGTTTGGTTTGGTTCACATTTTATTGATTCACAAAAGGTACTAAGCTAAATACTTTCAATGATAAGTAGAATTGATATAAACATACCTATGAACATGTCTGACTTTAGGCATAAAACTCAGTGAGTAGGGGACCAGCAGTTAGCGTAATGGCTATGTCGCTGGACTCCCACGTAGTCGACCGCGGTTCGAGTCCCGGACCCGGCGGCTTGAACTCACGCCGGGCGCGTGTGCGTGCGTGCCCAAGATCCCGAGAGGAGAATGGAGAAGGGATTGCGGCGTGGCCATCCTCCCTGGGGGGTGATTTCCTGCTTTCTGTCTCTCTGTCTCTCTCTGTCTGTCTGGCGAGCGCACGCGCCCTATAGCAAAAATCTCTCAAAAAAAAAAAAAAAAAAAACTCAGTGAGTAGAATGAACATATTATAAAGTAGCACCTAGCTGAGGCTATATAGCTTACCAAGGTCTTTAAATAGGTATGTTTTTATTTTTTGTTTGTTTTTATGTATTTATTTTTTTTAATTTCAAGAAAAGCAGTTTTAGCTTTAATAAATCAAATTTAAAAATGTTAAGAAAAATTTACTCAAGACTTCAAGACAGAAAGAAGTTTGGAATTTTGTTCAAACAATAAGTAAATACTAAAAATTAAAAAAAAAACAGATAAGGACAAGGCTTATATCTAGTAACAAATGCACTGTAATTTTCTTCTAAAACTTACTTTCTCTCTCCATTCCCTCTTTCAAACTAACTTATTTCAAAAAAAAAGAAATAAAAAAAATGCTCACAAATGTTTTCCAATTCCAGGAGGGTCAGGAAGGGAGAACAGTTTATGTTTAAATTTAAAAAAAAAAAATTTAATTTAACAAATTGCTGAATCTATCAACAGCTCAAAAGAAAACAAAAATCCTTAAATCTGGAAGACAATAACTTCAACCCAGTGATGGATCCATATCCCCCATAAGTAAAAAGCTAGAAATACTCAGTATGAAAGTATGCTTTGCAGGATTTTTAATCATCTTAACCTAAAGATGCAGGTGGATTTTAAGAAAAGTATGAACAATTTTGTTTTAAGTCTGAAATATGATTACATTAAAACGCAAAATTAAGGGAAAAAATTTTTCTTATTCTGCTATATTGTGGGAACAAGCCAATTCTTTTTCCATAAAACTGAAAATTCTGTTTGGCTGATTCACAGAGGACACAAGGTTCTAAGTTAGAGTGTTAGTGAGTCCTAAATAATTAGTCTTCTATCTTAAAAGAATAAATTAAAAAGAACTTGCCGAGTTTCTCTTTTTTTTTCCCCAAGAGAAAAGCAAAAGTAGTTTGTCCTGTGCCCTGAGGAAAATAGAATTTGCTGCATTGAGATGTGATCCAGCCGTCTGCACTCTCAGGGGTCTGGCCTGAGACACATAAGTTCTGGAGAACCCGAAGGGTTTTCTGTTAGTGGGAGCTGTTTGGAAGGAAATTAAGCAGAGCATCATAATGGGACCTCCATAATATAACCCTCAGACATGAAACCAAAGGACCTGAGGCTGGCGCTGAGACTCTTTTCAACCAGCTACTTAGATGACTTGTATGCACACATACATGTATAGATATGTGCCTGTATCTACACATGTATGCATTCCATGCATATATTAAAGGGTGCTGGCTAACCCACTGAACCACAGTGAGTGTGGAGCTCAATAGGCAAACTGACAAAACTTTCTGAAAACAAAAAACACTAATGGTCAAATATGCTGGCCACCTGGCAGAGGAAAGCCTCACTTGGCTCAAGGCAATAGTGACAACAGTGAAACTGGCCTCAAATTCCAGCTCTTCTCATGGAGGATCAATTTCAGTTTGTCCCCCTCATGAGGATGGTAAATGAAGTCTCAAATGACCTCATGGAAGCATGGCTATGGTGTAGGACCACCAGAATCACCCACAAGAAGTGAACTAATAACCTCCTTTGGGTGACAGAGAAGAGGGAGTAAAGTGAGAATGAGAGGAGTGGGCATTCTCTAGGAGAAGATAGGAGCTTGGAGCTCATGGGATTTGGGCATTAATGCTACCAAGATTAATATGACCCAGAGGCCAATGAGGATAGATACTGCTATGCTCACTCAGATCTCACAGATAAAGAAACCAAAGACAAGATAAATTAGATGACATACTTGCCACCTCAACTCCAGGTTGTGATGCAAGAATTCAAATCTATCTTCACTCAATCACAAAGCCAGGAGTCTCAGTTTTCATCCAGAGAGGAGGAAGTTGAACTCTCCACCTCTGTTTCCTTCCTACATATTTGCTCAGCTAAGTAATCTTTTGAGTTAATGCGTATGTGAAGAAGATTATCAAGCCACTGGGTACTAGAAGTTTATGTTTTAAAAGATTCAGGTATAATGTTACTAACTGTTTTACAGAATGAACTCTTCACCTCTTTCTAAACACCTGTGAAAAGTCATATAAAATTTCTGATTTCATCTGTCTTAATTGCAACACAGCACCTGGATTTCTTTCTTTTTTTTTTTTTTGCGGGGGGGAGGTTTTTGCTATAGGGCAAGTGTGCTTACCAGAAAGATAGAGAGAGACAGAGAGACAGAAAGCAAGAAATCACCCCCTAGGGGGGATGGATAGCCATGCCCAAATCCCTTCTCCCCTCCTCCATTCTCCTCTCAGGATCTTGGGCACACACGCACATGCGCTCAGCATGAGTTTAAGCGACCGGGTCCAGGACTTGAACCGTGGTCGACTACATGGGAGTTCAGCGACATAGCCATTACGCTAACTGTTGGTCCCAGCACCTGGATTTCTGATGTCATTTCTCACCCCTATCCCATCCTACCCTGCAGTTCTCTCTGATGGTCAATACTCTGGAATCTGCATTTTACTGAAAGGTGATTCTGTAACCCTTGCCTATGAAGCTCACTGCTCACTCAGGAAAAGCTATGTTTACCTGGTGCTGTGAATACCAGCCCCAGGAACAAAGGCTGTGGGGAGAAGGCTAACTTAGCCTTTCACATTTGTCCACCACCCCTACAGACCATAGGCCTGGTAGTCTGGGATTTTGGACTATCCTTGACCTTGCTATTGGATGGTCCAACTGAGGGTTGCTTCAGGCACAGACCTTTTCTCTCTGATGCCAATCTTGCCACCTCAGGGGAAGGGAGGTGGGACAGGCTCACCTTGCTGCTATGTCCTTGCTTCCTTCATAGGATTAGCTCTTAGGTTCCATCTCAGCATTCCCATTACTCCAGTTGATCTGATAAAATAACAAGAAGACTTAGAATTGTAGGTTTTATGGTCCAGATATTGTCAGGAAGTTGTTCCATTGTGTTCCTGCCATCTCCACTCTGCCAGGAGAGAAACAGAATCCCAACCTCTTCCCTGCATCAGAGTTCTAGGACTTGGGAACACCTTTCACCAAAAACATTGTGCTTATTTGGGAGGTGAGGCTGACTTTTCCTAGGTTCTACCTAACCTCTACTTTCTGAAAACACTCCTTAGCCCTTCCCATGAATACATTTCCCACCAGCAAACCCAGGTCTCTAGAACAAGTCCCATAAATCCTGCAGAGGAAGAGTTGCTTGGTTTTTGGGGCTGCCAATGATCCCTGTCTGACTTTCTCTCTATGCCAGAAAAAATCTTGGGTTCCTTCTCCTTCCTCACTAGCTCCGGGCATCACCTCAAACTTTTTGGGCTCAGACTTCCTATTTCTATGACTGTCACTGAATCTAGGGCTAGCTTTACTTTAGTTCTGCCCAGACAGCAAACTTGATATGGTATAATATACCAGGAAAAAATGGCTCTGAGGTCACACAGGCCTAGCCTAAACTTGCTTATGTGGAGCCTGTCACAAGTGGCATTTGAAAGATGTTAGCTCTATTGCCATGGATGGCTTGGGGACCCTCCCTGCCACCAGGCACTTTCTGGTTTGCCCTAAGGACTGATATCTTAGAAAAGTTTCTCTCTAGCCATGTCACAAGAGTGACCACATAGACTGTAATTCATGGTTAAACTTCCCTTTCACGCTCTACCCTTCTCCAATCCAAGAATCATTTACTAAGTGTTCACTGACCCAGAGCTTAAATGTAATCACTTAGGAAAATGTTTAGAAAGGAAAGATACCATCAGTGTAAATCAGTCCTGCAATAGCTTCTATCTTCCTGATTCTTATCTTAAATTCTGGGAACAGATTCTGTTCCCTGACTATACCCAGCTCATACTGAAATGTCACTTTAATGTGACAGAGAACAGAAGAGTCCAGGAGATACACACTGGAATAAGCCATGATGGTAGTCTGTAAAAGAGTAGGGGGATTGATTTTTCAGCTGAATGGAAATGCACCAGACACTGTGTAGTGTCCTACACATGATCCCCACACAGTTAAAGTGAACTATGCTTATAACACATTCAAACTTGAATACGGTTCCCATGGAATTAGAAATCAGTGACTGTTGTTTTACTGTTAAAGAAGAGTATCCTATCTTTGCATTTAGTCATGCACGATATTAATTTGTCAACTGATTATAACTTGGTAGATGGCTTTATTATACTTACAGTATAATAAAATTGGTCCAAAACAGTGTATCTGAGCTGCTGTAGGAGAGTGATGATCAAAGCCAGTTACCTACAAACCTGAAGGGGCTTGTTTTTATCAATTATCTCATGTGTTAGAATGAAGAGTATGCTCCCAAAATTCATGCATATCCAGGCCTCAGAATTTGCTTCATTTAGGAATAGTGTCATCACAGATGTAATTGTAAAATGGAGCCATGTGGGATTAAGATGGGCCATAATTCTAATAATTAGTATACCTATGAGAAGAAAGGAAGGGACCAGATGGTGGCATGGTGGTAAAAATGTGACACTTCTGCAAGGGTAACCCATGTTGGGAGAATTGTGGGTTCACATCCAAAGATCTTCCTGGAAACACTGGGTAAATAAATGATCCACAGCTGGCTGAGGCTGGGGATAGACTATGATATTGGGACCATCTTTGGGGTGCTACATTTTGTTTCTCTGTCTCTTTCTTGCTCATGGGAAAAATAAATATATAAACTTTTTCAAAAGAACAGAGGACACTTTCAGAAAGAAAAGGCCTCATGACAATGACAACAGAGATTTGAGTGTAGCATCCCTAAGACAAGGAATGCCAAGAATTCATGCCACCACCAAGAGCTGAAAGAGCAGAAGGATTTTGTCCTAGAGCCTTTGGAGAGAGGACAATTTTTCGTCCACCTTGACTTTAAACTTCTAGCTTCAAAACTTTGGGGAAGATAAACTTCTGTTGTGCTAAGCTACTCAGTTCTTGGTAATTTATTCCAGCTGTCATTAGAAATATATATACCCAGTCTGAAATGATTTTTTCTGCTCTGAGGACTGGTGGACAGGGTCACCCTTCAAAGAGTCAGCAAAGCTGGCCTACGTACATCAGGCTCCTGTTATGAAAACATCTTTTCCCTTCACTGCGTTTTTCTGTGTCCTAAATATGTGTCATGTGGAAACAAATCTGATTGTGCTGATTTTTTTAGAGTCTAATTATTATTTAGTATTTTTCAAATGAGTAGAAAAATCTAGAACCACTTGTGATTAATAAGAAGTGAATGTGTGCTATTTAGGGGGGCTTGTGATGGTCACAGCCAAAAAAGAAAGGAAGCAGAAAGTGCTGCAATGATCCCAAGGTGAGAAGAACAGTAGATGAGGTTTTAGGTGCAGGTAGGTTTCTTATTTATAGAGGAATGCCTGGGAAGGTGCAGGGATGACACTGCCTTCCTTGTTCACAGTAGGGAAGGAAAAGACCAGGATGAGTCAGTGCTTCAGTGCAAGAGCCTATTCCCGCTCAGTCCTGTTGGACAGAGGTAGATGAAGTGCCAGATTCTTCCCTGGGCACCTGGGCTTCCATCAGTGCCAGGTCACCACCAGGCTGGGAGACCTCAGCTGACTTTAATATTCTAAGGTCAATGTTGAGGAGAATGTCTCTTAGGCCCTTGTCCCCGTACTCAATAATAAAAGGCCCTTGTCCCCATACTCAGTAATAAACCTCATTCTCTAATGACATATAGAAAGCACATTCCCACAAAGGTGGCCTCAGGTGGCCACACCAAAAAGACGGTAAGTAATGTCAAGACACTTAGAGAGTCGCAACTTGTACAAAGTCACGCTTGTGATAAATGATGACTTTTAGAAGCCCTCAACCCTGCAAGAGCTTGCAATATTCAGCCCCCAGTCTCAAGTGCAGTTGAAGGGAAAACAAAAACAAAAACAAACATCAAAACACTACCACATAAGACAGAAGCTCTGATTTTTGTCTCCAGAATCTGTTGATTTGTTTTTTCCTGAAATATTAAACATTCAATTCTTCCAACATGTTTCACTGATCTTTCTGGAGCCCTGCCTTGAGAATTCCTCAGCCTTGTTTGGTCTCCCTGTTGAGAGACTGAGCACTGGGTCCAGGTGCCTTGAGGCCCCAGTCTCACCCTAAGATGGACAGCACAGCTGCCCACACACAGTGATTCTTCTAATTGGAAGGCATTGGCCACAGAATTCTGTGTCCTGGGATCCAGGTTCTCATGGACCCTCTGTGCCTAGCTATGGTGCCATACTCAGTCAGAGACTGTAGATGCTGGCCCCAGGTGGGATAGGCTGAGACCTATGAGATGCTTACCAGGATGGGGGGATAGTCAGTGAGAGATTTATTTAACTAACAGGGAAGAAAGAGCAACAGCTCTCAGGCCAAGTCCTGTGCAGGCTTATTAACCTTCAAAAATATGTGTTTGTCCAAGCAAAGAGAAGCCAGTTCCATCCAGCTCTCCAAGTGGGTATTTATGGTACCTGCCTCAGTGGCCACTGGGTAAGCCATCCAAGGGGTGTGTTCTTATGGGTAAAGTAGGTTTTGTCCTGAGGTTTTCCTTTTAAATAAGGCTTACTTTCACTCCTACCAAACCATGCTGAGCTTCATGCAGAAAGCAGGCTGCAAAGAGGCTTATGTCTCTACAAGATCTGTGGCCCATTGCCCATGTGGGTTCATAGACTCAATGAGCCAATTACACTCTGATGCTTTTAGAAATGCTTTGATGGAATCCAGGCTAGAAAGTATTTGCTCTTTTCCCTTTAGGGTTGCAGCCTTTGGATATTAACCAAAATAGGGGAAAAAAGAGGGATGTCTTTACTTGTGTTCCACTTGCTGCAATTTCTGCCATCATCAGGGATGTGTTACCACCATTGGAAGAATTATTAAGACGCTCAAGAAAATAAGCTGTTAAGAAAATGCATTTAGGTATAATAAAATGAAAGGGCCGTGTTTCTCCTTGCCAAAGAAATAATGCAAGGGGACATAAAATGTGATGTTATGACTGTAACCTTCCAGCTAAACACTACCTGCCCAGCAATGGCATGAAAATGGTGAGGATGGAGCAGAAAAGCAAGCTGAGGATAGACACTCAGCCACCGTCTGAAGTATGTCAAGGTACAAGGGATGTCTCCTCACCCATTCCTGAACCTCTGAGGAGGATATGCCCAGCGTCACCCAGGAACAGCTGATGCTCACAAAGAGCAGTGGCTGTGATGGCAGAATTGTGAGGAAAGAGTGTGCTTGTGTTCTTTTTTCTCGATAAACCTAGAATCAGTGAGCTTTGCAGAACCATATTCTTATTCGATGTTTAGGATTGGCTTGCTAGATGTGTTATTTGGAGGAGCTTTGGTTTGTGTGTTTGTTTTGTTTTATAACTCCTTGCAAACACGCAGTCTCTCTGTGTCCAGTGAAAGGGCCCTAAGGAAAAAGTCGGAGGAAGTAAATGAGTAAGAGATAGGGACTGATAGGATGTGAAGCCTCAGTCCTAATTGACTTTATTCTTTCATTTCTTGGCATTTACTAATTTTGGCAAGAGCCTTTGTTTCTTTGACAGGGTTAGAAGCAGTGAAAATGTCTGCCCAGAGGCAGTTTCTGGGTGTACATGTATGTGTAAAGTCATGGTGGTTTGGTCTCTTGGACCAGAGCAAACCTACAGAGGTCAAAATACCACCCTTCAGGGTAAAGCAGGTTTCAGTCCCTGGTGTAGGAGACTGTAGGCTGCTCTTGTAGTCACTTGACCAATCAGATGAGCAAAATCCATAAAAGCATTTTAGAAATATATATGAATAGAGTCTATGTGGTATAAGCAAACATGAAAATATTTATTCAACTTCGTATTTAGTTAGCCTTGATTTACGTAACAGTCCTCCACTATTCAACAGCTTCGTTTTTGTCTTTGTCCAAGAAATGTCTCTAGAGGCAAACGTATCTAAATTAATTACACATTTTCAGCATGGATTCTTTATATTTCTCTTTAAAAACAAAAACACAATGAACTGTGTACTGTAAATAAGGAGAAATAAAATTTATTTTTCTTCATGATGATAATGCTTAAACCTATACCCCTAGTTGAAACTCGTATGGTAATACACAAGCCTCATTATAAATACACTTCTCATATTTTATGTATCTGATACTAAAGTTATAATATTTACAATGCGCAAATGTAAATTCCATCTTTGCATTCACAAGTAAGCTCTAGTACCCAAGAAATGTCACAAACACTAACAGACAGGACAGAGAAGCACAAAGAAAAGCTCTCTGTCACAGAGAGAACTGCTGGTTACCAATTAGTGCAGTGGCCACCCCCAGAGGAACGGGTGTGAAATGGACTGTATCCCTCTTCCCACCTCCCCCAGGCTTCACACTGGCTCCCTCCTCCTTCCCTCCATTGCTCTGGACCAAAATGATCTCAAATGGCATTTACCAAGGCTGACTGACCTCTCGTTCTGCCACTTCTCATCTACCATTCTGTCCAGCTGGGCAAACTCAGCCAGGGGCAGGAAATCAAAGAACTGCAGCTGTTAGCACAGGGTCAGAGAAGAAGGTGGAATAACAGATATGGAAGAGCAAAGAAAGCAGTAGTGAAATTCTCCATGAACTTGTTTATATTTTCAATCTAAGCCAGCCATCAAGGTATCCCTCAAGGTCCTACCAGGCACCCAAGCATCCTATGCCTTCCCATCAGCTTTTGCTGCATTTTCCTGAGCACCCAAGGCTATGCCAACATTCTCTGCCCAGGCCCAGCATGATCCTAAGGGCTGCTGTGCCCCCTCGGCTCACGAAGACTCTCAATGCCTTCACAAAAATGAAGCTTTCCTAACCACCTTCCATAAACCAGTCAACTTCTGGGCCTGTGCCTTGTTAAAACTGTGCTGCCATGCTCTGTGCCATGGTTCCCCTAGGAAGGCCAAATAGTTGAGGATGCTGCCAGCCTTTGGCCACATATGAAGGAAAGCAGAATCGAAGTTAGGAAGTACCAGTGATGATAAAGCACTTTTAAAATGTTCATGTTCTCCAGTCATCAATGACACTGCTTTTAACTGTCTTCAGACTGTCTTCGCAACTCCAAGAAGTATTTAGAATGAAGTAGGATGGCTTTTCTCTTCTGTTTTTGGCCAAGGACAATGAATCTCTGAGAATCAGTTTGAAGTCCTAGTTTGAAATCCAGGAAAATCCCTTTTCTCTGACTGTGTCTCCTCTATTTGACTGGTCATTTTGTCACAACTCAACATGGCTTTATGTTGTATATTTGATCATTTCAATGCAAGGCTGCTTACTGTCAATCACCTGAGGAAAAAAATAGAAGCTGGGCGATTTGTGTGGCTCAAGGTATAGATCCATAATTGGTCTTAACACTCTCTGTCAAATCCAAAGCCTGAAAAATCCCACAGGACACATGGGATGATCTGAAAGCATGCGACAAGCCTACCTGCCATGACTGTGGCTGATGCTTGCTACGGAAGAGTAAGCAAACCATACAACGGATTCCAGAGTTTGTGGCTTCATTCCACACATATGTAGAGCATCATGCTGTGCTGGCTGCTGTGTCAGACCATGTGGTTGCAAATCAAAAAGCACAAACTTTGTCCTGGTGGACTTTCAGTCCTTTGGCTGAGGCACAGAGACAACACAAAGCTGGTAATCAAATGCTGTTATGTTATAGGTCAGTTGGGACAGAAAGATGACATAACCATATTCTAAGAATTTAGAAGGTAAAAAGTAGGCTACAAATTGCTAGTATACCCTGTCCATCTTTCTACACTGACAAATCTACCTCAGATGACAGCACTGAAAAATACATGTAAGTCTAATATTTGGTTACTATTGAAAGTTAGCAAAATAGCCAAGATAATGGGACCTATTACAATTGCATGTGTCAGTTCTGTACTGATGTCCTGGTGTGGTTGGAACAATGAGAGACACATAAATTCTATAAAGCAAAATATGTAACACCATATTATCTGCTTTTATTCTAGCAAAATGTGAAACTATGAAGTAATTAAAGAGTCTTCTAAGTCTTGAGGTTTTTTAAAACCTTTATTTTTTTTAAGACAGGGTCTTATTCTATAGGAATCTTCCTGCCTCAGCTTCCAGAATTGCTGGGATCCCAAGGTATGCACCACTGCATCTGATTTTTAGAGTAGGCCAGAAATAGAAAGTGGGCCTCCCATGTGGTCTCTGCTTCAGGGAAGCAGCATCTTACCTGTACACACAGCTAGGCTTAAAAGTTGTGTTTTTTGGGAACCAGCAGTTAGCGTAATGGCTATGTCGCTGGACTCCCACGTAGTCGACCGCGGTTCGCGTCTCGGACCCGTGGCTTACAACTCACGTCGGGCGCGTGTGCGTGCGTGCCCAAGATCCCGAGAGGAGAATGGAGGAGAAGGGATTGCGGCGTGACCATCCCCCCTGGGGGGTGATTTCTCGCTTTCTGTCTCTATGTCTCTCTGTCTGTCTGGCGAGCGCACGCGCCCTATAGCGAAAAACCTCTCCAAAAAAAAAAAAAAAAAAAAAAAAGTTGTGTTTTTGACAGTAATATTGTATAGAATTAAAAATAAAAGTTAAGGGACCAGCAGATGGAGTAGCAGTTATATTGCTGGACTCCCATATGGGCTGACTGTAGTTTGAGTCCCAGCTCTGGTGACTTGAAAATCATGACAGCTGCATGTGCATGCATGCCCAAGATCCCAGGAGGAGAATGGAGGAGAAGGGATTGTGGCGTGCCCATCCCAGGGGATAATTTCTCACTTTCCCTCTCAACTGTGTGTCTGTCTGTCTGTCTGTCTGTCTCTCTTTCTCTCTCCCCCCAATGAGCACACATGCCCTAAGGCAAAAACCTCTAAAGAAAACAAAAGTAAATGATATGATAAAAAAACTTAATAGCATATAAAATATAAAAAAGAAAATGTATTTTTATGAAAAATAAAAATGCAAAATTTCAAAAAAGTGTGATTTTTTTAACGTATCATATTATTTTATCCAAAATAATCAATATCTACTACACTTAGAACACAAAATAGAAATTAAATTTATGACTACCAGACTATTAAATAAAATGTATTTAAATAAATTCAAATTTTTAAATTTATCATCTGAAATGTTGTTCTATCTTATCAAATAACTTTTACAAACAACAACTCATCACAAGTCTAGCTCTAAGCATCTGTTCAGTTGACTAGATAAAGAATTGGTATCTTGCTTTCTGCCTATTACTTCTCTTCTATACTTAAATTTAATGGGACTAGAGATCACTTAATATTGCAAAATGTTGCTCTACCACATAATAGTTGTGGTGCAGAAAAACCAGAAGCAAAAAGTGAAACAACACTCAGAAAAATAGGAAAACTTCATAACCTTTATTACGTCGGCTGGCACAGAGGAGTTAGCACTCTAATCTGCGGCCCGTCCACTGGGTTTACATTCTTTTTGTAGGGACAGTTGACAAGGGAGCCTGGGGGGAGCTGGGGGCTCAACAGAGCAAACTTTTGGCAAGAACTGGTTGCTATGCAGAAACAAGGCATGGGGGTTGCTTAGTTAGATAAGGAGAAGGGTTTCTAGCAGCCTCCTTCCCAGGACTGGGAAGTGCCTCTTGAGGTTTGTGGCCTCTCAGAAAGAGGCTTTTACTTCATTTTCTACTTCACTCCCCTCTCTTGAGCCTCCTCAACTTATTTGTTTAGGAGGACCAATTAACAGGCGGTCACTAAGTATAGCTCCTGGCAGAGGACACAAACATCTGATCCAGGCAATGCAAGCAGTTTATAGAGGCAGAACAGTATTTAGTTAATTACAAATGATCTAGGAGCATTCAAGAAAGTCCTTGTGTGTTTTTCCAGGGAGACGCATCCTCAATCTTCTGCTGCGTGTAGATTGGTCAGCTTTCAGAGTGGCCAAAGCAAGCCTGTAGTCCTCTCAGGTCTCCGGGGTTATGGCTTGCTTTCTTCAGATGGTCAAGCCTAGACTATAAGGTGAAGGCTGGCCAACCCTGAAAGGTCAGATAGATACAAAAGAAAGCATCCTGGCATGGTGGCGTCTGCCCTATGGCAAAAGAAAGCATCCTGCTAAGCTCTTAGGAAAATTATTCTCCAACCTTCTTTACTGACCTATAGGGATATGTGGGCCGAGTAGCTCTTTTTTTTTTTTTTTTTTTTTTGAGAGGTTTTTGCTATAGGGCGTGTGCGCTTGCCAGACAGACAGAGAGAGACAGAGAGATAGAAAGCGAGAAATCACCCCCCAGGGGGGATGGCCACGCCACAATCCCTTCTCCTCCATTCTCCTCTTGGGATCCTGGGCACGCACACACACGCGCCCGGCGTGAGTTTAAGCCACCGGGTCCGGGACTCGAACCGCGGTCAACTACATGGGAGTCCAGCGACATAGCCATTACGCTAACTGCTGGTCCCCCGAGTAGCTCTTAATGCCTGCTCATACAGACCATGGTCAGCAACTCTCTCCTTGGCTACCCTTAATCAGTATTCTGAAGTGGCTCTGAAGGCTAGGGGTAGATCAAGGGCTGCTACAGTCCTAGTGTCCAGAGTTCCAAACCCTGGATGAGCTTTGACAGCCTTGATCCAGATAAGCTATTCTCTCTGCCAAATCAATGACACCCACTTCTAATCAAGCTTCAGATCCTCACACCCTGGAAAATCCAAATGACGATGCAGTGAGAAGGTGCCTCCTGCAAGCCATACAGAAAAAGACCTCATCAGAAATCAAACCTGTTAGCACATTGTTCTGGACTTCCAGCCTCCAGAACCATATGGGTCAGCCTTAGATAGTGTCACGTATTACCACTGCAACACCATATAGCCTCTCATCTTGAACTTTTGTCCTCCAAACTGTGAGAAAAACATGTGTTGTTTTAAACCACTCAATTTATTACAATAGCCACAGATTAAACCACTCAGTTTGTTACAATAACTACAGAAACTCATACAAACAGTATGATGGACTGGTGGGAAGCTCATGAAGGCCAGGTAGGAGATGGGAATGAGCATGAACCACCAGCAAGTGATTATGGGGGGCCCAGTATATCTCTAGTTAAGGAGCCAACATCCTGTGGAGGAGTTACTACCATACAGCAGACAAGGCAGATAATCTTCTGAGTGTTGGCACCCAAATCCCACTGGGCTTGGGCCCTGTTTTTCCTGAAAACTGTGATAATAAAAGTACATGCTAAAGGACTGAATTATGTACGTACAGCTTATGAAACCCACACAAAATGTGTCTCTAACTTAAAGAATCCCCCAGAGGCCCACTGCCTTGCCACCACAGGAAGGTGAGAAAGGGAGGAAAAACACAGAACTTATAAGTTGTGATTACAAGGTAAAGTGCCTGATTGTACAACATTTGTGAGACTATACCAGGTTGTGGGTTTATGTCAGGGAATTTAGACAGAGGCACCAAAACTTGCATAATCAGAATCACTGCAAGAACACAACTGTCCATATCTACCCTATACCTGACACCTGTACTGCCTAAAACTCTGGCTTGAATGAATGAATGGGGACCAGCAGTTAGCGTAATGGCTTTGTTGCTGGACTCCCATGTAGTTGACCGCGGTTCGTGTCCCAGACCCGGTGGCTTAAACTCATGCTGGGCACATGTGCGTGCATGCCCAAGATCCTGAGAGGAGAATGGAGGAGAAGGGATTGCGGCATGGCCATCCCCCCTGGGGGGTGATTTCTCACTTTCTGTCTCTGTCTCTCTCTGTCTTTTTGGCAAGCGCACGCACCCTATAGCAAAAATCTCTTCAAAAAAAAAAAAAGAATGAATGAATGGACAAATGTATGACTTTTACATAAATAAAGGTAAGTCTATTTTGTAACATAATATATACATGCCACAGATCCACTGACTTTCAGCCTAGGCACCAATTCACTTAAGGGCCACAGAAGGGCAGCCTCTGAACTCAGCTCCTGCTTGGCCATCAAGTGTTGCCAATTATATTTGGGAGTTTAAGCAGACCAATTTGCATAAAGCACCATGCTCATAAATGCCCCCAAGGGAAGAATGCACTGCACATGAACCCACTCTGGGTAAATTTGATTGGGAGTTGGCAAGACTTCCCCAAATACGGGACTATTTTATTTTACCTAAAGTTGCATATCATGTTCAAAACATGATTAGAATAATTAGAACTGGATTTGCTTTGATGGTGTCATCAATTGATAAGGGTCAGGAACACTGGGATTGCCTCCCTGAGTCATTTATTTCCACAACCTTCATAGAAGTTTTCAAAAGGAACCAGCATTATGCTTTAATGAGGTAATCCATTTCTCCCTTTTTTGTATGTCTCATTTATTAAGACTGGAATAATTATTTAATGAGGCTCTACCAGGAAAGGTTACATAGGGGATGTTGATGCCCTCTAGCTTTGTATATCTATTGACTGGAGCTTTCTTCTGAGAGCTAGAGACAGACTAATCCTATGGAAAGCAGGTCCTCTGGTTGGGGAGGCTCAGCCACAAATAGACTCCCCACCCCTGACACACACAGAAAAAAAAAGAAAAAAAAAGATTTGCAACAGTGTCTAGAACCTCTTCAGAATTCAACCATCGGGACCAGCAGTTAGCATAATGGCTATGTCGCTGGACTCCAATGTAGTCAACCGTGGTTCACGTCCCGGACCTGGCGCCTTAAAACTCACGCCGGGCGCATGTGTGTGCATGCCCAAGATCCCGAGAGGAGAATGGAGGAAAAGGGATTGCAGCATGGTCATCACCCCTGGGCGGTGATTTCTCACTTTCTATCTCTCTGTCTCTCTCTGTCTGGCTGCACCCTATAGCAAAAACCTAAAAAAAAAAAAAAAAAAAAAGAATTCAACCATCAAGACTAACTTCAGAGTGTATGGGAAATTCAGGTCCAGGGTTATAAATTATATAATTTGTCAGACTTCTGTGAGCATAATTTATTCCAAGCCTAACAGAAACATAGCAGCGGTGACTAATTTGTGTAATCATCGTACAGGAGCATAGGGAGAACTTGGCTGACAATGCACATGTGACCTACTAAAAACAGAAAGAGGCCCCGTCCACTTTCAATTTAAAAAAAGCATATATGCAGAAATTATATGAATGCATACACACTTAAGTAGGCTCATCATGCATGTACTCATAAGCTCTTACATATATGTTCATGCATGTGCATGCATATTCATATATATGTGTATGCATATAGTAGAACATACATGCATGTATGTGTACATACATTTAAATAAACCCAACAATATCTTGTGAGGTTTTTGCTTTTCTTTGCCATTTCTCAAAAAGTCTACAGTACTGATTCTCGAGGATGGCATCTCAGAAATGCAGGAGGTGCACCAGTTAGGTTTTCTATTGACACTTACTCACAGAGGACTTACCATGAGGCACATATTTTATGCCAGGAGAGCCCCAGGAAGCAGGACCAAGCTTGTATGGACTTGGTATTCCTCTACAGCTTACACCTCCCCTCTGGGGACTGACCTAGTGTTTACACTTTGGGGGCAGAATCAGTGAAAAGGGCTTCACTCATCTGGCATTGACAAAATGGGATTCATGATTCATTAGAGGATATATTGGCTTCATACCTCCAATATGTCCTCACCAACCAATTGGGCCAGCAGGGCCAACAGGAAGAGAGGGAATTGAGGCAGGCAGACTCTGGAAATGCCCCCTATGATGACCTGCCATGTGAGTTCAGCTAGTCCTGTCATCACAGGAATAAAGACAGAAGCAAATCCTTCTCATTCTGCCAGACGATGCTGCTCTGAAAGCCTCTTTGATTGTAGAGATGGGTACAACATTTTCTTCCCATTTCTGCTTCATTCCAGGTAATCTGTGCTTTCTCAGTGCCTAATTTGGGAGGACTTGGCAGGAATCACTCTGTGAGAATCTTCATGAATACATAATTGCATGACTAGTACTAGTATTTCTCCTAAGGGGTCAGCCCTATAGCCTTGGGAGGAGGTAAAAGCCAGTTCCACCAGGGTAGTGCCAGAGAACAGACTGGTGAGAGCACAAGAAGGACTCCTGTTTCCTCCTATTCCCTCACACTCTTTCATCCCAGTGGCCCTTGTATAAACCCCATTGACCTTGACTTGGGGTTCAAAATTTCCCAAATCTGACAAAAGATATAGGATTCAAAAAATGGAGAACTCAAATCTGAAACCCTCAAAGAAATATTCACTAAGATTCATTATAATCAAACTTTAGAAAAAAATGACAGTGAATGAAGAAATTAACTGACAAGCAGCCAGAGACAAATAACATACTACCTGATAAGGGGTTGAGGAGAGAAACAATAGAATTAACAGTAGTGGATTTCTCATCAGAAACCATGGAGGCTACCAGAATGTGGCACATTTTTCACTAGCCGGACAGTGGATCCAAAATTCTATACTCAGAAAAATATACTTCAGGAATGAAAAAAAGTCAAGACATTCTCAAGTGAGAGAAAACTAAGATGGTTTGTCACCCATCATTCTACACTAAAATAAAGTCTAAGGAAGTTTCCTAAACCAAAATAATAAAATAAGGAATCTTGGGATATCAGTAAGGAAGAAAAACAGAGAAAACAAGCATATAAATAAAGTATATGTTCCTTTTCCTCTTGAGTTTTTTTCATTATATTTCTTCTTTGAAGAAAAATTAGAGCCCTGTGTAACATAGTTCACAAGGTGTGTAGAGGCACTTTTTAAGATTATTATATTATACATAGAGGAGGGTAAATGAAGATAAAGGGAGGTAAAGTTTCTACATGTCACTCTATATGTATGTATACATATACACACATTATCTAGTAATATATAGAGCAATCACTAAAAGGCCTACAAACACAGATGCTGTCAAAAAATAAGTCAAAATGGGATTTTAAAAATGTTCAAAAACTGATAAGAAAATAAAACAGAGAAATAAAAAATAGAACAAATAGCTATGTGCAAAATAAAAATGGAGATTTATGTCCTAATTTATCAATAGTTAGTGTAGATGGTCTAAAACTGTTCATTAAAATCCATAGATTAGGGCCAGTTGATGGCATGGTGGTTAAGGAGGCTGGATCCCACATGGCTGGCTGTGCATCTTTCCCTGGCGAGTGTGTACAGCTTCTAGCAGAAATTTTTTTAAAAAAGACATACATTGTTTGATTGAACTTTCAAAAAATGATTCAATTATGCACTGTCTACAAGAAACTCACTTTATCTAAAAAAAATACAAGTTGAAAGTAGAAGGATGGACACATTATAGTTAAATTTTAGAAAACTACAAACAAAATATTTTAAAAGCAGTCAGAGGGAGAAAATATTATCTAAAGGAAAAAAATGGATTAACAGTGAATTTATCATCAGAAACCATACAATTAGAGGAAAGTGGCACAACATTTTTTATCACATTAATGAAAATATTAATCAAAAAGCAGCACTAGTGACTATATTTATATCAGAAAATGTGGACTTCAGAACACAGAAAATTACCAGCCATACAGGGACATTATATAATGATAAAAGGATCAATTCGGCAAGAAGCTATAAATAAATGTGTGTATACTAAACAACATAAATTCAAAATAATCCAAAGCAAATCAGATAGAAAAGAAGGAGACATAGATAAATCCATTTCTATAGTTGGAGATAAACACACAATACTTTTCACAATTGACAGAAAATTAAAAAGAATATAGACTAAATCAATGACATCATAATCAATAGGATCTAATTGACATTAGCCATTAAATGATTAAATGATTTTTACAAGTTCCCAGGGAACATAATATTAAGATAGACCATGCCTCAAAATATTTTGAAGAATTGAAATCGGGAACGAGCAGTTAGCATAATGGCTATGTCGTTGGATTCCCACGTAGTCGACCGTGGTTCGCGTCCCGGACCCGGTGGCTTAAAACTCACGCCGGGCGCGTGTGCGTGCGTGCCCTAGATCCCCAGAGGAGAAAGGAGGAGAAGGGATTGCGGCGTGACCATCCCCTCTGGGGGGTGATTTCTCGCTTTCTGTCTCTATGTCTCTCTCTGTCTGTCTGGTGAGCGCACACGCCCTATAGCGAAAAACCTCTCCAAAAAAAAAAAGAATTGAAATCATACAGATTGTCTTCTCCAACCACAATGGGATCAAACTATATATCAATAATTTTGAT
This sequence comes from Tupaia tana, assembly GCA_026018925.1. Classification (NCBI taxonomy): domain Eukaryota; kingdom Metazoa; phylum Chordata; class Mammalia; order Scandentia; family Tupaiidae; genus Tupaia; species Tupaia tana. The sequence goes on along the minus strand of JAKSZU010000010.1, from coordinate 42,112,992 downwards.
TGAAAGAGGATAGGCATATCTTCAAATACTTTGAAACCAAACAATATGTTTTCACACATACCAAAGGGTAACTTTCAGGGAAATTTAAAAAACGTAGTGAACTGGGACCAACAGATGGCATAATGGTTATGTTGCTGGGCTTCCATGTAGTCAACTGTGATTTGATTCCCAGACCCAGTGGCTTAAAACTCACACCAATCATCCATGCATGTGTGCCCAAAATCCCAAGAGGAGAATGGAGGAGAAGGGATTATAGTGTGGCCATCTCCCTTGGGAGTGATTTCTCGCTTTCTGTCTCTCCATCTCTGTCTATCGAGTGCACACACCCTATAGCAAAAGTCTCTCTTTTAAAAAAGTACACTGAACTGAATGAAAATACAACATCAAAATTAGTAGGTGGCAGATAAAGCAGTACTGAGAGGGAAATATATAGCACAAAATGCTTATATCAGGAAAACGGTAAAGTCTCAAATCAACCCAATAAGCTTTCACCCCAAGAAACTAAAAAAAGGCTTAGCCCCACGACACAATGGCTAGATTCTTTGAAGAGAAAGCTAGATCCCACATGACTGACTGGGGTCAAGTTCTGGCTCTGTTAGCTTTACATAGGGTGTGTACGTGCATGCTCAGGATCAAAAAGAGTAAAGAATTGGAGGAAAAGGGATTATAGTGTGGCCAGGCTCCATTCATTGGGAGGTTCTCTCTCTTTCTCTCTCTCTCATATGTGCCCTCTGGCATTAAAAAAAGGAAAGAAAATAGAAAAAGAAGAGCAAAATAAGCCCAAAGCAAGCAGAAGAAAAGAATGAAAAAAGAGTAGAAATAAATGAAACTGAAAACAAATAAATGCACAATAAAGAATACTGGTGAAGAAAACTCATTCTCTGAAAAGATCAGTAAAATGGACAAATGTCTAAGAAGATTAAAGAAAAAAAGAGAAGACACAAATGACCAACATCAGGAATGAAACAGAGAATAGACCATGATCCTGCAGACATCAAAAAGATGATAATGGAATGTTACAAACCACCCTGCACACATGAATTTGACAACTTATATGAAATGGACAAATTTTTTGAAAAGTAGAAGCTATCCTAACTCATCCTATGTGAAACAGATAACATGAATAGCCCTGTAACTATTCTGGAAATTGAACTCATAATATAAAAATTTCCCAAAAAGAAATCTGTAGGCCCAGAAGATTTCACTGTAGAATTCTTCTGAATAATTAAAATAGTATTAACAGCAATTCTATGCAATCTCCTTCAAAAAATAGAACAGAGAAAACTTCCCAGTTCATTTTATGAAGCCCATACCACCCTGATGCCAAATCATATGAAGATAATACAAAATAAATAAATAAGGTAAAACTATAGATCACAATCTCATGAATATAAATGGAAAAGTTCTAAACAAAATATAATTAGCAAATAAAACTCAGCAATAAATAAAATTAATTATACAGTATGACCAAGTGTGGTTTATTCTGAAGACTCAGGGCTATCTTAATATTGAAAACCGGTTAACATAGTAAACCATATTAACAGGCAAGAAGCAAAATAATGATTATAAAAAACATTTGACAAGTTTCATACTCATTGATAATAAAAATTTTCAGAGAGATTAGAATAGAAGGGAAACTGTCTCAACTTAAAAAATACCCATAAAAAACCTACAGCTAACATCATACTTAATAGTAAAAGACTAACGGCTTCACCTCTAAGATAAGACACAAAACATGAGTATCTTCTTAGACAACTTCTATTGAACTTACACAAGGGGTCTTCAAGAAGTTCATGAAAAGTGCGTATTACCAAAAAAATGCATGCATTTTAAAATTTCTTTGCACCCAAATAAACTCATATTTAAATCCCATTTTTCCATGAAATGTATGAAGTCCTCTCTGTAGGGGAGTTTCAAAAGGAAGAAATTAAATTGTTCCTATTTGCAGATGGCATACTTGTCTATATAGAAAAATCCCAAGTGAGCCAACATTTTTTGTGGTGGTTAAGGCACTGGACCCCCACATGACCAACTACAGTTCAAGTTTGGACTCTATAGCTTGAAAAATTATGCTGTATGCATGTACGTGTGTGCCAAAAATCCCAAGAGGAGAATGGAGGAAAAGGGATTGAGGCATGGCCAACCTCCTGAAGGCTGAATTCTCACTTTCTCTCTCTATCTCTCTCTGTCTCTCTCTGTCTCTAGCAAGCACACATGCCCTATGGAAAAAAAAAAACTCATTTTTTTTTTTTAGTTTTTTTGGTATAGGGCATGTGTGCTCACTGGAGATACAGAAAGACAGAAAGTGAGAAATCACTTCCCAGGGGGGATGGCCACACCACAGTCCCTCCTCCTCCATTCTCCTCTTGGGATTTTGAGCATGCACCCATATGCACCTTGTGTGAGTTTTAAGCCTCTGGGTCTGGGACTCGAACCACAGTTGGTTATATGGGAGTTCAGCAACAAAACCATTACACCATCTGCTGGTCCCAGGAAAAAAATCTTATTAAAAACAACAACAAAACAAACAAACAAACAAAAAACTAGAAATCTACAAAAATAGGAAAACATGTAACATTTTATATTGTACCACAGTTGCATAAGATATAACCATTGGATGAAACTGGCGGAAATATCATGGGATCCTTTAGTGCCTTCTTTGCAACTTCCTGATTCAAATAAAAAGTTTTTTAAAAAAAAAGCAGAAATGATTGGAGATTGCATATTAAGATCAACCAAACCACATTTACCTCAAACAAGAAAAATGAGTAGACAGAAATACCAGTCTTGCTAGTAATCATCCCCATTAGGGATGGTTGTTGTGGTCAGACAGATTTCTTATTTCAGAAAGCACACACAGAGTACTCATTGTGTGCCTGGTAGTGCTACAAATGCCTTAATCTTCATAACAACCTAAGAGGGACATGGTATTATATACCCATTATCTTAGCACCATAATTCTTTGACTTTACATTCTTTGTTACATCTCAAGTTAATACAAAGTCTGCTCATAGCTGCAGGTCTTGGCATTGTTTTTCTCTGGCCAGTGTATGTGCAGATAGCTATCATGTAGGTAACTGTTATTAGTATCTGGAAACAGCCTGTGATCATGCCACACTAAGGCAATAACCAGGGACACTATTGTCCAAGAATTCCTGCAGGAAAGTAAGGCTGGAATCAAGGTGGAGAGAAGGAAAGAAGAAGAAGAAAAGGAAGGAAGGAAGGGAGGAAGGAAAGAAAAACAGTCAGTTATAATCTCTTTAAATATCTTTTTTTTTTCTTTTTTTTTTCTTTTTTTTTTTTTTTTTTTGGAGAGGTTTTTCGCTATAGGGCGTGTGCGCTCGCCAGACAGACAGAGAGAGACATAGAGACAGAAAGCGAGAAATCACCCCCCAGGGGGGATGGTCACGCCACAATCCCTTCTCCTCCATTCTCCTCTCGGGATCTTGGGCACACACGCACACGCGCCCGGCGTGAGTTGTAAGCCACCGGGTCCGAGACGCGAACCGCGGTCGACTACGTGGGAGTCCAGCAACATAGCCACTACGCTAACTGCTGGTTCCCTCTTTAAATATCTTAAATTCAGGATAAATTGATATTATTTTTCCTAAAAATTCAGCCTTTTAGAGGGATTTATGGACATAAAAGTTAAGCTTATATAAAGCAGCCATAATTTAGATGGGGCTAGTAATCTTAGCAAAGTTACGAATTCTTTCAAGCTTGAAGCACACTTAATTAAAATCTGGGCTAAGATTTTACACACCAGCAAGTGTATGTTTGGAATTTAGGAAAATAAGTCCAGAACACTGAGTACTGGCTCTTCCCAAGTGATTTGTGATGAGATACGCAAGAGCTAGATAAGTTCTTGCCGTATGAGTTTCCGGTGGCTGCTATAACATATTTTCACTCCACAGGCTTGTTAGCTTTCAAACAACACATATTTATTATGTCAGTTCCAGAGGTCAGAAGTCCAAAATGGGATCACAAGGCAAAAATCAAAGTATCGCCAAGGTTCCTCCTGGAATATTTGGAAGAGAAATCATTACCTCACACTCTCCTGCTTCTAAGGTCACATGTATTCCTTAACTTAGGCCTTTGCTACATCTTCAAAGCCAGCAATGGCAGGCCGAGTCCTTCTCATGTTATATCCCTCTTGTTCTCCTTCTTTTGTCTTCCTTTTTCTCCATTTTACAGACCTTTCTCATTACACTGACCCACCTATATATATTAGGATAGTCTTTCCATTTCATGGCCTTATCTCTATCTGCAATTTTATATATATCAGGATAGTCTTTCCATTTCATGGTCTTATCTCTATCTGCAATTTTAATTCCCTTTTCCAAGTAAGATAATATTTCACAGATCCTAGGAATCAAGCCTTGGACATCTTTGGGGGTGCATAATAATGCTAACTACTCTAGATTTCTTTTTTTTCTGTAGACATTCCAGCTGTCCCACTATGGAGGAGTTGAGGAACCCCAGCCTCTCAGAGCTCTTCAGGCCTGCTAGTAATCATCCCCATTAGGGATGGTTGTTGTGGTCAGACAGATTTCTTTTTATTTCAGAAAGCACACATAGAGTACTCATTGTGTGCCCGGTAGGGCTACAAATGCCTTAATCTTCATAACAACCTATGAGGGATATGGTATTATATCCCCATTTATCAGATGAGAAAAGTAAAGCTCAGAGAGGGTACTTAATTTGTTCACACCACTGACTCAGGATTCACACCAGGCAGTCTGAGTCTTCACCACCATATAATCTCTTCTTATTGTCTTCTATAAGACCATTATTCTGTAAGGAATTATTCTGAACTTCTGGGAAATTAACATTGAGACATTAAATGTGTCTATAAGGTGATTAGTAAGATTTGGCCATGAGTGAAACTCAGATCATTTTAACAGCAAAAGTCTGGATTAGCAAAGCCAGAGAGGACCAGCCAAGAGTAGTAGTGATCTACTCTTCCCCTTCCCTCTGCTGCACCTGCAGGGCTGGCTGAGTGGGAAAGGTAGGCTCACCTTCCTTGTTACTCTGATCACCAGGAACTGGGACCCAACTCTCATGTCACAGTGTCTGGCAGGGAACAAACACCATGTCATGAAATGATAAGCTACCCCCTTCCCTGTCCTATCTGCAGAAGGATGTGCACAGAGGCATGTCTTCTCATGGCTGTGTAGTTACATCTTGGCCTCTGCAGATCCATCTGTCCCCTCCCTGCCACCCCAAGGACAAGTGACAAATGGCAGTGGTAAAACTAGAAAGAGCAGTATGTACTTGATCTGGCAGACAGAAAAAGGCACAGAAGTGGCCAGTGTAGATGAGAAAGTGGTGAGCTAGGGGCTCAGGGTTCCAATGAGATATTCCTTATTACTATCTAAGATCTCATAAGAATGACCTTTACTGTCTATGTTTCTAATAACATTCTATTCACGACAGCTAGAGAACCTCCAAAACTGAGGCTTTTTCTATAGCTCTTGTAAGTTTTCATCAAAATAATCCTTAATGATCTGCTCACAGCATTCCAAAATTTTTAGCAGTTACTTCAAAATTTTTCTAGCCTCTCCCCACGACCTGGTTCTAAAGCCACTTCCACACATTTAGCTATCTACTATACAAACGCCACACTTCTGAGATTTCAGTTTCTATCTTAGTTCATTTGTGCTGCTATAGCAAAATACCTAAGACTGAGTAATTTATAATAATAAGCAGAAATTTATTTCTCATTTTTCTAAAGTCTGAAAAGTACTAGATCAAGGTGCCAGTGGGTCTGGTGTCTGGTAAAAGCCAGTCTCTACTTCCAAGATGGTGCCTTGTTGCCACCGCCTCCAGAAAGAAGAATGTTGTGTCCTCTCATAAACAGGGCAAAAAGGGACAAATCTCCTTCTGCCATGCCCTTTCAAAATTGAATTAATAGGGCCAGCAGATGGGATAGTGGTTAAGGTGCTGGATTCTCACCACTTGAGTCCTGGGCCTGGTGGCTTGAAATTCACACCAGGTTCATGTACATCTGTACCCAAGATCCTGGAAGGAGAATAGAGGAGAAAGGATTGTGGCATGGTCATCTCTGGGGGGTGATTTCTTGCTTTCTGCCTCTCTGCCTCTCCAATGAGCACACATGCCCTAAAAGAAAAACAAAACTCTCAAAAAATAAAAAATAGCATTAATACTTTTATGAGGGTGGAGGTCTCATGAACTAAATACCAACACATGGATTTGGGGGTGCATATTTAGACTATGGCATTTTGGTGGTGGCATTTGTTGACTAATTATCTTTTCTATGCCAAGTTGAAATCATTTTGGTTCTTGTGAGTTATTTTTTATTCAAGTCTGGACATTTTGGATATCATGTCATGATACTGTATGTATGGTTTATTTCTTGTTCTTTAGCAGAACTTCTCTTATACTGCTTTGAGGAGGGAAGGGCAGCACCACTTCAATATTGATAGTGAAAGTGGAACCCAGATTCTCTACTCAGCGTCCTCTGACATTTGGAGAGGGCTTCTGTTGTTATTGTTGGGAGCAGAAGTTCAGATTCTCCATTAAATTTCTGCTGATATCACCTGGCTTGTAGAGAGGAGAACCTTAATACTGTCACCACATGACCTGCACTGACACCACAGTGGGGGTGGCCTCATTACCACAGAAGAATGGTGAAATTCCTGGCTCTCAAGCAGACTTTTTATAACACAACCCCAATAGAGAGAGGGAGAGACCTCTCATTCAGCTAGATGGGATGAAAGACCATGTTTCCCGCCTCTCCACATAGTCTATACTAATACTCATAGAAAGGGGTCTTGCTACTCCCCGACAGGGGTAAAAAGCCCATCACTGTTTGTCCTTCTCTGACACAACCTGTGTAGAGAGAATACACTACCTTGTTAAAACCCAGTGAGGGTGGAAGTCTGAGCGCCCTATCCAACCTGTTTTGGGTTTCTATATGTTTGGCTGGAGTAGAACATTTATTGTCTCGTGGTTTTCTATCTTAATAGAAAACCTTTTCCCTGGTCCTTTGACTAGAAAAAAAACAGGCTTTTGCTGTTTTAGTTTTTGTTTTTGTCTGCATACATTGATATTTCATGGTTTCTTCACTAGTGTCTAACCTGGGATGGATGAGGCCAAGAGAAAACCAAGAGAATTCACAATGGTATTACTCCTTGGATCTCAAAGCTCCCTATCTGGTCTGCCTTTTCCTCTTCCCCTTTCAGTCTTATGTTTTTGAGGTTTTTTTGTTTGTTTTGTTTTGTTTTTACACATAGTAGCCAGAGTCTTTAACTGTACTTGGTGAGAAGAATGATAAATAAAACCATATCTTTCCAGACATGCAAGCTTGATGCATATGGAACAGAGAAAAATATATTCCCAGACATGCCATGAGTACAGTAGGTTTCCTGTTATGAATGAGTAGGTTAGAAGAAACCCTTTGTGGTCAGTCTGTGTGTCACTGTTCATGTAAATTAAAATAATTATGTAGTCTGATCTGCCTTTTATGTCAAATAATACATAAGTATTTTCTAAGTCAAATCAACAAGGCTGTCACTGAGGGTATTTAGAGAAAGCATTCCATTATAATCAATATATATGGAAATGATAATTGTTGGTAATGATTAGTGGGTATTAACGAGTTACATTTTGCAAACTCTACCTTCATGCCAAAACTCATTACATTCCATCATTCTCTTTGGAGGCCCTTTTCATTTATATATTCCCACCTCATTCATTTGTGGATCTATTCACTCATTTAGTCAAGTTGTGTCAAATAAAAGTTTTTATTGTAAAATAAGTTTAGATTCCCCAAGATAGTAAAGAAAGCTCCTATATACTCTTCCCTTATTTTCCCTTAATGCTAACATCTGCATTAGTCACAGTTCTCCAGAGAAACATAACTGTAGGATGTGTATGTATGAGTGAAAGAAAGAGAGGGAGAGAAATTATTTTTTTAAAAAATGGCTCACACAATGATGGAGGCTGGCAAGCTCAAGATCCACAGGGTGAATCAGAAAGCTGGAGGCCCAAGAGAAGCAATAGCATAATTCTAGTCCAAGTCTGAAGGCCCGGGACCCCGGTGGTGATGGTGTAGTTCTAGTCTGAGAGCCAGGAAGTGTTGATATTTCAGCTTGAATCTGAAGGCAGAGAACTGGTGTCCCATTTCAAAAAGTCAGAAAGGAAGATTTCCTTCCTATTCTCAGGAGGGTCAGCTTTTTTGTTTTATTTAGAACTTCAGTTGATTGGATGAGACTCACTACATTGGAGAGGGCAATATCTTTACTCCACCTACTGACTCAAATGTTAATCTCATCCAGAAACACCACGACAGACACAACTGGAGTAATGTTTGACCAAATAGCTGGGCACTCCATGATCTAGTCAAGTTGATAATAAAATGAACCATCAGTTAATGGTTACATAAGGGATACATTTATCAAAACTAAGAAATTAAATTTGTACAACAAAATTAGCTATACTAAAAGCCTATCATAATTTCCCAGTTTTCCACTAATACTCTTTTTCTGTCTCAGGATCAGTCCAGAACCCCATTACATCTCTTTTATTTCTAATCTGTGTCATATGCTTACTCATTACTTGTGTTTATGATTTCAACAGTTGTAAATAGTATTAGTCCAGTTTTTGTGCAATGTCATTTGACTTGGTTTGTCTGATTTTTTTTTCTGATCATTAAACTTGGGATATTTGTTTTGGGGAAGAGAACCACAGAGATGAAATACCCTTTTCATCACATCATTTTAGGGCATACCTGGCATCCACATGATTTATCACAGGTGATTAAACCTTAATCACATAGTGAAGGTGGTGTTGGCCAGGTTTCTCCACCATGAAGCTATTATATTTCCCCTGTTGCATTCTTTGGGAAGTAAACTACTAAGCTCAGCCCAAACTCAAGAAGAGAAGAGTATTAAGCTCCATTTCCTGAAGAGGGGAGTATCTATATATACTCTCTGGAATTTTGTTTATATTAGTACAGACTCAAATATACTTATTACATTCCTCAGGTTGTGATCCAATCTATGGGTTCCTCATTTCCCCGCATGGGCTATAATGGACTCTTCTGGGGTTGGGTCTCGTTACTGATTGGCAGGGGCAAAAAAAAACAACTCCCTATGTGGCCTTCTCTGACACCATCCTTTCCTTTCTAAAAACCCTATACCTTATTTTTATTTACACTTCTTGCACAACAGTTGGCTTTCCTTTGGCAGATTTCTGGGAGTTTCTGCTACTGAGATGAGAAAAGGGAACAGCCCGGGCAGTGGGCTGGGCCCTGAATGGGCTCCTGCTAGCTCATGCTGGGAGCCCCAGGGCACAGTGCTTTAAATCGCCACCTCAGCTCAACACCCCATGCAGCCAAAGGGTCAGCTCAATGCTACCAGCCCAGGAACACTAAATTGGTTAATGCTGAAGCGGCACTGTAGGGGCTCAGCCCGATTAACGCTCACTCTCTCAGCCACTTCTACATTGGAACCAGCAGAATATCTGCCTTGTGCACTGAGGCATTGTGATTTGTTGTTTGGCAAATATAATGTACCTGAACATTTGCTTTATGTAAGCAAATGAAAGAGCAAACACTATCATTTACTCCTTCCCTAATGTTGTAGGCTTTTGTGTAATGAGGGTTTTGGATTCGATGCTGATGTCCCATCAATCTTGATAAATGGAGTTGTACTTGCACTTGCTAGTCATCTAAGCATAATGATGCTGGAGACCGAGAGGAAGCTAATCTTCAGTGCTTTGGGTAGAAACTGTCAGGGCCTTAGAAATCTAAGGAAAAACGGGGAGAGGAAACGTGAGCAACCTATAGATTTAGTCTGTAGTAAATGGTCCCCAGCATTATGTTTTGTGTTCAAATGCATAATTCTAAAAGAGGCTTTACTGGATGATGGGAAATAGAGATAACCTGAAGATACACAAAGAGAAATTAATCAGGCTGGGGAAAAGTCTGTCCCTAAGCAAGACATCCCATTTGAATGGGAGGAAGCAAGAAGACCAAGTGCTCCTAGTGACACCTGTGAAGGTTTATGTAGGGATAGGCACCAGAACAAAAAAAAGGCACTGGTCCACCAGGAGCCAGACTCAACCAGTCAGGTGTCAGTGATTCTCAAGAGAATTCCTGAAAAGCCCAGACAAATGGCAGAGGATGGAGGAAGCACAGAAAGTGCTACCACTGATGTCCTAGCTTCCTAAAATAGGAGCTGGAGGAGGGCAGAAAGGAGAATTTCCAAAGAGGAACAAGAAGAGTATGATACAGAAGACAGGAGCTCTGATTCCAAGGGTAATAGGGTATCAGCTAGAGATAGGGCAGAGCTCTGGGGTAAGGACAACCTTGGAAAGTCTCTTGTGCAAGTGAGAAGTGGCAGGGATGACAGGGTGCAGTTCTGCCTCCATTTAGTGTTCAAAAGAGCCCAAGAACACTGCTGTGTACTGAGAGCAGGCAGAAAGCTGGGGGTGGGGGAGCAGGGGGGGGGGGGGGGCTAGCTGTACAAGACCAGGACATAACTGCAGGACAGATAAGGACCTCAGCACAAGTGGGGACCACAGCAGAGCAGGTGCTGATGAACCAGATAAGGTCAAGCTTCTGCCCTCTAAGAATTTGCTTAGAGGCCACTTGACCTGTCACTGTGGAAGGCCTTGCTTCTGGAAGGCCTAGCACTGTCAACTGGCATCATGAGACCGTAAAACCATCTCTTCAGATCAGCTTCCAGCTCTCCTTGACCTCCTGCCTGGCATTTCTCCCCACAGGTCCCAGTGCATTGCTCGGCCTCTGGGAAGAACTACGGTCCAATGGGAAACTGGCCCAATACAGCCCTGCCCCACATCTAGCTGCCCGTAGGAGAGACTTCTACCTCTGACTTCTTGGATGGGGGAACTTCTTGTGAAAGTTTCTGTAGTACAGATGGAAACAATGTGTCTTAAAAACAATAAACACCTGATTTCTTCAGGCAGCATGCAATCTTTGGAGTCAAACTAGAAGGATATTAAATATTTCAAAAAACTATAAATCAAAGACCTATGCAGGACTGTTTCAAGAATTATTTAACCTCAACTCTTCTTTGAGTCTGATCAATGAGAAATTCCTCTGAGACACTGTGTGTGGTCTATAGGCTTTATTAGTAAATATTTAAAACAACTCCAGAGAGTCATTATATATTGGGTCAGCAAAAAAGTCATGATGTATTTTTTCTGCTTCTCTATGCAAAAATGTGTCATAGCTTTTCCGATGACCCAATGGGATTGTTGTAGATGATTAAAAACTGATAAACTCCTGAGTTGAAGAAAATTACATGTGTTGTGTACGACATATATATAAAACCATTGTTTCACAAATTGGACCTTGCCTAGGCCCATATTTTAAAATGTTTTACTTTAAACTTCAAATGCACCAGGTATTATTTACTTGTTATTTAATGTTTAAACAAGAAGAAAAAATTTCTCCCCCAAGCAAATCAAGGCCAGAACAACAATCTTGCAAAGGTCAAATTCTATCACTTTGGTTAATTGGATCTGTCTTCAAAGTCACACTGTCAATACTTCAAGGGCAACAGAGAGCATGAGAGGCTGCTGAGAATTGATGGGACGAAGCTGACTCACAGAGGCCTGGGCTGCAGAACTTCCGGGAGCTCTGAGTCATGACTTCTGCCATCTTTCATCAGGCAAGTGATCTGGGGGCAACAGTTCCCTCCATATTGTCCTGGGTAAGTTAAAAACTGTACTGTGCTAGAGAGGTTTACAATCTGCCAGGTTCTCCTGTTTATAGCTTTTTTTCTTTCAGCCTCATAGAATATCTAAGATGTCCTCCCTAAGCTCTGTGGTGTATGGATGGCTGGATGAATTCAGAAGAATATTATGTGACATGGGTTCACCAGAGAAATCTGCCATGGTTCAGGTTCATAGCCCAGAGGCTGGGCCAGGGAGAGTCCTCTCTAGCTGTCAGGCTCCATCTTTTTCTTCATTCTGCACTATGCACTTGGGGCTGGGATTGCAAGTGCCTTTCAACCTGAAAATGTAAATTGGAAAAAATCACCAAAGTCCTCTCTTTTTGTGTTTCTATTTAAACCCTGAGAGAAATGTCCAACATAAAGTGGGAAATACAAGAGAACTGAAAAGAAACAAAAAATCAAAATTGCTCTTCCCTGGAGACTCTGAAAACAAGATAAGAGGTATGTATTAGTAGAAATAAAAGAAGTTCTGAGGTACCTTTCCAATGTGTCAAGTGCTGAAGTTCAGAAGATGCAGACCTTGTGCTTGTTCTAGACAATCAACAAGAGTCACTGTGCCTTCCTATCTTCCCGGGTTTGAGATGGTAGAGGTTGTCACATTAATGAAGTATTGACATGGAAGATTTGAGTCAAAGAAAAACAAATCCAGATTTAGATAAGAAGAGACTTTATTTAAAATGATTATTTTAGTAAGAGGAAGGGGTACTATTGCAATCGAGAAAGAGGGATTATTGCATTAGGAAGATCCTCAGAGCCTGAGATTTGTAAAGGTCTCAAAGTTCAGGCAGAAAGGTATTTTATTTTATAGTGGAGAATAAACAAGACAATAAAGAACCAGGAGTTGGAGAGTGGGTATGATAAGACAATTGATCAGGGAATGTTCTTGGCAACAGTGTTTAAGGAAGTTTGTTCTACCTTTCCATGTTCAAGGCTTGGCCAAAGTTCAGGGCCTACGGAAGGAGGGAAGCCTGAGTCGGGAAGGAAAAAATTCTTCTACCCTATTAAGTTTTGTATATGAAGCCAGCAAATTAAACTGACAGAAGACAGACTAACCAGGAAAAAAAAATTCAGTTATGCATGCAGAGCACATACATGCAGGAATGCTCAGAGGTAACTCAATGGGGTTGGTTAGAATTTAGGGTTCTATCCCTAACTTAGATTAGGTAAGATTCTTCATAGGAAGAACAAATAGGTTCCTTTATACAAATTTTGTTTTTTAGGGGAGCAAATGAGAGATACAAGTTGTGATCTCTTTTTTATGCAGGTCAAGTGGTTTTTCTGTCTTCCTCATGGACATGAAGCTCCCCAGGAGACGGGATTTATGGTAGGTTTACTCTTAGTCACTTTCCTGAGAGCAGACCCATTCTGAAGAGGAAATCTGTCAGCTCCATTTCCCAGAAGTTGCTACTTTTCATCATGTAAGAAAAGCTTCAAAGAGGCTGCTTTTTCTATTGGTTGAGTCTCAAATGTCTTCAGTTTAAAATAATCTTTATCCCAATTCAGGAGTTCCAGTGGGGCTCCATCTCTGACTAAAGTTTGGTCGAGTCAAAGTAGTGGGCATTTTGCCCAGATTGACTAGTGGAGACAAGTAGCTCAGCTAATCACTTGTGGAGTAAATAATGGGAATATATATATACATATATAACATTTAATCACTATACATCTTTACAGTATACATCATGGTTTTTCCCAGCACAAATATAGTGCATATCACTCAAGACAAAGACATTCTCATATATGTTATCATCAGCAAATAACTTTTCATTTTTGAGTCAATTAAATTGTATTGTTTGTTTTTTCCCTGTTTCTCTCCTTCCCTCACCTTGTGACTTACTATCTCCAGTATATGCAGTTGTTCTCCCTGCTACTATACCTTCCGATCTTTTAGTTTATGCTATAGAGCACAGACATTCAGTATATATTGAACACTGACATACAAGAATAAGAATTTTGAGAGTCTGAGTGTGGCCTGTGTGCTAGGCAAACAAGGGAGCATCTGGAGTCTCATTGAAGTCATAGGAGGAAAGGAATAGTCTCTGCCTTGAACTGCTTCCCCCACGCACCAAAAAGTGGGAGAATTGAACTGTTGCTGTTTTCCAGGGTATCAGGGCTCATGCGAAATTCAGTATTTTCATTATCATCCTGGCCATCTTAATGACTATGTCTGGTCAGCTTAAAGACGACCAGCAGTTAACGTAATGGCTATGTCGCTGGACTCCCATATAGTCGACCGTGGTGCGCATCCCAGACCCGGTGGCTTAAAACTCACTCCAGGTGCATGTGCGTGCGTGCCCAAGATCCCAAGAGGAGAATGGAGGAGAAGGGATTGCGGCGTGGCCATCCCCCCTGGGGGGTGATTTCTCACTTTCTGTCTCTCTGTCTCTCTCTGTCTGTCTGGCGAGCGCACATGCCCTATAGCAAAAAAAAAAAAAAAAAAAAAAAAAAAAAAAAAAAAACACCTCTCCCAAAAAAAAGACATTCCTCTGATGGACTCCAAAGTAGGGACAGCTGTGAGAGTGCTTTATCCCCAGCATTGCTTTTAAATCCTTTCCAGACAATTCCTTTTTTACTGCTTGCACCTCAAAGGCCAGGCATTACCATAATGGGAATGGAGCCTGTTCAAGAATTATACCATCAGTGTGACTGATGATAATTATTTTTTTCTTTCTTTTTTTTTTTTTTTCTAGGAAAGATGTTTGCTATAGGGAGCATGTGCTCACTAGAGAGACAGAGAGACAGAGAAACAGAAAGTGAGAAATCACCCCCCACCCCCGTGGGGAGGGACGTACCACAATCTCTTCTCCATTCTCCTCTCAGGATTTTGGGCATGCACACACACACATACAACATGAGTTTTAAGCTTCTGGGTCCAGGACTAGAACATGGTTGACTATGTGGGAGTCCAGCGATATAACCATTAAGCCATCTGCTGGCCCTTGATGATAATTAATTTTAATAAAATAGAAGAAAATAATGCAAGACTTCTTTCTCTTGAGTTTATGTGTAACTCGCATTTCAAATACATCTTTTGCCAGAACATCTCAGATGTCCCTGTGTGGCTGAGAGTTTCACTCAGGTCTGGCACTTTCCAAGCTATAGGAGCTCATCTAGAACATATTTGGAATAGCCAAGGTTGCTTGTACTGCCTGAGGAAAGCTCACTCATACATGTCAATGTTCAGAATGGCACAATTCACTTCCCAAGGCTGTACTGTAGGACAGGAGGCATCTTGGTGGATTGAGAGGGAACAGAGAACTACAAGGAGCTGCCTCCCTATTGCCACTTACCGTTTTCCATCACAGACATGCTATTGAGCCTGTTTATACACATATTAGGAGCAGCACGACTGTAAGTCATGCTAAAAAAGTGTCCTAGCTTATTGGAAACCTTCCCAAAGGCTTTTTGGGGAACTGACCTTCTGTAGGGAATACAGAAGTATGATATGAAGCTCTTAACACCAAAATTTCTTTGCATAGGTCAACAGGGGTTGTCTATTAAAATTTACCAGTCCATGCCCATTGCACATAAGGGGATACCTGGAAGACATGAACACATGTAGTAGGCAAAGTCATGACTGTATTCATTGCCTGATAGCTTCAGGCAGCAGGGATTTGCAGATGGGTAGACTTGCCTGCTACTCTTATAGGTAAGCTCCCCTTGGGCTAGTTTTACAGGTTATTCTGTAATAGCTCCCGTGCTCTGCCCAAGCTGTATTACTAGAGCTATCTTTGGTGTGAACTCTAAGAGGGAGGGAGGGGACATTTGGAAACAATTTGGGTTAGAATGAGAACATTAAGGTAACAATACTTAGAGTACTAGAAAGTTATGGAGTGGACTGAATAGGGGCAAAGGTGTAGAGGATGCTGAAAGGGAGGTGAAGAAAGAGAAGAAGATATGAACAGAAACAACCTCTCCCAGAAATTCAGGGCATCCATCAACAGTCAAAACAGACATATCTGTGGGATGGGTGTGAAGGATGCAGCCCAGACAGCCTACCTACGTACATCAAGGCAGAGGAGTTGGAGATGATGAGGAAGGACAGAGAGCCGTGACAGATATCCAGTCAGGTGCTTTTTTCTTTATTGGAGGTGTCTATATTGTAATTTTTGAAATTTTACATTTCCAGTGTATTTCCTACTAATGCCAAAGGTCTGCTGTGCTGCCTGATGCCACCATGTGGTTCCTGTCTACAGCAGGCTGCTGAGTCGGCTAATGAGGACCTTTTAAGCATATCAGTAACTTAATTGTTGGCTTAAGTTCCTAAATAATTAGACAAAGTGTTAAGAACAGGAAAGGTAATGAAGTCATTTAGTTCAAGCACATCACCTTGGGATCCACAGAACAAAATGAGCTAGAATTTCATTTTTAATATTAAAAGATTTCCACCATGAGTTTTTGGTTATTGAGTTTAGAATTTAGCACTCCTCGGGGTCAGTAACAGCAATAGTAAATGCTGGTTTTCATTTTGTCATGCACGGATCAGGGATTACAAACCACAGGCATTAGTCATTCTCTCCCATACATGATCCCACAAGTGGCTTTATTGCTTATGACGACAAAGTTTCATACTTGATTATGAGTTTTTGACTAGATACCAGGAAAGAAAAAACAAACAAACTATACAAAAAGACTGGACTATAGGAGCAAAATGTAAACAACTTTTATCCCTGCTGAGCACTAAAATGTTGATTTGGGGAGGGTTTTTATTGTGGATCTCAGGAGCAATCCTGGCTAGACACAAAGGACATTAATGTTCTCATCTGCGAACTGCTGATGAGCTACAAAAGCCATGCCAGACAGTTTTAGGATTACTCAAAGCTTTTCACAGCTCGCCTGGTCTCAGTCCTTCCTCCTGTAGGGTCCTGGCTTTTCTGTAGGTAAGGTGAGGAGAATGTGCTTTTCCAGAATTTGAGTAACCTTAAATAATAAGAAGGCAGTAGTTGGAGGAGAGCCAGAGAGATATAAGAACTAAAGCTTTTCTGTCTTCAGAGAGAGAGGTGAGAGACCAGAGCAAAACCAGAGCCACTCCATTTTGTCCCACCTTATTGAGGGATAGCACCATCTCAAAGAGGTGAGCCGGTCACATTAAAGAAAGTCATAAAACCGTCACCCCACTGGGGCTGACCAATAAGAAAAACAAAAAAAGAAATACCAAAAACCTAAAGTAACTTTCTTGCCCAACTTAACGACTTAATGATCTATTTAGGAGAGACAGCTACTCACCCTATAATCTACCACAAATGTATAGTCGCCTGAATTCATTCCTCAGCACCCCTCGATCTCCCCTCTAACAGCCAAACAAAAACCCAGCCCAATTAACATGCGGGGCTCTCAACTCTGACCTGCTTTGCCGGTGAGATTGGGAGTCCTGGCTCCAACCTGAATAAAAGCGACCCTCATGTGCTTACATCAGAATCAGCTCCTTGGTGGTCTTTTGGGAATACACGACCAGGGTGCAACAGAGGCAGATGGGGCTAAAACTGATACAAAGAGTTTGAGGACCAAGCGGGCCCTTCAAGATGGCTAGGCCAGCATAGCACAACTGACCTCAGAACAAGACATGTGCATGTCACAGCAAAGCAGGTATGGCCTCTGAGTCACTGGTGGCCCCTGCCTCCATGCTTCACTAACACAGATAACAGGGGTCAGCAGGACCTTCTGTCTCAGCCTTTGTCAAGGGGAGACTTGACAGCTAAAACTGAAATAGAGATGAAAGGTGGAGAGCGAGGCAGACAAGAATGGCTGCCGAGCAAGTAGCTCAATCTGGAAAATATGGCTCAGGGCTTTTGGCCGGAACCGCCATCTTCCAGTAATTAATCAAAATGACGAACACAAAGGGAAAGAGGAGAGGCACCCGATATATGTTCTCTAGGCCTTTTAGAAAACATGGAGTTGTTCCTTTGGCGACATATATGCGAATCTACAAGAAAGGTGATATTGTAGACATTAAGGGAATGGGTACTGTTCAAAAAGGAATGCCCCACAAGTGTTTCCATGGCAAAACTGGAAGAGTCTACAATGTTACCCAGCATGCTGTTGGCATTGTTGTGAACAAACAAGTTAAGGGCAAGATTCTTGCCAAGAGAATCAATGTGCGTATTGAGCATATTAAACATTCTAAGAGCAGAGATAGCTTCCTAAAACGTGTGAAGGAAAATGACCAGAAAAAGAAAGAAGCCAAAGAGAAAGGGACCTGGGTTCAACTAAAGCGCCAGCCTGCTCCACCCAGAGAAGCACACTTTGTGAGAACCAATGGAAAGGAGCCTGAGCTACTGAAACCTATTCCCTATGAATTCATGGCATGATGGGTGTTAAAAATAAACTAATCTGTGGTCTATAAAAAAAAAAAAAAAAAAAAAAAAAAAGAAAATATGGCTCAGGGAGGGGAGTAGAGAAGCTCCTCTGAAGCCTGCAGACACTAGCCATATGTCCGGGGTCAAGAAAACAACACCTCTGGAAGACGTTTTGGCTGGGTTGTGAAAGAAGTGAATGTTGGGAAAGCTGAAGTGCCCTGCTGTGGACTGTGCTGAGACACTCAGGAGTATGTTCCATTGGAGTCTTAGTGTCCTGTTGGGCTTTCTTACCTGCTTTACAGAGCATTTAGTTTTTCTCTCTCTGAATATCTTCATCATCAGTGTGCCCCTTAACCCCTTGCTAGCAGTAAGAAGACTCACTACTCCTCAGAAGTTTTAAAAGGTGTGTATGTGTATGTGTGTGTGTGGATGTAACACTATGTGTGTGTGTGTATACACACACACACACACACACACACTATATATATATATATATATATATATATATATATATATATATATGTATACATATATATTTTATTTTTTTTTCATATTAGAGTTCTCTGAAAAAAAATCAGCCATATTGTAATTGGTCTTAACTGTCTATTTTCTTGTCCACTCCAATTCTTGCAGTTAATCTGGCCAATCTGGATTTTAGCTGTTGTGTGGAAGCTAAGGGGACCTATTGCCATATTTCAACAACTATGTTTCTGAAATCTCCCTGATCTTATTCATTTTTCTGCAATTTTGGATTTAGTTCCAATCTGCTTTGATGGAACATTTCTCCATTTCTTAATTTCAATTTCTTTTATTCATTCAATTACATTATTTAGCTTACAAAGTGAATATTCCAACATGTGTACATTTCTTAAAAGTCCAGTTGACATACTATAAAGTTATCTTCAACAGATAATAACCCATTTCTTTGTCCCATAAATGCTTTACCTCTCTACTTTTCTTAATATTCTTACTCAGACTACTTCTTCACCCACCCTCTTTCCACACTGTATCTGATATTCCCAACCATTTATTATGTTTCTATATCCTTTAGTCATTCAATTTTGGTCATAGAGTGCGGACACTCTGTATATATTAAGTGGAGACATACAATGTCTCTCCTTCATAGCCTGGCTTGCTTCACTCAGCAGTAAATCTTCCATATTCATCCACTTTCTGTAAAAAGCCAGGGTCATGTTGTTTTTTTATGGCTGAGTACTATTCCATAGAGTATATGTGCTACAGTTTTTCAATCCATTCATCTGTTCGTGGGCATTTGGGTTGGTTCCATGTCTTAGCAATCATGAATAGAGTCGCAATAAACATCGATGTGCAAGCACTTTTCCAATTGAGAATTCTTCTGTCCTTTGGGAAAGAATTCTTCATCCTCCAAGGAGTGGGATTGCTGGATCATATGGTAAGTTCTATTTGTAGATCTTTGAGGAATCTCAAAATTCTTTTCCACCGTGGTTGGACCAATTTACATTCCTACCTGCAGTGTTAATAGAGTTCCCCTTTCACCACACCCCCGCCAGCACTTTTCATTTTCTGTTTTATTAATCTTAGTCATTCTGACTGGGGTTAGGTGGTATCTCAGTGTAGTTTTGATCTGCATCTTCCTTAAAATGAGGGATGTTGAGCATTTTTTCATATACCTTTTGGCTATTTGTATGTCATCCTTAGAGAGGGATTTTTTTTTTAACTCATTCTCCCATATTTTTTTGAAACAGCTGCTTGAGTTCATTGTGTATTCTGGTTATCAGTCCCTTACCTGACACATAGTTTACAAAATAAATATTTTCCCATTCTGAGGGGGCTGTGCTTTCACATAATTACTGTGTCCTTTGCCATGCAAAAATTTCTTAGTCTGATATAATACTACTTGTCTATTTTTGGGATTATTGACTGTGCTCTGGGGGTCTTATATAAGAAGTATTTGCCTGCCCTAATGTCTCCCAGAGTTTTCCCAGTGTTTTCCTGCAGTAGTTTTATAGTTTGAGGTCTTAGGTTTAGATCTTCAATCCACTTCGAGTTGATTTTTGTCAATAGTGAGAGGTAGGGGTTCAGATTCATCTTTCTGCAGGTGGATATCCAGTCTTTCTGACAGCATTTGCTAAAGAGGTTTTCCTTTTTTCACCGGATTGACTGGTACCCTTTTTCAAAAATCAGTTGACTATATGTTTTAATATCTCCAGAGAGAGACAGAGGTGGGGGGAATGAGAAAGTAAGTCTCCAAGTCTGGGACTCGAACCGTGGTCAGTCATGTGGGAGTTCAGTGCCCTTAACCACCATACCATCTGCTGGCCCTACCTAGCATGAGGTTTAAGCCACCTGGTCTGGGACTGAGACTGCAGTCAACTAAGTAAGTAAAGAGATAAAGGACCTAAATGATACCATAAATTAAATGGACTTAACAGACATCAATAGAACTTTCCACCTGAAAATCACAAAGTACACTTTTTTCTCACCTCCACGTGGAACATTTTGCACACACATTCACACTCATTCTTTCTTTCTTTCTCTCTTACTCTCACACATACATACACATTCACCCACACTCACTCATTCAATCTCTCTTCCACACGTAGTCTCATTCTCTCTCTCTTTTTGTCTTTCACACACACACAGACACATACGTGCCTTTTTTTTTTTTTCTTTTTTGTCAACAATGACTTCCTTCAGCAAATGGGACCTAGGGCCCCCGGTGTTGATATCATGTGTGAGAAAATGCCCTTAGTCCCACTGTCACAGTATGAAATCATGCATTTGGAATGTCCTAGCATCAAAACTCCTTCCACTAGATTCCACCTAGGTGCCAAACTTCTTCAGACATTTTATCCATTCTTGTCATTTCCCTGCTAAGAACTATGCTGGAAATACTCATTCAACATTTGAAGGATCGAATATCTTAGACCACATTTGCCTCTTAATGTGACTATGTCTGGTGCCTTGGCAAGTTTTCCAGAAATTACCAGAGCAACTACAATACTTCAATAATAAACACTTCTGGGGAACCAGCAGTTAGCGTAATGGCTATGTCGCTGGACTCCCACGTAGTCGACCGTGGTTCGCGTCTCGGACCCGGTGGCTTACAACTCACGCCGGGCGCGTGTGCGTGCGTGCCCAAGATCCCGAGAGGAGAATGGAGGAGAAGGGATTGCGGCGTGACCATCCCCCCTGGGGGGTGATTTCTCGCTTTCTGTCTCTATGTCTCTCTCTGTCTGTCTGGCGAGCGCACGCGCCCTATAGCGAAAAACCTCTCCAAAAAAAAAAATAAATAAAAAAATAATAAACACTTCTGCATTCTTCTAGAAAAATTCAGAGTAGATGAGACTATACAGCAAAGCCCCATATCTCTCTAAGTTATTCAGTCCCGAAGCAGGAAACACCAGGGTTGTATCTTTACCCCAGATGGCCAGTTCTAAGAGTCTTTAGAAAGGTAAGCACATGAGGAACTTTTGTGTGTTCTGTAGATGAGCATCTTCTGTTGTTTTCAGGACACACCTCCAGGCTTCAGCTGCTGAGGATAGTCTACCATCGTACTAGGCTTCAGATCTCCGGGAGTTAATACCTAAGATTCTGTCTCCAGTCTCGTGTCCAGGGGAGCTGCTCTATCTCTAAATTCTGGAGATGACTTTGCATTGGAGACAGAGCTGTCCTGGGAAAGCAGCCTGGATCTCCAGCTCTCCCTGACTTTTCTGTATCTCTCTTCCTGACCCCTTGTGCCTCCTACATGGTAATCCATAATCCCTTCTCTCTGGTTACTCATCAGCCACTAAATGGTTTATGGTTGAACACTTGGCAGTTTGCTTCTACCAAGTAATTTTATGAATTCAATTCTTTAGGCAGAAAAAAGAAGCTGCCATGTATTTTAGCACCTGAATTTAAAAGACCTTGAAGAGATTTTACTTCAGGAAGGAAATGGCCCATCTCACCATCTGTCAGATTTGGATGCAATCTATGAGGAGGGCTGACCCCAAGCCTGCCTGGCCATCCTGTGGCTGCTCACAACCAAGAGTGTGACTCTCTCCCACTTGTCTCTCTTTTGTTGTAATATACATATATTTTACATTTAATTACTCTACATCTTTACAGCATACATGTTTTTTCCCAGCACAAATACAGTGCGTATCAGTCAAGACAAAGACATTACCATATAAATTATCAACAGCAAATAACTTTTCATTTTTGTGTCAATTAAACATATTGTCACAGCTTCTCTCTTACCTGTCCACCTGATTATACCCAGGTAAGAATCAGGACACAGATATTTACAGATTTATTGGTAAAATGAGATCACATAATTTAGCCAGAGGTTCCTGCTTGGTAGTGGATTGTAATTTTCTATCTGTGTAAGTTGATTTCAGCGACTTATACGAGGAAGAACTGGGCACACTCTTGTAAATTATGGGCATTTAAAACCATCAATTTTTAGGGTTTCACATGTGAGTTGGTGTTTCTCTCACTTAGGGATGGCAGCAAATGGCAACGGAGCATCTCATTAGGTTGGCTCCTGGAGAGGTGGGGTAACTGATCTTTCTGAATGTGACTCCTGGAGGTGCTGCTGCCTGAGAGAGAACTGGAGGGAGATAGATAAAATAGTTTCCTCTTTCCTGTTCTAGCTCAAGAGAGCTAGTGTCCTCCTGTGTTTGCTTCCACCCCCTAACACACACACACACACACACACACACACACACACACACACACACACAGACATGGAGAGATGGAGAGCTCTAAGGAATTTCAGAATTTCAGGCCTGGCTGAGCATTTTACATGAAGTAGTAGAACAAAGATCTCATCTAAAAGGCCTTTCAGGATCTGTTCCTATGCACTCTGGACTTGGATTATTCTCTTTAGAACAGGTGTTCTTCCATGCAGATATTTTAGGTATTCATGAAATATTATCCCAGCTTCCCTAGTCAAGGTCATCAGTGCCTTTTTATGTTGGCAATTCATAGTCATGTCTCAGCCCTCATCTTATTTGTCAATCTACCATCAACCTACCACCCACATCTCCACCCTTTGCTGACTTTGTCCTCCCTTTCTCCCTGTCTACTCTCAGTTTCCAGGGTATTGATCTCTCCTGGACCGTCGCTGTTCTTCCTTCACATGAACTGAACCCTCTCCTTTTGGCTCAAAATAAGCTCTCTCTTGGAAGCTCTTCACTTCTCTACATGGGTTTATGCCTTAGGAAATTTCATATAGTGCCATAGCTTCACACACCATTTTGTACTAATGACTCTTATGTTTGGGGTGCTAGCTCTGTCCACTTTTAACCTTCACACCCATATTTTCAAGGTCTTTCAACATTTCACTTATTTGATGAATAAAAGCTTTAAATAAACATGTCCAAAAAAATCTTTTATTTGTTTTCACAAACCTGCAAATCCCCCTTCATAGGAATGGAAAATCCATTTTTCCACTAATGAAATAGCAAACCTCAGTGACTGCTTTTAAAATGTATATAGACTATAAAAACTTCATACTGTCTGCTCCACAATGACCCTAGTTGAAAGCACCTTGATTGTTGCCTGGACTATTGCACAAAGATTTAACTAACCAAAAGTTTTGAGGGTCAGCTTGTGGCATGGCAGTTAAGGTAGCTATATCCCATATTGTAATCTGTGTGGTTCAAGTCCCAAACCTGGTAGCTTGAAAAGCATGACAGGTTCATGTGTATATATACCCTAAATTCTGAGAGGAGAATGGAGAAGAGACTGTGGCATGGCATTTCACCTGGGGTGGGGGTGGAGGGTTGCTTTCCCTCTCTCTCTCTGTTTCTTTCTGGTGAGTACATGGACCCTACAGCAATTTTTTTTCTTTTTTTTTTTTTTTTTTGAGATGTTTTTGCTATAGGGTGCATGCGCTCGCCAGACAGACAGAGAGAGAGAGAGAGAAAGCGAGAAATCACCCCCTGGGGGGGATGGCCGCGCCGCAATCCCTTTTCCTCCATTCTCCTCTTGGGATCTTGGGCACACGTGCCCGGCCTGAGTTTTAAGCCACCAGGTCCGGGATACGAACCGTGGTCAACTACATGGGAGTCCAGCAACATAGCCATTACGCTAACTGCTGGTCCCGCAGTTTTTTGTTTTAAAGAAAAATAGGAAGAGAGAGAGAGAAAGAAGAAAAAGAAAAAGAGAAAGGAATTTGAGTTTGTTTGGTTTAACTTACTGTTATGCCCCCAAAGTACTACTCAACAATATTTAGTAGATACTCAACAATATTTATTGAATACAAACATGTACAGTTTTCTTTCTTAAATTTTAAAGTATTTTTATTACTAATTTGATTACGTTATCATGAGAAAATGCAATTAATCTAAAACCCATTAAGTATCATTTTATTTTTTCAGTTCCCAATGTCTTTGTCATGTATAATTTTCTAATTGGTCTCTTGCTCCTGTCCAATTCATTCTCTACTTTTAGTAGCTTCCTATCTCAGTCAGGTTGAAACACAATGTACTAAATACAGCCTGCATGCTTTGCACAGCCTGGCCCCATCACCACTGACCCTCTGCTCACCTCTTCTCCTGCCTTCTTTTGTTGTTGTTGTTGTTGTTGTATTTTTTTGTCTGTTCATTTAGAGAGATTTGGGTGTAGGTTATGTGTACTCGCCAGAGAGACAGTGAGACAGAAAGTGAGAAATTACCCTCAAAGAGGGAGAGACACGCCATAGTTCCTTTTCCTCCATTCTCCTCTTGGGATTTTTGTCATGCACACACATGTGCCTGGCATGAGTTTCAAGCTGCCAGGTCCAGGACTTAAACTACAGTTGATTATGTGGGACTCCAGCGACATAACCATTACACCATCTGCTATTCCCTTTTCCTGCTTCTGTTTCGTGCTGCCCTAGCCACACTAGCCTCCTTGACTACCATGCACATTACTGCCTGAGGGCCTTTGCATACATGCTTATCCCTGCCCTGGATGTTTTTCCCTAAGACAGCCACATTGTTCAACCTCTGTTTCATTCCACTTTCTTCTCAAATGTGACTTTGTCAGAGTAACCTTCCTTGACTTCTGTGATAGTTATTTCCCCTTTATCTCCTCATATCTCTTTTGTCCTTTTCTCAGAGCCAGGTGGCACAGACTCCATAAGCAAAGTCCCTTTGCCCCTGGCTTCTAATTGGGTTCAATCAATGAGAATCATCAGCATAAGATAAGAGAAGAAGTAGGGTCACATGTTTACACACCTAGACCCTTGCTACCTCTCTTTGACTCTGGCAATGAATGTTTGGTCTTGCCAGCAAACATGGTTCCCATTAGGCAGCCTCGTCTTTCATACTTACAACTCTTACTAGGTTCTGAAAACATTGCTCTTTTTTTTTTTTTTTTTTTTTTTTTTTTTAATCTCCTCAGGCTTAAAGATATAAAAGGTATGATGCTATTTCCACTCCTGAGAGCTCCGCAATTGCTTCTGGGCTCCTTTAACTCTTCACACAGCTCTGAAAAAAATCTGTTCATTAGCTCTCTGTAGTTAAATTCTCTAAGGTCGCCCTTTCTGTCCTGGGAGGTCCTGACTGAAGCAGAACCCCGCTTAAAACAGCATTTCCTCCTATGTCTGCTCACCTTTGCTTTATTTTTCTATTAAACAGTTTGTAGATCCTATCACACATTTATTATTTTATCAATTTATTTTCTGTCTCCTTCACTAAGAAAGGTCGAGGCACTTGGTCGCTGTCCGTGGTACTGAAACATCTCTCTGTATTAGGTGAGAGATGTGTCTTTTAGAAGCAGAATCCTATACTCCTAATTCTATGCGAACACAAAGAATCATGAATCTGCTTCCACCTCCTAGCTCATAGGTTTTGAACACAAGTCTGCTCAGTTGAAAATGGGGCCTTGCTCAGACAGCGATGCTTCCTTATAGTATATCACATCTTTAGCTTTTTGAGATCATGCTCTAGATTCATGCACTATCCTCCTCTCACAACTTCTCAGTGCACCCCAGGAAAGCAAACTGAAAGATTTTATAACTGACATACGAACCTCATAGGAACCGCTTGCTCTCCACTAAAACCTTCATTCTGTAAACACAGCTGAAACATGGAGTAACTTAGTACAGTGGAAGAGCTCCCATCTACCCCAGCCTCATTAACATTAGAGTGGTAGTGCTGATTAATTCAAGTGCCCAGATGGCTTGGCAAATTGCTCAATTCTTCCTTAGAAAGAAATCTTGTACCAGCTAGATGGAGCAATGATTTTTTTTCCTGAATGAAATAATCAGAAAATCTATGTAAATGGAATATAGAAATCCATTAGCAAAAATTACACCCTTGTCCTTTTTTACACTAAGTGTGAAATACTAAGTCACAGTGTCACTCAAATAACCTGAATCCTCAAGGAAAAGCCATAGAGAAAAACTACTGGGACAACAGGATTCATAGTTACCATTACCACTTAAGTAATAGGATATTCAATTTTTCACCAGCCTAAGAGGATATAGGGTTTAAGGTTTAAGTAGGGAAAATAAGCTCTGGTCTAAGATAATTTATCATGTGGCACTATTTAAAGCATTGGTAAACTTTCTAGGCTTCAGTCTCCTCAATTCCTGTGGTGGAAATGAAAAAGGCTGCAGAATTTTAGACACTGGCACTTGTCACAGGCTAATAGACATTTGCTATATAATGTTACTTTGAGAGTACATTGGAATGTGCTGTGGTTAGGAGATAAGTTAGACTCCATTGGGCTGGCTTATGCCATAGGAGATAAAGGCCAGTGGAGGGCTGACTGGCCAAGAAGTAAAGACCAAGACAAGTGAGCTATGGAGGGACAGAAGCTGATATGAAGAAAATGTCCACAGAATGTATCCTCAGACCTGCTGAAGGATCTTGATATCAAACTTCCCAGTAGCATGGCAGCAACTTCACTCACAGGAAGAAGTCTAGACTGGTTGTCTTTGTACATAAGCACAAAAGAAAGTTCTTAAAGGATGTACAAGTATGTGGCAAGGTTGGAGCAAATTCTCTAGGACTGCAGAGTGAAAGGAGTGAAGTTGGGTTGGGGGTAAAGGGTGAGGAGAATGCACAATTTAAATAATAAACCCAGAAGCACATTGGGCTTCTTTTTTCAGTGCAAAGGCTATTTCCACATTGCAGAGGACTGTGGGTTCTGTAATAATCATACCAGAATGGACTTACATTACACCTTTTCCAGGATCCCATGTGGATTCTATTTTTTTTTTTTTTGAGAGGTTTTTGCTATAGGGCACGTGCGCTCGCCAGACAGAGAGAGACAGAGAGACAGAAAGCGAGAAATCACCTCCCGGGGGGATGGTCACACCGCAATACCTTCTCCTACATTCTCCTCCTGGGATCTTGGGCACGCACGCACACGTGCCCAGCGTGAGTTTTAAGCCACCAGGTCCGGGACCGCGGTCCACGGTCCGCGGTCGACTACGTGGGAGTCCAGTGACATATCCATTATGCTAACTGCTGGTTCCCAGCCCATCTGGATTCTAAACTCCCTGTATCTTCCTTATAGCAATTTCCTGTCCTCCAGTGATCTTGTCTTTTACCTGACAGTCTTTACCACTGACTCTTAGAATCACTTCCTAGAATTTTTCATGCTAATCATTGCAATCATTCCATAAATTCAAGTATTTCCTCTTTAGCCAGTGCTCCTTGGTTAGCCAGCACATCAAGGCATTTAGTGCATTAATTTTACCAGTTTCACTAACTCTCACCCCTTATGTCTATACTTTCACCCATACTCAAATTAAATTTCTTGGTTAATTTTTATAATCACTCCTGCCCATATTCCAAGCTCCCCTGTATTATATTATCTAGCAAAACCCAGGTTAAGTCTAGTTCTCTGGCTATTACGTGTCAACCACCTATGCGACTGAATGTGACTGGAGAAGATACATTCATGTTATATGATGCTGTAAATCTAGCTTCACAACTGTCACAAGCACCACAATACCACGCAGAAAATTTCAATACTCTTTTATGGTATGTGATTCTCTCGCCCTTCTAATGCCTCCTTCAAACACTTGCCTCCAAAAACTTGCATGCAATACCTTCTTTGCCATGGGTACACGGAGCTGGCCTTGCTTTCTGTTTCACCAAGAAGGTGAAAAAACAATCTGAATAGAATTTTCACCATGTCCCACATTTCCCCACCCATCTGAATCTGTGTCTATGTCCTTTATCATCCCTTCAGTAACAAATCCTAACCTCTTCTCTCATGCTTGAAGTCTTACCTCTCTCTCCTACTCAAGGACATTGTTATGGCACTTCCCCCCTCTCTCTCCAGCATTATAAAATTTCCTCTCATCACGAACTAGATCTTTCCAATCAGCACATAAATAAGCTGTTGTTTCTTCCCTCGTAAACAAAAAGCAAAACATTTCTTCACTCATTTTTTCTGCAGCTACTGCTTCTTCCCACTCCTTTTTACAACCCTCACCTCCCCCCCCCCCCAAAAAAAAAAAAAACCACTCCTGCTATACCTCTAATTTCTTTAGAACTCTACCCAATAAAATCTTGGGGCTTATCGATGGCTAATGCTATGTTCATCCTGAAGAAGATGAAATGAAAAACAATAGCAGCAGGTGTCCTCCAATCTTAGTAAGTGTTATCTATCCACCCAGATGGTTAAACCCCAAAACAAGGCATCACACTTGACTCCCCTTTTACCACCAGTTCCATATCCTATCAGCAGCTTATATGGGTTTTATCTGCCTCTTAATAAAGCCTAAATATTTCTCCTTTTTTTTTTTTATCACTAGAGCTTCCAAATGAGACCAAACTACCCTCCTCTCTCTGTCTTCTCATGTCCCTTCTTTCTATAGAGCAATCAGAGTGATTTAATGAAAAAACAAACCTGATCATGAGTCTCTTGTTTAAACACCAATGCCTTCTCATCATACTTGGAATGAACTCCATACTTTCCACCATACACATGAGGTCTAATAATAAGGCTTCTATTTCTGTTATTTAATCCCAAACTTGCAAACCACCATACATTATGCTCTAGCCACTATCAGGCTCATCTCCTTCTGAAATTAATCAGACCCATTTTCACTCCCAGCTGTTTGGATCTGTGGGTTCCTGTGTTTTGTTTTGTTTTTTTTTTTTTGAAAGGTTTTTCACTATAGGGCACGTGCGCTCGCCAGACAGACAGAGAGAGACATAGAGACAGAAAGCGAGAAATCACCCCCCAGGGGGGATGGTCACACCGCAATCCCTTCTCCTCCATTCTCCTCTCGGGATCTTGGGCACACATGCATACACGCCCAGCATGAGTTTTAAGCCACCGGGTCCGGGACGCAAACCGCGGTCAACTATGTGGGAATCCAGCAACATAGCCATTACGCTAACTGCTGGTTCCCTGAGTTCCTGTGTTTTGAAGGCTCTTTACCCAGGTGTCACCTGCTTCTCTCTGCTCATCATCAGTCTTGGCTCCATTGCCCATTCATCCTGTGTTCTTATTGACCACCAGTGATACCTGTTATCTATCACTGTCTGTCATATATTTCTTTTTACTTTTCCTTAGGGCCTTTGTTGCTATTAGAAAGGCCATATTGGGAACCAGCAGTTAGCGTAATGGCTATGTCGCTGGACTCCCACGTAGTCGACCGCGGTTCGCTGTCCCAGACCTGGTGGCTTAAAACTCACGCCGGACGCATGTGCGTGCGTGCCCAAGATCCTGAGAGGAGAATGGAGGAGAAGGGATTGCGGCGTGACCATCCCCCCTGGGGGGTGATTTCTCGCTTTCTGTCTCTATGTCTCTCTCTGTCTGTCTGGCGAGCGCACGCACCCTATAGCGAAAATCTCTTCACAAAAAAAAAAAAAAAAAAAAAAAAAAAGGCCTTATTGGGCTGGCTCCAGGGTTCAGTGATTAAGCACTGTACATAGAAAGCCAGATCCTATGTGGCTGACCACTATCCAAGCTCCTGCCCTGGTGACTTGAAAAACATTCCAAGCACATGTGCATGTGTGCCCAAACTGCTGTGCTGACAGTGGAAAAATAGAGGAAAATGGGTGGAGGCACATCCATGTCCTGTTGGGCTCACTCTCTTTCTCTCTCCCTCATGAACATGTACACCATCTGGCAATTAAAAATGTTTTGTGTATTTTTCCTATCGTAGGAGAATATGATATCTATAATGGCAGTGATCTTTCTGTCTCCTTGGATACAGCATCCTCAGTACTGAGAACAGTGTTCAAAAGAACAGATACTTAATAAGTACATATGGAATACATGGATAATAATGGTGACTATTTCTTGCACTCCTTTGAAGTGCCATTTTCTGTGATAAGTGTCTCACATGCATTGACTCAATTCTCATGACTATCCTACAAAGTAACGCATTATTCTTCCAACTTTATAAGTGAGAAAACTGAATCTTGGAAAGGTATGTAATTTGCTCATGGCCATAGAACTAAGCAGCGACAAAACTAGAATGAGAGCTCAGGTTTTGCTGACATCAGAATCCAGGCTGTTTTAATAGATTTCACTTGAGAATAAGAAATAGCAGTATCAAGTAGCCAGGCATAACTTTGATTTTCTTTTTCTTTCTGAAGCATAGAATACAGAGGACAGTTAAATGGCCCAGCCACCAAAAATTAAATGAAACAAAACATACCAGGGGAAAATAACTTCAGTTTTCTTCAAACAGTTTCAAGCATAGCCACTAGGCTTTATACTCTTATACTATGCTGATCAAAATGAAACAAGTATTTTTTTAATCTAAAAAGTAGCATTTTTCTTTTTTAAAAGTCATACTTAAAAGTGCTTTTTGAAACTTCCTTTTTTAATACTGTTTGGCCTTATGAAAGGGGAGAGTGGTAAATTGATGTCACACTCTCCATCATGACCTAGAAAAATAGTTGTGTTAAGCACTAAGACACAGCCTCAGGTACCGTGTAATTATTTCTCCAGGAATATGAGTGTTGACAGCTGTAAAAGTTGTACTGTATTTTATCATACTAATCAAATAATGCCTTGCAGATAGCAATGGTGGCTCAATATTTTAATCCAACTTGCAAAACATTGTATGCTTTATTTCTTTGAAAACCCACTGTCAAATAACATAATATCTGAGGAAATCAACACTCATACAGCAGATCAATGTGATCCGATCTTTCCTTCTCAGTATTTTGCATATGTTGTAACATCTTTGACATGAAAACAAACATGTCTATCACTCTATTGAGCCAGACAGGTTAAAGATAAATGGAAGCTTTCTTACACATTTTTCTGTGTGTCTCAATTGTGTTTTTAGTGCTGCATTAAGAATGATGACTATGCAGGACTCACCACCATTTGAAAACAAATACCTACCTCATAACCTACCCAGATCTAATGTGGCAGGGTAAGGATGGCCTGAGAATGGCTTACTCAAGTGATTTCATCTGCGAGTTCATCAGACATATTAGTTTGGTCCCATGCTCTGAGAATATATCTGCAAGGTTTGCCCAAGATAAATGTATTAGGCCAGACATGAAGTGTGGTGAAACAGGGGAAGCGTTGACAGGCTCTTCCATCCTAAATGGATGGGCCCTCTCTTTCCGGTCATCACCCTCACCTGTCCTTTCCTTTATGAGTTTCCTTTCTTCCCCACAGGGACACATTAGGTTAAGTGCAGTAAAGATGACAGTCAGTAGTTTCAAAAAGACAAATCAACACAAATTCTCTTGTAACCAATTTTTCTTTTTTCTATCAGAGAAAGTCAAGATAAACCAGTCATGCAGAAAGAGCATTACACTTTGGTTGTATATATGATTGCCAAGAGTTTAAAGATAGTTTCCAGTTATAACTTAAAGGAAATTGCCCTTATGTCTTCCTGTTTTTCCTTGACATGTTTCTATAAGAATGCAAAATTTTCTCTTAAGGCACAATCCTTGATTGCTAGGAGCTTGCAATTTCTGTTCCTAATTACTAAATTAATTACCTCTGGATATAGCAACTTGTTTTCTCAACAGATAAATGCTGTTGTTCCAAGGAAGTTTATAGTGTGAGTACATTTTGGCATGTGAAATATTTGCCTTTTCTTCATTTTTTTAGAACTACCTAGCTTTTGAATTGGGCATATTGGTTATTAAAAATACCACTTCTTTTTATTTATTCATCTGTGTTTATGTTTTCTTTACTTGAGGCAGATTTTGACATTATTTTTATTTAATTTTTCTAACATGAAGTAAATTTCCCCATTTCATTGCAATATTTAGAACTGAGTAATTTATTCCTTCCCCCCCCCCCCCCGGCTCAATAGACTTATACTATGGAAAAGCTACCAACTATTGAGTTGTTGGAAAGTCATGATGCATTTTTGCATAGAAAAATACATCATGACTTTTCCAATGACCTAATATTTCAATTGCCATTTCTTCTACTGCACGTTACCCCAGTGATATGCTTCCCACTCAGATCCCTGAGCACAGTCTTTAGGATTTGTGCCAACAGACAGGGCTCAGTCCCAAGAGGCCAGGTCCTGGGGTTCATTTCAGGGGCAGGAGCCTGGAAGAGGGCTGATCAAGCTATTTCTCCTTGTATCTATGTGAAAGTTTTGGAAATGACCACTAACAAACATTTACAATTCCCTGGAGATGCTCCAAGGCAGGAGGTGGCAAGCATGCGTTGGAGCACTATTTCTACCACTACATGCAATTCTTTTGCAAGAACACTTCAGTAGTATCCTGTCCTCTGGAGAAGCAGGTTGGGAACTCATCAAGGTTGTAAGCAACATCAGGTCTACTTCTAGCCCTTAGTCTGTTTTTACAGGACTCAGGCAGGCCACCTGTTCTCTCTGGGATGATCCAAGAGGTCTCTGCATATCCATTAATCCACACATAGCCTGGCCTATAGGAGGACACCTTGAGACCAAAGTTTGAAGCCAGAGGATCTCCAGGAGGAAGATTTAGGAAGCACAGGCTCTCTCCTTAGCCTCCTGGAGACTTAATGGCCAAGGAAGACCTTGGCAGGAGGAGCTCGTGACCCAAGCTATCCCATGAGAAGTTGGCAGTATGTAGTCTTCTCCTGCAGTCTGCAGGTAGATCAGTAGTCCTGAATGCAGTGAGTATGAGTTCCCACCTGAAGCCAGGAGAGCTTTTTCCCCATCTGTGCTACCAGGAAGCATCAGCTCCACCAACAACTTATCCCTACCTGCCTGAGGTCCCACATGGAGATGCTCCAGGAACCACTCCATACCATGCTGATCAGCACCTCAGAAGCCCCACAGAAACCCCTCACTGGCCTTGGGCCTGGCAGGATGCTGGTGAGGGAAAGGATTGTTGGCACCTGCTGAGCTGCACCTCACACACCAGTTACCCTAATTCAAGGAGGCATTTGGGTCTGCATCCTAGGTCGGTCACTTCTTGAATTCAGTAAGCTTTCCCAGAGGAGCTGTAATCAAGCAGTTCACAGGCCTTTTCTGTTTGGCTCTGTATGCTTAGCTGGACAAGGGACTTCTGTGAAAAGAGCTCATAGACAGTGAAAGGCCACTGTAGGTAACCAGCATATATAAATAGGACCCCATCTGAGGCCACAACCCCTGTAATGCTGGCCTGACTCTGGGCCCACTGCACTCAAACAGCACTCCAGTCTTCATATGAGCCCAGAGAATTCTTATTATTGTGCACTTTAAAAACCACTCATGAAAATAGGTCCTGCAGAGCTTCCTGGTTCTGCAAGTGACTTGGGGCACTCCAGTTAGCACCGACGCTTCTTTTTCCTTTTTCTCGGGTAACTTTTAGGATCCTAAGAATAATTGCATAAGAATGTGGCACCCTATCATTAGTGCTAGGCATAAGTGTTTTCATATGTACTGTGGGGGTGATGGACATTTTACCCGTGTAAGAACTGATTGCTCCAATTCCAGTGAAGGGCATAACTCTGCTTGTGGCATGAGGCAGGCACTTAACACATGGACAAGATACTGGGAAGCCCTGGGGAGCCTATTTTCCCTCTGGCGCCTGATTAAAATCCCTTGGTAGGAGCTATTTCTGGGTTTACCATCCTTTCTTCCCAGTGCTTTGCAGGACCTGTGCTCTTAGGTACTCGATCTCTCTGAGTTCAACAATCTAACCCCAGCTGTCTCATCTTACTGATCCTTCTCCCAGGAGTTCCTTCCAATAATACCCTTGGAAACTGAAATACTAACCTCCACCCTGACCACTGCTAATAGTTGAACATTGCCTGCAAAGAGGCCCTTTGAGCACTGAACCTCTATCCTTCCCGATGGCTCATATACTCAAAAGATTTTTTACTATTTCCTTCAACTGATAAAATGGCAGCCTCTTCTTCTCCTGCACCTGGTCATAGGTGGGACAGCTCATGCCCGTAAGTGAAGCCACGTCCCACTGGAGATGTCCTAGGGTCTTGCCACCAACAGTACTGAAATTCTTCTAGAATATCTATTTTAATGCCTACTGCATCCCAAACCTGAGCTATTACCATGAGATGGACCCTCCACAGGATATTCAGATCTCTGCTTCAAGTTGCTCACAGCCTTGTGACTGCTGAAATAAAGAAGCAAGTGGCTAGCAGGAAGGAGAGAACAGAAATGTCGCGTTCTGCAGTCTGACACTAGGCCACGTATGTGGGGGCTACAACTGTGCCAGGCCCCTGCTCTCCTGGCTTTGTCAACTTCACTGGCCTGCTCCCTGACACGGGCCTTCCCCTACACACATCAGACACCCCTGAACTTTTGGCATCACCTTGGTTGCACCTGGTTTGGCTCAGCATGCATATTGCAGCCAGCTCTGTCTGCACCTGGGATAATGTGGGCATCACACAGCCACTGCACTTGTCTCTTGGAAACTCAGAGATAAGCAGGGAGGACACACATGAGGTATAATCAGCCACTTAATCTGAGAGTGACTTTGTTAACTTCATTTGCCATTTTATCCTTATGAATCTTAAAAAGGAGGTGATATTATCACCATTCTACAGCTGAAGAAATGGGGTCTTAGAGCTATAGACCTCCTTATTCTACAGCCATAAAGTCACTTGGGAGCTGAACTGAGATCTGAAACTGCACCTGTGTGCCATAATCCTGAAATGCCTGCTCTAACCACTAGCTTTCCCTGCCTCCCACAAAGACTGAAAGCATTCAAAGAGTCCTGCTCCATGGTGGTCCGTGTGTGCCCATAAACTCATAAAGTTAAATGTCCTCATTAAGTTGCTTTTATAGCCGGGCATTATAGCAGGTGAAAATTTTTGAAAAGATAAAATAATTTTGACTAGATTTTGCTTGTGTCATTATGGAGAGCAATGAATCACTAAAACAACCACAGATGCAAACGATTTTCATTTCATGCATTGTTTCCGAGGGAAATTTTCACTCAGGCACCATCCCGTGGTTTCTTATTTGCTCTCTCAGAAGAGCACCCTTTCACGACTGTGCCTAGTGTAACGCAGCCATAATCCCACATAAGAAAACCTTCACCAGGAGCTTCAAAATGATACCACCTTCGATGTTAAACAGTTATTGGAAATAAAGGGATCCAGAAAAGGAACACTTCTGTTAAATTTCCCAAATGGACTTGCCTGTGAGTCTTTTAGAAAACAGCCTAAGGAGACTGTGAATTGGAGCTTAACTCTCCTACCTGCCTTGGGAGCTGATATAAAAATGAGAAATGATTGTAATGCTGCTCCACTCAACTCCATTTTAATTGAAAATTATGTCTAAGATTGCTGCCTATCTGGACTTTGCCTGTCTCCTGCCTTTCAAAGTGCATGGATTTATGCACCTGCTCATATTAAAAGCCCTGCTATTTCCCATAAATATGCACAGGTATCTGTTTGTTTGTACAATAAATATTACAAAGATCATAAGGAAATTAAAATGGAGCTTGAAGATGCCTGTCTTCTGATGAGATACTACACATGAATCATGTCCTCGAGAACTATTATCCGTAAACATCATGAGTCCTATATAAATATTTTTACTCCTTGGTTCTAAATTGCAAAAGAGAGAATTTCCTAATGGATTTATAGTTTATCAGTGAGTTTCAGGGAAGCCTGAGATGGATGGGTTCTCTCCAATAGAGTATTCATTTAAAAACAATCGACCACAGTTCAATTTTGCAATCTATTTGTTTTGGTAAACTGGAACACTAGCTATAATTCACTTTATTTTTAAAGAGAAACATATTACCTTCAGAAACATAGGAACTCCATTCCTGCAGATTAAGTCAATCAGAATATATTTGCAGAGGTATTCTTAACATAAAAATACCAATCTTCTTTCTTAAGCATTCAATTTCCCCCCCTCAAGGATAGGGACATTGGTCTAAAAATGTAGATTTTAATAAAATTAGGTTTATATTATAAATTAAAAGGTTTTAAAGCAGAAGCATGACTTAAGAATTATTTTGTAATTGGGCAATAAAATGGCCAATTCTTTGGAAACACCCCTAGTAGTCCTGCTCTAAGCAACTTCAATACTGTCACTATAGCTAGTGTCAAGATGCTGGAAGAATGGTAACCTCATCTGAGGCTGTGCCATCCAAACCTGAACTAGGCTGGAGTCTAAAATGTCAGTCCCACAAGAGCAGAGACATTGCTGTACTACTTCTTTGCCTTAAGGTCTGGAAGCATCCTGATGCTCATCCGATGCTCAGTAAATATTTGTTGAATCACCAAAGATACAATTAAGACATTCCCACAAGGGGGTGATATTTGATTGATCTCATAGGATTACAAATGGGAAAAATGACAGGTGCTCCAAAGCTCCCAGGGTCAGCATACAACTTGGAATTCAAACAGGGTCCTTTGAGTCCTTTGTTAATAGATTGAGGACAGTCCAGAAGTCAATCTCATTGTTTTCTAGGGACTACTCCAGACTCAGACATAGACTTCATGGACAGCCTAGAAGAAGGATACTTAGGAAGTTCAAGCTGAGAGTGGTATTCAGTTGTAGCTATCAGAACCTGAGTTGACCAGAGTACTGGTTACACCAAAGTCAGTTACAAACACGTGTATAGCCCCAACACAATTGGCCTAGAATCAGTCTGAGGAATGTGACATTTCTGTTCTCTCCCTTGCTTTTTTTATTTTAGCAATCATGAGGCTGTGAGTATCTTAAAACAGAGATCTGAGTGTCCAGTGGAAGGCCCATCTCATGGCAATAGCTCAGGTTTGACATGCAGCAGGCATTAATGAAGATACCATTTATGCAGGAATATCTACTAACACCACATCTGCCTGTCTGTCCTATCCAATGGGCTGCAAAGGTTATGTCCCCTGAAAATGTGGAGGTGCCTCAGACTGAGGAATTAGAAAGGATAGTCTTAATAGTCTTAAGTGACCTTCATGGGCTAGCAGTGGAGAGAGGTTAGGCTAGCAGCACTAAATGGGGATGAGAAATGCTTACTGCATGGGATTAGGTTGCAACTGCTCTGAGGGGCCAGTTACTGTAAAAAGGCTGCTAACTCACTATTCTAGTGAGGGATGAAAGGGTACATCTGGTACTGGGTTTTAGAAATAAGTTGGTTGAGGTACAGAGGTTTGCGACAAGCATGAACGGACCAACAGAGCTTCCCAGACCTCCTGGCTATTCCTTTGGGTCCAGGAAAACTTTTGAGGATAGTTTTTTAGGCTCTGGAGAAACCATTCAGACAAGTACACTGCAACTACCCAGACCATGTGCACACACAAACACAGAGACACACACATTAGAGATGTGCACAGTGATTGCTTCTCTGGACCTGTGTCCCAGGGTCAAACAGAGCATCCCACAAATGACCATCTCTTCTGCAAACTTCTCTCAAGATGAAGGATAGAACTGGGCTGTGAATTTATATGATTTCTTCAGCTGTACTCTGTTATCTACATTATAATCTCTGAATTAACATTGCATTTTGATAGCTTCCCTGAATGTAATTTGCAAAGTAAAACTGTTGAAGCATGGTCATGGGCTCAGATTCTTCAGACCCCTTTGTCAAGAAGGACTGAGTGACACTGTAATCATCTCTCTCAAATACTGTCACTGTGGGGTAGCTCTGTTGGTCATTGCCTTTGGACTTCAATGGCCATCTGTTCTCCACTAATTAGAACAGGGACACAGTCTTCACTCTAGGCTGACAGGTAAGTGCTCTGGAACACAGTGTTGTCTGACCATGAGTAGATTCTGTCCCAGTCCAAGATGCTGGGGTCAGGACAGAAAGGTACAGGAAACAAGAATCATTTTCATCTCCCTTTTATGAAACACATTCTAAAGAAGGTTTGATTTAAAAATCCTCATATGCTAAAATTATTTGTTAGATTTGCAAAGAAATTTCCTCAAACAGCTAGATAAATGGAGTGACTTCTACATAAACATACACACACAAAAGCACACGAGAACACAAATGCACGTACATTTATGAAACACACACACATGCATTTGCACACATACGCACTCTAAGTCTGTGAGACCAGGAGTCACCCATGAACCAAAATCCCTCAAAACATCATGTAATAACAGGAAACAAGAATGTCAGCAGTATCTATCAAATCAGGTTTTGGTAGGCAAACAGCTTCCTAATCCCAGAGTCCTTACATATGCTCATGTGCAAATGAGTTATTTGTATCACCTCTTTCCTAACCTGTAGGTCAAGGCAGCTGACAGCGAAAAGCTTTCAAAAAGAAAGTGATTCTGGTGTCTGGAAAACTAACAGATATCCCAAGCTCTCACTAATTAGTTTCTTTTAAGTGAGAAGCAAAAGCAGGTTCAGAATAGAAGCCTTGGGGCCTGCAAGTGGCATGGTGGCTAAGGGTGCTGGACTCCCACATTGGCTAACCACGGTTTGAGTCCAGGACTTGGCGGCTTGCTTTCTCGCTTTCTCTTTCTCTCTCTCTCTCTCTCTCTCTCTCTCTCTCTCTCTCTCTCTCTCTCTCTCTCTCTCTCTCATTAAAATAAATAAAATAAAGCTAAATAATTCTAAAAAAAAGAAGCCTTTAGCACAAGCTGCAGACAAGACTTGGCATGGCTGGCCCATTACATGAAAGTAGCAGCAACCATTTAAAATTATAAGTATAAATATTGGTTGCCTCCCCGGAAAAATCCACCTTCCATCTTTCAATCTAAAAGAAGTATATGGGGTGTCTTTGGGTTGGTGTTTAGTTCCCCCAACAGCAAGAACATAAATGTAGCTGGATTAGGTGACTGAAACCATTGTGTTTCAAGAGAATGTCATTTAAAAGTATTTTTTATAAGAATATGATCAATGAAAAAAAAAGAAAAAAAGAAACCACAATCGTGAAGTTGGTTACCCCAGAGAATAAAGTTTTCAAAAATCTATTTAAAGCCTCATATTTAGCTTCAGATGGTTATTTAGTTGGAAAAAAACTCCCCAGGCCTTTCATGTGATACACTATTGTTGTCAGCAGGTTGGTGAGCTCCTCTTTAGCTCTAGCTCAGCAGGTGTGAGATAGCAGTTAGCAATCGATTGCATTGATGCTCACAAAACAGCAGGTAGTAATATCCCTCCATTTGTACCTTGTGCTTAATAATTGTTTGTACCTTAAAGAGGGATTTTCTCTCTAGATATAGGGAGATGCCCATAGCCCATGCAGCCCTTCCCCTGAGGTTCAGTTTCTCATTGATCTTTCTGGGAAGGCATTGGAAACAGTTTCAATTCTAGAACAAGGACCCAATCAGTGTTGATAGGGCTTACAACACTGGCAGAATATAAAAAAATAAAAACCAGTGAAATTTGTTAAAATAAAAATAGAAATAAGAGGCTTCTATTGAGTTGTGCTTAAAGCTCAATTTCTAGACTACGTTCATTCTAATTCCTAATATCAACAAATGCATATTTATGATCATCTTTGAGAGAAAAAACAAAATGTCTCCTTTGGCACTGGTAGGTGAGATAAGATATTGTGCTGGAATCTGCCCCAAATTCAGAATCAGGGAAGAAACTACTGTTACCAAGTAACTCTCAGTAAAATTAGCATTAACCACCTATGGGCTCTTTGCTAAAAGTAATAACAGGAGCTTTTAGGTGTGTGAAAGCCATTCTCTTTCTAATCCTCACAAATCTTCTTTTTGGTAATTAGTCCATTTTGTGGAGGAAAAATAGAGTCAGTTTCAAAAGCTGATGCGAGGCAGCTTTTTCACTAAATGCTCCCTCTGGGGTTTAAATCCATATGTGTGGAACTGAGAGAGCCCTCCCTAGTCAAAATGCCATGTGGTTCCTTCTTTGTCCCAACAAATTGATGGAAGTGAGTTTTTATATTTAATTTCACAAGGTTGTTTTAATTCAATTGGAAATTCATAGTCAAGAGTAATTAAAACCTATATTATTATTATTATTATTTATTATTATTATTATTTGTAGAGGGTTTTGCTATAGGACGCATGCGCTTGCCAGAAAGACAGAGAGACAGAAGATGAGAAATCATTCCCCAGGGGTGATGGCCATGCCACAATCCCTTCTCCTCCATTCTCTTTTCGGGATCTTGGGCACACACGCACACGCGCGTGAGTTTAAGCCACCGGGTCCGGGACTCAAACCACAGTCAACTACATGGGAGTCCAGCAACATAGCCATTATGCCAACTGCTGGTCCCAGAAACCTAGGTATGTTATTAGAGCTGGAATTACATTTCAAAGGAAGAAAACCAGGAATGAGGCAGCTTCTATTCCAACACAATCTTTGGACTTATTCAAGCAATGAAACATCTACTGCTCTCATCTAACTCCACCCTCCAGAAGCTCACTCCTGTGATGGGACTTTTTCATGGAATTCATTTTCTGAAAACTTCATTATGTGCCATCTGCAACCCTTAGCATTGAAATGGTGCTTCACCACCATATTTCAATGAAAAATGCCTTTAAAAGAATGTCTAAGGACCCGCAGATGGTGTAATGGACTATGTATAACACTGGACTATACTATATCACTCATGTATATCACTGGACTCCCATATAGTCCAATTTGTCCCGACAAATTGATGGAAGTGAGTTTTTATATTTAATTTCACAAGGTTGTTTTAATTCAATGGGAAATTCATAATTGTGAACTGTGGTTCAAGTCCCAGACCCAGAGGCTTAAAACTCACTCTGGGCGTGTGTGTGTGTGTGTGTGTGTGTGTGTGTATGCCCAAAATTCCAAGGGGATAATGGAGGAAAAGGGATTGCAATGTGGCCATCCTCCCGGGTGTGTGTGTGTGTGTGTGTGTGTGTGTGTGATTTCTCGCTTTCTGTCTCTTTGTCTCTCTGTGTCTGTCTCTCCAGTGAGCGCACACACATCCTATAGCAAAAATCTCTCTCAAAAAAAAAAAAAAAAAGAGAGAGAGAGAGAAAATGTCTATACTTAGTTTTGGTGTATGCTATTCTCACACACAAACACACACACATAAACTAGAACAGGCCCAGCCACAGTGGCGCAATGATAGTACAATTCTCTGCAATGCTGAGAGAGTCATATGGAAGGTCTCTTTCAATCCCCAAAGTCAGTTATACACTGGGCATACGCATGTGTGTGCATGATCCTGATTAGCTGAAAGGCTGGGGGAATAGAGAATCACTGTATGAATCCCTGTTGAGAGTGCTCATCTTCATCTCTCTCTCTGTGTGTCTCTTTATGTCTCTCCCTCTTCCATGAAGTAAATAAACTCTTTTAAAAAGTTGTGGTTTCTTTGAAAAAAAAAAAAGTTTACCCAATTCCCTTAGAAAGCATGTCTCTCTCACCCCAACCTGCTCTCCTCCCTTCCTTTTTCTCTCCTGCTTTTGTTCTTCCCCCCCCTCATTATTTCTCTTATCACAGTAATTGTTCTTATCAACTGCTCAAGACTCAGTCCTTCCCTTGCTCCTAGAAAATGGTTTCTTTAAGCCAAAAGGTAGAAAGAAGACATATCAGATTACATTTGTCTATATTTCCCCTAAATTTCAGAGCACTGAAAATTTCCTGGGTATAAGTAGGGAATCTCATGTTGGATACTTCCAAAGAAAAGCAGTTTAGATCAGCCTGTGGAACACAAGGTCCATCTAAATCTCAAAGGCTGTAGTAAACAAGAGCCTGAGATTTGGGTTGTGTCCTATACTAATTAGGGTTATGACAAAGGCTTGGATTATAAATTTCATAATGTGACGCCTACCCTTTCTTCGTCCTAGGTTTTCAAGAACATGTTATAAGGAATAACATATAGTAAATCACTGGCCTGTATTTAAACGGACCAGCATAAATTCTTGAAACCTTCCCTTTTCTTGCCCTTCTCTTTGTCTTTGTTATGTAAATCAGCTTTCTCAGTCACCATTTTGATAAGCACCTGTTTGGGAAACCAGAACCTTTTCTTTTTCTTTCTTTCTCTTTCTTCTTTCTTCTTCTCTTTCTTTCTTTTTTTTCTTTTTTTTTTTTTTTTATTTTTGTAGAGAGATTTTTGCTATAGGATAAATGTGCTCACCAAAGAGAGAGACAGAGAGGAAAAGTGAGAAATCACTTCCCAGAGGGTGTGGCCACAAGGCAATCACTTCCCCTGCATTCTCCTCTCAGGATTTTGGGCACACACATGCACACACCCAATGTGAACTTCAAGCCTCCAGGTCCCAGGACTCAAACTGCAATCAGCCATGTTGGAGTCCAGCACCTTAACCACTAGCCTACCTGCCAGCCCCAAGGAAACCAGAACCTTTTCATCCTAGCAATTCATTCTAAGCCCCGTCTCAAATAAACCACTTTTATTCCACTTATTATGCCTTAGCCTTCTTTTGGGGTTGCAATACTGTAGAATTTTATACATGCACTGAGTTTTTTTTTTTTGTTTTAAACAACTATATTAAGGTATAAAGCACATAGCATAAAATTCTTCCATTTTAAAGGTATAACACCTTAATAATTCTGAGAAAATTTACTCAAGCTGTGAAAATATTGCCACATTCCAGTTTGGGAAAATCCCTTTACCCCTTTAAAAGCCCTCATGGGCATGAATAGTTAAGCCCCATTCCCATCACCACTCACAGGCAACCACTAATCTGCTGGCTCTATAGATCTACAGATCTGCATATTCTGGACATTATCTATCAGTGGAACTACACAATACATGGTCTTTTGTGTCTGGCTTCTTTCACTGGGTATAAAGTTTCTGAAACACATAAATGCTGTAGTGTGTCACCAGTCTGTCCCTTTGTTGCATGCCCTGTTGGATCCCTGCTAAGAACCCCTTCCTAGGAGATATGAATAAATCCAGACCCCAAGAATAATGAATACCTGGGCCTGCCCTGAGGCCTACTAGTTAAGGGTGACAGATCTCATATGAGTGACAATGAAGCAGGCATGACTCCATCTTGGAGGAGGGCCTCCAAGAGAAGTGGGGAATGAAACAGGTGTGACTCCATCTTGGAAGAGTGCCTCCATTATGAACTGTTAATTCCTATGACTAGAAACCTGCCCTTTCCTCTTTTGTCTAATAGTAAATAGAGCGATTAACATTCCTATTGTCCTTTAAACTCCACTTCTCCTAGTTGCCTTAAGATAAGGTCCTGTCACTGGACCTGGCCTGGAGCCATAAAGACTGTTGAGATTCCATTGTGTGTTTGGGTAAAGATGAAACATATCCTTAGGAATGACTAACCTGCTCACCTGCTTGTTCTGACTCCTTGAGGCACTTTTGCTTGCTTTTAGATTGTAAAACACTCCCCTGACCCTTTCAAGCCCTCTGCTCTTTATCCTCGTGAATCTTCATCCAGGACATGATTGTGCATTTTGGGCCTATATGAGCTCCTATCTCCTTTCACTCGGGGCTGCGGGGTTTGGAGAGACATGAATCCCCCCGTATGCCACCGGCTTAATCAATAAACTCTAATAAATTTGGCTATGTCTGGATGTCCTCTTATTTCTCACTGAGTAGA
The DNA here is from genome assembly GCA_026018925.1 of Tupaia tana. Classification (NCBI taxonomy): domain Eukaryota; kingdom Metazoa; phylum Chordata; class Mammalia; order Scandentia; family Tupaiidae; genus Tupaia; species Tupaia tana. The sequence goes on along the minus strand of JAKSZU010000010.1, from coordinate 42,069,190 downwards.
CTGTAACAACTACAGTTAGTGTCCCAGCCCTGGTGGTTTGAAAACCACACTATGTCCTTGTGTATGCATGCCCAAAACCCTGATGAGATGGAGAAATGGAGAGGACACTGGCATCACTGCGCCTCATTAGGGGGTGCTTTCTCCCTCCCACTCTCTCTCTCTGGCAAGTATACTTACCTTCTGGCAACTAAAATAATGAATAACAGTTCTCCATGGCTCACATGGTTTGTTTATTTATGTAAGAAAACTCTTATCATTGCGTCTCTGTCGTCTTCAATGTACCGTGTTTCCATTCTTGACTATTTCAACCTCTTCACACACACAAACTTGGATTTTTAGAGAACATCTAATTGCTCCTTGTGCTTATTCCAAGTTGATGGTAATGTCTGTGCTTCCTGCTGAGACCACAGCACTCAGTAATGATTTCCCTGCCTCCACACTGTTCCCAGGACAATCAACTGCTGATGTAAGTGGAGGCCAACTCAGAGGTATCAAATGTTTGTGAAATTAAAAAAAGAAAAAAAAGAATTAAAAGAACTCATTCCTTACAAAACAGGAAGGTAGCTTAAGAGTCATGCATGCTGAAGGTGACCGATCTTGAAATATACACTCTCCCTTTACTTTCCAAAAACACTGGAAGGGACTTTGCCCCAGTATTTCTTTATCAGTCTGTAGATCAAAAATGCCAAAGAAGAGAACAATTATCTTCATCCCCTCTCTGAGGTTTAAGATTTTAAAATGTCAACACACCTGGACAAAGCTTATCATAAGCTATCATTGTCTCCGAGCTCACTCAATTTCCCAAGAGAATTTTTTTCCTTACCACTGTCTAAGCATTATATGCATTGTTTCTTCCTTTAAACCATTTTGCAAGTTTAACACTCGTGCTAACCTTAGATTGACTACAAAATCATACTCTTTCCATTATGATAGAATCTATCACTGTTATGTGATGCTCCTTTGTACAATGTTAGATCAGTGTAAGACTTTTGATTAATCCTCCTCCCCACTTGTGACTTTTGCCTTTAAAACTATCCTAGATTCTGTAAAACCTCCATCCATACACATCCTTCAGGGTAATTTGAATGCTATGTGTCCAGATGGTTGTCCTCCTTTTAGCATGAATAAATTCACCTTTGCTTTATTCACTTTATTAAAAAAAAAGAATTATTTTTTTTATTTAACTTTTATTTATTTATTTATTTTAATTTGACCAGAGAGGGACAAAGAGAGAGAGAGAGATAAAGTGAGAAAGCAAGTCACCAGGTCCAGAACTTGAACTGTTAGTCAACCATGTGGGAGTCCAAGCACCCTTAACCACTACACCACTAGCTAGTCCCTGCTTTATTCACTTTAGCTTAAGCTCTTTTTTTTCTTTCCTTATATTGACAGGCTATTACATAAAGCAGAGTAAAGGGCAGCTACCCACATTTTCCAGGTGCCCCTTCTGCATTGGCAGGCACTTTAGAATTATTGTTCTTTTCATTTCCTTAGGGACCTGGCTAGATAGATTGTATTGGAAAGTTAGACAGAAAACACCCAAGTTATGACTGGTGTGCAGTAGTCATGCAGGTTATTCCTGAAAGGAAATCAAATGTGGGGATTCATTTTCTAATTGGTCTGACCCTGATGGCAAGTCAGGTGCTCTCTGAGAAGAAATTAGTTTCTCAGGGTACACTAATTGTCTTTTCCAGAGATTAAGCTGCACACTTCTAGTGCTTTTCAGCATTAACATTCGTGCTACAAATAGCATCAATTATCTCATTAGCAGGCAATCCTGCTCCTGAAAGGCCTTTCTCATTGCTATTACCTCCTGAATAGAGTATGTGATTAACCCTTATAGAAACAATAGTGAGAACTTCTAGTGAAAAGCAGAGCCATGGGGAAAGGCAGAGCTGGAGTGCACCTGAGGGCAGCTCTCTCAGGTCAAAGTGGGGCTCCTGGGCTCTCTTTACACTGCAACTGAGGATAACTGCAACAAGAAAAACCAACATTTTCAGTCACTTGAGTGTCCTATGTGTAGAATCTGGCTTAGTCCTCACATGTCCCACAAAGGGTAACTGTATCATTTCCACATGACAGGTAGGAATACTGAAGTTCAGTGAGTTTCAGTTAGTTGCCAAGGTTTCAGAAAGCATGAAGCAGAGATGGGCCTTGACCTACCCAGTCTAACTTCAAAGTCAGTGCTACTGTCTTCTTCATTCATTCCTGTATCCATTCATTGCTAGGATGTCCTCAGCACAGGGCCACCGCACATGCCCTCAAGGAAAGGGATCAGAGGAGTGGGGGCTAGAGGATGTCCTAAGCACAGAGGCTCTAGGTGAAAAGAAATGGCTGTCCTCCAGCCTGGCCCATAGGGCTGCTTCCTTCTATTTCCCATTGTTATGCCTGGCAGCTACCCATGATGCCCCAGGGATACCAGGCTCAGTCTTACCAAACTGCCCAATAGGTAGAATAGTAAGAGAGCATAGGATTTAAGTCACACCGTTCCAGTTTATATCTCATTTCTACCCCTTGCTAACTGAGGACACTGACATTTTATTATCTATCTGACTTTGCAAAAATTAGGTCACTTTTCTGTGCCTCAATTTCCTTGCCCCCAAGCCCAGAGGAATCTGACTTTTCTGGCTAGGTCTATTTATAGTGGCCAAAGGAGACTACAGAAAAACTCCCCCTGGGATCATAGAACATACCTCAATGGTTCTCAGAACCTCTGCATGCACAAGTAACTCAAGCTGTGAGTAGAGTCCACTGTCTATTGTTCTTGTCCTTCTTGACAATTTCTGCTTTAAAACCCAGCCCTTGGACCAGCAGGTGATACAGTGGTTAAGGAACTAGATTCCCACATGGCCTGTTGCGTTTGGAGAATCAGACCCAAGGGCTTGAAAATCATACTGGACTCGTAAGCAGGTATGCCCAAAATTCCAAAAGGAGAATAGAGAAGAAGAGAAGGGATTGTGGTATGGCTGTCCCCCCTGGGGAGGGGGTGATTTCTTACTTTCCCTCTCACTGTCTCTCTCTGTCTCTCTCAGGTAAGATCACACACCCTATGACAAAAACAAAAACAAGTAAATAAAACCTAGTCCCACCAATTGTTCAGGGGCAAATCTACTTATGCATATTTGGTCCTCATGATGAAACAGGAGGCCTTCATACCAGCAGATGGAGTAATGATTACATCTCTGGACTCCCACATGGCCAACTGCAGTTTTAGTCCTGGACCCAGGGACTTAAAACTCATGCCATGTGCATGTGCATGCATGCTCTAAATCCAAGAATGGAGAAGAAGGGATTGCAATGTGACCATCCTCCTGAGTGAGGAGGGGAGGTGATTTCTCACTGTTTCTCTGCCTCTTTCTGTCTCTCTGGAGAGTACACACACTCAATAGCAAAAATCTCTCTGAAAAAGAAAGAAAGAAAGAAAGAAAGAAAGAAAGAAAGAAAGAAAGAAAGAAAGAAAGAAAGAAAGGGAGAGAGAGAGAGAGGGAGGGAGGGAGGGAGGGAGGGAGGGAGGGAGGGGAGACTCCCATTTGCCAGTTCTGGGTGGTTCCAGATTAGGAATAGAGATTAAGGAAGTGACTTTCACTGCCATTTTGGGTAAGAGCCACAATTTTTCTGCTGATAGCTCCTCCATGAGAGGTTCCCACCCTCCTCCTACCCACTGGGTCCACTTTCTCCAGTCACACTGCCATGTGTCCTCTACTCTGCCCTTCAGCCATAATATGTACACAAATTGCTTAACATAGAGGAGGGGCAGTAAATGTTCATAAAATAAATACTTAATATAAGTCAATGTGATCTTGTTAAAGGAATATAGACTTTGCAACTTGGTCAGCCTACCTTCTCTTCTTTCCTCTCTCCCTTCCATCCACACAATTTCAGTAAAAATTAATTATTCATATTTTATTATATTGGGTTTGCTCTTATAATTATCTTTCCCCATGTGAAATGAAGGTGAGACCTGAGTGTGTTGGTCTTCCCCAATGCTCAGCAAATAACTGAACAATAATATGTATTGAAGGAAGGAAGAAGATGTTAAAGAAATCCAGAGCCAGACAAAAGTTAAAACAGAAAAACAGATTTTATTTAGGGACTCTGATGATATAAGAAAGGAAACCTTACTGCAGAACTAGATTCCAGTCTGAATGTAGCAAGAACTAGTGGGGATTTACAGCCAAGGAGCAGGTGAGGATGAGAAGTCAGAAGGTAGAAAATTTCTAAGAGGAGGCATGAAACATAAAGAATTCTTGCCAACCTTACCCATCAAATTCTTGTTCAAGGCAGGCAAGAATGATCAGACACAAAGAGTAGGGATGAGAAATTTGATCATATGTTGAAGGTAGGGCTAACTAAAGTGATTAAACAGGATCCATGCTAAAATTGGGTCATGCATGCCTAGAAAGAATAGGGGTCAAGGCTGAAATCCAATCAAGAAGAGAACACAGAGAAGCCTAGCTAGAATTTGGTTAAGAAGAATGTTTATCAAAGGGAGGAAATAGAGGAGATAAAAAAAAGGGGGGGGGGGAGGAAATAAGGAGAGAGAGAGAGAGAAAAAAAAAAAAAAGAAAAGAAGCAGAAGGGAGAAACACTGTTGACAAGATTAGTTAATGAATTGGTTGGTTTATTGGTTAGTTAATTGATGGATTCATTAATAAATGGTTTCATTAATTGATATAAAGCAACCAGTATAGTACATGCCTCTTGGTAGGAAAAAAAACGAATGAATAAATACATGAGCAAATCAATTCATAAATGAAAATAATAATGACTGAAAAAATACATTGAAAAATAAACTAATAAGAATATGTCACATGTGCCATATGAGTGATGGACTTGGAAATAAAATACTAAAAAAGGTCCTCTCTTGCAGCCTTGCTTCCAAGATGACAAAGAAAAGAAAGAACAACGGCCCTGCCAAAAAGGGCTGTGGCCATATGCAGCCTTTTCACTGCATAAGCTGTGCCTGATGTGTGCCCAAGGACAAGGCTATTAATAAGTTCATTGTCCAAAATATGGTAGAGGTCGCAGTTGTAGGGGCCATCCCTGAAACAAGTGTCTTCAATATCTATGTGCTCCCAAAGTTGTATGTGAAGCTACATTACTGTGTGAGTTGAACTATTCATAGCAAGGTAGTCAGGGACAGATCTCGTGAAGCTCTCTCAAGGACTGAACACCTCCACCATGATCTAGACCTGCAGGTGCTGCTCCTTGCCCTCCACCAAAGCCCATGTAAGGAGTCTGAAGAACTGTCTTCCAAGAAAATATAAAATTCAAATTATGCATTTAGACAATTAAATTAAATTTTAAAAATCTTGGGATATCTTGCCTCTTAATTTAGTATCTCATATTCTGTCCCAATTGTATTTTATATCCAATCTTTGTTCTGCATCAGTTTGCATGAAGAAATAAACATACATTTTTTAAAAACCTAAATGTTTATTTGGGGTGGTGCATAAGGGGAAGAAAAACAACTTTTCTCTATGCTGCAAGCACATTTGAAAGGCAGTGAAACAACCAAAGGACCCTTTTTTATAAAGTGGACTACAAATTCCTACGTGTACATTAAAAGATGCCCAGTGTTGTTAATCATTACGGAAATAGTAACTAAATCTGCATAAGATGCCTCTTCTCCCTCAGAACAATAGATAATGTGGAGCAAACATGAAAGTGCAGATGTCTCTTCAACATGTTAGTTTCCTTTTCTTTGGATATATAACCAGTAGTGGGATTACTGAATCTTAAGGTAATTCTATTTTCAGTTTTTTTGAGAAAGCTCCATAATGTTTTCCATAGTGTCTGTACCAATTTACCTTCCCACCAACTATGCATAAGATTTCCCCTTTCTCCACAGTCTCACCAGCATTTATTTTTTGTTCTTTTGATAATGGGCATTTTAACTGGGCTGAGATGATATCTTATTGTGGTTTAGATTTGCATTTTCCTGATGATTAGTGATGTTGAACATTTTTTCATATGCTTATTAGCCTTTTGTAGGTCATCTTTCATGAACCATTCAGATAAGGAGTCTATCTTCAAAGTTTTGATTTTTTTTTTTTTTTTTGCTGGTGAGCTGCACCTCATATAATCTGATTATTAATCCCTGTAAAATTTGCAATATTTTCTCCCATTCTGTAGGTTGTCTCTTCACTATATTAATTGTTTCCTTCATTGTGCAGAACTCTTCAATTTAAGAAATCCAATTTGTCTATATTTTGACATTTTCTGTGCTTTCCAGGTTTTACTTTAAAAATCTTTTGCCTAGATTAATGTCTTGAATTTTTTATGCTATGTTTTCTTCTAGTAACTTTATGGCTTTGATTTTACATTTAAGTCTTAGCTATATTTTTAGTACATTTTTGTATATGGTAAAAGATAGAGGTCTAGTTTTCTTCTTCTGTATGTGAAGATCCAAATTTCTAGCACCATTTATTGAAGAGATTATCTTTTCCCACTGAATGATCTTACAAGCTTTGTCAAAAATCATCTAGGTGTATGTTCATGGTTTTATTTTTGGATTTCCTATTCTGTTCCACTGATCTATGTGTCCATGTTAGTGCTAGTGCTATACTGTTTTTGATACTATTGCTTTATAATATATCAAAGTCAGATAATGTTGATACCACTAACTTTCTTCTTTTTGCAAAGAGTTTCTTTAGTATTTAGGGCCTATTGTGATTTCAAATACATTTTATATATTTTTTTCTGTTTCTTTGAAGAATATTGTTAACATTTTGACAGGGATCACATTGAATTTGTAGATCACTTTGGGTACTATTGACATTTTAGTGATATTGATTATTCCAATCTATGAACATGGATTGACCATCCTTTTTTGTGTGTCTTCTCCCATTTGTCTTATTGAGGCTTTATAGTTTTCATTCTATGTTTACTTCAGCACTATTCAAAATGGTTAAAATATGAAATCAACCTAAGTACCCAACAATTGATGAATGGATAAAGAAAATATGGTGTATATATACATGGTGGAGGATTATTCAGTTATAAAAAAGAATGAACACCTGTCATTTTGAGACAAAATGGACAAATATGGAGAAATAAATGCTGTGTGAAATAAGGCACTGAAAAACAAACACTGCATGTCCCCCACTCACTGCCAGAGCTAAAAGATTTAATTGCATAGAAGTAGAGTATAATGGTAGATACTCAAAGCAATAAAGGGGAGAAGGCTTCAGGTATAAAGAGAACTTGGTTAACAGATACAAGAGTGTATAGTGGATTGGGTTAGAGAATACTACAGCACAAAATAGTAAAGAAAGTAGATGGCAATACATATATATTTTATAATAATGTAAAGAGTGGATCTCAAATGCACACAACACAAAGTAATGATAAATGCTGGATATAATATACATGATTTTGCTCTGATTTGATCAGTACACATTGCATGCATGTTTTGGAAAACCTCACTTTACTTCACAAATATATACAATTACATGTGGATTAGAAATTGTCATAAAAATTATTACTAAAAAATTAAACAGTTACTATACAACTACAATTCCACTCTTAGGCATTCACACAACAGAAATTAAAACATATGTACACACAAAGACTTGGGCATGAATGTTAATAGCAGATTTGTTTACAATAACCCAAGCTGGAAACCAAGAAAATATCCATCAAATGAGCATGAGATACCAATAGTCATTCAGTGACTCAGCTACAAAACGATAAAGCAAAAAAATGGTGCAATAACAACACATATCACTCTCAAAGCATACTCTCAAAAGCATTCTTCTCACTAAAAGAAACAGGAAAACAGATAGGCAGGGGAATGCTTTCATTTAGATAACTTGTATTCCCATCATATCTAGCAGCATTCGCTGTGCCATAGGCTGTGAAATCCTGTCCACATGCAGCACCCATGGCTCCCACATCCCACGTTCCAGTTCTTTGAGGGCTCCTAAGCCTTATCTCTACCTGTTGCAAAGTCAACAGCCTCTGTTAATCGCATATTCTCATCTTGAAGTGTTATGTCCAGTTTCAACCCATAGAAACAATGAGAAATAAAATGTTTGGGTTGTTTCACACTAGTGGTCAGTATATTTTTTCTGTAAAGGGCAATATGGTCTCTGTAACATGTCAAGACAGTCCTTAGCTTGCAGATCATACAAAACAGCACTAGGTTTGGCCAATGGAATATAGTTTTCTAACTCCTATTAAGTTGTGGAGTGCATTTTTATGCAGCAATCCAAGGGGATGTTAGGTTCCAGAGGGAAGGAGGCAGAAGACAGGGATTAAAGACAGGTCTCAACCTCAGAGTTGAGCCTTCCTCCCTCAGGCCCTGCCCTACCTTGGGACTTATCTCCCCTTCCTCAGCCCCATGCAGAGCTGAGGAAGTGGATCTTAGTGTGGGAAGGATTTCATGTGTAGAACTCTAACCAGGTGAGGACCTCCTCCTATTTCTCTTTTACCCAGTTATAAGATTGCAGATATTAATAGCCAATTCAGATCTTATGACCAGCAAGTAGAAATAGCCTCCCAGTCCTGGGCAATGGGACTTTCCACCCCACAAGGTGGCTGATTACATGGCTAATGGCAGAACCCTCATAGTGACCTGCAGGTGTACAGAGCTGCTCAGTCAGGCACCAAAGAGGCTTTGACCCTTGTCTGTGATCTTTACCACCTGCTGGGACCCAGAAGAGCATGTCACTTCTCCAGGTTTGTGTGCCTCAAAGACTAGTCATAGCAACGCGTTCCACCATGATCTCCTACAGTGGTGGATTAGAGTCCTCTAGGAGCGGCTCTGAGGCAAAGAGCCAGAGTTGACAAAAGTTACTACCATCCTGGGAACCAGCAGTTAGCGTAATGGCTATGTCGCTGGACTCCCACGTAGTCGACCGTGGTTCGCGTCTCGGACCCGGTGGCTTACAACTCACGCCGAGCGCGTGTGCGTGCGTGCCCAAGGTCCCGAGAGGAGAATGGAGGAGAAGGGATTGCGGCGTAGCCATCCCCCCTGGGGGGTGATTTCTCGCTTTCTGTCTCTATGTCTCTCTCTGTCTGTCTGGCGAGCGCACGCGCCCTATAGCGAAAAACCTCTCCAAAAAAAAAAAAAAAAAAGTTACTACCATCCTTTCTCACCCATCAGGGCTCCACATTTGCCTTCCCTCACTCAGAATATACTGGTAATTGTCATAGTTCCTGCTACAAGTAGGTATGGACCTGAGCACATGCCAGTATCTTCAGACACAAGGAAAGGCCACAGTTTCTAGCTAAGGTCAGCAGCCCACATACCAAGCAAGAGGGCAGGCCATATCTGGAACTATCTGAGCAGCCCTGGAATGACCATGGGGCCTCTCCCTGTGAGCACTAGGTACTGTTACCACACATTTATCATTTGCTGGGTCTCAAGGTACACCTCTAAGTCATTTCATTTACCTAATAGCTGTGCAACATCGATATCAGTATCTTAGTGTGCTGATGTGGGATGGAAGCTCAAGGTGCAGCTGTAACTCATCAGGCAGCAAATAGCAGAGCCAGGATTTGAGTCTTTTTTCTCTGCACCCATAATTCCAGTCTGCCCAGGACAAAAGGAAATATCACTGGATTCTGACAAGTGGATAATTCCACCCATATCAGAGAGGCCCAATAGTGAGGGCTTAAACAGAGACCAGCTGCCGAGGCCCCAGGAACGGAAGGACCGCTAGGCCAGCCCAGAGCCCTGGAAGACAGGCCTCAGTTCATCAGCAGAGGGACCTTCAACCCCGGAAAGGGCAAACAAAAATAAAAGAATGTGAAAAACTCACCTCAGAAAACCAAAGAGACCCCCGAGGGGACAGTCCTGTCTGGCCGCAGGAAAACCGTAGACCCAGACTGCAGCTCCACGCAGCCGCTCGCGCTCTACGGGAACAACGAGTTTATGGTCTGAGCTGGCAGGCCCCGTCCCTCACGCGTCTGCAGTACTCCACCCCACGTGTGACCTGCTCGCGCCTGTGCACACGGCGATGGGCTTGTGGCTGGCAGCCGGTTCCTGGCCTCCTGTAGAAGCAGGCCCTTCCAAAGCCCGCGGGGTGGTGCCGGCCGTGCCTGGCTGCCGTGTTGGAACTGAGATCTCACGGAACGAGCCACCCAGGCCCGGGCATTTGGGTCAGGTGTAGCTGCCTCTCTCTCCCCTCCCCTCCCCTCCCTTCCCAGAGGTGGGTGTTGACCTAGGGGCATTCTGCCGGCCTAAGGGGCCCTCAGGTTTCTGACAGTTAAAAAACGTATCAATCTTTCTTAACCTCGGAAGAAAAAGCCTTTGGGTTTATTTTGGGATAGTTAGGAGCTGGGGTACAATATAATTTTTCCAAGGATTTATAAACAACAACAGAAAAAAACAGACCAGCTGAATGGCTCACTGCATTGACCTTGAAAGACACACCATCCACACAAAATAAGCAATATATCCTACTATATATGTCAGACTGAAGGTTCTACTGTAACCTTTCCTGATTCAAGCCAGTGAGTTCAGCTGAGTTGGCCCAAGTGAGACTCTCACAGTGCCTGAAAAAAGAGATTATCTATTTACATTGGCCACTCCCAGCACCTCACCTACCAACACCCTTTCTGAAAACCACAGCTGATTCTTCCTGAGTCCAGCCCACCTCTCAGGTCCTGGACTCCAGGAATTACCTACTGAGGACACGGGCCATGTGGGTCTTTCACATGAGAGCCTTAAGTTCAAACATCCTTTTAAAGGCCTCTGACTAACATAGATTTATCAACGGATCTGACTTTGAAGCCACTGGTTTGATCCGACAGCAAAGGGCTCAGTTCCCCAATCACTGTGGGGTTCATTCTTAGAGATTCACCTTCAGATCTTCTTCTCTCTATAAATGGGGTCTTTGTTTTGGTCTTTCTTGGCATTTGGTGAAAGACATGGTCCCTTCAGAATCCCCAAAACACTGCTCATCTTTGTATTTTCAAACATGACTCACTTCTAAATTTCCACTTAGTTCTAATTTCATTTGTGAAAATAAATGTCAATTTATGTTATATTTGAAATATCAACAAAAAAAATCAACAAAGCTGCAATGACATCAGTGTAGAAATAGAAGGTGAATCCAGGTGTGTCCCTCCTATGGAAGAAAAGCCTCATAACACATACTGGCAGGTTGAGACCACAGGTATTTGGAGTTACTCTAATTTATACAGCTTACATATTTGCTGCTTGAAGAATACTCCATTGACTGATTTTGGTAACTTAGAACTTGAAAAATCAGCTCTTTGTGGATTTAATGTGATAGGCATTTTCTCTGGCAACAATGAAAGTGTCACAGTACCACAAGGAAATCCAGAGATGGCAGTTTTCATGAATCATCTAGAAATCCTGTGTAGCCTCCACTGATTTTTAGCAAAGCATGTACCCCCTAGGAGATATGATTCCACATCTTATTGAGGAGGAAATGCCAGAAAACATCAACATGACACAAGGATTGGTGAAACCCGAGGCCTGAACGATATGTGATAGTTCTAGACTGTGTCTTGCCAGGTAGGTCAGGCTTGGAAAATAGGTGTCAGTCTTTTGCTATCTTTTTTTTTAACTATTATTTTTTTATTTATCATCATTATTATTTTTCAACTTGCTATAGGGCACACCCACCCACCAGAGAGAGAGAGAGAGAGAGGGAATGTGAGAAAGCAAGCCACCAGGTTCAGGACCTGAAACGTGGTCAACCATATGGGAGTCCAACACATCTTAGCCACCATGACAACTGTTAGCCCTTTACTATCATTTTTTGCTCTTCCTTCACCTTCAGGAGAAAGGGCCTTTGAAGGAGAAGGTGTTTGAAAACAGTCTGGTGTCTCTCCAGCAATCCCTATAAACCACCTGTTAGTCTTCATTCTGAAGGAGGTATATTTTTCAGTTCAGCTGTTTTCAACTAAACAACAGAATGTTCTCAGGGCCACATAGGAAAATCTTTCTTTCTCAGGAGCATTATGAAATCATCTAGATTTCCACAATGATTCTGAGGCATTTCTGATCTGCCAATAGTTAGAGACAATTTTCTCAGGCTCCCATGGCTTCAAGAATCTTGAAGTCTATGACCAGCCTAGGAAGATTGGCACCTGAGGGAAATAAATAAGCATGGGGCATATGGGTCAGGGGAGCTACCTTGGGCCCAACAATTCAGTAAAGAGTCCCATAAGCCATAGGAATCACAGTGCTTACCAATAATAGTTGCCCATATTTTATTCAAATTATAATCCTATTGCGGTCTTCCAGTGTCAGTAACAACTGGTTTGCCAAAAGGATCTTCTAGAATGTCACTCTGGCTTGCATTATTCTGAAGCCAAAGAGCATTCTGGAAAATTCTTCCAAAAACAAGTGGTGGCTATATGGTTCTCATACATCTACCCTATCAGAAAACACAGCCCAAGAGAGAACTGGGGCATCAATTACACAACGCCCTTATCCTGTACAGTACCACGGTTTCAACTATGGTAAAAGATGCTCTCTCTCAAGCTCTCTCAAACCCAACCCCAAAGCAGAAGTGCTGTAAGGGCTATGCTGACTTGAGCCAGGACCGTATCCATTAAGTGGGGAGTAGGGACATTTTACCAGTGTTCTAGATTGTCCAAGACTCATGGGAAATGGCATAGCCCTTCAAGAAAAGGAACTTAATTGTCAATCAATTGTGTTTCTCATCAGTCAGGCAAACCAAGGAGCTCAAGGTAAAGGAGTTTTGATCTGGACATAAAGACACAATTGCATACATAAAAAGTCATGGATACTATTACATGAATACTACCATTCCTAAGGGCAGCTCCCCAAAATTTCTGGTCTAAGGGAGGGCTCTTATAGGGAAAGAAAATAGAATGCAAGGAAGACAGACAAGTAAAAGTGAATATGAAGAAAAAGAACAGATGGAGAATCAAGAGCAGAGATGGAAAGAAACAGTGAGGGACTGTTGTTAGGTGAGGTTCACTCTGAGCTGATGGCTCACATGGGCTTAGAACCATGGATCAAACCTTAGCCCTTCAGGTCTTTATTATTAGTAATTGCTTTATTCAACTTCTCTGTGTCTCAGCCATAAAATATGGGTAATAATTATAAGACACAATGACGTGATGGGTGCCAGCCGCTCTAGTGTGTAGAATGCAGTAATTGATGACTCAATAAACTATCCCTACACCGGTAGCTTAAACACTGACAAAGAGAAAACAAACAGAGCCTTTTGTTTTGACATGGTTTGCAAATTTGTCAGTTACCAAGAAGAAAGCCACAACCAACCATGACCTAAATAGCAAATAACTGACAGCGGATAAGTCAATTATGAAAGTGTCAAAATTAACAAGCTCCTCATGACTGCAGGTAAGGGGAGACCAGTGTGGGAGAGATGGCAGGACTGGGGCATGTCATAGACCATGACACTCCAAAGTACTCATAGTAGTTTGTTTATATTTTCTCTTTTTAAAAAATTTTTAAAAAGATTTTTTTAAACACTGATATAAAGAAAAAAGAAAAAAATCAAAAATTAATGTAGCAGATTACAAATACTTACCTCAGTAGGAAGCTGAAGGTAATGATGGTTCCCATTCTAATAAGAAAAGACCTGAAGTCTAGCCTGAACTCAACTCTGCCTCAAAGCCTCTGGTCAATAGGACCCAGAGGACACTCTGTACTACCCAGGCCTCCTCGTAAAACCTCTTGTTTCATCCTTTTTTACATTCACCAGTCCTTCCTTACCCTCTCCCACAGTTCCCTAGCCATCTTGGGAGTGTTCTGGTTTGTTGGAATTCTCTCTGCCTATGAGAACTTGTATCAGCCACAGTTTGATCAGGAGAACAGAGTAACTGGAAATACCCCAAGTTCAAATAGGCTGACACAGCACCAGGAGAGCTGGAAGAACAAATGACTAGGAAGCTCCTACCAGAGCAGGTGACTAGCAAGAGCTTATCAAACACCACCAGATTCAGATTCCAACCAAACCAAAGTGCCTGCTATCACCCTCTGCTAGCTGTGCATACATTTGCTTGCAACTGTGACACAATCATAGCTCCTTTCCTTCTCACTCAACTCTCATGTGAGCAGCTCTGGATGGTAAGCTCTAATCAGAGACATTTGGCATAGGGGGTTCTGGAAATGCAGTTCCAGACTCCCCAAATTATGCAAAAGACATCATAGAAAGTGACAGTGATGACACTGCTATATGGACCATAGACAAAGAAGTATATGTTTGGGAGTGTGTGCAAAGGATATGACCATTCACTACATGGTCTTTCAGGCTTGAACTTAATATTAGAGCCTGATTAAATTTGATTATGAAGAAGTGGAGAAGCACAGAAAGATCCTGGTCTCTAAATAATACCCTCTAGGCTAATTGGCCTCAGAAGTTCACTTCCTTCCCCCATGGGTAAATTTTGTTAATACTACTTCAAAACCTTATTAAAACAAGAAGGTTACAATGAAGATGCCTGCAGGGAGAGAATAGCTCAAGAAAGAAAGACAGAAAAAAACCTGAGAGCTTAAAAATTGCCATCCTCTAAAAACACAAAACATGACTAGCAAATATATAATGAAAAGGGTACCACTTTATAATAGATGGGCAGCACTTAAAAATCAATAAATATTTTATTGGAGCCTTTATCCTGTTGGAGAAATAGTTAAGGAACTATGCAGCACAATGAATAGTGCAGCAGCAAGCATTTCGGTCTTCACCAACATCATATCAGCAGGAAGGAGAGCCTCTGGAGCAGGTGGATGAATCCTGGGACTCTGACCAGTGGCCTCCATGATGATGGGTCTGTGACTTGAGATGGTTTTGCTAAGAAAGATAATTTGAAACAGAGTTGACCAATCTAGCTTCTATTTCCTTTCAGCCCTAATTTTGCACAAGTGTTCTCTTTTTGGCCTTTCCAGGACATCTTCCCTTGGGGGAAAGATGACATCTCAGATAATCTGTATTCTCAGCCTTTTTCAGAATCTGTTGATGAATAATATCTATGTTAGCTGAGTGTTTTTGCTGAAAGTTTAGACCACGATTCCAAGAGGGCACCGTGGATATGCACATGTATAGAAGGTGTCATGTGCATTTACATGTGTTTCTGTAGGGTTTCCACAAGCCTACCTTCCATAGCACCCTCAGCCACTACGGAGTACAACTCTGCATCTAGCAATATTATTGACATTGCAGACAACCCCAAGCACACAGATGAGATGCTGTTCTTGCTTGTGGGAAGCTTACAGCTTGCTTGGAATAATTAAAATTCACAAGAAAGCAGGTAAGATGGACCCTCTCAAACAACATAGAACAAAGAACATGAAGCGGTAGGATTTTGTGTTTGAACAAGCTACAACCCCTAACAGCCCCAGGAACAAGGCACTTAGCATGGAAGACTTGGAAATGCACCATTCAGATCCCCCTGCAAGGAAGAGCTTGCTGCCTAGTTCCTACTGAAGTGTGGTCAGTAGATGACCTGTAGTTCCCAGAGACCCCAGGGCCTCACTCAGCTGCCAAGAGCCACCTTGATCAGGACCCTGTCTTTTAGGGGTAGTCATACCAATGATTGTCTGAGAAAGGAGTGTAAAGGCCAAGAGAAGCTTTTCCAAAAATGATGACAATATCTAGCCTACTAAGGCATAACAGAGCATCCTGAAACTGTTTCCACCACAGGCATTGACTCCATGAGACAATGACTCTGTTCCAGAGTCAGCTTCCAGGGAGTTGAACTGAGGAAGGTCTACTCAGCCCACCTCCTTCATTTGCTGTTTGCTGTGTCCTACCTGTCTTGTTTTTCTGCCTTCTGGACTAATGTTTGATCTTCACTTTAGCCATCCCCTAGATGCTATCTTCCTCTTTCCCTGGCTTCACCTTGGTACCCTGTAGTTTTATTTGCTGTAGTGTCCCTGTCTTTATTCTCAATCTTTCTAGATGTTGATGACACACAACTCTTGTATTAATACATAAAATGTCCCCAGGCCAGTCATGACCTCCATCCTGTTGTTCTTTGAACCTCACATCCTTTAGACTTGTGTCCCTGGAAGTTTCTACTTCCTCCACTCACTCCCTTTGTGGGCAATGCCCTCTGGATTCAGTTTTGTCCTGCAGGGTCTCCTCCAGAGGTTCACTGGTAAGATCTAATGAGACTCCCCAGTGTCTCTGTGGTCCTGACCTGCCTCCTGAGTTATCAGATGCTCGGTTGGGTCCCATTTATCAAAAAAGAACTTGCTGTGCTAAGTTTGCTCTCGACAATGGACCTAGTATGACATTCATATAAAAGATGTCCATATTAAAAACAGGATGATCTCTGGAAATTTGTGCTTAGAAACATGACAAGCAGGAAAAAATGAAATTTTGTGCTTAGAAACATGACAAACAAGATAACATGAAACCTGAAGAAATTAATCTCTGCTGAAGACATTTCAGACCTTAAGACCTCAGCTATAAAGAGATTCTCGGATGGACACCATAGTGCTAGCATCACAAAATCTTGCTGGAGTCTGACCCTGATATATTTATTTGCCATTAATATACAGTCTAAGATATGGTGACCTTAAAAACACATATTTACAGTCGAGAGGGTACCCTAAAAGTTGCATAGTTCCTTCTTTGAGTCCTGCTTCTACTATAGTACCCAAGATGCATCTGAACCTCTCAACAATTTAGTACATTTTTTTGATCTAGAGTGAGCATAAGGAATTAGAAGATACAGGTAAAATCAGGACCAGCAGATGGTGTAATAGTTACATCACTGGACTCCTATATCGTTGACCACAGTTCAAGTCTTGGATCGACAGCTTAAAACTCAAGTTGGTGTGTATGTGTATGCATGCCCAAAATCCTAAGAGGAAAATGGAAGAGAAGGGATTGTAGTGTGGCTATCCCTCCGGGGTAGGGGGTTGTGATTTCTCACTTTCTGCCTCTCTGTCTTTCTCTGTCCCTCTAAGGAGTGCACACACCCTATAGCAAAAATCTCTCTAAAAAAATACAAAAAAAGAAGATGAAGGTAAAATAGATTCTTTGGGGACCATCTCGACTAGCTGATATGATGCCAGTCACAAAGCACTCTTCTTCTTCTTTTCTTCTTCTTCTTCTCCTCCTCCTCCTCCTCCTTCTCCTTTTCTTCTTCTTCTCCTTTTTAATTAGAGAGATTATTTTGCTATAGGGTGCTATATTTTGTTATATATTTGCTATATATTTTGGTGAGAGACAGAGTCAGAAAGCGAGAAATCACCCCCTAGGAAGGTGGCCTTACCGCAAACACTTCTCTTCCATTCTCCTCTCTGGATCTTGGGCATGCATGTATACATGCCCGGCATGAGTTTTAAGTTGCTAGGTCCAAGACTCTAACTGCAGTCAACTATATGAGAGTCTAGCAAGATAACCATTATGCCATCTGCTGGTCCCCACAGAGTACTCTTGATGACTCACTGATGTACTAATCAAAGTATAGGCTTCTCTTCAGCTGAGCTCGGCAATCAGATCAGCATCGATGACAATATTCGTATTATATATTCAAAGTCAGTGATGATTTGGGGAAGGAGAAAAATTCAATTGGTGATAAATGGCCATGATTACATCTATAGATATTGTCCAGGAAGTTTTATCTGACATGATTATTTTAAACCATGAAACCGAGCATAAGATAATTTCCAATAGCAATGGAAGGTTTGATTTACAAATCAGCTAAAATATTCTTCCATAGGAACAAAATCATCACAGTAAAGAAAAGTAGGGATAATTCTGCTGAGCAGTCGTCATGAGAAGAAGTCATTAAATATTATTGAAACTTAGGGCATCCCCTCTAGCAACAAGAGTCATTAGTCTGATGAATGTCAAGTGCTAATCTAGAACTAATGGGATTTAATTTTATGAATTGTTTTCATAAATATTAGAAAACATCTTGAGAGAGACATACTGTATTATACATCTGTGTACATGATGAATGCATACAAATGTCCTGGCCCAGCTCCTGAATAATTCATCACCATCATTTTATTTCCATAGGAAAATGATACTTGATTTGTTGGCAGATTTTAGACCACAGTTTCTATTGGTGAACTGAGCCCCTAGTGCACAACCAGAAAGCAAAAGGTGGTGGGTGGTCCCCTGTACAGGAGACAGAAGCCTTTATCTCATTGATTTCCCTGATTCTTTAGAAAACAAATGCATGTTTGATCTGATCCATTTTAAGAAGTCAGTTCTGTAATGGTACTTGCGTATTTGCTTTCAAAAGAAACATTCTCCCTTTCTATGTCTCTTTCATCCTGTTTATGAGTGTCCTCTGCTAGCTCTTTTATTCAAAAAGACTTTTCATTCTCCTATTCTTGTGGTTGCTTGAAAAACCAAATAAGAGAATGGGAAATTGGAAAGAACTAGAAAAAGTTACACAGGATGAGAGATTTAGAGACCAATGAGATTTAGAGCTCCCCTTTCTCACTCCTGGCCATTTGGAGGGCACTGGAGGGTATGAAAATGCAAGGAGAAAGAGAGCATTCGAATGTTTTCCTAAATCTTCAATGCTGTGCCCATTGGAAACTGAAGTTCCTGAAGATACTCAGTAAGAAACTACTTCCTAAACTGTTACTACCAGCTCCCTGTCTTTGTGTGAGCTCCTTAGACGGAGGAGGGGCCTCTCCCATTTGAAATTCAGTAGCTCTTCTTTCACTTTGTCAAGCTGCCCAAGTGCTGTCTTCCCTCTCCAATGCTATTCTCCTAAGGCCCTGTAGTGCAGGATTCCAGAATGAGTTCACAGAGACTTTGATGCTGCCAAGAGAGTAAAGAAGACTCTTTGGATTAAACTTCTCTGAGAATGGCCTTGGAATGTACATTTCCTTGGATGCTGCCAACACCTTGCCCTTTAGTCTACATTGACAAGACTGTCATCCTCAGATAGAGAAAGGGACATATCTACAGGGTAGGCACAGGTTACCTGGGTAGGCCCAGATTCCCAAGAGCTTGCTAGAGCTTGCTCTCTTTTATCTCCTTTGTCCATTTCTCTTTCAGAACTCAGATATCCCTTTAGTTCCTCTACAAGTCTTCTCCTCTCTCTTCTACTTCTCCCAAGCAGTGTCTGGGCATGGAGGTTAGTGTTCTTTCGTCTGTGAAATTGAGGAAGCAGGCTACACCAGAGCCTCTTCCTCCAGTCAGTCTCACTTGTGGATGGGTGGTAAAACTCCCTTATGTCACGAACAGGTGACTGGCATGTTCTCAGGACTTTCAGCTCCATTTTGACAATTTAGATTCCCACTTCATCTTCAGCTAATGCCCTCAAGTACTTGCTTTGTCCTCTAGACTTGTTCTCAATAATGTACAAGAAGTGGTAAGTACCAACAAATTATTTGTTTAAAATTTTGAAAGATAAATTTTTAAATAGGGCAAAATGTAGCAGTAGATGCTGTCAGTGCTGCCTCCACCCTTCAGACATTTCCACTTCCATACTGTGGCTTCCATAGAGTAACAATGGCTGCATCCACTAATCAAGCCTAAAATATTTGGAATGTACTTTTGGAGCATCCTGGAGCAGTGCCTGACAGGGAGAAAGGTTAACACTTTAGCTCCCCAGACTCTCATCCACTTCTGGAACCCACTATGCCTCCAGCACCATCTATAGCATGGAGCCAAAGTTCCTCCTCATGGAACTTTGCTGGATGCTGTACCCAGTCTGATTGCTCCCTTTCTATTCTCATCCCACTTGCCATCTCTTTCCTCTGACACATAGTAGTGCTTCACTTTCAAGTGAATCCTTGTCTCAGAGTCTTTTCCTGATGAAAATCCTCCTATTCTCCCTAATGCCCAAGCTCACAGGTCACTCCTTAAATGGAGTCATTCTGTGTATGAACTTGTGACTCAATTGTGGAAGGTAATTGTCTAGAAGTACAGAACACAGATATAGAGCCCCAGTTTCATCATCTATAAATGGGATAATGATAGTTACCAGCATAACAGATTGTTTTGCTACCAGGATTAAAGTAATTAATAAAGTGTATAGGGCAGTGCATATACATGGTCAGCACTAAGAAAATATTTATTAAATAACTAAATCCACATATACATGCATAGGTAGATTTCTTTATCACTCAGCTTCCACTTTTGACTCATTTCATGGTTACAGAAGCAGTTTTCACTGAAGCCTCAGCTATTTTGTGAGGCTTTGGTTAACAAGAGGTACACAAGGCTACCAGGGTTTATCCCACAAACCTAGCAGGACCTTGGTTACTGATGGGTTAAGTCACCAGTTCTTTGAAACTGGGCTAATACTTAAGGCTTCATCTGTGCACAGGTAAGAGGTTTTCACGGACATCAGGAAACTAAGGGGCTGCCTTAAAAGCTCACAGTTATCCCAGCGTGATTTCTGAAGAGGCATGTCCTATACTACAAAACAAAAAAGTGGCTAGCAGTCTACTTTGTTATGGAGAGCACCATTCTGCCAGTTTCCTACGTAAGGGTCTAAGATACAGCATTCATTCTACCATGACTAGCAAGGCTGAGATTTGGAAATGCCCAACTATGTGTCACTCAGCGCAAAAGCTAATTGCTTTGAAGTTACAGAAAATGAGAAAATTTGATCTGAAATAATTTCTTGGAATCCAGTGTCAAGGTTCATCATACTTAGAGTGAGAACATGGTGCAGTATCAAGAAAGCACAGTTTCTTGATAAGATGATTAGGGGAAACAGCTAAATAACTGATTGGATCATCAACGAACCTATCCCAGATCTTCCAGACAGGAAAGGCACCACATGGTTTGGAATAAAATATTACTTGGGGTTGATCCATAGGACTATGGGAATTAAGCCTGGGGTTTCAGACTCACCAAATCTACTTCATCTCAAATGTTTTTCTTTAGGTTGATCTAAGAAATATACATATTATTTTTTTCTAAATTGGGCTCCTACTGTTGGAATTTTATATCCTTTTAGATTCATGGAATATTAATAACATGTAGGAGGCTGTCAATTTCACCTCTTGTAACATTAACTTCCTTTACCAAAATGATTGTTTGAAATAACTCAATGGACTAGGGTTTTATTTCCATCCCCTTAATGTTATCAATACTTAGAAAATAAGATTTCACATGCAAAAAGAAAAGAAAAGTCTGTACTGGGAATTGTTGTTTTCTAATTACTCTCTGAAATATGAGACAACAACAAAGCATAATTTTACTTTCAACACATTTACCTGAAATCTTTCTGTGACCAAAGTAACCCCACTCGAAGTGTATGTATTTATGGAAAATAATAAACTCTTTTTTCTTTCTTGAGCAACTTCACATAGATTGGGCAGCAATTCTGGAAGAATATTCCTTATCTTACTATGAAATTAATGACATAATTAAGTTGCATAGAAGAGAAGCAATTCATTAGCATTGCTAGGCCACAAGAATTCTTTTCTCTAAATGTGACCCTAATATTAATAGATTTTTAATCGACACTTTTTAAAAGAATTTATTGAAAATCCTAATGTGGATAGTAGTTAATAATTTAATCTAGACTTACTCAATCAAACATGTTTGGAGAAAAGAATGG
This sequence comes from Tupaia tana, assembly GCA_026018925.1. NCBI lineage: Eukaryota > Metazoa > Chordata > Mammalia > Scandentia > Tupaiidae > Tupaia > Tupaia tana. The sequence goes on along the minus strand of JAKSZU010000010.1, from coordinate 42,047,719 downwards.
ATGTGAATAATTACCAGTTAATATAAGAGCATGAGAAAACTCTTGCACTCTCCCATTCCATTCAAAACACTGCAGTGTGGTGATTAAAGGCACTGGACTCCCACATGACTGACCACAGTTCAAGTCCTGGACCTGGTGGCTTTCTTTCTCACTTTCTCTCTCGCTCTCATCAAACGGGAAAATAATAATAATAAACAAAGTTAAATAAAATAATTCTTTTAGGGACCAGCAAAAAAAAAAAAAAAAAAAAAAAAAAAAAAAAAAAAACACTTACGGGAAATCAATACTTACCTAACATGGAGGACTCTCTTCAGGTACCCATGGAGCTTTTTAAAACAATGCTCACAGAAACATTCCTTCAGTCTCCTTTCCCTTTTGATCTAGCTAAGTGTTAGATGAGGTAGAAGCAATCCTGAGCTCCACAGCTCTGCAGGTCTATGACCTTGTGCTAGCTAATGCTCTCTGTACCTGCTATTCTTCACCTGCATAGCCAGATAATACATCCCTTCCTATTCACAGAGAAGAAATTCATTTAACTAACTCTATACAGAAAAACTTGCTTCAACATCTTGAGATAAAGGCTTTGTATCTTAATGCACTTAGCAAATAAGTTAGAAGTATGCAAAGGTGTATTGGTACACTGGCTTCTAGAAAATTAATAATGTATTTGTAGTGTTCATCAATTTGTATTGTGTAAATATTCCTACCTTGGCCAATTTCAATCTATCAATGTGACATCACTGGCTATAGAGCTGGAGAAAGATATGAAAAGTTGATTCTCATGAGCTAGAACAAGTCTACTCCAGAACACCACTGAAACCTATTTTCTTCTATGTGTAGATACGATATAAGATGATGATGGTACAAAGATACATTGCAGCAGGTGCTTGCCCTTGAGGAACTTATAATACAACCAAGAGCACAGAGTATATGTGAAAAACGTTCTTCTATAGTAACATGTTATCTATGTTTCTATAAAGAAATTATCCCATGAATGTTACGGAAAACGTATCTCCAATGAATGCTATGTGGTTAGGGGATGCCTTAGTTCATTCCCACTGCCATAACAAAATGCCCGAGACTGAGTAATTTATAAAAACAAAACAAAAAACAAAACAAAACAAAAAACACAGAAACTTGTTTCCTCACAATTCTGGAGGTGGCAAAGTCCAAGGTGAAGGCACCACCCATTTGAGTGTCTGATGAGGCTCAAGATAGTGTTTTGAACACTGCCCTCACATGGCAGAGGAGACAGAAGGGTAAAAAGGATGAAATGGATGAACTTGCTGCTTCAAACCCTTTTTTGGGGCACTAATCTTATCCATAAGGGAAGAATCCTCATGGCTTAGTCATCTCCTAGAAAGTCTACCTCTTAAAGCTGTTGCATTGGTTATTAAGTTTTAACATGAATTACGGGAAGAGCACAAATATTCAGACAATTGTAAGAGGAGAGAAAGACATAAGGGTGTGCTGCTTATCTCATTTTCCCAGGAAGAATATAGAAATTGTTAAGCTCAAAAAATGTGTAAGACATTAAGAAAGTGTAAATTCTAATAATTTGAAGGCAATCATTTAATATACAAAAATAAAACATATAGGTCCAACAGGTGGCATGATAGTTAAGGCATTGGACTCCCACATGGCCAGCTGCAGTTGCATGCCAGACCTGGTGGCTTACTTTCTCATTTTCCCTCTCTCTCTCTCTCTCTCTCTGTTCAAATTAAGAAATAACAATAATAAATAAATAAAAATATATGATTTATGAATCAACACAAGAAAATTCAATCTACCAAGTGAAATGTAGGGGAAACATGATAACTAGGATGACAGAAACAAGGCCTAACAATAGCCATATTAAATATAAATGGGTTAAAGTCCTCCACCAGATAGCAGATTTCAAATTGAGGGGGGAAAAAAGAACCATAAGAAACAAATTTTGAACAAAGGAAAAAGTTACAGCCATAATAGCAAAATATTTTTATTTTATTGTTTTTTGTTTACATTTAATCACTGTACATCTTTACAGCATGCAACATGGTTTTCAAGTATGAATACAGTGCATATTAGTCAAGTTAAAGACATTAGCATATAACCATGTAACTTTTCATTTTTATCATTAAATGTGTTGTTTGTTTTCTCCCTGATCCCCTCCCTCCCGCCGCTGATTATCCCCCATTACTTTTCTATACTGTCTCTTATATGTACAGTTGCCCTCCCTGCTATTTAAATCCTATGAAAACTAGTGTAGTGTTTTTACTATTACACAAAACATATTTTAAAGTAAAACCATAATATGCAACAAGGGAAGTTATATAGTCATAAAAGAAGAAGCAGAACTAGAAAATATTACAGTCATGAACATATGCACAATTAAAATATACAACCGATGTTTTTGAGGATGAAACTTGATTTTCCATGAGTTGATAATTGTTGAAACAATAATTTTTCAGAAAATCAGCATTATCAAAAGTAAAAGAGCAATGTATTGAACTCAGGAAGCTAGGGGAGGAATATAATAAACCCAAAAGATAAATGTGCAGCAGTAAAATACAACAGGCCATATGGCTGATCCATGATCCCAGGTTCACATTCTGAGACAGCCTTGAGTATACTGAGCATGTGTGTGTCCATGATTCAGGGTTGAATTAAATGAGGGGTAGATCACAGTATCAAGGCCCTATTGAAGGTTCTCTCTTTCTCTCTGTGTCTATCTTGCTCATGGAGGAGATAAATAAATAAAACAAAACAAAGCAAAAACAGAATCAACGAAACTTAGAATGTAACACAGTGGAGGTAAACAAGGTTGATAAATGTTTCTTTGAATTATTCATGGATATAATAAAAGTATATAATGTCTATGAGTTGCTTCAAAATACTCAAGTATTAGATGTTAGTTAGGGCTTAAATGACTTGACATGATGATAAATCTTAAAGTAGATGGGGGTCTATCATACCAGTTTTTCTATTTCGGTATATATTTGAAACCGAAATAATAAAAATTTAAAAATAATTGTCTTGGGTCAGCTTCTTATTTCAGTGGTAATGTACTACTCAAGAAAGTTCAGATTCCATGTAGTGACTGAAGTTTGAATTTCCGACCCAGTCAGGCTAATGCATGCTGGGCACAACGTGAGTACCCAAGATCCAAAGAACTAGAAGACTGGAGAAAGGGCATTGTGATATTATAAGACGTTGTAGAGGATTCTTCCTTCTCTCTCTCTCTCTCTCTCTCTCTCTCTCTCTCTCTCTCTCTCCTTGTATCTCTCTGTCTTGCACATGTGTATACACATGCTCTATCATGAATAAAGAAAAAAGTTATCTCTTTGAAAATAATAACATAACTAAGTTTCTGACATAAATGTGTGACAAACAAAATACAAAGTCAGGGAAGAAAAACAGCGACAGAAAAGAATACTAATCTATATTGCAGTAAATTATTCTGGGGAATTTTTCAATTATTTTTTAAAGAATTCAACTAATGGATTTAAAATTTATGTGAAAAACAAATGTTCAAAAATAGCTGAAATAACTCTGAGAAAGAAAAGCAAAGTAAGATGACTTATTCTTACAATTGTTAAGACAGAAATCCATTTCTAACAACGCTAGTCAAGGTAATGAATATCCCACTGAGTAAAATTTCAAAAGTCAGGGCCAGCAGATGCCATGGTGGTTAAGGCACTAGATTTTTTTACATGGCTGACTGTGGTTTGAGTCTCAGACCTGGAGGCTTGAAAATCATGCCAGGCACATGTGCACACATGCCCAAAATCCCAGGAGGAGAATGGATTGCAGTGTAACCATCCCCCCCCCAGGGGGGTGATTTCTCACTTTCCCTCTCAATGTTTCTCTCTCTGTGCCTCTCTCTTTCTGGGAAGTACACACACCTTATGGCAAAAACCTAAAAAGAAAAAAAAAATTAAAAAACAGAAAAATTACAAAAGTTGAGGGTAGAGATCATCTCCTTGAATGACACTCAGAAATATAAACTAGATGTACAAATGAAAACATAATCTTTAGAACATGATAATGAGGCAAAAAACAAAAGATACAGTCCTATAATGCAATATAGTATAGGTAAAGAAAATACACACGTATACATACAAAAATTTAAATTTATTTAAAGACTATGTATAAACTCAAGGATAGATATTAATCTCATCAAAATGTTCACCTCTTGGGAAGAGAGAACTGGGAACATAAATGGAAGGTGAAAGAAGAAAAGTTAAAATATTATAAAATGAAATCAAACAAGTTTCTTAAGTGTATTGGTGATAATTGTATGCCATGAGCTGAACAGTATGATTAACTTACATACCTAAGGTCAAAAAATTAATTTTTACACAAACAAAAATAAAATATAGTAAAATGTAGCACATTGTGATTTTCACAGTAGTTGTACCAACATATGAATGGCTGTGAAGTCTTAGAAAAGGTATTGGGCCTTTTCTTTTCCTTCAGGGCATGACAGTCATCACATTTTTAACCCCACATTGGTGACAGGCTTGAGAACAAATAAGAGAAGGAATCGAACAAATTAGGAAATGATTCCGATAGTTCAGGTAAGCAACTATGAGACTTTAATGATATGCGTCTCAAGTAGTGGGGCTAGAGAAGAAACCAAAACATCAACTTCAGGAGGTGATAACATTAGAGATCAGTGGCTAATTGAAATTGGGATTTGGAAGCAGAAGAGGACGTTGAAGACTATCTCAGGGAGACCTACTTGGCTATCTAGGCAAGCTCAGCAGAGGTGATGGATTAAGCTCTGGACATATAAAGTTTAGAGCCCATGGGATTCCCAGTGACTAGTGACAGAGGTGGTCATAGGTAAGGCATTGACTCTCAGGAACATATTTGGAATTTTAAATTTCTGGGGAGAATATCCAAAGAGAATTTTCTACTAAGTTGTCTGATCATCACAGGCAAGAGATACAACAGAACTATTTGGTCTTCTTTCTACTTTAAGAGTTCCTTCACACCAGATGGTACATGCATGAGACAGAACAGAGGAAGAGCAATTAAGCACTCTCCGACAGGGCATAATAATGTTGCAATCTTTTCTCCATCCTGTCAGAATTTGGGGCAGCATGTTTTACAAGCTGCTGGGGCCAGGACTCAAGCCACATGGCTGGCCATTTGGGATCTGGCTCCCTTAGTTGCTAGGTCACTGGGCCAGCCCTAAGAGTTTTCTAATCTGTCTATTTGCACAAAGAATGAAAACACATTTGGTGCAGTAATGACAGTGGTAGAAATATCTTGCTAACAAAGAATGGAATGAATGAAACAACAGAGATAAGAAAATAGAAAAAAAGAAAAATGTCATAAAAGTACTTAGAACACCACTTAACTCAATGAAAATTGCCATGTAAGCTACAGTGATGGGTAAATATTCACCATGTATTTTTTTTGATGCATAAAGCTTTTTACTTCCCAAGCATTGCCTTTATAAAGACTTAAATGGCTGTGCCCTCCTGTAGCTCAAGATATTACTTCTGTCTATCACAGTGGAAACCTGTCCAACAGAATTTCTTATCTGTCAAACAGATGAAGCTGGAGTCTTTCCTGGCTGCTCTGATAATCAGCATTAGAGGGAAAGGGTGGCAGCTTACACTGCAGAATGATTTGTGTAGATTGTCGGATTTTAATGAGGAGTGGAAAGTGTCGTGCATCTTCAACAGTGTGTGTGCTAAATCACTGGCTTTCACGACCTCCCTAGAAAAACCATTTGTTCTATAATTATGTAATCCCCATATATATGTCACAGGAAGGCAGTGGGCTTACTATTTTAACTTACATTTTATTAGTGCTGGGAATATCCACAAGCTAAGCTAAGAAACAAACAAACAGTCACCATGTCTTTATTCTCTGGATATCTCATGGCCAAGAAATCTTCTTTAATGTACTAATCTATTTTTGCTTTTTTTTTTCCATAGAAGTGAAAATTCTAGTATAACAAAGTAGAGAAGAGTACCATATGATGCAGCTAAATAGCTAAATTTCACAAGTGGGACACTCCATTTTACATTTTTCAAGCTCTATCACAGTTGCAAATTGAGTGGATCATCTCACCCAGCCAGGAAGGTAGGCAGGGTTGTGGTTCATATTTCCATATTATCTTAAAAGGCAGTGAACAGGTAGCAGGTATAGGATACAGCACTGTACTTCAGCATCATGCAAGATCAGATTGGTAGCATGCTGTGATTGTGAGACAACTGTTATTTTATTAATATTATGGGATAGTTTATCAAAGTGTTAACTACTTTGTTGTCTTCAAAACATGTTGCCCCCCCAACAGTGTAATTTATTAAGTACCATGTGCAGTAAATATCTTCATCATTTCCCTGAGTCTGAGTATACCTGACCTGACGTAAGACAAACTGTGTCCAACAGAGATGAGAACTGGAGAGTGGTATCTGTGGAATATTGGATTGGTGGGAATCCAACTAGGAAAACTCTATGTTTTCTTTTTTCTCTTTCTTTCTTTTTTTTTAATGGAGAGGTTTTTCCTATAGGGCGCATGTGCTTGCCAGAGAGACAGAGAGAGATAGAGAGACAGAAAGCGAGAAATCACCCCCAGGGGGGGATGGCCACACTGCAATCCCTTCTCCATTCTCCTCTCGGGATCTTGAGGACGCACGCACATGCCCAGTGTGAGTTTAAGCCACCGGGTCCAGGACTCAAACCGCGGTCGATTACATGGGAGTTCAGAGACATAGCCATTATGCTAACTGCTGGTCCCAGGAAAACTCTGTTTTCTAATAAAGAACACTTAGTAAGAGGGATCATTGCATGAATGATGTAATAACTGAAAGGAGCTGAGACAAAACTGATAACAGCACTGTTGGAAGCCACACAAATCCCTAGGTTTATAGGCCTTGGGAGATCCGGAGTTAGCAGATACTACAAACAAAAGCCTTCAGGTGGGAACCACTGTAAGGGTCTCTTAGTGGAAGCTGAAATATGGCAACAGAGGCTGTTTAGCAGGAGCTGAAGACATGAAGGAGATACAATCATTTCCAGAAGTGCCTCAAAGAAGAGTAAGGAGAGAATATCTGGGTTTTCCCATTTTTCACTCTCCAGTCTTTCTCCAGTCCTTTTATCACCTAAGCCATACTTGAAGAAACAAGTCAAGAAGGCCTGGAAAATATTGTTTCCTGCAATACCTAGTAGAATAAAGGAAGGGCAGTATAGGATACTACATTACTATTCTCATCTGCCCACCTCTACCTTTGTTCATACTCTTTGCTGTGCAATCTTTAAATTATTCATCTAAAGAGACACCTTCTATTTCCCCACTATGAATCTGGACCCAGATATATGGCTTACTTTTTACACAGAAGTGGCAGTGTGCTAGTCTTAGTCTAGGCCTCAACTGGTCCTGAATGTTTCTATTTTTGTGTTTCTGCATTGCCAAGAGAAACACATATATGGACTGGCTCTGTAGACCCAAGAGGGATGACAAGAGACATGTGGAGCTAAACTTCTCCAACCAAGCCCAGACAGAGCAGAACTCCCAAGAGACCCACAGATAAATTAGTGAGACAGCCTACTCACAGATAATGATCAAAGCCAGCCAAGATCAGCCAAGCCCATCTTAGATCTACTGATCTCCATCCAACCTATAGGTGTATAGGCTATAATAATAAATGATCATGGTCTTAAGCCATAAATTTTGGGTGTAATTTGTTATATAGCAAGAGTAAACTGAGAAGAGTAAGATGACTGTGAAGGCAAATGAGCAGTTTATTGATAACACCATTTGAATATAAAACCTGTAAGGGTTTTTTTTTTTTTTTTTTTTTTTTTTTTTGCTGTTGTTCTTTTTTAATTTAATTTTAATTTATTTTATACATTTAATCACATATATCACTTATTTTGTAAAGTGAATTCTCCCAATATGAACATACTTCATACCAGTCCAGTTGAGAATACTATACATGTTATCATCAACAGACATGTTATCATCTGTGTCCCATAAATGTCTTGCCTCTCTATTTTTCTCTTTAATATCCTTCCTCACACTCTCCCCCCTTCTTCTACCCTCCTCTCATACTGAATCCAGTATCTGTAACCATTTTCCATGCTTCTATATCCTCTAATCTTTCAGTTTATACCATAGAGCCTACAAGGTTTTCTGAGACCAGATCTAACTATATATCCTTGGTTGCTTCAAAACAACCTGCTTCACAATATTTATAAACTTCTATTTGAACTAAATTTAGTGAACTAGGGGATCTGATTTCCCATAAGGATGTGATTGCAGTAGGGAGGCAGTGCACAGGCAACACCCCTAAAGCCTCAAATGATGGGGTGACCGTGATACTCAGGTGCATTGGCATCTAAAATGCAAGAGATACTCAGGTGAGATCACTGAAAGAAAAGAATGATGGCTGGGGACTCTCTGGGAGGACAAAAAGTGAAAAATGTTCTCCAGAGAGAGGAAATGGCCTATGCAAGACACTAGGGAATAGTGAACAGGAGCATCAGGTATTCAAGTCACTTTAACTACACAAGTGTGGTGAGAGCTCTGGGTTACTGTGGGGATTACTGGAGATTGAGCTATGGACCATATACCCAGCCAGGCGGAGCCATAGAGAGAGTCTTTAACCTCAAAATGCACTTGGTATTAGGCAAAAACTGTACAATGTTACAATTGCATTTGAAAATCTGTAAAATTACCAGCTTTCTTGTATATTAACTATCTCTCATCATGTAACAAATTATTTTTAGGTTTAGTCTCTTAAAATAATAACCATTTATTATCTCACAGTTTTGAGGAGGGCAGAGGTCAGAAATCCAAGTAAAGTTTAGCTGGGTGATTCTGACTTAAGGTCTCTTATAATATTATAAGCAGGTATTGGCTGGGACTGTGGTCTCATCTGAAGGCTTTTATGATCATTCTCATGATCATTGCCAGGATTCATTTCCTCACAAGAGTTCTGACTGAGGGACTCAGTTTCCCTCAGTCTCATGTCAAGAAGACTTCATTTGTCCCTTCCCATGTGGGTCTGCACACAGAGTAGTTTACTGTGTGGATGCTGGCTTCCCTCAGAGTGAATGAGAGAGACTACACAAGACAGGAGCCACAATCTCCATGAAATATTTTAGAGGTAAAGACCCATCACTGTTGCATATTTTACTCATTTTAAGCAAGTTACTATGTCCAGCCCACAATCAAGGGGAGGAGATTACATAAGGTATGAGTAACAGGGTAGGGATCACTGGGAGGCAACATACAGAATACATACCATATTGTGAATAATGCTCACTCATGAAGACCTGCTGAGAAAGTAGCAGGCTCCTGTGCTTGCCAAGCCATTGCCTGAATGTTTCAAGTTGCTCTGTACCACTTAAGTGAGTCTGGCAAGACAGCGAGGTGTCTAGACAACACAGGCAAATCCCCTTGATCTTTCTTACACATTTCCCACACATGGCTGCTGTCACAGTCATTTCCTGTGCTGCCTGGCCCTTTATGCTGGGAGGTTCACTCAGCTTTCCACTCTAGCTACCCAGAGACACCTCTTACCCAGACTTCTTCACCCTTTTCTTCCTCATCCTTCTACTGGAGATGCTCTTTTGCCACTCAAGATCTAATATGTCTGATGTTTTTTCTTCAAGTTTCATGAGACTCACATTACTTGGTACTCTGGTTCATAATAAGAATTATTTCTCCCTGGAGAAGCATTCTCTGATCCTATTAAAGATGGGATTGTGACAGTATACATAATTAAAAATAGTTAGATGCAAATCTGGGAAAATATGCTTGAAAACCTCTGGATGATGAGCTCCATTTAATCATTAGCTTAAATTGAATGTGACTGTTGGAACACTCAGTCTTACCTTGTGCAGCCTCCTTTGTGACAGATAAAGAAATCTCTTTGTACATTGGGCAGTCCATTGGTAATGGATTCTGAGTAGGTTCGCAGGAGTCATTCCCAGTGGACTAATTTTGAAAGTGGCACCATTTTAAAACTGTAGGATTCATTGACAGTCATCCAAGATGCATTTTGCATGCCTCCCAGTGGAGGAAGGAGAGAAATACAGAATGAACACCATAATCTGCATGGCACAAGAGGCACGGCAGGAGCCAATTATTGGAATCACCAGAAATGTATGTGCCTCGTATTTCAGTTGATGACATCATAAGAGATGATGCCTCTGACTACAAGATCAGCTCAACACAACAGTGACTGGAATTACTAAGTGGCCATCATATGAGCTTCTTTCGTTTTTTACTAATTTATCTAGTAACTGTAAAATTTGGATTATTACCATGTTTGTTTATGCCAAAATAGCTTCCAAAGTAGCCTGTAAACACTGAAGCTACAAAATAAAAAAACATTTAAACAAAAATAAAAGATAAGAGACGACTTTTTTTTTAAAGAATTATTTTATTTAACTTTATTTAGTATTATTATCATTATTATTTTTCAGTTTGATCAGAGAGAGACAGAGAGAGAGAGGAAGTGAGAAAGCAAGCCACCAGGTCCGAGACTTGAACCGTGGTCGGCCATGTGGGAGTCCAGCGCCTTTAACCACCATGCCACTTGCTGGCCCCAGAGACGACTTTTTGTCCGTGGGTGGGATGTTGCTGTTATGGGTGGTGAAGGTTAGAAGATTTAACCTGATGAGGAATATTTGCCCAGGTTCTAGTGCTTCATCCAGACCCAGTATTTAACCCTGAGCTTCCTGACAGCCTAGGGACAGGGGAACACACACTAGGCTGGGTGGCTCTAGGACCTCATGAAGAGACATAGAAATAACCAAAGAAGGATCATCTTCCTGGCAGGGAGCATGGAGAGGAAATCTACAAGTTCACTAAAACAGTTTTACAATGTAGAGATGCTCTACAGTAAAACTGCATTTTTACCCTCAATGAAAAAGAAAAAAAGAAAAGAAAAGAAAATGAAATTAAATGAAATCCTGAAAATAACGCATTAAGTTTTTTTTCATTTATTTTTATTATCATAATCTTCTTTATATTACATTGGATTAGGTATAATTTTAGTGTATTACATTGCTTTTTCAAAAGGGAATGCCATGCATGTCAGTCAATACAGAGACATTAATGTCCCCACTTCATCATTCAATATCTTTTCTATGTTTTTCCCAATCATTATTATTATTTTTTTTAAACAGTCAATCACTATTTCTCATTTTACTTGTAAAAAGACTTTACCCATCATGAAATATTTCTCAGACCAATCCAGCTGAGAATACTATACATGTCATCATCAAGAGGTAATAAGCCATATCTGTTTCTCACTAACGTCTTGCCTCTCTATTGTTTTCTTGCTATCTTTCTCTATCTTCTCCTCACCGCCCCCCCCATTCCACACTGTCCTATTCTCATTAAGTACTTTCACTGCTTTTATGTCCTCCAATTTTTTGCTCTCTACCATAGACTGCGGGTAGTCGGTATATATTGAGTGGATACGTACAATATCTTTCTTTCATAGCCTGGCTTCACTCAGCAATATATCTTCCGTATCTGACCACTTTCTATCAAATTCCAGGGTCTTGTTATTTTTTATGGCTGAGTATTATTCCATAGAGTATATATACCACACTTTTCCAATCCATTCATCAGTTTGTAGACATTTAGGTTGGTTCCATGTCTTGGCAATTGTGAATAATGCTGCAATAAACATTGATGTGCAAGCCCTTTTCTGACTGAGTATTCTCCTGTCTTTCGGGTAAATACCCAGAAGAGGGATTGCTGGGTCAAATGGTAGTTCTATTTGTAGATCTTTGAGGAACCTCCATATTGTTCTCCACAGCGGTTGAACTAGTTTACATTCCCACCAACAGTGTAGGAGGGTTCCCTTTTCACCACATCCCTGCCAACACTTATCACTTTTGATATTCTTCATCTTTGCCATTCTGACAGGGGTTAGGTGGTATCTCATTGTGGTTTTTATCTGCATCTCCCTTATGATGAGGGATGTTGAGCATTTCCTCATATGCTTTTTGGCTGTTCGTATGCCTTCCTTAGAGAGATTTTTGTTCAGCTCATTTTCCCATCTTTTAATTGGGTTCATCATTTTTTTTCGCATAAGGCCCTTGAGTTCCCTGTGTATTCTGGTTATCAGTCTCTTGTCTGAGGCATATTTAACAAAGATATTTTCCCATTCTGAGGGTTGTCGGTTCACACTTGTTACTGTGTCTTTTGCTGTGCAGAAACTTCTTAGTCTAATATAGTCCCACTTGTCTATTTTAGGGATTATTGCCTGTGCTTTGGGGGTCTTATTTAAGAAGTCTTTGCCTACTCCAGTGTCCCCCATAGTTTCCCCAGCATTTTCCACCAGTAGTTTTATTGTTTGAGGTCTTAGGTTCAGATCTTTGATCCATTTTGAGTTGATTGTTGTTAATGGTGAAAGATGGGGGTTCAGTTTCATCTTTCTGCAGGTGGATACCCAGTTTTTCCAGCACCATTTACTAAAGAGGTTTTCCTTTTCCCAATGGATTGACTGATATATTTTGTCAAAGATCAGTTGGCTGTAAGCTTTGGGGGTTATTTCTGGGGTCTCTATTCTATTCCATTGGTCTACATGTCTGTTTTTATGCCAATACCATACTGTTTTGATTACCACAGCTTTATAGTATATCTTGGGATCAGGGAGTGATATGCCTCCTACTCCATTCTTCTTGCACAGGATTGCTTTTGCAATACGAGGTCTTTTATGATTCCAGACAAATTCTATGATTGTCTTTTCTAGATCTGTGAAGAATTTTTCTGGTATTTTGATTGGAATTGCATTAAACGTGTAGATTAATTTGGGTAGAATTGCCATTTTGATTATGTTAGTTCTTCCAATCCAGGAGCATGGCATGTCCTTCCACTTTTTAATGTCACTTTCAATATCTTTTTTAAGATTTTCATAGTTTTCTTTATAAAGGTCTTTAACTTTCTTAGTTAGGTTTATCCCTAGGTATCTTATACATCTTGTGACTATGATGAAAGGGATTCCTTTCTTCAGCTCGGCTTCATTCAACTTGTTCATAAATAGAAATGCTATAGATTTTTGGATATTGATTTTTTTTTTTTTTTTTTTTTTTTAGAGAGAGGTTTTTCACTATAGGGCGCGTGCGCTCGCCAGACAGACAGAGAGAGACATAGAGACAGAAAGCGAGAAATCACCCCCCCGGGGGGGATGGTCACGCCGCAATCCCTTCTCCTCCATTCTCCTCTCGGGATCTTGGGCACGCACGCACATGCACCCGGCGTGAGTTGTAAGCCACCGGGTCCGAGACGCGAACCGCGGTCGACTACGTGGGAGTCCAGCGACACAGCCATTACGCTAACTGCTGGTTCCCGGATATTGATTTTGTATCCTGCCACCTTACTGTATTCGTTTATTACTTCAAGAAGCTTTTTCATGGATACTTTTGGGTCTTCTAAGTATACCATCATGTCATCTGCAAATAGAGATATTTTCAACTCTTCTTTGCCTATTCGAATGCCTTTAATATTGTTCTCTTCTCTGATTGCAATAGCTAAGACTTCCAGTACTATATTAAAGAGCAGTGGAGAAAGTGGGCAGCCTTGCCTAGTACCTGTTTTCAGAGGAAAAGCTTTCAGCTTTTCTCCATTCAGTATAATATTAGCTGTAGGTTTTTCATAGATTGCTTTTATTGTGTTCAGAAATGACCCTCTATACCAATCTTACTGAGAGTCTGAATCATAAAAGGATGTTGTATTTTGTCAAATGCTTTCTCCACATCAATTGAGATGATCATATGGTTTTTATCTTTCTTTCTGTTAATGTGGTGTATTACATTTATGGTCTTGTGTATATTGAACCACCCTTGCATCCCTGGTATAAAGCCTACCTGGTCATGATGAATGATCTTTGTTATATGTTGTTGGATACGATTTGCGAGTATCTTGCTGAGAATTTTTGCATCTATATTCATCAATGATATTGGTCTATAGTTTTCCTTTTTTGTCATGTCCTTATCTGTTTTGAGGATGAGGATGATGGAGGCTTCATAAAATGAATTTGGAAGGTTTCCTTCCTTTTGAATCTTTAGAAATAATTTTAGTAGGATAGGGGTTAACTCTTCCTTAAAAGTTTTGTAGAATTCACGCATTAAATTTATGAGATATATGCCTAGGTTACTTTAAAATATTTTAATATTGGAAATGTGTGGTTTATTTTGTTTTCTTCAGCAGCTTTCTTTGAAAGTTCTAATCTTCCGGGTAAAGTTCTCCTTCTTCCTTTTCTGTTCAGTCTTCCCTAAACCAATTTCCAAGCCCTCTACTTTCCGAGGCCTCTACACAAGCCATTAAATAACAAAGTTAAAGTTACTCAGCTAGACTTATTGTGGCAGATTGAAGACAACTGCATTTTCTTTGATACTCTCTATGAGAAGTGGATCTTTAGCACCTCCCCTTGAATCTAAGTGTGATCTGTCATTGCTGTGACCAGTGAAATACAATGAAAGGGACAAGGCTGAGCCTTTAAAAACAGCAGCTCTCACTTGCTATCTCTTGGCATAATCCCTCTGAGGGCAGCCAACTGCCCTGTTAAATGTCTGACTACCTGAAATCACCATCTGAAGTGGCTCTATTAGCATTAGGACAGGCATAAAGAGAGAACAGTACTTGCCAGCCCCAAATGTTCCAGCCATCTTAGCCCAGGGACCATTATCATTTTGGATATTCTGACTCCAGTCACATCACTTGGAGAAGAATTAAAGCCACAGGTACATGAACCTAGTTGAGGAGACCCAGCTAACTCCAGCCTTCAAACCACTCTAGTTCAGGCTCCAGGCTATATTCTCTTTTTAATTCTGGAAACACAAGATTTTAAGTCTAATCAAAGATTTTTTACTTTAAGTTACTGAATTTTGTTTGTTTTATGTACCAACCAGAAGAGTTGTGTAATGGAATATATATCCATCCAATACATATATATAAGTCTATTCCTTGGAGCGACCCGAGGCCACCCTACCTTCATGCCCCTTCATTACTCAGCTGGTATAAGAAGGAAAAAGAATTGCATGTATAATGAGAGATGTAAACATAGGCTGAGAAGAAGGGAAGAGAGAAAGAAAGTAGATCACAGAAAGGGTAAGGAGGAGAGATAGAAAAGAGAAATGAGGAAAGGAGGTAAGAAAAGAAAGAGAGGAGGGACCAGCAGTTAGCGTAATGGCTGTATTGCTGGACTCCCATGTAGTCGACCGCGGTTCAAGTCCCAGACCGGGTGGCTTAAACTCACGCCGGGCACATGTGCGTGCGTACCCAAGATCCTGAGAGGGGAATGGAGGAGAAGGGACTGCAGTGTGTCCATCCCCCCTGGGGGGTGATTTCTCACTTTCTGTCTCTCTGTCTCTCTCTGCCTGTCTGGTGAGCGCACGCACCCTATAGCAAAAACGTCTCCAAAAAAAGAAAAAAGAAAAAGAAAAGAAAGAGAGGAGAGTGAGAGATGGATTAGATGGATGATGATAATGATGAAAATAGCTAGATAGATAGGTAATTTGGCAAATGAAAGAAGTAATAAGAAAAACTAAGCATCATTACCTTAGCAGTATGAAGAGAGGTGTGATTTCTCAGATGAGTCAACTAAGCCATGAGAGTGTAGAAGTATGCAGAAACTTGATCTAATACAATAGTGGCCTATATCTAAAAAGAAAAAAAAGCATGATTGGTGTAAGTCTGTATTTAAAAAAAGAAGTGGGGACCAGGAGTTGGTGCAACACTAATATAACTGTACCTACATGGAGAAAGTCCTAAGTTCATTTCCCAGGATCATCCTGAACATGTTGGGCACATGCATGTGTGCCTGTGACCCAGGTCAGCTTATGCAGGATAAAGAATCTGTCTCTGAAAAAAATAAATAAATTTTATCACCATTTCCTGGAGAGGCATTTTGTAGCAAACTTGTAAACCAATGCACCTGTGTTTGATGACTGAAGAAAAATTAATTTAATTAATTAATTAATTAATTAATTAAAATAGCTTGCATTCTCTCCAGAAGGCCTCTCCTGATGCTAATTGGGCTTTCTAAGAGCATGGTGGCTCAGAGTCAGGCATTTAACATGGCAGTTGACTTCCCCCAAAGAGATCATGTCAGGAGACATCCATAAAAAGCTGTTGTTTCTTAAGGCCCAGGCTTATCCTTTTTGTGTTCTATTGGTCATGGCAATGTCAGATCCTCAAGAAGAGGGGCTAAGGACCCAGTTCTCATGGAGTGAGTGACAAAATGTCCCTCCTACCCTCTCTGCTCTATGCTTGAGACTTAACCTGGGGAAGCAAATGCTGGGACAGAGTCAGGAATCCTGCCTGGATTGTCTCCAGTCACTGAGTGACAGCTGGTGCCATAGGAGAGAGCTTTCATAATGAAAATAAATTTTTTCTACTTATTGGTATATCTATTGCAAATAATTTTATATTCATTCTTGTCACACCAAGTAAACTTCTAAGATGTGTTCAAGAGCTGCCGCAGCCCATTATGCAGAGTGGCACAAGCTATGTGATGTGTTATTAAGCTGTAAGTCTCAGAATGCTGAAAAATGAAATAATAACAGCTTTCATAAATTGTGTAAGTTCCAGGGACTGTGCCTGAGATTTGAAGCCAAGTATTGACAGACGTTTTGTTTCAGAGCAGAGAACATTCATTCTGGAATTCCTTTAGCTGGGTGTCAGATGGCAGTGCAGAATAGCCATGGAAAGCTTCCTTCAATCAAGCACATTAAGAGAATGATAAAAACCAATTATTAACAGAGCAGAATGTCCTTTATGTCACCATAACGTGAAAAGTTGCAGTCAAGGGATAACTTCGCAAGACACTTGCACTGTCATCTTAAAACACAGGAAAAGCAGGAAATAGTGGGTACCTTTACAGTTAAAGTCAAGAGAAAGAAGAAAGAAGAAAATGAAGCAGTGAGTTTGGATAGGAAGATGCTTATGCTCCAGCAGTATAAGTCCCAAGTTTTTTTTTTTTTTTTTTTTTTTTTTTTCTTTTTTTGGAGAGGTTTTTGCTATAGGGCGCGTGCGCTCGCCAGACAGAGAGAGAGAGACAGAGAGATAGAAAGCAGGAAATCACCCCCCAGGGGGGATGGCCACGCCGCAATCCCTTCTCCTCCATTCTCCTCTCGGGATCTTGGACACGTACGCACACGCGCCCGGCGTGAGTTTAAGCCACCGGGTCCGGGACTCGAACCGCGGTCGACTATGTGGGAGTCCAGCGACATAGCCATTACGCTAACTGCTGGTCCCAAGTCCCAAGTTTTTAACATGGCTCTGTCTGTATCACTGAGGCATTGCTAATATCCATTTGGTTTCTATTTTGTTCTTATTTCACAGTGATTCTGTCATTTTATAAGGGGACAAAGGGAGTCACATACTCATCAAAGGCACTAATTTTTATCTGGATCACACTGTCACAGGCAGGAATAAATTTTAATTCAAGTCTCCACAGCCTCCTGTGGGAGCTGAACAATATTGCCATAGCACTGAGGTTCCTCAGCCTGTTGGTGAAGAGTCCTCGAGCTGAACACTGCTGTCTTCCCAGACTCAAGTTCTACTGGTTTTTCATAGGTCATTTGCTTTGGTCAAAGTAATATCTCCCAATTTTTCATCCCCAGAGCACACTATCCTGGTTAAATCTTTACCTTCTTCTGTTATACTATTAAGACTTTTTTCTATGATTATGTTATATACACCTGGCCCTATGGTTGAACGTCACACTTTAGACCCACTTTAATTCTACTCAACCCATTACTTTTACTGGTGACCCTCTATCCCAGCACTTAGGGTCTCCTGAACCATTTCACATTGTTTTCCATCCTGCTCCATCACTCTGAGATGAGCACCTGGGGCACTGGAGCCATGTCTTACTTCCTTTTCTACCCCTGAAGGACTGAGGGCACATTCTTGGTCTCCTCTATGCCCTTGAATGACCAGGGTGATGTCTAAGTCCCCTATCTGCTCTTGAGGTACCAGAACTGTATCTGTTACCTCTCTGTTCCTCACAGAGTATGCACAGTGGAAGAATTTGAAAAGTGTTGAACCAAGAGGTGGAACCCAAATGGCATGTGTGGCAGAGTCATTGGAAGTTTGAAAGCTTATCTGTTCATGTCACTTCTGTCTACCTGTGTTCCAACAAAGGCCAGTAACTAGTGCCCCAGGTCCCTACCAGAGATTCACTAAAGAACAGCCTCTATAGACAGACCAAGTCTGTGTGAATGAACCAGAACAATATGTCTTTGCCTGGACAAAAGCAAAAAGGCAGGTCAGGATGATGATCATATTCAGCTTAAAAAAGGATAGGAACACTTGGCCAGCTCAGGCAAGGAGATTCTGGGACCACCTACACATTGCAGCCTAAACAAGAGTAAGACCAATGGGGTGACCCTATTACCCCCCAAGCCTTCTGGAAATGGTTGATTGGTCCTCAACCTCCACCATGTGAGATAGGACTGTGTGGCAATGATAATTTACAGAGCAAGTGATGAAAGCGTGTAACTTCCAAATTGCTCCCTAGAGGTCTTGGGCCAGAGAAGAGACAGGAAGGGGACTGAGTAAGGCCTCTTTGGTGTAAGCATCCTAATAATAGTGTGAGGTGGTATTCTTTATTGGAAAGGGCACTTAATCACAAGTCCTGACCACTTTGCAGCTGTACAATATTTGGAAAATACATCATCTCCTTTTTTGAGCCCAGTTGTCTTCAGACAGGGTTACTTAGAGCATCCTACAAATTAATATATGCCATAGCGTTTTTCACTTGTTATAATAATTTATGATTCTTGAATTTTCTTCATTATTTTGCATTGAGAATTAGATGCAAAGTATTGATGAGATGGTTGATTACATATTCAAGAGTAGGATAACGAGAATAGGACAGTGTGGAATGGGGGGGTGAGAAGAAGAGGATAGAGAAAAATAGCAAGAGAACAATAGAGAAGTAAGACGTTAGTGAGAAACAGATATGGCTTATTACCTGTTGGTGATGACATGTATAGTATTCTCAACTGGATTGGTCTGAGAAGTATTTCATGATGGATAAAGTCTTTTTACAAGCAAAATGAGAAATAGTGATTGACTGTTTTAAAAAATAATTATAATAATAATAATAATGATTGGAAAAAACATAGAAAAGATATTGAATGATGAAGTGGGGACATTAATGTCTCTGTATTGACTGACATGCATGGCATTCCCTTTTGAAAAAGCAATGTAATACACTGTAAAATTATATGTAACCCAATGTAATATAAAGAAGATTATGATGATAATTAAAAAAAAGAGTAGGAAACACCCCATTTGGATATTAAGATCATCAGATTAAAATAATTCACAATTATATAATTTTTGCTCTCTTTCTCCCAAGATTCCTATTCCTCTGAGAAGTTAATGCCAGTTCTCTCTGTTTGGTCTCATGGGGGATATGTGCCCGGGGAAAGATAACTGCACACATACTGGTATGTAGAGAATTACCTTTCTAAGAGGATGGGAACCTGCCCAAGGTGAATGAACAGAAAGACCTTTTCATCAACTCTTCTGTACTAAAAGTAAATAATAAAATATTAGTTCACATTGAACTCAGTTTTAGTGAAAGTCCAGTTGATTCATCATTACTGCTCTGTCTTCATTTGCTCACCTGTCATTTATCCCTAACTATCTCTCATCAACCATTCCTTCATCACTCCATGAAAACAGTCATTGTTAAATCACGTGTTGTTAACATTCCTGATGTGACTTTTTCAGTGTCTATTGTACTTGAATCTCAGGAGCTCTCACCTTTTAAAAAGACTTTTCTTTTTTGAAATCTCTTCATGGGATCAGCTCATCTTCTTGTATACTTGGGCTGTCCTTTCTCCATCCATCCTGTATCAGGCCACTAAATATCAAATATCTTAAAGGATCCTCCTCTCCATTCATATCTCTCTCCAGGGAATCTCATCTGTGTCTATGACTTTAATTGCTAACTGCAATTACAAAATAATTTTTCATGTTGACCCAGAATTCTCCTGTGTTCCAAACCCACATACTCTAACAACCTATTGGGCATCCCTTCTTGGAAGTGTCACAGATTTTCAAACCTTAACATCCAAAAAATTAACTCATGATCTCCTAATCACATCCAACACTGGTGCCCACCCCCCAGTATTCCCTTTCTTAGGAAACATCTCCACTATCCAATTGGTTGGACAAACAGAATTCTAACATCCTCCTCAAACTCTTCTCTCTCCTTTATCCATATACCAAAGGTAATCCTGAACCAAGATTCAGAGATTTTACCACCTACATTTCTCTTTCCAAGATCTTCATTACTGCTGCTGTTGTCTAAGCTGTCATGATATCCCACCCCCATGTCATATTCCATCTGCTCTCTCGACTTGCACTCTTGTTCTCACTAAATATCTCCCTAAATAACAGAGATTTTTTAAAAGTCAAAATGTTCTGAAGTCTAAATGCATCCTTGTTTAAAATTATTCCCACATTTAGGAGCTTTGAAATGTCTCTCCACTGTTCTTAGGATAAAGACCATAATTCTTTACTTGGCAGTAAGTATCCACATGGACTCCACCATCCACAAACTTTCTCATACCTTCTGAAGGAGGTCCCTTGGCTCAGTTACACAATGTCAAGTCACAAAGAACAGCCCTTAGCACAGCTGCCTTTATGATGATTTGACCACTATCTGCTGTCCTCTCCCATAAAGTCTATTCTTCATGAGACCTGTCTTGGTCATATTTTATCCCTATGCCTAGTATAATGCCTGGTCCAAAATTATTCATACAATTAATAATTATTTTAGATTTTTCACCATCTTTAAGTAACCCCATTCAAGAGTACATTGAACCCAAACTTGAAGCAGACTAGGTCCATGCCAGACACCCCAGGGAAGGAAATCAAAAGTCAGCTGTGGCAATGGCTCTGTGAAAAGCTTCTTCTTTGCTGAAACCAGTGTGAACATGAATCATTGTTCACAGGGCTACAGAAAGTCTCCACCCTCTGGAGGACTCTGGAGAACCCAGCTTTCATTCTGTCTGTTGCCAATCCGACATGGTTCCAGTTTAGACTGTGAAATGTGCCTATCTTCATGGGCATCATAAATTACACTCTTTGCCTCTGGTACCCAGAATGAATTTAGATGTTTTGTTATTGCCCAGTGCACTATCATGCTTTGTTTCTCTTTATTTCCTTTTAAGTTCAGCAGGATGATTTGCCTCACCTCAAGTCTGAAATTGTGCTTTTCAATTGGAATGTGTTTATGAGAAGGACAGAAAACTGTTTGACTATAAATTTGTGGCTTAGCATAAGTATCGGTTGGTTAAATCAAGTCCACAATTGCTTTCACAGGAGCAGCAACTCAAAAAACAAGCCACTGTCATTTTCTGGAAAGTAATTTGGAGTCTGGGGTTCTGAACAAGGCATGGAGTTATTGAAGAGGAAAAATTCAAAATGATGTGACCAGCGAGAAGAAGCAATAGTCTGAGGAGACCAGGTATTTGTTCATCATAGCAGAGGGAAGGTAACTGGCCACTCCAACAACACCAGACTTCGAGCATGAGGATGTGAAGATTTTATCACATTATCACTTCCAAAGGCAAATTGAGGCTTGTTCCATTCATCTCCCTAAATGTATGAATATTATCATCCAATAACCCGGGCCCCTCTGCAAACAGGCATTATAAAGTGAATCAAGAAAACAGTTGGTCATGAGACTTTGTGGGCATTTGCTGTCCTTTTAGTATTGATCCACAGCAGGGAATGTACTAGGAAGACAGGGTAGAAAGGTCAAGGGGAGAGACAAAGAAAGATGGTGAAAACACAGAATGAGAATCCTGGTTCTGACCACAAATTCACAGATGTTTCCTACATCTGTGCCCAGGCTAGGACATCATGTAGAGTGGAGGTGGTTCAGAAACATGAAGGTCATCTTTAGAATATACTCTCATCTCTCTTCTACTGTGCATTTTTTTTGTTTTTTGTTTTTTTGTTTGTTTGTTTGTTTTGTTTTTGGTTAATAAAATGTGAGACAAATATCAAATGACAGAAGAAAATGCCTGTGCTTTCGATTTTCACTACTGGGTTATAATCAGTTCTCCTAATGAACATGCTAGTACAATTATATATTTAAAATCTGCACTTTTTACGAATAGTGTTATGACATTTCACCTCTCCTCTAAAGATTTTATTGGCCCTGAACAGTACAGTCGAGCTTATTCTGATTTCTCTTGCAGTAGTTCCCTGATTGCATGATCATGGTAAGAGCCCCGCAGTAGAACATCCTGAACTAATTAAGGGTGTTTACCATCCCATGAGAAGAAAATAATCCCACTATCAGGAAACCATCTTCGAATGAACTCATCAGCTCTTCTTCAAAGGAAAAAAGGATATGAAATCATTTTTGCTAAGGGTATAAAAATCTTCAAATGCCATCCTAATATGATATTTTGACAGATATTTGTTTCCATGAAAACTAATGAATTTCACAAGGGAAACAGATTGGAAAATGATTAAATGGACACAGTGCTTTTGAGTGCAACCCCTGGGACTACGTTCCCTGAATTATGATGTTGTCTGCTGCAACATGTGTTTCCAGACAGAGGCTCCAGGCACTGTCTTGCCCCATCCAGATCCTTGAAGTCTATTATGGTGGCCCTCTCCTGCCAGTAACCCTTGGAGCAGAGTACAGATGGGCTCCTGTGACATCTGAAATAGAACTGAGAGATGAATTTTTTAAAAAGTGTGACTAGGTTTTCTCAGAGCTGGGGAAGTTTCCAATTTCTTCTTCATCGAATTGCAATTTTCATATTGATCCATGATGATATCACAGTCACTAGTAATCAATTACTCTTTATCTTGTACTTTTTAAAGTTTTCAAGGCCTCTATATATTATTCTTGTTTTAAGTGGTAGAAAGAGAGATAGGATTCTGCTTTGGTATACAAGTTTTTCTTGGTTCAATGAATACATTTTTATAAGGTAAGTTTCTCTTGCTTCAAAGAAGACATTTTTATAGGGTCTGTTCACTTGAGCCTCTGAAAGATCTTTTGTCACATTTTACTTTGTAGGAGGTCTAACTAGAGATTAAATCATAATTTTAAAAAATAAAAGCCTCTGTTCTGACCTCATAGCATAGTGTTTAAGCATTATGCAGAAGTTGGATCCCATCTGGGCAACTCTCCCCATTAGCTGGAAAAGCAGCTGGGCACACATGTGCACATGCTCAGGATCCTGACAGAATAGAAATTAGAAGGAAAAGATTAAGGTGTGAGCAGTTCATATTGGAAGGTGCTTTCTCTCTGTGTCTGTCTTATTAGCATACATGTGTACACACACTCTCTGTCATTAAAAAAAAATAATGAAAACTTCAGCAGACAATTTTATGCTTGGTTCCTATTTTTCATCTTTTCACATCTTCATGCAGAAGAAGCACATTGTGCAGTTGAATGAACTCCTCTTCATTAGTTACCATGAAGACCCATACTCCTTAAGCCAGTGTGATTTCTTGGGCTAACAGTGTGTTGTTTGCAGTGGGTCTGACATGGGCCCCACCATCACAGATTTGTGAGAATTTGGTTAATAACATGATTATAAATTCTTCCTGATAAACAGAATGAGGTCATTCTATATATCATGGAACCAATTTAGGGACACAGAGAAAGGACCAGGGGTTCATAGAGGTTCAGTAAAGCCCAAGTAGTGAGAGGGAAACTTTGGGTGGGGCCCTGCTAGAGAATCTCCAGTAGATGAAGCATTAGTATTACAACACTTCATAACATTTTTTTCCCTTGACTTAAAGGCAAAACCCACATTTACCTACTTAATCAAAGTAGTAACTAATGATCAACCTCTTCACATTTGTAGGATGTCACTGGAAGCTTTATGAATTAATCCCCACTTCATTAGGAATATGTTGGAAGACTCTCCCACCCTAGGAGTTTAAAGGAAGACTGCCCTCTTCCATCCAGCTCTCCAGGCAGAGTTCTTCTAGTTTTGGTGTTTATTGATACCTCCTGCTCACGGTCCCCAGGAGGATTCCCAGAAAATAAGATATGGATGAGCTACCAAGAGAAACAGATATTCATCTTTTATAAGATCCAACTTTTTAAAATGTACTAAAACTAAGAATTATTGCCAGATGCATATGGCTTATCCTCACATAAATTTGCCTACAATTTCCACAAAAGAAGCTAGATAAAATGTAAACTGTAAATCTACAATGTGTGGCTTTCTGTAAGTAAAATATACACTACTAGATGTGATCATAAAATTAGACCGAGGTTCTTATTGACCATCATAAAACATGGATGAAACACTAAAGGCAGTGACTTTACAAACACTCAGAAATGTTCTGGGTGGGAAACCTGTGCTTGTTCTGGAATGGTGCCTCAGTTGTCAAAACACATTACTCAGATTCACGACAATATAGGGAAAATGGGAGCCTGGTGAGGAGAGCAGTAACTGGAGCCTTAGTTCATTTTGTTTAATATCCAGAAGTCATGCATAGTGCATGGTTTGTACATTTGCAACAACCCAGTGCTTACATAGATTCTGAATATTAAAATGTTTTATTAATCATTATTCTATAATTTCTCAATTTTCTTTGGATTGACATGAAGATGCAATGAGAATGGGAGATGAATCATGGAATTTTAGAGGGAAAGTGAGCCTAAGAGACTAGTTGTTTTAATTCATCCCCACCTTGACTGAAAATGTAGAACATCACAAAAATAGCTTGTCAAGGTCTGGGGGGGAGGGGTAGGTATCCAATTTCATTGACCTTTCCATGACACTCTACCGTTTTTTCATTAGAGAATATGACATGTTTTGTCTTATAACACTCTACTGCTAGCATTTAAACAGTCTTAGATAAATGTTAGTTCTTGCATATTCTTCTACTCTTTATCAATAAATAGTAAAAAAAAAAAAAAAAAAGTATTACAATTATTCCTCAATCTCAATTTAGCTCTTATGGTTTTATTCAAAAAACATGTATCATGTCTCAAATATGTTCCAGACATTTACTGGACTATTCCCTGGTCCCAGAGCATACACGGTCTGCAATGAAAGAATGGACACATTTAGCCTGTCTCATTAGCAAAGAATGATGGAATGATGGTGTCCAAGTTGTAAGGATGTGAAGAAGTGGACAAACTTAGTCACTGGTAGGAGGAGTAAAAATTGAGTAAAATATGTCCATTGAGCAAATTGGAAAAAAAAAATGGCTATGTCCTTGGGCCTAGGCAATTTTACTTTTAAGAATTTATGCCAAGTAAATAATTAGAAATAGACCAGATAAACTGTATGCAAGTGTTTTCAACATAAACGTTTTACATCAGTGAAAAATTGAAAAATGTCTGACTACCAAGTATTAGGAGATTGCTTAAGTAAATTATGATACGTCTATATAATGCAATTTTATAAACACACTAACATTTTATTATATGAGAATACTGCCTGACACAAAAAAAGTTCACAATGCATTAAATCTATAAATCAGTATTCTTGGGAATTCACATCTTTATTATATTGACTCTTTATATTCACATGCCTGGTATATCTCACCATTTTCATGGGTCTTTTTTAATGACATTTTAAATACGTTTAAATATTTTTTTCTCATAACTTTTACATTTATTTTTTGATATTTTTTCAGATATATTTGCTAAGTGTGGCTGGTATTAGAAATGCAATTTAACTTAGTATATTGATAAAATAGCCACAAAATAGTCACATAAAAAAGTCTCAAAAACACACAGAAAATTCTTAATCCAGTGTTAGCAGTACCAACTGTTGAGCAGTATCACCACAAGCAATTCTATTTATTTATTTACTTATCTTAGTGAGTGTGATTTAAATTTTTTTTCAGTTTTCTGATCTGACTACACATTAATTTTGTAATTTGAATATAGAAAACTTAACATTTATTCAAAACTATATAGTCTTCTTCTCAATATCTTCTGTGTACCCCTCCATTATATAAACTATTAGAGCATACGAGCATGTTTTCTTTTATAGATTCTAATTATCTGCACATTAGAGTATGTATTTCTAGATGTTAGGCATTATCTACTCATCTTTTTTGATTCCTTAATTATAATAAACAATGCCTTGTGCAACCTCTCTTCCAGCAACTCCGGCAAAAACAGCCTTCAAGACTGAGTGTATTATATATGCACAAATATTGAGTCTGAACCCAGAGAAGACAGCTATTGTCTGTAGACAACTGAAGAAAACTATTCACCTTATAAAATAAAATAAAGATTTGGGCCCAGAATGAAAACTTTGCTTTAGTGGGATTTCATTACCCTTGGGTTCTCAGGAGAACAGTTAATACAATTGTGGATTTCTATCAGGAAGGTCATAGATGTGATGGACTCTGTGAAGAGGTTTACAGATCAGGATCTCAAAGACAAAGATGCTTACTACATAATTCCCAGACACAGTAAATGCTGTGATAGTCAAGGACAATGTAGATCATATGTAGCTCAGTGGACTCTAGACTCTCCAATCTTACTACTGGAAAACTAACTTTTTCTGAGGAGGAAGAGGTGAAAAGAAGGAAAAGAACCAAATGTGGCACTAACATTGCTCCTTTTCTGGAAGCGACACAGAATTTTATTAATGAAAATATGAAACACTTGAGTTCCCACCTCACAAGTGCAAGCTTGTCTTCTCTTAATTCTTTGGCTTAATACCCCAGGCATTTGTCAACCAGGAAGTGGCTGTCCCTGGAGGAACAACACATTAGTCATTGCAGATAACCATAACGAAACATCATAGTTTGGGAGCCCTAGACAAACAAACAAAAATATTTCTCACGGCCTTGGAGGCTAGAAAGTACATAACTAAGGTACTTGCAGATGTAATTTTTTTTTTTTTTGAGAGTTTTTTGCCATAGGGCATGTGCGCTTTCCAGGGAGACAGAGAGAGAAAAAGTGAGAAATCACCTCACAGAAGGAATGGCCATGCCAAAATCTCTTCTCCTCCATTCTCCTCTCGGGGTTTTGGGCATACATGCATGAGTTTGAAGCTGCTGAGTCTGGAACTTGAACTGTGATCAGCCGTATATGGAAGGAGTCCAGCACCTTAACACCACACCACCTACTGGCCCCAGAAGTAAGTCTTGCTGAGAGCTCTTCCTGGGTTGTAGGCAACTGCCTTCTTGTTGTATCCCCACATGGTGGAAAAAGGTGTTTCTTCCTCTTATAGATGCGCTAATTCCATTATGAAACTCTACCCACGTGACCTAATTACCTCTGAGAGACCTCACCTCTTAATACTGTCACATAGTG
Organism: Tupaia tana; assembly: GCA_026018925.1. Lineage (NCBI taxonomy): Eukaryota > Metazoa > Chordata > Mammalia > Scandentia > Tupaiidae > Tupaia > Tupaia tana. The sequence continues at coordinate 42,020,462 of JAKSZU010000010.1, read as the reverse complement.
GTTGAGGAATTCAAAGTATAAATTTGTGGGGAACAGAACCATTCAGTTTATAACATAAAGCCAGTAGCAGCACATTCTAAGACCTCTCACTCTGGTCCCAAATAGCCACTGCTGATGACAATCTGACTTTTGCCCGCAGGAACCTCTGAAATGTGGGAATAGGTGTTAGATAAACTAACTCCAACTTCACACTTTGTCCATAAAAATAAGCATGCATGTCATATTTAATTTCCCATCTTAAATTATGCCCATGAGTGTTAAATAATAGTTCTTTAATAATTAGATAAAGAAAGTAAGGGACAACATTAAAATGTCCCCTAAACATATGTAATGACACTAAAATAATGTTAATTAGGGTATTCTTAATTTGTCAATTATCTTTCATCATGAGATTTTGAGAATTAAATCATTCTCCCCTGGTAGAATAAAATCCAAGGAAGTTGGGACCAGTAGAAGGCATAGTGGTTATGTCACTGGACTCCCATGTAGTTGATCGCTGTTCAAGTCCCAGACCCATAGGCTTAAAACTCACACCAGGCAAGTGTGCGTACATGCCCAAAATCCTGAGAGGAAAATGGAGGAGAAGGGATTGCAACATGGCCACCACCCTGTGGGGTGATTTCTTGCTTTCTGTCTCTCTGTCTCCAGTGAATGCACACACCCTATAGCAAAAATTCTGTAAACAAAGCAAAAACTGAGTAAGTTTAACTCTGAAAACTGAGTAAGTTTTCCTCTTTGATCTGGTCAGAGGGTCCTGCCTTGCTCAGTGCCCAGTCAACAGACTGTTAGAGATCACAGTTGTGACTGCAGTTGTGCTGGCTTTCACTGGAATTCATGAAACACCTTCATTTCCTCCCATTCTCCTTTTCCACAAATCTTAGAGAAGATTATCAAATTCTTTTGAAAGCTATCTTTAGTAAATTTGAATCCAGAGTCTGACATATAATTAAGTTCAGAACATGTTGCTATTGCTAGTTGCAGACATTCTCTAGAGGAAAGAAGGCAGACAGAGAACACATGAGAAAAAAAAAAAAAAAAAAAAGAAAGGAAAAAATTATTAGCTTTTGGTTTGTCTGAATGCCAGTTAGTTTGGGATTGTTGTCCAGAGATCACGACCTATGAACTTCAGCTAAGCCTGGAGAAATCACCCATCAAGAGTTTAATTGAGTTGTCATGTATTTTTGCCCTCACAGATACCCATGACCTTTTAAAGCCTGTGCTGTATTTCTGGGGCTTCCAACCTTGTCAGGGGCTTCTCTCCCAAGTGCTGCCTTTTCTCAGTGTTTAGTTCTCTGGGGCTTTGGTTAACCTTCACTATATTCAATGTCACTGAGGCCTAAGCTTGTCATGCAATATAAACCACTGCATGACTACTCTTTCTCCCACCCTACCAAAGCACAAATCTGACCCAGCCTTACTCAATGAGGCTAGAAAACCAGTACTCAGAATCAGCAAATGGTCTAGCAGTTACATCGTTGGACTCCTACACGGCCAACTATGGTGTGAGTTCTAGGCTCGGTGGCTTGAAAATCACGCTGGACGCATGTGTGTGTGCCCAAGATCCCAGAAAGGAGAATGAAGGAGAAGGGATTGTGGCACGGCCATCCACCCCGGTGGGTGATTTCTCACTTTCCCCCTCACTGTTTCTGTCTCTCTCTCCAGGGGAGTGCACCTGCCTTAAGGCAAAAAACCTCTTAAGAAAAAAAAAAAAAAAAAAAAAAAAGAAAGAAAGAAAGAAAAGGAAAACCGCTGTTCACCTAGGAAGAACACAATCTCATCCAGAGCCCCTTTACTTGTGTGTGTCATTTGTCCCCAAAAGGTAGACCTGTGGGAGCATGTTATTGATACTATATTGGGCATTGAGATGGTAGTGATCCAGTGTGGATTTGGTTTCTGAGTCTTATACTCAGCCCTCGTTATCTATAGGATTCTGGATGATAAAATATAAATAGGGAGAATTAAGGAAAATGTTAAGAGTTCAAGGAGTAGCATTTTGTGCAGGGAGTTCTGGCCCAATGAGCTTATGGACTAGAAAGAGTATGTCAACCTAACAAACTGAGGCAAAGTATGTAAATCCAAAGGGGTTTAGTTAGATCAAGTTTGATGACTGCAGCCTAGGTGCAACCCAGGTGGACATATTCAATTTGTCCCAAACATGTGCAACAAGTTCTTACAATCTTCAGTCAGGTTTTTTGTTTTCAGAGAGATTTTGTTATAGGGCACGTGTACTCCTAGGAGATACAGAGAGAGACAGAAAGTGAGAAATCATCACCCAGAGAGGGTGGTCACACCACAGTTTTTTCTCCTCTATTCTCCTCTCTGGACTTTGGGCACCCACGTACACATGCCTGGCATGAGTTTTAAGCCATTGGGTACAGGACTCAAACCGCAGTTGACTATTGAGAGTCCAGAGACTTAATCATTGTGCCATCTTCTGGTCTCCCCTCAGTCAAGTTTTGAAGACAAAAACCACTTGTGTAGAGAGGGAGGGGCCAATTGCACCAGCTGGTTCTGGATAATGATCCTAAGCTACCAGTATCAATAGCAAGGGCAGTGTCAGTCCAAATTAGATAATGCAATCTCTGGGCAGATATTTTCACAAAAGTAGTCCTTGTGTCAGGTTGAAGTATCTTTGTGGAAGGTTGTAGTGATGGCAGAGTCCTCTAAATAACAGTTTTTGTTATCAGGTATACTAGTGTGAGAAAACAGTTCCTTCATGGTCTTCCCCTGCTCAAGTTAGTGAAGGTTTAACAAAAATTGACACAAATGACTCCATTTTGATTCTGACAACTTTCACAAGGAGACAAAGATTTTCTTGTGCCGAGACAGGCAGTTCTTAGAGTACAGGGAGAGATAGCCAGTGCAGGAGAAGTCACCTTTGAAATCTCTGACCATCAGGAAATTTGGGTATCAAATTTATTCCCTTTCTTATTCTGAACCATGAGAAAGAAAGTGAGTGCTGGTGTAGCTGACTGGAACTGTTACCATAACCTGGACCCCTTCTGAGGAGACGTCCTCAAGGGAAAAAAGTACAGACACAGACTAAGAAAGCTGCTCTGTCTGGTTCTGTGTAAATGCCTATAACATTTCAATATCAACCATGAAGCTGGAGTTGGAGTTACATATTCTTTGTCATTTCTAAAAGTATTCTAATCACAGCTAACTTATTTTTGTATGTGACTCTGTTTTTCTCAGTGGAGGGATGATTTCATCAAATGCTCTTTTTACCTTCAGCAATCTAAGATTTTTATTCTGAAATGATAAATTTCACCCCACTGATAACATGAATTATGTTTATAGATTTGCAATTATTGAATCAATCAACCTTTTATTTCAAAAATAAGCTGCTTGCTGGTAGTCTATGACTCTTTGTATGTATTACTTTCCTTTTCCTTTGAATTCTGGAAGAAACCCTTGACTTGGCTTGTACCTTTCTGGTGCTAGTCTCTTCCCAATGGTATCTGTTCGTTTTCACTTCTAGTGCTGCCATCTTACTGCCATCCGTACTGACTTATACAAACTCTTACTACTTCTCAGTGTGGCTTGCATTCTTTTTTCCCTTTCTCTCTCCTTACTTCTGTTTCGGCTGGCTGTCTTTATACTTCTTTAGGCCCAGTTTCTAATACATCATTTTAAGACACATTCTTTTTCTCACAGTCTTTAGACTAATGTCCCTTTTCCTTGTAGGTTAGTATTTTTAGAGTCTATTATCTTGTGCTACAGTTTTTATCTGGAACCGTGATGCATGGATCCCTGGAAATTCAGCGACTGACTAAAGATACTATATTTAAAGTGGTTTTAACCCCCAAAAATGATACCTGGTTCCAGGTCACCCCCTTTGTTGTATACAAGCATTATATACCTCTTCCCATCACACATTGATTAAATAATAAAATTTTACATTGCGAGGTGGTATGTCTTCTCTTTAGTTTCTGATACCAATGCCATTTTTGTTTTTGTGTGTGTGTGTGTGTATATTCACAAGTATTTAAATAACTCATAGAATATAATCACACTAGGTCATCTTGTTACAAGCAGTCCACAAACTTCAAAGGCTTAAAATCGGTAAAGATATGTTTCTCATTGATTCTACATGTTCATCAAAGGTTGGGAGGGGAAGTGCCCCTGCTGGAGGGCAAAGAGAAAGGGTACCCCAAGGGGAAGGGCTGTAGATTGAGAAAGGACAGACAAATAAAAGCGGGAGTCAGGTGGACTCAGAGTCACTACTGGAAAACGCCAACACCCTGAACCGTTCTGTGCTCATTCTTTTATAAAGGAGGCAAAGCCACGTGCTTCTGCTGTGGAGTACCTCGTAGTTCTAAACAAGCCTCTCCTGGCCTTCGCTGGCTCAAGTTTCTTCTATATGCAAAGCCCAGAATTAGAGGGATCAGCAGTTAGCGTAATGGCTATGTCGCTGGGCTCCCACCTAGCCGACCACGGTTCGCGAGTCCTGGACCCGGTGGCTTAAACTCATGCCAGGTGCGTGTGCATGCGTGCCCAAGATCCCAAGAGGAGAATGGAAGAGAAATGATCATGGTGTGGCCATCCACCCCCACCCCCCCCACCCCCCACCCCCATTGTTGGTGATTTCTTACTTTCTGTCTCTCTGCCTCTCTCTGTCTTTCTGGCGAGTGCATGTGCCCTATAGCAAAAACCTCTCCAAAAAAAAAGCCCAGAATTAGAGTCTGTCTTTGTTTAGTGCTTTTGCATGCCCTGCAGCAATAGCACAAAGACTGTGTCTACTTTAAGGTGCTCCCTGCAGGGGAAGAGCCAGGTATTTGCCAGCCTGGTCTTCAATTCAGAACCAAACAGACAGAGCAGCTTTATCTCAGAGGCCACAGAGTCTGGCAGGGTCTCACCCTGGCAAGCAAAAGTTCCAGGTAGGAATGATGCACAAGACTTCTGCTTATAATTCCTGGTTCATACATGTGATCCTACTTTGTCCCCAGGAGGAAGATGAGGGGAAATATCAGATGGGCAGCACTGATCATAGCTTTGCTTTGAGATGGTCCATTGCCAATTAATCTGGAATTATACAGCATTCTTTCTGATATGATACGTCTCCAAGGAGAAAAGCTTTGTTCATTCAAGATAACACTGCTCAGGACCAGCAGTTAGCGTAATGGCTATGTCGCTGGACTTCCACGTAGTCGACCGCGGTTTCAGTCCCGGACCAGGTGGCTTAAAACTCACGCCGGGCGCGTGTGCATGCGTGCCCAAGATCCCGAGAAGAGAATGGAGGACAAGGGAATGTGGCATGGCCATCCCCTCTGGGGGGTGATTTCTCACTTTCTATCTCTCTGTCTCTCTCTGTCTGTCTGGTGAGCACACGCGCCCTATAGCAAAAAATCTCTCCAAAAAAAAGAAAAAAAAAAAAAAAAAGATAACACTGCTCTTCCAGGAATGATTCCCTTTCCTTGTTTTCAGGACACAAATCATCAATAACAACAACGAAAAGGCCCCTGATTTATTCCTCTCTCATTGGTACTTCCTTCTTGGAAGGAAGTACCTTCAGCTCATCTTAATTGGCAAAAAGGTCTAGATCCATCTTGGTTCTTTTCCCACCCTGGACTCTTCCCTAAAGGCTCCTGTTAACACCTTGACACCCATAATTTTTGCATGTTTATCTTCAGCCCAGATTATACATCTGGGCTGAGACTTACACCTGCATCTGCCTCCTCTATGCTGGACTTGAATGATCCATGGCCCCATATTCACTCTGAACTCTACACCCCAACAGAGCAGCTCCTCATCTTAGCTGATCTTGCCACCATTTCTCAGATACTTGAGCCAGTGCCCCAGAAATCTCCTGATTGTCTTTCCCTCACTTCCTCCAGGTGGTTCTCGAATAGCTTGCTTTTCTCAACTCAAAGTCCAGTCCCACTCCACTCTCCAGACAGGCCACTGACACGGTTTGCCTAAACTATTGTGACAGCTGCCAAATTAATCACCAGGAATTCAATCCAATCTATGCTCCACATTGTAGTCAGAGAAATCTTTTAAAATGCCAATCTGATCATGTCACCACCCAGCTGGAAACCCCATGACTTCCAATTATCCTTGAGCTAAAGTCAGAAATCCTCCATCTGGCCTCTCAGGCTCAGTCGTCCACTTGGGGTTCTCTTCTCTTTCAATTTCTCCAGCCCTCTTCCTGCTTTTGGTTTCCAGATAGGACAGAAACATGATCCTTGTGCTGGGTTTAATGCTTTGCTGTCATCATCTTAAAAGTTCTAATGGTTTTTTTAACAAAGAGTTCTGCCTTTTCATTTCCATTGAGCTTCACAAATTATAAACCCAATCTATTCTTGGAGAGGACTTTTTGCCACTCAGAACTTTGCCAAGCCAGTCCCTTTGTGTCTGGATTATTTTCCCCTCTCCTCCCTTCCACATGGCCTTCAGGTTTGGGGATAAATATTTCTTACCCAGAAATCCTTCTCGATCCCCCAGGTTTTCAGAACCCCTGAACCTCTTTTTGTAACCCCCATTGCACTTGTGACCACTGGTCAGTCTCTCCTCAACATGTAAGTTCCAAATGGTGACCTTTCATCTGTTCATGAATGCACAGTGTGGCAATAGAGCATATACAGGAGAGTGACTAGAGAGACAGTTGCTCTGGATTCAAATCCTTTCTTATCTTCTTCCTGGCTCTATAACAAGTTACTTAATCTCTCTGGACTTTAGTTTCCCAAGAGGCTAATAATAGCACCCAGTTAAATCTGAATTTTATAGAAATAAAAAATATTTGAAAGTATATATATTTACCAAAAATATTTGGGACATACTTAGACTAAAAAATGCATCATTTACCTAAAATTCAAATCACAAAGGGTTATTATGATTATTAAATGTGTTCAGCAGATTGAGAACTGAGTTCTTCTGTTCTCTGCATGTCTCATGGGGACCTGTTCTTGAGGCCTGGAAATTTTCTTACTAAGTAGTTAATGACTAGATGAGAGATGACTTCTGTGAGAATTAGTGCTATGAAATACATAAGACACTTAGTTCGGTGCCTGTTACACATTGAACATTAGATAAATATTAGCTTTTGTTATGTTATTGTTAGAGTTAAGTTTAATAGTAAAGAAGTATTTTCCATAAAAGCTGTATTGTAACAAGGCCCAAATCACCCTGCCAGAAGTAGAAGTATTTCCTGGAGTCAGTTTTTCTTCACGTTTCTCTCAAGAAAATGTGGGATGCATGTCTTGAACTCATTATGGAAAGCAGTTTTGCAACTGGACAACCATTCTGGACACTTACACACAGATGCCCTCCTAGCCACAGAAGTCATTGTCACCCTGACGATTATTTGCAGAGTCCTGACCATCATGTCGGAACTCACTATGTTGCTTCTATTGTACCTCCAGGACTTATAGGAAGCAACACATAGATTTATGAACTTTTTCTTTTTCCTCTCTGCCCCTAATCCAAACTCTAAGAGTCTAAGTTTATTATTTCCCCATGTAGTGAATAGAAATGTGAGCCAGTTAAATTTTAGATCATCTTTTTTTGTTTTTCTTTTTCTGTATAAGCATATCCCATGCAATATTTGGGACATATTTACACTAAATTCAGTATAATTGTCTATCTGAAATTCAAATCGAACTGGGCATCCTATGTTTATCTGGCAACCCTATACCATTACCTGCCCACCCCCTACCCCAGTCCTCCAGATCTGCATCTCTTTCCCCTGGGTTTCACCTGAGCCCATATAAAGCCAGCAGAAGGTATGGCTTTGCTGTCTTTCACACTACCAGCTCTCTTCTTTGCTCTGAGTCCCTTTCCTAGATTGGCCCTAGGAAAGTCAGTCTGAGTCCACTTTCTGAGGGTGGGATGATATAAAACTAAGGGCTCAGCAGCCACAAAGGCATTGCATTTTTCTTCCCTATTCTTGGACATCATTTATTTTCCATTCAGGAGAGCTCATCTGTCTCATTGCCCAAAGAGTCATCCACTCTCCCAAGAAAACTCTCCTGGAGCCATAGGTCCTGACCACCTTTTCCTTCTCTACATTGCTTCTCTTCCAGTCACAAAGAAAAGCAATCATACCGACAAATTCATCACTGTTCCATTACAATCCAGGGAATTTTCCCTCGTTTTTGTAACAATGATTAAATCTCCTTGACTTTCTTTCTTCCTTATATTGAAGTTTTCTTCTTCTCATCAGTTTTTCACTTGTCCCATAGAGTCTCATTAATACTACGTGATTATAGTGGGACTCCAGGAAGTTACTACACTACCTTCACTAATTTTGTAAAATAGGATAATTTTTATTGAGAATTTTTCTCAATACTTAGCAATAAGAGGCAGCTTCATTTTAAATAATAATACTAATTCATAGTTCTTAGAAGGATCTTTTTTTCCTATTAGATCTTGGACATTAGATTACAAATTACTTAACATTTTCTTAAATTAGAGATTGTCAGTGGATGACTACATCAGAATCTCAATCAAATTTTTCCCGTCAACGAGGTATTTCACATCAAAATGGAAAAGGTCTTTTAGCTGCTCATAATGAATCTTGCTTTCTGCCTCCAAGTGCAATCACTCTGAGGCTACTGATAATTTAATTAACACGATGGGCACCATCTGCTTTAACTTCCGTTTCACGGCTAGGCAACAAATGAGAGAAAATCTGTAACTAGAATAGAAGAGAGACTCAGCCTACTGGAGAAGGATCAGGAAAGTCTCTCTGTTTTACCTCTTGGATCCTTTCATTCACTTACACCTTTGATGGTCTACTCTATGTGAGGTGGGGGTCAAAAAGGTAAAACAAGAAAGACTTAGTTTCTGCTTTCATGGACTTTACATACTGTAATGACCTTATAGGTCAGGCTAATCCCTTCCTAATCCCCAGAAGGAAAGATGATCATGCATACCAATGTCAAAAATTAAATCAGGGAACCAGCAGTTAGCGTAATGGCTATGTCGCTGGACTCCCACGTAGTCGACCGCGGTTCGCGTCTCAGACCCGGTGGCTTACAACTCACGCCGGGCGCGTGTGCGTGCGTGCCCAAGATCCCGAGAGGAGAATGGAGGAGAAGGGATTGCGGCGTGACCATCCCCCCTGGGGGGTGATTTCTCGCTTTCTGTCTCTATGTCTCTCTCTGTCTGGCGAGCGCACGCGCCCTATAGCGAAAAACCTCTCAAAAAAAAAAAAAATTAAATCAGATCATGCAGCCTCAGTGGGGCAGGCAGTAGTGCTGGAAGTCACATGACCAATTGCATGTTCAACCCTGAGTTGACTTGAAAACACAAAGAGCATGTGCACAAGATCCTGATGAGCAGGAGAGCAGAGAGAAGGGGACTGTGATATGATGAGATCCTGTCGAGTGTCCTTATTTCTCTCTGCTTATTTTTATCTCTTTTGCTTTCTGTCTCACTTTCACTCTCGGGGGGCATATACATGTTCTCTCTTGTGAATAAAATAAACAAACTTAACAATTAAATCAGTTCAAAATGAAAATTATTAAAAGTTTATTGTGCACATAAAAGAATACTTTGCAACAGGAAAGACCTCAAGCCAAAAAATACTAGGAGGAGGCTGAGAGGCATGGCATTACATGGTGGCCTATAAGCAAAAATAAGGAAGTACATTGATCTCTATTGTTCAAGTAGAGCTGCATAAGTTTATGTGTAATATTATCATGCTGACAATGAAGAAAGCTGAAGTTTTATTTATGGTTAAAGCTAGCATTTTCCAGAAAATCAGAATAGTTTAAGTTTCAGATATATGACTACAAGTGGTTGGCTGTGGGGACACGATTAAGAGAGAGTCTGAGGTGTGGGGACATGCTCTGAGCAAACACCACATGCTCTTTTGGGGTTTGGCAGAACCTTGTAACTTGTCTTTCCTTGACCTTGGCTGCAGACAGAGCAAGGGTGGAAATTGCTAGGGGCGTTCCAACAGACACATCTGATGGACTTCAAGAAACATCTTGGCCCCAATTAGTAAAATCCAATCCCTGCTCTGCATCTGAAAGGTTCTTTAGCCTAGTCTGGGTGTGGTGGTGTGAGAAGATCTTTAGCTCCCTCCCCACACCTAACAGCTAGTTCTTTGCATTAGAAAGGAAGATGAGATTTTCTCTTGATGGGATTATCACCAAGGGATACACCTGGCCTGGTGTGACTAAGCCCTCATAGATTTGTTAACTGCTTCTTACTATCTGTAACCTGGCAACCAATGTATGAAGTGTCATAAAACATACATATGTAATGTCTCCTTGTTCTATAAATAAAGATGTCCAGTTCATCTGGGCAGCACAAGTTGCTTGGGCTACCTAGGCTCAGGCTGCTGTGTCCGTTTCTACTCTATCCCTTTGCCTCATTCTTCCCAATTCCCAGGTCCTGGTAAGATGGAGGGCTTTCTCTTTCTCGTCCTCTTTCTCTTCCTCACCAGCAGCCCCCTGATCATGATTCAGCCAGACCCAAGCCCTGGGGCGGACGCCGACAGTTGGCCTTGGTTATACCTGCAGCCTTCATTTTTCTTTTCTCTAATACATGCAGCATAGGTTGTTTTGGTTTGTTTTAGACTTTTTTTTTTTAAGTTCCACATGTAATCAATACAGTGCTATTGCAGTAAGATCAATTTTAACAGAAAACGTCCTGGTCTGATAGCTAACTATTTCTCATGTTAGATACTGTCATGTTTCTGAAACAAACTCTCTATGATGTTAACTCTCTGTGGGCGGATGACAAGGATGTTCATGCAGCTCTTTGCTCTAGATCAGTTGGGCATAATTGGAAGAGAAGAAGTACATGGTTTTACTTCTCCTCTATAATCAATAAAGATTTGCCTCTAGTTTGGCAAAACTCGCACCAACTTGGTAAAATCTATAACCTTATGAGTCTACACAGAACCCTTTCATGTTAAAGTAGGACATGGTGTTAGCTGTATTTTCTTTCAAATAATGGGAAAATTTAAACCAATTGCCTCGTAATAATTACTTCAATATCTTATCCTTTTAAGAACCTTTAAACCCTACTTTTGACCAATATGTGGCACAGGACAACCCAACAAAAGCAAGTTCTATTACTCTTAGCCACAAATAATTTTGGTCTACCTGCACCATTTGAATTGTGTAGAGTCAGTGTTGTGTAGAGTTACTACATAAATGGTTGGTTCTAATCCAAGAAAGGGAGGCTAGATTCTGGTTGATTCTTTCTGGATTTGTTCTTGGAGAAGTTTTGCAACTGTGTACTGCAGTGATGCTGATAGACCATCCTCTGAAGGGTTATGCAAAAAAAAAAAAAAAGGACCTGTTTGTACCACACTTAAGCAGAAAGGCTGGATATTGCAGAGGCACTAGAGGCACTAGTAGCTCTGAATTGAAGGATACTGTTCTTGTCCTCAGAGACTTGAAGCCTGTGTGTGCCTTAGTTCAGACCATGAGAACTCACTCTTGTACTTGGAAAAACAATGGTAAATCAAAACCTGCATTTCCTTAAACTCACACAGAATCTAGGGTCAGATGATACATGACATCTTCTTCAAATGGAGCAAATATTGGGTCATTGGAAAAGCTATGACATATTTTTCTGTTTTTCTTCTTTTTTTTTTTCCTTTTCTTTCTTCAGAGAGGTTTTTGCTATAGGGCGTGTGCACTTGCCAGAAAGACAGAGACAGAGAGACAGAAAGCGAGAAATCACCCTCCAGGGGGGATGCCCATGCCACACTCCCTTTTCCTCCATTCTCCTCTCAAGATCTTGGGCATGCACGCACACGCGCCTGGCATGAGTTTAAGCCACCAGGTCCGGGACTCGAACCGCAGTCGACTATGTGGGAGTCCAACGACGTAGCCATTACGCTAACTGCTGGTCCCTCTGTTTTTCAATGCAAAAATGTATCATGACTTTTCCAATGACCCAATAACTTGTGCCACCAAATTCCACCCTTGTGAGGTTGTTAACAACAGGTGCCAGGCATAGTACTGGCTGTGTTTGCCTGACCTCATCGACTGCTCACAGGACTTTGAGAGTCCATCTTCCTGCACTCTATATGCATTCAAGGAAGCTAGCATCTCAGAAACCTTCAAAAACTCACTGGAGATCTAAAAGTAAAACAGAGGTGGAAACCACATTCAATTCATAATTCTCTAAGCTCAAGACCTTGCTTATCCTTTATTTAGAAGATGGACACAGATGAATATTTATGAGGAACTAAAACCCCATTACCTAGTGGATAAATGCATGCTATCTGCTCACAAAGGATATAGTCTGGCAGTAATTCACGTGATTCCTTTGTAAGGCAGTCCCCATGTGATTCTGCAGCACACCTGGGAACACTTGAAATCAGTCATTGGCTAGAAACTATGTACTATGTCCAGGAAGCCATCTGGATGTTCAAAATGCTTTAAGGGTGTAACACAATGTCTGCTACTTGACCTAACATGCCAAGGAAAGTAATGGCAAAGCTGCAGCTGGGGATTATTGCAAACATCTATAGACCTCCTGTGGGACAGAGCCTACAGTGGTGGTGACTTACTTCAAACTATCCAAGGGCCCTCTTATCTAGCAATTACTACCTTGGGGCAAGTATCTGCAAATTACTTTTTTATCCCTTTGTAATGAGTCTGCATTTAGATTAATTGTGTAAAAGAATCTGCAAATAATTGAGTTTCTGAGGACACTGCCCTACACATTCTAGAAGCTCAATAAATACTTTTTAATTGAATTGAACTCTACTGAAAGAAACTCATCTGTATTTCAGGCCCTACAGCAAAAGGAGAGGAGGAATGACTTCTCCAAATCTCCCAAGTGGTGAGTGGATGATGTGACAAGACATAGGCATGTCAGTGTTCTACCTCTTTGACAGCATGAGGTCATCTGTTGACTTAGTCTTGGAGCCATGACCTGGGCTTTCCTGGTCCCTCTCCAACTGAACTCTGCCCAAATCGTCCATGATACATAGATCTGTATTTACCAGGTGCCACAGAGTCCAAATCAGATAACTCTAAGAGACAGCCAGGGTCTTAGAAGGGCCCTTGTGCTCATGTGGCCTCAGCCTAGGTGTATTACACCACAGGAAGTCATTAGGATCACTTCCTTTCACAGACATTTGTACTGAGATTGCAGTTATTTCATGAACTCAGCAAATCTACAAAGCAAAGAACCTAATTCCCTTCCTTGGAAACCTATTATACAATAGCTCTGTGGATGTCTTTATCATTAGATATCTATGAAGACCACCCATACAGCCTTTATAATCACCTATCCCTCAATCATCAATAACCAGGAGCTAAGCAAACTGCAGAGGTCATAGTACCTGTTTACCTGCTTTTGACTTATGTTAAATATACTCACTGTGATGGCTAGTTTTAGCTGGACCACAGTGCCCAGATATTTATTCAGACATTATTCTGGATGTTTCTGTGGGAGTGTTTGTGGATGAGATTTATATTCAAATTGGTGGAGTTTGAGTAAAATAGATTGTCATCCATAATGTGTGTAGACCTCATCCACTCAGATAGAGACTTAAGAGAAAACAGACTGACTTCCCTGAAGGAAGAGGGAATTTTACAGAAGGCAGCCTTTACACTTGAATCACCACATTGCTCTTGCCTGAGTCTCCAGACTGCTGACTTAGCCTGCAAAATTTGGACTTGCCAGCCTTCATAACTATAATAGCTGACTCCTTAAAATAAATCTCCTTCTGTATAGATAAACTCATCCTACTGGTTCTGTTCCTCTGGAGAATCCTGACTAATATGCTCACAGAAGCCATGTGTCTGGGGACAGGAGTGTGTCTCCAAAAAAAAGAAGTATCTGGGTGAAGAGCTTTTTTTTCCTGAATGCCTGCCTAGGATAAAACTCACATCTCTAACTCAGTGTCCTAGAATAGCATTTGTGTTATGTGACTAAGTCAAAAACTTCTTTTAATCCCTTCAAACATATGGGATGGGGGAAATGTAATTTTTGTACTGATTTATTAACCTTATTTTTTTTTTTTACCCATAGGACGTCTGGGGGCCAGTCTTCTGTGGAATGATATCATTCACCAGAACATCCCTCCAGCAATGTGAGGTAGGACTTTTCCAGGAAGAATGACAAAACCTTTGCAGGGTGCAGAAGGGGGCTCTTGGTAGGCCTGCCCCTCAAAGCCACACCCTCCTGGCTGACACTGTGGCACTTAACTTGGGCCTCAAGAATGAACAATTTGACTAGCAAATAATTTCATAGTCAATACATACTAATTCTAGTCTCCTAGACAAATCCTATCTTAGAAGTGTGTTTTTAAATGACATGAACGTGAAAAGGATCTCCCAGCTCCACCAGATGAGTCCCAGCTTCCTCCAATCCCAAGGATGTTTCTACTTCTCAGCTTCCAAATGGGTTACTCCCTGGTCCCCTTGCCCAGGTCGCATCCACCTCAGCCCAGATATCTCCCTACATGGAGTCCTCCCTGAGCCCCCAGGTCAGGAAATCGCCACACCTACCCCTGCTCTCAAAGAGTTCCTGGGCTGTGAGTTATAGTGTGGAGACCTGCCTAGCCTTCTCTATGCCCCGACGTGAGGCCCTTCAAGAGTGCTCAATAAATGTTTGCCAAATGGAATAGATGTGATAGCATCAACTCAGATTTGGGGAGCATTTAGGAGTTTACAAAGTGCTCTCACCTAGTGAGTTGATTGAATGGAACTGAGAACACCTTCAGCTTACCAAGTGAAGGACTTTTTTACTCTGTCTATTTGTTACTTAACTGTTTTGCAGGATTCAACAGTGTCCTAGAATAAAACACAACCACTCTCCTTTCCTGCTTCTCTCAATAGCATCAGCCATCTCTAACGAGGTCTGCCTGGCACTCTTGTTTTATGCCTGTGCCACCTCTGCTGCTGCATGGAGCAACCCTGGAGGGCTGAGACCACCAAATCCACTCCATGAACCCCTACCCCCAGGGGTGACAAGTTCTGTTAGTAATATTCCTAGACTCATCCTTTTCTTAGGACCCCCCACTTTAAATTTGATCTATATTTGAAGACAATTTTTCTCTTGTAGCTATAATTCTCTGCACCCTTATTTCCGGTCTGTCATGCACTTTATGAAACTATCCATTCTAGTCACTGTTCAGTAGAGTGAGTGATCTTTTCAAACTAAGCATTTTCTGGTGTTGAAGTCTGGGAAGAAATTAGGGATTAAACTACATTTTAAATGAAGAAAAACATTAAGTCACAAGCAACTAAAAAGCTGTGGTTGGTTGCTACACCTGGATTGCATATGTAACACAGTGGGAGGGGTTAAAGTTGATACACCAAAGTCTGTGTTGTCATCTGGGAGCCTCCTCTTCTCTGGCATTTCTCCCTGGAGAATGTTATGTTCCAGAGAGGCCAGACAGTTGTTGCAACAATAAAGCTTGATACTTTCTGATACTGACCCAGAGGGGAGAACTCCATGTGCACATGATCAGGGGCTGGCTGAGACTAGGAGTGGCACTGACTTCAGAAGAACATGGTATCACTCATGAGATGGTTCTGCAGACGGGTGAGGACATGCAGTGTGGACATGTTCCTTCTCGCTGCTTCTACTCTGCCTCCATACTTGTGCTTACCCTGGGGACCTGCTTACAGGAACACTGATAGGAAAGGAGGAAGAGCCATGTGAAGTGCTCTGTCACAACACAAAGACAGTTTGGCTGAACAGGAAAGTGTTTATAAACCTGCATCATCCAGAATATGCCCACCACTATGGGCTTCATTGGAGTTGAGTCCCATGGCAAGACCTGCCAAAGCCAGGCAGGGAGAAGCACCATGAGGGATCTAGCTGGTGGCATAACATCAGGCAGCCGGGAAGGGCAGCATCAGCATGAGACAGTCCTAGCCTGGGGCAGGAGGAGGTGGTGTGCAGAGGCAGGAGCTTGGCAAGAAGGCCAGAACAGATAGGTGCAAAGGAGCCAGAGGGTGCTTTCGAAGACAAAAATTACAGGAGGCCTTGGAAGGTAGATCTCTCTGCCAACTCAGCAATAGAATTCTGAAACGCTAGAAATTGAAGACAAATGAGCTTGTATTAAACTGTGGGATAATGGAGCCAGGTATAGCTGGCTTTGATTAGGGTGAGCCTTCATCCTCATTTCCAGTGTGGGGGCAGTGGAGAACATCAGGATTTGGTAGAACTCTGAGCACTTGTCAGCCAGAACTAGTACTGACCCTGGGCCCCAGCCCAATACTCAGAGCCCTCTTCCTGGGTATGTCTATTTGAGATCTAAGGACCTGCTTTTAATCAGATCACATTCCTGATCACCCTTTTTGGTATATCCTCCAGGAAATCCCCAGAGATGTCTCCTGAATCCCCATTCATGGAATGGGAGCTCTTTGACCTGGACTCTGCAAAGAAGCAGTGAGCTGAATCAGATAGTCCGGATGTCCAATCATTCTGAAGTGCTCTCAGGCAACAATGCAGATGAAAGCCCTTGCCACTCAAATGACAGACACTTTCCACCAATTTTGTCCTTCTCAGGGGCCACAGGACATTGTGACCAGGAATTGGAGAAGGGTAGGCTAGCTGCAGCAAATTCTGGACCCGAAACCTGGAGACTACAGCAAATCCCAAACATAGATGATGGCCTGACTGAGCCGCACAAAATGTCCTCTTCTGC
Organism: Tupaia tana; assembly: GCA_026018925.1. Classification (NCBI taxonomy): domain Eukaryota; kingdom Metazoa; phylum Chordata; class Mammalia; order Scandentia; family Tupaiidae; genus Tupaia; species Tupaia tana. Next base: position 42,003,880 of record JAKSZU010000010.1, on the reverse strand, counting down.
TGTCACTCTCCTGAGGAAAGACTCTTCAGCTGGGGTCAGTGGCCTGGTATGGAGTACATGTTCCTTCTGATGCTTGGAAACCTCAGGCTGGCCACACCACAACATACTGTTTTGGTAGAATCCTTTTCTCAGTCAACGCTCAGCTAGATGTTCACAGAACATTCTTTTTTCTAACATCATCCCATCATCCCAGTTAATACTCTTTCACACACTCGTGCTCCAGTTGGTATATTCCTCATACCCTTCTGCACGGGCCCCTGCAAGCACTTCAAGGGGAAACATGACTCATCCTTTTCTTAGGACCCCCCACTTTTAATTTGATCTATATTTGAAGATCAAATATAGATCTGACCTCAGAGTGACAGGTCTGCTTTCAGTCGGTAAAGAAAGCAGAAAAGATCAAAGATCCTGCAACTGAATAACCTGTCAGGTCAGTTACTGATCGTTACTTTAATATCTGTGCTGATTTTTCTCTTTCCCTCTCTCTGCACAGATAGCTCTTCAGACGACTACTTCCAGCATCAACAACCTGCTTGCTCACTGTCATCGCTTTACACTGCAATGAGAACTCCAACCACCCTTTCTTGAGATGTTCAGACAATCCGGGGGCTGAGAGATTCTTGCTCTGGCCTCCAAAAATAAGCAACATAAAGTTATGCTTGGGCTGAGACATCACCCGGCCCTGGCCTGATGAATCTCAACTCATACTTGGTACAAAAACAAATAAACAAACAAACAAACCCAAAAAACAAAGGCCACACATAGTTTGAGCCCTCTCAAATATTTGGAGGTCAACTAAATAAAAATAGCACTCTGTATCTTGCTTGTTACTTTGTTAGTTTATTACACCTTGAAAGTTCTACTTTCATTGTATTGAATATGATATCTTATTAATAAAAGAAATCTACCAATACACACATGCATTAATTAAATAGGAGATAATTCTGTATAATAATATCAAACACAGGGCCCATTATTGGCAAAACCATGTTTTATTACTTCAAAAAGAAAAGAGGTCTTCTCAGTCCTCTCACCATATTCCAACAAAGGTTTGATGGCCTCCAAAACCCAGTCTCTGGAAATGGTAGCAATTAATGTCCCCAAAACTTCTTATTCTTCCTTCACCCTCCTTTTGAAATTACCAAATGTCAATTATGTCATCTGAATATCGCCAGAAAGACCTCAAGTTCATTTTGTCATGAATAGACTTGTAGAATCTTCTTCCATAGTCTTGCAGTGTGGAGGGACCTTGGCAAACCACTGTCACTAATGGCTCCAGCACATACTTTCATACACTCAAGCAAACCCCCTTCACACACCTATAGTCTTTCTCCCTCACTAGCACATATACGACACACTCATGCTTACTCTTACACCACCATCCTCCACACTTCCCAACATACTATCAAACTGTTTTTCTCTCTTTGTCTCTCCTTATCTCTCTCCCTTTCTCAATCTTTGTCTCTCTCTTTGTCTCTTTCTCTGAGTGTGTTTGTGTGTCTCTCATACACATACACATACACATTCTCTGACTGTCCCTTTTTCTGTCTCTCTGTTATACATACATACATACTCTATCTCTCTGTCCTATCTGACTCTCTGTCTCTCTGTCTCACACACACTCTATCTCTCTGTCTCTCTGTCTGAATCTCTGTCTCTCTCTTTTTAATACATGCACAATCTCTCTCTCTTTGTCATACACACACACGCACACTTACACAGATCCAGATTGGTAACTACCTAGAGTCCACATAGCCATTATCCAAATACCAGCAAAGACAATTATGTCTCCTGAAAAAGACTCTAGTCCCTGACTATCCAGAAAGGGTCATCAGTCTTTGCTGAAGAAGACACTGTGGTGGTGGCCACTAGTGCACCAGAGCCAAGACCTAAACCCTAAACTTCCCAAAAGAAGAAAGTCTGCTAGATTTCTGGAGGATAGGATCTCCTGACTCTCATGAGAAGACCTAAGACAAAGATTAACTGGAGAATGAGAGCTCCCTGAAGATGAAAAGATATGAGCAGCTACTCCCTGAAGAATTTGCAGCCCAAGGTCCTCAGTGGGTTGCAAAGCTCCTGGATGGGCCCCAGATCTGTTGGGGGAAAAGGTCGTGTGAGCCTTTTGTATCAGGGTGGTGTCAGTCAGTGTTGCTGCATCTCGAAAATAGAACAAAACAAAGCACAAGTATTTTTATTAAATAGGTGATTTTCCACATTGCTATTTAGAAACAACATATCCACGAATACATTCACACACACATATAACTCTGCTGTGCCTAACCCACACAGTACTCAAGAACTATGGATTGATTAATATTACATGAAATAACAGGCTGATTCTAGAAAATAGACCTTTCAAGTGAAATGCTGTTGTTTGCTTTCCTTCCCTTCTCCAACTGGGATGAGTAACCATCTCATGACTCATACTACATTCTTCCAAAGTCACTGCCCTGAATCTCTACATTACATAATATTGATCACCCACCTGCTGGGTTGAGCTGTTCAATTAAACCCACATCTTGTCCTAAAGTATTCAGCACTGGGCCAAAACAATACTTATACTTAATTGCCTAATTTTTGATTAGGAAAATCAGACCTCAGAGCCCCAGCAATATGGTCTTCACTTCTATCTCACAGCTTCTGTGTGGCTGGAAGTCTCCCAGCACCTCATCTGCAAGGATGTCAACCTAGAAGCTTGCATCTCAGAAAACAAACCCTGTCTGGCTGCTTTATATACTAGAAAATGAGAGTTAAACCTGGGATGTACTGACATCTCTCAATAACTATGAAAAGAAGCATCTTTTTAATCAACACTTCTTCATGGAAGATTGGGAGAGAGGGATCAGGAATTCAGATTTGGATAATTAGAAATCAAATGCCTGTGATGAATTACACAATGCAAGTACATACAACTGTAATTGTATTTATCTCTGCTTGAATATATCTCAGCTTTCAAAATTTATTTTCCTAAGAGATAGCTGAATCAGATATGATTCAGGATTCTCCCCATTTTGTCCCTTCTTCCTGGGAACAACCTGTGTTCCGGGTACACCCATGTGCTCTTTTGGCATCAAAGGAGCAGTACATAGTCTGCTTTCATGGAGATACCCTTGCTGGTTTCTAGCTTCAGGCCTCTTCCTGCCCTGTTCCTCAGCCACCTCCCCTGCAGTCTTCATCCTGTGTCCTTCTCCTTCCAGTTCTGAGGGTTGTGCTGGCCCCTCTAGCTCCTCTGGGCCAACCTTCTTCTCTAGCGGCACAGAAAACACATGCTGCTCTAGACCATTCTCGGGGATGCTGGCCTACACTGGGGTGTCTCAGATCGATTGAGGCAAGGCCCCCCAGCCAGTCTTCCCACGGGCATCTTGGGGACCCCATGCAAAGTATGGCCGGACACTCAGGCAGTACACAGAGTGAGCTGCTCTCTGAGAAGAGAGGCACCACCCTGCTTTCTCAGTCTTGTGCTATTACATAAGGTTTTTAACCTAGGATGTCCAGAGGAGACATTAATGACCTTGCATCAGGGAAAAAAAAAAAAAAAGATACACCCCCATAGTATGTTCTTCTCTTCTGATTTTTTCAACTCCTTTAAACATGAAAACATGATCAAGTTCAGAAAAAAAAATCATTTAATTTCTGTGCTTTATTATTTCAAAGCTTACTTTTCAAGGCCCAAAATATTTCCTCAGGCTTGGGCAACATTGGCCTTCAGGACAATTGTCTGGGCTGTGTGTTCCCAAGACAGCCATTCAGAAACACAATCAACCCCCTTATTCTCAGCTCCATCCGCCCAATTCTGAGTCAATAATTGCCAGCAATCCAGTGGGTGAAAGGTTGCTGGGCAACAATATAAATGGAGGAAAGAAAAGCTTCATCAGTATCTCAGAATTTCATCTTCCATATACTGATTACTTCATGAAGCAGAGCCATCATGTTTCATCAGAACTCCCCTCAGCTGGCAGGAAAGTAGTGAGGATGAAACAAGAGAGCATTGTTGGTGTGGGTTAGAGGAAGAAATACACTTTTATTTCTGAGCTCTGTGCTTGGTAGGCGTGGTACCTAGGGACTCCAACTCTGATCACAAATGACAGCAAGGGGGTTTCAGAGGGTTTTATTTAAATATAGGTTATGTTTCTTACCAAAACATGCCAAAGCTCTTTTCCCACTTTCAGGGCAGTACCTGTCACTCACTGATGCCAAAAATGTTCTAATGAGAGGGTCTGGTATTCAAATTTCTCAACTTACAAGTTTTGTGCCTTTAAGTCATCATGTAAAATATGGCAGATTTGCAAAGTTTTAACCTTCTGGGCTGCCCTTGTGAGCAATTGTCTCCAAGTCACGACATTCCTCTTAATTGTCTCAGATTGAGTCTGAGGACCACATATAGGCACCTTAAGGAGGTCCCTGGGAGGTAAAGCCCAGTCCTGGACCTGGTACCCAAAGGACTTAGTCACTTAGATCAAAGGGAGCCTTTTGGAATTAATCCCATGGAAAGAAGAACTTGGGAGAACTTTCATTCTAGAAAGTACATTCACATCTGGAAAATATTTCTTTAATTGGCATGAATTCATGTGCTTATAGGAAACATTTTGCTAGCATGGCTGTGACCAAGATAAAAACCACAGTCAGCCTGGGTGATTTCTATCCTGATAAAATGGCATACTAAAGGATACAGTGGTAGAATCCTCTAATTATTTTTCTGATCTCATCTGTCTCCACTTAGATGTTCAAGAGAACCTCTAAGAGCAGCTGTGTCTCCTCATGCCCACAAAGCACTGGCCCACTCAGCATGGTATGGAAATACCTGAACAGGATGAAACTCTGCACATTCCAATTGGGACCACCTTGTACTCTCCAGCGCAGTGGCTTTGAAAGACCCTCACAAGCTTTCCATGAAGAATCTAAAGCCTCTGAAGGAAACCTATGGTGTTCTTCCTCCAGTGACCCTCATAATCAAGAAGTTGAAGTTTCACAGAAAGAACTTGTTCTCTCAGAATTAGTTTCCTTTCTACCCAAAACCCCAAGCTCACACTCTAAATCAAACAATATATTAGAACCAGAACAATAGGAAAAGCTGACTATGATCAGGAACTTGAGAATTTGCTACAGAAATGGACAACGTTCTTGGTCTCAGGAAACTAGCACAAAGTGTTATCATCAAAATCAACCAGCCAAGGAGCAAAAAGGTGATGGGATAGGCTGAAAAGGCACTAGTTAGGGAAGCACCCTCTATGAGGTAATTTGGAACAGGTTCTGAGAGAGGACACAGAGAGAGATACAGATGTTAGGGAAGCATTCTGGGCAGTAGGAGAGCACAACAGATCCCAGGTGCAGAGTGACTATGGATCTAGGGTGCGGGAGGGGGGTTCCATGGCTTAGGATAGAGGCTGTCTTGATGGCAAGTGAAATCAGGGAGTGAAACAGGGGCTACATCACAAAGCTCAGAACTTGGAGTATCAGGCCCAAGAAAGAGTGAGAAGGAGACTGAGTAGAACTGGTATGCACTTTCTTAAGAGCTCATTCCCACAGCTGTGGGAGAAGAACTGGTTGGGAGGTCTGGGGGTCCAGGTCACATATGAAAAGGTAATGTGGAGGCTATGGGAACAGGTGACAGGTGGGACTTAAGGGCACTAGGGATAGAGCTTTCCCATGGATTAGACCCTATGCGTGAGGAAAGGAAAGGATCAAGGGTTACCTCTATATATTGGCCTGAGAACTTGGGTGGACAATGAGGTCATGGAGAAGAGAAGAGTATTGAAAATAGTCTTAAGAGGTGGCCAAAGTCTTGAGATCTAGGGATCAAACCTGGGTCTCTGATTCTGAGGATCTGAGTATGGTGATAAGTAACATGTCCAGGATTTTTTCATGTGACATTCCTGTTTTTACTGTATTGGGGCTATTTAGTGTTTGAACCTGATTATTCTCTTCCTGGAGAACAAGAAATTTGCAGAATCCCATGAATTGACCACCTCCTGTAGTGTCTCGATCATTGACAGGGGATAAAGAAGCCACCAACAGCCATGCCATTCTTCCTAGAGCTTTGAGTAGGTCTGGTCTGTGAGGCCAGCATATATTTGACTGGCCATAGTCCTATAATTTCTATCATCATTCCCTCAGCCAAATCACTTCCCACAGGAAACCTGTCCCATAATACAAAACAAATGACAGATCCAGAGTCTCATTAAAGAAAAGTTCATATAGATTAGCACACTCTCTCTATTTAATTCATCCATTGTGAGACTGAGCAGCAGCTGGATCTTTTCCAAAGTTCACAGACCAGGGAGGGGATACTGTCCCCACTTGAGTTCACAGTCAGATGTCCCAGTCCCAAACAAGAGCCCTGGCCTTTGACTACTAATCACCTGTACTGATGGCTACAACTCCCATGTTGGGTCTGAAACTCCTGCTATTCTGCTCTAACTGAATCCTCCTTATTCTCCTCCCCATCATATATGTGTCCATGCATGTGTGTGAGTGCACTACATGTACAACTACATAACTATGTATTTTAGGTTCTCCCTAACTACATGACTACACACTTGTATACACACACATAGGTGCATATACATACACACATGTATATGCATTTATTCATACATACATGTATAGATATACATGTATGCATGCATGCAAAAATATGCATGTATACACTACATATTATACACATATACTGAGGAAATACACAGATTCTGGAGCCAAACAAAACCAAGTCCTCACTAGGTGAGAGACTTTAGACCAAGTGTTAGACCCTGCTAGTCTACTGCAGGCATATAAAAGGACACTTGTACCACCTTACAAAAGAGTTACTATGGACTTACTATGGGTTTAGAAGAGCCTGCATTAGATATTCAAGAAGTTATTTTTAAAGTTTTGCCATAGGGCACAGAGAAAGAGAGAGATACAGAGAGAGGGAAAGTGAAAAGTCACCCTCCCAACATGGGAAGACTGCATGTAGTCACCCCCCCACTACATGCTACAATTCCTTCTCCTCTATTCTCCTCTCATGATTTTGAACATGTACACACACATGTCCAGGGGAATTTTCAAGCTACCAAGTCTGGGACTCAGACTGCAGTTAGCCTTGTGGGAAGCTAGTGTCTTAACCAACATGCCACCTGCTGGCCGCAAGTAGTTCATTTTTATTTGCATATGTATGTGTCTATAGCCAAAAACACACCACACACATACACATGGGCACACAAACTCCTTAAAAAGTAAGAATCCAAAGGAATACTTCCATTGTTGTCCAATGGACTCCTGTCTTATCCATCCTACCTCACTGCCACTACCATAAGCTCTTCCAACTTGGGGTCTGTCTGGACACAAAGCTGACTTTCTGATCACTAGGCACAGACAAAGTATTTGAACAATAACAATGAAGTACCATGGTCAAGAGGAAAAAACAACAATTATCTCAGTGCTGCTGTCTATGAAGATCCAGAAAGCAAATGTTGAAAATGTCATTGATATGGGTCATAGGCAGCAAGGAAAGAAAAGATTCTATTCTTCTACCGGTAAGTCAAATAGCCAAATGGGTTCAAATATCCACCTGAGCTCCCTGGGAAAACAGAACTTCTTTGGGCATTATATCATCAACATTTTTCTATCCCATTTTCTTTTCTATTCTCGTAGCAATCCAATTTCATGTATGTTGAACCTCTTAATATAATCTAATGAACAACTCAAACTTTTTCTTTGGAAAAGATTTTACTAAAAAGTTTTCTCTGAGGACCAGCAGTTGGTGTAATGGCTATGTCACTGGACTCCCATGTAGTTGACCGTGGTTCTAGTCCTGGACCTGATGGCTTAAATTCACGGGAGGTGCATGTGCATGCGTGCCCAAGATTCCGAGAGGAAAACGGAATAGGAGGGATTGTGGTGTGGCCATCTCCCCTGGTGGGGGTGATTTCTCACTTTCTGTCTCTCTGTCTCTCTCTGTCTTTCTGACAAGCGCACACACCCTATAGCAAAAACCTCTCCAGAAAAATAAAATAAGTTTTCTCTGATTTTTCTCTTAGATAATTTCCACTGAGATCTTCAAATTTACCTACCCTTTACCCTGTCATATTAATTTGGCTATTCCACTCGTGTCATGAATATTTTCTTTCAAAACTTTATTTTTATTCTTTTGTTGTTTGTTTGTTTTTATGTTTTTGCCATAGGGTGCGTGCACTCTCTGGAGAGAGACAAAAAGAGGGAAAATGAAAAATCACCCTCTCCCAGGAGGGATGGCCATGCCACAATCCTTTCTCCTCCCTTTTCCTCAGGATTTTGATGCACACACACCTAACATGAGTTTCCCACAGCATGCAGGACTTGAACCATGGTCAGTTGTGTTGGAGTCCAGTGCCTTAGTCCCTACACCACCTGCCGCCCCCTAAAATTTAATGTTTTAACCTTTGTTTATTTACTTCTTTTATAGGTGAGAGACAGAGAGACAACACCCCAACAGGATCTTGAGCTTGCAATGTACCCCCAGCCTCAACCAGAATCAGGCCATGGGCATACAAGTCCCTGGCATACTCAGGGAGGTTTTTGATAAATATAAAACTGCACATCAGAGGCCTACCTGACTCAGCTCCCTTTACCCAGTATATCACATATGACTTTTAACAAAAATTACAAGGCATACTAAAAGGCACATATTGAAGAGCCAAATCAAGCATCAGAAACAGACTCAGATATGGCTGAAATTTTGAAATGATCAGATCAGGAATTTATTTATTTTATTTATTTATTTATTTTTTTGGAGAGGTTTTTTGCTATAGGGCATGTGTGCTCGCCAGACAGACAGAGAGAGACATAGAGACAGAAAGTGAGAAATCACCCCCCAGGGGGGATGGTCACGCCGCAATCCCTTCTCCTCCATTCTCCTCTCGGGATCTTGGGCACACACGCACACGCGCCCAGCGTGAGCTTTAAGCCACTGGGTCCGGGACGCGAACTGCGGTCGACTACGTGGGTGTCCAGTGACATAGCCTTTACGCTAACTGCTGGTTCCCAGATCAGGAATTTAAAATAACTATAATTATTATGCCAACCTATTATAAAAAGTGAACAGCATGCAAGAACAGATGGGTAATGTAAGAAGAAAGATGGAAATCCTAAGAGCCAAAAAGAAATGCTAGAGATCAAAAGTGTTGTAATAATAACAAAGATTGGGCATTAGTAGACTGGACAGGGCTGAGGAAAGAATCCATGAGTATGAGATATGTCAATGGAAACTTTTAAAAGTGAAATGCAAAGAAAAATAATGAAAATGATGAAATAGAATGTCTAATAACTTTGAAGTAGTAACAAACTATATAACATTTGTGTAATGAGTACGTCAAAAGAAAACAGAAAAAATAGAAGAAATGTTTAAGTACTAATGACTGATAATTTCCCAAAGTTTATATATATATATATATATATAAGCAGTTTGTGGTCTAGTGATTAAGGCAGCCAGATCCCTCATGACCAACTGCATGGCTTAGGTCCTGGACCTAGCAGCTTGAGAAATACACCAAGTGTGTGTGCATGCATGCCCAAACTCTCAAAAGGAGAGAGACATGAAGAAGGAATTGTGGCATGAATGTGCTTCATGGGAGACACTTTCTCTCTCCCTCTCTCTCTCTCTCTCTCTCTCTCTCTCTCTCTCTCTCTTTCTCTTGCAAGTGCATGTAACCTATGCAAATTCATTTAAAAATATTCAATAAAAAATATGCATTAATCCATAGTTCCAGGAAGTTCAGGAACATCTATCAGATAAGTATCAAAATCCTATATCTTAGTATATTATACAAACTTTAAAAAAAAAGGGAGAAAATCTTTTTTTTTTTTTTTTTTCGAGAGGTTTTTGGTATAGGGCATGTGTGCTTGCCAGAAAGGCAGAGAGATAGAAAGTGAGAAATCACCCCTCAGGGGGATGGCCAAGCTGCAATCCCTTCTCCTCCATTCTCCCCTCGGGATCTTGGGCACGCACGCACACGCGCTCGGCATGAGTTTAAGCCACCAGGTCCAGACTCGAACCGCAGTCGGCTACATGGGAGACCAGCGACATAGCCATTATGCTAACTGCTGGTCCCAAAGGAAGAGAAAATCTTGAAAGAAGTTGGGAGATGAGGAAATTTACCTATAGAGGAAAGAAAAGAGGAATTACATCAGACTTCTCTTCAGAAACCATTCAAGCTAGAGTATAGAGTAAAATATTTAGTGTTGAAAGAACAAAATCATCAACATAAAATTCTATATCCAGTGAAATTACCTCTCAAAAATGAAGGAGAAATAAAGATTTTCTCAGGCAAACAAAAAGTCAGGGAGTGTGTTGCCAATAGCTTTACTTTGAAGGAACTACTAAAAGATATTCTTTAGAGAGAATGAAACATGATGTAGGTTAGAAACTCAAATCTACATAAAGGAAGCCCGAGTTTTAGACAAAGAATAAATAAGGATAAAATAGAAATATGTTTTGTTTTACTTTATTTAGATAGTAATGATAACCTATATAAAATATAGTTTTAACATTGTGTTCATGCTAGATTCTTGTTATACTACTTTATTTTTTCTCAAGAGAATATATTCCATTTTCTTGGTTTCTCATATATCATGTAATTTTCTATTGTATTTTTAAAAACTGTGAGTGTTAAGATGTTGAGATTTTTATTTCTATCATTTTCTTCTTTTTTTTTTTAAGGGAGATCTTTGCTGTAGAGAATTTGTGCTTGCCAGAGTCAGAGTGAGACAGGGAGACCGAATGCGAGAAATCACCCCCTAGGAAGGATGGCCACGTCAGAATACCTTTTTCTCCATTCTCCTCTCAGGGTCTTGGACAAGCATGCACATGTGCTCAGCATGAGTTTAAGCCACTGGGTGTAGGACTCAAACCTAGATGGTTGACTACGTAGAAGTCCAGCAATGTAACCATTATGCCATTTGCTGGTCCTAATTTCTATCATTTTATTTGAAAACTTGTTTTCTTTGTCTTGACAGATGATTTCCTTGGCTGAATTCAAACTTTCAACTCTCTATTTTGAGAGGTAGCTGAGTTCAAATACTTGGCTTTTAGCCAATTTCTAGTGATTCTGCTCGTTACTTGTGTATTTCAGGTTCAATCAGTGATATGGGTAGAGAGAGTTGGAGATCCCCTCTCTCCATCTGTTTCCTTCAACAATTTTCCTGCTCTCTGCAGTGCTTGTAGATTCCAAGTTTAACTGTTCTGTCTCCCCAGGACAAAAAGATGCAGGTTTTTCCAAGTGAGACTGTATTGCCATTGTGCATGCTGTGTTTACTGCATTAAGCACAGAATAAGCCTTGAAGACAGAAACTTGCTTGAATAATTCACATCTCTACTCCTTAAGTAAAGGTGTCCTCTTCTCTAGAGCCGATCTAGTTCTAGTCATTTTATAGAACCTTTGGGTAGAACTTTCCCTTGTATTGTGTTCTAGATTTATAGTGTTTTCCAAAAGGGGATATTATTAACGAGGGTCTTCATTCTTCATACTCAGAAGCAGAACTTGCTCTTATTTTTTAAATTTCATTATATATCAACAAAGGTTGGTGAGGATATGAAGGAAAAGGAATCATTCATACTGTTGGATGGAATGTAAATTACTACCACCATTATGGAAAACAGTATGTAAATTATTCAAAATTAGTTTTAGAATTAATAATTAGTTTTAGGAAAAGTTAAAAAAACCATATGATCTAGTAATACTATGTCTGGGAATTTATCTGAAAAATTTGGAATGAATATGTCAAAGAGATACTGTACTCCCCTGTTAATTGCTCCACTTTTTTTCTTTTTTTTTTTATGGAGAGATTTTTGCTATAGGCCATGTGCACTTGCAGAAAGACAGAAAGACAGAGAGACAGAAAACGAGAAATCACTCTACAAGGGGGATGGCCACGCTGCAATCCCTTCTCCTCTATTCTCTCGGGATCTTGGGCACGTACACACATGCGCCTGGTATGAGTTTAAGCCGTTGGGTCCAGGACTCGAACTGACTCAAACTACAGTTGACTGTGGGATTCCAGTGATGTAACCATTATGCCATCTGCTGGTCCTAATTGCTGCACTATTAATAATAGTTAAGTTCAAAGCATTAATGGCACAAAGAGGTGTAGTATTATCTATTGAAGATATTTCATAGTTTTATCAACAATACTAGGGAGAAATGTTCACCTGTTTATATATCCATTTTGTAAGACAAATAATAATGTGATTGAATGTATGGAAGAAAATGAAATGAAAAAAAGAAGGAAAAAAATAATAGCTAAGGGGACCAGCAGTTGGCATAATGGCTATGTCGCTGGACTCCCACGTAGTCAACCGCGGTTCGAGTCCCGGACCCGGTGGCTTAAACGCACGCCGGGCGTGTGTGCGTGCGTGCCCAAGATCCCGAGAGGAGAATGGAGGAGAAGGGATTGCGGCATGGCCATCCCCCCAGGGGGTGATTTCTCGCTTTCTATCTCTCTGTCTCTCTCTGTCTGTCTGGAGAGCACACGCGCCCTATAGCAAAAACCTCTCAAAAAAAAAAAATAATAGCTAAGTTATTGAATTAGTCTAAGTATCCATAAAGGAATTAGTGAATACAGAACATGTGCTATAAATGCGCAATAGATTGCTATTTAGTCTTTTTTTTTTTTTTTGAGAGAGAGGTTTTTTGTTTTTTTTTTTTGTTTGTTTGTTTGTTTGTTTTGTTTGCTACAAGGCGTATGCGCTCGTCAGACAGAAGACAGACACAGAGAGACAGAGAGACAGAAAGCGAGAAATCACCCCCCAGGGGGAATGGCCACGTCACAATCCCTTCTCCTCCATTCTCTTCTTGGATCTTGGGTACACACGCACACGCGCCCGGCGTGAGTTTTAAGCTACCGAGTCTGGGGCGTGAACTGTTGTTGACTACATGGGAGTCCAGCGACATAGCCGTTACGCTAACTGCTGGTCCCGTAATTTAGTCTTCAAGGGAAGAAATTCTGCCATTCACCGTCTTCATTTTTAAACAATATTTTTATTGAGTATAAAGTTATTAGTAAAGAGTACTTTCCTTTTAGAATTGTAAAGATGTTGCTCCATTTTTTCTGGCTTGCATAGTTTCTGAAACAAAGTGTGTTGTTATTCTGATCTTTGTTCCTATAGTGTAATTATAATCTATGTTTTTAAGTAAGCTGCTTTTATGATATCTTTTTGAAGCAGTTTGATTAATATGTGAACTAGTGTGGTTTTATTTACGTTTCTTCTGCTAGAGATATGTTGCTCTTCTTGAATCTATTAATATAGCTTTGATCAAATTTCAATTTTTTAACTATAATTTCTTCAAATTATTTTTCTTCATTCCCTTCTCCTTAGTGTATAGGGCAGTTATACTTATTTTAGACTTCTTGATATTCTTTCACAAGTTCTGATTCCCTGTTCATTTTTCATATAACTTTTCCTATGCATCATTTTTATAGTCACTAATCTTCTATCTCTAACTTCACTAATCTTTGTGCATGTGTGTTTAATATAATCAGAATTATTATTATTTATTTTAAGAGTTATTTCTTGCCATAAGGCATGTGTGCTCACCAGAAATACAGAGACAGACAGAGATTATTGAATTTTGGTACAGCATAGCACACTGTGACATTACTTGCAAATAACTAATTCTTTTGAGGTATGTTTGTGAGGCTTTTTTGTTTTTGTTTTGTTTTCAGAAGGTCCAGAGCAGTCTTTCATTAGGGCTAATTTATCCTAATTTCTTTTTTTTTTCCTTTTTCTTTTTAAAAGAGAGGTTTTTGCTATAGGGCACATGCGCTCACCAGAAAGACAGAGAGATACAGAGAGACAGAAAGCAAGAAATCACCCCCCAGGGGGGATGACCATGCCACAATCCCTTCTCCTCCAGTCTCCTCTTGGGATCTTGGGCACACATGCACACGCGCCTGGTGTGAGTTTAAGCCACCGGGTCCAGGACTCGAACCGTGGTCAACTACATGGGAGTTCAGCGACATAGCTATTATGCTAACTGCTGGCCCCATTTATCCTAATTTCTAAAGCAATATTCTTCTGAGGACTTTGCCCATTATCCCATGTATTACTATAATAGTTCCTCCAATCTTAATGGTAAAAACAAAATTTACTATATTTACATAAACTTCAAAAGCATTTTTGCCCTGTTTTCTAGTAGTTTCTTTCTCAGCTTTGTAAAGATTTACTCTGCACAGTCACAGATTAATATTGAGTCAAAGATTTGAGCAAATTTACTGCAAATTCCTAAAACATTCTTTGCAGGTCCTACCTCTGGTAGTCTGCACAAAATATTCTAGTTGCCTTGGCCTCTCAAAGCTACAGTCTTGGTGTCCTCAGCTCAGAAAAATTGCTAAGTTGGTATTTTCTGAGCTGCATCATAGAAACATCTTCTAAGCAGTAAGCTATGTAATTATAGAGCAAATCTAGTTTGTTTCTTTTCGATCAAGAACTATTTTGATTTTTGTCTGTTGTTGAAAGTTGGAAATGGTTGTTTCATGTGTCTTAATTCATTTTCTAGTGTTTCAAGGAAGAAAATTATTGACTGGAAGCCACAGTCCTCAGCAGGTTGTTTTTCATAGTAGAATAGATTATAAATTCTAGAATTGTTTCTGTATTAGTAGGATTAAGCAACATAGCAAATACAATGATGTTGGGTACTAGATTTTTCACTGTTGGAAAGGGAGAAACAAATATGAAATGTAGGAAAACTGGAAAGAATCCCATTGTATTAGATTGGAAGTAAAGTTATAAGTATAAACTCTTGGTTTTAGGGATAGATCAATAGATATAAATAAAAAGACAGCCAGACAGATGTGGATATGTGCTTGCTTTGTCTGCCAAGAGACCTGAAATCAATGATACTCCATTAGTGATGAGCTGATCTAGTGTATAGCTCTTGGTTTCTAAATACCGTTTACTACTAAAGGGTAAACTTAAATAAGTGACTAATTCTTTGGATAGGTTATGGAAAATATAAGTTGAGCCTGAAACAATGTCAAAAGACAGAAGAACCAGTTTGAAGGGGTTCCTACTGACCAAACGTGACACAACTTGAGTATCACAATCAACAAGATTAAAGAAATATACACCATTTAATAAAAATAGATAATAATAAATAATCTATTAATAGCTTCATACCTATAACTTACATATTCTAAATAGAAATAAGGAGAAAAAAAGAAATTCACAAATTTAGCAAAATATTAAAGTGTTAAGTATAGAAAAGTATTAAAAGTTAAAAGATGAGAGTCTTTTGTACTATTCTTTTGCAAGCCTCTTTTAAATTTCTTTTAAATTTGAAAGAAGAAGTACTAGTGGAACCAGCAGATGGGTAATGGTTATATTGCTGGTCTCCCAATTAAGTACCAGACCTCGTGACTTAAAACTCACACTGGACTTGGGAACCAGCAGTTAGCGTAATGGCTATGTCGCTGGACTCCCACGTAGTCGACCGCGGTTCGCGTCCCGGACCCAGTGGCTTAAAACTCACGCCAGGCGCGTGTGCGTGCGTGCCCAAGATCCCGGGAAGAGAATGGAGGAGAAAGGATTGCGGCGTGACCATCCCCCTGGGGGATGATTTCTCGCTTTCTGTCTCTCCGTCTCTCTCTGTCTGTCTGGCGAGCGCACGCGCCCTATAACAAAAACCTCTCCAAAAAAAAAAAAAGAAAGAAAAAAACTCACACCGGACTTGTGATTCTGTTTGGGAAAAAACAAACAAAAAAAAACCTAAAGATCTGAAATAACTTCATATCAAACAATTGATCATCAAAGAGCTACTAATGGGGGAAAAACAAAAAAAAACCTCACACTGTCGCCTGTGCATGCCCAAAATCCTCAGAGGAGACTGGAGGAGAAGGGATTGCGGCATGGCCATCCCATCTGGGGGGTGATTTCTTGCTTTCTGTCTCTGTTTTTCTCTGTCTCTCTGGTGAACACATGTGCTCTATAGCAAAAATCTCTCATTAAAAAATAAAAAAGTTTAAGTACTAGTAACTAAACTTATTAAAGGGAGAAAGTCATACTCCCTTCAGAGCACTGTTGCAGCTGGGCTTAAAATTCATCATATTTTTCATTCACCATGGAATATACTTATGTCAGCTCTCTCCCTAACTGTGCATTCCCTGATTCTCATAGAGCCAGTGTGCCAGTAACTGGAGAGGGCCTGTGCATGTATGATTTGACCTTCAAAAGGAGGGATTCAACTAGGAGTTCACATAGTAAAGATGTCCTGCACAGCATTAAAATTTGCAAACCATATAAGATTGATTCATTTGAAAATTTACCATAATTTATAAAAATGTTCATATTAGTATGTTCATATTAGTATATGAGCATGTTTCTATGACATGTGGATTTTTAAAACTTTAAATGTTATAACTAGATCTTTATGAGGATATCTTACTATTCAATTTCTAAGTTTGCCTCTTAGAAGTCTTTCCTCTTTTCACAGGCTTATGAGAACATTTATGAGAGTTTATAAACAAACCTATGTATTATTCACAACTCTTCTATCGCACTGTCTCTTATTTCAAATCTTATTTAAATACATGACTATCTTTATCAATTGCCAAAGGGCTTGTAAATACAGCTCTTTGATATTTCCAAACTCCAGCTGAACTTGGTGCATGTGAAGGAAACCACAGCCCACAGAAGTGATGATATCTGCTTTGATTATGGGTCCTCTGTGAAAACCCAGAGAGCTTTTCATTTATAAAGAATAAGGCAAGTCGGCATTCATGTGTTCCCCCTCACAAGTAGAGAACAGAGCACTTTGGGTAACATCCATTTGTATCCAGGAAAATACAATCTATCTGGCTTTGGCGCAGAGAAGAGGGCTGAGAAATCAGGAAACCTGGCAGCTTTTGAAATGCCAGACCCAACTTGGGAGAAACAGATCATTTCATGGCTGTCTGAAGTAAACCCGATGCTCCTAGAAAGTCCTTGGCCTGTGAACAAAATGAAGGCAGGCCCAGATAGAATCTACTAATGTAGGTGATGCCCGGTGGATGCTCACAGCCCATGCTTCACAACTTAAGCAGCCAAAGTGAAATAAGACAGCAGGAGAAATCTTATGGAAATGGTAGTGACTTTCTGGGATTGACTATTCTTCATTCTATGGGACTGACGTTGCATTGTAGAATACTTCACATCCCTAACTGTGGTCTCCTAATGCTAGTGGAGTCCTCAGTTACATGACAGCCAGAAATAACCCTAACTCATTTCCCACCCCCAGGGGAGTGCTACTATAATAATTGATAACCATGGCTTATGAGTAATTTTGGAAAAGTAGAGACATTAATGATTCACTATCTGAAGAAGACGTGTCCCTCCCTTTAGATGCTAATAGCACACATGGTTATTCTAGGGATTGCTTCACTTAATCATTTATTTGTTACCTGTAAGGAGAGGACATAAGAATTTCTTAAAGAGTTTGTAATTAGTGTTCTATTTAGGAGCTTTGAGTAGATTTTCATAGAGTCCAGACTCTACATGAATTGAAAACATGACAGATGATCAGTGAGGTTTAAGAATATGGTCTTTGCTTAACTCAGAGCCTATTCCTGGCTAAGAACACCAAATCTAAGATCATGGCCCTATTAACTCTGAGAACTAAGTGATAACTGACCACTGGATCCATAAATTGCAATTCTGAAACAAAAGGATCTTGAGTTTCAGGGGAATGTAACAGAGAAAAACAAAGAATCAAATGAGAACTCAGAGCAAAAAGAGTCAGTGGTGTGGACAAAACTAACACTGTAGAAAACCAAGAACTTTACATGAACATTTATAGAAGAGGTAAGAAGCTGCAGTCTCACAAAAGGGTTGCCCAGAAGAACCCTAAGTCCCTCCCCCCCATCACCACATATCCCTAGGCAATTCAAGCCAACCATGTTTAAAAATAATGAGTTGTCAGAACCAGCAGTTGGCGTAATGGCTATGTTGCTGGACTCCCATGTAGTCGACCGTGGTTCAAGTCCCAGACCCGGTGGTTTAAACTCATACCAGGTGCGTGTATATGCGTGCCCAAGATCCCAAGAGGAAAATGGAAGAGAATAAAGAAGGGATTGCGGCGTGGTCATCCCCCCTGGGGGGGGGGGGGTGATTTCTCACTTTCTGTCTCTCTGTCTCTCTCTGTCTTTCTGACGAGTGCACATGTCCTATATCAAAAACCTCTCAAAAAAAAAAAAAAAAGATAAATGAAAAAAGAACAAAAAAAGAAAGGAAAAAAATTGAGTTGTCGTGTATTCATGTTGGGTAAATTTAACTTACAACAAAGTGATGAATAGTGATTAAATGTATAAATTTTTTTAAAAAAATTGGTTGTCCAGAAAGTCATGGTGCATTTTTTGCATAGAAAACATAGAAATATATGTCATGACTTTCTCAATGACTTAACAGTTGAAATGACAAAAGTCATTTTGAAACATTTGAATCTAGACCTCCTATTGACATAAGTCTCTTGCCATGGGGACATTTTAGAGAGATTAAGGTAGAGACAGAGTTAAAGAGGCTTCTGAGTTTCTTAAGAGATGATCAACGACTGTGTTGAGAGCTCCAGAGTATTCTGAAAATTGCCAAAATGTGTTGTGTCAGATCCACACGAGCAGGCAGAGATGCTTCACAATGTGAGTGAGCATCAGACCAGCACAGATTCTACTTCTAATCTCTGCTGGGGATAAAGAGGCAAAATGGTTCAGAGACAGTGATGCCCAGGTAAATAAAATACTAGGTCTTGCCAAGCTATGCTGTAGTAAGGACTACAGCAGCCCATCAGGTTACTAAATTCCTCTGAGGGGCACCATGCAGCAGCTACAATTTAGGAACTTTTGGGATGACATGCATCCTTAGTCATGCAACATAATGGGCTGAAATGGTTTGCCATTAACCAACATGTCCCTAAATCTGGGACTTTTGCCTTGGTTAGCAGCAATGACATAAAATTGCTATATAAAAGGAAGACTTATGGACACTTCCCTGAAATTCTTGACTAAAGCTGTTAGCCTCTGCAAGAAAACCAATGATTGCCAAATTTCTAGGAAGACCAGATTTTCTCATCAGACTCAGGAGAACACCATAAGCCAGAGGTGTAGTTTCTTAGCAAGGCCATTCAGGGGTTAGATCTCACAGTTCTCAGAGAACTGGGACACTCTGCAGCAAACATCACATCGCTAGGAGTGTCTCTTCATCTGTCTATATAGTCCCAAAGCAAAGGTGTGTATGAGTGTGCAGGTGTTTGTATACGCATACACACGCATCCATTTTTAAAAATACTTTTGCACATGTATGTGTGCATATGTGCATAATATGTACATACGTATGTATATATTTACATATAAATAGTCATAAAAGCATAGGATGTATTTGTGTATGTATGTATGTGTATATTCTATATACTAACATAGATTATATATAATCTGACTCCTCTATGCATATTCTAAATTCATGACAATGGTGTTTCCTCTCAAATTCATCTTGAGAAAAGAATGAAATCTCTTCATCAGTCCTGTAGAATTGTCAATTGGTCTTTATGGTTCCCAGTCTGTGGGAAGGGGATTCTAGACAGTAATCTTGTAAGGAAAGTTGACAGCTTTTTTCCTCTACCAGATTTACAGGGTTTAAATCAGTAAACCAGTGATAGAAAATGTCATTATCCTCTCTTATCATAGCCAAAGGAAGGATAGGCAATAGCATAAGTTCATACAAACTAATTGAAGCAAATCGCACTATTGTTCAAATGTTTACCTTTTTAAAATTCTTCTGTTTTACCCTCAATTGATTCAAGAAAAATTCAACATTTGGCATTATTTCCCCCTAGCTAATAAATGAACTTATCCCGCCCTCAACCTCCTCAATAGCCAGAAAAGAAATGTGAAAGAAACAGTTGACAAAATGAAGATCATGGTCGTGATTCAGCAGCGAACTCCTCAGCGTGTATCTTGGCCTCCCACTGCAATAACTCTGTTTCATAAATATTTAATATTTTAGCTGTTTTCTTAAACCAAAAGTTGACCCTTATTCAAAGTAATCATATAAGTGATCAGTATTTGCACTGCCTGAGGAAACAGGAAATTTGCATCTAGCTTATCTGAGCCAAAATTAAACATTTATACATTTTATTCACATTGCTTGTCATTAGGCCCAACTTACTATGGCTCTCTGCATTTGGTTTCATACTAGAAAAATGTTTTCTATTTGAAATAAAATTACCAACGAAAATTACACTTGTTTTAGGAATGGTAATATGCCCCTCTATGATTCTTTAAAGCATCTTTTCAAAGAAGGAAAAGTTGATGGAAAAATGCACTTGACCTTTCCTGGAGAATTCTATGTCTAAGAGTATTCACATTTCACTAATCATACCTCTCAACACTGTTTGCTTGCTTGTTTTATTTTTGTAGCATGATTCAATCCTTAAATAATAACTTTGTATTCAGACTCTCTTTTCTCTTTTCCTATTAACAATTTAGAAGGAGAGAGAAGCAGACAGATGAACAGAAAGAGACGGGAAATAATAGAGAAGTTTGCATATAGAAATGAGGGCTGAGAGAAGGAGGATTTCCATCACCATGGGACCGAGTTTGAATCAACTTCTAAATGCTGAAAGTCAATTTACTTGGCTCCTTTTCAGTCTGAAAAATTAGTAAACTCCTTAGCAAGGTGATGTGACCAGAACTAGTGAAATTACAATGGTCTATACTTTGGAACTTTTTTTTCACACTTGTAGTTTCAGTTTCTAGCACAATGGTTTTGATTTGTCCCGTTCTTTATGACCCCACCCACCCACCTCTTTGCAGTAACTCTTGTGGGGTCCTGCATGGTAAGTCTTTGCAGAAATTCCTTGAGAATTTATCAGATTGACCATTCACTCACTTATAATGTCATATTATTTTTTAACAATTTCTTTATTTAAAAAATTAATTAAAAGACAATGTCAACTTAATGATTTATTATAAGGCAGACAATGTATTAGCACCAAGTCTTACAATGAAACATTGTCAGCACCCCAGAAACTTCTTAAGTGTCTTTGCTCAATCACAACTCCTCCTCACTTCTCTTTGAATAGTAATCACTATCTTGACTTTTATGGTCATCGATTTCTTGCTTTTTCTATATTAACACCTCCTAGGTATTCATTTAAACACCATAGTTTACTTTTGCATTTATGATTTACTTTATATAAATGCAATCATCCACTATGCAACCTTCTGTGTCTGTTTTCTTTCACACCATAATACATTTGTCAGATTCATGCATGCTGATGTATTGATATATAGCTGCAGCTACTTAATTTATCTATCAATTCTACATTTTAGTTGTTTTCAATTTTTATCTTTTGCAAATAATGAAGTGCTGGGCATCATTAACTGTATTTTCAAGTGTCTGTGGACATGAATTGCCATAGAATGTATATCTAAGGGTAGAATGGCTAGATCTTGGAGCATGAATATGTTCAGCTCACATAGATATGCTAAATCATTTTCCAGAGTATTGTTTCAATTTACATTTATATCCAAGCTTATGTTAGAGTTCCCATTGTTTCATGTCCTTGCCAACACTAAGTATGTTCCATCTTTCAAATTTTAGCCATTGGATATTGCTCTCCCACTGTGGTTCTAATTTGTATTTTCCTGATTTCTAATGAAATTGAGCAAGTTTATATGCTTATCAGTCACTTTATCCTCTGTTTTTATTCTTTCCCATATGGTACAATAAAAAAATTTTTTTAAGATTGTTCCTGCCTCACTTTGTATTGAGACAAACATTATGGTACAACTTTGTTGTAAATCAAGTGATGACATCATGTATTTTTGCACTATTACATAAAATCTGTTTATATGTCCATTCTTGTGCCAATGTAACTTCATAGCAATAACTATTGTCTTGATATCGGAAGAAGCAAGGACTTTGGCTCTGATCTTTGCCTTGAGGAATGCCTTGCCTATTCTTGTCCTTGAAATACAGAACAGGGCAGAACAACAAAAGCTTGGGGAATCTGAGAGCAAGCAGGTGATGAGCACACCCTCCTCCCAGGGTCTAATTGTTATCTTACTTTGATCAGCTATGAACGAGGTCCACAATACATTGTGGTAATCTTCCATAGAAACAATATTCACTAGCTTCCTTCACACACTCACCACTTTTCTGTTTTTAACTCTTTCATGCATCTTTAACATTGGTCTCATTTTTTCCTACTCTTGAGTATCGTTTTCAGTACACATAGCACAGTGACATAGCCTTTAGTTGTGTTTGCCTGAGATCTATTTAATCTTCATCTTTGAAAGACAACTCTGCTAGAGTAGCAATTATTTTCATTCCTTCATTTTTTGCTGATTTGATTTGTTTGTCAGTTGGCTGAGAAGCTATCATTCACTGATGTTTCCTCTGGCTGCCTTTAAGAGCTTCTCTTTGTTTCTAGCTTGAGGTTTCTCAATGACATGTCTAGGTGTATCTTTCTTTTATATAAAGTATTTAAGGCTTGTAGATTGATGCCATTCATCAATCTACAACTGAAATTTTGAAAAAATTTTGAAAAAATTTCAGTCGTTTTACTTTCAAATTTTGCTTCTCTCTCACTGTGACCCATTTCTTCTTCTGGGTCTGCAGCTTAATGTAGATTAATTTAACTTCCTGTACCTCTACTTCTCTTACCTTTTTTTCTGTGTGTTTGAGTTTTGTGACTCACTGTGATTCATTCTGGAGACTTTTTTCTAACATTTCTCAGTTTATTAAATATCTCTTAAGTTACATCTAGTCAGCTGCTATGCTAGCCCATGGCATCTTTTTTTTTTTTTTTTAACAGCAGAAAGCACATATGTGCACACACAAGGAAAAGAGAGAAGCACCCTTGACAGGGTCTCATCACATCATGATCCCCCTTTCCCAGCCCTTGAGTTCCTTAGCATCCTGGGCACCCATATGCATGTATAGTGTATTTTTCAGGCTGATCCAGGGATCTAACCCACAGTCAACTATATGGCTCCCAGCCTTGTAGGACATTTGTGTTACTGCTGTGTTACAGCAGTTGGGCTAGTTCATGGCATGTTAAATTTTAGTTATTATGTTCTAATTTTAGAATTTTTCATTGGTTCTTTCTCAGATATGCTGTTATATTTTTATAGTTTCAAGCTCTCCACAGTTTTAAATTTTTGCCTTTATCTGTTTGAACAAACAAATATAGTAATTTCAAAATTGGTGTCTGATAATTCTAGTTCATTTTGAAGATTCCTTGGGCTTCTCCAAATAGTCAATCATGCTATCTGCAAATAGAGTCTTACTTCCACTCTTTTATTTTTATTACTTTTTTCTTTTTCTTATTTCCCTGACTAGAACTAACAAGCCAACACTGAATAGATATGCTGATAGCTAACAATCTTTTATTGTTCCTAATCTTAGGGAAAAAACAATTATTTTGTACTGTTGATTAGTCATAACTCCCATTTATATTAATGTTGCCTTAGCACCCATCTCACTGTCCTATACCGGGCTTGTCACCCTTGACCTATATATTCTGAAGCAATCTCAATCCAGTCTTTACTTTTGTGATCCAGATAGAAAAAGCCTCTTTTTTTTTCTTTTTTTTTTTTTTCTTTTGAGAGGTTTTTGCTACAGGGCGCGTGCACTCGCCAGAGAGACAGAGAGAGACAGAGAGACAGAAAGCAAGAAATCATCCCCCAGGGGGGATGGCCACACCGCAATCCCTTCTCCTCCATTCTCCTCTCAGGATCTTGGGCACGCACGCACACGCGCCCAGTGTTTAAGCCACCATGTCTGGGACTCGAACCACGGTCGACTACATGGGAGTTCAGTGACAAAGCCATTACGCTAACTGCTGGCCCCAACAAAGCCTCTTATTCTGAACAATTTGACAATCTTATTTTTGCTTTAGGCCTGGAGAACCTGACAATGTAACCTTCAAGTCACTGAGCTTCATACTTCCTTCAGATGAGCTAATCTAATCTTATCTTAGAAAATTTATCTAAACTAACACCCTAACAATAAGGACTTCAGTCCATAGTCCCTCCCTCTCTTTCTTTTGCTCCTCACCTGCTGGTTGAGCACACATATCCCAACAGCTCCATAATTCCATTGGCCCTTTCAAGGTATGCTGTTCTCTTCTCTATGAGAACCATGAGTAGTAAACTCATCATTTTAGCAGCCCAGTATGAGTCTCATCCCAAACCTAACTTAAATATCTCACTTAAAATCCTAAAAAGGCCAGCAAGTAGCAGAGTGATTAAGGTGTCTTATCCCATGTGGCCAACTGTGTGGCTTGAGTCCTGAACCCAACAACTTAAAAAACACACTAGGTTCTTGTGTGTGTGTGTGTGTGTGTGTGTGTGTGCGTGCGCGCGCGCGCTCAAAATCCCCAGAGGAGAATAGAAGAGGAGGGATTGTGGCATCGTCATTCTCCCTAGGTAGTGTTTCCTTACTTTCTCTCTCTCTCTTTCTCCCTCTCTACAAAGTGCACGTGCCCTATAACAATTAAAAAATTTATCTCACAACGGGGCGTGGTGGCGCCCGCCCTATGGCAAAAAATTTATCTCACAACGTGAGATGTTAGTTGTAGTTCTTTTTGTAGATGCTTTTTATCAGGTTAAGCAGGTTAAGCAAATTTCCTGTCTAAATTTGCTGAGAATTTTTATCACTAATGAGCATTGAATTTGGTTAAATGCTTTCTCTAAACTTATTAAAATATTGCATTACTTTTCTACTTTTTCTTTTTAGCATGGTGAATAACATTGATTAATTTACAAATGCTGACGAACTATGCATTTCTGAGATTTGTTCCACTTCACTATAATGTGTAATGAAGTAGAACATAGTATATATAATGCATAAATTCACTATGTGTGTATGTGTATGTTGTATGTATCTGTGTATGTATTCATTCATGTTTAATGTTGAATTTTATTTGCTAATCTATTGTTAAGAACTTCTATGCCTAGATTCATGAGGATATGGTTATGTAATTTTCTTTTAGTGTTTTTTAATAAAACATTTTTATTTTGAATACTGAAATGCTCACTTATGTTTTAATGCTCCGTATCTACCCAGCATCTGAGCAGTGACTATGTAACAATATATCTTCCCTTCAAGTCACTGGAGCAGGATTGGTCCATGTTCAGGGGAATGTTAGTGCTTCAACAAGCATTTATAAAACCCATGCCAGGATCCATCATTACTACATCAGTCAATGAGGAATCAGGCAGGACCATTCTCTGTGGGGCTTTGAAAGAAAGTCGTCCACAGGCTATATCTGAACACCCAGGATGACCACCTGCCCCTTCCTGGGGATATCAAGAGACCCTTCTATGAGAAAAGATATTTGAGCCCAGTGCTGAAGGAGTAGTGAGAATAAGTCATGGAGGTGGTGTGGAGAAATCCCTCTTAAGGAAAGCTAGACAACAAGGTCATTGATTGAAAGAATATTTTGGCTAAAATAAATGACCTCTTACTGTCTTGGAGAACTGAGAATCCAGATTTATTATATGGTGGCCTGAAACCTTTTCTGTATCTTCAACTAGTTAGTTTCATTTTCTTATTTTTTTCTCTTAAAATTTCAAAATCTCTTTCAATATATTCCTCTAGAGAAAAAAATATTGGATAACCTAATATATGCTAAAAAGAATATGGCCTGTTTGGGGATCTTCAGTAAGGTCTCTTATTCAAAGTGTAGTTAGTTAGAGAGGGAAGTACAAGGGACAGATTAGGCAGGCTGATCACATTTAGACCATGCTAACTCTAACTGCCATGATAAAAAATAAGACAATGGAGCTAGCCAGTGATACAGCAATAAAACAATGCTCTTCAATACTAGGCCCACATAGGAAGGTCCTGGGTTTGTATCCCAAGACATCCTTGTACACACAAAGTATGTGCATATGTGTCCTTGATCCAGTCTGAATGAAGCTGGGGGTGGACTGCACCATAAAGATTGCTTGTTTCTTGGTTGCTCGCTCTCTTTTTCTCTCTCTTTCTCAGGATAAATAATATTTTTTTCTAAAAAGAGGAACTTGACTACAAGAGCTTTGAGAAGTCATCAAAGGTCTCCTGGGCCTCCCAATGAAGGCAGCTGGGCAGAGGGGGACATCTAGACCTGAGACTACAAATGAAGGATGATCCACAGGTCAGCAGGAAGGGAGAAGGAAAATTCAGGTTGAAATGTGATCTATTTGAGATGCAATAAGATACCTGTGGACAGATGGGGAAAGGTCTGAGTGAACATGGAATGTAATCAGTAAATGTGTGCTTCATCAATGAACAGAACTCACCTGTGGTCATAGGCGTGGAAAGGAGCAAAAGGAGAAGACAGCCAACAATGAATGTCAAGAAAAATCCCAACCCTAAAGTCACAAGATGATGGAGAAAAGCCCTTGGAAGAACTCAGAAGGACCTTCTCAAAGAGATGGGAAGGGACCAGGGGTAAGCAATGTCATGTCTACTCAGAGAGGGTCAATATACAGGAAGAAAAATGCTCTCTTTCACTTCACTTCTGACCAGCATTTCTGATTGCCCTAAGCAACCCATTCCCAGGAATGGCCAGTTATCAATGACTAGGGCCCAGGATAACAGCAACCTCATGGCTTCAAGCACTTGGAACATGATTGCTGTAGGAGGCATGTACACTAAGGGCCTCTGTGATCTATAGCCCAGGGAACATGAGTAAACCCCAAAGAAATTTGCCATAGTAACTCAACTGGTCACAGCCACACCTAGAGAGGCACATTTCACATTTAAGAGACAGGTACTCCAAGAACCTGAATATTGGATTGGAGCAGAGATCCACTGAAAATGAAGTCCTTCCTTTCTTTGGGGAGCTCACCAAAGATGAGAGCAACTACTCCTTAGTAAACAAAGTTTTATTTTATGATACTCTTGGAGGTAAATTCTGAAAGTTGGGTGTGAAATTCTTAAGATCAAGCACTTTCAGGCCTAGCTTCTATGGCACAGCCAGTAGCATACTAGACTAAAGAGCAGCAAGCCACAAGTCAACCATGGTTAGAGTTTTTCTAGGCTGATCAACCTAAAAGCACATCAGGTCTATGTGCCTAGGCTCCTGGCAGGCTGGAGTAATGGAGAAAGGGATCACAGTGTGACTGAGCCCTATAAAGGGTCTCTCTCTCTCTCTCTCTAGCATATGCATATATTCTATCATGAATTAAAAAGAAAAACAAAACAGATCAAGATTAAGCACTTCCTAATCTGCTTTGAGTGTGTTAACTGGTCACAATGGTAAATGGTACTTAGGAAGAAAAGTACAACTAAGAAGAGAGATGATTTGAAGTAGAAACATGTGACCTCCTCCCCCGTCACTTATTTACTACTCGCATAGCCAGTCCAAGAGTCAGAGAGAAGAGAGGAAGGAGCTCCACAGGCCAAAGCCTGTGGAGGATGACTGACCTGGTGCTGAGATGGACCACCAAGCATGAAACTGGTGTCACTATTTGCCCATTGAATGACTAGGAATGTTTTAAACTTTCCTCATCTCTGTAAAGGGGATTATAATAAGTCACCTCTGTGAGAATTAAATGAGAAAAAATAAGATAAGTAGTATAAATTGCCCTGCACAGTGGCATATACATGATTGTGAGTCTTATCATTTTTGCTTTCAGAGTCATTTAGAACAAGCCTAACCACACTTTCTCTTGGCAAAACTCCCAGCAGTTATGTTTGAGGAGACAGTGCCAGTTAAATATCTCTTCAATTAATTCTTGTTTCTCTTCATTCCTGATCCCCTTGTTTTTCAGTCAGTCTTTTCAGAAGGTCAATGCTCAGCGTGTCACAGAAAACTGACAAATGGAGTAGGTTGAGTGGGCCCTCACCTCCATCACCTCCATTGTCTCCAATTCTCTTGTGTTTATTTGGTCAGTATACAACACCAAGGGCTTTGTTTTGACATCACACTGTTCACTTAGTGTGAACAGTGACTTCCAGGAAAGTATATTTGAATTATTTTTAAATGTTTTTGCCATAGGGCATGTGCACTCATTGGAGAAAGACAGGGAATGAAAATGAGAAATCATTCCATAATCCTTCCCCCTCCATTCTCCTCTCAGGATTTTGGGCATGTACACATATATACCCAGTGTGATTTTTAAGCCACTGAGTCCAGGACTCAAACCTCCAGCACCTTAACCACTATGCCACCTGCTGGCTCAATTTTAATAATTTTGAGCAGAAGGAACTTAATAGTGGAAAGCAGCTGAAATATAGTGGAACTCTTAAGTGGTCAGCTTATGCTCAGTCTCAGCAGTGTAGAAGTTAACAGGGCATGGCTTCCTGCATCCTACCTGGCACAGGGATTTCAAATTTGGTTGTAGGGATTTTGGACTGGATGATGTCTAGAACCTTCCAACACCTTCCAAGTGGCAGAGGGTTTTCAGCAGGTCATGCACAATTCTCCAATTCTCGCAAGTTCCTTTTAGTGGCACATATATCCATTCACTTTCTAATGGGGCACATACTTGCCTGCTTTCTGTTGTGCTCAGTGATATCCCAAGATTATGGAAATCATGGTAAATTCCATCAATAAGAAAGCATAAGCCTAAAGTGCAGCAGCAAGGGCTAGAGAGAGGAAGCAAGCACTCCTCAATAGAGCATGGTCTTGTGACAATTTCTTCTCCATTTTCCATCCTGTCTGGATTTGGAGCATGCACACAAACATGCCTGGCATATTTTTCAAGCCACTGGAGCCAGAATTCAAACCATGTGGTTGGCCAGGTGAGATCTGACTCCCTTAACTACCAGACCACAGGGCTGGCCCAATACTTTTATTTTTAAGCTATAAAGAAATAGGTAAATAAACTGAACATCTAAATCAAGAACCTAGGAAAAGAATATTAAAATAAAATTGAAGAGGAAAGAAAACTGATACAGTAAAAAAAATTATTTAAAGTAATAGAACTCAAAAAGTTTGTTTCTAGTCTTTGCAAAATAAATACAAAAATAACTTGCCATCTCTGTTACACTAACCAGGCAATGAAGTCAATCTTAAGGATGATTATAGACACATCTATCATATTTTGATGGATACAAGCACATAGTACTTCGAAAAAAAAAAAAAATCCAATCTAGTGGACTCTGTTTCAGTGGTCAAGTTAAGATGTGAAAATCAAAACAGGGTAATCTGGGAAGTCCTAAGAGAATACTAATGTCCATTATTCAATGAGAGCTGGTAGCTAAGGCAATCCAGGACACCAGAATGAATACGAAAAAGCAACAAACCAGTAGAAATCATATACACTTGGGCTCCCTGTCTGTCCAAGGCCTCCAATTTGAAACATAATCCTGCCCTTCAGGATCGTCTGCTCTGGTGAAATAAAATGACAATTTAACTATCTCCACACCCTCAAAAGATACAGAACAGAATCCCACAAAACCTGTGCAAGGACCTACCTTGAATCCAGTAAGAGGTAACCATAGACTATAGCTCTCTCTAGAGATGAATTAACAAATAAAAATCTACCCCTCCATATGCAATAATTTAGTAACTAAGAGAAAAGCAATAGCATGTGCAGTCTGAAATGTTCTCCTATAAATCTCATTATACATATCCAAAGGAATTTTTTTTAATTCTCTGTTTTGAATTTTTTAAATAAAATGTCAGCTAACAGTGCACTCTGTGATCAGGAATATTGCTTTTAGTTGAAAAGTATAATTGCTGAATTAAATAGTACAATGGGGAAACAGAGCAGAATTGAACCCTGAAAAAATTTCATCAGTGACTTAGAAGACCAGCTAGAGAATTTCTACCTAGACTGAGGGAAAAGGGGTAAAAAGAGAAATAAAAGTAAATTATAAAATAAAATACCTATGTGCCCATAAAAAAAGTGGTAAAAAGTGCAGCTTGGAATCCATTCCTGGAATTCAAATGCAAACTCTGACACTAACTGTGAGTTCAGGTGAGTTCATATTTGTCACAATTAAAACATAGAGTTGCTGTTTGAGTTCTAAGGATTAAAGGAGGAAAGAGAAAACTTAGGACTTGGCCTGGCAATGTAGAAAGCACATAATAAAGAACAGTTTTTTATTAATCTCAACAAAAAACACTGATAATCACCATGGAAAACATATGGAAGTATGCACATCTGATCACAATGTGGTAAAATGTCTAATGTTTAAGATTTGTGAAAAACTACAATAAATGTTCTAACCACATAAAGCAGTTTAACTAAGAAAAGGTAAGAATGTGGTCTGTTTCTGATGTTTCCTCATCTCCATAGGGTGTTGAGTGCCCCTCTCCATCTTTCTTTGCTTGCACCTCTATCCCTGAAGTCAATGAACCACTGTGTCACGTGACAACAGGCCAACTCCTAGTGCCAAGAGGTTGCTACTGCTTTGTAGGTTCATGCTTCCTGACTGATGGAATTCACCGTGGTTTCCACATAGTCTTGGGATATTACTGAGCACAAAGAAAGCAGGTACATATGTGCCATACATATGATATAGATATATGTACCATTGATATAAGAGAGCGAACAACTCACAGGACCTAGAACATATTTTTTTTTTCCCCATAGGGTATGTATAGTCACCAGAGAGACAGGGAGTGAAAAGGAGAAGGAGAAAGCACTCCCAATGGGGTATGTCACATTGAAATGTCTTCTCCTCTATATTCCCATCCTGTCTGGATTTGGGGCACTCACACAAATGTGACTGACATGTTTTTCAAGCTACCAGGGCCAGGATTCAAACCACATGGTTGGCCAGGTGGTATCCATCTCCCTTAACCACCAGAACATGGAGCCAGCCCAACATTTTTATTTTTAGACAATAATGTAAACAAACAAAACATCTAGACCAAGAATCTAGGAAAAGAACAGTAAAATAAAATTAAAGAGAAAAGAGAAATCAATACAGCTTAAAATAGAAATACATTCATTAAAGACATAGAACTCAAATATCCTGTTTATGGGCTTTTAATTATGCAAAAAAAAACTGTTAATAAAGAAAAGTAACTGAATTAGAAAAACACAAGTATTTTAATCAAGAAGGGAAAAAGAGAAAACAAAAATAAAGAAACATTGGGAATTAAAATAGATTCCCCAGACAGGATACATTTTAACTGCAAAAACTTACCTTAAAAACTGGGCTAATCTTTTAATGTTAATATCAAACTTATGACTATGAAATATGCTTGAATGTTAGCAGTACAAGGTCAGGGATTTTAGTCTGTTTTATTCAGAGATACATGTTAGCTAAGCCTCTAGAAAATATCTGCATATTGCAAGTGTTCAATAATATTTTTTGAATGAATGAAAGAGTAAGTGAAGACAGGGAGAGAGGAAAAAAATGAAAGAAATCTGGATGACCGTCAAGATATTTTAGGAAAGCAAATGTTTCCAAATTGTTTAAGGAAATACTAGAAAATACAAACAAACCAATAACCATGAAAGAAAGGTCAATTAAACTAAGATTACTTTCATTACATACTATACAATAATAAAATACAGAATTATTAAAGAGAGTTGTTTAATACCTATATTCACATGGAAAAATGCCTAAGATTTGTTACTAAAAAAATTTAAGTTTCACAATATATGTCAGAATTATTTAATTCCATAAAAAATAAGGAAGAAAGAAATTTTTTATATTTCTACAAATGTTTACATATGCTTTGAAATACATAGAAAAAAACCTGGAAGAACTTATAAGCAATTGATATGTGTTTGCTTCTGCTAAGAGAATGGGAAAGGAGGCCTAGTATAATCAAGAGGAACTTTTATCTTAAGTATATTTTTTAAAAATCATATAACAAAAATATCTTCATATACAGCTTATAGTTAGAAATTAATTTAAAAGATGAAATGTTTTAAGTTGCCCCAGAACTAACCTTATAAAACATGCTAGGTCCTGGCATTTTTATGAATAGGTTATTTCAAAATCCCAAAAGAGATCATTCCTATGCCACTTAAATTATCTCAGCACATGGAAGTTTGGAAAATTTCCCAGTTTATTGTACATAAAACCCTGATACCAAAAAAATTTTAGAAGCACAAAAATAAAACTATATAATAATCTTAACTGTGAATAAATATTTTAAAACTCCAGATGCCTGTTAGTAAATATAATTTATTTCATCTGTTGGTATATCTAGTATAACAGAAAATGACCAATGTTTTTTTCTAAAAAAAATAGAAAATTTATTAATTTGATTTATCATAGTAAGTCCAAGAGAAAAATATATGTGATTACTGTAATAACTGTCTAAAAGCCATTCGGCCAAATTTGACTTTTATTCCTAATTTTTATAGATTATATATAAAAGAAGGGTAGAAAAATATTGCTAAGAATTTTTTAAATTAAATTTTTTGGAGAAAGAGATTTTGTTATAGAGTGTGTGTGCTTGCCAGAGATATAGAGAGACAGAAAGCGAGAAATCACCTCCTGGGGTTAGGGTCATGCCCCAATCCCCTCTCCTCTGTTCTGCTCTTGGGATCTGGGGCACACATACATACATGCCTGCTCTGAGTTTAAGCCACCTGGTCCAGGACTGGAACTGTGGACAACTATGTGGGAGAGTCCAGTGACTTAACCATTACGCCATCTACTTGTCCCATTGCTAAAAATATTTTTAAATAGGATATAAAAGATTTATCTCAGACTATTAGCCCTTCCTATTTGTATTACATAGTAAAAGGAATAAACAATCTGTTTTCTTCCTACTATATTCTCAACCTGCAACATAAAACCCTTCTGAATCCAGATGTATGGCTCCTCCCCCCCACACACATCAAGCAATTTACCACTGGACACCAACTGGGTGTCTTACAATTCAATTCAGTACCAGAGTTAGCACAGATCCTCCAGGTGAAGGCTTGGTCCCACAAGACTAACCCCACTACAGATGCCAATCCAAACTCCAGCTGCTGGTAATTCTGACTGATCAGCTATAAATTAGTGTTTCCTATTACTCAACTCTTGGGTTCAATTACTTCCTAGAATGGCTCACAGAACTCAGGGACACTCTTACTTACATTTACTGGTTTATTAGGGTATTACAAAAGATACAGATAAATAGCCTGATAGAAGCAATGCATTGGTAGAGTATGGGAATAGAAATACAGAACCTCCATGTCCTCTTGAGCATTTCACCCTTCCAGTACCCCCATGTGTTCAGCAACCTGCAGATTCTGAAATCTGTAATTCAGGGATTTTTATGGAGGTTTCATTACATAGACGTGATTTTCTTTTTTTCTTTTTCTTTTTCTTTTTTTTTTTTTTTTTTTTTTTTTTTGGTCAATTTAACGTACTCTCACTTTTTTCCTCCCATTCTAAATTTTTTTTCACATTTTATTAATTCACAAAAGATCTTAATTAAACTAAAAACATGGACAAAGCTAAAATCTAGTGACAAGCGCACTGTTATTTTCTTCTGAAATATTTTATTCTCTCTCCATTCCCCCTTTTACTAAAGAGAGGTATAAACTAACTTATTTGAAAAAAAAAAGTTTAGCCTCAATTTGGTCTGTTATTTGCACAAAGATCCATAAGAATTCAATTTCTGATGCAAGGCAACAGATACTATTGTATTATTGAACTTGTACAAATAACCATTCTGCCACAAAATAAGAATACTTACAAGATTGTTAGCTCACTCTCCAGTCCCTCTCCCCTTCCTAAAGAATGGGGACTGAAGCTAAAATCTTCAGGTTTCTAATAATTGCTTGTTCTTTATAGTGACCCATCCCCATCTAGGAATCCACCAACAATTACCCTACTGGAACAAAAGATGCTCCCAGCATCAAAGGTTTTTTTTTTGTTGTTGTTGTTATTATTATTATTATTACTATTAGGAAATTCCAAGTTACTTAAGTGCTCTGTGTCAGGAACTGAGGTCACAGACCAAATATTAAAACAAAGATTCTTCTATCACCTCTACTGCTCAGGATATTACAGGGTTTTAGAATCTCTGTGCTAAAAATCAGAGGTAAAGGCCAAAATATACATTTCTTATTATAAATTACAACATCACACTATTAAAGTAAAGGTGCTTATTATCAATACTATTTGTAAAGCCAATGCAAACTTGTAAAACATAAAGAATTTTTATTACTTGAATGAATGAATTTTTACCATATTTCTAGATGAGGCATTTCAACACTTCAATGATGGCATATTTCCTCAGTTAATTCGATAGATTTAGTGCAACTTCATTATGAGTAAAAATAGTTTCATTTGACAAAAATATTTTGAAAAGATTTTGGAAAAAACTGGATAAGTGTATTATAGCAAATAATAAAAAGAAAAG
This sequence comes from Tupaia tana, assembly GCA_026018925.1. Lineage (NCBI taxonomy): Eukaryota > Metazoa > Chordata > Mammalia > Scandentia > Tupaiidae > Tupaia > Tupaia tana. The sequence goes on along the minus strand of JAKSZU010000010.1, from coordinate 41,969,639 downwards.
TAATAAAGGTGCTTATACTATAAAATATCAAAAAGTAACTTATGTAACACATTCATTAGAATGACATATAAGTGTCTCTCTTTCTTTTTCACACACGCAAGGAAGAAGAAAAGGGGCACAGAATACTGAAATTTTAAAAAGTTCAGAACGAATCCAATATAACTACTTTAAAAATAATAGGAGTAGTCTGGCCCCATAGCACAGTAGTTAAGGGAGTGATATCCCACACAGCCATTTGCAGTTCAAATCCCAGTCCCGCTGACTTGAAAAAGATGCCAACCACATGTGCAAGTGTGCTCCAAATCCTGACAGAATGCAGAAATAGATAAAAAATAATTTTGAGGAATTTTTGATGTGATCATGTCCTATCAGAGGCTCGTCTTTATCTATCTATCTAGCTCTAGCTCTCCTTCTCCAGTGAGCACATGTACTCTCTGACAATTAAAAAAAAAAAAAAAATGGTGGAATTCAAATAAGGAAGAAAGGTAACACATTCAATGAATGGTATCTAAAAGACAGGAAACCACAAGGAAACAATGTTTAGACTCTTCTTTTACAACTTACATTAAAATACATCTTTGGTGGACTGAAAACTTAGTGTGAAGTGAGCCATAACTGTATTGAAAGAAAATGCAGATGGTCTAAGCCTTTGGAGGAGAGTCTAAATATAATATCAGCTGAAAGAGAAAGAATGCTACATTTAACTGTATAAAATATAAAGCTTTATCTATAAGCACCATAAACAAAATTAGAAAGTAAACAAGCTGCAGAAAATGGCAATGGAACCTATAACAAAGGCTTAATATCACTAATATATAAAAAGTTATAATACATTCATTTAAATAGAAATATATGCAAAGTCAATTCACAAGAGGGAAATTTTGAATAGCTCATAAACAAATGAAAAAAATTCAATCTCAAGAGTAATCAAAGAAATGTAAAGTATAACAACAATATAAAAATCAAGCTACAAAGTAGGTGGATTTCGCATTTTTTATATACTAATAAAAACAATAATATAAGGCAAATGACATCAATATCATAATAAAATCAGTGCTTACAGTGTATTTGATACAATTGGGTACCCATGTCTGATTTATAAAAGAAAAAAAAAAAAACCATTTCTAAAAACTTGGCATATTCAAATAGCTCTACTGCATATATAATATATAATTGATGTAAGCCTAAAAGCCTTCTAATGAAAAATAAGGAAAAACTAATACATTCTTTCTCACCATAATTACTTCAATTCTTTCAGAAACATGGCCAATGCACTAAGTCATAAAACATAAAAAGGTACATTTATTTTAAAGCAATTGTTTGTTAATCAAAGAGGAAGGCAAAAATTGTAGTCAATTGAAATAAGCATGCTAAACTAGATAAAATATTTTTAAAAGCTTCTTAAAGATATTTACAAGGACACAATGGACAAAAGCCAGAACAGAGTTCATACTATTAAAAGTGCAATTGAAGGGTGTAAGAATTATAAATTTGTGGCATACAGAGCTAAAGGGAGCTTTCCAACTCCATGGTGTGGCAGAATAAACGGTAAGCAACCTTAACATCTTGCAGTGTAGGATGGAAGTCAAGGCTGGAATAGAAACTGGAACTTTCTGAGGAAAAACTCAAGTGAGAGTTCCACAGGAATGAGACAAAATGCTTAAAAACAAACATCACCCAAATCTCACTGGCTGACAGCTAAATTATGCATATGGGGGGGGGGGGGTTGGGTGAGTGAACTCCACAGGGGATTCAGTGGAAAGTCTCACAGAGACAAGGTGTGTGTGTGGGTGTCTCCTTTTGGAAATTAGTGCTACACTGGTCAAATCTGTGAGTTTGCTACTTTGTTGCTAAGCACATTCCCCAAACATGGAGCTCAGGGTGACAGAAAGCTAACACCTTATATGTGAGAGGACAGAGAGTCAAACTGGCTGAGCTGCTGGAATTTATGGAGAAATCCCTATAAGCAAAGAAACCCCAGTGAGGCTGAGCCCCTAAATGGGAATATCATCTCAGCCTATATTGGTGAATTGCTGAATTATTTAGGCACAGATTAAATACCAAATACATAAGGAACTATGACAAATTGGTTTTAAGAGATTGTAATAAAATATAAATATTGGCAAGTACAATTTACAAAAACAGTGAGGCATAATAGAAGCTTGAATAGTTGAAAACAAATAGGATTTCAACAGTCACATAGCACCCAAAGCAAATTTGTAACCTGGGGTGCAAAACCAAATCCTTAGAATCCAACAGACTCCGGAATCTCTATACCATAGCATCTACAATGTCTAATTTTAAATCCAAGTTACTAGATATCCAAATAGAGAAGTATATTCTATACACAGGGGGAAATGCAGTCAATATAAAGAGATCTGGATGTTAATAACTGACCTAGATGCTAGACAGAAAGGGAACAAGCAAGGGAAGAGGAAAGTGGGAAAGAAAAAAGGAAGGGAAGGAGCAATGGGAGAGGAAGGGAAAGGAAGAAAAAAGACAATGCTACAAAATAAGGCCAGGATGTTTCCTCTTATTCCTATTCAACATTTTACTGGAAGTCAGAACTAGAACAGTAAGTCAAGAAAATGAAATAAAAGGACTACAGAATGAAAAAAACTGTTTTCACAGATGACTTGGATATATAAATGGAAAAAACTAAGAAATATACTTACTAGAACTTATAAGTGAATTTAGCAATGTTCTTGAAAGGAAAGGCAATATAGAAAATCACTTGCATTTTTGAAGACTATGGACAAACAATTGGAAATAAATAAATGCAATATAAATAAATTGTATTTATTATGGCATCCATAGTTATGGAATATTTTGAGATAAACTAAAAATATATATGACTACTGAAAATTAATGCTTTTTAAATTTTTTTTAAAAATTTCTTTCTTCAATGAGAGAGTAAGACAGAGACCACGAAAGACAGCATTCCCAAGACTGTCTCAACACTGCTATCCACTGGCAGCCTAGTGAGCCCTGGATCACAAGTGTGTGTGTGTCTGGAATACTCAGGGAGGTCTCAGGCCTGACCTGGGAGCCCTCCCATATGGGATTGCCTCAGAGTATGACATTTTACTTCTACACTCCTGTCTGCTCCCTCCTTTTTAAAATCACATTTTTAAGTTTATCTTTATTTATTTCTTCCATAAGTGAGTCAGACACACACAAAAGTTACAAAATAATGCTTTAAAAAATTAAGACCTGGAACCAGCAGTTAGTGTAATGGCTATGTCGCTGGACTCCCATGTAGTCGACCGCGGTTTGCGTCCCGGACCCGATGGCTTAAAACTCACGCCGGGCACATGTGCGTGCATGCCCAATATCCCGAGAGGAGGATGGAGGAGAAGGGATTGCGGCATGGCCATCCCCCCGGGGGGTGATTTCTCGCTTTCTGTCTCTCTGTCTCTGTCTGTCTGGCAAGCGCAAGTGCCCTAGAGCAAAAAACCTCTCAAAAAAAAAAAAAAAAAAAAAATTAAGACCTAAGTAAATATTCATCAATTGAAAAAGTCAATATAAGAAAATCTAATTTCCTCATTTAGACTTTATATTCAATGTAATTCCAATAAAAATTCCAGCAACTCTTTTTGTAGGAATTTAAAAGATGATTCAAAAGAGTACATGCAAATATAAAAGACTACAACAACTTTTATAGGGAACACATTTTGAAAGTTTACTGTGTTCACTCAGGTCCTAGGATAAGTGAACGATGGCTTTTGGAGAGAACCAGGAGAGCAGCTGTAGAATGAGGAAGTCGTCCCAAGTTCAACCCAGGTGAAGGTGAGAAGGGAGAATAGTGTAGGTACCCTAGAGTGCCGTGATGTCTAACGACAATTCTGCAAGGCCTGGAAGAGTCTTTGAGCCAAGGCTGGCCGTCTGACAAACCCTATGCTGCCCAGAAATAAACTTGCCTTAGAATTACTACTGCATTTAACACTAGCTGGGAGCCACAAATTCAGGGTGTCTTTTGGAGCACACCAGACAGGTGCTATGGTTGGAGGCCTGTGGGGAGTAATCCTAAAGCTGCTACACTTACACTACCTGATCTCAAGACCTATTCTGAAGCTACCATAGCTGGGACAGTGTGGTACTGGCAAAAGGATGACTACGTATAGATAGACTGAACAAAATAGAGAGCCCAAAAATGAACTCATGAATGCATTTTCAATTCATTCTTGACAAAGATGCAAAGCAATTCAATGGAGAAAGAAGCATATTTTCCACAAATGGTGCTGGAACAATTGCATATCAATATGGGGAAGGAAAAATAATTACTTTCAAATGTCTCACAAACCTAAAAAATAAAAGCTAAGGGACCAGCAGATGATGTAATGGTTATGTCACAGGACTCCCATGTAGTTGACTGTGGCTCGAGTCCCAGACTTACCAGCCTAAAACTCACACCAAGCGTATGTGTGCATGCCCAAGATCCCAATAGAAGAATGGAGAAAGAAGGGATTTAGGCATGGCCATCCCCCCTGGAGTGAGGAGTGATTTCTTACTTTCTGTCTCTCTGGTTCTCCAGCAAGCGCCCACGCCCTATAGCAAAAATCTCTTTCTAAAAAAAATAATAAAAAATGAAAGCTAAAATTATAAAACATCTAGGAAAAAAACAGAAAACATCTTTGCCATCTTATAGTGATCAAAGATTTCTTAGAAAGAACACAAATGTATAGTATTTATGATCATGTTTGAGGTAGCTATCTTTATTATCCATATTTAAATGTAAAGTTGGGGCTAGCTGGTGGCATTAAAATTGACACAGCTGGATCCCAATAGGCAGCTGCACAGTTTCAGTCCTGGACCCAGCAGCTTGAAAAGCATACTGGCTCATGTACATACATACTCAAAATTCTGAAAGGAGGGAGAAATGGAGGAGAAGGGATTGTAGCATGGCCATCTTCTGTAAAGGATGCTCTCTCACTTCCCCCAACCCCATCTCTCTCCAGAAAGCACACATGCCCTCCGGCAAATTCAATGTGAGGCTGGAGTACTTGCTTAAGTTTATATTCCATAAGTGACTAACATGGTAGCTCCAAATACCTTATGTTTTATCACCACCATGTTCTATCTGAAGTCAAATCAACCAATGCCAACTGCAGGCAAAATCTCAACATGATTTTTTAAAATCATATTATTCTGATTGGAGTTAAAACATACAGTGACAACAAATTTAAATAAGAAGCACTGCCTTATGTAATTCTGAAATGTTTTGCAAAAATGTCAAAATAAAAAAGTGTCATATTGGTCTTTAAATAATGGTCTTCAACCATAATCTAGTGAAAAATACCATCAAATAGACCCTAATATAGGTTGAGATTGTATACGTGATAAGGAAGACAATGCCAGAAGCTGAGCAAGAAAGCAATTAATACAAGAATGCAGGAGTAATTGGTTTGCTACTTGAAAAACTCATTTAGAATCTTATTTTAAATTATACCCAATACAGTACAAATGGACTAGGAAAATGTAGAGGAAGGGGGAAGAAATGGTCTTTCTTTCTGCTTTGTTTACTAGGCACAAGACTGTGGATCTTTTCACTCTGAGTCATAAAGGAGAAACAGAAAAAAAGAAAAATTAACTTGGCCCAGTGTTTAGAACTGAGCTGGTCTGGATTTTTTGACTTGTACTTTCTCAAACTGGAACAAAGAGGCACCACCTAAGCCAACATAAGAGAGAAATGGATGTGGACTTGCTCTCAGAGAGAGCAGATGTTGCTGGGCCACAGTGCACTGCCTGATGTAAAACTAGAAATATGAGGTTGAAGACAAAGCAAACCATACCCAAATCAGTGTCCCAACCAACATCCTTTAAAGATAACCTGATATTCAAACAAGTGACTTTTCTTCTGGGAAAAGAAGGCTTGATTCATCCTTGATTCCCATGCATGTTTGAATGGGATGAGAATTAGTGTCAGGAAAGCAGAAAGGAGCACTGGGTTAACTTGAAATATGTTAATTTTTTCATGTATTATTTTAGCAGTTTTTCTTTTAGAATAGAAAAATGTTTTACTTTGTTTTCCTGTTGCTTCCAGAAATACCTGAGACTGGGTGATTTAGAAAGAATAGAGGTTTATTTGACTCACAACTACAGGGGCTGGAAAATCCAAAGGCATGAGGCTGGCATGAAGCTAGCTACATCACAATGTGACCAACAGAAGCAAAGAGGATGGCAGATGTGTGCAGAGAGAGAGACCTGAAGCAGCCATATTCCTTTTATAATAACCAATTCCTGTGAGAACTTACCACTTCATAAGAGAGTTGGAACTCACTGGGTCTCATGAGACATCATTAAGTCATTCATGGGAGTGATTCCTACATGATCCTCTCACCACCCACTAGACCTACCTCTCAATTGCATTACACTGGAGACCAAAGTCCAAAACATGAATCTTGAAGGGACAAACCATTGTCAAATCATAACAGAGACCTCATGCTAAAGAAGGTGAAAGTATAGGGATTAGGGGCAGAAATGACCTGGCATAGTCCTGTGGGAAACAAATCCAAAGCCTTCAGAGGAACATATGTTTGGGCCCCTCAATTCACTCTGGGCTTCAACCCCAAATTAATAATTTATGTTGATAAAACATTAATAACAGCAACAACAATCAGAGTGATCAGTATACACTGGGTGCTTATGATGTGACAGCCACACTCCTTATGTGCTCCACCCCTGTAAGAGTCTCTACCAACTTATAAAGCATATACTATTGTTATCCACATTCCACTGATGAAGAAAATGGAGCACAGAAAAGGCTAGTAACTACATAAAGTTACACAACTAGTTGTTGGGGGAGCTATATTTGAAATGAGGCTATTGGACCCCAGAACACATACTTACTATCCTCAATGCCTCCTTCTAAAGGAATACCCAACTGTAGATAAAACACTAGTACATTAAAACATTGATTCTACATTCCATGTGTCCTAGAAAAGTCACAAATGGCATACATATGTACCTCTAAGAGAGTAGTTAAATAAAATATGGCACATCATCATAATATCATCAGATTGAGACATTAAAATTGTTCTTTGAGTGTGATAGTGACATGAAACAATATCTTGTGGAAAAATCAGAATAAAAGTCTCTAAAAATGCATATATAGAAAAAAGGAAACATGAATAATAATAATTTTATCTCTGAATAGTGATATCATTGTCAATTTTTCTTATTGTCCTTACATTTTCCTTATTTTTGATTATTTTCTTCACAATAAGATTATTATTCTTTGTTAAAAAAATTCATCTTCCTACTATAATTACAGATACATTGTATTTTGCTATATCCAACTTTGCATCTAGGTGTAAATAGCTAGACTGCACCTCCATCTACATGGGTATAAATAGCTCAGATACCTCAGAGATCTTGACTGTTTACTGATTAAACTCAGAAAAGAAAGTAGCTTTTTTTTTATCATTTAGATGTGCCTTTCTCTGCTATAACATAGCCCACAAAATACTGTTTCATGTCTATGGAAAGAACCTCATTGAGGACACTATTCTTCTAGGAAAGGCATGATTAAGGAACACATCTGTTATTGAAAACCTGTATCCTTCCAGCTGAGATGAGTTAGGATATCATAAGCTTTCAGTGAAACTGGAGTTTGTTAGTGTGAAGCATATAGGTAGCAGTGTGTCACACAGGCACTAAATGTGTCACTGGAACAGAACAGCACTGTGTCCATTCCCTCCACAACCTCAACGGGCAACAGGAGGCTCCGACTATCTTATATCCAGCAGGGAAAAGAAGCTCCCTTTTTGGATCTGCAAGAGCATTCCCATCATGTGCATGGTGGTGTCCTCAACCCAGGATTACCAGCTGGTTCATCATTGCTCTGACCCTGTAGTCCCAGGGCTGAGGGCATGTGTGGGAGCCATAGGAGACTGATATTGACCTGCAGATGTGTCCCTCATGAATCTGAGAAAGAACAGGTCAGAAGACACATGCTCCGAGACAAGATCATTCTAACAAAAACTGAGGAGCATCAAATGAGAGGCACAAAGGACATAGGGCACAAGAAAAACAGACCAAATTCTGAAGAGGTCTCCTCTTTCCCCTCTTAACCTTGGCCTCACAGGGAAGATACTGTCAATTGAATCAACATTTTAAAACTGGTTTTGTTTTTGTTTCTTTCTTTGTTTTTCACCTATCAAAAGCAATAGTCCATTGGCAGATGTTGAGCAAGCAGTTCTCTTGCAGAGTAGGGGAGTAAGGAGAGCCCAGGTTTGTAGTACGTGCTGATTTACATGGTATAAACACTCCTATCACGGCCACTTTTAAACTACCAGGTGGCTTTGGCAAAGGTGGACATGGGGAAAGATGGGCACAGTCAGCTCTCAGAACCTATGTGAGCCAGCTCCAGCATAACACTAAATGGGCACACAAAACATGCCCTTTTATCCCTAGCTTTTAGAGATAAAAATTTCCATTTAGTTCATTTCTTTTCATGGGTTACCATTTGGAAGGAAACTTAGAATTATTCATCAAATTGCTATAAAATGATAATTATTTTTAACCTAATAATTCCATTTTTGCACATCCATTTAAGGCAAAAAAAAAAAGAATTATCTATTGTCATAGCTCTATAGTAGAAGAAATTGTAAATAATCTAAATACTTGAAGATAAATGAAAAGGAAAATTTGGATGTTCCAGGAAATGTTGAAATGTCTTTTTTTTTTTTCCCTATAGGGCATGTGCACTTGCCAGAAAGACAGAGAGAGACAGAGAGATAGAAAATGAGAAATCACCACAGGGGTGACGGCCATGTTGCAATCCCTTCTCCATTCTCCTCTCGGGATCTTGGGCATGCACGCACACGCACCCGGCATGAGTTTTAAGCCACGGGGTCTGGGACTCGAACTGCAGTCGACCACATGAGAGTCCAGCGATATAGCCATTATGCTAACTGCTGGTTCCAATGTCTTAAATTATTTTAAAAGGTGCTTATGAATTATTTCAAAAGGTGCTTATGAATTATTTCAAAAAATGAGAGGTATGAATGGGCTACAAATTTACTTAATTACATAGAGAACATATCACTGCCATTGATGTTGACCCTGCAAAAGAATAGGCTCTTCCAGGCACATGGTCTTTCCTGCTTTCATCAGCGCCTGCCAAAAGGAAGGGAGAGGCGGCTCCAGGGTGTGCCAGGCTGATAAAGTTAGGAGAAATAGTGTGTCTAATCCTAATCCTAAAAGAGGAGTAGGATTGTGAGGGGATGAACTGGAGCCTGGGAAAGGTTCAGAACAAGGACAGTTCCTAGCTTATTGGCTGAGATGCCATAACTCCAAGTTTGTTTGTTTGTTTGTTTCCTTTTCTTTTGTATTTACATTTACTCACTGTACATCTTTACAGGGTACAACACTGATTTCATAGCATGAATACTATGCATAGTATTCAAGTCAGAGACATTACCATATACTTTATCATCAACATCAATTTTCAATTTTATGTCTCTTAAATGTCTTGGTTTTTCCCTAAACTTTACCATTTAAAGGTCATTTCTTGTCTGCCATTCCAGAATGTTTTCAAAGTTTAAATCATGGTGAAGAGGTGCAAATTTTTTAACTGGAAGAGTCATCTTTTATATTATGTCGAGTTTGCTAAATGACCCCAGTGGTACATCATACTCTACTCACATCCTTCCCCTGACGTGCATGCACCAGGAGAACTTTCACATCCTCCTCATGACTTCCAAATGAAAAACAAATTGCAGATGACCATAGGCCTCACTGAGTAATAGTGTGTGTGTGTGTGTGTGTGTATGTGTGTGTGTGTGAAATAATAAAAATGGCACCTATGTTAAAATGAGTCAGATGCAGAGATGATGTGGTCCAAGTCACCTTATGTTTCATAGAAGATGAGTATCATTCTCAGCTTACATATGAGAGAGCTCAGATAGGGAGGTCAAATAAAATTCCTAGGATAACAAAACTCGTGAGTGACAGTCCAAGTTTGTAGCTGCACAAAAGCCTCTCCCAAATCTATGTTTCTTCCACTAAGAAATTTTTTATTGTAAATAAATGTGACAATTAAAACATATATCTATGTGTGTGTGTGTATATGTGTGTGTGTGTGTGTGTGTGTGTATATATATATATATATATATATATATATATATATTTCTTTATATCATGTTTTTTCACTGCCTTCAAAAGATAGATCATATAGGGAACCAGCAGTTAGCGTAATGGCTGTGTCGCTGGACTCCCACGTAGTCGACCGCGGTTCGCGTCTCGGACCCGGTGGCTTACAACTCACGCCGGGCGCGTGTGCGTGCGTGCCCAGGATCCCGAGAGGAGAATGGAGGAGAAGGGATTGCGGCGTGACCATCCCCCCTAGGGGGTGATTTCTCACTTTCTATCTCTCTGTCTCTCTCTGTCTGTCTGGTGAGCGCACGCGCCCTATAGCGAAAACCTCTCAAAAAAAAAAAATAGATCATATAAAAAACATATTATAAATGAGGGCCCTGAGCTCACCAAGGTGACAGTGATCACAGCAAACAAGCCAGTTTGAAGCACTCCTAGGTACCAGCAGCCACATTCGGCTGACACACAGGTGATGGGTAGAAATTGGCCCCTTGTGCCTGCAACCAGAACTGAGTGTCAAATGAAAGGGACTCAGACAGTGAGAGTATGAGGCATTGCCTGTAGCTCATCTCAGATCTCTGACAGCAGCCCAAGATACAGCTGATGAGTAGAAGTAAGTGAAATAAAGAAACAGCATTTAAAGGCACTCATGACTTGCAGAATCAGTGGCTCTGTGTGGCACCATACTTGCTGCTGTGATTAATAGCTTCTTTTAGGGGAAAATGAAGGTGGCTCCTGGGGCTAGGGCTGCACCTCACTTAACTTTGGAAATCTCAGTCGTGCTAAGTGGATGAACAAATGAATGAACAACTATTTCTATAGCTAGGCAAGCCATCCAGTAACTCAGAGAAGTCTCTGAGGAACCCATTAGCCTCCTTAGAGAGCTTTATTCTACTCTATGTAGCTTTGCTCAGTGCCCCCAAGTCAGTATGTCTTGGTCAAGAGAATGCTTGTGCTTCTTCATCCATCAGGATCTCTTGAGCAGCAACTATAGCACTATTTAAGTCTGGCCACAAGATAAGAACCAGAGTTCCTGTCATTTCACATCTAGTGATGGGGATACTGTGTCTGGGATGTTGGGGATGGTCTTTGTGGGACCTCTGATCTATTTCAGGTCTCACTTTTGCCCATATTACTAGAGCCCAGGTAAAATTGCCCCTGGAAAACTGGTCCAGAAGAAAGCTGTTGTCACTGATTGCTCCTCTTCAAGGCATGAGGAGATCTGAAGACCAGATAGCTCCTCTGTAGATATATCTACACACAATGAAATGTAGCAGAGGTCAGTCTATAGGAGAAACTCCCTTTTATCTGAAACTCGTAGCTATTCTCCATCGGTAATATGTGCTAGCTAATTGACAGTCTTAGGCAAGGCAGATGTGAGTATTTCTCCAAATTTCCCTTACTTGAAATAATCAGTTCTGATTGAACTATCTTCATGCCCCTGTGTATAACCCTCAGGGCACTGACCTTAGAAGAAAGGTCCCCGCTACTTTTCCAAGGATATATGTCTATGAGTGTTACACAATAAAAATGTGATCAAATGGTCAAATGGGAAGGGGGAACTTTGGTAACTTCCCACTTCTGTAGTGGCCACTTTCCTAGTTCCTGGCTGTGAAACACATCCCTGGGCAGTAGTATTGGTGGGAGGGGTCCTGAGACACAAGTGGGAGCAACTAAGGACACCATAGCCTTCCAGCAGCACCTGGGATCCGTGTGACTTCTTCCCTATTCTTGGCGAGCAGGGGCTGCATGTGGAACACCTCTTGTTTTCCTATGGTATGTATTTTAACTCTGAGTAGAAAATAATCCAGTTCTTGAAAAGCATGAGTTCAGGCATTCCCAGCTCTCCTCTTCTGCATCCTGTATGAAGAACCTATCCAGGTACTTTCTGCATAGATTTGGTCCTCCGGGACCACTAACTCTGTTCTCCAAGGTCTCTGCTTTTCCTTCTACACCGGAAGGTCCATAATTCATTCCACCTTTCTAACAGTATCCTGATTTCCTTGATTTAATTTTGTATTATTATTACTAATTGACATAGTAATCATTCACATTTATGGGGTACAGTGTAATTTTTTTGCTATACTAAGACAAGATACAATGATCAAATCATGGTGACTAGCATGTTCACCATTTCAAATACTTATCATTTCTTTGTTTTAGGAACATTCAGAATTACATCTTCTACCTATTTTGAAAATACAATATATTATCATTAATATAGTTTTCTTACTGTGCTATAGAACCCTAGAACCTATTCTTCCTTCCTATCTGTAATTTTATACCCTTTAACCAACCTCTCTCTGAGCTTCTTTTCCTCTGAGAACAAGCCAGGTGCCACTCCCTTCTGGAAGTCAATGGGCCCCAGCACAACATGAAGCTCTTTTACCTACTGGATCCTCTATGTGGCTGCTCCTCCCTGACCAGGTATGTCTCTTAGTCTTCCCTCAATGTTCCTTGCTTCTGTTTCTCAGACAATTTTCCCAATTCTTCCCACCATCATTCCTTTGCAACTTGGACCAGAATGTGAACAAAAAGATTAAAATTTTCAGAACTAGATTTAATTTTAGAAGGTTGGTAGAGACCTCCACTCTGTCTCCAGGAATGATCCCTTTCAAAGAAAGGATGAATTTCTACTTCCTGGATATCCATCTTGTCAACTGCTCTGGAGGTCCCATTCCAAATAGACAACTCCCTGCAACCTTGCAGTCGGAGCATTCCTTCTCAATCAAACTAGCTTCCTTTCATCCCCTTAAAGCCTTTGCTTTTCGTTCTGTCAATTGTGGAAGTGAAAAGATTTAGATACCCTCTCTGGTAATATTTCAATGAAAATTTAAATCAACTACTCTTGGCTATGTTTCCTTGAAGATAAGTAAATCCTCTGTTCTCCTTGGCCCAGTAACACATGTTCACAGGTATTTTATATTGTGTTTTTAAAAACTGGCTAGGAATTTTTGGCTTCCCTTAAAGTAATTTTGCATTTTGGACAAAAACTGTTTCCTTACCTTCCCCTCCCCTCATCAACACTGCTCACCCACACATTCACATACATGCATTATTCATCCTATCTCAGAAATCTCCACCTTTCTACCTTTGTTCTGCATGTTTCAAAGACATTCTAAGAGAGTTAATATATATATTAAGTATTTTTTTACACATTTCCAGCAGTTATGTTTTTCCTTACTCCATCCACCATGCATCTATCCATTTCATTAATTGTAATCATTATTATTTTTAACATTATTTACATTTGGGTGTTATGCTGGTTCACTGTTTTTGTGGATTGTACAGCCCAGCAAAGGATGCAGATATTAAATAAATAATTACACAAATGGGTATTTAATTATAAATGTGATAAATGCCAAAAAAAAGAAGAATGTTTTTATTCCTCTTAATCATTGAACAACCTTATTTATAATGACCATACTTCATCAATTAGTGTTAATGATGCTGTGTTTTGCTTATACAATTAAACTGGGTTTACTTGGCAATTTATAGCCCAGGTCTTTCCAAAAGAGCTGACAGATCTTATTGGCTTAATAGCATCTCAGGAGAGTCATGGAACTCACACAATAATTTGGGAAATAACCCAGCCACAGTGATGCAAACAGTAGGGCACCACTATGAAATACTGAAATCATGTGGGAAGACCCAGAATTCAGGTCCCAGATTGACCTGAACATGCTGTGATCATGGCTGGTTGAAAAATTCTGGGAGAGAATAGAGCATGGTGTGGTGGGACCCTGTCAAGCATACCTATCTCTCGTTCTTTATCTCTCTCAAAAGTAATATAGACTGGTCCAAAAGTAGTTTTACATGGCTGAAATTTGCCATTTAATATTGAATATATTCTTAAATATATGTGGTTATGTTATAAATCATTTCAATATGAATTTTTCACTTTATAGGTTTTTTGCCAATGAATTATTACCTTCTGTTTATTTTATATTTACTTTAGACTATGAAAATAATGCTAGACAAAAATCAAATTTGAATGATTTTCTTATTTGAGTTCAAAATATGTTGTAAAGCAGTAGAGACAGCTTGCAACATCTACAACGCATTGGCCCAGGAACTGCTAAGAGGCGTATCGTGCAGTGGTGGTTCCAGAAGTTTTACAAAGGAGACAAGAGCCTTGAAGATCAGGAGCATAGTGGCCAGCCATCGGAAGGTGACAGAGACAAATTGAGAGTAATAATGGAGGCTGATCCTTTTACAGTTACATGAGAAGGTGCTAGAAAACTCAGTGTTGACTGACCACTCTATGATCATTCAGCATTTGAAGCAAAGTGAAATGGTAAAAAAGCTCAATTAATGAGTGTATCATGAACTGACTGAAAATTTTTTAAAAAAATCATCATTTTGAAGTGTTGCTTTCTCTTATTCTATACAACAATGAACCACTCCTCAATGTGATTATGATGTACTATGAAAAGTGGATTTTACATGACAACCAGTGATGATCAAATCAGTGACTGGATGAAGAAGCTCCAAAGCATTTCCAAAACCAAACTTGAACCAAAAAGAGGTCCCGAACACTCTTTGGTGGGGTCTGATCCACTTGGGCTTTCTCAGTTCCTCTGAAACCATTACTCCTGAGAAGTATGCTCAGCAGATGGCTGAGATGCACCAAAAAACTGCAAACCCTGCAGCCAGCATTGGTCAACAGAAAAGACTTGATTCTTCTCTATAATGACATTCAACCACATGTCACACAACCTATGTATCAAAAGTTGAATAAATTGGGGATCAGAAAGTGGAGTAGTGGTTAAGGCACTGGACTCACATGTGGTTGATCTTGGTTCAAGTCTCAGACTCGGCAGCTTGAAAATCATGTCAGTTGCATGTGTGTATATACCCAAAATTCCAACAAGAGAATGGAAGAGAAGGGACTGTAGTGTGGCCTTCCCCCCAGGGCTTGATTTTTCACTTTCTCTCTCACTATCTGTCTGACAAGTGCATGTGCTCTATGGCAAAAACCTAGAAAAAAAAGTTGAATGAAATGGGCTACAAAGTTTAGTGTCATCCTCCATACTCACCTGACCTCTCGCCAACTAACACTTCTTCAAGTATCTCGACAGCTTTTTGCAGGGAAAACACTTCCACAACCAATAAAATGCAGGAGATGCCTTTTAAGTATTCATGAAATCCCAAAGCATGGATTTTTATGCTATAGGAATAAACAAACTTATTTCCCATTGACAAAAATGTGTTCATTATAATGGTTCCTATTTTGATTAATAAATATGTGTTTGAGCCTATTTATAATGATTTAAAATTCACAACTCAACACCACAATTGCTTTGCACCAGCCTAAATAAATACATAAATTTAAATAATAATAATCTGGGAAATGGAATTTTCCATGAATATATTTTCAGTGACAATAAAAGCAAGGATAAGTAGAAATTCAATATAACTTGTTACTGTAAGAGATTACAGTAACACTGGTGTTTGCACATGGTAACATGCAGCAATCTATTCTATAACTCTACAAATCAATCCTAGGATCATTTCTCTCTCAGCAGTCCACTGGGCATCACTGGTGAAGGTCTCTTTCCCTTACTCCTCACCCAAACCATAAGAGAAGCCTGATACTTGATTTCACCGCTTCCTCCCTCCTTCTACCCATCATTCTCACCATAAAGTTCTCCTATCAGATATTTTATCATGTCTCTCATCTGTTCAAAAATGCCCCACAGTTTCTACTTAATGAGGGATAAAAGTAAAACATGTTCATATGGCATTTGATGCTCTTCAGAAAGCTTACAAAATAAACTGACTGAGATAAAGGGTTTGGGAAAAGTATCACTGGATAGCCCTTTGAATTTTCTGAATTTTATAACTTTAATTAAGATTATTAAAAGTAAAAACTTTACTCTCTGGACTCCATCGCCCTCCGCTCCAGCAGCCTGGGCTACCCCCGCTCACTGCTGGGAGACATGAGCCTGATCTGGGCAGGCCTCTTGGGTAGGTCTCCACTCAAGGCCTGGGAGCAACTCTGGAACTTTTGGTACACTGACACGCACACTGTGTTTGGTCCTCTTCAAGAAGTTGTACCTTCTTATGTGCTACCACCTTATCAAGAGCTGAATATTGGGAAAAGGAGCCAAGCACCTGAGGCTACTCGTAACTGCTCTGACTTAGGAGACAGAGCCTTCCAATAGTAACACACCTGGGAGCTAGGGGTGAAATTTCTTCTATCAATAGTATAGAATCTACTACAATTAACAGAAAAAAAGTGAATACTGTATCAGATGAAGAACAGATTTCAAAAAAATGTGAGAAAATAAGGTATTAACTCTTCCCCATGTGAGCACAGTAGCTCCTCACAGATATGCCAGAAAAAGAATTCCAAATATTCATAGTGATAAAACTCGATGAGATGCAAGAGAAAACAATAAGTTTCAGGAAATAAGTAAATCATTTCAAGACATGAAAGAGGAATTTTGTAAATAAATAGTCACCCTAAAAAAGAATCAAAAAGAACTTCTAAAAATGAAGAAATGAAGAACTCTGGAAATAAAGAAATTAAAATCTCCTTAGAAAGAAAAAACAGCAGATTAGACTATGCAGAAAAAAGAATTTCTGACATTGAAGACAAAGTCTTCAGCATAGACCAAATCACAAAAAGAATGAAAAAACAACCAAAAACCATGAGAACAACATACGGGAAATTCTAGATACCATGAAATGCTCAAATATCTGTATAACAGGTATTCCAGAAGGTGAAGAATGTGCTTAAAGGACGGGAAACCTCTTTCATGAAATAATATCTGAAAAGCAAAACACTAGGAAAAAAATTTTAAATGATACAAAACATTAGAAAATGTAACTTAAAATGATACAAAAATATCCCATGTTCCTAGACTGGAAGACTTAATATAATCAAGATATCAATCCTACCAAAATTAATCTACAAATTTAATACAATTCAAATCAAACCACCAGAGACATTATTCACAGAAATAAAAATAAACAATAATAAAAATTGTCTGGAAGTATAAAAGGCCCTATATCACCCTATATCAATACTGTGCAAGGGGAATAAAGTAGGAGGCATCTCACTTCCCAACCTCAAAATATATTGCAAAGATGGGAACCAGCAGTTAGCGTAATGGCTGTGTCGCTGGACTCCCACGTAGTCGACCGCGGTTCGCGTCTCGGACCCGGTGGCTTACAACTCACGCCGGGCGCGTGTGCGTGCGTGCCCAAGATCCCGAGAGGAGAATGGAAGAGAAGGGATTGCAGCGTGACCATCCCCCCTGGGGGGTGATTTCTCGCTTTCTGTCTCTATGTCTCTCTCTGTCTGTCTGGCGCGCGCACGCGCCCTATAGCGAAAAACCTCTCCAAAAAAAAAAAAAAAAAAAAAAAAAAAAAAAATATATATATATATATATATATATATATATATATATATATATATTGCAAAGCTGTGGTAATTAAAAAAGCATGGTATTGGCACCAAAACAGACAGGTAGACCGATGGAATAGTATTGAGAACCCCCAAATAAACCCCAGAACATACAGCCAACTGATCCTTGACAAAAGTCATGAGACAATCAAGTGGGAAAAAGAAAATCTCTTCAGGAAATGGTGCTGGGAAAACTGGATATCCACCTGCAGAAGAATGAAACTGGATCCTTATCTCTCACCACTAACAAAAAAATTAACTCCAAATGGATTGAGGATCTAAACTTAAAACTTCAAACTATGAAAATACTGGTGGAAAAATACAGGAAAAACTCTTGAAGACCCCGGAATAGACAAGGACTTCTCAAAGACCTCCAAAGAACAGGCAATAGTCCCAAAAACAGAAAAATAGGACTATATTAGGCTGAGAAGCTTCTGCACAGCAAAAGAAACAATAAGTAGAGTGAGGAGACAGCCCTCAGAGTGGGATAATATATTTGAAAACCATATCTCAGATAAGGAATTGATAACCAGAATATACAGGGAACTCAAGCAGCTTACTCACACACACACACACACACACACACACAAAAAAAAAAAAAAAAAAAAAAAAAATCAATCCAATTAAAAGATGAGAGGAGAAGCTGAACAGATAGTTCTCCAAGGAAGACATACAAATGGCCAAAAAGGCATACAAAAATGTGCTTGACATCTCTTATCATAAGGAAAATAAACATCAAAACCACAACGAGCTACCACTTAACCCAAGTCAGAATGGCTAAAATGAAAAAAATAAATAAATAATGATAAGTGCTGGCAAGGCTGTCGTGAAAAGGGAATTCTCCGACACTGTTGATGGGAATGCAAACTAGTATAACCACTTTGGAGAATGATATGAAGATTTCTCAGAAACCTACAAATAAAACTATAATATGACCCAGTAATTCCATTCTTGGGTATTCACCCAAAGGATAGAAAAACCCTCAGTCAGAAAAACACTTGCATATCCATGTTTATTGTAGCATTATTTACAATTGCTAGAACATGGAATCAACTCAGATATCCAAAAATAGATGACTGTACTAAAAAAAATGTGACTTATGTACTCTATGGAATACTACTCAGCCACGAAAAACAATGAGACCCTGACATTTGATACAAAGTGGACAAATATGGAAGACTTAATGCTAAGCAAAGCAAGCCAGGCTTTGAAAGACAAACTTTGTATGTCCCCATTCAATATAAACTCAATATAGCAGAGAGGGCAATGATAGATACTAGAGATATTAAGATAGTGGTAATATGGGGATGGATAATAAAGGGAGGGAGAGGAACACAGGAAGAAAAAAAAAGTACATATTATTGACAAAAAAGTGAAAAGCTCTTTGCTGATAATAGCGTATATAGTACTGTCTTTGTCTTGGCTCATATGCATGGTACTTGTGCTGGAAAAACCAGTGTTATACACTGTAATGATATATGTGATTAAATGTAAATTAAAATGAAAAACTTTAAAAAATACCACAGGAATTTCTAAATCAATAATGTTGGTGAATATAAATCCATTCTTGATTTACCTTTTCTGATTTTCTGTCAATGATTCATAGCTAAATTTGTTTTTTTTCATTGCCATACATAAGAAAAATTGTTATATAGAAAAACTCTCAGCACACTTATTGGTATATGGTATCTAATTCTTTCTTTAATGTTACTTTGAATAAAAACATATATTAATCCTCCTTTTTTAAAAAGTAAATAACTTTGATAAAGAATGAAAAGAAAAATTGTATGAGCACTTCTAAAAAATCTGCAGATGTTTTACGTTTTTCTAAGTGGGATGGGTGTTCAGAGAGCCCTAGAAAAGGAACTAGTAAACACATCAAGAGGAGAGTGTGAGGAAAGACATTAAGGAGAAAAATAGAGAGGCAAGACATTTATGGGACACAGAAATTGATTATTATCTGGGGAGCAGCAGGTGGCATGGTGGTTAAGGTGCTAGACACTACCACATGGCCAACCATGGTTTGAGTCCTGGACCTGGTGGCTTGCCTTCTCACCTTCCCTCTCTCTCGCTCTCTATGTCTCTCTCTGGCCAAATTAAAATAAATTAATGAATAAATAAAATTAAATAATTTTTTTTTAAAAAAAGAAATTTATTATCATCCATTAATGATAATGTGCATAGTAACCCCAATTGGATTGGTGAGAAATGTATTCATGTTGGAAAATTCACTTTACAAGCTAAGTGATGTATAGTGATTGAATGTATAAAAGAAATTAAAATAAAATTATATATATATATATATATATATATTTTTTTTTTTTTTAAAGGCATCAAGAGTCTTTCAAGGTAACTGTCATTAGATGTAAGAAGGTTCTGTGCCTCATGGTATCAAACTGCATCTGAATTCCAGAAAGAGATTCTGTATAGTCTGTCTTTTCTAAGCTTTATTTCTTTGTCTTCTACTTTAAATAGCATCAGGCAAGAAGCCACCAGTGCAGCTCATTTTTGACTCCCCTGAAATAATCATAAATGAAGAGATGAGTCTTGGAGCAACAAAGAAACATGAAGACAAAGTCAGGCTGAGAGAATTTCCTGGTGCCATTAGGAGCAGAAAACCACCAAGAAAAACTCACTTGGAATTTCTTCACCACAGAAGCAGGTTTCAGTTCTGATCATCTAAAAAGAGTAAGTCAAAAAGTTAATAAAGTTAGCAAATGAAGTTTTCCAAAATATCAGTGAGGAAAAATATGGAGAAATGAACATGAACAATTAACAAATGAAAAATATGAATGGAAAATAAATATATGAGAACATGTCGCTGTCCTTTAATTAAAGTAAAATGAAATTTACCAAGATAACTTTCTTGTCTTGACAGCCAAAGATTGCAAATTATTTTAGAATTAATTAGGGTTAAGTTGTAGGGAGGCAAAATGGAGGTAATAGAAGTTGTAGGAATCACTGGAAACATTAGGGCTTCCCCGGGTTTGGAGTAGGGTGTTGAGAAAACAATAAGGAGTGAACATAGCTCTTGCCTGACAACATGCCACAGAACCATCTGGGACAGTCTAGGAGCCTTGGCGGCTCTGTACTTGGTGTACAGCTTGGGCTTGGAAATGCCCCAAGAACTCAATTGACAAGAACTTAATGGTTTGATTTGTATTCTTTTAAGCCATATTCTGACTTAGATCCAATTCTTTTAAAAGAAATATTGTTTCTAAGATCTGAAGTATTGGCAGGTGCTTGGTGTCTTTTTATTCTAAAAGGAACACCTCCAGAAATATCTTCGTATTAGAGGCATTGATTTTTCCAAGCCTCTCATATCTTTGCTGAAGGACTTTCCTCCAGCAGCTTGTATTTCTACACTGATGTTCTGACACACAGATCAACAGGTGTCTCACTGGGCACAAGTTCTCTCAAGAGCAATAAACTGCAGGTACATTCCTGGCTAATAGAAATCACCTCCCAGTCCTGCTCCTGGATTGAAATTCTAGACACTGTGCGTATGAGACTCTGTAGGGCAGTAGCTCCCAGCTCCATGCCTGTTGAAGATATATTTTCACATGGTGTGTTGCAAAGCCACCTCCTGCTCCTTGGCCCTAATTAGCTTCAGAGCTGACAACAATCTGACTGGACCACATAACTTGGGAAGCAATATTTTCATGCCATACTCCCATTTATTTATTTCCTTCTTTATTGAGGAAATTATTTATGGTCCCACAGGCTCATAAATGTTATAACAGTGAAAAAAATCAAGCTGAGAATTTCTTGTCTGACCCTGCTCTATAGTCACATCTATTTGAATCTCAAAATTAAAACTGCATGACTACAAAGTCCTCAAGAATATAGCAAAGGACAACACAGTGGAACATTTCATGACAGGAAAGCATTCAATCATATATATATTATGTCATGTAAAAGTAGGCCCTTTGTTAATTCAAGTCACCAGAATTTATTAATCACTTATTGTGTGTGAGGCATTATTCCAAGGACTACAATAGCAGCTGAAATACAAAAAGAAATAACACACAGGCTCTGATTCCTATGGCAATTTTGGGTTAGCAGAAGTATGTAAACAACTAAACTCCATTAAATCCAACATAAGGTAAAATACTGAAGGGATGATTAAAAAATTGTGGAAACCAAGGAAATAGTGCAATTAACTCTGAAACAAAATATCTAGTTGGAGAAATAGCAAAGTGACATGTTTCTCTCCAAATGTGCTCTTTGTAGGACTCCATATTCTATAAATAAGCATGGTGTCCACCTCTTGCCCTTGCCAAAACCCAGGGCATCATCACAAATGGCCCCACATTTAATTTGTCTCCAGATCTTCCTTCTCCAAGCCACTTCTCTCTACCCTGTTACCACTAATCTATGTTTAGTTTTCACTGTCTCCCAGGTGGACTGGGCTCCCTGCCTCAAGTCTTAATCCCTTAATCAAACTAAAGTTGTAGTATAATTTTTAAAAATATAAGTTTGTCCATTTCCATACCTAGGAGAAAGCTATTTGAGGGCTCCACCTTGCCCTCAAGAGAAAGTCCAAAGTTATTGAGAGGCTTATAAGAGCTCCTCTTTCTTCACTCCCTACTCACAGTCAGATCTTCAGTATCATTCAGCTCCTTGCCTATGCCCTGCTTTGCTCTTTGCTCGAACACTTTTCACTATTCAACTCCCAAACCCACTTTACACATAACATCAACTAATTCTTCATGTGCCAACATGGAGATCACTTCCTCTGTGATCCCAAGTCTGGACCGTGTGGCTTTCTGCTTAACTGTGCCACAGCCATTGCCACTTGGCTTGTCCTGTGACACCCCACATTGTATTAACTAGATCTAGAACTCATAGAAGGAGGAGGGGTGTCTGCTAATGCTATAATTCATATCTTCACCACCTGTCACAGTGTCTGACCCATAGTATCTACTTAGTATATAGGAAAGTCCTTACCATAGTGCAGACATTGATGTGAGCAGTGAAATATCAATTAATGATGACTAGAAGACAGTGGGAAAGGGCATTCAACATACACAGAGACACAAATATAGACAAGATGTGGCCTTTTTAGGTATTTTTTAATTTTAATTTATTTTATACATTCAATCACTGTACATCACTATAGCTTGTAAAATGGATTTACCCAACATGAATACACTTCACACCAGTCCAGATGATCATATCATACATGTTATCATCAACATACAATCATCCATTTCTGTGTTCCTTAAATGTCTTGCCTCTCTATTTTTCTCTTTGATTCCTTTCTTCTCAGTCTCCCCCATCTCCCTTCCTCTTCCCACACTGTCTCCAGAATCTGAAAGCATTTACCATGCTTCTATATCCTCTAATCTTTCAGTTTCTGCCATAGAATGTGGACAATTGGTATATATTAAGTGGAGATATACAATGTCTCTCTTTCATATTTTGGCTTGCTTCACTCAACAGTAAATCTTCCATATTTGTCCACTTTCTATCAAATGCAGGGTATGGTTATTTTTTTTTTTTTGGATGAGTTTTTTTAAATAGGCATATAATGAGAATTTATGTTGGGAATACAGGTTGAAACCAGATCACAGAAGTCTTGAATGTCAGATTAAGAGTTAGTAGACAAGACTTCTGCTACTACCCAGGAAGGAATACCAGGGACAGGATTTAGAGCCCCGCCAAATCAATCAAAATAAGAAACCAGATGAAACACAAAGCAATAATTTTCAAGACAGCAGACATTGTGCAATGAAGAACAAAGATCTGTGAGTTTGTTAATGAGGTGAGCACTATGATTGCCCCTCTTTATTGCCTTGAGAGAGTTTTCAAGTTTTCACATAGGGAAAGGAAACCCAAGTGAATCCTGAAAGTTCCTTTAAGTTAAAGAGTCAGAACTGACGCTCTGAGAAATCAAGGTGGCTAGAATTTACAAAGCAGACTGTTGACAAAAATTTGCTGCACAGAGGGAGAACCCAGAAGAAATTCTACAAAAATATGCCCTAGAATATTCAGCAAAATACAGATTTGTTTATCAGGGGAAGAGGAAGAGGGAATATGCATGAGGCCAGAGATAAGGCCACCCCAAAAGATTATAAAATAATGTTTCATTTAGGCCATAAGTGGTGCTTTATCTCACCAGGCAGACTAAAATCTCGTAATTCATGGTACCTTGGGAAAATACTTAGAAAGCTCTTGCCTCAGTAGTGGAGAATAATTAGTTCTAGATAGCACACTGCTATGGACTCACCTAACATATCAGAGAAGCGAGAGTTGAAAGAATCAAACTTTCTCCCTTTTAACTGCATCCCAAAACAAATTACAACAATATTTACAGGAGTACAAAACTATATAACTGCTAAGTAAAATAACTGACATCTAATCAAAGATGAGCATATATACAAAGAATTGGGAAAACATAACCCATAATGAGTATAATAATCAACCAGTCAAAAGCAATGCAGAACTGGGACAGATATTAGAATTAGCATACAACGACATTAAAAATTATTACAAATGTGTTACATGTATTCAAAAGTTGCATGGAGACAGTAAAGTTATAAAATTTCTGTAAATTCTGAACTTTCTGCTAAAATTAACATTGAATGGGCAAAATAGACATTGCAGAAGAAAGTAATAGTAAAATTGAAGATATAGCAATATAATTACCTAGGACAAAGAGAAAAAGTAATAAATAAAAACAAAAAAAAGAGCATCATTTACCTATGGGACAACTTCAAGAGATACAATATACCTGTAAATCAAGTCTGTGAAGGAGAGGAGGAAAAGGAAGAGGAAAAACTAAAGAAATAGTGGTTGAAGACCTGCAAATAGAACTACCATATGATCCAGCAATCCTACCCAAATGTCCATGAATAGAAGAATGGATTGAAAAAGTGTGGCACTTATACTCTATAGAATACTACTCAGCCATAAAAAAAGACCCTGGATTTTGATAGAAAGTAGACAAATATGGAAGATTTACTGCTGAGTGAAGCAAGCCAGGCTATGAAGGTGAGATGTTGTATGTCTTCACTTAATATATATTGATTGTCCACACTCTATGGCTGAAACTGAAAGATCAGAGGATATAGAAACATAGAAAATGGTTATAGTTACTGCATACAGGGTGAGAAGAGGATGGGAGAAGGAGGAAAGTGTGAGGAAAGACATTAAGTGGAAAAATAGAGAGGCAAGGCATTTATGGTACACAGAAATAGATTATCATCAGTTGATGATAACATGTATAGTATCCCCAACTGGACTGGTGTGAAATGTATTTATGTTGGAATGCTTCAGAAAAGGGACTGATAATCAGAATACACAGGGAACTCAAGCACCTACATGAAAAAAAAATGATTAACCCAATTAAAAGACGAGAAAATGAGCTGAACAAAAATCTCTCTAAGGAAGACATATAAACAGCCAAAAAGCATATGAGGAAATGCTCAACATCCCTCATCATAAGGGAGATACAGATTAAAACCACAACAAGATACCACCTAATCCCTGTTAGAATGGCAAAGATTAAAAATATAAAAAGTGAGGGACCAGCAGTTAGTGTAATGGCTATGTCGCTGGACTCCCACATAGTCGACCGTGGTTCGAGTCCCGGACCCGGTGGCTTAAACTCACGCCGGGCACATGTGCGTGCGTGCCCAAGATCCCGAGAGGAGAATGGAGGAGAAGGGATTGCGGCGTGGCCATCCCCCCTGGGGGGTGATTTCTCACTTTCTATCTCTCTGTCTCTCTCTGTCTGTCTGGCGAGCACACGCGCCCTATAGCAAAAACCTCTCCAAAATATATATATATATATATATATATATATATATATAAATATATATAAAGTGATACATGTTGGTGGGGATGTGGTGAAAAGGGAACTGTCCTGCACTGTTGGTGGGACTGTAAACTGGTTCAGCCACTGTGGAGAACAATGTGGAGTTTCCTCAAAGATCTACAAATAGAAATACCATTTGATCAAGCAATCCCACTTCTGGGTATCCACCCAAAGGCAGGAAACTGCTCAATCGGAAAAGCCCTTGCACATCAATGTTTATTGCAGCATTATTCATGATCACTAAGATATGGAACCAACCAAAATGTCCACAAACTGATGAATGGATTGAAAAAGTGTGGCACAGGAGAGGCAAGAGGCAGGCGTTCAGGAGAAGATTCCTCATGGCTCCTGCAAAGTACTGATTTCAGGGTAAAAAAGAAATGAAGATTTCCTGCTGATAATTCAGCCTCCAGCAAACAAGCTAGAGTGATGGATTTAATGGCACTGTAGCTAAATATCCAAATACTATTAGGGTTAACATATTCCTCAATATCTACTGAATCTGTTGCACAAAGCGATCACAACAGAATGGCAAAGAGATACCAGATCACCTCTTTCTGCTTGTTCCTGAACGTTCAGATTGAACTTCAAGGATTAGGAAGAAACACACCATCCACCAGATGACTAGATATCACCACAGGATCACAAGAAATATGGGAAAGCAAGAAAATGACTCTCCTCCACGGGAAAAGAATAACTCCTCTTCATCCACAAGCATTTCAAAGGAAATGTCTGATAAAGAATTTAGAACAATCATAATGGTGAAGCTAACAGAGATGGAAGAGAAGAGAGAAAATGAACTGCAGAAAAGAAAGGAGAAAGAAGTTGATGAGTTCCAGAAGGTGAGGAAATTCTTGCAAGATCTAAAAGAGGAATTACACACTTTACAAAAGAATCAAATGGAACTGTTAGAGATGAAGACTATAATACAAGAACTCAAAATCTCCCTTGAAAGTATTAAAAGCAGACTAGATCATACAGAAAATAGAATCTCAGATGTAGAAGACAAAATTGCTGGCCTAGAAAAATCCACCATGAAGACTGAGAAAACTGCCCCCCAAAATGAGAATAGTATACTGGAAGTACTAGATACCATCAAACGTCCAAACATCCAGATAATTGGCATTCCAGAAGGTGAAGAGACTCATAGGGGCATTGATAATCTATTCCATGAAATCCTGCAAGAAAACTTTCCAAACCTAGAGAGGCACTCAAAGATCCAGTTCCAAGAAATACAAAGGACCCCAAATAGAATCAACCCAGGAAGATCTTCTCCAAGACACATTAGAGCCAGGTTGACCAAAACTACAGACAAAGACAAGATACTAAGATTGGCAAGAGAAAAACACCAAGTTACCTACAAAGGATATCCCATCAGGCTAACAGCAGACCTCTCATCAGAAACAATGCGAGCAAGGAAAGAATGGGAAAATATATTCAAAGTGTTAAAAGAAAAGCAATTTCAGCCAAGAATACTGTACCTGGCAAGATTATCTTTCATGTGGGAAGAAAAGACAATAACATTCTCAGATAAACAAAACCTGAAAGAATTTACCAGCACCAGACCAGGTCTCCAAGAAGTTCTCAAGGGAGTACTGTATCAGGACATTTAAATGTAGTCACACAGAAATAAGAGTTCAAAAACTAAGAAAATGGCCAACATAATCATAGGGACAAGTCTGGAGTTGAATATTATATCCCAGAATTTAATCAGGAAAATTGAACCACAACAGAAGATAAAGTACATGAGACTTAATTGGTGAAGTATAATTTTATGAACTTTTGACTAAAACATTGCTAATTTTCTTGTAGACTTTGTTATCTGGGTGTAAGGATTTGTATCCTGTCTTACCACTTGAACAGAATCCTAACCTGTTTCCTGGCTTTAAGTTTTAAGCAAAGTTCCTTAGCATTTCTTTGATTTAAGTTAAAACTGTTTTGTTTTTGTTTTTGTTTTTTTTTTTTTTTTTTTTTTTGGAGAGGTTTTTGCTATAGGGCACGTGCACTCGCCAGACAGACAGAGAGAGAAAGAGAGACAGAAAGCGAGAAATCACCCCCCAGGGAGGAAGGCCACACCACAATCCCTTCTCCTCCATTATCCTCTCGGGATCTTGGGCACGCACGCACACGCACCCGGTGTGAGTTTTAAGCCACAGGGTTTGGGACGCAAACCGCGGTCGACTACGTGGGAGTCCAGTGACATAGCCATTATGCTAACTGCTGGTCCCAAAACTGGTTTTCTTAATAGTACCAAGTGAACTTGCTATTGAAAGTAGTTGGATTATTTAAGAAATTGTGTGATCAATACAATGTGGGGATGATAGGAATGGAAGACAACTGTAGACACCAGAGATAGTGCGAGAAG
This sequence comes from Tupaia tana, assembly GCA_026018925.1. NCBI lineage: Eukaryota > Metazoa > Chordata > Mammalia > Scandentia > Tupaiidae > Tupaia > Tupaia tana. Next base: position 41,941,940 of record JAKSZU010000010.1, on the reverse strand, counting down.
AGGGTAGGAAAGGACAGAGGGTCAAAAATAGGAGTAAAAAAAATACTAGAAATTAGAAATGGAAAAATTTTGATAATAATATGCATGATTAAGCCACTATGCAGTATATTCTGGATGGGAAATCACATTTTGTATGCTGTGATGATACTTAGGGAGTGAATGTAAATTAAGTTTAAAAAAAAAGAGAAAGAAAAGGTTCAGAAAAAAAAAAAAACGAAAACTGTTTTTCTTGAAATTAAAAAAAATGTATTAAAAATACCTATACAATGACTGCAGTGAGATATATAGCCCCAGCTAGGTGCTACTTTATAGGATGTTCATTTGACTTACTGAGGCTTATGACTAAAGTTGGACTTGTGTTCATGGAAATGTATATATCAGCTGTGCTTGCTATGAAAATATTTAGATTAATTAAGATCTTTAGTGACTCAATAAAATTTGGGAGAAAAAAGTATAGAAAACAAACATAGATACCAGAGATAGTGTGGGAGTAGAGTGAGAGATGGCAGAGGGTAAGAAACTGGGAATCAAGGATGGGAAAAAAAAAAGCAAAACATACAGGAAACAAGAAATGGAAAATTATTTATTGACAATAACATGTATGTTGATGTGCTTGATTGAGCCAATATACACTGTACTCTGGATGGAAAATCTCATTTCGTATGCTGTAATGATGTACAATGAATTAATGTAAATAAATAAATTTAAAGAGAAAAAAAGTGTGGCACATATACTCTATGGAATACTACTCAGCCATAATAAACAAGACCCTGGCATTTGATAAAAAGTGGTAGGATATGAAGGATCTATTTTTGAGTGAAGTAAGCCAGGATATGAAAGAAAGATATTGTATGTATCCACTTAAATATACCAACTATTTACACCTTATGATAGAGATTGAAATATTGGAGGGCATAAAAGCAATGAAAATAGTTAGCAATGAAAAGACAGTGTGGAACGGGGTGGGAGAAGAGAAGAGTATGGAGAAGGATAGCAAGAGAACAAATAGAGAGGCATGACATTAGTGGGACACAGATACGGTTTATTACCTGTTGATGATGACGTGTATAGTATTCTCAATTGGACTGGTCTGAGAAGTATTTTATGTTGGGTAAAATCTTTTTTACAAGCAAAATGATAAATAGTGATTGAAAGTTTAAAAAAATAATTGAAGCAATAATAATAATAATCTGGAAAAAAACAATGAAATGCTATTTACTGATAAGAATGGGGTTTTAATGTCTCTGTATTGACTGATATTCATGGTATTCCTTCTGGAAAATGAAATGTAATACACTGTAAAGGTATATGTGATTCAATGTAACCTAAACAAGATTATGATAATAATACATAAATTTTTAAAAAAACAAAAAAAAATTGTTACAGATTACATTCGTTATAGAATCTACAAGCACCAGTTAACCTTTAAAGAATAAGAAAGAGGGACCAGCAATTAGCGTAATGGCTATGTCGCTGGACTCCCATGTAGTCTTTCACGGTTCGAGTCCCGGACCCGGCGGCTTAAACTCACGCCGGGCGCGTGTGCGTGCATGCCCAAGATCCTGAGAGGAGAATGGAGGAGAAGGGATTGCGGTGTGGCCATCCCCCCTGGGGGGGGGGGTGATTTCTCGCTTTCTGACTCTCTGTTTCTCTCTGTCTTTCTGGCGAGCGCATGCGCCCTATAGCGAAAAATCTCTCCAAAAAAAAGAAGAAAGAGAAATAAAGAAAAAACATGGTAAAAGATGTATTCATGTTGGAAAATTTACTTTACAAGATAAATACTGTATGTGATTGAATGTATAAAAGAAAAGAAAATATATTTAAATGAATAAATAAAGAAGTGACTGAGAATTCTTTGGTTTGATAAAACAAATCCACCAATGAAAGAAGCTTAACAAATACAAGTCCCCTAATGATGAAAATGGTAAGAGCCTATGATAAAGAGAAAATATTAAAAGCAGACAGAAAAAAAGAGCCATTACATACAGAAAAACAAAGATAGGAATGACAACATATTACTCATCAGAAACAGTGCAAGGAGAGAGTAGAGCAATGACTGAAGGGCAAACTGTCATCCTAGAATTCTGTACCCAAAGATGTTCAAACAAAGACATTTACAATAATGCTAAAACCAAAAGAATTAAAACAAGAAATTCTGCACTGTGAGCAATGTGAATGAAAGTCCTCCATACAGAAAGAAAATAATAACAAATGGAAATACAGGTCTGCAGAAAGGAAGAAAGAAAACTGGAAATAGTATTTACCTTGGTTAATGCATAGGATTTCCCCCTTGTTTTTAAAATATCAGTACAGGTGATTATTCTAAAAACATAATAATAATGTATGGTGGAGTTGGTAATATATGTACAAGTAAAATGCATAACAATATCTTAAGGCCAGGAGAAGAGAAATTGTAGTACACTCCTATAAGGTTCTTATACTACATGTGCAATAGTATGACAATACTTAAGTTTATAGTAAGTTAAAGATGTATGCTATAAACCCTAAAATAATCACTAAAATGTTTTTAAAGTATCAATATTATAGATAATAAGACAAAAAAATGTGATAAAATGAAACCATAATATGAGTACTGTTAGTTAAAAGGATGCAGAAATATAGGAAAAGGAAACAAAGAAGAGGGGAAAAATAGAAAACACATAGCGAACTTGTGGACTTAAACTTAAGCAACTCAGTGTCACATTAAATGTAATTTGACTACATATTCCAATTAAAATAAAGAGATCATCAGCTTGGATAAAAAAGCTAGACCCAAGTGTCTGCTTCCAATGAGAAATGTATTTTTAAAGGAAACATAAAAATGAATGAAAACAAAAGCATATGGAAAATATATATGTCCACCCTGACCACTTCTTTTAGCAATTGTAAAGAAGGTCTTGCCCAGTTTACTTAAGTATAAGGTAATATCTTTGACTTGATTGGCATGCAATGCATGTGTGCTTTGAAACCATATTGCTTACTGTAAAGATGTACGATGATTAAGTGTAAATTAAAAAATAAAATAAAGGGGTCAGGAGGTGGCATAATGGCAAAGGAACTGGACTCCCCCATGGCCAAATGCAATTCAAGTCCTGGACCTAATAACTTGAAAATCATGCCAGGAGTGTATGTATGCAAGTCCAAAATTCTAGGAAGAGAATGGAAGAAAAGGGATTTCAGTGTGACCATCCCCCTGGGGATGTCTGTCTGTCTCTCTCCAGCAAGTGCATATGCTCTAAGGCAAAAACCTAAAAAGAAAAATAATAAAATAAAAATAAGTAAACAAGAAAAAGAAAGAAATGAAAGATATGCAGACTGATGAGGAAGAAGTAAAACTGTCTTTATTCTTAGATAACAATTGTTAATGACAAAAATTCAACAAAATCTACAAAAGTTAACAAAGAAGTTAGTTTAGTAAGGTTGCAGGATGCTGTACCAATACTCAAAATCAATTTTATTTCTATATAATAGCAAAACCTAATCAGAAACTTAAATTTAAAAAAGAATCTAAGTTTCAATAATATTAAAAATATACAGACCAGCAGTTGGTGTAATGGCTATGTCACTAGACTCCCATGTAGTTGACCACAGTTCAAGTCTGGGACCTGGTGGCTTAAACTCATGCCGGGTGCGTGTGCATGCATGCCCAAGATCCTGAGAGGAGAATGGAGGAGAAGAGACTGCAGCGTGGCCATAACCCCTGGGGAGTGATTTCTCTCTCTCTCTCTCTCTCTCTCTCTCTCTCTCTCTCTCTCTCTCTCTCTCTTTCTGGCAAGCACACATGCCCAATAACAAAAACCTCTCCAAATAAATAGATAGATAGATAGATAGATAGATAGATAGATAGATAAAAATATGAAAGATAAATCAATAAAAGATGTTGATTTTTAAAACTACAAAATATCATTAAGAGAAAGCAAAAATTTTAAGAAGAGATATATTATATGCTCCTATGTCAGAAGACTCAATTCTCAAGATATTAATTTCCCCCATATTGATTTAGAGATCCAATGCTATGCCAAACAAAATCCCATCAAGACTTTTTGTGGAGACTAACCAACTTATTTTAAATTTCACATGGTTTTGCATAAGAACTGAGAATAATGAAAGAAATGTTGAAAAAGAAGAACATTACAGTCTTTTTCCTATTTGGCTTCAAATCTTATTATAATCAGAAAAATGCATTATGTCAGGTATTCTTGTGCCCATGATCAAAATTGGCTGAAGTTGGGGGTAGCATCAAGATCATATAAAGATGCTATCTATCTGTCTTCCTACTTTTCTGCCTCATAGAAGAAACAAATAAATACACTGAACTTTTTAAAAATGTATTGTAATTTTCAAAATAAACTAGCTATGGAACAAAGTAGACTTAAATATAGACAGTGAATTTTCAGAAAATTTGTGATAGGCAGTGCATGTACACACACAAGAAAGAGAGAGCGAGAAACACCCTTCAACAAGACGTAATCATTCCACAATTTCCTTCTCCCGAACCTCTAGCATGTCAGGATCACGGGCATGTTACACGTTTCAGGTCAGCCAGGCCAAGGATTAAAACTGTGGTCAGCCACGAGACTTCCAACACTGCAGTCTAGGATGCTACCAACTGTACCACAGAGACTGGGCTCACACTGACATTTGACAAAAGTGAAAAGTTGTTCAGCAGAGAAAGGATAATTTTCAACAAATGTTGCAGAAACAGTTTTTATGGAAAAAAAAAAAACTTCAAAAGTTATCGGGACCAGCAGTTAGTGTAATGGCTATGTCGCTGGACTCCCACGTATTCGACCACAGTTCGCGTCCCGGACCTGGTGGCTTAAACTCACGCTGGGCGCGTGTGCATGCGTGCCCAAGAGCCCGAGAGGAGAATGGAGGAGAAGGCATTGCAATGTGGCCATCCCCCCTGGGGGGTGATTTCTCGCTTTCTATCTCTCTGTCTCTCTCTCTGTCTGGCGAGCACACGCGCCCTATAGCAAAAACCTCTAAAAAAAAAAGTTACCTCACATCATACCAAAAAATTAACCTACAATGTTTCATAGACATACATGTGAAGCCTAAACTCCAAACCATTTAGAAGAAAGCACTTCAACAAAGAAGATATAAGGGTAGGAAGCAATCATATAAAATATTCTCAATAACAGTAGTCATTAGGGAAATGCAAATTAAAACCACAATGACAAACTACTACAACCTACTAGAAAGGCAAAATTTAATAAGACTAACCAGCCCAAGTATTGATGAAGCTGCAGGGGAACTAGAACTTTCATGTATATAAAACAGTATAATCACTTTCTATAACAGCAGATGGTGTAATGATTATGTCACTGAATTCTCACATAGTTGACCATGGTTAGAGTCCTGGACCCTGCAGCTTAAAACTGATAGCAGGTGCATGTGAGTGTGTGCCCAAAATCCCAAGGGGAGAATGAAGAAGATGGGATTGTGGTGTGGCCATCCCCCCTTGGGGTTGATTTCCTTTCTTTCTGTCTTTCTGTCACTCTCTGTTTCTCTGGGGAACACATGTGCCCCATAGCAAAATTCTTAAAAAAAAAAAAAACAATCAGTAATCACTTTTTTTTTTTTTTTGGAGAGGTTTTTGCTATAAGGCACGTGCACTTGCCAGACAGAGAGAGACATAGAGACAGAAAGCAAGAAATCACCCCCCAGGGGGGATGGTCACGCCGCAATCCCTTCTCCTCCATTCTCCTCTCGGGATCTTGGGCACGCACGCACACGCGCCCGGCGTGAGTTGTAAGCCACCGGTCCGAGACGCGAACCGCGGTCGACTACGTGGGAGTCCAGCGACATAGCCATTACGCTAACTGCTGGTTGCCAATAATCACTTTTTAAAACTAGTGCATATATTTAAATGTACATTTAACAAAAAAAAATGTCATTTTACTCCAATCATAAGTATTTACCCAAGTGTAAACAAACCATATGACCATACAAAGACATAGTAGCCTGTTTGGAATAGCCAAAAATTGGGAGAAGGGTACTTCCACAAAGGTGAATGGATAAACACAGGGTAGTATGTATACAGCATATACAACAAAATATTGTGCAGGAGCAATACAAAGTAATGAACTACTGATGCATGTAACAACATGAATGAATCTCAATATGATTATCCTGAATGAAGTCAGGTAGATAAAAATGAGTATATCCTGTACAGTTCCATTTCTGTAAAACTCTAGAATCACAGGGACAGAAAGCAAGGACAGAAAATTGTGTGGAGTATTTTAGGGGCGGTGTGGTACAGGTAGGATCAGGAAGGAGATAATATTAAAGGACATAAAGAAACTCATAAAACAATGGACAGATTCGTTCTCTTGCTTGTATTAGTAGCTTTACAGGTGTATGTATATGTCAAAACACACATTGTATATTTATTTTTTTAATTTTACTTCTTTTTTTATACATTTAATTACTATACATCTTTAGAGCATACAAAATGAACTTTCCAGGCACGGGTATACTGCATTTTAGTCCAGTCAAAGATATTTCTATACACATTATCATCAACAGATAATTTTTCAATGCACATTTAAATTTGTGTAATTTATTATGTCAATTATATCTTTGAAAACTACTAAAATAGAACTAATAAATAAGCATAGCAAGGTCACAAAAATAAGGTGAATGTAAAATTATAAATGTTTCTATATACAAAATATAAACATTCCAATAAGGAAATTAGAAGCATGATACCATTCGCAAGAGTACCAAAAAAGGTAAAACACTTAGAAATAATTTTAAAAGTGCAACACTTTCACCCTGAAAATAATGAAATATTTCTGAGGATAATTAAAGATCCAAATAAATGGAATGATAATTCAAGTTCATATTAGAAGATTAAATATTGTTAAAATGAGACTCATCAGGCTAAGCAGCAGCCAAATTCTCAGTAATTGTTTGCTTTGATTCATCTTTGAGATTTATTTTGCCAGCTCTAAAACTCCCCCTCTTCCTTGATTTTATTCCTTCATCTTTTATGTTCTAAGTAGGATAGGTAAAAGAGAGGAATCAGCGTAAATGAATTAAGTAGTCCATGAGCTGAGACTGGGGCCTCCCTTTGTTCCTACTGGCAATGTTGCTAGATTCATGATCAGACACCAGAGGGTTGGGCATTCTTGCAATATCTTAACAATGCTGAGAACGCAACATGATACTAAGGAAGTAAAAGTTTGAATGTAATCGCTTTATTTAAAAGTTTGTTTTTTCTTTAATTTAAATGAAATGGATTTGAAGTGAACATAATTTTGTTGACCATGTTCATGAATTATAGATGCAACATGCATTGGTAGAATCATGTGATGGTCTTTTGTGATATTTAATTTTTACATATCCCAGTCTCTGTATCTGCATAGACAAAAAAGAAACGAACTCCTTCTTTGCTTTTATTGAAGGGTTTTCAGGACTGTGTGTCTGCTCCTGAGCTCTGTTTTAAGTATGTGTATCCTTTGCTTGTATTTTGTATTTAAAAAAAAAAAAGTAAGAAGAAAAAGAACCCTTTATTGTTGAGCATGTTGGCATTGTCCCCTTTATTTTTTTTCTTTTGGGGACATATGAAGCAAGTTATTCTTTTTCTGTATCTTTTTTTTCTTTTGTAAACTTTTTGTTTTGTTTTGTTTAAAAATAGCTTTATGAGACCATCATTTGGCATAATGACTATGTAGTCGAGTGCAATTTGAGTCCCTGACCCAATGGCTTAAACTCATGCCAGGCACGTGTGCATACGTGCCTATGACCCCAGGAGGAAAACGGAGGAGAAGGGATTGCGGCGTGGCCATCCCCTCTGGGGGAGGTGCTTTCTGTCTCTCTGTCTCTCTGACAAGCACACGCACCCTATAGTAAAAACCTCTCCAAAAACAAACAAAAAACTGACTTTATAAAAAGGCTTTTATAACCCCCAAAAAAGAAGATTAAATATTGTTAAAATGGTCATTCTCCTCAAATTAATATTTATGTGTCTATTACTGGAGTCTACTTTGTTCCATCGCTTTTTAATCCCTATTAAAAACTCAGTACTTTATTTGCTGAAATCAACAAGTTGATTATAAAAGTTATATGAAAAAACAAAAAGTCTAAGAGGATAAAACAATTTTGAAAAAGAGAGCAAAGTTAGACGATTCTTACTTCTGATTTCAAACTTTACTATAAAGCTACCATTAAAAACAGTGTGATTCTGGCATAAAGCCAGACATATATACTTACCTGGCAGGGAAGATACCATGATCACGAAGGTGGTTTTCCCAGGATGAGGCTTATCCATTGCACTCTGGATGTGCTGACCCCTGTAATTTCCCCAAATGTAGGAAACTCATCTGCATAATTTGTGGTAGTGGGCAACTGCACTTGTGCTCTCCCCTGACAGACATATAACTTAATGGAACAGAACTGATAGTCCAGAAACAAAGTTTTATATTTATAATCAATTCATTTTGGCAAAGGTGCCAACCCAATTCATTGATGAAAGGATAGCCTTTTTAATAGCATTAGGGTAAGGGTATGCTCAGATATATGATTGGTAGGGTGCTAGGACAACACATAGAAAATGTAACCTAGACACTGTACTGAAAAAATTAACTAAAAAGGAATTATAGGTTTAAATACAAGAGCTAAAGGGATGAAACTATTTTTTTTTTTAGAAAAAGATTTTTGCTAGAGCGTATGCACTTGCTGGAGAGACAAAGAGACAAAAAGCAAGAAATCACCTCCAGGAGGATGGCCAAGCTGCAATCCCTTCTCCATTCTCCTCTCAGGATTTTGGGCACACAAGCACACACACCCAGTGTGAGTTTTAAGCCCACAGGGCCCAAAACTCACAGTCGGCCATGTGGGAGTCCAGCAACTTTTTTTTTAATTTACATTTTTTAATACATTCAATCACATTATTTAGCTTACAAGGTGATCATTTCAACATGTGAATATTTCTCCTCGGTCAAGTTGATCAAAATATAACAACACTACCTCCCTGTCTCAACAATGCTGTCTTCGTATCCCCCCTCCAAATGTTTTTCCCAGGCCCCACTCCTCCACACACACATCTGGCATTCACATCCATCTCTTGTGTTTGTACATCCTATAGTCCAGCAACTTAACCATTACTCCATCTGCTGGTCCCAACAAAGAAACTTTTGAAAGAAAACATAGAAGAAGAATTTCAAGATTTTAGTACAGGCAAAAGTGTCTTAGACATGACATGAAAAGCATGGTCCAAAAAGAAAAATTGAAAAATGGGACCTCATTAAGATTCAGAATTTTTGCAACTCAAAAGATACCAATAAGAAAATGAAGATAGGGACCAGCAGTTAGCGTAATGGCTATGTGGCTGGACTCCCACGTAGTCGACCGCGGTTCGAGTCCTGGACCCGGTGGCTTAAACTCACACCGAGCGCGTGTGCGTGCGTGCCCAAGATCCCAGGAGGAGAATGGAGGAGAAGGGATTGTGGCGTGACCATCCCCCCGGGGGGTGATTTCTCGCTTTCCATCTCTGTCTCTCTCTGCCTGGTGAGCGCACGTGCCCTATAGCAAAAACCTCTCCAAAAAAAAGAAGAAAAAAAAAAAGAAAGAAAATGAAGATATAAGCTATAGATTTGGAGATAAACATTTGCAAAACATATGTCTAATCATGGTCTTATCTCTAGAACATACGAAAAAAATTTGTAACTCAATTTAAAAAGGCAAACAACTGATTTGTTCCAGTAAAAGGCCTTGCCATACTGCAGGCCACTTGTACCTGGAGGCCATGTGACAGACACCCATGGCTCATCCCCACCCCTTCACTCACCTTTTAAATCTAAGGTGTGTTGACTGGAACTTTGAGAAGACTGATTACTCCCCCCTGACCCATCCGGACATCGGTTTCTGAGCAGGGAGACTGAATTGCAAAGAGACTGTGGCTTCTCCTCTGCCTAATACCTATGAATTTTAAGACTTCAGCATTTTTTGAAGCATACAGAGAGATCCTTTCTAACTTCCTGAATAAAGCTCAGCAGCTCAGTCTCAAGCACATTGTTTTCTAGAAACTGGGAGTTCTTTGAATCATTCAAAACAAGTGACAACAGTGCAGATTATTGGTGAGCATCAGGGAAATATAGGAGCAGAGAGATTACCAGTCACCTATTCCTGCATGCCTTTGAATGCTCAGAATTAACTCAAAGAATTTAAGAAGGAATGTATAAACCACCAGATGACTAGAAACCATCACAGAAACACAAGAAATGTGAGCGACCAACAAAATGTCTCTCTCCTGATGGAAAACATCAATTCACAGACAACACAATGGAATGTGTGGAAATGTCAGATAAACAATTCAGAACATTTATAGTCACAAAACTTAATGAAATGCAATAGAAAAGAGACAATGAATTCAGAAGGTGAAAAAGTCCTTTCATGATTTGAAAGAAGAAAAAGACACCATAAAAAAGAATCAAACAGAATTGTTTAGAGGTGAAGACTATGAAACAGGAAATTAAAAACTCTCTCAAAAGTATTAAAAGCAGATTAGATCACACAAAATATTGAATCTTGAATGTAGAAGACAAGACCTTTGACCTAGAAAAATTATCAAAAAGACTTAAAAAAAAAAAGACAAGGACAATATACAAGAAATACGAGATACCATTAAGCACCCAAACATTTAAATAATTTGTATCCCAGAAGGTGAAAAATATAATAGAGGGATTGATAACATATTCCATGAAATCCTGGAAGAAAACTTTCGAAACCTATAGAGGCATTCAAATATCTAGATGCAAGAAACACAAAGGACCCCAAATAGAATCAACCCAAGAAGATCTTCTCCAAGGCACATCATAGCCAGAATGGTCAAAACCACAGACTGAGTCAAGATACTAAAATTAGCAAAAGAGAAACGTAAAGTTACTTATAAAGATTATCCCATCAGGTTAACATTAGACCTCTTATTGGAAGCAATACCGGAAAGGAAAGAATGGGGAAATATAGTCAAAGTGTTAAATGAGAAACAATTTCAAACAAGAATACTATACCTGACAAGATTATCGTTTATATGAGAAAAAATACATAAAAAATTTTTTCCAGATAAATAAAACCTAAAAAAATTTATAAACTCCAGATCAGCTCTTCAAGAAATTCTGAAGGGAGTGCTATACCAGGAAAACTAAAGTCAGACAGACAGAAATAAGAGAACAAAAAACAACCAAGAAAATGATTCACCTAATAATAGGAACATGTCTGGAAATATTGATAATGACGTTGAATGCTAATGGATTAAATTCTCTGTTGCCTAGAAGAAACACACATTTTAAATAAAGACCTACATAGACTAAAAGTGAAGGGCTGGAAAAAGATATTCCATGCAAATGGAAATCAAAAAAGGGCTAAGTCATGATACTGATTTCAGACAAAAATAGGCTTTAAAAAAAAAAAAAAACTGTAAGAAGAGACAAAGAAGGGCATCATGTAGTAGTAAAAGGGCTAATTCATCAAGAAAACATAATGCTTATACATATCTATGTACCCAACTCAGGAGCACCTAAATACGTAAAAGAAAGATTTCTAGAGCTAAAAGGAGAGAGAGACATAACACTATGGTTGTTAGGGATCTCAAAACCCTATTATATCCTTTAGACAGATCTTCTAGACAAAAAATAGGCAGAGAGATACAGGAGCTAAACAATACTCTTATTTCAAATGCATTTGACATACATCTATAGAACTTTCAACCCTAAGACCACAAAATAAGCATTTTTTATCACCCCCACATGGAACCTTTTCAAAGATTGACCATATGATAGGCCACAAGTCAAGCCTTTACAGATTCAAAGGCATAGAAACTATATCCAGCATTTTCTCTGAAAATGATAGAATTCAACTTGATATTAATTTCAGGAAAAATACTCAAAAATACACAAACATGTGGAAACTAAACAACCTACTTCTGAATGACTGCTCAGCTACCAAAGAAATTAAGTCTGAAATCAAATGATTTATAAAAACAAATGATAATGAGAACACTGGTTTCCATAATCTATGGGGCACCACAAAAGCAGTCATGAGAGGAAAATTCATAGCAAGTAGTGTACATAAGAAAAAGATTGAAAAAGATTGAAATAGACAACCTAACATCTTGCCTCAGGGAACTGGAAAAATAAACAAATGAAAAATGCCAGAAGAAAATAAATAATAAAGACTCAAGCAAAAATAAATGAAATAGAAAATAAACAAACTATACAGAAAATTAATTAAAACAAAAGCTGGTTCTTTGAAGAGATTAAAAAAGATCAACACACCATTAACTACACTGATTAAGAAGAAAGAAAGAACCAGATAAATCAAATATGTATGAAACAATCAGTGTTACAACAGACACAATAGAAATACAAAACATCATTAGAGGATATTATGAGGGACTATATGCCAATAAACAAGAGAACTTGGAGGAGATGGACACATTCCTGGATGTATATAATCTACCAAGACTGAATCAGGAGGACATAGATAGTCTGAATAGACCCATAACAAGCCATGAGATTGAATCAGTAATAAATAACCCCCCAACAAAACAAGCCATGAGATTGAATCAGTAATAAATAACCCCCCAACAAAAAAAGCCCAGGTCCTAATGACTTCACTTCTGAAATCTACAAAACTTTTAAAGAAGAGTTAACCCCATTCTATTCACCAAAATGAAGAGACAGAGAGACAGAAAGCGAGAACCCACCCTCCCAAGGGGGAAGGCCATGCTACAATACCTTCTCCTCCATTCTCCTCTCGGGGTTTTGGGCATGAATGCACACATGCCTGGTGTGAGTTTAAGCTACTGGGTCCAGGACTCAAGTCGCAATTACATGGGAGTCCAGCATCATAGCCCTTATGCTAACTGCTAGTCCCCTCCACTTCTTTTAAATATAGTGCTGGAAGTTTTAGCCAATGCAATCAGAAAAAAAAGAATAAAAGGATTCAAATAGGGAAAGAGGAGTTGAAAATATCTTTATTTGCAGGTGACATGATGGTATACTTAGAGGTTTCCGTGGAGAAACTTCTCAAGTAATAAATGAATACAGTAAAGTGGCAGGATACAAAATCAACATCCAAAAATCTGTATCACTTTTATATACAAATAATAAATTGACTGAGGTAGAACTGAAGAAAGGAATCCTTTCTATCATAGTCACAAAAGGTATAAAATACCTAGGGATGAACTTAATTAAGGAAGTCAAAGACCTTTCCAAAGAAAGTTATAAGAATTTTTAAAAAGATGTTGAAAGCATTAATGTGACAAAGAAATGTAGTATTATCTGTTGAAGATATTTTACAGTTTTATTAACTGGACTAGGGAGAAATGTTCGCATGTTGAAATATTCACTTTGAAAGCTAAATAATATGATTGACTGTATAAAAGAGAATGTAATAAAAATGCAAATAAAAAGATATTGAAAATGACACAAAAAATTGGAAGGACGTCCATGTTCCTGGATTGGAAGAATTAATGTGATCAAAGTGGCAATTCCACCTAAATTCATCTACATATTTAATGCAATTCTAATCAAATTACTAGAGACATTCTTCATAGATCTAGAAAAGACAATCACAGAATTCGTCTGGAATCATAAAAGACCTTGTACTGCCAAAGCAATCCTGCATAAGAAGAGTGGAATGAGTAGGATCTCACATCCTACCCCAAAATATACTCTAAAGCTGTAATTATCAAAACAGCATGGTATTGGCACAAAAGCAGAGAGGTGGACCAGTGGAATTGAATAGGGACTCCAGAAATAAACCCACAAACATATAGCCAACTGATTTTTGACAAAGGATACCAGTCAATCCAGTGGAAAAAGGAAAACCTCTTTAACAATTGTGCTGGAAAAACTGGGTATCCACTTGCAGAAAGATGAAACTTGGCCCCCGTCTTTCATCATTAACAAAAATCAACTCAAAATGTATCAAAGATATAAACCTAAGACATCAAACTACTGGTGGAAAATACTGGGGAAACTCTGGGAGACATCGGGGTAGGCAAAGACTTCTTAAATAAGACTTCCAAAGCACAGGCAATAGTTTCAAAAATAGACAAGTGGGATTACATCAGATTAAGAAGTTTCTGCACAGCAAAGGACACAGTAATTAGTGTGAATCAACAATCCTTGGAATGGGAGAATATTTTCATGGACTACATGTCAGAGAAGGGACTGATAACCAGAATACACAGCGAACTCAAGCACCCTACCTGAAAAAAAAAAAAAAAAAAAAAAAAGATTAGCCTAAATAAAAGATGAGAAAATGAGCTGAATGAAAATCTCTCTAAGACATATGAACAGTCAAAAAGCATATAACAAAATGCCCAACACCCCTCATCATAAGGGAAATGCAGATTAAAGCCACAATGAGATACCAACCTGACCCCTGTCGGAATGGCAAAGATTAAAAATACAAAAAATGCTAAGTGTTGGTGGGGTTGTGGTGAAAGGGGAACTCTCCTAAACTGTTGGCAGAAATGTAAATTGGTCTAGCCACCATGGAAAACAAAATGGAGGTTCCTCAAAGACCTTCAAATAGAACTACCATATGATCTAGCAATTCCACTCCTGAATATCTACCCAGTGGACAGGAGAATGCTCAGTCGGAAAAGCGATTGCACACTAATGTTTATTATGGCATTATTCACAATTGCTAAGACATGGAACCAACCCAAATGTCCACTAACAGATGAATGGATTAAAAAACTGTGGCACATATACTCTATGAAATACTATTCAGCCGTAACACACAACAAGACCCAGGCCTTTAATAGATAGTGGTTGAATATGGAAGATTTATTGCTGAGTGAAGTAATCCAGGATATGAAAGAGAAATATTGTATATTTCCACTTAATATGCACTGACTGCACTCTACGGTAGAGAGTGTAAGAATGAAGGACATAAAAGTGGTGAAAATAGTTATGGATACTGGAGACAGTGTGGAAGGAGGGTGGGAGAGGGAAAGAGTAGAAGGAAGAAAATCAGGGAGAAAAAATAGAGGCAAGATATTTGTGAGGCTCAGAAATGGTTTACCTGTTGTTGATAACGTGTATAGGAATCTCAACTGGACTGGTCTAAGTTATAGTTCATTTGTATAAATTCTCTTTCTAAGCCAAATGATGTATAGAATTCAAATGTTTAAAAAATAATAATATTTTAATAAGAAAGTCAAACCACCAATGAAAACATTAGCACAAAATTTAAATAGACATTTCTTTTTAAAAAATATACAATTGGCTAATAAGCATATAAAAAGATGCTCAACATTATTAGTCACTAGGAAAATGCTAATTAACCCATTAGATATTATTTCTTATTATTAAAATAGTTATAATTAAAAATAACACACGACAACACATGTGGGAGAGGATGTGGAGAAATTAGAACTCTCACGCATTGCTGGTGCAACTACTTAGTAAATTTGTCCGTTTCTTAAAAAGTTAACTTTAAATTTACTTTATGACCCAGTAATTCTTTTAGGTATCTACACAAGAAAAATGAAAATACATGTCCACACATTTCTTTGCAGTATTATTTATTAATATCCTCTATCCCCAATAGAGGGGCATTAATATATACTGATTGTCCGCACTCATTGGTAGAGATTGTAAGAATAGAGGGGTAGAGGGCATTATAAATAGCTAAATGTCCATCAGCTAAACAAAGGAATACTATTCTCCTATAAAAGCAAATTTTATATAAATATATATATATGTATGTATGTATATGTACACACACACACACACACACATATATATATATACACTATAGAATGGATAAACCTCAAAAACTTCATGTTGAGGACCAGCAGTTGGTGTAATGGCTATGTTGCTGAACTCCCATGTAGTCAACCCTGGTTCGAGTCCTGGGCCCCGTGACTTGAACTCACGCCGGGTGTGTGTGCGTGTGTGCCCAAGATCCCGAGAGGAGAATGGAAGAGAAGGGATTATGGTGTGGCCATCCCCCCTGGGGGGTGATTTCTCGCTTTCTCTCTCTCTGTCTCTCTCTGTCTTTCTGACGAGCACACGTGCCCTATTGCAAAATCCTCTCAAAAAAAAAAAAAAATCATGTTGAATAAAAGAAGTCAGACACAAAAATCTACATACTGTATGATTTAATTTATAAGCAATATTCAGAAAAGGCAAAGATTCAAAAAGGAAAGATTAATGTTTTCTTAGGAAAGATAGATGTGCACAAGGAACCATATTAAGGTAATAAAAATGTTCTAAAACTGATTTATGGTGATGGTTACACAACTTTGTCAATTTACTAAAGTCATTGAATTGTATACTTGAAAAAATAAAAGACATACATGATATGCAAAATAGACCTCAATCAAGATATTTGAAAACAAACAACGTGATTAAAAGCTTGTTAAGGGTGTCTCTGAAAGGTTTTTTAAAACATGTGACATTTCACAACCTGTACTTCAGGAGGATCACTCCTATCGTGGCATGAAGGACAGATCAGATATGTGAGAATGACATGTTTTGAAGTAATAAAACTGCTAAATATGACACTGTTCAGTCAAACACATAATGCGGTACAAAATCTGAGGTTACCCAAGGTCTGCTTTGAAAGCTCATGTAATAGAATTGACAAAAGACTCCTACCTTCCTATCTCCCGTCTTCCCCTTCCCCCCTCCTCCTCCAAAAATTCCACCAAATCAAGTAGAATTAAAGAAAGTGAAGGGTGTCAGGTGAGGGGTTCCTCTCACAGCCATCTATTCTGTTGTGACATTTGACAAATGTTGATACAGATTTCTGAATTACACTCTTTAAGCAGCAAAAGTCTGTTTCCTATCACAGCATATCCCACTAATGTGACAAGTTGGAAATATGACAGTGCTGATGTTCTATGCCAAAAACCATTCAGCAGGTGACTGAACTTATTTTACTGTTTAAAAACTAGCACCATCTGCCAATTGTAGGCAAGTGACACCTGAAAGAAACTCCAACATGAAGGTTAAGAGAAGATGATGTATATGCCAATCCGACCTCTGATTTTGACAAAATGGCTCATTCCAATGCAAATACATTATATAAGTCAAAGGTATAATCTTTTGCAACATCAAAGCTTGTACTAGCTTGTATGAAGGGAATTTGCCTTCCTGACAATTTCTTGCTTAGATCTCTAGAAGAGAATTGCCACTTCAACGTCCCTTTTAACTTTTCTCTTATCATGTCTCTCAGCTTACCCCAACCCTAATGCAATTCTTCATCAACACTTTCTTGAAGTCATTAATATTTGAGTTTTGCTCTTCATTTTCTTTGAACTACAATGTATTTTAAGCAATATGCCACAGCCAGGCAAAAACATGTCTTTCCGTTTTCATTCATATTGTCATCAGCTCTCATTCACATTCCTAGGGAGAGATCATTCCCTCACATTTGTCTGAAATGCAACCAGTATCAATGTAACTCATGCATGAGGTTAAAATGAACAAGAAATAATCTGCTCATTTAAGGAGCTTGGGTAGAGACCACACATTGTAAAAGGATTTTCACAAAATAAGAAGTAGTCATAGAAAAGCAAGCTGGTTGCTGAATGTACTAAAAATACTGCACATGGGGGCAGGGGCAGTGTCAGTATTTAAAGGCTTTAGAGAAGATACCTGATGAGAACGGATGAGAATATATATGGGAACTGACTGAAAATGCCCAGCAGGCTGCTGTCAGAAAGAGCGATTAGACCCAAGAATATAAATGTTAAGGCTCATGGAAGAAGTTATAGGGAGAAAGGTGGATGCTCAGTCTAAGAAGGCTATTTCTCATAGTCCAAAACCAGTATGAGCTTTCTAAAGAAAGATTTAACAGTCATTCAGAAATCATCAAATGGGGGATCAGCAGTTAGTGTAATGGTTATGTCGCTGGACTCCCATGTAGTCGACCGCGGTTCGTGTCCCAGACCTGGTGGCTTAAAACTCATGCCAGGTGCGTGTGCGTGCATGCCCAAGATCTTGAGAGGAGAATGGAGGAGAAGGGATTGCGAGGTGGCCATCCCCCCTGGGGGGTGATTTCTCGCTTTCTGTCTCTCTGTCTGTCTGGCAAGCGCATGCGCGCCATAGCAAAAACCTCTCCCAAAAAGAAATCATCAAATGGAAATTAGAAGAGTCTAACACTGGAAAAAAGGTGACTTTGGATGACCTGCAATTTCTCTTCCAAAGTATAGTCTATGATCAAAGACAATCATTAAATTTCCTTCTAACAGTTAAATTACATCATTTTATACTTATTATAAACATGAAGCATTAAGCTAAGGAAAGATTATGTCAACTATGGTTTAAATGAGGAATCAAAATATGTAATGCATATTAGTATTATAAAACTAGTAATTTCAGGGCATGGTGGTGCCCGCCCTATGGCAAAATTAGTCATTTCCGAGTACATATTTTTAAAGAGTCAAACTTCAGTTACAGAAAAAATTCAAACACAGGGGCCAGCTGGTGGTGTGATGGTTAAGGCAGCTGGACTCCACATGGCTGACTGTGCAGTTTGCACCCTGGATTCGGTGGATTGAAAACCACATGAGGTACATGTGCATGCTTTCCCAAAATTCCCAAAAGAAGAAACAGAGAAGGGATTGCAGTACAGTCATCCCACATGAGAGGGTTGCTTTCTCTCTTTCCCTCCCTCTCTCTCTCTAGCAAGCACATGTGCCCTCTAGCATTTTTTTATAAATTCAAATACATTACATATACAATACAGTACATATACCACTTCATGACAAAACTGGCTTATTTTCTATAATTTTATTATTAGACAATAGTCAAAAAGTCATTTGCCTCCAACAATTTATCAGATATTCTTTACATATGATTCCTAAAATTTAGGCAAAATTTTATTGCTATATACTTTTGATTAGTTTTCTAATGTGAAGATCTTTAAGCTATATCACATTTTCAAACAAGTCCATTAATTCCCAACATGTATAAATCCATGCATTAGGATTTCTGTCAGGGCAATATGGAACAGAATAAATACCTGAGAAATCTTTAGTCTGGGAAGCAGGAACACTATAAATATTATGGACCAGCAGATTTATTATTTGCATTAGTTCTTAGTTGTGTACACTGCAGAAATGGATGATCAGGGAAGGGAGTAGCCACCCTCCTTTAGTAATATTGTTTTCAAGAACAACTGTCTGGGAACCCAGATATATCCTGTCAAGTGGGACCACAAAGGGAAGCCAGTGGCAAAATACATAGAAAGCTGATACCTCTGCCCCATGGAGGGCCTACAGTGACTGTTGGTCACTGTTGTCCATCAGAGCTAACAGTAAGGAATAAGAGCTGAACCTGAAACAAAGGAGAGTGAGGACAAGTCTGCAGCTGCTAGATCATCCATATCTGTCTCTGACTGAATCTGACCATGATTATCTTCCAACAGTAATGGCTGCCACTCTACCTCTACCTTCTAAAATTTCATGCAACTTTTCCTTTTGGACAACTCTGTTCAGTAATCATACAAAGAAAGATTATGGGACTACTTCTAAGTTAACTTAGCTAAGTTAACACAAAACAAAATGTCACAAAATAGTTCTACTAACAAAAAGTATATAAAAATGCCAGTGAGCCAACCCCATAGTCTAATGGTTAAGGAAGTCAGATCCTACATGGCTAACCCATGGTTCAAATTCTGGCCCTGGTAACTTGAAAAAATGTGCAGGGCATGTGTGCATGCATGCCCCAAATTCCTACAGAAGAGAGAAACAGAAGAGAAAGGACTGTTAATGTAAGCATGCCACATTGGGGGTGATTTTCCCTCATTCTCTCTCTCTGCTGTGATTTCTGGCATTTAAAAAGATGCTGAAAATATATGAGACTTTGTTTCAAATGTGCAAAAAGAAGCACAAATAAATTTTTTTAAGAAAAAAGTCAGAGGTTATAAACAAAGTCAATATTTGAAATTAGGTGAGAGCTACATCAGGTAGATACTGACAATCACAGAACAATCTCCAGTAACTCAGTGCTTGATGTTCCATCCCTGCAGAGAGACAACAGATAAAACCAGAACCTCTAAAACCTATACCCTCTCAGAAAATAAAAATAAATTTTAAGTTCCCGAACCAGAAGGTATCAACCTAAGACATAAACTGAGATAAAAATGTGTAAAGCAAAAGGACTTTATTTGAGCATAAGGTTGAGGACAGCACCTGATATATAGCCTGGATGGACACATTTAGGTTGTCATGCACATTCACCTCAAGGTCTCACAATATTTCAGCAGGTTTTAAAGGCAAAAACCATAAGCAGGAGGGGAGGGAGGGAGAGATGATTAAATAAATTGTTTTAGGACAGTGAGTGTTAACTACTAGGATGAATAACAAGGGTGGCATGAGTTTAGGATCAGATCAGTAATCTCCCAGCAGATGTCCTTGTAGAACTAGGCCCTGTGTCAGGTTGCAGTGGTCTTTGTGCAAGGTTGTAGTTCTGGCAAACTCCTGTCATAGTTCTTGTTATTAGACATATTAGCGTAAGACAACACATCTTTTATGGCTTTTCCAGGCTCAGTTTAATCAGAGTTCAACACAAGTTGACAAAAATGGCTCAATTTTCTTTCAGACAATGTTTTCAAAGGAAACAAGTCTTACGGCCCTGACTCTGAGTGTGACAGCAAATGTCTTCCCACTTTTCTGTTGCACTTAACAAGCTTAGTCCAAGATGGAAAGGAAAAGGGCCCAGAACCAGCAAGATTGTCTTGAAGAAGAATTATCTGGGGTAGTTTGCTCTACCATATAACAAGATTGACTATAAAGCTAATGTACTTAATAGAAACTGGTAATGACACAAGGACACACATACCAATGGGATAGAATAAAAAGTCCATAAAAGACACACAAAAGTACAGCATATACAGACACCTAGTTTATGACAAAATGACACTGTAGAGCCATGAGAAAGGGATGGCATTTTAATAATGCAATACAGGATTGATTGGAATGTAGATCTAAATGTGAAAAGAAAAAATTAAAACTTTCAGAAAATAAAATGACAGTATTTTCATGACTCAAAGTGGGGAAAATTCTCTTCAACAGGAAATAAAAATCATTAACAGAAAAGAAATTGATAAGCACAATGATCTTAAAAATAGGAACTTCCATTCATTGAAAGGCATTATTAAGAGAATGAAAAATAAAAGACAATCTGATAAATGAGATAAGACATCTGCAATATGCATAACCAACCAGTTTCCTAAAAAACTCATACAAAACAATACAAAAATGATAATTAACAGAACCAAAAAAGTGGGAAATGAACAATAAACTAAAGAAAATATTCAAGTTGCAATTAAACATATAAAAATATCGAACAACATTAATAGACAGTAAATGTAAACTAAAATCACTGTTCACTCACCAAAAGGGCTGACATGAAAAAGGCTCATAGTACCAAATGTTGATCTGAAAAAAATGCGAATTCATAAACACTTCTGGTAGAGGTTTAATAGTTACAAGCATTCAGGAAAGTCATTTAGCATCACCTACTAAGATTGAAAGCATAGTGCCCTATGGTCCAAGAATTTTACTACCTGTATTCTCAATAGATAATGCTTATGCACATGAACCATTAAAAAAAGTTCAAAGATGTTCATTCAACATTGTCTTGAACTAAAAATAAACTCAGATATCTTACAATAACACAATAATGAATAGATAAGTTGCCTGATTTATATAATGAAATGCTTTATGGTAAGTATGAAATGAATTAGGTGTAGTTATTGTACTCTACACACAGCATCACTCTTACCTTTTTGAAAGCCAATCCCTGATGACAAGACTTAAATATGAAAGGCAAAACTATAAAAACTTTAGAAAAAAATTAGAATAATATCTTTATGAATTTAAAGTTCAAAATAACTTTTAAACAAGTCAAAGAAACACAAATACAAAGTAGATAAATATAATTATGTTAAAATAAATATCTGCCGATAAAACACAAATGGTGTGTTTTATAATTGCAACAATTTAAAAAAACAACAAAACTATGCAAAATATATAAGAACCACTAAAATCAATACAAAACTATAATCAATGCAAGTGAAAAGCAGGCAAAAATCTCAAACAGAACTTTAAAAAAAAGAACATTGAATAATCAATAAATATATGAAAAAATGCTCTCAGCCTCACTAATAATCATGAAAATAGGAGCCAAAACCACTATGAAACACCATTTTATACCCTCCAGTTGAGGGAAAATTAGAAAGTCTTACAGTAACAACTTTGACAGGTCAGAGGAGAAATAGAATTTCTGATGGGAATATAAAAGAGAATATGGAAGATTTACTGCTAAGTGAAGCAAGCCAGGAGAGACACTGTATGTACCCCATTTAATATATACCAAGTATCTGAACTCTATGACTAAAACTGATTGACTAAAAATTATAGAAACACAGTAAATGGATGTGAATACCAGATACAGCGTGTGTGAAAGAGTAGAGTCTGAAAAAGGACATTTAGAAGGAAAATAGAGAAACAAAGCATTAATGGGACAAAGAAATGTGTTATTATCTGTTGAATATAATTTTATAGTTTTATCAACTGGACTAGGGAGAAATGTTCACATGTTAAAATATTCACTTTGTAAGCTAAATAACGTGATTAAATGTATAAAAGAAAATGAAATTTTAAAAAAGAATGCAGCTACTTTGAAAACAAATTGTCATTATCTCTTTACAATGAAAGATCTGAATACCCTATACCACGCATATGTGTGTGTGTAAATATATAATTTATATATCAAATATTTGCTTTTATGGACCAAGAGAAAAGTCCAAAATTTCTAAAGAAGCATTTTGTAATACCAAAAACCCAAACATAATGCACTGACCGAGGACAATATAAAAAATTTAATCTCTATGTAATAGAATGTTAAAATGGGTGTGCCTTAGTTTCTTCCATTCATTACAATGATGAATCTCAAGTGTATTCATGTTGGATAATTTCAATTCACATACTAAGTGATGTATAGTGATTAAATGTATAAAATAAACATTTTAAAATTAAAAAGTATTAAGCATGAAAGCAAGTCACAAAAGAATGCATACAGTATGATTATAATTATATATTAATAAGTCCACAATTTTATAAAACTAAACAAAATATTGTTTAGAAATTCGTACACATGTAATAAAAAAATAAAGAACGCAATGATTGGTAACCACAAAACAACTCAGTGATGATCTCAAACAGAAAGGGAAGATGATACTATGAGGGAGAAGCCCACAGCAGGCTTCAAAGAATCACTAATGTTCTTTCACAAATTCACAAATTGGGTGGTGGGTATCTGAAGGTTTGGTTCAGTAATATTACTTTATACTTGTCATATATGTTATACATAATTTGTCCAAAGACACAATATTTCATGAAACATACTCATTGTACCATATGACTTTTTTTCTCTCTTTCCTTTCTAAATTATTCCTCAGTCTTTTGTCATTGCTACTTTTCTTTCTCTGGGAGAACCTCTAATGCCTCTGTGTGTATCTAGCACTTAGCTCTCTGGAGTTGGTCCTGCTTTTCCATCTTTCATTTGGATATCTCACAGTTAACTTAAATCAACAGAGTCCTATCAAACCCCTTCCCAGGTTGCAATGGTTCTCACATACTGCTAAAACTGATAACAGAAATGTCATGAATGTTAAATGATGCATTGAATAGCATTAAGAAAGCATTAGATTATGGGTCTCTCTGGATGCCATTCACTCCTGTTCAACTGTTTCATTTGACTAATAGTGATACTGGACACCTAGAATTAGCTCACAGTTGACTTTTGATAATACATTTTGAATTCTGTATGACTCTCTTTTCTACACCAGTCTCAGACTTTGCACAGCATTAAACTGTTCCATTACTGAATGTCAGAAACATTTACAGCCAGAAGTTAGAAGTCAAGACTTAACTCGCTTATCCATAGGATCTACACAGAACCTTGATTGCCTGGAATTTCTCTGAGTCTCAGAGACTACAGTGAGTGCAGTATCTCTTGAGAATAAACATAGCCAATGATTTAAAGATTGTGTATATATACCAGCCAGTAAGCAAAACTAAACTCTTCACTCTCATTACTGGTAATAGATGTGGGATTTCAGAGGGATCTAGAAAAAAATATCTACAGGGAAAGAAAGAGAATAGAAAAAGAAAATAACTGAGAGAAGAAAGAAAAGAGTGAACATCAGCAATGGAGAACAAGACAGGTATAGCACAGATCAAAGGGAGAAATAAGGACCCTTAATTACGTTTTCTTAAATTTCTAACCAGAGGAAAGAAGTAGAGTGAGACAGGGACAGGTTTGCAGTGTGAGGTAGGATATCCCTTCAGAGTAGCTTGGCTCTGGGGGGCAATGCATGTCACTAGAACACTACAGCTCTGCATGCATCATTGTTGCAGGATGGAGGTGCCCAAGGGATCAAGTAGACTGTCCTTCCTCCACTAGAAATCATTGGTAGCAGTGCTGTATATCCCTGGCCTTTGATGTCCAAAGAGGTACTATTTAGATGTTAAAAGGGCTAATCTTTTAGGCTAACTAGGCAGTATGTCATGTGCTACTCAGGCATATAGGCAGACTTCTATACAGAGGTGTAAAAGTGTTGCCCAAATTTGTCCTCTTATCACCAGCCACAGAGAAACTGCTCTCTTTCACTGTTTTTTTTTTTTTTTTTTTTTTTTTTTTTTTTTTTTTTTTTTTTTCCTGCTCCCTTACTCTGCTCTCTTAGCAGGAGTTTCTGAAGCCAACTCAAGATACAAGGACAAGGCTTCAGGGAGGATATTTTCCAGAAAGTTTTGAGAGAAATCTGAAAGAAACCAGTCATATAAGAAAAATGGAAGGGGAGAGAGTTCTGTGACTCCTTCTGTTTTCTGAAAAATGCAAGATAAGGACTTGAAATATTTGGAAATGTCTCAAGAGCAGTTTGGAACACTGCTCAAATACTAAGTGCACATATAACATCATTAGGTTACAACCAATTTTATAAATTATGCACATAAAGTTATTAAAACATTTCTAACAGTTACAAAATTAAATCAATCTACAGAAGGATCAAGAAGGGGACTAAATAACAAGGTGTGAAAGATAAGGTACAAAATGCCTTCTCTTCTACCTTTTTGAATGTGACATACCCTTAAATTCTTCCTCAAACATCACCTTATCTTCCCCAATTTTGTCTGTATCTGTAAGATTACAAATTATTGAATATTGGTGCTCAATAACTGCTAAATAATTAGCTAGAATCAGCAGCAGCAGCAGGAGCATCACAATGAGCATTTTAAATGCCTTTAAAAACTTAATGATGACCCTGGCCTATACACCTGATTATTATAATTGCCATTCCCATTTAATTCATGTAACAAAGTTCAGAAGGTTCAGGATATTTCTCCAAATCGCCAGCAGAAGAGAAGTTGAGATTTAAACCCAGGACCACCTACCTCCCCAAACTCAGTCCCAATCACAAGGCCACAGGTCATGTGATACCAACTCCATGTATACCATCCTTTCTTCCCTACTTCACTCTAGGCTTCCTGGAGTATAGCTGGACCTTGGCACTTAGCAAACAGATGACACTAACTATATGCTGATTGACATAAAGTATTAAGAAATGCTTGGGGATTTTAAACCATATAGAACAGTGTTTGTTTCCTCATTACATTTACTTAATCACAAATTGATTGGTGGAGCTCCTGCAAGATAGATATACTTCATTAAATGCATATATGAGCCACTACAATTATACACACTTTATTACTCAACCTGAAAATTGCAATAATTTAGTTTTTATTTAAGCACTTTCTTGATGGAGCTGTAGCTCTTGAAAGATTTGCAAATGCATCTGGTTTGTAATCATTTAAACATATCCCTACTTTAAATATACAAATGTGGTGACTTTTATTTTTCAGAAGAAACAAATCACTAAAGATCCAGTCTTTCTAAGAATTTAAATGGTGTGTGACATTTACTTTTTTCCTACAAATGTCCTTTTTGCTTTCTGTAGTGCTGGAAGATACATTATTTCAGTTTATGGAAGCACAATGGTTGAACACAAAGGTGGCCCTTTATAACTTGCCAACGGACAAAAGTAAAAGCCAACGTGAAAGCACACGGATACAGAAAAAAAAGAAAAAGCCAAAAATGACTGTCTGTTGAATCTGATGACCACAGAGTCAGAGTCAACACAATAGTTTAAGTTTATTTCTTCCCTGAAAAAGAGAGACAGAGAGAGAGTCAAAGAGACAAGGTCTTGATACCTCAGTCCAACGCCAATCTTATGCCAGCCCTGGATCACTGGCACTCACATGTCCAGCACACTCAGGGAGTCTCTGAATGTGAACTGAGAACCCTCTAATGTGAGTCAGCCTTGTAGAGCATTGCATTTTAGTGCTGCTCCATTTTCCAGCTCCCAGGACAATATTATTAAATATTCATGAAAACATTTAATTATAATGGAGAAGAGAACAAAATTGACTAAAAAGGAAAGAAAATAATTCAATAACTAGTAAATAGGACAATGTTTCACATAGAACTATCTTTCAAAAATCTCTGATATCGGGAACCAGCAGTTAGCGTAATGGCTATGTCGCTGGACTCCCACGTGGTCGACCGCGGTTCGCGTCTTGGACTCGGTGGCTTAAAACTCACGCTGGGCGCGTGTGCGTGTGTGCCCAAGATCCCAAGAGGAGAATGGAGGAGAAGGGATTGTGGCGTGACCATCCCCCCTGGGGGGTGATTTCTTGCTTTCTGTCTCTCTGTCTCTCTCTGTCTGTCTGGCGAGCGCATGCGCCCTATAGCAAAAACCTCTCCAAAAAAAAAAATCTGTAATATCAAAGATTTGACTAAAGCCTTTCACACTTTCAGCAGACAAGATATTATATATTAGCTATTTATAGTTGAAAAATACTAAACAACTTTACAGTCATTACAGTAACATACCCTGATCACAGTATCTGAGGACTCAGTGATGATTATAAAGAAAGAGAAAGTAGTGACTGAAACGCAGTCACTAATTACTTACAAAGACAGTACCAACAGGATACTCTCTTTGTAAGAAGAGATCAAAAGCCCCAGGCTGTGTGCCGTGGCCCGGGCTCTGCCCCCGCGTGCCGTGGCCGGGGTCTGCCCCGTGAGCCGTGGCCGGGGTCTGCCCTGCCTGCCGTGGCCCGGGTCTGCCCCGCGAGCCGTGGCCGGGGCCTGCCCCTGCGTGCCGTGGCCGGGGCTCTGACCCTGCGAGCCGTGGCCGGGGTCTGCCCCGCGTGCCGTGGCCGGGGTCTGCCCCGCGAGCCGTGGCCGGGGCCTGCCCCTGCGTGCCGTGGCCGGGGCTCTGACCCTGCGAGCCGTGGCCGGGGTCTGCCCCGCGTGCCGTGGCCGGGGTCTGCCCCGCGAGCCGTGGCCGGGGCCTGCCCCGCGAGCCGTGGCCGGGGTCTGCCTCGCGTGCTGCATCAGCTGATGGCCGTCTCTGCTTCCCTGAGCCGCGTTCCTGAAACTGTGTTCCATGGAGATTCACCTACATTTTCGGGGCTGCACGAGACCCACTCTTGGTCCAGCCCTGAGTGGAGTCTACGTTCCCTCTTGTTGGGAACTTTATGATCTGATAATTGGAGAAAAAAAAATCATGTTTATCATAAAAAATAATTAGAATAATAATAATAATGATTGGGGGATACATAGGAAAGATATTGAATGTTGAAGTGGGGAGATTAATGTCTCTGTACTGACTGACATGCATGGCATTCCCTTTTGAAAAAGCAATGTAATACACTGTAAAGTTATATGTAATTCAATGTAACAAAAAAATGGATAATAATAAAAAAAAAAGAGAAAAGAAAAAAAAAAAATATGCCATTAACCTAAAGGTGCAGAAATAGAACATTAACAGCTTCAGGTTTGCTCCATCTCTGAAAATAACTAATCAAGGTAATCTGCTTTACCAAAAAAAAAAAAAAAAAAAAAAAAAAAAAAAAAAAAAGCCCCAGGCTGAATGGCTTAAGAGACCTGAACAGAAATTTGATTATCGACCTCACCAATAAAGAATGCCCATGAAATGATCTTGCCCTCTTGAACCAATCATTGAACTGATCATGTACCAGGGCCCCCTGCCCCTAATTTGGACCTTAAAAACACATATGGGGGGAACCAGCAGTTAGCGTAATGACTGTGTCGCTGGACTCCCACGTAGTCGACCGCAGTTTGCATCCCGAACCCGGTGGCTTAAAACTCACGCCGGGCGCGTGTGCGTACTTGCCCAAGATCCCGAGAGGAGAATGGAGGAGAAGGGATTGTGGCGTGACCATCCCTCCTGGGGGGTGATTTCTCGCTTTCTGTCTCTCTGTCTTTCTCTGTCTGTCTGGTGAGCGCACGCACCCTATAGCTAAAACCTCTCCAAAAAAAAAAAAAAACCACATATGGGGAACACCTCAGAAAAACCAGGTCTTTTCAGCATGAGCTGCCCATTCTCCTTACTTTGTGCATTGCAATAAAGCTATACTTTTCTTCATCACAAAAGAAAAGAAAGAAAAAGAAAGTAGAGCTAGGAAGAGGTGAGGCATTATAATTAAAGAGGTCAGGATATTTCCCTCGCAGGTTAAGGGAATCAGAAAGAAGGAACAAATAACACCAAAAAATTCCTGGAACAGGATTGAAAGAAAATGGAGATTAGGTGGGAATTAATACTGAGAGAGCACTGAATATTGAGTATAACTTTATCCGTGCTTTTAAATGAGGCTTTCAGAACCCTTGACATAAAAACCATGTCCACCATTACTTCACTGTGTATTCTTAGGCAGGTTATATATCAGTGCCCCACTACTTGTATTCTTTGATCATGAAGCACTAGTTGGCATTTTCTCAATTTATATGAAATCTCTATGTGATAGTTTTGGGCATCAACTTGACTGAGCTAAGAATCACCTAGAAACCTGAAAGATCATTACCTTAGATATGTCTATGGGAGTGCTTCCAAAAGAGACTAACATATGAGTCTGAGTAAATTAGGTGGGGCATACCCACACCCAATGTGGGCAGACACCAATCAAGAAAAAACCTAGAGAGAATAAATACAGAAGAAGGATCGGTCTCTTAAGAGAGCAGAATAGACTTCCTCGCTGTCTTAGACATCAGAACCCAAGGCTCACCTACCTGTGGACTCTAGAACTCACACCAGTGACCACTCAGGTTTTTGGTTTTGGACTGAAGAGTTATATCATAAGCTTCCCTATGTCTGAGGCCTTTGATCTTGGACTGACCCATTCATCCTAACATTCTAGCATCTCTATCTTGCAGATGGTCTGTCGCAAGATGGGAATTCTCAGCAGCCATAATTGAGTGAGCCCATTCTCCTAAAAAGGAAAGAAAGAAAAACTTCTCATGTATCTATGTATATATCCTATTGTACTGTCTTTGTAAAGAATCCTAATACATACAACTTTAAATCTCTACTACTAACTAGATTACAATCCAGTCCGTGAGATGGAGAAGTCCTGTAGTTACCTCTGACCCCAAAGTCAGAATATGCAATAAGAGACCCCCTTTGGTGGAAAGGAGGAATGTGTAGAATAAGAGGCTCTTTAGACACCTCCATCCTCATTAGGGTAGGATCTTCTGGCTTCTCCCCCAGAAGATTCTTTTCACTCAGTTTCTGCTCAAGCAATTAAAGTGTGCTGTCTGCTTTATCTTGACAGGGCTTCATGATGTACTTAGCTAGCACTCCAGCATGGATTAAGCTTGATGGGGTCTAGAATCCACTGGAATGATGTGAGTTGGACAGATGAGCACATTTCTCTGGAATCTGCATAGTACAATGCTTGCAATCAAGTCGGCAACCCTGGCATACATTTGTCAGCTAAAACCTGCAACTAAAAAGAAAGACAGAGACTGTTTTGCTCAATTTAGAGACTAGTACTTGAAATTAATGGAGAATAAATGTTCCAAATTCAAACCTTTCAAGGGACAATTTCCATTAAGTCAGAGCTGAGCTTCATTTCTGATCCACTGTTGCAAGGAGTAACAGCTGTTAGGGGCACTATAACTGCAGTCGAACCACTGAGGCCATAAACTTTAAAAAGAAAACTCTCTTTCTGATGGTCACCAGGAGAAAAGGGGAGTAAATGGCAAATTTCATAAAATCTGGTCACACTGTGAGTGCCACAAAATCCTCAAGGCTGTAGCAAGAATGTTTGCATGGAGATGTCAAAACACCAAAAATACTCCTTGCCTTCCTTAGGTGAGCAAGGCAAGCTTGGTAAATAAGAGGAACACTGAAGGATCGGACAGCAGGAAGGGAGAATAACACAGGTCCTGACACATCTAGTGTGCTACATAATGCAGTCAGAGCTCTGAGCAAGGTGAGATGATATCCTTCAGTTAACCAGCCTTTCCATTGTCAAGTTTTTCAATCGGATCACTTCTATGTTGAGCCCAACCCTTGGCTTGGGAATATATCAGTAAACAAGCCCACACACTCCCTTGTACACGTTTACAACCTAGCAAGTGAGGCAGAGAGGAGATAAAAATACTTGCACAAAAAATGGTTTGCCTTTAATGGTGATAGCTGCTATAAAACTCTAGCAAATTGCATATAAATGTATCTTGGAAGCATTTAACATTGCCTTTGGAAGTGACATTTAAGCTGAAACTTCTGAGCCAAGGGGTTAGAAGCATGGTAAACACAGAACCTTCCAAATAGAGGGTTAAGCAGATGGAAAGTCTCCCAAACAAAAAGGAGCTGGGCGAGTTGGAGGCACTGAGGTAGGCTGGTATGAAGTCGTGAGCAAGGACAGCTGAGAGGGGAAGGAGTGGGAGTAGAATGAGCTGGAGAGAACAAAGAAGGAAGCAGGAAGGGAGAAAGTTAGGACAGGATATATTAATGATTCTTTCAGCAAGGTTGGCAGCAATAGAAACTCCTGAGGACCATAACTTTAATTTCTGCAGTCTATCAAAGTAACAAGCACATGACAGAAGATAGGTGCATGTTTGAATAAATAAATGAATGAATGATTTTTTGTGGGAGTTCAGAGTAAGGAGAGATGAAAACCAAGATGCCCAGGCCAGAGAACATGGGATTGAGCAGAAATGTGTCCCTCAGTGGAACAGCCTTGGAGATAGCCATGGTTTCAAGGTGGTATATGTGAAAGTGTGAGGGGAAGAGAGGCTTCCAGGCAGATGAAACTGAAAGAGCAAAGGCAGCTCAAGGGCACGATTTGAGAGGCAAGCAGGACCAGATGACTGAGTCTGGATTAGAGAGAACCCCCAGCTGCTATGTTGAAACTTTGCTCTACAGTTCAGGAGGTAATGGAACATATTCAAGGTTTATGAGCGGAAAACACCATGGTAGGTCACTCTAATGATATTAGGAAGTGTATCATATGTTAAAGTCTACCTCATTTTTAAATCACGGATTTAACTGAGAGGACCATACAATGTATAGGTTCAACAGTCCGATCCTGCAGGGAGGAGTAGAGGATCCCATGGATGAGCTACACCATAGAAGAAACTTCAGCTCCTACAAGGGAAGCCAAGCTTAGAAGATACTCCATGTCATTAATGAGGTTAAAAATTCTAGTTTCAGAAGGCTGCTTATAATGAATTCTCACAGGAGGTCCCCTCTCTGTGTGTCCACTGTGGGATATTTCAAAAACATGAGTTAGTATCTACAGGGTTTCTGGTCTCTTTATTACTATTGAGTCAGATGATAGAACTCTATGGAGTTTTTGTATTTTTAGAGTTTTTTATATAATAAATTCAGGGGGAAGGTTCTATTATATAAACATAGTATCTCCCCCTATATAAACTCATTCAAATAAGAGAGAGGTGAAGGCCCAGGAGAAGTGGAACTATTTGTGAATATGGACTCCTTCTGCTGAGACTGAGTCCCTTACAGGCCTGTCACCAACATCGGGAACAGTAGGCCTGTATCAGAGGTGGGAGTCTAGGATCACTCAACTGTATCAGCACCTACATCTGACCGCTGGTCTGAGACATGACCTCCATGACTGAACAAAGCCTTCTCTGGATGAAGTTGGCAAACATGAAAATCTTGCTACCCGCTCATGCCTCTCAGGGCCTTCTCCTATATAAACATAGTTCTGGAAACCTCTCTCTGGGTCAGTGGACAAAATGATTTCCAAGACCCAACACACACCTGTACTCCTGGTGCATATGCAGAGACAGGTATTGACAGGTGTGGGCCCCCAGGGGGCAGTGCAGGGCCTATAGGGGCCAGGCTGGGAGTGATCTGAGTTGGGGGTTTCTTCAGAGTTGCCCTAGATCTGGTCCTCAAACCTCTCTGCTTTTCCCTGCAGAAAATTGATATTAAATTTCACTTTAAAAGAAAAAAATAAAGGAGTTTTTAGAAGGAACCGACAAAAAAAAAAAAAAAAAAAAAAAAAATTGGACATGGCAAGAGAAGAAAGGTAGCTGGGCCTGAATCTCAGCCCCTCTACCAGTGGTCAGCTTTATTCTCCCAACTTTGCAGCTCTCTGTAGGAAAGAAAAGAATTGTAGGCAATTATTTCAAGGTTCTTTCCAGCTTTTAAAAATTCCCTGTGACTACACTATTCCCTAAAATGAAAATATAATTCATTTGTGGATTGGAAGTATGGTTTAAAATGTATCTTCTTTCCAGAAAAAGAAAGAGTACACTATCCAGTCACTTTGGGAGACTGGCTTTTATGATGAGACTAAGAATGTTTTTTTCAAAATCTAATAACCCAAGCAGAGAAAAATAGACATTACTATACAACATTAATTGATTGACTGATATTTATTCATTCACCAAACATTCCTTGAGTGACTACTGTATGTCAGACACTGCTAGCATGAGGATAATAAGATTAAAAAGAATTTGTCCCTGTTATAATCTGAGAGCTTCCTTCTCTTCCCACAAAGCCTTGCCTCCATCTGTACAGAAAGACCAGCAGTCCCTAGTCTATGGACCACGATTGCTGTTCATCCACCAACAATGCTTTGCTATTACATCATCTAACACATTTTATCAGATTCTCCTTGTTCATAAAGGATTATAGGATCAAGACCTTTCCAAACTATTTTCCAAAAGAAATTAATATGGAAATAAATTCTCTTTCTGCCATAACATTATCAACTGTGATTTTTGAAGCAGGTGGCAATCAGTTTGTATTTATTTTGGGAGAACAGCTTGGACTTGATGTTACTTCCTAAGTACTTCGTACCCTCCAAGGAGACATGTTCAACATCAATGTGGTGATGATATGATTTACCTGGAAGAGCCACCTCTCCTAATTAGTTTGATTGGAAAATCAACAAAACTTGATGTGCCACTCACGTGGGAGATCCCCAAACAAAATGTTTGCAAGCATGCAAATCATACAGTCCCAGTGACAACATTCAGGGGAAAACTAGACCCTCACAGCACCTGCTTCTCAGTCACTGTGCATAATGACCAAGTAAAGCTGTCTCAATGTCATGAAACCAACCTGTTCTCAGACATTAGGGTGCCTTGCTGAACCCATTCTTCTTAGCTATGGGTGTCTGGTATTGACCTCTATTTTTAAATAACTCAGAAAAATGTCCTCAGTTCCCCATTATATCTTTGAGATAATTTCTTCTAATGTGCTTATTCCAACTATAATTAAATTATGACTCACGTAATTATTTGTTTAATATCTGTCTTTCCCCTACTGATGTAGTTTGGTTATGGCAGAAACAAAGTGTCTTTCGTTAATTGTGCTAGCAGTATCTGACATAGAGTAGACACTCAAGGAATATTTGGTGAATGAATGAATCAGTCAATCAATAAATCTACAGAGGTGTCTTTTTTCTCTGCTTAGGTTATGAGGTTTTGAAAAACATTGCTGGTCTCATAGAAAGGAAAGGAAACAGAATTTTTCTCGTGTTGACATATTCATCCATGTCACAATACGATTATAATGCATTTCTCATTTAGCACCAATGTGTTTTGGATCTCACAGCCAGCTGACCCCTGAGAGTGCTTTCCCAGACTCACCCCTGTGGGAGAATCCCCAGCCTAGGGCAGACCTTCCTCTTTGGTTATCCTTGAGAATGGGACACATGCTGGCCCACCCAGGCCAACATCGATGGGTTTATTCTTAACCCCTAAGCAGCCTCCCTCCTCACAAGGTACACAGCTCATACACATTTCCTTGGAAGCTTTGTGCTGCCTCAAGCTTACAATGCAGTGGAGAGTTCCCAAGTTTATGTGGTAATTATAAGATTTTCAGCTTAGCAACTGAAAAACAGAAGAAATCTTCCTGTTACCAAGTTAGAAACAGAAATGCTGGACCAGCACATAATGTGGTGGTTAAGGCAGCCAGATCCTACATGGCCAACTGCACAAGTCAAGTCTCAGACCCAGTGGCTTGAGGAAACACACCAGACGTATGTGTGTGCATGCTCAAAATCCCAACAGGAGGAAGAAATGGAAAAGGGACTCTGGCATGACCATCCCCCAAATGGGGGTGCTTTCTCTCTCCCTCATTCTTTCTCTCTTTCTGTTTCTCTCTGGGGTGTGTCCATGCTCTCTGGTAAAAACTAAAAGAAAAAAAAAAAGAAGGAAAGAAAAAAGAAAAGAAGAAAGAAACAAGAAAGAAAGAAATGCTAATGAGAATTGCCTTTACCACATCAAAAGAGAAAAAGGCATTTCCCAGAGGTCTCAATATGAGTGAAAATGTCACCACTGGATAAGGAATAAATGTAGGCTCTAGTCCCAAGAGCATTTACAGATAATACAACACAGGACCCCTGAGTCAGGAAACACTTCTGAGGGAATGCTTTTCAGCTGTTGGCAAAGGAAGAGCCAGGAACCATGTGCTCCTTGATATCAAATAATCTTATTGATGGGGCTACAAGTTAAAGCTCAGAAACAGAAATCTGGTATCCTCTGTGTTGAGTAGAGGGAGTCATAATAGTAGAAATGTGAAGGCAGGTAGAATCCAACTCCCTGTCCCTGTACCTCTGGTTGTTATTCCCTTTTCTTATTCCCTTTCCTCTTTGCTTGAAGCCATTGCTCTGTCTCATTCCTGCTCCCCTCCATCTGCATTTCCCCATCCACCTAGATGTCCTATGGATAGGGACTCCAGAGGGATGAGAGAAAGTGTTTGGTCTGACCAACCTTCTGAACGCCCACATCTTTGAAGACATAACAAATCAGACCATTGTCTACTCAAGCACAGTTCTCCAAATGCCACTCTCACTCCTCCAGCTCCTCAAGATATAGATTTCATAATGCTCATAAAAAGAAAAATATATCCTCAATAAGAACAACACTTAATATTCACAAGTAAGAAATCACAGTACTGGTAGTAGAACAGTATTGAGAACTTAATAACAGGAGGTTAATAACCATAAAATACCATAATCCATTTTCCTGTGGAACTGAGGAAATAATTCCAGCTGTTCGTAAGTAATTGCCTGCTTCTGAGAGACACCTGGATGGAGCAGAGACATCACATACCCGACATGGGCACTGATGCATATTACAGGCAAGATCTCCAGTGGAGCCATTTTTTGTTCGTTTTTTTGTTTTGTTTTGTTTTTTTAACTGTATTTAAGCTATAGCACAAATAAAACACAAATATAAAACAGAACAAGTTAGAAGAATGGTAATCATTTATCATGAAGTCAACGTCAAAAATGAGGTTTTATCAAATTGCATAATTTCTAGATTTCTAAGTGTTTCCAGCAAGCCCAAGCAAAGCACCCTCTGGAAGGCCTTTGCAAGCTCTTTGCCAGCTCTCTCAATGTTTTATTTCAGATATCTGTGTGAGAAGGAACAGAGTCACAGCTTTAATCATTGAGCTGGGATGGTTGGAGCTTTTTTTTTTTTCATCAGTGATCAATTTTTTGAACCCTCCAGAACCAAGTCTACTCTGCGCTCTCCACACATAAAGAAAATATTATGAATAACATGAAAAATGGCAATAAATAAACAACTAATCTCTAGAACTTTCATTTCCAAACCCACCAATGCATTCCAACCAACATTGCTGGTGGGTCTCACCCTCTATTGGTGGTAGATGTTGGCCATTTGAGGGTTGCTTGAAGCTCTGGAATATAAACTGGCTGGCCTCAGAAGAGAATCATGCCCGTGTCAAAAGTACATGGAAGGGCCAGCAGGTGGCATAGTGGTTAAGATGCTGGACTCCCACAGGCCCACCACGGTTCGAGTCTCAGACCTGGCAACTTGAAACTCAAGCTGGGCACATGTGCATGTGAGAGGAGAATGGAGGAGAAGAGATTACAGTACGGTCATCTTCCTTGGGGGTGATTTCTCTGTCTCTTCCTCTGTCTCTCTAGTGAGCACATGCACCCCATAGCAAAAATATCTCAAAAAAAAGTACATGGATATGAGGTATTGAAGATGAATTGGCATGGCTATAAATCTATCTGAAGGTCATTTTGAAAACACATTTATAGAATGAGATGCCTCCTTCAAAATTCAAAACCCTCTTAGCTATAACAGTTTGGGCATATTTGATGAAGATAGTCTTGTTTCATACTGAGTCAGGACAAAATGGCTCCTTGCACATTTTCTTTGCACACACATGCACCCCAAATAGAAGTTCAAATCAAAATTGTTTCCCAAGTAGATTCCTAAAATACTCTGAGCATAAGTGTGTAACAATTTTAATGGGTAAAGTTACCAACAGTTTCCCACTCATCACCTCTTTACTATACTGGAAGTTACTGTCCCTGAGAGCTGAGGTAGATGAATGAGCACAGCAAAGCAGAATAAGCAATTCTGTACATCCATCAGCAGTGAGAAGAGCCACATGGGAGCCTAGGGGACAATCCTCATTGCACCACACAAATGCTCACATTGAATAGGTGGCTGTATTTGGGATTTCATAAAGCTTTTCAATCCCAGGCACAGGGCACAGGGCTGGCCCCCTGTTAACACTAAGCCTCTGACCATCCTCTAAGTCAAGAACCCTAGAATAAGGGGCCTACAAGTCCAGCCTAATGCTACTGGTAGGGAAGAATTGGCACCTCTGTCCCCTCCACCTGGAATATATCCCATGAGTGGGAACTGTCCTTACAGCAGCTCGAAGCAGCACCTTACACAAAAAGCAACAGGGTCAGCAGGTCTGTTTAATGAAGTCAAATTGTGTCATTTGGAGATCTTGCATAGTTTTCATGGTGGAAATGATTTCTGAGGTAATGGTAAGGGTGAACACCTGGGCCTCCACATATCTGGGTCTCCAGCTTCATATAACGCATGGACATCTTCTACTCAAGGATGTAGTCCTGGAGCAGTCAAGGACAAGGAGGTCCATGAACAGTGGTATCTCATGATCCAGGAAGACAGAGGTCTGAAGCCTGCCAGTCACAACTGGGAGCAGCAGAGTGAGAGAATTTGTGTGCCCTGTCACCAGGTTCAGAACCGAACAACAGGTTCAGGTCAGGCACCCATGTTCCTGGATGCTGGAGGTGCAAAGTCAGAAATAACAGAAGCTTACAGGTGAAAGTAGAAATCAAGAGAAAAAAATGGGCCTCCAAGAACTGTATTTGGGCTCCCTACATCAGAACCAGCCAGCCTCTCCCTACTTCCTACTGAGAGGACAGCAAATCCCCAGATGCAAAGGCAGTGAGGATCCTGGAGCTGGGTGCAGCAGGCTGGTGTCCTGAATAGTATAGCCAGCTGCAGGGCAGATGTCAAGGGAGAGTGGAACAGAGGTGAAAGGAAAGAGGGGTATCTGGGAAGAGGCAGGGAATCAGGACAAGAGACTGGATCTGCTTCTATCTTAACAGCCCTTTAGTTTTTTGGTCTAAAAGACAACAAATCACCATGGGTCCGGTTTCTATCCCAACAAATTTCCTTTTCATAAGAAGGTTGAGTTTACTGAATCTTGTGGAAGCTGAGAACTTGAGATTTAATCCAGCCTTCTCAGTGACCTTCTAATGAGGTGTGCGCACACACAACATACAATCCACACAGACACATTCACAACACATACGTACACACTCAACACACACACACACACACACACACACCTATTCAAGTACCACACAAACTCAAATCTAAAAACATAACATTTAAAATTACTGCAAACCTGGTTACCCTCACTGAAGGAGATGGAGCATAACTCCCACTTCTTAAATGTAGACTGGCACATAATCTTTTCAAAAACTACACCATGAAAATTTAGGGGAAAGGTAACTTAACAGTGGAAAACACCTGACAAACACTGCCACACCAAGGTGATTAAGGTCAGTATCAACAGTGATGAGTAAAGTGGACAGTGTGTAGCTGTGATGTGATGTAATGAGAATGACACTCAGCCTCTGTGGTCTTGCTCTTAAAAACACAAGGCCCCAGTCTATTACAATTAAAAGTCGCAGTCAAATCCCAATTAAGGGGCATTCTACAAATACTTTTCCCATTCTCTTCAAATTTTTAAGGTCATCAAAAACTAGGAAAGTCTGAGAGACTGTCACAGTCAAGAAGAACCAAAAGAAATAAATGAAATGCAGTCTCCTAGATGTGATCCTGGAATAGAAAAGGGATGTTATGTAAAAACTAAAATAAGAATAAAATATGGACTTTAATAATAAAGTGTCAGTATTGATGCATTAGTGGTGACAAATGTACCATTGAAATATCAGATGCTAACAACAGGGGCATCTGTTAGTGAGATATACTGGAATAAATATCCAGGACATACATCTTTTCAACCTTTCTATAAATTTTAAACTATTCCAAAATTTAAAAAAATGTATTAAATATAAAAAATTTAAAAGTGGTTATACCATGTTTTCCATGAATACTTTTGGTAGGTATGCATTTGATCCAGTATTCAGATTCTACCTCTTCTACGTTTTTAGTCTGGCTAAGCATGTAGGCCCTAATGGACATTATCACCCATTCACTATATACCTCTTAGAATTTGCAAGTTGACCTCTGCTGTGATGTGCATATTTATTCCCCCACAACTCATGCTAAAATTGTCATTGTAACAATATTAAGAAGTAGGACCTTTGAGTGGTGATTAGACCATGAGGGTTCACCCTCCTGGGTGGAATTGATGTTTTATAAAAGGACATGTTCATTCCCCTTTGTTCTCTCTCTTGCCCTCTTCCTTCTACCATGGGATGATGTAGCAAGAAGGTTCTTTTCAGATGCCAACCCCTTGATACTGGACTTTCCAGCCTCCAGAACTGTAAGCCAACAAATTTCTATTTATTATAGATTACCCAGTTCAGGTATTCTGTTATAGCAAGACAAAATAAACTAATAACCTCTGAACGTGTTCATGGGCCAGCTCTGCGGTATGGTGGTTAATACAGCTGGATACCACATGGTCAAATGCATAGTTCAAGTCCCAGAAATGATAGATCAAAAAATAAACCAGTCATGTATATGTTCATGCCCAAAATCCTAAAAGGAGGGAGATATGGGGAGCGTTTTCTGTTCTCTCTCTGCTACTCTCTGGCAAGTGCATGTGTGCTCTACCAAAAATGAAAAAAATAGATCGATTATAAGTTCAAATAGTAAAATAAGATACAAATTCTGGCATGCTGTCAATGCAACCAGCTTCAAATGAAACTGGTATATCAGTCTTAAATACACCAAATGAATCTAAATAACAAGGTACTCCACACCTACCATCACCCCTTTTAAAAATTTCATAAACAGGCTCTCTCTTTTAACAGCCAACAGTGTGTATGTTTTATTTTCTTTTCTTACTCTTAAGCATGTGTTTCCTTTCCTCTTCTCCTACAGCATTGTATTCCAACAGAATAAATGTTTGTTTGAAATTGTGTTATTCATCATCCTATCATACTTCTCTGCACAAGAATATTGGTACTATACACACACACACACACACACACACACACACTTTTTTTTTTAGAAAGAGATTTTTGCTATAGGATATGTGTACTTGCCAAAGAGACAGAGAGACAGGCTAGGCATGCACACACATGCACCCAGCGTGAATTTCGAGCAGCCAGGTCTGGAACTTGAATTGTGGTCACCCATGTGGGAGTCCAGCAACATAACCATTAGGCCATCTGCAGGTCCCACCTACATACTTTAAATTTCAGTGACTATAAGACTCTAAGTGTTAAACATTTTTTCTTCTGGATTGATATTTTCTACATTACTATTAGTGCATGATTAATGGAAACCACATAAATACGTTATCTGCATTTTGATGCATGTTAAATATTAAAATAAAATTTTCTTGAAAGTATAGCATTTAATAAAATGAATGAGGCTGATTTCCTAAATGTTTTATTTTTGTTTGAATGACACTATTGATTATAGCCAGAGTGGGACTAGGGTCAAAGATCAAGTCTATTTTCACTTATTTGTTTTTGTTTTTATAGATTATGAACTGAGGAACCTTGTTCACAAAAAATATACAGGTGAGAATGGAATTTTGTTATAGCTCTCTCAGTAAATATTTTTAATTTCTACCAAGAACATACTTAAAATCACATAGCAGGCTATCACTTAATAGTAGTGAGTTACAATTATCTATTAGCTTAATGGCTAGCCTAAGTCTTCTGTTCAATTTTGTCTCAAACCATTGGTCTCATAAGAATGACCCCAGCCTTTGTGTTCCTAAAGCTTTTGGCAATATCTCAGACTGCCCCTGACTGTTTTCTGATATTCATATCTGGTTTTGTACCAGGGAAAGAGCCAAGAAGCTGAGGACTTCACTAAATATGCCTTCAATGTACAAGAGAGAAAGGAACCACCTCAGAGGGGGATCAGCACCTCCCAGGATAAAGAGAAAGTAAGGATACGGAAGATATACAAATAGATATATGTATGTATGTATGTATGTATGCATGTATATGTGTGTGTGTGTGTGTGTGTATATATATATATTTTAAGTAATTTGTGTGTATAGCCATCCACCTTCGAAGTCAGCATGACTTCAGGGAGCAGCACATGGACCCCAGGAGCACATAGACTCCAAGAGAACAAAGGCCCCAGGAGCACACAGACCCCTGAGTAACAATCACAGTTAGAGGCTGTCAGGTCAAAGGCTACCAGTTTCCTTGAAGCTAACCACTCCCACCACCCTGTGTGAATTTTTGCCCTCTGTAGCCTTTGTAGGATGAGCCTGAGGAGTTGATGTCAGTGCCCTACCAAAGAAAATCATCAGGCTTGATTGTTCTGACCTGGGGCACCCACTCTTAAGGCTCTCTATTGAGCACAGGCTCCTTCTGGACAAGTCCTGGTGGTTATAGACTGGCCAGCAGGTGGGAAACAAGCTCTGAGACTAAGCATGGAGGAGGCTATTGGCTAAGCCAACATAATAGTAGTTAATACCTAACATCCTTGTATTAATGAACATGTACCCCTACAAAGCAACTCAGCCTAGTCCTAGATGGTCCCCCAATTCACAGGGAGAAATCACCTTCCTATGTCCATTCTCACATGAAGGAACTCCAGGGAGAAGGCCCCCAATCTGAAAGGGCCACCAGGATGATGCCATCCATGGGATAAATCAAATCATCTCCAGAAGGCTGTGGCTCATCAAGCCCGAGAACCAGCTCTGTTTCACTCAGTGTCAAAAGACCAATCAATTCTGCAAGTTCCCCCCAGCTTCTAGACATAAACCAATCTAAATCCCCTCTGTCTCGTTTCTTCACATTTTGAGGAGGCAGCATTGAGGAAATAAATGTCAAAATCTGCTACTGAACCTATAAACTGTTCTCCTTAAAGCTGAGATGATCACCAGATGCAAGTTTCCTTCTCACACCCAGCATGTACAGAGAGTGCATGGTCTGACTCTGGGTCAAATAGAGCAGAATCTTCAGGAAATAAGGCAATAGAAAAATGAAAAAAAAAAAAAAACCACCACCAACAATGACAACAACAAAAAATTTTCAAAGAGGGAGGAGAATGCCTAAGGAGAGCAGAGGTTCAAGTCTTCATAACTAACTGCATGCCTGACATCTCTGGACACATTTAGAACTACAATAGTCAAGAAGTAAATAATGTGGTATTCCCCAAATTCCATAGTATTCTTCTGCATGCCCTAATGGTGTAGTCAAGGCAGGGGAGTGGATGGAGAGAAAGAGTTGTCATAGATGGTCTGGGGTTCAAAGCTTAAAGGGGAAAAGGGACCATACGTGATATCAGGAACAATGCAGAGGGGACCTAATTGCCCAATGAAATCAGTGAAGGAAAAACCAGGCTAGTTCAGGTGGGTGCCAGGCAAGATCACCAGAAAGGCAGAGTAGCAACATCACTACCAACTTGGGCTCTGGTGCAGATGGACTGGACTCCAATCCTAGCTCCTTCTCTTACCAGGCGAGAGGCTTGGTGAAGCTAAAATTACTTAACCTCTCTGAGCCTCAGTGTCACCATCCAAAAATGGGGAATATGTTAGATCTCCTGTATAATACTTGACAAATATCAAATCATATTAGATAGTACATAGAACCCCACACAGTATGTGACAATTGGTATTTACAGCTGATACCTCTCTAGTACTGTGGTAAGTGCTGTTGTGGCTTGATTGCCTTCTCTCAAACTCATGCTGAAATGCAATTGCCATTGTAACAGTATTAAGGGGTGGGACCTTTGAGAGGCGATTAGGCTCTGAGGGCTCCATCTTCATGGGAGCCTTATAAAATGGTAAGCGCAGCTCCCTCTTGTCCTCTCTTGCCCTTCTCTCTTCAGCCAAGGGATGACACAGCAAGAAGACCCTACCACAGATCAGGCCCCTGATCTTAGACTTCTCAGACTCCAGAACTGTGAGCCAATATATATATCTGTTCATTATAAATTACTTAGTCTCAGACATTTTGTTACAACAGCACAAAATGAACTAAGACAAGTATTTTCCTATTGACCTAGGAACAGGAGTAGTACCATCCTGATTATCATTTTCCTCTAAAGCCAACATTTGACAGTCTGATGACCCAAGAAATGCTCAGCAGAAAATCAAATGCAATTTGACAAATATTACCCAACCCCTGATCTAAGCTGGGGTTATAGCAATAACTTGGGTACTGTCTCAGCCTCCAGAGGCAAATGTCAATGCCTTCTGAAAGCCTGATGGCCAGGAGGTATGGTTTGAATGTTACTGCCAAACTCATGTTGAAACTTAATTTTTTATTTGTAACAACATTAAAAGGTTGGGACCAGCAAGTGACATGATGGTTATGTCACTGGACTCCCATGTAGTTGACCGCAGTGTGGCCAAGCCCCTGGGTGGTGATTTCTCACTTCTGTCTCTGTCTGGCAAGCATACATACCCTAGGGCAAAATTCTCTCTAAAATAAATAAATACAATTTTTAAAAAATATATTAAGACAGAGAACCTTAAGAGGTAATTAGGTCATGAGGACTTTGCCCTCATGAATTGATTAATGCTGTTATCATGGGAGTGTGTTAGCTGTTGATGGAGTGGACTCTTGATAAAAGGATGAGTTGAGCCTAATTTTCTCTCTCTGTTTCATGTGTTCCCTCACTGTGTGATGCCTCCCACAATGGGATGACTCTAACCAGGTTCAGTCACCTTGTTCTTGAACTTTCCAGCCTCCAGAATCAAGGGGAAAATAAACTTTTCTTCAGTTAACTACAGTCTGTAGTATTCTGTTTCAGCAGCGAAAATGAAGTAAGGCAAGGGTTCAGCAGAAATTCAAGTGCAGTTTGAAAAATATTCCCTAACATCTGCTCTAAGCCAGGGTTACAGCAGTGACTCAAGTACCATGCTAGCAACCAGAGACAAACAAGAATGCCTTCTACAGGACCCAAGGCCAGGAGGGAGCCACACCTCTGAATAGATGTGGTGCCCCAAGACTCCCAAAGGTGGCAATGACTTGCTCTTGCCACTAGGACATAGTCAGAGCATCTCCTGGTAGAGCCCAAAGGCCTCTAGCTTGTAAGACCAGATCCTGAGGGTCAGTCTGGCACAGAGGGCTCAAAAGGATGTTTTTCAACCTTCTAAATCACAGGCCCCCTTGTACTTACAGTGGCAGCCAAATAATTACTGTATAATTACAGTTTATGATCAGTAATTTTGCTTCTGAAATAAAATATAGTCATGGTACTGGCTTCATATGACAGAGGAACAGAGAATGTGCTCAATATCAGCAGAATGTCCTGCCCAAATCCAGCCAGAGGACTGGTCCTTCCAGACTCTGGGTATAGGCAGAACTGGCCTGGCTTATTCAGTATACCAATCAAGGCTCATGTACCTAAGTGACACAGAACCACCACTAATAAAATAGAACAAACCTTGAAATCCATACATGTAGAGTCTACTGTGAATTTTGGAAAGTCTTCCTAAGATAATAAGTAGTAGCTACCCAATTTTTATGGCATTTTATAAGCTTATTTTTGCAATTTGAAATAGCTGAACACAAAATTGCATTTTCCATTTAGTCAAGCTACAAATCCCATAACTGCTAGTTTGAAAGCTACTGAAGCTTTGTGATGTTGCCTTAAAGAACCAAAGGACAATTATTGGCAAAAAAAAAACAAAAACCAAAAAGTAATTTTATGCACAACACTCCCTTGCTACAGAAGTCTCTTATAAAGGGTAGAGGGGGGCAAGGGAGAATTGTTGGATTGTATTTCTTTTGTCTGGCTTCCAAGTCTCCTGACACACTTTGCAACC
Organism: Tupaia tana; assembly: GCA_026018925.1. Taxonomy (NCBI): domain Eukaryota; kingdom Metazoa; phylum Chordata; class Mammalia; order Scandentia; family Tupaiidae; genus Tupaia; species Tupaia tana. Next base: position 41,897,360 of record JAKSZU010000010.1, on the reverse strand, counting down.
CTCCGTCTGTGCCATAAACATGACTCTGGACTGCTAACGATGCAGGCTGCTTTGTGAGGCTCCCTTTGAGTTGAGCATTGTAATTAAAATTCACAGCAGATGCTACTGAAAACATGTAATCTATGCACAGAAGAAAAACCGTGAAACAAAGAAATATACCAAGCCTGGTAAATTGCTAAAAGAAATTTCAAATAACAAAACAAACAAACACAGAAAAAGTACATCGGTACAGAATCATTCTATCAATAGAATAAACGTATTCTTTTTCGAGGAATGGGCTTGGTCCTTCTTCTCTCTCCCTATCTTTACTCAGACTGGCAGGATACACAGCCCATGAGAAGTTGCTGTAGATGATGCCTTATTTATCCTTGAAATGAATTATTTGTCCTGAGAGCCCTTCCCTTTTTGATCTAAATTCTAAAGGGAAACATTTTCCTACTCTCTCCAGCCATCTGACAATGAGCAGTTGCTGAACTACTTCGAGACTTTCCCTTCTCATGGTGGCAGTGTGGGTTGCACTGCAGCACTGACCACTTGGGGCCATGATCCTGTGCTCTGTCCTTGAGCCTCTGCCTTGAGTGAAGTAGGGCTATATAGTTCTCTTCTGGCCTACAAAATGTGATCTACAGTGAGTCACTGATTCCAGGTTTTACTGCTAAGAACTCAGGAGATTCTCCACACTCTTCTATCCTCATTAACTAAAGTATGCTAGAAGACCTCAAAGATGAACAGTTTCTCAGGCACTAAATGACTGTGTGGAGCAGAGCCCTACCCTCACAACCAAACACACAAAGTGGAAACATGAGTGAAAAACTTTTACTGAGTGAAGTCTCTGAGACTTTATGGTTTACCTGTTTGAGCAACTGGGGTCACCATTTGTATACTAAAATGTCATCTAATATTCAGACTCCTCCAGGCTCTTGGGAGACTTTAATGGCCAGAGCTTAAACTGCCTTATTCTTTGCCATTTCCTCAATGCCTGGATCTGCACCTAGCTTGGACTAAGTGCTCAACTGACATGTGTTGAATGTGTAAATTACTCTTGCAAAAGTTCACCATCACACCTAAAAAAGGGTCTGTCACAACCCCAGAATGAGTCCCTGCTCTGTAGAGCCAAGGATCCATCCTGGTCCTACCCTTTTCTATCATTCTAGACAGGCCCAAACCAGTGACAGTGAGATTAGTATCTTCTGCTCAGAGGAAGGCAGTGGCAATGTCTGAAGTGGGTGTAGGAGAGAAGTCAGAGAATGAGCCCAGAGAGGGAATATTTGTGCAGTCTTTGGGGAAACAGAAACAAGTTTTCTTTGATTCCTCCTCCCTCTGCATTCACCAGGAATGCACTGAGAAAGCTACTTTGAACTCAGACAATCCTAGTCTGAGAGAGTCAAAGTCTTCCAAACTGGTCTCAAGTCTGGGAATCACTTCCCTAAGTCAGACTACCATGGACTGCTGAAGAAGCTGACTGACTTGGCTGCTACTGAACTCTGGTCTGTGGTAGGCTGAACACTTGGCTACCGACACCCGAGAAGTAACTATGAACTCTGTTGATTCTTATCATGCTCTGATGGCAGAGTAAGTGGTTGGAAGGTGAGTGATAGGAAGTTTGGAATTACAGGCCAACCCCAAACAGAGGATCCTGCACTCTCCTTCCCCAGCATTGTCTTCAGAATCACTTGCCCACATGGCAGGAGAGATGCAGCCCATCAAATCTGCTCATTTCCCATTTAGCTTTCCTGGCAATTACTACAAGGGTTGCATTAGACTGCATCTTGGAGTCAAGTTATGCACCTAATTCACAGCTTGTCTGGGAAAGCACATCCCAGCTGAATTACATCAGTGTGGAAATTAGGGGCGAGAGAGAAGCAACAAACTAATCTACTGACACTGCATTCTACATCCTGGCTTACCTATTAAGTGGCTCATAGGGAAAAGACAAGCTAATGTGATCTAAATCTGGTTTATTCCAAATTCTCCAAATAGCTACTGCAATAAGCTAAGCAAAGAGGACCATAATTATCTGATAAGGAAAGCACATGTTGAGGCTAGTTACTGAAGAAGAGTGAATCTTCTACATGCTCTCAGGTCATCATAAACCAGCACATAGTGAACCCAATTAGTGTGTCATTCTTCACATTGGAAAGCAGGTCACCAGCCAGAGGCTGGGTTGTTATCAATAGAAATGAATACCTGTGACTGAGCATTAGATAAAGTATTAGTGTGCAATGTTCAACAGACCCTGCAGGATCCTGCTACACCAGGACTTCATACTAGCCCAAATCCATTGGCACCAAGGACTTAGGCAACAGAATGAGGGAACTGGACATCCTCATCTGCCAACAAAAGAAGGGAGCAGATTCTTCTGAACTCAGCCCCTTCTGCACACCTCTATTTTTCTCTGGCATAGGAATAAAGAGCTGGGGCTTTCAAGCCAGGAAACAGTATTAGAATGTTACCTTTCTTACTTGTTAGCTGAGTGACCTTAAGCAATGTACTTAACTTGTCTATACATCTCCATATTGATCAAAAGGAGGTAACATTCCTTACCTTCCTCATAGGGTTGTCATAAGAAAAAAATAAAAGGAACCACTGAATATGAACTAAATAACTCTGGAGCATGGGGTAAGCACTTCAAAAGTGTGAGCTTACCAGATGCAGCAACAGCCCCACCACCATTCTCTTGTGTAGGTCAGTCTCCTACAAGGTCATTGCCATTCATCCGCCTTCTCTCTACTCTGCCTAGTTTCTCTCTTCCATTCATGTCCCATTCACTCCCTCTCAACAACTGAAGGTTTGGAGTCTGCAGTTGGCAATCATGTCCTGCTTGTAGCTTACCTTCTAGAGGCTTACCTTAAATTTTTTTCATTCTAGGGGTCAGCAGATGGCATAATGGTTAAATCTCTAGACTCCCACATAGTCAACCACAGTTCAAGTCTCAGACCTGGCAACTTAAAACACACCAGGCATGTGTGTGTGTGTGTGCCCCAAAATCCCAAAAGTAAAATGAAAAAAAAAGGATTGCAACATTGCCATCCCCCCTGGGGGGGGGGGGGTGACTTCTCACTTTGTCTCTCTCTCTGTCTCCAGCGAGCACACATGCCCTAAAGCAAAAATCTCTCTTTAAAAAAATAATCATCATCATCTTTCACCCTACTCTAATGGGCCTTTTCCAGAGCCACACTGATGACTCTCATCCTCACCTGGAATCACAAACCTTTCCCTTCTAAAGTCTCAAACCTTTACCTTCCATCATCTGATTACAACCACAATTGGTCTGCGACAGGGTTTTTTGCCCGCCTCTGCCTGCCCTGTGATCTTTCTGTCCTCTTTCTTCCCAATCTATTGATCCACAGCTGGACTCTCTCTCTCTTTTTTCTCTAGTCTGAGTCCCTCACAGCTCACCATTTGAATGCATTTGGGGTTGACCCTATAAGAGGGATAGGAGTAATATGCGGAGGACATTTTCAGCTAAGGAATAACATGAGCACCAGCACACAGATAGTAAAGTTGTACTATGTTTGAGAAGCAGTGATGATTTTATTGTTGCTTATAAATGGTAGTATCACAGATTTTTTTTAAGAATTATTTCATTTTAACTTTATTTATTTATTTTTAATTTGATCAGAGAGGGACAGAGCAAGAGCAAGACAAAGATAGAGCGAAAGTGAGAAACCAAGCTGCCAGATCCAGGACTTGAACTTTGGTCAGCCTTGTGGAAGTCCAACATCCCTAACCACACCACCTGCTAGCCCTACAAAGAGATTTTTGCATCTTGGCTTTAAATATATCTAATTTGAGTGCCTCCTCTAAGACATCGAATGCTGCCGACCTTGAAACTTAATGAATCTATTTAATCAGTGCTGATGTCAATGGCCTGAGGAATGGGAGAGACCAGGAAGACAGGACCCAAGGGCACTTGCAGGTGCCTGCATAGCTGTTGGTCCATTTGTAGGCTCTGGGTCTGGCCTCAGAACTCCTGTTCTCCATTGTGTACACATTCTCTGGGCATACACCATCTCAATTTCTGACATCTTGTGCTAATCCCACCTTGAGTCCCTCACCATTTACCAGGTGAGAGTAGTTGCATTTACCAGGTGAGAGTAGTTGGCCTTGAATGTATGTCTTGAGGAGAGAAGTTGAAGGAATGAAAGTCATATATTCCAAAGACATGCTCAGTCCTCTAGAAACAATATTTGATGTTCTTATAGCTTTTTCCATGGGGCTTACACAAGTGCATTTATTTGGATTAATGTGCAACAATTAAAATTTGCAAACCTCTATTCAAATATATGTTCCAAGATCACCCACTTATTCTCTGTATGCTGAAAAGAGAGGGTTTAAAATATGTTTGCTTTGCTTTAAATTTAAGTAACATACAACTCTTGTTTATAGCAGTATAGACCCCCTTTATTTCTCTACATTCTAAGACACAGGTGTTTTCTAGACCATAATAGTACAAACTACACAATTCTTAAAATCCATTGAGACATTAATTAGACCCAGGCTCTGAGACACAAATACCCATCACAGTACTTATTATGGTGAGCTACCTTTGGGAGAGTCCATCTGAGACCACCAGAAACTCTCAGAACACCAAGTCCTAGTGCAAGGTCACTAGTATAGTTGAGCTCTTGCCTAAACAACCACAGATAGGTTCCTCAAAGTGCCTTTGCATTCCAACAGGCCCTCCACTGGCTTACTTATGGAAAATGATTTTTCTCAAGCAAATAATGGTATCAAGCTCTTGCTAGAATTTCAACTAATTCTCCTCACTTCAAAAGGTACTTTTGTTTACTGCCAGCTCTTTCTGCATGCAAATGTTACTGTAAATAGAGATACAATCATAGCGGATAATTGAAATTTCAAAATATTAAGAACTTAAGAGTTTTTGGGATTCAGTTTTATAATAGAAACAAATAAAGGCTTGCCACATTGGCAAATAAAAGCTGACAGTTAAGAAATTAGATTTGCATACCAAATATTTCATATTATGAATTAATTGGCAGCAAATTCTATTCTAAGTCAGACCATAATTTGAGGAAAGTGGGGGAAGTATTAATTCATCATGACTTTTTAATCAAAATGGCCATGAGTTTAAAAGCCAGACTCTCAAAGAGCCACCGATGTAAGAGGAGACACAGACTTAGCAGGCTGCCACACACAATAGAAGGTTTTTGCTTTTTAACTAAAAAGAGCCTAATATTTTCTTCTTATTGAAATGTATTTGAAAATACAGAAAGGTGAAACCTGCAGTGATGCTGCCTGCCTGTTTTTTTATGCCAAGAGGTGGCCACGCTGACCCTTTGGCCTCTGTCCTCCCAGACATAGCCACACCTAGACATGTAAGTTCTGATCACTCATATAGTGACACAGCTTAGGAGGACCATGTCATAGCAGTGACACAGTGATAAAAATACAGTCTAGGAAACTAAAGTGATGTAAAACCAATTCAAGTTCTTGCTTGGATGCTTAAAAACTATGCAGCAATCCACCTTCTCTAGACCCCCTTTACTCTCTCATTGTCTCTCGCGCAGGGAAGATTCCTGGCTTCAGGTCATCTAGAGAATAAATACCTCACCCTTCTCTCTCTACCACCCCTATCCATGGCAGAGCAGCTGCTGCCTCCTACCTGTTTTCTTTTTGTAATGAATTGTATGTGTCAACTTGACTGGACTAAGGGATGCTCACATAGCTGGTAAAGTGTTTTTTCTGATGGTGTCTGTAAGGGTGTTTCTAGAAGAGATTAGTACTTAATTCAGTGGACTGAGTAAGAAACATCTGCCCGCACCCAATATAGGTGGGCATCATCCAATCCACTGAGGGCTCAGATAGAACAAAAAGGTAGATGAAATAAAAACGTGTTGTTCTCTCTGCTTGAGCTGGGATGTCTATCTACCTCTGTCCCCAGACATCAGAACTCCAGATTCTTGGGATTTTCGATGCTAGAACTTACATCAGCACTCCACCTCTTTACCTTCATTCTCAGGCCTTCAATCTCAGACTGAATTATACCATCAGATTTTCTGGGTTTTCAGCTTGGACCTATCAGTTCTCAAAATTATGTGAATCAATTCCCGTAATAAACATCCTCTTATATATTTGTCTATAGCCTATTAATTCTGTTTCTCTGAAGAGCTCTTGTATATCTCCCAGCTCCAGAGAACAAAGATGGGCTCACAGCAGTGGACTGGTATTTGTCAAGTGACCAATGACCAATAAATCTGGTACCCACCCTACATTTGCTCAAAAGCACCAGGGAATTGAGGCCTGGTTGATATCAACATTATTTCCTCATACAATCCTGGGGGCACTGTCCACAAATGACCCAACCTGAATGGTTACTCCTGGAAGGGTCCCATCTGGAAATCTTGGCAGGGCTGGCCTCAGAGGGGAAGGTATATGTAGAAATTAGGCAGGCTGAGCAAATACAGAGAGAAGATGACAGAACATTGAAAGGCATATCCATCACAAGTGCTTATTTTCACAGTAAAGTCATATCATGTGAAACCTTGTACTTCTATGTAATTCAGTTCTGATTTTCTTTTTTGAAGATTTATTTATTTATTTAATTCCACTTTTTATTAGTATTATTTTTTTAATTTGGTCAGAGGGAGAGAGAAAGAGAAAGGGAGAAAGCAAGCTGCCAGGTCTGGGACTCGAACTACAGTCAGCCATGCAGGAATCCAACACCTTTAACCACCACGCCACCTGCCGGCCCCAATTCTGATTTTCATACATGTATACTATACAATTAAGTAGGGTGAAGTGGACTTCCACTGGCTTCAAAGTTCAGATAATGCAAGACAGGGGTTTAATATCCTAACCGACATCATCTCCCATCTTCTCCACTAGCCTTTTTAGGTCTATGATGTATGAACTGTGTACCTCTCCCCACTGGACACAAAATCATTCATGACTCCCTGCAGTATGGTTAGGATAGCAGAACAGAGATGATGAGATCATCCTTAGAAAACAGTTCTTTGTGGAGGGAGCACTGTGTGTTGAGTAAAGAGAAAAACAAGCAAACCCTTGTCTTCAGAAAGGTCACATTTAGTGGAGGAGACTGACGGCAAACTGTACATGTGCCAGATGGTGAGAAATGCTTTGGAGAAGAGGCAGGGAAGGAGCAAAAGAAGTATGGCTGAGGTTCTAACTTCACATCAGACATGTATTTTTTATTATTTATTGTTATGGTATATATCTAGGGCATATATCATGATGTTCGATATACATAGTGAAATGATTACTACAGTCAAGCAAATTAACATTTCCATTATCTTCCAGAGTTACCTTTTTTTCTTTTAGTAAGCCTACCTAAAATCTACTCTCTTAGCAGATTTCCAGCATATACTACAGTAATTAATCAGTCCTCAATTCTAGATCTTAACATACTCATTACACATAACTGCACATTTGAACTCTTTAACGTGCTTCTCCTTTCTCCACACTCCAACCCCTGGCACCACCATTTTACTCTCTGTTTTTATGTATTCAGCTTTTTAGATTCCAAATAAACATGAGAACATGAAATACTTTTTCTTTCTGTGTCTGGCTTATTTCACTTAGCAAAATGTCCTCTAGGTTCATCCATGTTGCCATGGATGGCAAGATTTCCTTCTTTCTTAAGGCTGAATAATATCCCAGTATAAATGAAAAGATAGGTGATAGAGAGAGAGATAGACTTGGAGATATGTATCACAATGACTTTACCCATGTATCTGTTGACAGACACTTAGGGTCGTTTCCCTATCTTTGCTATTTGTGGTAATGCTCCAATGAACATGAGAATGCAGATATTGTTTCAATATAGTTATTTCATTTTCTTGGGATATATACACATAAGTGGAGTTACTGGATCATATGTAATTCTTTTTTAATTTTTAATCACTTAAGCTTCACACTATTTTCTATAATGGCTATTCTAATTTACATTTCCACCCACAACAAACAAGGGCTCCCTTTTTTCCACACCCTCACCAATATTTGTTATTTCTTATCTTTTCTGTCATTGCTATCCTAACAGGCATGAGGTGATACTTCATTGTGGTTTTAATTTGCATTTCCCTGATGATTAGAAATGCTGAACACCTTTTCATATACCTACAGGCTATTAGTATGTCCTTTTGGGGAAATTATCTTTTCAAGTCCTTTGCCCATTTTTTTAATCAAGTTATGCAAAGTTTTGTTTTGATGTTGTTATAAAATTCCTTATATGTTACAGGCATTAACCCTTACAGATGTATGATTTGCAACATGGTGTAGGCTGTCTTTTCATTTTGTTCATTGTTTCCTTTGCTACGTGGGAGATTTTTACTTCGTGGTAGTCATACTTGTTTATTTTTACTGTTGCTGCCTGAGCTTTTAGTGTGATAGACAAAATATCATTGCAATGCCAATATTGAGATTTTCCTTTATGTTTCTTGTAGAAGTTTCATGGTTTTAGTTCTTATATTTAGGTCTTTTATCCATTTTGAGTTGAGTTTTGTATATGGTGTAAAATAATGATCCAATTTCATTCTTCTGTGTGTAGATGTTAAGTTTCCCCAATATTATTTATTGAAGAGACTATCCTTTCCTCATTTCTAAACATCATTCCTGAGAAAACGGGTGTGTTACTCCAAGTACCATTAACTGGGTAGCTTATACACAATAGAAATTTAACTCTTGGGACCATCAGATGATGTAATGATTATGTCATTGAACTTCCACATACTCAACTGCAGCATGAGTCCCGGACCCCACAGCTTAAACTCACACCAGGAGTGTGAGCATACATCCCCAAAATCCCAAGAGGAAAACGTAGGAGAAGGTATTGCAGCATGGCCATCCCTCCCTTGGGGGAAATTCTCACTTTGTCTCTCTGTCTCTGTCTCTCCAGTGAGCACACATGCCCTATAGCAAAAAAATCTCTCTAAAAAAGAAAGAAAGAGAGAAAGAGAGAGAGAGAGAGAGAGAGAAAGGAAGAAAGGGAGAGAAAGAAAGAGAGAGAGAAAGAAAAGAGAGAGAGAGAAAAAAAGAAAAATTTAACTCTCATAGTTCTTTAGGCTGGAAAGTCTAAGATCATGGTACCAAAGATATGATGTCCCATGAGGGCCCACTATCTGGTTCATAAATGGCTGTTTTGTCATTTCATGATGAAAGGGTTAACAAGCTACCTTAGACCTATTTTATATAGGCATTAATTACAATCACGGCAGTCTGACATCATAACTTAATCACTTCTCAAAGGCCCACACCTCCTGATACCATCATCTCAAGGATTAATAGTTCAACATATAAACTTTGGAAGGACATAAACATTCAGACCATAGCAAATGGGAATAGACTAGCTAGACTTTTCACAGATGAACTACTAGCCTGTGGAGCTCTATCCAGGCAGAAGTCAGATATACGAAGATAAAGTTGATTAAATTTTTGTCTTTAAATCTGATACCCAAATAACTACAGGTAAAGAAACTGAGATATTCTAAACAACTGGTATGAAATCTTGCTCTAATGAAGCTGTCTTTCCACTCAGAGCTACAGGAGGCACAGCAGAGAGTGGAATCCTACAGAAAAAGCAGGACCACAAAAGCTGAGGACATCTGACAGTTCAGAGCAGGGATTTGCCATAACCCATCATAAACTGGGCAGTCTACCTTCTCTCCATTGGAAGGCAATAAAACACATTCCAGAACCACAGCTATGTTTTTTAGTTGCATTTCGTGCTTAATGATATTCACATCAATCTTTCATAATCCCATGTAGTTCTCATTTCACATGGTGAATTTGGCCACTCCCATTCATTCTGATGATTGTAAAATGAAGACCCTCTCCTAAGCTATTGGTCCGAATGCACAGACCAGGTGATCTCTCTGAATACAGCAGAATTTGATTTGCGTAGAAGCCACTAATGAAATAACTCAATTGGAAATTCAGGCAACTGGATTATGGTGACTTGGGTTCAGGCCAAGCATGGAGTGGGAAGAGAAAGCTAAGACACCAATTTTGACTAGCACAGAAGAAAAAGACCTCTGATGAGGGGCTGGCCAGAACCCCAGGCACAGATGTCAGGGACAAAATGAATAATAAAATTTTACAGAGGACTGAGTAGCAGCAACCTAGAAGTAACCTCCAACAATGCAGTTATACTAGGATCTTTCCTGCCCAACTTAGAATTCCTCAAATTCTCATTGACACAGTCTTTCACAGAGCAAAATTTTATACTTGTAATATTAATCACCTGTTCACTTAATGCAGAGGCAATTAAGATAAAGTTGATTATCACTGCTTAACACATATTCAAAATATTTGGCCAACACCAAAATAGCCTGGGTGATTTCTCTCCATCTAATTACTTCCAAATGCAGCCTGGGACTTCATTTCCATTAACACTGAAGCTCAAAATCCCACTGAATAAAGCTGAATCATAATTTAAGCACTTTGTGGAAATAGTGCATGAAACCTGAATTGGTTAGCTTAGCCAAGCGAGCTCAAGATTAAAAATTTACTCTGATTTTCATTTTCTGAAAATTCGTCAAATGTGTTTAATTAAAAGATATCCCTTGAAATTGTTTTACAACAAATGATCTTTTTAAAACCAAATTTGAGCCAGAATATAATACTGATGTCTCAGTGGAAAGGAAAAACCATGACATTTGAACCCTCTAGAGAGGAATGAAGGTGGAAGAAGGACTCAGCCTCCCTTAATAACTACCTCAGAGGGCACTTCCCTCAAGAACCCTTTCTTTTCCTTCTCAGTAATAATTAATCTACTTACCTGCCTTAATTTCCAGAAATCTGTCCTTCTAGAAAAGGACTGTCTACCCCATGATATAAATAACTGTATGAACAGCATTCACAGTTGTTACGGATACATCTGTTACCCCAATTGCTTTTTACCAATCTCTTAGGTCAGGAGGCATCAGCCAAGGAGAAGAATCCTCCCAAGAAGGAACCATAGTGCTTAGCAGTAATGGCAGGACACATTGACATACAGAAAGAAAGAGAGTTTGGAGGCTATTCATGCTGGGCTTGTCCTGCCTCTATAGTGACTAGTCCCATGATTAGAGATTGATGGGTGGCTTAAGGCAATAATTAGTGTTACCCAGTAACTGACCACATACCTGTTATGAAGAGAACCACTCACATGCAACCAAGCTGGGACATTTCTCTGCTGTCAACTCAGTAGTGCATTCTTCTTTTTAGGGGTGTTTAAATTTTCCCACAGAGGAAATTGGCATTCTGTCTCTGCTATATTAGCACTAATGTGTTTATATAAAGTAGAAGTCAGAAGTGACACACTGCACTGGTCACTTCTGGAACCAGAGATTCATGGATTAGTTTTAGAGACAGAGAAAGGAAGCTCAGGTGGGACCCTATTGCATTCAAGCTAGACTTGCATGCTGGGATGGAGGAAAGAGGCCTGTCTCGGAATAAGGAGACCTGCTGCTAGCCCCACCTGCACCAGCAGGTGCCATGAACCTGGGTAAATACAAGATACCCTCCCTCGGGGTCCTTCCCACTCCAGATAATGATGGCTCTGAGAAATTTCCACAGGAAGCATCATCCTCATAAGGTGGACAATATTTATTCCAAAAATAAATAATTAATACCAGCCGTGTTGTATTCTGGGACAGCAGTGCAAGCAGGATCGTTTATGAATATTTGTAACTTTTCTATTTTTAAATTAAATTTTGTGGTATTGGGAACACAATTAGATAAAGTTACTTTATAATCATTAAACACAATTTTTTTAAAGGTTTTTGCTATAGGGCATGTGTGCTCTCCAGAAAGACAGAGAGACAGAAAGCAAGAAATCACCCCCTAGGGGGGATGGCCACGCCGCAATCCCTTCTCAATTCTCCTCTCGGGACCTTGGGCACACACTCACACATGCCTTGCACGAGTTGAAGCCACCGGGTCCGGGACTTGAACCATGGTCAACTACATGGGAGTCCAGTGACATTGCCATTACGCTAACTGCTCGTCCCATTAAACGCAATTTTTCAATTTATTTATTGAGACCCAAGAAGAGTGACTTCTCTTAAATTTAATTTGTAACAATATTAACCACAATTTTTACCCACAGAACTACAGGGATGTTTTGTATCTTATGCCTACATGTCCATGGAAGACCACAGGAACATACCATCATAAAGAAATATTTCCAGACTTCATATGCACATCAGCTGCCTGTTGTTTCTTCCTTCCACATGTGTTGAAGCACGTGGTTATCTAATTTGGAGGATCCTCTCTCTTCAGATGTCTCCTTCCCAAAGTGCTAGATTTAGGAAAGTAACCAGTGCATTGGAAGGAGGCAGTCCAGGTCATTTGGAGTTGGGGGGGGGGGGGGGAATAAAAGCCTAAAGGCTTCTATTTCTGAACCAGTCCATGACCCGCCAGCATCCATACCTGCCAAGGATCAAGGGAAATTCTAGAGAATTCATCAAGAAAGAGAACATGAAATGCCTGCCCTTGGCAATCTCTACTCTTACACTTTTTCAAGTAAAGTCCCAATAATGGGCACTGTGCAGAGACCAAAACAGTAACTTAGGGCCCACGCAGGAGTGTCACCACTGGGGATGTCAGAAGCAGCACAAGAGACCCAGATTTGGTTTCCCCACCAACATAAACAAGCTGGGCACAGTTGCACATGCCTGTGGTTCTAATCTAAGGGCTGGGGCAAGAGGATCATGACAGTGAGAGCCTGTCAAAAATATATCTCTCTGTCTCAGGACCAGCAAATGGCTAATAGTTACATTGCTGGACTCCCATTTGGCTGACCATGGTTTGCGTCCCAGACCCAGTGACTTGAAAACTCATGCCAAATGCATGTGCCTATGTGCCCAAATTCCCGAGAGGAGAATGGAGGAGACGGTATTGTGCCATGGCCATTTCCCCTTGGGAGTGCTTTCTCACTTTCTGTCTCTGTCTCTCTAGTGAGTACACATGCCCTATAGCAAAGAAAATATATATATATATACACACACACACACACATACACACACACACACACACACACACATACACACACACACACACACACACACACACACATGTATATTTCTGTCTCTCCCTCTTTCCCCCTCTTTCTCAAAAAAAAAAAAAAAAAAAAAAAAAAAGAACAATAAAGAATGACTTGGATGACCTGTATTTTCTGCTGTTAGAAATTTTGGGGATTGAATAGAAGCAGCAGCAAATTTTTCACTTAACAGGCTTCAGGCTCCAGGCTAAGTGTTTGGCCCCAGTGAGCTCACCCATCCCCTCTGAAACCCTGGGAGGAATGTTGTGAATCATTAGTCCCACTGCAGAAACAGAAGATCAAGGTTTCCAAGACTTACAAGAACGGCCCAGGGCTTCCTCTAAGTGCTGTAGACAGGCTATAAGCTCAAGTTCAATCCACAGCCTCTCGTGACCTCATCCCACACCCACTGACTGTGGAGTTGAGAACAAATGGCATCAAATCAGTCTGTCTCCACTAGAATGGTTCCTTTGAGTTCCCTGGCAGGTGTCACTGTGGAAGAAAACTGGAGAAAAATTCCAGTACTTATAGGCATGCTGGCCACATCACATGCTCACAGTTTTATTTGTGACAGTAGCTGCCAGGCTCTTTAATGCCCATTTCAGGGGACTTGGACATTAAGTCTGCCATTTAAAATGTTACAAAATTTGCTGTTGTTTCTGTGCATTTATTTTACAATATCAAGCAGATATATACAGTTATTTATTGGGGAGATATTGGTCAGAAATGTGATTCCCAAAGAAAATACTCTATTCAGACTGGAAAATACAACATGCTTCGTGGTGACCCACAGGCATTATAGCAATTCTCTGCTTCTTATTAAGGTGAAAAAATGGGGCTAGTTGTCAGTTAGCTTTCATTTTATCTAATGACATTGTGACTTTAACTCAAATGGTTTTGCAAATATGATTATGTAATTGGAGCATCTGTCTTGATCACTATTTGGCAAATGTGTCCTTTTAGCACCAATCCAAATGAAATTTGGGAAATTTGGCTAATCACAATTTAACAGATGTTTTTTCCAGTTCTGTGCAATCTTAATTTTAACGGACACAAATCCTCCACTCACTGAAGTTTTAATTGGAGTCTCTCCATGCCTATAGAGAACTGTAAAGGTGAGAAAATAATAATTATATCACATCTAGTCTTCATGTTGTAGCTTTAATTAATTTAAGTGAAATCCCATTTGACCTGGATAGCAGCAATTATTTCAAGTAAGCTTTGACAAAACATATTACAAAATACATATTTTTCCACAGTGTATCTCAATAGCCTCACAAAGCTGACATCTTAAATATTCTATAGTAGATACCAATGCTTTTCCATACAGGCTCCAACATAAATGTCCATTCATGCACAAAAAGAAAATACAGTTTATTTCAAAGTACAGAAAATGTACAAGGCAACCTCTCCTTAAATAAAATGGTCCTCTAATCCTAACCAAAGACAGTGGGAGGGCCTCATCTAAGGTGCAATAACTTAGGCCCACCACTGGGAAGACTTGAGGTAAAAATGTAACATTCCAATTATCCCTTCTTCAAGAAAGGTGGCTCTCTTTCTACTTTGGAGTATAATTACCCAGGTGCTGATGTTTGCCTGGCTCCCAAGTGCTTGCTTTCAGCCTTAGGTGATTGGCTTCTCGAAATAAAATGCACATCTTGCTTTCCATTGAATAAAAATGAGATCTTTTTCAAGACCAAATGTTGGAGAAATGAAAGGAGTAGTAATAACATTATTTTATCTAGAAACAAATGGAGACACATTTTGACTAAGAAATGATGTTATTTTGGCTACTGGAAATCCCAAGCCCCCATTATCTCTGCTTATCTATAACAAAATTGTATCTCCATTCATATATAAATTAAAGTGTTTCCCGTCATATTGTTCAAAGACGCTCTCTTGATTTCCCTCATTTTCAGTAACAGAAATGGCTGCTTACCTCAGCCCTGGGTACCTGGGGAACTGCAGCAATGACACAAGAGCTCAGGTCAGGAGTTGGACACCTCATTTACATATCAGCCCCACCACTGACTAGCTGTAGGACTCTGGGAATGTCAAGAACCTCTTGCATCCTCAGTTTCTTTATCTCAAAGATGAGTATAATATGGCATCAACCTCAGTACTTATTATCATTTCATGGAGGGCATGCCCAGGTGGGACTACCAGGCATCTTGACAGGGCTTTGGTCCCCTGCCACTCTGATGGTCCCCTTCTCACTTCTCATGTATCCTCAGAGTTACTCACAATCCTCTTGAGCATTTCATGTACTCCCTCTGCCACTACTGATGACAGACACAAAAGATCCATGAACACCCAAAAGGAAGACAAGCCATGTACTGGGAATTCTGGGCTTTGTTGAGTGGCACCAGTCACCTACAAAGTGCCCCATTGATCTCAGATGTTCCCTTGTTCCTCTAGAACCAAGCATAGTGAATTCATCCATCCTCCCAACAACCCTGGGAGTTAGGCAGATTTGACATTTAGCCATGCATATGACCTTGCAAGTCAGCCTTGCAGAGAACTACTAACTTTTCCAAAGGTGACATAATCCAAGAGTGTTTACATCCTTAAGAGATACCACAAGATGTTTAAGGGCACTCTTAAACCACATTAAATTCTCCCTGATTAGAAAAAAAGAAAAAGAAAAAGAAATCCATGGGAAGGCTATCTGAGTAATTGCATTGAGATAAGATTACTTTATGTAATGAAAAGAATTCAGGATTTGGAGCTACAATGTGCATCTCAGTGAGAGTTCTGAATTCCATCTAAGGAGGGTGGTGGGGAGAATGCATGTGAGATGTCAGTTACAGAATCTGGTTCACTAGAAGTTGTTAACATGTGTACATCATCTCTAGCATTACTGTTTCTTACTATCCAGGAATTTTCAAAAAGACAGTGTCAAGGGGCACATTAGGGAATGACATTAGTGTTCACCTGACATGCCACTTGCTGTGTCAAACCAGAAAGCAAGAAGATACCTTAGCTACCACCACATCTCTTACAACAAGACCCATCACACACAGATAAAGTAAACCAACCTGAGAAATAGGTGGTTTTAAAATGCTCATCTCAACCTATGTCCCTTCCTGGCAACTTCTTATTGCCTACAAGAACCCCCCATTATTTCCCCAGCAGCAGAAAAAGGTCTCCATCAATGGAATTGTGTCCACTAGGGAATCAGGCCGTGAGATCTGAGGGAAATCAGAACACAGCTGCACAGCGCCCCCTTTGTCAGCATGGCAGGATATTTATGATGCTGCCAGTTAGGCAAAGGACAACGAAACTCCCTCTCATGGCCAAGTCCGAGGATCCCCAGTGTACTTCTTCTCACAGTAGGTCTCAAACACTTTAAGCCCAGTTTCCAATACAAGTGCCTATGTGTCATGGGAAAATGAAAATGGTAACGCAAGGAACCCTCTCACATTGAATCTTCTGTGTGCCCTTGAAAAACCTAGAGCCACTAGGGAGCCACGAATTTCAGTTGAAAAATAATGACTTTGATGGATCTAAAAGGGAGCTGGCACCGGTGGGGCCCAGCGTGCTGGTACAACTTGTAGATTGACTGCAAAGGGACTGCACAGCAGCGACTTGCGGCCCTCATATTTTCAAATCAAACCTGGGTCAGTCTCTATTTCTTTGACAAACAAAGAAAACAAATTAACATGTGGTTCATGATGAAACTATGCAGCTGGAAAGAATAAGAACAATGTCCTAGGGATTTGGAAGAAAAGTTTGCTAGACTATGTTTATGACAGTAAAAGGAAGAATATTTCATAAAACATCAAATTCAGGATTTAGTTAAGATTCAAGGGGATATTACAATAAGATGAGAACAAACTAAAATGGGAGAAATTGTGAGAAAAAAAACAAAAACAGCAAATTAAAATCCACACCAGAGGTGGCTAAGAGTTATTTTCCACACTACAAATAGGAATCGATGATGGAGAGGAAGAAACTGGCACAAGTCTACAAAACTGGAATAAGAAAAGAAGGAGAAAAAATTGAGAGAACATGAAAACTGACCATGAACTTTCAATCAAAGCCAACAAACTAGTATTTCTAAAAAGGAAACAGAAATATATCAGGATTGTGGTTAGGATAGCTTCAGCTTTCCCAAGAGAGAGCCCAGAAGACCCAGCTCTGGTGGGGAGGTGGTCACTGCTGATGCTTGGCCTGCTGATGGTGTTCTGAGAATCATCCTGCTGATCACCAGTAAGGCTGAAGAACAAGATGCTCAACACACACGATCATCAAAAAATGTGCTATGACTAGAAGTTTTATTCTGCCATGTAGATCATCAAAAGATAAGTCAAAATTAAAGACATAAAAATGAAAATATATTAGACTAAAGGGCAAATAGTAAATATCAAAATAGCAAGTTCATTAGTTATAAATCTAAACAAAGTCATTAAATTATTGTCGTAATTGCATTATAAAAGTATATGTGAAAAGGGTTTCTTATGTAAGGAATATTGTATTTGAAAAATTATACTCTCATGTTAAATTAATGAAGTTTACTAGGTACGATAGTATGCTTTCCATAAAATGTATTATAAGTGTTCTCCATACCTTTAAAAAAGTATATTAGGAAACTATATTATAAAACTATGTTAAACAAAATTTTGAAAATTAGCACCATTTACACTGTACACATTACTTGAAGAGATAAAGGCAAATAATATATGATCTCCATTAACTCTCAGAATGGGAGAATATATGTGCAAATTCTACCTCAGATAAGGGACTGATAATCAGAATATTCAGGGAACTCAAGCAGCTTACCCACAAAAAAAATTCAAGCCAATTAAAAGATGAGAAAATGAGCTGAACACACAACTCTCCAAAAGACATACAAACAGCCAAAAAGCATAAGAAAATATGCTTAACATTCCTTATTGTAAAGGAGATGCAAGTCAAAACCACAATGAGATACCACCTAACCCCAATCAGAATGGCTAAGATTTAAAAAATAAAGAATGAAAAGTGCTGGTGAGGCTGTGGTAAAAAGGGAACTCTCCTGACTGTTGGAGGTCAGGAGAGGATCCTCGAAACCTACAAATAGAACTACCATATGATCCAGCAATTTCACTCCTTGGTATCTACCCAAAGGATAGAAATACACTCAGTCAGAAAAACACTTGCACATCCATGTTTACTGCAGCATTTTTCACTATTGCTAAGACATGGAACCAACCCAAAGGTCCAAGAACAGATGAATGGATTGAAAAAGTGTGGCATATATACACTATAGAATACTACTCAGCCATAAAAAACAATGAGACCTTGGCATTTGATAGAAAGTAGACAAGTATGGAGGATTTAATGCTAAGTGAAGCAAGCCAGACTATCATTTCCATATCAAAGAAAAGAAAACAAATGAAAGAACCTAAGTCCAGTTGGTGACACAGAACTAAAACATGGCCCTCTGCAAGACTGATCCATGTGGGAGGTTCTGAGTGCATTTTCAGATTTCTCCCCAAGTAAAGCCAGGTGCATGAACCCGTGATCCGAGACTGGTTAAGACTGGGGTTGGATTAACATCAAGGCCCTATTGAGGGTCCTATTATCTGTCTCTTTTGCTCTCTTTGCTCACTCATGGAAAAAATACATAAACTTTAAAAAAGAAAAAGAAAAATAAACAAATAAACATAATGAGCATAAATCACAAAATACAAATGACAAAAACATTAATCATTAGAAATGAGTAAGTATAACTGTTGCTTTATTTGAAATGTGATATTATCTGTTGAAGATATTTTATAGTTTTATCAACTGTACTAGGGAGAAATGTTCACCTGTTGAAATATCCATTTTGTAAGCCAAATAATAATGTGATTGAATGTATAAAAGAAAATTAAATTTAAAAATTTTTAAAAAATAAATGGTAAATTAATAATAATAATAAAACTTCCAAACAATATACCTAAAACAAGTAAAACAGGATGTTCAAAATAAAAGAATGAGTAGAGCTACATGGCACAAATAGAGAAAAGAATGCAGAAATGACAATTTTGCAAACAAAGACTAATTTAAGTCAGAAAGCTTCTCACTGCACAAAGAGTATTAGCTTTTGTTGATAAAAGTTACAATATAACAATACAAACTTGTACTGAAAACATCATGAAAATAGAAAAGCAAAGTATGCTGTAAGTACAGATAAAATAGACAGAAACACAATTGAACTGGGAGACTTTAATGCATCATTATCATTCCTGACGGAGTAAACAGAAAAACAGTCTATTAGAAACTTGAACAAGAAGATGTATACATAAGCCTTTAATATTTATAAAAATTAATCATATTTAAGTTCCAAAGAAAACCTCAATAAATCTTAATAAGCAAGAACTATATAGATCATATTATCTGACCACAACACAATATAACTTATCGTCAATAATAAAGCTTGTGACCAAAAAAAAAAAAAAAAAAACTAAGCTTTTGGGAGGAAACAAGTAACTAGTAATTATTTGGATAAGGAAGGAAGGAAATAAAATACCATAACAGACTATTTAGAATATAAAGAAATAATAGTATCACTCGTCAAAACAAGTGTTATATGCTCAAAAGAACTCAGAATTATATTCATAGCTCTAAATGTTTTCTGGAAGGAAGAAAGAAAGGAAAGAAGGAAGATGGAAAGTGGAGAGAAAAAAAGAGAAGGGAAACAAATTGACAGTAAAATTTTCAACTACCAATATATTGTTATATAATAATTAGCTTTTTCCACATCAGTGCTACATAAGAAACAATGGCAAAATTTCAGTGGCTTACAATGTCAAGCCTTTCTTTTTTACTTATGGATTTGCAGGTCAGCTGAACATGGCAAGATGCAGCTAAGATTGGCTCAAGGTATGAAAGTGTCCGTAACTTCTAATGTGCTGCATAGAAAAACCTGAAAAGTGGTGGATTCATTGGAGAAATATAGTACAATCCTAATGTGAAAACTAACAAAGAGAAAAGATAACCACAATTCCTAGAGGGTATGTTCACTGTTCACTGACCAAATAAAGACAAAGAGAGAGAGAGAAAGTACCCTCCAAAGGAGCATGACCATGCCCCATCTTTTCTTCTCCATCCAGAGGAAAAGAGCACACTATGTACAGAGGAATAAATATAAGGAAACTGGCAGATTTCTTATCAAAAACAATACAAGAGAGAAGAGAGTGAAATAATATCTAGCAAGAGGAGGAAGGGGGTGGGGGAGAAGCTGTCAACCAATAACTCTATACTGAACAAGTAAAAGAAAAATAAATCTCAAAAACAAAGGCAAAATAGGAAAGTTTGGAAAAGACAAAAGAATTGAAGGAATTCAGCAGCAGCAGCAAAATCACTACAAGAAATGCTAACGGAAGTCTTTTAAACAGAAGAAAAGGAATAACAGATAGATACATGGATCCACCAGAAAGAATGAAGAGCACTGGAAATGTAACTATTCCAGTAAATATGTAAGTTTTTTCCTGTTACTTAAATCTCTTTGAAAGAAACTATTTTAAGAAAAACTATGTTTATAGCACATATATCAATTAAATATGTGACAATATGTCATCAACTCCAAGACGCAAAATGGAATCATGTTATTGGAAACTTCTTATACTATCTGTGAAGCATATAATAGCATATGAAGATAGTGATACACTAATGACATATACTATCAATACTTAAGCAGTCACTAATACAACAAAACAAATAGTTATAGTTAACAAGCAAGTACAGGATATAAAATTGAACTAAAAACACTACAAATGCAAAAGGAAAAAAAAAAAGAATGAAGAACAGATGATACAAATATAAATACAAATACCAGGTAGGACGGTATTTATCAAGACGGCTGTCTAGGAACATCTGTTCTAGCAGCTCTATTGGAAGAAAGACTAGTAAATGCCTAACCTGCCAGCAAAGGAATGAGGTGTGACTAACAAAGTACAAGAAAAAGATAGCAAGAACTTCTGAATCACATCATTTCTACTTGGAAAAAGAAAAAAAGAGCCATTCTTCTGAAGCTGATGAGGCTCAGCAGAACTCCCCCACACACACACCTCCCTATCTGGAGAGAAAAATAGACAAATACTGCTCTGAAACTCAACCACAGAATCCCATCATGGATTCCAGCACTTCCTACCTACAGAAGAATGAAACTGGTACAGAGATAACACACAAGGTAGAGAGGTGCACAAGCATACAGCTTCAGAGAAAACATCAGACCTCCTACGCCCCACCAAGCTGCAAAAGTGCTACCCTGTCCCTGTGAGCCAATCAGCAGGTGGAGCTCCACTTACAAGCAAGACCCAGAGCCCACTGGGGGGCAGAAGACACAAATCAGAGCACCGCTCACCCCAACAGAGACTGAGAATTTGGTCACTATCCCCTGTCCGGCAGACAGAATAGGCCTGCATTTTCCCTCCTTTCAGGCTCAAGTCTAAAGGAATGGCTACCTCTCCCAACCGATGCCTCCCACAGGACATCTCTTCTGGACGATCTCAACTGTAAGTGTGGGCAAAGGAAAGGGGAGTTACATGTTCCACTTGAAATAGAGAAGAGTACCAGAGATTCCCCCTCCAGGTCAGAGTGGGGAAGACAGGACACCATCCCACACTATCTCCTGAAACTGGAGGCATGATCTAACCAGTATCTTCTGAGGGTTTCACAGATAGGTTTGTCTCTGATCTCTCATCATTGACTTTTCCAGGACCACAAGCACAGAGTCTCTCTGCCTCTGGGTGTCACACACAAGCCCTACTGGGCCTATTGTCTCACAGACAGACTTGCCTCTGGCCCCTCCTGGATAACCTTGTCAGGATGCATGCAGGACCAGAGGGTCACCTGCTGCCAGAAATTAGAGGCAGAATATATAAGCCTGACTTGGAGCTGAAAGGCACAGCTGGCCCTTGGCCCCTCTTGGAACACTTTGCCAGGACCACACCCAGGTGCTGAAGGCTTCCTTGGAGGAAGAGGAGGCCCTTCCTCCAATCACCTTCCCAGGACCACAGTCAGGCCTTGAGAAAGGCACCACTCTAACTGACCTATGGTCTTCACATAAATTGCTGAAGATTGGTGTCTTGGGTCTACTAGAAAGACTTGCCTCTGGGTCCTCCTAGACCACCTTGCCAGGGCTCCACATAGATCTAAAGAGCCACTCCACCTTATGTGCTGTCTATGCAAGCCCTGGTCTAATCTGAAAGATGCAGCTGACTTCTGATCTCTCCTGGACTACATTGCCAGTGGGATAGTGGGGACT
This sequence comes from Tupaia tana, assembly GCA_026018925.1. Taxonomy (NCBI): domain Eukaryota; kingdom Metazoa; phylum Chordata; class Mammalia; order Scandentia; family Tupaiidae; genus Tupaia; species Tupaia tana. Next base: position 41,875,125 of record JAKSZU010000010.1, on the reverse strand, counting down.
GAAGCTTTAAGAATGATAGATTCATGCATTAACTCAGTGATGGTGACAGCTTCACACTGTGTATATACACATCAAAATATCAAAGCTTATACTTCAAATATGTGAATTTATCGTATATCAATTATATCTCAGTTATTAAAGTGATGCCTGTAAAAATAACATACTATTGTTAAAGCACAGGTCTCACAAACTGTTCAACATTGTAAAATGCTTATGACAAAATACTATGAAGTAACAGAAAACCAAATAGTACATAAAATCTGGTGCTTTTTCAGTAAGAACAATAAAACAGCTTTATGTAGAAAACATAAGATTGAAATATCCAAATATGCAGATAACACTTTGAGTAGTAATGCTATGGGAGATATTTTCCTCAAATTTGACAATTTATTGATTGCTGCTTTAGCGCATACAAAACCACCTACAATGTTTTCAGAAGGCTGCTAGAAAAGGGAGCGTCTCTGTCTTAAACTCGAATGGCAGGGTCTGTCAGAGGTGTGAAGTATTATGCTTTATGAAGTCAAATTCAAGACATAGAAACAGCAGCAGTCTGCAGTGACCAGTTCTCGCTTCACATTGTGCCATCCTGGGATGGGCTGCCACCACTAATCTTACTCCACCACCACCATTATGTAGCCCAAACACACAGCCACAATTGACTTGTCAGTGGAATGGTGTGGGTCTCAGGTGGTCCTTAGGCTTATAGTCCTAAATTACCTTCCAACTGAGCATTTTGAGAAACTGGTGCCTTAGGGGAAAATAGAGCTTTACCCTTCAAAACACAATCAAATTGAGATATCCTTTCAGCCTTCTGCAAATAACTCTGCTGAGTGCTTCTAGAATGTTAGAAGGGGACCCAGTTAGGTTCCACGAGGTAGCTGTGAATAAAGAAAAATAAACCCAAAATATCGTTATCAGTACCCAAACTAGTTTTTTTTCTTTTCTTTTTTTTTTTTTATTGGGAGAGGTTTTTCGCTATAGGGCGCGTGCGCTCGCCAGACAGACAGAGAGAGACATAGAGACAGAAAGCGAGAAATCACCCCCCAGGGGGGATGGTCACGCCGCAATCCCTTCTCCTCCATTCTCCTCTCGGGATCTTGGGCACGCACGCACACACGCCCGGCGTGAGTTGTAAGCCACCGGGTCTGAGACGCGAACCACGGTCGACTACGTGGGAGTCCAGCGACATAGCCATTACGCTAACTGCTGGTTCCCCCAAACTAGTTTTCCACCCAGCAACTTGAGCACATATTTTTGTTACTGAGTAATTCAAACACAAGTATTTCCAACAAAAATAAAAGCAATAAGAAGAGCTAATTGAAGAAATTCACTCTGTGTCAGACACTATGTTAAGTGCCTTACACGTGTTAACTCATTTATCCTCACAACTGGCTAGGTGGATACCCAGATCATACACAGATAATGAGGGCATGGAAAAATTCATTTTCTCAGCAGTACCAAAAGGAGAAAACAGGATTTGAACTCCAGTAGCCATCTTCTACATTTGAACCGCAGTAGCCATCTTCTACATTTGTGTCTTTACAAAAACACTGACCAACCATTAACATGGAGACCAAAACCATGGAGAGTAATGACCATGGCTTTCACGCTATTGAAATAGGCATCAAGAGATGGATTGCTTCTCATTGTTACCTAGCAAAATGCTATGCAGTACCTCAGCCTCATATCGCAAAAGTGAAACCATGGCTTCACCACTCAGAAAACATCTGTCTGCATTTACATTGATCTCTCCCTTCACAATGCAGTATTTAGGGTTCCTTCCAACTTCCCTTTTTCTGTATAGGTAACTCTCTTCTGCTCCCCTGATCTAGAACACATTTACTGATTGACTCAGTCCTAAAATATACCAAAAAGAAAAAAAAAGTTTCAAAATTGCTAACCTACTCATCTGTGAAACATAAGCCAGTTAGAGTTCAAATTTTGTTTAGAGTTACAATATTTTTGTTTTAGCCTGAGGTTGTAGAATCCAAATACTGTTTTCAAAAGTTATTTGGATTCATTTTCCTGCTGACTCCTGCCTTGCTTCAGCACAGTTATCATTCATTTTGGAAGACAGGCTGCTTTATTTATTTACTTTTTGTATTCTATTCTAGTCTGCCTCCCATCCTTGTTGATTGTATTGATTTCCTTTTTAGAGTAGGTGTAGAATTATCATGGTTCCAAAAGTCAGAATTGCACTGTAAGATGCACACAGAGAAGTATCATTCCCCCAACCTCATTTTTTCAATTCTTTTCACTCAATCCCACCATCTCCAAGTATGGATAGCAGAGAGTGAGTGGGAGGGCTTAGGAAAAAAAAAAAATCTCTTCATTACTTTTTAAAGCTGTAAATAGTAAATACTTCATGGTTTGGTTGGATCAAGTATCATTCAGCTACTTTTCTATGTTCAAGCATTTAGATTGTCCTCCAGTATTTTATAATTACAAATGATGTTACAATAACTTTATATACATGTATTTTTAAATGCATCATCACAGTGAATGATGAATTGAGATTGCTAATCAAAAGGAGTACGCAAATGTAGTTTCTCTAGCTATTACCAAATTCCTTCCCACAAGGTTGTAGCAATTTGCATTCCCACCAGCAACTTGGGAGGAGTGGATGCCTGTTTCTCCACACCCTAACTAATAGAGTGAAGGGATTTATTTTAAATTTTTTTCAGTTATGTAAAAAATGCCATATCAATGTAATTTTAACCTGCACTTACTTAATTATAAAATTGGAGTATTTTCATATTTTAAAAGCAACAATTAGTACCTTCACCCCCAAGCCAATGTAGACTGTAGTAGAAAACATGGTTATCTTACTTGTTCCTGATCTTTTTAGAAATGTTTCGCATTTAGTAAGGGACATGATGTAGAATTAAAGTGTATGTGTTTTATTATGTTAATAAAATGTCTACCAATTATTATTTTCATGAGTATTTCTATCATGACTGGCTACTGAATCTTGATAGAGACCTTTTTAACATTAAGGGAGAAAATTTTATATGTTTTTCTCTTAGATCTGTTAACATATACTGCATTACACTAATGATTTCCCTAATATTAAACAACTTTTCATTAAGAGAAAAAAAAAACTCTTAGTATGGGATAACATTTTCTTAATATTACATATTTTTTGCTTATTTCTTCTTTTTTGTCTCTACTATTTCTTTCCTTGAGAGGTTTTCTGATTTGCCTAGTGATTGTTCTAGCTTTTTAAAAAGAAAAATTAATTCATTTCTTTTTTTTCCATTTTTATTTGTAGGAAAAAAAAAAAAAACTAAGGCTCTTAGTTTTACTCTTTCTAAATACATACCTGACATTTTTATATGCAGTGTTTCCATTATCAATATGTCATTGTTGTTTATGAATTCGGTAACTTGGGTTTGTATGCTTTCTTCATTCAAGTGTTAATTGGATTTTAAATTTTCTGGTGGAATGGCCTTTTTTAAATTTTGTTAATTCTTTCTACTTTTATTGCATTGTGACCACAGGGTGTTCTTTGTAATAATCCTACTTTATTGAACTTACTAATGTGTTCTTTGTGGTTTAATATGTGATCAGTTTTTGTTAATGGTTCATGTGTATCTTATGTGAATATGTCCTGACAATTATTAAAGTATAGAATATGTTATATGCAAAAATCTACCTTATAAATTATAGTCTTTAGGTCTTCTATGCTAGAACATAAAAGAACATAGAACATAGAATTATTTTTTATTTCCTTCATCTGTCTTATATTGAAAGTAATATCTTAAGAAATTTTTTCTTAGGGTCAGTTAGTGACATGAAGGTTAAGGCAGCTGGATCCCACATGGCCAACTGCTTGGTTCGAGTCCCAGATCCAACACTTGGGCATATGTGCATACATGCACAAAATCCTGAGAGGAGAATGGAGAAGAAGGGATTGAAGCATGCCCATTCCTCCTTGGGAGAAGTGGTGATTTTTTTCACATTCCCTCATTTTGTCTGTCTGTTTCTCTGCCAAGCATACATGCCCTCTAGCAATTTTTTCTTTTTAATTTTAAAAATAATTTTTCTTAAATTCATTTTTCTTATAGTTTTAAATATTTATTTCCTGTCATTGTATTGTTTATTTTCCTTTATATGTTAATTGGATTCTTTTTTTGTTTGTTTTTACCAGTGGCCATTACATCAATTTTCCCTTTGACTTTTTTTACTTTATTTTTTTCTCAATTTTCATTGTCTTAGTTGCTGTTACATTTTGTCAATGTATTTTATTATGTTTTCATTATAATCTACTTTGTTGGGTGACTTGTGATTTGGTCCTAATTGTATTTTGGCTTTTTTTTCTATCTCTCATTTCATTTCTTGCCTTCCCCCCCACCCCCTCCACTTTTCTGTTCTTAGTTTTCGAACTTCTGATTCAAGGTGTTTTCCCATACTCCTAATTACTTGTTTAAACATATAATTATATTTTGAGTATGACATTATGATGTTTTTTCTGATTTGGTATCGTTTTCATGAAGAAGGGGGTTAGCATTTGTTTAATGTCTTTTTTGTTTCCATTTTATAGCAGTTTTGTATAGATAAAGACTATTTTTTTGCATTTATGTAGACAGGGCAGGGAATTTAGTGTGGTGTATAAGATACTTAGTTCATGATTACTATTTTCTGTTTCTGTTAATATAGTGAAGGATGGTTTCTTTTACTAAATGGACTTTTTTGAGGCAGTAGTGGAAAAAGGAGTGCATGTTCATATTCTATGATTTTTTATTTTTACATTATCAAATTTACTCTGTTTTTTTTCTCTTCACTGTATAGTATTCAAAGGACACCTCTTTTTTTTTTTTTTTTTTTTTTTTTTTTTTTTTTTTGAGAGGTTTTTGCTATAGGGCATGTGCACTCACCAGAAAGAAAGAGAGAGAGAGAGAGAGAGAGAGAGAGAGAGAGAGAGAGAGAGAGAGAAAGCGAGAAATCACCCCCAAGAGGGGATGGCCATGCCACAATCCCTTCTCCTCCATTCTCCTCTCGGGATCTTGGGCACACAAGCACACACGCCCGGCGTGTGTTTAAGCCGCCGGATCCGGGACTCAAACCACGGTCAACTACGTGAGAATCCAGCGACATAGCCATTATGCTAACTGCTGGTCCCAATGACACCTTTTTGTTAACCCTTCTCCTCCCAAAGTATCACCATCCCAAGATGACTTCCTCACATCCAATACATAATTAGTCTCTTCTCTGTGGTCATCACTTTGATCTACCAGAAAACTTTGCATTTTAATACCAAGGGTGAGTTTCTTTTTCCAGTGAAGTTTTAAATCAACTTCAGACCCACTACTAGGTCTCCTCTTTTTATAAATTATACTTCTTTCCTCATAGACTTGTCGAGCAGGGAAGATAGCTTCCCATACTTGGCATTGGAGAAATTTTGATATTTGATCAATTTGCCTTCCAGTTATGTTGAAGACACCAATTTTTCATAGTTTTATATGTTTTATTATTTCTCATTATTTTATTTTTAAAATATATTGGAAGTATCACATTTATGCAGTCACTATTAACTCAACTACCCCAAATTCCCAAATAAATTTACTTTTTTAAACTCCAACTTACACTAAAAAAGAAGTGAGTATATTTACCCAATACATTCAAATGAATTCAAAACTGCAGTATTAAAATAATAACTGTCTCATGTGTCTCCTACAATCATCGCTCTGACTCCAGTGCATCATCCATCTTGGGAAACACTAGCCATACTTCCTTCATTTCTGGAACGTTCTCCTCCTATCAAATCCACACTTGTTATAGTCAAGTATGCCTTTCATGAACCTTTCAGTTGCTTCATCCTCCAGGAAGCCCTTACTGTGAACAAGCTGTAATTTCACCTACCCTTTCATGTGGCTGTTTCTTAGAGAGCATATTGCAAATCTTATTGATTGTAACCATTTACCTTATAACTTTATTTTTTTTTATATTTGCTACAGGGTGCATTAGCTTGCCAGAGAGAGAGAGAGAGAGAGAGGGAAAATGAGAAACCACTCTTAAGAGAGTGCATGATGCAGTCCCTTCTCCTCCAGCCTCCTCTTGAGATTTTTTTGTCACACATACACACACACATACACACACACACACACACACACCTGGCATGTTTTTCAAGCCACCAGGTCTGGGGCTCAAACTGTTCAACTGGACATGGTGGACCTGGCAGCCTTAACCACCATACCACCAGCTGGACCATAGCCTTACTTTTCATACCTCATTCTCATTGCACTTAGCATACAATAGTACTCAATAAGTGCTCATTAAATTATCTTATTTCTTGTTGCACTAAACAACCAAGAAACACTGAATATTGGTGAGCACTCAGGGTGACTATTGTATGATGTCACCATCTTAAGAAGATGTCATTATTTCTACCAGTGGTTGTATAACTTTCCAAATTTCTAATGCATGAGTCTTAGTAGAAACTAATAACTATTTTCAAGATAAGAGAAAGTGAGAGAAGAAAGGAGAGTTGTTTCCATAGCTGGAAATGCAATCAATGATGTAGGCAAAGATACGCCATAGGTTGTGCCAAGTATCAGCTTGATAAATATCTCTAATCTACAACAATCTGGAAATGGAGTCTTCTTTGATTCAGGGCAGGTGAACCTCACTATAAGCTTAAGTAAATATGTAATTACTAGGGGATGTGTGAGCAAAAACAAAGGTTCCTTGGAATAAAATTTCTCTTGAATTTTTTGGGATAAGGAGATGTTTTAAAGTTTCTTTAGGAACACCTGTAATGTTTTTAAGCAGCCTCATTTGAGGGCTCATTTTTGGCTCCCTAGAATGTCCTAACCAAAGAGCCACCTTAAGTTGTGCAGATAGAGAACTCAAGAATGTCAGAACTAGAAGAGGCTTAATCTAGTATGTGCCTATCCCCTCTCATAGAAGGTGACGAATATGAAGCTCAGAGAAGCAGAATCCAGGTTTCTGGGCCAGTTCATACAATGACTATCTGCTTAAGAGGTCCTCCAGTTTCTTCCCCTTGCTGTGACCTGCTGCCTGCTGCCCTGTGCCCTTGACTCTGCCATTTATGGAGCACTATCCTCTTTATGATAGAAAACTGAGGCATATCTGTGCACTCATGGGGGTGCAAAGGATCTATGTGTGGCAGGTCTAGGGGTCAAAAGAAAATCAATATCACTTCCTGTGTCCAGTGTCTCTGTGGGTATGAGACTCAGCCTGTTTAATGCCAAAAATCCTTCTAATCGAAAAGTTTATGCTGAAATATAAGGGAGAAATGCAGGAACTGAAGAGACTGGATTTCCATTGGGAGGAATAAAAAAACTTTCTTTTTCTTTCAGTGGCTAAACAAGGAGAATTAATCAAATCATCTTAATCCAGAGATAGAAGCGATTTAAAACTAATCAGTGTTGGCTCTTCAATTTCTGGGTTAATCTTTTTTTTCTTAAATTATAAACCTTTGCAGTCTCGAAATAAGCTTGAGAATCGCTGATACAGTAGAAACTAATGTACAACATTATCATTCCCATTCTACCTGGCCTTCTTTTCTATGTTCTTTTATCTCTTTCTCATCATCTTTAGATTTGAGCTGATAGTTACAATCCTTTTTACAATTATTTTTGTTCTTCTCATAGAGATTATACTTTTTTCTTTCATTCATTTACTTAAATTTACTCTGTCACATGTCTTTACAGTATACATTTCTTTTTCAAACACAAAAACCATGCACGTCAGTTGAGACAAGGATATTACTATATACATTATCATCAGTAAATAGCTTCTCATTTTTGTCAGGTAAGCATACTTTTACCCATTTTTTCCTTTCCCTTTCCCCTCCCTCCCTTCCATACTAAATTTTTTTTCACATTTTATTGATTCACAGATCTTAAACTATGGACAAGCTGAATCTAGTGACAAGTGCACTGTCATTTTCTTCTGAAACAATTATTTTTTCCCTCTGTCCATTCCCCTTTTACTAAAGAGAGGTATAAACTAACTTATGTACAAAAAATAAAGTAGGTTAATCTCAATTTGATCTGTTATTTGCACAAAGTCCCATAAGAATTCAATTTCTGGAGTGATTTCAGGGAAAAAAGAGAAATGAAGAATTCCCACTGATAATTCAGCCTCCATCCCATGAACTTGACTGGTAGGGAGCCCCTCTAGCCTTCTCTCTGTCACTGTCTCTCTCTGCCTCTGTCTCTGTCTACTCTTTTTTTTTGTATTTTTTTCTTTTTAAAAATTTTTAAGATAAAATATTCTCTGGGCTTTCAGCCCCTCCTTTATTTTGCTAATAATCCCCTTTTCCCTGCTCAACCAGGAGAGGCAAGTGGCAGACCTTCAGAAGAAGAATCCTCCATGGCTCCTGAGAACTAGTAATTTTTTTTTTTTGCTTTTTTTTTAAATAAAATTTTTGGTTGCTTTTTCTTTTTTTATTCCTTCTCTCTCTTTCTTTGTTTCTCTTTTTCTTTCTTTCTTTCTTTCTTTCCCTCTCTCTCTCTCTCTCTCTCTCCTTCCTTTTCTTTTTCTTTTATCTTTTCACTCTGCTCCTCAATCTCCATTCACTGTGTTTCTAGATGGATCTAAGATAACCATAGGCAAACATCCAAATACTAGTACAGTTAACATATTCTACAATATCTACTGAATCTGCTGCACAAAGGGATAAAAATGCAACAGCAAAGAGATTCCAAATCACTTCCTTCTGCATGCTTCTGAACTCTCAGATTGAACTTCAAGAATTAAGAAGAAACACGCCATCCATCAGATAACTAGAAATCACCTCAGGACCACAAGAAACATGGGAAAGCAAGAAAATACCTCTTCTCCAAGGTGAAAGAATAACTCCTCTTCATCTAGAAACAGTTAAATGGAAATGTCTGATAAAGAATTCAAAATATTCATAATGACGAAGCTAACAGAGATAGAAGAGAAGAGAGACAATGAACTGCAGAACATGCAGGAGAAAAGAGCTAAGGAGTTCCAGGAGGTGAAGAAATTCTTGCAAGATCTAAAGAGGAATTACACACTTTAATAAAGAATCAAATAGACCTGGTTGAGATGAAGGCTATAATACATGAAGTCAAAATCACCCTTGAAAGTATTAAAAGCAGACTAGATCATACAGAAAATAGAATCTCAGATGTAGAAGAGAAAATTGCTGGCCTAGAAAAATCCACCATGAATACTGAGAAAATGGCCCCCAAAAATGAGAATAATATATGAGAAATACTAGATACCATCAAATGTCCAAACTTCCAAGTAACTGGTATCCCAAAAGGCAAAGAGACTCATAAGGACATTGATAATCTATTCCATGAAATCCTGCAAGAAAACATTCCAAACCTAGAGAGGCATTCGAAGATCCAGTCCCAAGAAATACAAAGGACCCTAAATAGAATCAACCCAGGAAGATCTTCTCCAAGACATATTATAGGCAGATTGACCAAAACCACAGACAAAGACAAGATACTAAGATTGGCAAGAGAAAAATGGCAAGTTCTACAAAGGATATCCCATCAGTCTAACAGCAGACCTCTCATCAGAAACAATGCAAGAGAGGAAAGAATGGGAAAATATATTCAAAGAGTTAAGGGAAAAGCAATTCCAACCAAGAATACTGTACCCAGAAAGATTATCCTTCATATGGGAAGGAAAGACAAGAACATTCTCAGATAAACAAAACCTAAAAGAATTAACCAACACCAGACCAGATCTCCAAGAAGTTCTCAAGGGAGTGCTATACCAGGAAAATTAAATACAGACACACAGAAAAAAAGAGTTCAAAAAACTAAAAAAATGGTCAACTTAATTGTAAGGAAAAGTCTGGAGTTGAGTATTATATCCCAGAATTTAATCAGGAAGATTGAACTACAACAGAAGATAGATTAAGTGCACAAGACTGAACTGGTGAAATAGCATTTTATGACTTTTGACTAAAACATTGCTGATTTTCTTCTAGGCTTTGTTTTCCAGTTTTAAGGATTTTTTTCCTGTTTTGAGCTGTTGATAGGTTCATGTACCTATTATTTGAACAGAATCCTAACCTGTTTCCTGGCTTTAAGTTTTAAGCAAAGTTTCTTAGCATTTCTTTGATTTATTAAAGTTAAAACTTTTTTTTTTTTAATTACCAGCTGAACTTGCTATCGAAAGCAGTTAGATTATTTAAGAAATTGTATGATCAATAAAATGTGGGGGGAAAAGGAATAGAAAACAATTGTAGACACCAGAGATAGTGTAGGAGGAGAACAGGAAAGGGCAGAGGGTCAGAAATAGTGGTAAAAAAATAGAGAGAGAGAGGCTGCCTGTGGCTGCAGGCCCTAATGGCCAGGACCTGTCACTCATCCTAGCCTACTTGTCTCGACTTCAGGTTGGTTTCTTGGGACTTTAAGATAAATTGCACCCCTCCCACCCCATCTGGAGACCGATTCAAGCCAGTGGCAGTGCTGGACACCACGTTGCATGTGGCTGCAGGCCCTAACTGCCAGGACTCATCGCTTATCCTCCGCCCCTTCCCCACATGCCTTTGGCCTCTCAGAATTTTAGTATTTTGAAATTCTGTCTTTTTGTCTTTGCTCTTGGGGTGAAACTTATTAGGTCAGTTGGAGACTCACCACTCCTTAAAAACAAGGAGGACTTCGGGTGACCTAGGACCAGTGACAACAGTACATGGTACTGGTGAGCAATAGGTAGGCAGACCAGAAAGGAAATCACCAATTTTCTAATCCTGCACAACTTCTAGCACTCAGAGATACCTTGAATAAGTTAGGAAGGAACATATAGATCACCTGATGACTAGGAGCAATCACAGAGGTTCAGGAAATATGAGCAACCAAAAAAGGCCTCTCCCCCAAAGGAAATAGTCAAGTCTACATCACCCACAGTCAATACAATGGACGTTGTGAACATGTCAGATAAGGAATTCAGAATATTTGTAGTGACCAAACTAACTGAGATGAAAGATAAAATAGACAATGAGCTCCAGTAGATAAGGAAGTCCTTTCATGATTTGAAAGAAGAAATAGACACCTTAAACAAGAACGAGATGGAACTTCTAGGGTGGAAGAATGTGATACAGGAAATCAAAACTTCCCTTGATAGTATTAAAAGTAGATTAGATCAGGCAAAAGATCGAATCTCAAGTGAAGACAAAACATCTGACATAGAAAAAAGTATCAAGAAGATTGAGGAAACAACCAAGAAAAAGGATAATATATGAGGAATACTGGATAAAATCAAGCACCCCAACATCCAGATAATTGGTATCCCAGAAGAGGAAAAAAATAATAAGGACATTGATTATTTATTCCATGAAATCCTGGAAGAAAAGTTTCCAAACCTAGAAAAGCATTCAAATATCCAGACCCAAGAAATACATAGGACCCCGAGTAGAATCAACCCAAGAAGATCCTCTCCAAGGTTCATCATAGCCAGATTGGCAAAAACAACTGACAAAGACAAGATATAAAGTTGGCAAGAGGGAAATATCAAGTTACTTACAAAGGTTACCCCATCAGGCTAACATCGAACCTCTCAGTGGAAACAATACAAACAAGGAAAGAATGGGGAAATATAGTCAAAGTGTTGAATGAAAAACAATTTCAACCAAGAATATTATACCCAGCAAGATTATCTTTCATATGGAAAAAAAAGATAAAAAAACATTCTCAGATACACAAAATCTGAAGGAATTTACCAACTCCAGACCAGCTCTCCAAGAGGTTCTGAAGGGAGTGCTATACCAGGAAAACTAAAAATTCAGATAGACAGTTATAAGAGAACAAAAAACAACCAAGAAAATGGCTCACTTAATGATAGGAACAGGTCCGGAAATATCGACAATAACATTGACTATCAATGGATTAAATTCTCCAATTAAGAGCCGAATGGATTGAAAAAACAGAAACCCTCAATCTGTTGCCTACAAGAAATTCACCTTATGAATAAAGACATACATAGACTAAAAGTGAAGGGCTGGAAAAAGATATTCCATGCAAATGGAAATCAAAGAAGGACTGGAGTAGTAATATTGAGTTCAGACAAAATAGACTTCAAGTCAAAGACTGTAAGAAGAGATAAAAAATGGCATTATATTATAGTAAATGGAGTAACTCAGCAAGAAGACATAACACTTACAAATACCTATGTACCCAACTCATTTAGAAGCACCTAAATGTGGGGATGAAAGACTGCTGGAGCTAAAAGGAGAGATAGGGAGCAAAACTGTAATTGTTGGAGATCTGAATACCCCATTATTATCCTTTAGACAGATCTTCTAGGCAAAAAATCAATAGAGAGATACAGGACCTAAATGATACTATAAATCAAATGGGCTTGATAGATATCAATAGAACTTTCCACCCTAAGTCCACAAAATATACATTTTTCTCACCCTGACATGAAACCTTTTCAAAGATTGACCATATGTTAGGACACAAATCAAGCCTTTATAGATTCAAAGGCATGGAAACTATATCTAGCATCTTCTCTGACCATGATGGAATTAAACTCAAGATTATTTTCAAGAAATACCCTTGAAAATAAACAAACACATGGAAACTGAACAACCTACTTCTAAATGACTTATTAATTACAGAAGAAATTAAGTCTGAAATCAAAAAATTTATGGAAACAAATGATAATGAGTACACAAGTTTTCATAATCTATGGGACATGGCAAAAGCAGTCATAAGAGGGAAATTCATAGCAATTAGTGTGCATAAGAAAAGGATGGAAAGATGGAAAATAGATAACCTAACAGGTTATCTAACAGGGAATTGGAAAAACATCTACCAAAAAAAAAAATGCCAGGCAAAAATAAATAATAAAGAATCAAGCAGAAATAAATTAAATAAAAAATAAGTGAACCATACAGAAAATAAATGAAAGCAAAAGCTGGTTCTTTGAAAAGATTAACAAGATCAACACACTATTGGCTAGACTGATAAAGAAGAAAGAAATAAACCAGATACATGAAATATGTGTTGAAACAGGCAACATTACAACAGACACAGTATAAATACAAAATATCCTTAGAGGATACTATGAGCAACTACATACCAACAAACAAGGTAACTTGGAGGAGATAGACAAATTCCTGGATGCATATAATCTACCCAGATTGAATCAGGAAGATATAGAAAATGTGAATAGACCCATAACAACCCAGGAGATTGAATCAGTAATAAATAATCTCCTGACAAAGAAAGCCCAGGTCCAGATGGCTTCACTTCTGAATTCTACAAAACCGTTAAGGAAGAGAAGTGGAGAAATGGAACAAGTAAAAAGGATGCATCAGTAGAATAACCACATGCATTCAGCTTACATCTAATTTCCCTTATTATGTTGTGATTGGCCACAAAAATCTTTCTGCTCTCTTATCCCTGACCCATGGTAGCCTGAGTGACTACTTCAGGCAAATTACATCCCAGCCCTGATGTTTACTTCTGTACAAACACCTATAGTTATTACTGATACACATGTAAAATCTAGGGGTCAAGGGAGCTCTGTCATTTGAATTGCTAATAGTTCTTATGTCTCTGTATCTACTGGTGAGGGTCAGGTCATCCTAGCACCTGTTATGTGCCACCTTCAGCTGAGAGCAGAAAGTGACATTGCTGTTAAATAAAAGAATAAAAGCTGCATTGAAAGCAAAAATTAAAATAATTGACATAGGAGCCTTGATTTAAGCAAATAGTTGCATGTTTTTCATCCTCCAATTCTAGTAAACAGTATCACCAATACATCAAACAGCTGTTTAAGAAAATAGCAACAAGAGGGAAACTCTTGCAAACAGAAAATAAAATGGGTAATTTTCCACACTTTATTCCTATTATAACTTTTAGTTTTTGTAAGCCCTTAGAAGACGAGTTTGTTTTGTTTTTCTTCCATGAGCAAGAAAGAGAAAGACAGACAAAAAGCACTGCTGACAGGGTCTTGACCCAGCAACCCTCCTACAGCTTTCACTAGTCCATGATCTTAGGCAACTGAGTGTCCCTGGATATGAACCTGGAACCTTTCAATGTATGTCAGTCTCATAAAACATTGCATTTTATTGCTGTGCCACCATTTCACCCTAGAAGATTGCTTTACGAAGTGATTTTGCTCAGGATGATCAGAAAGCAATGCCTTTCCACCATGTTACAAGCTGAAAATTTGACTCTTATTTTAAACAATACTCAAGGAAACCCCTGTGTGATGAGGACAATGGTCAATGCAAATGGCAATATCTACCTCCTCTTTGTGCTCAGTGAAAAGAGCTCCTTTTCTTTCTCTTGAGATTAAGCAAAAATAGTGTTCTGTTTCATAGGAATAGAGACTATGAGGCTGTTGTCTTTTGTTTCATAAGTTAATTGTATAAGAAAAAGGAAGCAGATGCCTTAAAACTGTAAATAAAATGATTCTGTAGCCTGAGTGCCACTCCCACCAAGGAAACCTGTGGAGCTGAGTTCCCAGATTGCACCGAAGCAGACTGTGGTCTAGGAAAAGTCCTACTCCTCTTCACCAAATCTCCTCTCTTCCCTTTTCCCTAACTCTGTTCTCTGGAATTCTCCCCTCCATTCTCCCAAGGAGAAGGAGGAAGGAGAACCCTGGTGGAGGCCTCATGGAGGGGAATACTCACTCCTTCTCAGCTATAATGGGTTTGTTTTCTCACTTTTAGACCACCCTCTCCCTTTGGAGAAGACTGGAGGTCTCAATGGCCCGAGGGAGCAAAGCTATGAAGCAACTATGTCAACTTATTTTACCCCACAAATATACAAATCTTGTTTTCTTAGTGATAACTGTGACTTCCACAAAGACACCTGGTAGCTCAAAGTGTCTGTATGTGAAAATGGCCAAAGAAGGGAAGTAGGAAATCACTTGAGTCTCCTGGAGCCCAGGAAGACCCAATTTGCTCTCATAGGTCAGGCTGGTACTCATATAGAAAGCCAGCTAAGGAGAGAACCCACAACCTCAACGTAGCTCCAGCCTTTCTCCAGAAGGTGCTCTTGATAAGCCATTCCTCCCTTCTTGATGCCATGTCCTGTTAGAGACTACAGTCCCAAAAGAGACAGAAGCAACTGGACAGGAGTTTCCAGGTGGCCATGGTCATCTCCATGCCTGTCTTGCTTCCACCTCGCAAACCTCTAAGGAAAGAAGTCAGCCCCTGGATAAATAGGCGAACACAGCTTTACAACAGTGTTGATTTGAAAAATCAGACCTTCACTACTTTGTGCCTTGTGAACGTCATTCCAGGTACCTTAGCAGAACCAACTCTCTTTTGTTTCTCAGTTTTGCTGAGAAGGAAGCCAGGTTGCTGGTATGGTGCAGATAATATTTAAACCTAAAGGATAATGAGCCCTCTGTCCTCTAAGATCCCTTAATTCTGTGGGGCTACGCTGCTCTGGGAGTGGAAGTCATCTCTAGAATACACAGCAGCATCCCAAATGCTTCTCTAACTGGTGCTGAGAAAAGTACAAATCATTATCAACATTTTCTCTTTCTATAGTCACAAAGGTTTATGGCATCTACAAGCTTCTTAATTTCATACAAAATAGTTCAAAAAATCAAATTGGTCCTTGTCAAGGGAATTTTAGCAAAAAGATAAAAGAAAAGAGCTACACAAGAATTCAAACTTAAGTAGCAGTTCAGAATGAGGGGAAAAAAACTTTAAAATATGTATTAAATTTTTGGATTACTTACCCTTACTAGTATTTTTAAATTCTTCTCCCTGAAGCATGAACAGAAATTTCACAAAATGAAAGTGGCAGGACAATGAACTTGATGAGTTCTTCTCTTTTATCCTAAAATTCTCCACTTCCTTCTATAAGCCTAGCCATCACTCTAGCCAAGAATTAAATAAAGTAAGAATCATCACTCACTTAATGCAAGCTCTCAAGTTGGCAGGAAGCTTATGGTAAGCCTAATATATTATACATCGAAAAATAATTCTTACAAAAAGCAGCATAACCATCGCAGCTGCTAAATTCTCCCCTGGAAAAAAAATTGTATTTTAAAGGAAGTGGTGTGTTTTCTTCCTCCTCCCTAACTTGAAATTTCCCTTGGTAAAAGTCAAGAGAACAGAGCTCCAAAGTGCATATCATTCGAGGATCAATCAATGTTCTGGAGGCATTTTTCTCCATGAGAAAAACTACCATTTGCTCTAATCATTCTGGATATTTTGCCTGACATAACACGTGGTTCCTAGGGACAAACTAAATAATCAAGTTCCATGAACTGAATGCATTTTATAGCACACTACCTTGACAAGGCACTGGAAAACATTTTAGCATCAAAAGGCTGGCTTCATCTATCAACGAGTGACATTTTAAAAACAAAACTACAGGAAAGGCTAAAAAAAGGAAAGCACCGTTTACTTATTCTATTAAGGTAATGAAGTAGGCATTTTTATGATGCACAATTCTTATTTGTTTTAATATTTTGTGATAAAACTCAGTACGTCGATCAGAAGAAGCGGAGGTGTAACATAGAAACAAACACAAACCCATGGTGGCTTCCAACAGTAAAAAATATTTCTTACTCTACTCTATGTCCATTGTGGTCACCAGAACAGCAGGAGTTTTTGGCATTGGCACTGGCATTTCTCAGTGATGAAAGTGCCATTACCTTTATGAGTCCATTGGCCAGCACTGGTCACATGGTCAAGTCTAATTTGAAAGGCTGAGGAAATTCAGTCCTCCTGGGCACCACAAAGGAGAGTGAGGAGACCCTTGTGATGCTGGAGGACACTAATAATTCCAAACATGGTAGTTGTCATTATCTTTGCCCAGTTATGGGTCCTAAAAATCTGGTGCTTGAGAATCATAGGTCTTAGTACTGGTCTCCCATCAACAGCACAGGGCAGAAGCTTTTACAAACTTCCTGCCTGGACCCTTCCCAAATCAACAAATCCTGAGTCTCTGAGGTAGAGCTCAGTCATTAGTACCTTTTCAAAACCCCAAAGTGGTTTTAATAATAGTGGATTTAAGGACATTTCTGAGTTTTACACCCTCCTTACCTCCTCCATCATGGCTGAATAGTGTATGCAGTTGCCCTGTTACCCAGGAAAACTCAGCATCTCTTCAAAATTTAGCTTCCCAGGACCAGCAGTTGGTATAATGGCTATGTCACTGGACTTCCATGTAATCAACTGCAGTTCGAGTCCCAGACCCTGTGGCTTAAACTCATACCAGACATGTGTTGTGTGTGCCCAAGATCCCGAGAGGAGAATGGTGGAGGAGGGATTGTGGTGTGGCCATCCCTTCTGGGGTGATTTCTTGCTTTCTGTCTCTCTGTCTCTGTCTTTCTGGCAAGCACACGCACCTTACAGCAAAAACCTCTCAAAAAAAATCAAAATTTAGCTTCCCCACTGTAGGTGGAAGCAGGGATTAGACCAGTCAGCATTTCTAAGGAAAGGGAATTCCAAACTCCAATGTGCATGAGATTCACCTGTGGTGCTGTTTGGAGCTACGTAGTAGAGTGCCCCATAGACCACAGTTCTGATTTCATGGCATCCAGAGAATTTCTCCAATCCAATCTATTTTGGCTGATGTTCTGATTTAAAATGCTCTGCTAAGGAGCTTCTCAAGAATGTTTCTATTTGCTGGCTCAATATTTTCTGTTCAGGTTAGTGGAAACCCCCTGAGAGTAGGACCCAATCTGATGACTTCCATGAGTTCTGTGCCTTTTTCCTGTCCCCTTGCTTACCTGGTCACTTACTCATTCTATCCACCAGTCACAGACATATACCAGGTGCCAACCAGTTGTCAGACCCAATGCCAAGTAGGAATCCCCACAACTTGTCTCCCCTACAGCTTCCCAGATGTTTTAAATCCTTGTTCTCAAGGTGCCATCTAATCCAAACCAAAACAGTAGCTGGGAAGCTGCAGGGACTGGTTGTTCATAGGCCATAGGTTTGGCCTTCCCATCTTCCTTGAACCATGAATAGAGGACCTAGAACAACAGAACTTCAGATCCACAGGAGGTTGCTCAGGTAGAGGCAGTAAATGACATTTTAAGGCAAGGAGTCTTAGATCCTCTCACCAGTCATGCCCCACTTTTTCTTCTCTACTCAAATCTTGGGTATCAGCAAGCAGGCAGTAAGACAGCAGGATTCTCCTGGGCCAAAATCTTTCTGCATTGTGCATGGCACACAATAGACATTTAATACATTAGCCATTAGTATTATTGCTACTATTTGACTTAAAGTAGGTTCCTTGGGCTGAAGCTTGCTAGAAGTACATGAAACAGCTGCATAGTAAGTATCCCTACCTCCTCATAACAGAAGGAAAAAAATGACTTGCCCTCAATAACCCAGACTTTCAGCCCCAGTGTCATCAGGAATAATCTGACCAGGTGTAGCTCTAGCCCTCAAGATAGCTTGTACTAATCCTGCATACGTGCTCACCTGCTAGGGCATCTGCAACCAGGGACAGGGCCTTGAGGGGTGTGGTGTGTACTCTCCACTTGCAAAGTCCTACTTGTCCAATGCCTTGAACAGTCCAACCCAGACAGCGTGTAGGAGCTCATCACAGAATGAGCAGTAGAAACCTCTGGAAAATAATCTCACATTGTCCTTTAGGGAATCCACTGGGTTTCTGCCCTGACTCTGTCTGTTTCCACAAAGTCAAATCCACTGTGAGATTCCAATGTCACACTAAGTCAATTTACACACAGCTCATCACCTTCTTCAGTTCTGAAAGTAGCCCTGCCAGTGAGTATTGTGCCTTGACTGTTTACAGGTGAAGAAGGCAATGACATAAACAGGCTGAACAGCCCAAGGTCACACAGCTAGTCAACACCTGAGTAGAGATGTAAATGCTGACCCAAAGCCTTCCCTCTTCCCATGGTACCATGTAGCTCCCCAAATAGGATCAATGTGTCTCCTTGAATTAATACGTTGAAATCCTAGCCCTCAATGTGATGGTGGGGTCTTTGGAAGATAAGTCATAAATCTGGAGTTCTCAGAATCAGCATTAGAATCCTTATAAAATAGGTCCCAGTGAGCTTTCTCATCCTCCTTCCACTATATGAGGACATGTATTCAACCAAAAAAAGGTCCCTCGCCAGAACCTGACCATACTGATACCTTGATCTCAGATCTCCAGCTTCCAGAACTTTGAGAAATAAATTTCTATTATTTAAGCATCTCAGTCTATGGAATTTTGTCGTAGCAGCCAAAAATAAGATACTTCGGGACCAGCAGTTAGCGTAATGGCTATGTCGCTGGACTCCCATGTAGTCGACCGCAGTTCGAGTCCCGGACCCAGTGGCTTAAAACTCACGCCAGGCCCGTGTGCGTGCGTGCCCAAGATCCCGAGAGGAGAATGGAGGAGAAGGGATTGTGGCATGGCCAGCCTCCCTGGGGGGTGATTTCTCTCTTTCTGTCTCTCTGTCTCTCTCTGTCTGTCTGGCGAGCGCACACGCCCTATAACAAAAAAAAAAAAAAAAAAAAAAAGATATTTGGCCTACATTTTCTGTCTGAGTTGAAGGAAAGTTATGTCTGCCCTGCAGAGGTTCTTGTTAGTCTGTCTCTAATTTTAAGAGGTCATGCTTAGGGACACAAAACAGATGTTTTTGTTCATAATACCTGTAGATGTAGTTCATAATATCTGTAGCCTGTTTACAAATGCTTCTTTTACACATTTTTCCCTTTCTCTACCTCTTCTTCCCCCCAAAGAAGCTTTTTATGCCCCTCCTGAAGTGAAAGTGATTTGCCATAGTGAGTGAAGCATGTCTGTATGATAGATAAGAAAATAAAAGAACCATATACAAAGTTTAAGTCCCTATAGCCAAGTCACCATTTTGCATATGACAGAAGGGAATTTGAAAAAGTGAGTAGAAAACAGAATTAAGAAACATGATCCTCAGATCCAGTAATTCACATTAGGAATTCATTCATCCCTACTCTAAATAAATGTTTCTGAGCACTAAAGAAGCTCACTGATGGAAGGTAGAGTACTTGGGTGAACCCATGGTGTGGTGATTGAGGCAGCTAGATCTCATATGACTGATTGGGCAATTCAAGTTCCAGAAATGATTGCTTGAAAGACACACTGGGCACATGTGAATGCCCCAAATCTTGAATGGACAGACGAATGGAGAAGGAATTGTAGCATGACCATGCCCCATGGATGGTGTCTTCTTATCTTTCCTTCTCTCGCTCGTCTCTTTCCAGTGAGCACATGCACTCTCTGAAAAATTGAAAATAAAAAAGAAGATATAGAACTTTATTTTGTTCTTTCCCTCCTCTCCCCCTATGAGGGCAAGATTCTAGAACATGAAAGAGGCTCAATTTTGAAGTTCCAGGAAAACTGAGCAAATGGTTTCCATTCTCAAACAGAGATACTATTTTGGCCACAGGACCCAAGTAATGTTTCCACCATCATATTAGACACCTGGGAGTTTATTTCATCAATGCCCAAATTCTTGAGTGAAAATGTTTCCCCAGCAGTTACCCTTCCATAATCATAGCAAAATAAAGGAGCCCATTGCCTGTTAAATGGGGCCTATTGCAGTGAGGCCACCAATGACACAAGCAGATGCTGTGGTCACAGTCAGCTACTCACCATGCAGATGCCAGACAGGGAGCAGAGGTTCATAGGGCCTCAGTGGACAAACACATGTGGATAATCAAGAGATGGATTAGTTGGAATCACAGAAGCAAGACTGGGGCTCAGTGAGGTCATACATGCTTTTACAAATTTGCCCCTCCATACATATAAATACCGGTCATTTGTCCAGCATTTTACAAAACTCTTCTTGAACAGCAATATTATTATGAGTGCTGAAGAAACAGGAAGTGGTCCTATCTTGCCACCATATGCAGTTTAGCAATGAGATGACTTTGGGAAGGTCCAGTCATAGTCCCAAGGGAAGAGCCCATCTAGGCATACTCAAAGTTTCCATTCTCCCACGACTGCAATAAGGAAACCCCACAAACCTCACCCCATGGTTGATTAGGTTCCTTTCACCATATATACATTACTAAGGGACTCAGCCCATTCTCAGGCTCACCCAACTTCTGGTTCCCTAACATTTTTCAAAAGAAATGGAAGAAAGATTTGCGATAGTGGGGCTACTTTCTTTCCTTTTCTTTTCTTTTTTTTTTTTTTTTTTTTTGGAGAGGTTTCTGCTATAGGGTGCATGCACTCACCACAAAGACAGAAAGAGACAGAGAGACAGAAAGCGAGACATCACCCTGCAATCATCACCCTGCAATCCCTTCTCCTCCATTCTCCTCTCAGGATCTTGGGCACGCACACACATGCGCCCAGTGTGAGTTTAAGCCACCAGGTCGGGACTCGAACCACGGTCGACTACATGGGAGTTCAGTGACATAGCCATTATGCTAACTGCTGGTCCAAGAGCCACTTTCTCATTAAGGAGACAGGATAGCCAAAAGAATACTGGCCCAATGCTCTAATGAAGGAGCTACAAGGTAGAGGAAGCAGTTCCATCCTTTGGGGCTTGACAAATCTCGGGCAAGTAGATTGACATCAGCAAGCATCCTTGAATACAAAATGAGAAAGAAACAAAACACCTGCCTAAAAAATTCCCCCCACCAAAGCAGACATTGGATAGAGGTGATGTAACATCCAGGCCCTCATCTTCTGCTGACCCTAAACCTGCCTATGCTCAGCAATGAGGAAGAAAGACTGTGTGTTATTGCAAAGTGCAATTCTGAGGAAGAAGTTCCATCTTACAAATTGAAGTTTATCCACATCTAAGATCATCATCACCCTGCCACACCCCTTCATAGAGATGGAAAGTTTCCTGAGATGACTCACAATCTGGGACCTCTAGCCTTTTCCTCTCCCACAGCTCTAACACATTCCTGCCTGCTTAGTAAAACCCAATAGTTCATCCCGCCATTTTTGTAAATCACCGGTCTCAAGGATGCCTCTCACTCTTTCCTAGTTGGCACTTCCTCCTGGTTTTCCTTTTTCTGCAAGATGCCATGCTTCTCAAGTTCAATATATGAGCTATTTCCACTCTGCCATCAATTTTGCCAACATATGTAGTCATGTGCTAAGTACTATCAGACCTATGTTTGCTAAATATTTCTCACATACTCTTTTCTCCATTCCTAACAATTCACCTGCTCTCACTGATGGTTATGTTCCTGGCTTCAACATTTCCCTTCTACATCCATCCAACCCACACCTCCCAGAGCTTCCTAATTTCTTAGCAGTATCATTTCATGAGGTCCCCTTCCCTATGAAAAATCTCCAGACTTCGGGACCAGCAGTTAGTGTAATGGCTATGTCGCTGGACTCCCATGTAGTCGACCGCAGTTCGAGTCCCGGACCCGGTGACTTAAACTCACGCCAGGCACATGTGCATGCGTGCCCAAGATCCTGAGAGGAGAATGGAGGAGAAGGGATTGTGGCGTGACCATCCCCCCTGGAGCGTGATTTCTTGCTTTCTGTCTCTCTGTCTCTGTCTGGCGAGTGCACACACCCTACAGCAAAAAAAAAAAAAAAAACTCTCAAAAAAAAAGAAAAAAAAAATCTCCAGACTTCCTCATCTTCACTTATTTGTTCCAGGCTGTCATCTCAATATAATCCCAAGAAGATCCTCTCACTTCCCTGGGCTACCCAGCATTTCCTGGATATGCATCCCTTTATGTCTTTAATATATCACCTCTGCCTATGAAGCCTGCCTCTGTCAATCCAAACTTTTAAAATTCTACCTACCATCCCATTTTTGCCAGTATGGCAGAATGGATACCTTGAATGGCTCTCTCAGTGGAAATAATTAAAATTGTCATAAGATACTTATCATTTTAATGTGTTGCCTAAATGCCCCCTATACTGCAATAAGTTTTCAGTGCATGTTCCAAATTGTATGTTTACTATGTGAGTAAATGCTTCTAATCTCAGCTAGATATAAATATCCTTGAAGACAACAACCAAGACTTATGAGATTTTGGTAATTCATTTAAGAGACTAGAAGAGTGTCAATCAAACAATAGTTCAAATAGTGCTGAGTAAATGAATGTTCCCGAAACTCTCTGAGTAGCACAGCCAGGGCAGCTGAGATTCAGTCCACATTAGATAAAACAGTCCCTTTAGAAGTGACCTGGAGTCATTAGGCTGCTGTACCCAGCAGGTGTCAGCCTGCCTTCTCTTTCAACTTACACACTCATTCCGGGGAACCCTGCTTGCCCCCGCCAGCTTCTGCATCTGGCTCCACCTCTGGGATGCTGATGTCTACTCCAGCTTGGCATTTTTTGTTCTGACACCTGGTTGTGGATTTTGGCTTTGCTGCTCAGCATTGCCTTATAGCCTGGCTGTAGCTGCCATTTGTCTGATGCTTCCAGGCACTGACTCCTGGAATAGGCCAGGTCTCCATCTCATTAGGCCCATCTGCAACTTCTCTTCACTACTCTCATCATTTTGTGGTCACTTAGTGACAAAGATTTTGGAACCCTGTTATTTCTGTGACTAGTAACTATTAGGTTGTTGGAAAAGTCACGACACATTTTTGCATAGAAAAACACACAAAAAAGTCATGACTCAATAGGTTGTGTGAAACATATGTGTAAATGTGTGAGACACATGTGTAACTGTGTGAGACATATGTGTAAGTGTGCAGTGAATCACAAGCATCCACTAAAGCTAATGCTGTCTGCAGAACTTATGGACAGCATGAGAGGTCTCAAGACTTTGGGTTTCCCCTCACTCACATCTGTGTCTTCCAGGCAGCCCAGATATAGCTATGAGGATGACCCAGTGATATACTTCAAACCAATTTTTCGGGGACACTGTGTCCAGAGAAACCACAGAAAGCTCAGGGTGCCATAGACCTTGCCACCTCTCCAGAAGGCACAAAAAGGCTTCTGTTTCCCCAAGGTCACTTTTGTTCTGTCCCAGGTGCTCTGTAGCCTGCCCAATTGCTTTGCTTCACTGGGCTCCCTGCTCAGTTTCAAGGTGGTGTTAGCTATTGGGAAGCCCTATCGGGAATTGGGAGGAAGAAAGGGAGGGGAGGAGGGAGCAGAATGAAGATAGAATATTTATCCCTCCAATTACTACCTATCTTTACTTTCCCCTTACAGGAAAACCTCAGACTCAATGTTTTCTTTGAGTAAAAGGCAACATGTTCCTCTTCCATGATTTCCCTTCTCTCTCTCTGTCCAATCTCTTTCTCTCTTTTATTTCTTTCTCTCTCCCCCCTCTCTCCCACTCTTCCTCCCTCCCTCCAACTGAATTCTTCCCTTATCTCACAATGAGTGGTGAAAAGTCTCACAGTTACTATCCCCAGAGAAGAGCACTGTGCCATCCTTATACTCTGTCTGCCTTTTAAATTATCATCTTACTGGGACCAGCAGTTAGCGTAATGGCTATGTCACTGAACTCCCATGTAGTCGACTGGGGTTCAAGTCCTGGACCTGGTGGCTTGAACTCATGCTAGGCGCATGTACGTGCATGCCCAAGATCCCAAGAGGAAAATGGAGGAGAAGGGATTATGGCATGGACATCCCCCGGGGGTGATTTCTCGCTTTCTGTCTCTCTGTCTCTCTCTGTCTTTCTGGCAAGCACACACACCTGTAGAAAACACCTCAAAAAAATTATCATCTTACTAAAATTATTCAATTTGAGGATTCATCTGCTTCCTACAAGGACTTAGGCTAGTCCAGCACTCAAAATGTAAGAGGATCATGCTCAGGATCTACCACCCTTCTCTTCTTCTAAACCAATCTGGCAGCAAGATGTACATTCTCCCAGGCAGGGCTGTGAATAGGTACCACAAGTATGACCTTGCAGTCTAGGCTCATGATCAAAGACTTTCTGAGTGGTGAGAGGGCTGGGAAACAGTGGGCTCTGCCAATGAACAGTAGGCATGCAACATTAGGGATAACTGTCTAGAGTTCCATTTAGGGTCTGTATCCCAACCCTCTTAACCAGGAGACCGAGGTCCAGCCAGTCAACACAAGTCAGAGATGATGTGTCTGCTCTGCTTTTCAAACACCTGTGTCCTTAGAAAGAGTGAACTTGCACCAACAGTCAAGATTGCTTGAGTTGTTGAATGGCAGGTCAGAAAATACCAACAAACCACCTGCTGGACTTCTAGTTAAACTACATGTAAGGTAGATGATGAGTCCCTGGAGCTCAGGCAGGACAGCAGAGATGGGCATAGGAGTCCTGGCTGGGACCACCTTTGCCCCACTCAATGATCAACTAACTATTGGATCCCTTGTCCAGGTTCTCTTTAGGAAAGAAGAGAGGTAATCCTAGGTCCACTTCATGCCTACCCTGGACTTCCAGCTGACTCCATGAAGCAAGATTCTTAACTAAAATTCACATTGGGAGACCCGGCCTAGGATCAAAATTATTTTATGCCTCCAAAATGGTAACCCACTTCTTGGGCTGAAGTCACTGTTCAATAATGGAGATCAGGGAGTACATTCGATTTAAGTTACTGATGACCATGACTTCATCTTATGAAGGAAAAAAATTCCCAGAAGAGATAAATCATATCTACTTCACTTTTCTCTTGCAAGTAAACACGGCATGCTGGGTCCCTTAGGTAGTTCTCATAATTGAACCTGCTCAAAGCTCATATTTGAAGTTCTGGGCATTGCCATTACTTGACAATAACCTCGTACAAATGTTTGTGAGGATTTTAATGATGGTGAATGACTGCATCTGGATAGTCTTATTAGATGATACCAAAGCATAAGTATTCAGTGCTAGTTACTCAAGTATTGCAGCATTTAGCTAGATTTGAGTGACTAAATTTACTGCATATTCTGATTTTGACCTACTTAAAGAACAGCAAGAGAGGGATACAGTTGTTTACAAAGATGAAAATCATGTCCCCAGAGATTATATTTGTCTGTAAAATGATTATTTCCTCTAATAGTACAAATAGAAAGTACATTTTAAAAACCACAATATGTTCCAGCCATGGTGGCTCAGCAATAGTGCAAAATTCTTCAAAGCTGAAAACTATATGGATGATTAGGGTTTAGTTCATGGACGATTGTAGAGTAAGAGTAGAATATTTATCAGGTTTGTGCCTGTAATCCTGGCTGACTGGGAAAAGCTGGGGTTGCAGGGATCATGGTAGGAGATCATACTGAGGTACTTGTCTTTCTTTCTCTCTCTCAAGAACTAATTAAACTTAAGAAAAACAAACAAAACCCTCAAAAATTCACTAAGTGCTTACTACCTTACTCTGTAACAGGCACTATTTAAAGCATTTTGCAAGTATTATCAAATACTCATGAGAAATCCATGAGGCAGATATTGCTAGCATTCTTACTTTATAGTTGAGTTAACTGAGGCAGGTAAATATGGCAAAACCAGGACTTGAATTGTGGTCATTTGGCCTGTTAGTTCACAGGTCTAGTTCATACTCTCTGTGGCCAATATTCTAAAACATTACAGTGTATCTTTTAAGTATGCCTTGGTGTTCTGGCCTCCAGAACCCACGGCAACTGGAGGGAGAGTCACCCCCAGAGGCAAGAGGCCAGTGGTACCCACCACCAAGGTGGTGTCCAGTGTCTCAGATTGAAACATCCCCTTCAGAGGGGATGGCTGTGACCAGAGGTATTTCAGAGTCATCCCAGATCTAGCCCCCAAGATTTCTGCCTCAGCCCAGATCCTTCCACTCTCATGGGAACTACCCTGTCACTGCATAAGCACAATCCTTTGAGATTTGGGACCAGCTCACAGATCTCTGAGCACACACTCACATAGTTGACCCATCTCACCAGATTCTGACCACTTGGACCTTTGAATCTCTTATGACATGGAGAAAGAATACCATCCTATCATTTATATATTGAAGACTAGAACAAGTGTTGGCACAGAGAAGTCCTAAGTGTTTCCCATTGAATGAATAAGCAGCAAGATCTGATTAAACCCTTACTACCTGAACAAATAATTTTGTGACTGCCTGAGAAAATGGTGAATAACACTAGATATTTCCTGCCTGTTCTTCAAATAAACTGAGACAAAATCACAACCTGGCTACTGCCCAAACCATCCAGCAGGACTGGGGTACACAGGCGAGTGCCAGACATGCTACAGCTTCTGTGTGAATCTCCATATGTCTCTAGGCTGAGGCTAGTCACAGGATTTCAAAAGCAACTCACAGCCCATAACCTCCAGGTATGTCTGGCCATGTGTCATCCTTCCTCAAACAGAGGCCACACCTCTGCTGTACCCTCTTGATGTTCAGAATGCTTCCACTTGAAAAACCCAGAAACCAGGAAAACCCCCAGGACCTGCTCCCACAGCATTGTCATTGGTTGGACCTCCACTACAGAACATGATCTTCTTCCACATCAGCCAAACTCATGCCCACACCCACGAGTCACAGGACAGCCAACTGGGAACCAGAGAATCCCAAGCAAGAGCTGGCACTTCTGCTTTGCAATGGCCACAGGTCACCTGCTTCCCAGCACCTCCTCTCAGAGCCTCTGGGCCTCTCTGAGTAGCCAGGAGGTGGGGGGTAGCTCTGGGTCAGCCATACAAAAAAAAGCAAAAGCTTCCAGTTCTGCACCCAAGGCTGCACTTCTGCCAGACAGTTGGAGGGTACTTGCCTGAAGCATATGAGACTCACACATTTTTAAGAAAACATCTTATACTGCTGACCCAGGGGGACCCAACACTTTAAATGACTTTTCTGTACTCATTGTGTCATGTGTCTGTGTAGCACACTGTGAAATCCATGGGAGATATCCAAGTGTTCTACAAAATGAAAAAGAAAATAACTTTCTAGTCAGAATGAACCACATCATAAACAAATTGTAACGATTTAATATGTTTATTGAAAGCTAAATTTTCTGCATTTTCAGCACGCTCCTCTGCCCTTTGGGATCTATCACACAGTTCAAACAACCAGTGAGCTGTCCCCTCCAGCAACAAAATGTTAATAGACTGACACCGTCAGATTGCATGACTGTGCAAGTGATGCAATTTACTTTTATGAGATGCCATCAATAATACATAAAAAGTATTGTATAACACAATATGATTGCTTTAATTTCTAGACCAAATCTAAGGAAACTCCCAGGGAAGTCCAATGAGGATATTCCATATGTATGGGGATTCTAGATTTATGTAGAAAAGGTATCAGGCTTGAAATGCTTAAGAGGAAATCCTTCTCTTCTATCTCATGTACAAAGAAAGCCATAATACAAAAAATTGTCTAAATGAACTGATCAAAGATACTTTTCTCCATCTTTACTCTTCTTTGATCACAAGTTGACCATGTAGATGGAGAGAATCCAACACCTGTCAACAGGTTTGACTGAATACAATTTGCCTCTTGAGATAAAGCCCCAGGCCCCAGAGTGTGCAGGTGGCGAAAGTACATTCTGCCAGACAAGGCTGGGGCTGCTGTGTCTGTCAGAGCCAACAAGGTAATTAGCAGGGTCCCGCTGTCCTGTTGGTGAACCAAAGCCAGGGTCTGCTCCATGCCTCTGGCCACCATTGAGCATGTCTTGGAGATTGTGGATGTTGGATGAGAAGAGAACAGGAGCCCAGTGGTGAGTGATAATTACACATTTCATCATGAGACTTTTAAGTTTAGGACACCAATAAATTATTTATGGCAGGAACAGACAGCCCTGCAGCTACTGCCGGCAGAATGTTAAGGGGATGATGAAAAGTTCTGTTCACACTGTGTTTCATCATTCCTTCAGAAGGGTCTGCTCAGAGTATGGGCTGCCTGAGCTGGCACAGACAGGGCCAGACCAGTGCTCAGGGGCTGGCCTTTCCTCAGGGATGCTCTTCTGCACCGGGTAGGTTTTCCTTCAGCAGTGCACCCATCTCATCTCTATCTCAGGCCTGTGGGGTGAATGGACAGGAGCCCTCAGTGAGAGCCACAAACTCCCACACAGCCAGCCTGAGTCAGGCCTCCTCCTTCGCATTTCTTCCATAACTCTCCCTCTCACCATGCATTTCTCTCTCTAGCTGGGAATAATGTGGATGCATGGTCCCACCATGTTTCCATGGGGTTACCAACAGAAGACAATCTGAACTCTGAGTCCCAGAGATGAAGGAAGAGTCTGCCTTCAATTTCACTTTCCTAAAAGGCCTCCATGAAAACCATAGCCAACAGAACCATTTTTTCCTGGAGGACAGTGCTAAAAATTAGCCTGGGCTCCCCTGGAGAAGATAGTTGTATGGTGTGGCAGCTGAGAGTACATGTGTGAGTATGCATCAGGAGAGACAACATGGGTGACCATACATGTGAGACAAAAGTCCTGGGAGGGACCAACACTGAAGCTCAGTCTGTCTGAGACACTGCCACCTGTACTATACTCATCTGTGTCATCTAATTGCCCAGCACACTTAGCCTTCTCACTGGATCTTATGAGCGAAGCTGTGCTTTTCCCACAGAAACACCCCTAGGTGGGTGGTCAGTAGCCCCAAAAGGCACAACAAACTTGGTCTCTGCTATTACTGGATTCATCCTTTAAAACAATATGTTCTCAAGGTTAATACCACACAGCCAGTTCACTCTGGAATTCTTTTTTTTCCTTTTTTTTATTTTTATTATCATCATAATCTTCTTTATATTACATTGGACTACATATAACTTTACAGTGTATTACATTGCTTTTTCAAAAGGGAATGCCATGCATGTCAGTCAAAACAGAGACATTAATCTCCCCGCTTCAACATTCAATATCTTTTCTTTGATTTTCCCAATCATTATTATTATTATTATTCTAATTATTTTTTAAAACAGTCAATCACTATTTCTCATTTTGCTTGTAAAAAAACTTTACCCATCATGAAATACTTCTCAGACCAATCCAGTTGAGAATACTATACATGTCCTCATCAACAGGTAATAAGCCATATCTGTTTCTCACTAACATCCTGCCTCTACTGTTCTCTTACTCTCCTTCTCTATCCTCTTCTCTTCACCTCCCCCATTCCTCACTGTCCTAATCTCGTTAAGGACCTTCACTGCTTTTATGTCCTCCAATTTTTCGCTCTCTACCATAGAGTGTGGATAGTCGGTATATCTGGAATTCTAAACCCCTGTTCAGGGCCTGGCCTTTAGTAAGTGCTCATGAAACATTAATTGTGCAACAAATTACCGACCCCAGGTTAAGATAATCCCAGAGGCAGGGACTTGGGCTGAATCTTACTCTGTTTAAGTCTTTACCCATTATACATGCAATATAACAAAGGCAATGAATTGTAAAAAAGAATAGTAGCCATAAACCACCATCTATAGGGCTTAAACAAATGTTCAGTTTTTTCAGAAAAGCACTTGCATTCAATATTATAATTAGTTGTTCCTACTTATGGAGCACTATCATGTGCCAGGCTCTGGCTTGTTCTTTTCTAAACACTTAAGAACAAATATCTTTCTATATACATGCATATGCATATGAATCTATAGATACACATAAATGCATGTATGTAGACATAGCATGCACATACATGTAAATAAATGTGCATGCACACATAGATTCATGTGCATACATACATATAAGCATGTGCAGTACTGCAAAAATACAAACTTACACAAATAACAGGTGTAGGGATATACTTGTATGCATAGACACAAGACTAATAAAAGTGGCTGCTTATGATATGATTGATAAGACTATTTCAGGTCAGAATTTATACTCTTTTCTGTGATAAGAAAATCTCATGCCTACAGCCCGATAAGAGACTCTGAGGAAATATTGATCCCCTCTCTTTCAGCAAAGCCCTAAAGTGAGGCCCTATCTCTCTATTCTCTAGAAAGGGAAGTATCCAAAGTTTGATTCAAATAAGAGAAAGTACTTCTTGTTTGTTATCTTTAGATCAATTTTTATTTCTCCACCTATATGGAGTTGGCTTCTTATTGAAATGTTCAAACATGCATGAGAGAAAACCATCTACTCAGCCCTGTGTATCTACCATTTAGGATCTAGGCCATCCCATGTCCATGCTCCCATTTCTCTCCCCCGATTATCAGGTGAGGCAGGTAGAAATCATGAAATACAGAAGTTCAAATGTACAGTTCTACATGCCAAGTCCAAGCCTGAATCCTAGCTTGGCCTCATACCAGCTATGTAGTCAGGCCCACTACCTTCCCAGCAGAGATTGATTTCCTCTTTTTAAAAGCAAATGGCAATGTCCACTCACAGACTCATT
Source organism: Tupaia tana (assembly GCA_026018925.1). NCBI lineage: Eukaryota > Metazoa > Chordata > Mammalia > Scandentia > Tupaiidae > Tupaia > Tupaia tana. The sequence goes on along the minus strand of JAKSZU010000010.1, from coordinate 41,844,046 downwards.
TTGAGGATTAAATTTTAAAATGCATATAATGCTTCTGTAGTGTCTGGTACCTTGCAAGAATTTAATTAGCTATAATTATTACTTAGTTATTGTATTATTAATTTTTCTTTCAAATATCAAAGCAGGACAGTGAAGGAGCAGGCCTCAAGTTGCACAACACATGAAGGGCACATGGAGTTGGCCCTGAGGCTCTGCCACCCATTTGTCCTCAAGCCCTTCTGACTGAACAATGCAGCTTTGTCTTGGGGCTTGAAAGTTTCAGAAGAAGCCTAAGAAAAGGCATTGTATTCAAATTCCTAAAAGTTCAACCAAAAAACAAAACAAAAAATTCTCAAGATAACATTTTTGTGAGTTTAGCAAGCAAATGCCCATCTTCTATTAAATCTGAAAATATCAGTTTTCAAACTTAAATTTTTTGCGACTCACCTCTACCGGGAAGCAATTCCTTGTTTAAAACTCTGAGTCAAGCCTTTGTTGCATTAGGCACATTCCATCTTTCAGTTTGCAGATGGATTCCTTCTTGCCTTACACACACTTTATAGGCAAAATACAGCCTGACCTGCTACTTTCCATTTCTTGGAACACAGTGAGAGATGTGTGGAAAGAGGAAGGCTGCTGGGCTTTAAACACAAGAGTCAGAAAGGCCATACATGAAAAGACTTCTTAAGTGTCACCTGGAGTCTGATCTCTTATTTTACATTCCATTCTAATAGACTTGGTGATGTGCTATTCCTACACAGGGCAGCTTAGAATTGCCCAATTAGAACAAGCTAGTGTCTACAACAGGCTGATAGAAAACCCACAAGTAAAGGCTGCTGGTTTGCAGTCAAGAAGATCAACAGAGACCCTCAAAAGACAAACTAAACACAACTTAGTACCCTGGGACTCTCTAACATGGAGGCCAAACCCCAAACCTCAGCCCCAAAGACTGGTGAAGAGGCAAGAAGCAGCTTATTTCATAGATCAGCACCTGAGACTGGAGAGCATACTATCCAGTGAGAACAACAATGAGGTTAGAACCTCATGGTCCCCACTGTATCCCATAGCCAGGATCCAGCCTGAGAGTCTCATGCCCTATGCACAACTAAATATCCAGGGACAAACCAGAAAATTTCTCCAAGGAGATATCTAAACCCAGCAGGCAGTACTTTCCTCCACAGCTCTTCTGCTCTTCCTTCTCCAAACTGAAACCTTTGATGATCTTTATACTCATGAATAGTTTGTAAGTACTATAGACTGTTTAGAACATGGGTGAGAAGATGGGCAAGTTCAAAGCTCTAGAAGTAAGCAATGACAAGAACAAGTTGGTATTTCCAGCTACAGAATGAGTTTTCCCTGTATGAACAGGGGAAGTAATTATTGTTCTGAATTTATTTACCTTAGAAAATGCTTTGGAACAGAATCTACCCAGCCCTGGCTCTCTAGCCATCTGTCCCCACCCAGCAATAGCTGGTTTTACAGCTATTTACAGGGTGAGCCATGCTCAGCACTTAGCACAATTCCCAGTCCAAATTAAATATTCAATAAATACTGGGTGCACTGAATCATAATGCTATTCATTGTAATGGGGTTTTACCTTACTCAAAAATTGTTCCTTTACCACAAATTCATTTCGAGAGACGTGTCCAATCAAATTAACTTTCTACCTCTGGCTGAAGATCACTGCTCAGTCATGACTGCACTCCTGCTACTTAATGACATGCTTTTTAAAAAATGATGGCTCTAGTTAAAGTTGAGTGGTCATTTCATTCCCAACTCATCTTTACAGCTTTCAAAGAATGTTTAAAATTCTTTCAGCTGAGCCTCAGGCTAAATGTGAATTTTTTAAGAAAGTAAACAAACACTGAGATTCCCATTTGGGAATTAGTGAGGAATGAGCAATTCACAGCTTGGTTTCAAAGTAATGGCTCAGGCTCTGGCTTTGGCAGAAGCTAGAAAATGCAGGCTGGGCTGATTTTGATAAAAGACTCTTTTTCTCCAAATGAATAATTATTTGGAAGTAAAGTAAAATGGTATGCAAAACAAGTACCTCCTGGGTCCCATGCAAGGCCCCTAGATAGCAAGAGGAGAACCGCAGTAAGATCCAAATGGAAAGGCAGGCCATGCTATTAACTACAGTTACTGTCCCCAGGCCATGGCACTATCTGGGCCCTGTCATCACAATCTGCACTGTAGGGCATTTACTAGGACCCCACAAATCAATGCTCCAGCTCAAAATATGACCCTACATGGTTATCCTTTTTCTATGGTAGGGGTTAAGTTCATATAATTGGTAATTTTATTATTTTCTGACATAATTTGAGACATTACAACATCGGTTCCAAACTTTAGTTGTGCACTGGAAATAACTAGAGAGATTTAACCTGGGTCTAACCCTAGGTTCTAGGGCCTAGAGACTTCAGTTTAGTTAGTCTGGGTGTGTCCAGCTTCAGCATTGCAACTGGAACGTGCAGCCAAAGCCATAGGCCAGCCAAGGGAAAGAGCCTAGAAAGAGAGCAGGAAGGAGGGAGGAGAGAAAGGGAAAACCAGGAGGGAGGAAGGGAGAGGAAGGAACATAACTTGGAAGGGAGAGAAGAATGGCCTGAACCAAAGAACACATCTTCTGTGGAACAGAAGAAAATGCCCCATGTGTGTTTCATGCTTTCAAATGATGTAATGGGATCCAAAATTCAATAAAAATAGTCACTCGAAGGCAAGATTATAGAACAAGAAAATAAGATGAAAATGGAAATTATAGACTTCAGGAAGCAAATTGACCCAAAACACCATCATTACAGAAATACTATATAAAATTGAAACATTAAGAAAGAGGCTACACACAGCTAACATCGAATTAGTGACAGAAAAAAGGTTGCGAGCACCACAGTGAAGGTTGAGGGAGCTGAAGCAGGGAGTAAAGTAATTAAAGAGAGATACTTGACACCAAAGACAGCAATAATCAAACATATGGAAAACTAGTTTTCCAAAAATAGAGAGTTCAACTTGTGGAACTAATGTTGTCAAAGATAAAAGAAAAGATTGATAGAAGAAAGATCTTGTGACTCTGCATCTCAAAAACCTCATATGGTGTTTCAGGATAAGATTATACAGAACAACTTACAAGATATACCCTGGCTAAGAGACTGTTTTTCATATTTGTAAAAATGATTCTTGGGCATCCAGGAAGATAAAGAATTCACCAACAAACTGGAAACAATCAAACTGGCTTGGAATTCTCTGCCAAAAGCAGTGCTGTAGGAATTAATGAAACTATAGCTATAAGGTTCCAAAAGAATGAAAGTGACACACCAGGATATTTGCCCTAGTCAAGCAGATGCCCAGTTTTAAAAACCATAAGCAAACATTAAGATTTGGAGAATTCAGAAAATGTTCAACAATTGCATGCTCTTCTGGGAAAAGCTTCTCAGCCACACACTCCAGTCAACAAGAAAGTCAGGCAGTGGAGAGTTCTTCAATTTGAACCCTGGGCATCAGAAGACAGTGGAAAAACTCTATAGAAACCTGAGGTGAAGAAGGTGGATATAGAGTATAAACGCAGAGGTAAAGTTCTCAAGCTTCCAAGACCTTAAAGAATGTAGTAACTGGGTTCTTCTAGGAAGAACGTGACTGGCAAAAAATTTAGTCAATTAGAAACTAAACTGAAATAACCTAGGAATGAATAAGCTTTATCAAAAGGAGTGGTGGTGAGGCATTAATCCAGGAAATGTAGAACTAAAACTAAACCTTCCAGAGGGAGAGTTACAAACAATGTGTGTGATATGAGCTTTAACAATGTTCAAATAGTAACTGACAAATAACTGAAGGTAAGGGAAAGAGAAAGACATCTGGTAATGCATATTTCTTTTATCTTTTCTAGTAGAGAATCAGAACTGATGGAAATAAATGGAAAAAATGAAAACACACAGTTTAAGCAATATGACTCCAACCTTACCATTTCTCATAATTATTTTTCAGAACCTTGGAGGCATCATTGTGTCACTAATATCTCTTTTAATTAGAAGCATTAATCTGAAATTCAGCAGTCCCTTCAGCTTTACTTTGTTGTCTTCATGTAAAATTAAATTGAATACATATTTTAAAAGATAGCATATAATTTCATTTTATCATTTATCATGAACTATCTACACCAGCCTCCTTCTTCCTATGCATGCAGTTCAGAAAGACGTGTTAGAGAGAGTTCACCAAAAGCCAACCAGGTACCTCCAGGTAATAGGCAAATGAGTGGATTTTTTTTCTTTTAACTTTCTTATGCATATATTTCTTTTTGCTTAACTTTTTAGAAGAGCATATATCACTGTTTCAGAAACTGAGAAATTGAAATAAAAGTAAATTTTTTCCACTAGAGAAAATTATAGTTGCCTATTGTCCAAATTAACCTGTATGATTCCATTCATCTCCAAGTGGAGGCCCTTTCTTTCTCTTCCTGAACTCCTCTTAAGCCCCACTGTCTCTTCCATTAGTCTGTATTTCCCTGCCTCGACCATGTGACAAGTGAGTCTTAGGTAACTAGGATTATGTAACTCCAATAGTGCCCAAACCCGCTGCCATTTCCTTGGCTAATATGAACACTCTAAAAATGGAGGCTTTGGGGCCAACAGATGATACAGCAGTTGGGATGCTAGATCCCACATGGTCAACTATAGTTCGAGTCCCAGACCTAGAGGCTAAAAGTTTGCACCAGATGCATGTGCATGTATGCCTAAAGTTCCAGGAGGAGAATGGAAAAGAAAGGATTTCAGTGTGACCACCTTTCTGGGGAGTGATTGCTCACTTTCCTTTTCTCTGTCTCTCTCTGTCTCTCTCTGTCTCTCTGGCAAGCACACACACACCCTTTGGCAAAAAAAAAAAAAAAAAAAAAAAAGCTTTAAAAAATGAATGGAACAGAAAATTTTCTATTTTTTGTATTCCTTACATATTTTGTTTCTTACTTTTTCCTCTTGATAATGTACCAAAAAAATCACAATGTATCTCACAAATATGTACTATAATTACATGTAAATTAAAATTAAATAATGATTTTTTAAAAAATGAATGGAATCATCTTCTCTTCATTACATAGGAAAGTTATTAGCACATAGCAGATGCTTTAGTAAAAGTCAATTTTAAAAGTACAAGATGCTACAGGACCAGTTGCCGTAATTACTATGTTGCTGGACTCCCACATAGTCGACAGTAGTTTGAGTCCTGGACCTGGTGGCTTAAACTCACGCTGGGTTCATGTGCGTGCGTGTCCAAGATCCTGAGAGGAAAATGGAGGAGAAGGGATTGCGGAGTGGCCATCCCCCTGGGGAGTGATTTTTCACTTTCTGTCTCTTTGTCTTTTTCTGGCAAGCGCACGTGCCCTATAGTAAAAACCTCTCTCAAAAAAAGTATAAGATGCTACAATAAAAAACAGGTTACCTATGAATATGACAGTACAGCCAAAATTATCTCCTAATAGAATTCAAAACACAAAATTGATATGGTAAATAGTTGCTAATACTTTGTTTTCTAAAAATGGAGGAAAAGTTTCCAACAGAAAAAAAATTAAAAATACGTGGCTGAGAGCATGAGGGTCCTGTTGTATCTCAGTAAAGATAAACCACAAGGAGTAAGAACAGGGCAGTACTTCGGCACAATTAACAGGAAGAAATACGGACCCAGTCTATCCCATTTCACATCATAATTATGAAGAGCTCACAATCCATCTTTTCCCCAAGAGAGAATGGATGTACCCTCTCTGATGAGATACAGGCGAGGGGGTTACAGATGTAGCTGCATCCTGGTACACTCTCTCATCTGCTTAAAGCAGAGGACAGGCTCAGAACATAGTGACCTTCGAGGTTAGAGGGCTATTTTGCCCAGGGGGGTGGGGCATTCTGCCCCTTGATTGTCATTTGCCCCTCACCCACATGGCAGCCTTCATACCTGAGGCAGGTATATTTCCACAGAGGCAGTGTAAGGGGTCTGGAGAGCAAGACATTGCCCCAGGGGAAGAGTGGGGGAGACCATGGTAAAAGAGGCCACTGAGAGCTGAACTGGGAGAGTAAGCACTTTTGGCCTAGGATATTGAGTTCCATTTGTAAGTTCTAGAACGTTTCACCGAGACAAAATTAAAGCATGTTCACCCAGATTTTGTGCCCACCTGGAACCTTAAAACATAATGTACTTTGGAAATTGAATCTTAGTAGATATATTTAGTTAAGGTAAGGTCATACTGGATTAGGGTGGGTCCTAAATCTGATGACTGGTGTCCTTATAGAAAGGCCATAGGAAGACATGGAGACACACAGGAAGAAGGCCATGTGTTTACAGAGATCAGAGTGATGTAGCTGCAAACCAAGAAATGCCAAGGATTACTGGCAACCACCAGAAGCTGGAAGAGGCAAGGAAGGCTTCTCCCCTAGAGGCTTCACAGGGAGTGTGGCCCTGCTGACACCTTGATCTCAGACTTTTGTCTTCAGAACTGTAAAATATGCTTCCGTTGTTTTAAGCTACCCAGCTTATAGCACTTTGGTAATGTAACCTTAGGAAACAAATACATGGGAGTATGACATGTGGAGAAAAATATTTGATAGGAGAGTCCCTTAAGCTCAGGAACAGTAGGAGTGTCAGAACATGGTGGAGAGCTAACATGAATGATTTTTTTCCTCTCCTATTACTGCTGTGCCGTCAACTCCCTTGCTGGCCTTTAATTTCTTTGGCAAGTTCTACAACTTTTCAGTCATGTTCAGCTATCAAAATTACATCTAAGTCTAAGCTGTTTTAAACTCCCATCTCAACCAAACTGAAATTTATCTAACTTAAAGCCCCTGCCCCCCTCCTATTGTCAGCTTGGCTCTAGCTATGGAAACTGGAGAATCCTCTTTCTCTTTACCTTTCTTCAGACATTTACAAATGAGCAAATCCTTCATGGAGAGTGCTCATCCCTTCCAGTATGACTCTCTTTCCTAGCCTGCAATTCCACCCTGAACTCATTCATCTACCCAAGACTTTGCTGAGCCTACTTTCTTCCATCCAAACCTGGGGTACAGCTAAAAGCAAAACAGGTCAGGTAGCGCCCTCATGGAGCTGATCTTCTATAGCACTTCCATGATGAAATCTGCCTTGACCAGTTTAGTCCTTTATCTCACATCTCTGTTGAGCTGCACCTCCCGTCACAGGCCAGAATGACAGCCCAGGCACATGGGTGGGCAGCAGTGGGTTGTTTCCCATAAATGGAAGGGGAGGAGGAAATAAGGGCTCATGTTTACTGACTCCTCCAATCTTGCCCTCCCCAATCTGGGGTCTGTAGGGAGAAAGGCACAGGGAAGATCTGATTTCTGGTCTTACCGAGGGGAGGTTTTGTGTCTCTGTTGCCTACAGTCTCTGCTGCCATGCAGGTGGTGGTCATGTAGCAGGTATGGGTGGCTTCCTAGAGGTGGTACCTGGCTACACTCTGACTCTCTGTTGTGGGTATATTGTGTTTTCTACAAAAAGATGTGTTACAGTCCCAATCCCCTCAAACTGTGACCTTAGTTGGAAATGGGGTCTTTTTTTTTAAGATTTATTTTATTTTATTTATTCTTTCATTTATTTTAATTTGACCAGAGAGAGAGAGAGACAGAGAGAGGGAAAGTGAGAAAGCAAGCTCCCAGGTCCAGGACTTGAACTGTGGTCAGCCATGTGGGAGTGTCCAGCATCTTAACCACCACGCCACCTGCTGGTCCCAGAAATGGGGTCTTTACATAGATAATTAAATCAAAATAATTAGGAAGGGCCCTAATCCAATTTAAGCAATGCCCTTATAAAAAGGCAAGATTTGGACACAGAGGCAAACAGGGCAGGGGGGAGGGGATGTATAGACACAGGGAGAACACCATGTAGAGATAAAGGATTACATAGATGCATTTACAAACAACACATACCTGGATTTACAAGAATCTGAAAAATAGCCTGGAAGAGATCCTTCTTCCAGCCTGAAGGGAGTGTGGCTCTGCCAACACCTCAATTTCAGAAGTCCAACATCCAGAACTATGAGGCAAAAAAAAAAAGCCTGCTATTCTAAGCTCCCTAGTTTGTGGCATGTTGTTGTGGCATCGGAGGACATTAAAATACCCTCTCGTGCCTGAGCACCATCTCCAAGAAGTGCAGTGTGTCTACATTTGGTCCCTGTCAGTCACTGGTCCACACCCAGACCCTTCCCACGCAGCCCTCACCAGTCATCTTTCTCTCCTGTCCCTTACCCAGAGACACAGGAATTCACAGGATTCTCTCCTTGCCCTCAGGACCCGCTGAAGACCTCCATTCCTTTCTCCAGGCTCACTAGTTCCTGCTCTCTTTTCACCTGTTGGTGCAGCCTCTGCCTGCAGAAAACCTCAGTGGAGAGGCAGACACAGGTCTGCAAGCCCAGTGCCCTATATCTGTCCAAAAACATTAAGGTCTCTTCAACATAACCTCAGGTGCAACCAGCAAACTCATGCCACAGGAGAGAACAGAAGCTCCCCCACTTGCTTTCTCCTATAATACACCACCATTTTCAGCTACATAGCTCCTGAGTTGGGCTTAGAAGCCTACCCTTTTCTCCTGAATTTGAAGGAGAAGGAGAGTCTTTCACCTCACATAGATTCTTATAAGGTCAAGAACTGCAAGAATTCCAAGTTCCTCCCCTGCCATGTATCACAGACCTCCCCACTCCCACTGTCCAGCCTGGGAAAAGGTTGGCCCAATATGGCCCTCAGGGAACTGAGGGCAGCGACCTCCAAGCTGGAGACACCCACTCTTCCCATATCTGTCCCTCAGTTCAAGGAAGAAGATTCTAGTGCTCAAAAGCAACCTGCTAGCTCTTGATATCTCCTCTTAGCCTGTCTATATAGGTTAAGGACGTGAAGGTAATAGAGAGTTTGTGTCTACACATGAGAGGCACCTGCACCTGGCCCTGTACTAAGAAGGTAACCATGCCCTGCTCTCTTTTAACAAAGCTCTCCTACTGAAGAATCTGTTTTGTAGCATTTCCTTTATCATGGTTAAGTAGGTTAGAATAAAACCAAGTGAAAATGAGCCTCCAAAGTGCTGTGGAATGAAGCCAAAGAAATCAAACATGTGCTAAGAGCTCAGGGTCCCTTTAAGGGTCTACAATATGCTGTCCAAATGGCTTCCACCTTTCCAGCCCATTACCCGCCATCAGAGCCTATCGTTAAGGCTTCAGTTCACTGTGCTGCTGAGCTTTATGTCACCACAGCCCTCAAAAGTTATTAGGCAAAGGGTGCCGTGCTGTCAAACTCCAGGCATAGAATTCCTATTTTACCAAAAGCCATGGGTGTTGCTGGTCCTGCAAGTGACTGGACTCAGCTCCCCCATGTGGCCAGCTGAGCACTGTAAAAGGAGAACATTAGCAATCTACAAACACAGCACAGAAGGAAGGGGAGCTAGACTGAGTCTGGGCAGGTCTGCCATAGCTCTGAGAAGACAATGGGGACAAAAGTGACACCCCTGGCCCATGAGGATAGAGTTATAACCAGGATTAGGAGTCAAGGAACATTGCATTATGTCCCCTCATGCCAAGACAGAATCCCCCAGCCTCCATCCCTAAGCCACTCACATAGGTCACCCCACCCAATAGCCACAGCAGGGCGGCATTAGCAGGTTAGGGCACTGCCAGACTTACAAATGGCATCTGGTCTCAACAGAAGTAGGGGAAACTTGTTGCTGTTTCTCTGCTTCCATATTACACACGCAGTTTGGTGAAGCACACAAATATGCAGGCTTTCTCAGCTATTTGGAAGAGGAATAGACTTTGTGGTTCTATGTTTTCACGTGTAGAATTGCAGAATCCAATGAACAGGACCTAATCAGGTGCTTACTTAGTAAAGTAAGTTCTCAGGGCCAGCAGGTGGTATAGTGTTTAAGAAGCTGGACTCTCACATGTTTGGCCATGATTCGAGTCCCGGACCCAGCAGCTTGAACCTGATGCTGGGAGAGTGTGTGTATGTGCCCCAAATCCTAAGAAGAGAATGGAGGAGAAGGGATTGTGGCATGGCCATCCCCCCTGGGGAGTGGTGGTTTCTCACTTTCTCTCTTTCTGTCTCTCTATTTCTCCAGTGAGCACATTCACCCTATAGTAAAAACCTCTCTACAAACAAAAAGATAAAAATAGTTGCTATCTCCATGGGGTTTTGAGGTTTCTGTTGTTGTTGTTTTGTTCATTTTGTTTGAGAAACAGCCATAGTATAAATGTTATTACAAGAGCAAGTCACACTGCATGAGTTCTTAAGAACATGCATCATACCCTGAGGTTATGAGCAATCAGACCACAAGGGAAGCTGCTGAGCCAGAACCAGGGACCAAACACAGCCACAGTCTGCCTCAGCCAGGAGGGCTCGACAACTCTGTAGAGAATGGGGTAGGAAATAACTCCATGTGGTATGTTATAAGCAAAACAGATCAATTGACAAAGTGCATTACCTATGGTTGGTGACTAATGATGAAATAATGTACCCGCCGCAAAATGAATAAAAGTGGGCAGAGAAAAACTTGACAAAGAGAAACTTTGAACTAGGTTATGGATGTAAAATTCTCAGAAGTTGGAAGAATATATCCCCTTTCCTGTGATTCTCAGTCTAGCTCATCCCTCCTCTCCCAACCTGCCTTCTCAAGACCTAGAAAATCTTTAAATATCAAGCATCCAAAGCCCTCAGGATCTCCTCTGTCCCTTTCCTTTATACAGCATCTGAGCCTGCTACAGGCTCAACTGTGTACCAGGTACCGTGAGGTATGTGGCTGCTGCCCTCCTGAAGCTTATAAACAAATACTTACTCACAGGCCAGAGTCTACTGGCAATCCAGCTGTTCAAACTTAAAGGTATGAGCTGAAATAACAAGTTCTCATTAAAATGCACTCATTTCAGCATTTTCATTGGTTTATAACATTTAATCAATGTCTACTTATTTGCCAGTTCAGCATAGCTATGTTCCATACCCCATTATGTATCAGGTAATATGCCTAGTTCCCCACCATACACTGATTGGACCTCAGGGATTCCTGACTCAAGCACAGAACAGATTTCCCTCCTAGAATTTGGATTTGGGAAATGGAAAGAGACTAGAGATTCATAGGGAGGCAGAGATGAGCAGAATACTTCTTGGCATGGGGCTGAGTCCCTTGGTTAATAAGCTCTAAAGTGAATTTACAAACCTATCTGCTGATATTTTCCTTCGGAAGATAGCCAGCTTTGTCCTCCTGGTTTAGTGTTTATTAGGATTTTGTGAATATCTGTATCCTCAGAGAGAAATCCTACTTTTTTGTGAGCTGTCGCAAGTGGGCTTCTGTCCATTATCACCAAATAATTCCTGGCCAAGAGATAACCCTCCTTCCAAGTTTTCTCTTGGGCTGTGATTCTTCATTCCCAGATTTATATGGCTCCTGCACCATAATTAAGCTTTATAAAAAGGAAGTAGCTGTGATGAGCTCAAACCATGCTGTTTTGCTTTTACAGATCAGACATGACTGATCTGTCAGAGATGACTGGATGTTTAGGCACATGGTCAACCAGGAGGAAATGTGGGCTGATCCCTCTGGAGGAAAAGAAGAGAGTCTTGGAGCTAATACTGCCTCAACAACCTGGCATAGTTCTTGGGTCCTCATGCAGGCCAAGCCTCCTTTCAGGGTCCATTGCAGGTTTATTATCATTTCTCAGTGCCACCACCTCCAGCTAATACTAGTGACTCCCACACAGATGGGGATGCCCAGCAGAAATGAGCCTGTTCAAGCCACACAAACATAGGAACAAGGAGAGCAGATTCCAATAGACAATGGCCCTGTGGATAACTGGCCCTGGACCTGGCAGGAAAAGGGCAGGTCTAAGATACCATGAATCATTTCTAAGCACATTCCCTTGTGCTAGTCAGATAGTATTCTCCAGGCTGGGCACCTCCAATGGACCTGAAGGTAGGGCTGCCCCTGCTGACTCAGCAGCACTGGGATACCGTAGGGTCCTAATGTGTTCAGGGTAGTACTTCAAACAGTCACACAAGCTCCAACAAATCCTTGAGGGGATCAACAGGCTGAACCTGAAGGCAGAAACAGCTGGCAGGACTGCAAAGACTAGCAGAGACAATTCTCTGAGACACTGGCACAGAGAAGCCTTGACTGCCAGCCTGGAACCCACCAGGTTGGGGTGTGACTGATTGTGCTGATAAGTCCCCCATTATTCCAAAAAAACACCAGATTTTTCATCATCATGCCCTCTGAGACTTAGGTTAGCAGTTTAAATCTATTTTTCTTTTCTCCCAAAACACTTTATTTTTTTCAACTTCAGTCACTATTTCTAAAAGACAAATGCCTAATTCTATTAAGGATTTTTAAGTTTTTTTTTTTTTGGTTTTTTGGTTTTTGTTTTGTTATGTTTTGTTTTTGCCAGAGTGTGTATACTCGCTAGAGAGGGGTGTGTGTGTAATTTCTCCTTCCTTTTGGGATTTTGGGCGTGCATGCACATTTACCTGGCATGTTTCTCAAGACCCCAGTCTGGGACCAAATTGCACAGTTGACCATGTAAGATCCAGCCACCTTAACCACCACATTATAGGCTGGCCTGATTTTTAGGGTTCTTTTTTTTTTTTTTTTTTTCATTTATTTTTTTACTAATTTTTTATTTTTAATTAATTTACATTCCTTTGCTGAGCATCATTACAGCAGTGCTACTTTATAGTATATTCATTTTTAGGGTTCTTAAAGCAGAAATAACATCACCAGTGATGATTCAAGGGCTCAGCACACCTTCAATGTTGAATTCACACCTGATATGGATGATGGCGGGACCTTGCATGCCAAGTTTTCAGTGACACTGAATTCATGACAAAGATGAGAACAAAATGCAATGAAGTGCAAAAAACACAAAGTATTTTTCTGTGTTAGACTGAGTGGTCAGGCAGAAAAAGTCTATATAGGGAATCAGAAAAGTTCTGAGCCCATGTCAAGTAACTAGACCACCCAGGGCAAGTCACTGTCTTGACGGCTTCCAGTTTGTATACATTGTACACAAATGTACAATGAGTTGTGATTACCATAAAACCAATCAGGCCTGCAAGCAATTCTTTCTTCCTACTTGACCCTATGGGAATTAAGAAACTGGGTGGGTTTAGAGGATCTAGTTGTCCATCTCCGTGTAATCGGTGATGTGATATGAACAAGGTCTCAATGATACCACTCAGAATTTCCTCTGTAAAGCAGACAAAAGTTATGCCTATCCCCAAGAGGGATTAGGGGATGGAACATGGACATAGGAAGTGAACCACCATAGGCTTGGTGAATCACCAAACACCCCTTAGGTGCTTTCATTCTTGTAAGTATGGTTGGGTTGTCTGGTTACCATGACTTAATAGCTGAAGACTCTGAGGTTCATACAGGCTCAGTGATTTGCTCGTCACATAGCTTGTAATTAATGTTCTGGTCACTCGAAGGCCAACCTCTAGATCTTCTTGATATATCAGGTTAAGTTCACATGGATTTACTTTTATTTTTATTCCTATAATTATGATTATGATACATTCAGAGGAAGCACAATGGACAGTGAGCTTACATAGAGTTACAGGAAATTGGCCAGTAGAAAATTTTGCTCTAAATTCATCCTCAGTAGATATTGATTGAATGAATGAATGAATGGATAGAAAAATGCCATCAGTTTTGTCATGACACTACTAACAAAAAGAGCTTTTGTCCAAACTAAAAGAGTTTAAATTCCCCATCAACTTGGATTCTCTCCTGATGGACTCTATTTTCTTCCACGTGCACACCTGCTCCCAGGAGTTGACAATTAACTTCTAAGGGTCCAGGAAAAACTGTTTCAACAAATCAGCCACCACAAATAATTTGCTTCAATCCTCTTATAATACTAATAAAGACACAATTATTGCCATAATTAAAGTTTTAAGATTAAAGCTAAGGAAGTTAGATAGTTCCCTTTACTTGTATTATTTTTCAAGCTGATATAAAAGATAATATTTACTAACTAGCAGTTATGATGAAAATTAATCTTTTAAGTACTTAATGGATTTTTTATACAATTCAGCCCTCAATTATTCTCAAGCAGCTACAATTTTTAATGCTTTTCTTGCTGTAGTAGACATCAGGAAATTCTCAAGAGCACCTAGGGGAAGAGTATGGATTTTAGAACCACTGATGTATAAGCAGCTCAAATAATGTCAGTCAATGACAAATTTCTACTCAGCCACTGAAAGAATGGTAAAATTAATGAAAACTTTAAGAGAAATATCATTTCTATGCTTTGCAATTGCAGTAAAAAATGAAATAGTACAAGATAACACCCTTTAAAAATTGAAAAGAAAAAGAGAAAACAAAATTAAATTACTTTTCTGGTGATATGTTGACATTGTTGTATGTTGCATTTTTTCACTTCTTCCTTCTTTTCTTTTTATATTAAAAAAGATGTCATCATATTCAAACATGTAATGGGCAATTAAATACTAGATTTACCACACCAAGGCATCTTGCTCCCAATCTTTTTCATCTTGTTCAGTCCAGGGAAGAATCCTCCCTAGCAATTGTCCTCTGAAATACTACTTGGTGCTCTGTGGTACTCCAACAAATTCCATGAAAATGCACACGTTCCTCTCTCTAATAGATGTATCTGACAGTAGAGAAGTATGCAAAGTTATCTGTTTTTTTTTTTTAAAAAGAAAATCCTTCTCCTTTTGGTATTAAATAGAAATGGTATTCTTGGGAAAACCAAGGGTCACTACATAAAAGTGCCTCTGAAATCTGAGGGATCAGTTGAACCACATCCACAAAGCCACTGCCTGCTTTCCAGTGCCTTCAGAAGGTGCTCATAGAATTAGGCAAGTGCATTCTCTCAGCTTGCTTTTCCCACCACTCTATTATTAGAGCTTAAAGTCTTGGGCAGGCAAAAGGGTATAGCCTTATGACATAAATCTTTTTTCTTTTCTTTTCCTTTTTTTTTTTTTTTTTTTTTGAGAGGTTTTTGTTATAGGTGTGTGCGCTCTCCAGAAAGACAGAGAGAGACAAAGAGACAGAAAGTGAGAAATCACCCCCAGGGGGGATGGCCATGCCACAATCCCTTCTCCTCCATCCTCCTCTCGGGATCTTGGGCACACACACACGCACATGAGCCTGGCATGGGCTTAAGCCACCAGGTCCAGGATTCGAACTGCAGTCAACTACATGGGAGTCCAGTAACATAGCCATTACGCTAACTGCTGGTCCCATGACATAAATCTTAAAAGTCAGCAATGTAGACCTGTCCTTAGCCTGGATCCCACATAATTGACCAAGTGGTGCAAGTCTTAGACCCAGTGGTTTGGAAAACATGTTGGGGGGGGGGGGGAAGGGGGCACGTGTGTGTGTGCCCAAAAATCCCCAAAAGAGGGAGAAATGCAGGAGGAAAAGGGATTGTGTCATGACCATTCCCCATGGGGTGTGCTTTCTCACTTTCCCTCTGTCTCTCTCCAGCAAGTGTGTGAGCCCTCTGGTAAAATTTTAAAAAGTTAACAACCATTTTCTGTGGTTGTTTCAGTCGTATTAATGAATTCTCACACTGAGCTCCCTTAGTTTCCAACTACACTGTCTTCAAAGGACTGGTTCCATCATTGGTAGCAGAGGATAATTCTTCGGAGAAGTTTACCAAACCGAGCTCAACTTTAATGTCATACTGCCAAAAACTACCACTTGACTCTCTTAGGGAAAGGGCAAGCTTGCGGGGCTGTGCTTGAAGAGCTTGGCTAAATGCTTAGACCGGAGACCGCCCATGACAGCAGCAGCATCAATGTGGTCATTGTTGAGCAGTGATTCAGAGTATCATTTCAGGAAAATATGTGATTGCGACAGGGCTTGTAATGAGGGAAACAAATATGTATTTTAAATGTGGAATTTTTCTTAAAATATTCAACAAGCCACTAACTTCAAATGTTAGTAACAACCTAACTCTATGCCAAATCAATTGCGTTATTCAGTTTTATTGTTTCTCTCTCAATTAAACATTGCTGACTGGAGCCAGTTTCATTTATGAGGGAAGAAAGGGTTTAATGAACTGTTAAAGGCTTATCTGTGCATAGTTACAACTATGTCCAACACCTGATTATTTCCAACTCTGGAAACTCACAATCTTTAAAACAGACAATCAATACCCATCATCCCACAATAATTGTATTGATTCTAAAAGTAAGGGATTAAACTTGACCTTTAGTGGTCTATGCTTTTATCATTATATTTGAATAAAATTTCAGGATCTACACAGGCCTTTGCCACTGAAATTTCGTGCACACTCTGTTCAAATATTCTGTATTTCCAGCTTATCATGTTATTAGATTAGAAACCAAGATAGACATTAGGAAGACAGTTTAGAGTCAAGTATCCATTTTTAGAAAAATAAAGATGTTGATGACACTTAAAAAAAAAAAAAAGTTGTTTTCTAAGGAGATTGAGTTCTCTGAGTAACAATGAATGTACCAGTGCAGGAAAGGATTAACATAATAGATCTGGCTGCGCTTTTTAAGGAGATCTGCTTGCAACCTGCCCTCACAGCATCTGGACACTTGGGTTTAGGGAGGGTTCCCACCATTCCCTAACTAATTAGGGTGTCTCCTAGAGCCTAAACTGCACATAAACAGTGAGGTTTATGCTGTACACCTGCTTTCTTCCTGGGAGTCCGGAATTCTGGTACATGCTAGGCAGAGGGTGCTGCTAGAAGAAAAACGAGCTCTCTGGGACCCCTCCCTGGAGAAGGAGTGGGTAAGCAAGCCAGCACATGGATTCCTCCAGGTTCCACCTGTGTCTTTTTCCTTATGATCTGGTTTTGTATCCTTCCCATGCCATTATAATAAAATATTATCCACAAGTACAAGTGCATTCTAGCTCATGAGTCCTGGTGAATCTCTGTGCATAGGGTTGGTTTTAAGGGCCCCTGACACTGTCCCCATCCCCTTACTTGAGCCTGTCTACATGCACATGAATACTTCCTGGAAGCCTAGTGGAGGTTTCTGCTCTGCATTTTTGTTCTTGTGTTTAGAGGTTGAGAAGACTTTGAGTGCTTCAAGTGCCTTGAACCTGCTGTGTTCGGGAGCCACCCTGCAGTGAGCACTTCCTTTGATGCTGTCACAGAGAAGAGTGATCTATTTAGGTTTCCTAGCAAACCAGCCTTCCAAAAAGAATACCAATCAAAAACCCCAAGCCCTTCCCTCCCAGGAGCTGACCAGGCCCTCCACCCTTCATGGAGGGATTATTGCTTTCTGCTCAGGGAGAGAAGGACCTCCTGTTCATCAGGGTTGACTCACTGGTCTTGCCTTAGCAAACGGCACTAAAAAGAGAGAAGGAGGGAGGGAGAGAGAGAGAGAGAATCTGAAATATGAGCCATGACTACTACAGAAGCAGAGGGCAGTACTATGCAGTTAGGGAGTAATATAGATTGAGTGTGATAGTATTTGATGCTGGTATTAAGTGATGGAGCCTTTAGGTGGTGATTAGATCATACAGAAGGGGCCTTCATGAATAGATCAGAGCTCTTACCCCAATGATCTCTTAGCCCATTTTCCCCCATGTGAGGATACAAGGAGAAGACAGACATTTGAAAGGACCCTCACCAGAACCTGACCATGTTAGCACTCTGATCTTAGACTTCTTGCCTCCAGAACTGTGAGAGATAAATGTCTATTACTTATCAGCTACACACTCACATGGTACTTTGTTACAGAAGCTTGAACAGACTCAGACAGGAAGTAAAGTTCCAACCTTAAATGGGCCTTAAAAAGGAAGCATGATAGACTGAAACCAGACTGCCCCAAAGGCTCATTACATAAAGGAGACATAAGCAGGGGCCCAGGAGGACTCTTCAGAAGCAGCAGCAAGGGAGGGGTTGAGGCAGTCAAGTAGGCTGGCCGGTAGCTGTTGACTCTCAATAGTAGGAGGAAGTGATGGAAGAAATCAAGACCTAATGAATGTGAGGTTGGTATTCTATTCTTGTTTGCTAGTTAAGGTCATAAACACAAATATACATTTTCTCAGAGCTTAATTGCATAGTTTTTAATCAATTTCTTTTTTTCCTTTAATATCTGGAATACTATTGGCTAAGAACTGGTCAGCACAGAAGTGAAGTCAGCACAGTTATGTCCAGTTGTGTCTGGGGACCTACCAAAAAGGACTCCAGACCCTGGACCACACTGATATGTGGACACACCCACCATGGCCCAGAGTACAAGAATATTTACCTAAATATCCTTGCAGAATTCAAGACTTCAACTGTAACTGTTAAAGATCTCAGTTCCCAAGTTTCCATGGGAATGCCAATGTCACATCCCACCGGCCCCTTTTTTCTGACAGTACATAATATATGGACATAGAAATCCCTACCTGAAACATTTCAGAGAAGAATTTAGTAGAATAATTGTTAACAATGTTAACACATTTTTATAACTTTGGAAACACATCATTAATAAAAATAATTTAAAATTTTTTAAACATAAAGCTAGTCTGAGCCCCCTTCGTGGAACTTGTCATCTCCACTTAATTTACAGTGAAAGTATCAAGGAAAAAACTAATATGCATCAAATGTGTAGAATGTTTCATAACCTCATCACAAAAGACATAGGAGAAAAGGATCAAGCCCCAGCTGAACATAGCATTGATGGTTACCCATTATAAATGATCTCTTTAGAGGCTTGAGCCAAAACAGTGGATGGTAGCTTACCTTCACCATCCAATTCACTGAAGCAGAAATTTAAAATGAAATCAAGGAAGCATTGTACCTTATCAGGCTCTTTGTACATGGTTTGCCTATGAAGAAACATCTATGGATGAAAGGACGAGAAGCTCTCTGTGTTCCTTCCAGTAAGGGACAAGATGGAGGCCACACCTCTGGGTGGAGAGGAACACAATGAGATGACTCTGGAGATGCTGGAGTTATGCAATGTCGTAGAAGCTCATTTTCAAGACATAAGCATGAAGGAATTTCTGTCCAACGGGTTGGAAGGACCTGGAGAGAGATGGATCACCTTTTCAAAAGGCTGTGAGGACTTACTTGTGGACCCTATTTATAACAATGGAATTTAGACTACATTAACAGTCTACAGAAAATTCTGCTGAATTTTCCATGCTATGCAATTCTTTCTTTCCTTCCTTGTTCATTTCACTGCTTATTAATACTGACAGAAGGAATGAACCTGGAGAAAAAGGTGAGATGCAAAACCGACCAAGCAGATTACCCCTCTATACCTACCATAAAAAATTGGGTAGAGGAGCTTAAAAATGAAACATTCTAATGAGATTTGGGGGCATTTGCAATTCCTATCTTTTCCCAGAACAATAACCAAGAATTAATTACATTTTCATAAACCATGAAGGAACAGACTGATAATGATAGAAAATAATGACTATTTTCCTATTAAGTGGTTATTTCAATATAGGACTATACATATTCTGTGTTTATATATGTAATAATCCAAAAATTGATCATTTTTGAGTCAAACACGTCCAGATACAGAGGTGAAGGAATAATGAATTAGGATGGCATGGTTACTGTCTCTAGTGCCAAGTGATTATAGACATTGAAATAGCTATTGTACCAACCATAACTTAGGAGAGAAAGGCCAATAGAGCCTTAACTGCATGGGGTTATTGCATTCTTGCACTAAAAGTTATATCTTAGATCAGACAGTATTTACAAAAATAAAATAGCAAAAAATAATCAAGCTATTATTCCCTTAAAGTGAAATGTGTTTTTACCATCCATGATGCTTATGAAATGTATCAAGATGCAAGAAAGACACTGTAATGAGAAAATAATGTTTCTGCAGTTAAAAATTTGGATGGAATCCAGACTTAAAGGCTGAGTTTTGTTGTGTTTTTGTCCGTGCTGAACTCCATTGCCTCAACCAAAGGACAACACATCCTTGTTGCAGAGGTTTTGTCAAGGTCTCGGAAAATGGATTATTCGAGTGTTTAACACACAGCCAGGCACAGACTAAACACTCAATTAATGACAAGTGGGAGGCATTCTCTCCTATTTAAATAAAACAAAACAAAAACCTTTATATTACTATTAGAATTCTTGAGCTAGGAGTCTAAATTTCTTCTTAAGATGGAAGTGGTGTCCTATCATCTTCTGCTAGCATTAGCCACTGAGAAACTGTTCCTCTTCCATAGTAACCCAGTTTTCATTGAAGACTTCTCAAAAGAAAAACCTTCTGGGAAGCATTGTCCTCTGTGGTGGGCCCTCAAAGAAAATTCAGTAATAAATCCAAGGCCTAGACAATCACCATCCCACCTACAAGAAATACCCAAGACTCATTCTACCAGTCCCAAACAAGCTAGTTCTGAGACCTGAAATGGTAACAAGACTGGATGACACCATAGTATCCTTTTCCTGTTGGATGCTCTTTGGCTAACCAAGCAGTGAGTGTGCACACCATGTGTGGTAGACTCATCCACAGATGGCAAGTGCATTCAATGGGACTTCTCTTTCCAGATAAGAGATCAATACTCTATTTAGCTATAACCTTTTGCAGGTTCTCTTCCCTACTAACTTTTAAATTTTTGTGTGTGTGCACATGCATGGCCACCATATTCTGATGTAAAATCCATTGTTTACTACCTATCAAGTTAAAAAAGCTTGAAGACCTCTCATCTAGAAGGAAGGAGTTTGATCTGGGTGGTCAATGCACTTCCCTGGGTCGTTGAGATAATTTGCCATCCTGCAAAACCATCAGCCCTCTTCTCATATAGTTTTTATATGAGACCAATGGGGTGATCAGGTATTAGATATCCCCTCTCATTTCCTCCTCATTATATCATACAGTCTCCATTGTGAATTGGTGTCTCTTGTTCTCAGGTACCTCCTACCTGGCCCTGGCCTCTTTCACATTTTCCTACAATCCTTTCTTTATTTCTCAAAAACAAATTTGTCTCCTCACTTCAGAGACAGGAATATATTCATAACTGAGACAAGAAACTGAGCACCCTACTAACTACACTATGTTTTAAGCATGTTCTATTATGTTTACTCTTGTTTGATCTACTCCATGTTAACTTTTTTCTTTCAATTATAATGATGAGCTCATGGCATTTCACTGATTCAATTTACTTCCATTAACTTTAAACATTCTCCTTTTCTTTTATTTCCCTAATTTTGGAGAGACTTTGGCTATAGGGTGCTTGCATTTGCCAGAGAGACAAAGAAACAAAAATTGAGAAATCACTCCCCAGGGGAGATGGCCATGCTGCAATCCCTTCTCTTCATTCTCCTCTCAGGATTTTTGGCATACATGCACACACGCCCAGTGTAAGTTTTAAGCCACCAGTTCCAGGACTCAACCACAGTCGACTATGTGAGAGTCCAGCGATGTAACTGCTACACGGTCTGCTGGTCCCAATCATCCTCCTTTTCACATTCCAATATTGGTCAATGATTCCACTTCCAGCTGACTTCTTTATGCTTTTGACTCTGTCCTTTAGAAAAGGATGGTCTTTTTCTGACAACAGAAAAAGTATGTTCAAAGAGAGCATGCTCCAAAGCTACCCTGATCTTTTTCTACCTCAAGATTGAAATAAAATCTGCTGCCCTCCAAGCCTGCATTTATTGTAAACCTGAACCTAGGGCAAGGGGTTGCACAGGCGGTGGAGATGAGCAAACTTGCCCCAGCTGCTGCTTAATCAGGGAGGAGAAGCAGATTCTTTCCTTCAGAGGGCTTGAGTTCCACTTGATTTTTCCAAATTTTACACATTATAGGCCCTTTATTTTGCATAGCATAAAATGTCATAAATGATCAATAATTTTGCTATACTGATAACTTGAAGAACATAAAAAATAAATATCCAGGGGGTTCATTTGGATGGATGCAGGTATGACTCCGGAGTGCCGGCCCAGACTTGGAGACAGAGCAAGGTGTAGACATTGCTCACTGGTGGGCCACCATATCACTTATTCATTTCATTCAACAAATACTTACTGAGGACCTGCTTATCTTTGGTGGTGCTTATCCAGGCTGCTATTGAACAGGTGCAGGAAAGGGGGGTTGGGAAACAGATTTGGGCTGGCAGCAAGGACTGTCTTCAAGCTCTGTTTCCCTCTGCACTCCTCACGCTGACCCCCACTTAGCCCTACATTCCCTGCTCTCGCTTCTCCTGCTTTTATGGAGGAGACATTTAATGAGTCGTTTAATCCAGCCTAATTCTCCCCATTTATGTCACTGTCTCCTTGGGGAGGCTGTGTTACACTTGGAAACAGCCAGAAAAGTCTCTTGAACTCTCCCTAGGGACTCAGCCTTTCAAAGCTGTCATTCCAGCTGCCATTTATACTCTGTTCTTCCTTCTCTGGCTGAGACCCAGAGCACAGAGATCCTCACTAGGTCCCCAGGTGATATTTGCAAAACTGGCTGTCAGTCTGCATCTCCCAGAGAAGCTACGGTGACACTGAGTGGCACCTAGGCCAACTGTAGCTGCCACTGGGGACTTCAGTGACCACAGCCCCCTCTGTGGACAGATGATAGACTCACAACAATTACTACTTCCAAGAGAAACTCAACCCCACTTTTGCCTCTGATATTTTACAGATACTGATATTGATATGTGGACCTAATAAAAAGCCACCCAAGATTGTAAGACAGCAGAGTCTCACTTCTCCTTTCACTGACAGCACAAACTGAACAAAAGAAGTTCATGAGTTGTATGAGCAAATTGACAACAGATTCTTGGGTTTACTGCAGGTCAGTAACTCTATGCCCCTGAGAATCCCTTTATGCTCAGATAGCACCAAACTTCAGAAAGTCATCAGTCTTAGTAAGTCCCTGGATCTTCCTAGTACATGTATGTGCTCACATATGTGTATACACATATGCATACATGTGCACACACAAGAAGACATATATACATGTGCACCTAAACATGAGTGTGTACATATAAATATACATGTGAGCACATGTATGTGTGCCCACATGCACATGAACAAACATGCAAACATACACTCAAACCTAAGGACAACAAGAATGGAAACAGCTACTTGCTTATGGTCTTTTCATGTATAACAGATCATTAAGAGCTCCATGATCTGAGATAATGCACATAAAGTATTTATTGCAGAAGCTGATATAAATGTTTCTTTTTCTACATTATTCACTTAAAAACATGTTAAAAAAAAACTTCACATCTATTACAGATTTGTTCCTATTTTTTTGTAAAAGTTAGAATCTAAATATTCAAACAGGCCAAAGGCTTTTGTTCCCACATGTGGTCTCCTTAATTAGCACAAGGACAAGTCCCATCTCACAGCATTTCTCAGCATCTTTGCTAACCCTCACAAAGCTGAAAGCACATAGGCTAGGATCTCATCCAGAAGAAGCAGCCCTCATAAGTAAAATTCCAATCTCACATTTTGCAATGCAACTACTCATGTTCCCCAGAGATGGATAAACAATCTATGCCTTTAAAGGCTCTGCTTGTCCCCAGAGATAGATACCCCAGGGGCACAGACAATGAAAACCCGACAAATGACCAAATCAATAAATCAAGATTCCTTTGGGAAGTCAGTACTGTGTTTTCTGCACATGGGTCAGCACAGGAGCAGGGCTTAATGGCCACCAGATGGAATGTTCTATCGCAGTTAATGCAACATGACAAGGCTATTTTCTCTCCCCTGATCAGCTGCTAGGCAGATGCAAGAGACTTGACTCCACAGCATAAATCAGTCCCTGAGAAAATAACCATTAAACAGAGCAAAACAAACCTTGTCTTTGGTGTTGAGACACATTTTCAGAGGGAAAAAGGCATTTGTTGTGAAATAGCTTCAAAACAATACTATGGGTCAAATTCTACTTCAACTTTGTGGCGCCCAAACTATTGCCCTAATTTCTTTCCTTTTATTTGTTTTTACTCTTTTTCCAAATTGAAATTAAGCTGCAAATAGGCATAGGCCAGCCTGTTACAAAAGCTCCCAACAGCCACAGGCATTTCCCATACATTTCTCTTGTTCTGTATTTCAAACTTCACCCAGTTTTTTGGAGGTTAGGGAATAACTTTGTCTCCATTTTTAGAGAACTAAATCAAAAAGACAAAACTTTAGAATCCTGAGTAACCTGAAGCAGAGAAAAAATTGTGAACTGATGCTTTAGCCATTTTCAGTAAGACTCTCACTACCAAAGCAAGTTGAAAGACTCATCATTTTGCTCAGTGTGAACATTTGCCAAAGAGCTACTGTGCACATGGGTGTGGGGTTATCAAGGCTGGTGAGATGTGGAAACTTCTCATAAAGAGATTGCATTTTAAGGGAAGAGACAAATACAGAGACAAAGTGAGATAGAACTGTATATATAATAAACTGAAGTTCCATTTACATTAAAGAATGTTAAAGATATAACAGAGAAATAATTGTCTAACTTAACTTAGAGGGAAGTATGAGAAAGATGCCCATAGGTCCAAAGACAATTATTTAAGGCATGGAACGAGCATGAATGAGAAAAGGAGCCGTATGGGGCAGAGAGATTGGGCACAAGTCACTGGTGTAATCCCATAAAGTAATGACAATGATGGTAAAGACAGCAAAACAAGTCCAAAGCATGAACAGGACTTGGCAACTGACTAGATGGGAAGGGAAAGGATGAGAGAAAATTCAAAGATGGCTTTGAGGTTGGGTCTGATATGAACATGATTCCTTCATCTAAGACAGAAAGTCAAAGAAGAAGGTTGGTATGAGAAACACGAAGTCTGAAGTGTCAGCAGTACATGAATAGATATACAAGCCAGGAGTTCGGAACACAGGTCTCTTCTGGAGATGAACCTTGTATGGTTGTAAATCACTGGGATTAATTGATAAGAGTATGTCAAGATAGAAATGGATCATGGATAGAGCTCTGAAGAACACAACATCTGAGACAGGGAGAGGTAGATAAAAATCAAAAGTTGCAAAAGTCAGCGGGACCAGCAGTTAGCGTAATGGCTATGTCGCTGGACTCCCACGTAGTCGACCGCGGTTCGAGTCCCGGACCCGGCGGCTTAAACTCACGCCGGGTGTGTGTGCGTGCGTGCCCAAGATCCCAAGAGGAGAATGGAGGAGAAGGGATTACGGCGTGGCCATACCCCCTGGGGGGTGATTTCTCGCTTTCTATCTCTCTGTCTCTCTTTGTCTGTCTGGCGAGCGCACGCGCCCTATAGCAAAAACCTCTCCAAAAAAAAAAAAAAAAAAAAAAAGTTGCAAAAGCCAGGAAGTTTAGTCAGAAACATTACAGCACATCGAAGTGTTAGCTAAAGGTAGATAGCAACTGGATAATGACTATTTATAGAGCAATTACCTGATTTTTCCCTCCAATATCACTCACCATTTTCAATGAGAGGGGAAATAAGATTATTGGTCACTCTCTTTGGGTAGTAAGCTCCTTCTACCTTGCTGTGGGGAGCACAGAAAACAAAAAGCAAGGCTGCAAGGACCTACCATCTAATTGGGAGATAAAACGTGCACACATTAAACTTATGGAAAACATATCCAGAACCTGGATATCCTATATCCTAGAGTATGTTAGAAATAAGTATGTTCTCAAAAATAACAAAGGCCCCATTCAGCAGTTTGAAGTTGGGAGAGTTTATATAGAAAGGGAGACAAAGTCTAAAGAAATAGCACATTAAGATAGCCAGAAGAGAAAAATGAACTATTAGTAATAGGGTAGTTTTAAATTCAACACTGTGAATAATTACACTAAATGGAAATAGTCTTTATAATGTTAAAAGACAGAGATAATCATATTGCATAAAAATATGACCAAAATATATGCTGTGTATAAGAAACCCATTTTAAATATAAAGCCATGTACGCATATACACACATATACATTAAATTTTTAAAAATGAGGAAAGATATACTGTATAAATACTATAGGAAAGAAGGAAATCTTGAGTGGCTGTATTAATATTAGATAAGGCAGACTTTGAGTAAAAACATTGTTATATAATAACAATAAAGGAGTCACCTCACAAAGAAGACATAACAATTCTAAATGTCCTAATAACAGAGTTTCAAAAAACATGAAGCAAAACCTAAGAAGACTGAAAGGTATAATAGAAAAATCTATAAATACAGTTGTAAATTTCAACAGTCCTCTTTCAGTAATTGAAAAAAAATGTAGACAGAAAATCAGTGAGGATTTGGAATATCTAAACATTGTCAGCGAACTTGACCCTTAGCATCTATAGTTCATTCCATACAAAGTCAGTGGAATACAGATTATTTTCAAAAGAACATTAAATGGGTTTTTTAAATATATTAATTTTAATTATTAATTTTTCCATATTTTTTATCAAACAGTTATTAAGATGGGGCCTTAAAAACATCTTAACAAATATGAAAGAATTAAAATCATCCAAAATGTATTCTCTTACTGAAATGGAGTTAAAGTAGAAATTGATAGCAAAAAGATATCTTTAAAAATTACCCAAATGCAGGACCAGCAGTTAGTGTAATGGCTATGTCGCTGGACTTCCACATAGTCAACCGCAGTTCAAGTTCTGGACCTGATGGCTTAAAACTCACACCAGGTATGTGTGTGCATGCCCAAAGTCCCAAGAGGAGAATAGACAAGAAGGGATTGCAGCATGGCCAACACCCCTGGAGAATGATTTCTTGCTTTCTGTCTCTCTGTCTCTCCAGCAAGCACATGCACCCAATAGCAAAGCATCTAAAAAAAAAAAAAAAAAAAAAAAAAAAAGCTTCATAAGTTGTCTACTTCATAAGAAGGCCACCTGTAAGTGAAGATAAAAGGTGTCTCCCACTTAACAACCTCCAGTCTTCTCTGAGATGCAATGTGTATGTCTCCTCCCTCTAATGGGAAGAAAGATACTTGTCTTAACTTGCATTTCTACAAATGAGTAGGTGTTAAAACAATATTTTAAGGTTTAGAGAGAAATGTCAATGTAAGAGTCTTAAGTCTCTTGGAATTTAACTGGATCGTGATGGAAATGGAAAATAACATACTTAAACACAAGGTTTATATTTAGAATATATCCATACAGCCAATAATACAGATGCCTGCTTCCATATAATTTTGTACCTCTCAAGTAATAAAATAGAAGCCAGATGTTTATGATACACTGAGATGCCAAAGATCCAGACCCCAAATCTACTTAGGTATCAGGCCCAGAGCACTTCTATTCCCTGAGCCACAGTAAACCTCCATGATATGGTTCAGACAGGCACCCCCAACCCTCCCCAACCAACTTTGCCTCTTTGGAATTTCAGGCTCTATGGGTTGGTGTTAGACAGGAGCATAAGATACAGAATAGGGGGAAAAGTTTCTCTCCTTTTATACATTCTTCCGTTTCAGTTGGATGCAGGAAGAATTCAATTACAGGAGTTGGTGAACAAATCCAAAATTACCTTAAACTCCTCCCTATCTTGAATTGGGTAACAACAAAATGGCTTTTTTTCTTTCTTTTTTTTTTTTTTTTTTGGAGAAATTTTGCTATAGGGCACGTGCACTCGCCAGAGAGACAGAGACAGACAGAGAGACAGAAAGTGAAAAATCATCCCCCAGGGGGGATGGTCACACCGCAATCCCTTCTCCTCCATTCTCCTCTTGGGATCTTGGGCACGCACGCACACGTGCCCAGCATGAGTTTAAGCCGCTGGGTCCAGGACTCAAACTGCGGTCAACTACATGGGAGTCCAGCGACACAGCCATTACGCTAACTGCTGGTCCCCAGAATGGCTTTTTTTTTTTTTTTTTTTTTTAAAGAGAAAGAAACAGAAAGGGAGAAAGAAAGCTGCCAGGTCCAGGATTCAAACCATGGTCAACCATGTGGGAATCCAGTGCCTTTAACCACCATGCCACCTGCTGCCCGCCCCCCAGAATGACTTTTTGAGAAGAAAGACAAAAGGAAAGAACGACATGCTTTCATTCTAAGACACAGAGATTAGAACTTAAATTTAAAGGGAATAGTACCCAGTTTAGGTACCAAACAAACAAAAATAAAAAACCTATTGAGTCTGAAGTAGTAAAGAGTATTGATCTGCACATTTGACATGTACAAAACACTAGACTATACTTTTCAAAAATATATTTGTTGGAAATATTTGCCATACTATCTTGTCTTAGTGTTAATATATATCCTAGATTGGTGATTCTCCTTACATTATTATTTCATTATGATTTCATAATGTGTTCTAAAAATAACTAAAAGCAGATTTTTTTTACTTTGAGTTCAACATTAAACTCAATGCATTTTTTTCCCTGAGACCTTCACATACAGAAAGAAGGTCTTCAGTTGCTTGGCAGGTGGCTCCAGCAAACTCTGTGGTATCTGCCAGCCCAGGCTCACAAAATGTGGGGTTATCAGCACAGATGGAGAGCGGGTGGAACATTTTATTCAAAATGAATTTAAATCTTTTCCTCCTTTTTTCTCTCTACCCACTCCCCTGGAGGAAAAGCCCTGTCCCTCCAGTCACTGCAGAGAGAAAGTAAGCATCAGCACAAGAAGGTGCATCTGCCTGGGGCATCCCAGTTTCCATGGGAAATGCTGTGAAGAGGGCACATCCATCTTCAGAAGCAGACAGGCAGCAATGATGTCTTAACAATTTACTTGACTCAACAGCCCCAGAGTCCCCCACTGAGGGTCTGAGGAGCCCAGGAGAGGGATTACTTAAGCAAAGTCCATCTGTCATGAATGTGCTGGAAATTAGACGGAAGGCATACTGAGTAATGAGAACAATGACTACTTCCGAGTGTTCAGTACATGCCAGTCACTGTGCTAAGCATTTTACATACAGCATGTCATGAATGCCTCATCACTCTGGGAGAAGGGCATTTTTATTGTCTTTATGACATAGATAAGGAAAACTGAGACTAAAGATACTTAAGTCCTTGTCTACTGTCACTCAGCTGATGTCTATCAGAGCCAGCGTTCTGGCCAGGTGACTTCCATGGTTCCCCCACATCTAGGGTTCCAAGGATTCCAATTAGAAAGCCATTCCAACTAGGACACTACACAGCACAGGGGAATAGGGAGGACTCTGGCACCACTCCTTATTGAAAAGATGACTTGGGCTCGTAACTTGGCTTCTCTGAGTTGCCCCGTCAAAGTCTGTTAGGATTGCACAGACTTTATCTCTCTTCTATCAGCATCCCCAGGTGACCTCAGATTCTCCTGGATTTAAGCCAACTATGTGCCATTCCCTCTAAATAGCCACTTTCAATCCTGACCTGTCCTGCGATTCTAGTCTCATACTTCCATCCAGCTACTAGATTCCCCACAGGTACCTCACATTCAACTTGGTTAAAGATAACCCACTTGATTCCCCCTAAACCTGTATATCATTCTCACTACACATGCGACATCCCAGCCAGGACTGACCCCACTACCTGAGAGTCCTCCATGCTGTCTGTCACCAAGCTGTTAAGGATACTCCACCCTATCCCCACCTTCACTGTTGCAGTCTCCACCTTCATCACTCCTCATGATTATTGCAAGAACCTTCCCCTTTGTGCCCACTTGAACATGGTGTTCACACTAGAAGGCAGTTGTACCTCATGACATTGAAGGCGGGCTTTGCGTTGATAAGAGAGGATCTCTCGCTCAGAGACACTGAAATTAGATCAAGTTCTTGAAGTAGAAATGATAAGGCTACACAGAGCACAAGCAGATGCACAAGTTTTCCTAGAACCCTTAAGTTCCTAATTAGAGATAGTAAGGGGGCACAGAGCTGATGCTGATACTATTTACATCAAATAGCTAAGTAATCTTAACAGGCCAAAAAGCTAACTCTTCTTGTACTAAGGTTCTTTGATGTTAGGAGTTTTGCATCACTAATCATGAAGGATTTATGCAAATAATCTTTACCCTTCATGGGAAATTCTTACAGACATCAAATACTGTCATGGTTCTCAAAGCTTATCAAATCTACATCACCTCTCAAAGACAGGCTGCAAAGTCAGAGCTTGATCATCCTTAAATAGCACCTCCTGTTTTTCAGCTTCCCAAAAACCCAGTTTCCCCCATGGATCCCAGTGCTTTATTTAATACTCTCTTAGCTGACTGGTTTTGATAACTGAATTGATACTAAGACCATATTATCAAGTCCCTTCCCTGCATCCTCCCTAGACTCCAAGAGGTAGTCAAATGTCAACAAAGAATGTGTTAATTATGTATAATTTGTATAAGTTGGAACTGATCCATGGCTCCCATTAGTTTCTATAGCCTTTTCATAGCACATGTTATATTTTTTTCTCCAACCCAGATACCTGGGTTTGGCTTGGAAGCTCCAGCTCCAGCAATGAGTTTTCTCTTGCAGTTCATCTCATCCCGGCCTGGTTGGCTGCAATAAACAGCAAGAAGCTCCCCTAATTCCAACCCTTGGAGTAGTTCCTCATTAACTGTTCATCTAGACTTTTTTAAAAAACACTTTATTAATGTATCATTGGAATACAAAAATCTATGCATCTCTAATGTATACAGCTTATTGAGATTGGAGATAAGTACACATCCCTAAAATCATCACCACAATCAAGGCCACAGATATATCTATCACCTCCAAAAGTTTCCTCTTTATTTATTATTTATATGCATTTATTTATTGTTTATTTATTATTTGCTCCTTATTTTTTATGATAGAATCATTTAACATAAGATCTACCATCTTGGGAACCAGCAAATGGTGTAATGGTTACAATGCTGGGCTTCCAAGTAGTCGATTGCTGTTTGAGTCCTGGACCCAGCGGCTTAAAACTCACACCAGGCACATGTGCATACATGCCCAAAATCCTGAAAATGAATGAGGGATGGCATGGGCATTCCCCCTGGGGGATGATTTCTTGCTTTCTGTCTCTCTGTCTTTCTGTCTCTCTGGCGAGCATATGCACCCAGTAGCAAAAATCTCTCAAAAAAAAAAAAAAAAAAAAGAAAGAAAGAAAACAAACAACCTAATGCTGTGCCCAAGAAGAGAATGAAGGAGAAGAGGAGAAGGGATTATGGTGTGGCCATCTTGGCCATCTTTCTGGGGAGTAATTTCTCACTTTCTGTCTCTCCATTTCTCTCTGTCTCCCTTGCGAGTGCATGTGTCCAATAGCGAAAAAAAAAAAAAATCTGTCTTAAAAAAAAAAAAAAAGATCTACCCTTTTGGGACCAAGTGATATAATGGTTATGTCACTGGTCTCCCACATAGTCAATCCTGGTTCAAGTCCCAAACACAGTGGTTTAAAACTCACGCTGGGTTTGTGTACGTGTGTGCCCAAAATCCCGAAAGGAGAATGGAGAAGGGAATGCGGCATGGCCATCCACCCAGAGGTCCTTTCTTACTTGCTGTCTCTCCATCTCTCTCTGTCTCTCTGTTGAGCACACATGCCCTATAGCAAAAATTAAAAAAAAAAAAAAACATCTACCCTCTTAGCAAAAAGTTCCTATAGGCACTATACTGTACAGTAGACCTCTAGGATTTCTTATCTTGATTAAGAAACTTGTACCCTATGACTGATATATCCCCATTTCCTTGTCTCCTTAGCCCCTGTTCTACCTCCTGTTTCTATGAGTTTGACTAATTTCAATTCCTCATGAAAATTATATCATGTAGTATTGTTCCTGTGTCTGGCTTACTTTTACTTAGCGAAATGTTCTCCAGGTTCAACTATATTATCTCAAACAGTGTCATTTCTTCTTTATTCATATTTTCTTTATCCACTCATCTGTAAGTCTAGCCTCTTCTCAACTCCTCTTTCTTTTTTCAAATTGAAATTCATACCTTTTTTAGGATTTTTTTAAAAAATTTATTCATACATTAAATTGCTATACGTCACTTAGATTGTGAAGAGACTTTACTCAGCATGATCAGTCCAGCCCAGTCCAGTCAGCCAGCTGAAACCACCATACACATCCTCATCAACAGCTAATAAACCTTGTCTGTGTCCCACAAGTGTCTTACCTCTCCATTTTTCCCCCAAATTTCCTATGCTCTTCCTCTCCCACATTCTCTTTTCACTTTGTCTCTAGTGTCCATTACAATTTTTAACTTTTATGTTCTCTAGTCTTTCAGTCTTTACCATAAAGTGCAGAAAGTATTTGTTAAGTGGAGACATACAATGTCTCTCTTTCATAGCCTGACTTGCTTCACTTACCAACAAATATTCCATATTCATCCACTTTCTATCAAATTCCAGGGCCTTGTTGTTTTTTATGGCTGAATAGTATACCATGGAGTCTATGTGCCACAATTTTTCATTCCATTCGTCTGTTTGTGGACATTTGGGTTGGTCCTATGTCTTAGCAATCGTGAATAAGGCTGCAATGAATATAGATGTGCAAATGCTTTTCTGACTGAGTGCTCTCCTGTCCTTTGGGTAGATACCTAGGTGTGGAATTTCTGGATCATATGGTAGTTCTATTTGAAGGTCTTTCAGGAACTTCCATTTCCTTCTCCACAGTGGCTGGACCAATTTACATTCCCACCAACAGTGTAGGAGTGTTCCCCTTTCACCACATCCCCTCCAGCACTTATCATTATTATTTTTTCAATTTTCACCATTCTGACTGGGGTTAGGTGGTATCTCATTGTGGTTTTAATCTGCATCTCCCTTACAATGAGGGATGTTGAGCATTTTTTCATATGCTTTTTGGCTGTTCACATGTCTTCCTTAGAGAGTCATTTATTCAGCTCATTTTCCACCTTTTAATTGGGTTAATAATTTTCTTCTGCGTAAGCTGCTTGAGTTCCCTGTGTATTCTGATTAACAGTCCCTTCTCTGAGGCACAGTTAACAAAAATTCTCTCCCATTCCAAGGGTTGTCAATTCACACTAATTACAGTGTACTTTGCTGTGCAGGAACTTCTTATTCTGATGTAATCCCACCTGTCTATTTTGGGGATTATTGTCTGTGCTTTAGGGGTCTTGCTTAAGCAGCATGGTATTGGCACAAAAATAGACATGAGGACCAATGGAACAGAGTAGAGACTAGAAAAATAAACCCCAAAACATATGGTCAACTGATCTTTGACAAAGAGTACCAGTCAATCCAGTAGGAAAAAGGAAATCTCTGTAGCAAATGGTGTTGGAAAAACTGGGAATCCACCTGCAGAAAGATGAATCTGAACCCGCATCTGTCACCATTAACAAAAATCAACTCAAAGTGGATCAAAGATCTAAACCTAAAACCGCAAACTATAAAAGTACTGGTAGTAAACACTGGGGAAACTCTGGAAGACATTGGGGTAGGCAAAGACTTTTTTAGGATATTTCTACACATTTTAAAATATTCTTAACTTGTATCTTAAGGTATCCTTAATTTTTTTTAATTATAGAATAGAAATAGAAACAGAACTGTCCAGTCACTTTTCTCAGTTCAGAAGCCACAGTAACCATGAGAAAATACAAACCAAGTTTGTAAGGTAAGCAAAAAAGGAAAGTAAAGCAGCAAAGTGAAGAGCTTTGCCATATACTGAGGCATGCCTGGGATGGATCTCCAGCAAACACACAGTCAGTCTCCTCTTTCTTCTCACATGCTTCTAGCCAGGATGACTTTTCTAAATAACATTGTTCCGTAAATGTGCACGTTGCTTAAAAATCAAATTGCTTGTCAAATTTTCTCAAAATCATTTTTATTTGGTATTTTGGAGAATTATACATTATCTTAGAAATAATAAATTATATACTTTAACAGCTCGTATAATTAAATAACATTCAAACATCTTTCTTACTCTTGTTACACACTCATATTTAGCTTTTTAAACAAAGATTTCAAAATGTAAAGGGCAGTGAAGGGGAGGTACATACCTCATAGAATATTTTTTTATTTTTCTCTCAGAAGGAAATTTTTCCAAAGAGAAAACTGTAAAGCCCTTTACTCTGATCACCATTCAAAGGAAAAGAAGAAGAAAGAAGAAGAAGAAGAAGAAGAAGAAGAAGAAGAACAACAACAACAACAACAACAACTCAGTTAATTTGTACAAATCACAGATCTACAAAACTGAAGCTTCCCCTCACCCCAAGTGGCACTTCTCTTTTTGTTGTGTAACAGGGATCAGTGGGTCTGTGAGTAATATTTTACTTAACTGTTGCTTTCACCAATTCCCATTTCTAAAACTTTGACAGTTCTTTGATTTTTGCTTGGATCATTAAGCACCTGTCCAGAAAGTTCTCTCCCATCCCAAATGTTGCCATCATAGTTGTTGGCATTGGTAGCTCCCTTTGAGGCCAACTGAGTTATGGTCCTTACCTTGGACCACTCTTTGTGCCTTTTCAGCTCCCTTTGGAGAGCCTCCATTGTCCACAGTAGCTTTGCCTATGATCATCCCCAATGATGTTTTTCCTCTTATCATGCAGCAACTAATTTAACCAAGTATACTCCATCTCATACATATCTCAACTTTATACTTCCCTCTCATTTTTTAAAATGAAGAATGGCCAATTTTATCTTGCTTTATCTTTTCTTGAATTGCAGTTCTTAATACTAGAGAATGGCCCTGATTTTGTTTGCTTAGAATTTTATAGATGGCAACTTGATCAGAAAGAATATATTAATCCCATATTATGCAAATTTATTTTCTGAAGCTGCAGTGAATATTCTTACTGTTTCTCCCATCTGCCAGTATTTTAAATGGAGCCTACAATCTATATTGACTTCAATTATTTGTGAGTTACACATGATCTGGATTCTACTGCCCAATTTTTCTCAGATAGATCCAACCAATAGGCTTCTTTCCCATGGGTTAAGAATTTGCTTTTAAGTAAGGATAAATGGATTTCAGTTGGTACATGACCCCACCACCACCATAGTCATTTTCAGTTATGATATACATATATATATATATATATATATATATATATATATATATATATATACATACATATATATCATATAAATATTTCCCAGGAAGTCTTAAACATCCATAACATTCCCATGTAACAATATATGCTATCAATGATTATTATTTTTGCTCACATTGGTCAATTTGGCATCAATTCCAAGAAATATTTCTAGAGGTAAGAGCAGCATAGTCATTTTTTTTTTTTTGAGAGGTTTTTACTATAGGGCACATGCGCTTGCCAGACAGACAGAAGGAGACAGAGAGACAAAAAGTGAAAAAGCACCCACCAGGGAGGATGGCCATACCACAATCCCTTTTCCTCCATTCTTCTCTTGGGATCTTGGGCACGCATGCACACGCGCCCAGCGTGAGTTTTAAGCCACTGGGTCCGAGACTAGAACCACAATCGACTACATGGGAGTCCAGCGACATAGCCATTAGGCTAACTGCTGGTCCCAATTTTTAATCTAATATTCTAAATGTTCAAACTTGATCTCTGGAAAGCACTCAAAAAAACAGTACTGGATATACAATCCCAACTCAAGAGGTCAAGACAAAGCAGCTTCCACGGCAGCTGTTTTGGTTTGGTTCAGTCATACAGTATGAAGTGTTTTTGTCTTTCCCTTATCATGCCAACACAAAAAATATTTTACACAGGCACACTTAAATAACAATAACATAACAAACCCTATGGTATTTTTGAAAACATCTTAGAATTTACCACTTCTTTGTTTTCTTGCCAAAGTGCACAAAAATATCAACTTGGTGCTCAGGAACCCTGTTAAGATATGAATATTAAGGGTCACACTAAAGCTCACAATGTTCCATTATTCAGTTTCTCAGAGAGAATGCAGTTTTATGCAAGAGCAAAAATAAACACACACACACACAAACAAACAAACAAAAACACCATGAGGACACTTCTGAAATCACAGATGTTTTCATACATCATGGCCTGCCTCGAAACCAGGCTGGTAACAAGATGCTCACTATGGAGCCACAGTCAGAAATGTTGCAAATACAGCTCTTTAAGAGCTGCCTTCCCTATTATATTTTTCATTAACTGAAACCATGGAATCCAAATCTATGTTTTTGTCCAAGGTCTATGCAGTGAAACCTAGGAACCTTGAGAGGGAGACAGTTATCCAGATTGCTCTCTGGCAGGACATTTTATAGGAAAACCTACAGTAGGGAAAGTTCATAAAACCAAAGACACTGGCAATGAGCCCATATCTAGGGTTCTCCCACAACAGAGTCCTGACTAAGAGCCTCTCTCTAGAAAGTGGTAGAAACTATATGAATCGGACTCCAGGAGGACCAGCAGGGAGGAATGGCCAGAAGCCTCTTTCTCAGATGTGAAACAGAGTTTGAAGCCAAACATTTAAGATAGAAACCTGCCAGCAAGGATTCTCCACCTGCTACAAAACATTCCACCTACTTTTGTACTTGGAGCTCCCATGACCTTGAGAAATCTCCCCAGATTTCCACTAGTTCTTAGGCAGCCACAGGAGCCCACTTTCATTTCCAGAATTCATTTGAGTCATTTGGATTTCCTCAAAGAGAAGATGGAGACAAGCACTGGGAAGTGATTCTAGGATAGAGGAGTGGGCACCAGAAAGAGTGGGACAGGGAAGGGAGACAGCCAGAAGCATTATACTTAAGACCCCTTGTGTTGGCAATAGGGAAAGTCCCTTGAACCTCCCAGAATTGCCCCTCTGAAGGACAGGTAGCCCCAGCATTTGCCTCCTGTCTTCCCTTCCCCATACAGAGCTTCCACTTTTCAAGGATATACATGCAAACACTCTCGTTGAAAAGGCCTCAGGAGCCAAGAGTGGAAGGATACACAACACAAGTTCAGGGTGCAACATGGCCAGCACCAGGAGGTCTGAGCCCAGACTGCCCACTGCAACTGCAGCAGAGGTAGCCTGGGGGTTGTGACCATCAACATCCTCCACAGAAAGTACCCACTGTTATAGCCTCATCTGCCTGACTTTGTACTCTCAGTCAACTAGGTGCACCCTGAATATAATACCAAGAAGAACAAAGCCCAGACCCTGGGCCTAAGAGTTGGGGAAACCAAGCTCATCAACTGAAACAGGTAATGGGTGTCAGTATTAAGTAAGTGTGGAAGCAGCCCTTCAGTTGTAGAGGTCAAGAAGTGTCTGGAAAAGTATGGAATCAGTTCGGGATTAACCTGCCCTGTACTACAGCTGAGGAACCTCCAACTCTGGCAGATCCACCTGAGCACTCTCAGCACAAAGGACCTCCCTTCCCACATGGGAAACTTCAGCTCTGGAAAACCCACCAATAGCAGGATTCCAAAGAATTCCAGGAGAAAAGTCAGCCTCAGTGTTAAGGCCTCAGGGCCATTACTAGCTGGACAAATGTGGTAATGGATAAAGGGGAAAATGTTAAAAGTACTAAGGCAGGCACAGCTTTCAGAGGTTGCCCAACTAACAAGGAAGTCCACTTTCCATTGCAAGGGCTCCATCACCCTCAGTAAACAAGGGTCCATACTTTCTGCATGCTGTACTTTAAGTTCACAAACAAAACTCTGGATTTTTTTCTTAATTTTCCAGAGAGTATGTACACTCACAAGAAAGAGACAGAGAGAGAGAGAGAGAAAGAGAAAGCAAAGTCCAATGAAACATGCTTATGCCACAATCTCTTCTCCATTTTCCCCTCTTTTTAGGACTTTGGGTATGCATGTGCACACACTCACATGTTTTCTGAGCTTCCAGGTCCAGGATTCAAATCCCAAGGTCAGCCATATGGGATCCAGCTATCTTAACTATCAGACCACAGGCTAGTCCCTCTGATTTTTTAATTTTAAGTTTATGTCTTTGTTTTCATGAAAGAGAAAAAAGAGAGATGGAGACAGAGACAAGAGTCAAAGAGAAAGACACTCACCATAGGGTCTTCATGTCACCATCCATTCCCATTTTCAGCAGCCCAAATCGCAGCTACTCAAGAAGTTCCTGAGACATGAATCCAAGACCTTTTCCATATGAGTCTAGTTGTATTAACACTGCACCACTGCCTGGCCCCAAACTGCTTTTTGAAACAGTAAATTTGCAAACACCCAGTCCTATGGAGCTAGATAACTAAACCCTGATTTTCAGAAACTCATATACTGTGGTTCCTGAAAGTGAAAGGAACACAAGTCCTGGCAATTCCAATACTCCCATTCCCTCATTATGTGCAGTCCCTGAGTGATGAACACAAGAGTTTCAATAAAATGGGGCATACCCAATATTGTTATTTAAAGTAAAAGAAAACATTATATCTAAAAGTCCAAATAGGTTTATCTGTAGCCTCACTACAGTTAGCATCAATGCTTGTGCTCTTGGGTATTCAAGGACTTGTGCTCTGGGGAAATTTGCACACTCTTTGGCTGATGGCAAATGTTTCCCAAGCATAGGCATCAACCCTTTGGAGTTGACGCTTATGTCCCTTCACTAGCACTGGTGATAAAGGAAGTGATGAATGTGGATACCCAACCCCCCCCCTCCATGGAGGTCTGAGAGGGACCATGTAAGTAGATGAGAGGTTGGGGGGCTGGTTCATCTAAAAATGATAGAAACTAGGGGACCAGCAGTTGGCATAATGGCTATGTTGCTGGATTCCCATGTAGTTGACTGCAGTTTGAGTTCTGGACCAGGTGACTTAAACTCATGCCAGGCACATGTGCGTGCATGCCCAAGATCCCAGGGGGAGAATGGAGAAGGGATTACGGTGTGGCCATCCCCCCTGGAGGGGGGGGTTATTTCTCACTTTCTGTCTCTCTCTCCCTCTGTCTTTCTGGTGAGTGCATGTGTCTTATAGCAAAAACCTCTCAGGAAAAAAAAAAAAAAGAGAGAGAAAATAAAAGAAAAAGATAGAAACTAGGGACTCCCATGCCTGGTCCACAAGGCAGCAAAATCCTGCAGATTCCAGAGCCAGTCTCACAAACAATTTACTCAAATGTGTCATTTTTGGAATACATAAATATCTAAATAAAAATCAGAACACATGGATTGGTGAGTCCTAAGAGGATTGGCAAAGCCTCAGGTCATTGAGCTATGGTTGTGCTGACCAACCTCTGAAGGGCAGTGGTTGGGCCACTGGTGGGGTCAAAGTAATCCTCTACAGGGCAGAGGACTCTATTTTTTTTCTTTTTAATTAAATTTATTTATTTACATTCATTCACTGTACATCATTACAGCATACAAAGTGAGATTTTCCATCTAGAGTACACTGTATATTGTCTCAATCAAGAACATCAACATACATGTTACCGTCAGCAAACAATTTTCCATTTCTTGTTTCCTGTGTGTATATATATATATATATATATATATATATATATATATATTTCCCATCCTTGATTCCCTATCTCTTTTTTTTTTTATTTTTATTTTTTATCTCTCTTACACATATCTAACAAATGCTGCTTACCTGTAGGCTGTGTGGCAGGTCAGCAGCACATGAGCACTGATCAAAACACATGGCAGTTCATGAGGCAGCCTGACAGCACAGACAAGGAGCAGTGAGGGATGCTGCAGAGAATTAAAAAGACTGAGAGTTCCCTTGCAGCCAAGGCCAGAGGAAGAGGTGAGAGAGAGCATTTCAGGAAGGCACAATGGTAAGCAATGCCAAATGCTGCTCAGAAGGCAAGTGATAGCAACCACCACCACAAAGATGAATGTAGAAGAGGTAACAACACCGCCTGTGGAGGCTAGCCATGTACCAGTGAGTGGACTGGCTACCTCAGATGTATTGTCTCATTTAAGCTCATAGCAGCCTCATAGTAAGAATCAGCACCAGTTAGGTAACCATTCTATAGTTAAAGAGATCAAGGCTTGAAGAGATTAACTAACCCAACATCACCTAGCTTACAACTAGTGATACCAGAATTTGAACCCACAGAGTCAAGCCCCAGGTTCACTGTGCTCCTCTTGGTCTCTGTATTCCTCTTAGTCACTGTGCTATGTAGCCTCTGTATAAGCTGAAGACACAAACGACCCTCGATTTGAGATAGAACGTTCACTGGGGACCCTGTTGGGAAGTGCAGGCAGGTGGAAGTGGGTTCTGGGAAAAGGTAAAGAAAGCAGCACAGAGCCCCAGCCTTGGTGATGCATAATGATGTTGTAACCATGTGAGGGTCAGAGTTTGGTTTTTAAGTGTCACCTTATCCCTGACAGGCTTATGCATGCATGCCCATAGTCCTACCTAGCTAGGAAGATGAGTGGAGATTGCGGCATGGGACCTTATTGGGGTGCTTTTCTCTCTCTCCCCCAAAGTAAATGAACTTGGAAGAAAGAAAGGGAGGATGGGAGAAAAGGAGAAAGGAACTCTTCCAAGATATTTCACAATTATGAGGAAGTACGAAAATGCATGGAAGTGGAATCAGGGAGCATTTTCTATTTTAATAGTACATAA
The DNA here is from genome assembly GCA_026018925.1 of Tupaia tana. NCBI lineage: Eukaryota > Metazoa > Chordata > Mammalia > Scandentia > Tupaiidae > Tupaia > Tupaia tana. The sequence continues at coordinate 41,803,879 of JAKSZU010000010.1, read as the reverse complement.
TTGAGCATGTTTAAATGCTGAGATAAGGACTTGAAAGAGGAAATGCCTAGGAGGTAGGAGAGAAAAGAGAAATGAGGTATGTGGGACTAGAGTCCATACCACCCTTGGAGTGCCTGGTTTAGACGTCAAGAGGATGCCTCCTGTATTTCAACAAAAAAAAAGGAAAGAGAAAGGATGTACGTGGTGTAGAGAGGTTTGAAAGAAAATCAGAAGTTCCAGAAAACAACTTCTATTTTCTGCAATAAGTAAGGGATGATAATTCAGCTAAGAGTGAGTGTCAAAGCTGGAGAGGTCAAAGATTTGAAGAGTATAAAACATCTGAAAAAGCTGCTGCCGGGAATAGGAAAATAAACTGGCCAGAGAATTGTAATATCGTTATTAGGCAGCTCTGATGGCCCAGTTGCAGTTAGAGATCATGAATTTATAATGAATTTATTATTTACACCACTGCCTTCCACCATAAAAGATGTGAAACAGCTCACAATAAAAAGCACAAATTTGGTAGAAATTTATCACAAGAATAAGAAGGTGAGAGATAGGCGAACAATGGAGAAGGTTGTAACAAGGAGAAAATCAGAGCATGCATTTCCTGGATGCTAATACAACAAAAACCTTGTTATCTACTTGGATGAATATCTGCTTGAGAATACCTCCTTAGCCTTCAACACTAAGAGCAGTTTACTTCATGAGTGTTGCTTTTATTAAGAAATTCGCTATGAAATTTTAATAGCAATACTACTGAAAGCTTAGAATGTAAGAGGGAAAAGCGCATGCAAAATGTCACCATGTGCTTTATGCACATTCCAAGGAATGTGAGATAAGGGCCATCACTAACAGGATTTCTATATTATATCAGAATGTTCTTTATATGGCCATTCACATCTCAGTCTTTGCAAAGTGGGGAGGACACAACATGGATCTATTTCAGGGCATTCCTCTGAGAAACAAAAGCTGTAATACAAAAAGATATCGCATGTCTTTAGTTCATCTGATAAATCAAAGACAAAAATCAATAGGAGAGGAGGTAATGATTTCAACAGCCTTCTAGGCTAGTGGTTATTACTAAATACTGATTAAGGGCCAGTGATAGTGTTAGAACTGCTTGGGGCATAAATTCAAAATGTAGACTCCTAGCCCCATCCCTGAGATACTAATTTTATAGTAGATGTGATAGTGGTGGTGATGATAATGATGACAATGACAACAAAGAGTATGATAGCAGCTAGCACTGCTTGATCATTTCCCATATGCCAGACACTATTCTAAAGTTTAAGGATTTTCTTTCATGAGAGAGAGTACAAACAGGTGCATGAGAGACAGAGAGACAGGCATCCTCAATGAGGTCTCATCATACGGAGATGCCCTACCTCCAGCCCTCCATCTAGTCAGGATCTTAGGCAAGTGCATGTCTGCAGTGTTTCAGGTAGGCTTGCGATCTGAACCTACCATCAGCCATGCGGCTTCCAGCACCACAGTTTAGTACTCTACTGTCTGTACCACTAAGGCTGAGCTACCACGTACTATTCTAAATCCTTTATATACTCCATTTTACAGATTAGTAAACTGAAGAAATCTTTATTCAAAACTAGGTATCCAGAGGAATTGAGTCCAGGTTCAAAGACAATTTTCTCTAAACTTTTTCTCCTTTTCTCACTTTCTCTCTCTCTTTCTCCTTCTCTCTCTCTTTCTCTATCTCATCAACTAAGTCTTGTCTATCACTGAAAGCAAGGGAAGTAAGTTCAAGTACAAGAGGGACAGAATATTTAAGGGTTGCTCAAGCATTGTTTGTAGGTAATGAAAGCAGCCAGTAACCAATAGAAAACAGAAAGGCAACTTCCTTTTCACAAATATGGTACCTATAGCAGCTTCTGTAGAAGGAAGGACTATTGGACTGGCCCTGTAGCACAGTGGTTAAGAGCTGTGCATAGAAAGCTAGATCCCACATGGCAAACCATGGTTTGAATCCCAGGCCTGGCAGCTTGAAAAGCACACTGAACACATGACAAATTCTAACAAGAAGGAGGAATGGAAGAAAAAGAATTGGAGCAAAACCACACCCCATTGGATGAGGGTCTCTCCCTCTCCCTCTCCCTCTCCCTCTCCCTCTCCCTCTCCCTCTCCCTCTCCCTCTCCCTCTCCCTCTCCCTCCCTCCCTCTCTCTCTCCCTCTCTCTCTCTCTCTCTCTCTCTCTCTCTCTCTCTCTCTCTCTCTCTCTCTCTCTCTGTAAACACAGACATCACCTGGCAATAAAAAATTTAAAAAGAGAGACCAGCAAGTTGTGTGGTGGTTAAAGTGCTGAATTACCATGTGGTCAACCACGATTCAAGTTTTGGATCCAGTGGTTTAAGAATCACACCGGGTATATGTGCACACATGCCCAAAATCTCCAGAGGAGAGCAGAGGAGTAGAGACTATGGTATGGCCATACCCTTTGAGGGGAGTGATTTCTTACTTTACCTCTCTCTGTCTCTCTCTATCTCTCTCTTCTTCAGCCAGCACATGTCCCTTATGGCAAAAATCTAAAAAAGAAAAAAAATTTAAAGAAAGAAAATGGATGGTACCAGCAGATGGCATAATGGTTATGTCACTGGACTCCCACATAATCAACTGTGGTTCGAGTCCTGGACACAATGGCTTAGAACTCACGCCAGGCACATATGTATGTGCCCAGAATTCCAAGAGGAGAATGGAGGAGAGGGGATTGCAGTGTAGCCATCCCCCTGGGGGATGATTTCTCATTTTCTGTCTCTCTGTCTCTCTCTGTCTTTCTAGTGAGCACATCCACCCTATAGCAAAACCCACTTCAAAAAAAAAAAAAATGGGAAAATGAGCTGAACAAAAATCTCTTTAAGGTGGACCAGCAACTGGCATAATGGCTATGTCATTGACCTCCCATGTTGTTGACCGTGGTTCGAGTTCTGGGCCTGGTGGCTTAAACTCATGCTGGGCATGTGTGTGTGTGTGCATGCACAAGATTCCTAGAGAGAATGGAGGAGAAGGGATTATGGCGTGGCCAACCCCTCTGGAGGGTTATTTCTCGCTTTCTGTCTCTCTGTCTCTCTGTCTTTCTGGTGAGTGCATGCTCCCATAGCAAAAACTTCTCAAAAAAAAAAAAAATCTCTCTAAGAAAGTTATACGAACAGCCAAAAAGCATATGAGGAAATGCTCAACACCCCTCATAAGAGAGATGCAGATTAAAACCGCAAGGAGATACCACCTAACCTCTGTCAGAATGGCGAAGATTAAAAATACGAAAAACGGTGTCAGCAGGGATGTGGTGAAAGGGGAACTCTATTGTGCAGCATAATACCAGCAAATAAGTAAGTAAACTTTACTTAAGTAAATAAGTAAGTAAACACAGGTCAATCAAACAGAGTCCAGAAAAAAGTCCAAACATATATAGTCAACTAATTTTTGAGAAGAGCACTAAAAATACACAATGCAAAAAAGAAAGTATAATAAGTGACTTGGGACTAACTGAATATTCACATGCAAAAGAATAGAATGGGACCCTTATTTTACACCAGACATAGAAATATTCAAAACGGGTTGCAGACCTTAATGTAAAACAATAAAATTCCCAAAGAAAACACGGAAAAGCTCCTTGACATTGGCCTTGACAATGATTTTTTTGACTATCACACCAAAAGCTCAGACAACAAAAGCAAAAATAAGTAAGTGGGAATGTATCAAACTAAAGAGATTCTGTATAGCGAAAAAAAAAAAATCATCTAAATGTAAAGGCAGCCTACAGAATGGGGAGGAAATATTCACAAACCACATATCTGATAAAGGGTTAATATCTAAAATGTATAAGGAAAATAGCAACTCTATAGCAAAAAAAAGTAAATAATCTAATTTTAAAAATCAAAGGACCTGAATAGATATTCTCCCCAAGAAGACATACAAATGATCAACGGGTATAGGAAAAGTTGCTCAGCATCACTAGTCATCAGGAAAATGCAAATCAAAACTGAATGAGATATTACCTCATACCTGTTAGGATGACTAGTATCAAACAGGTAAAAGGTAAGTGTTGACAAGGCTGTAGAAAAAAGAAAACACTTCTGCACTATTGATGGACATGCAAATAGATATGTATTATTAAAAAAAAAAAACAGTGAGGTTATTCTTCAAAAAAAATAAAAATAGAACTACCACATGACTTAGCAATCCATCTTCTGGATATATTTCCAGAGGAAATGAAATCAATTGAAATGAAGTGATTTTCAAAATGAAACCTTAATGAGATACCTGTAGTCCCATGTTCACTGGAGCATTATTTACAATAATCAAGATATGGAAACAATTTAAGTATCCATCAGTGGATGAATTGACAAAGAAAGTATGATACATATACACACACAGAGACACACAGTGTGTCTTTTATTTTAAAGAAGGAGATTGGGTTAGGGTTAGAAAAAAGAAAAAGAAGGAGATTATGCATTTGTGACAACATAAATAAACCTAAAAGACATTATGCTAAGTGAAACAACAGACACAGAAGGAAATGTTATACATAATCTATAAACAGAGAGTAGAATGTGGTTACTAAGGTTAGAGAAATGGAGAAATACAGATCAAAGGGTACAAATGTACAGGTAAGTACGATGAGTAAATCTAGATATCTAATGTACAGCATGATGACTATCATTAATAATATCATTATATCCTTAAAATTTAATGAAAGAATAGATTTTAAGGTCTTTTAACACAAAAAAGGGTACCTATATGAGAATATTGATATGGTAACTTTCTTCAGTGTAGTAATCACTTAACTATGAATATGTATATTAAAAGATCATGTTGTATGTCTTAAATGTATGCAATTTAAAAAGAATAATAACAAGACTAACAGCTAATCACCTACTAAAAACAATGAAACAGAAAGAGTGAGGAAGGAAATTGCCACTCACAAATGAAAGAGGGGACATTACTAAGATTTTACAGACTTTCAAAAGATGAAAGATATTGTGGGGACCAGCAGTTAGAGTAATGTCTATGTCGCTGGACTCCCATGTAGTCGACCACGGTTCGTGTCCCAGACCCAGTGGCTTAAAACTCAGGCCAGGCGCGTGTGCGTACATGCTCAAGATCCCAAGAGGAGAATGGAGGAGAAGGGATTGCGGTGTGGCCATCCCCCCTGGGGGGGGTGATTTCTCGCTTTCTGTCTCTCTGTCTCTCTCTGTCGGGCCAGTGCACACGCCCTATAGCATAAACCTCTAAAAAAAAAAGATACTGTGTAATTTTTTATGCCACAGTATTTGAAAATTTAAACAAGAAAAACAAAACTTTTTTTAAGACAATAAAATGACATTTATAAAATTGACAAAAAAAAATCAGTCTCAACTAAAAATCTAATAGAAAAAAATTTCTTTAAAAATAAAGGCAGAAGGGAGGCAGGAGAGTTGAGCCCTTCTCTGAGAAGACTCCTCATGGCTACTGGGAACTAGATATTTCAGGGAACAGGAGAAATGAAGATTTTCTACTCATAATTCAGCCTCCAGCAAGCAAAGCTAGTGTGGCAGGAGAGTTGTGCCCTTCTCTGAGAAGACTCCTCATGGCTACTGGGAACTAGATATTTCAGGGAACAGGAGAAATGAAGATTTTCTACTCATAATTCAGCCTCCAGCAAGCAAAGCTAGTGTGGCAGGAGAGTTGAGCCCTTCTCTGAGAAGACTCCTCATGGCTACTGGGAACTAGATATTTCAGGGAACAGGAGAAATGAAGATTTTCTACTCATAATTCAGCCTCCAGCAAGCAAAGCTAGTGTAGTAGGGAGCCCCTCTGGCCTTCTATCTCTGTCTCTGTGTCTCTGAGGTCTCTGTCTCTCTCTGCTCCTGTCTCCTCATTCTTTTTGGTAATTTTTCCTTTTTACGATTTTTTTAAAGGTAAAGTTTTTCTCTGGCTCTCAGCTCCGCCTTTTGTTTTGTTAATAATCCCTTCTGCTCCTTCCTCCCAGGCAGGAGAGTTGAGCCCTTCTCTGAGAAGACTCCTCATGGCTACTGGGAACTAGATGAGCACCGCGTGGTTTTCTATTTTGTGATTTTTTTTTCTTTAAAAAAAAAAAAGAAAAGGAATTACAATTTTTTATTTTTTTGTCTTTTTTCTCTCTTTTTGTTGTTGTTCCTCTCTCTCTTTTTCATTTTCCTTTTTCTTGTCTCTCCACCCAATATCTACTGAATCTGCTGCACCAGCGATCACAACAGAACGGCAAACAGATTCTAGAACACCTCTGTCTGCTTGCTCCTGAACATTAAGGCTTAACTTCAAGAATTTGAAAGAAACACGCCATTCATCAGATGACAAGAAATCACCGCCGGATCACGAGAAATATGGGAAAACGAGAAAATACCTCTCCTCCACAGGAAAAGAGTAACTCTCCTTCATCCACAAGCAGTTCGGTGAAAGTCATGGAAATGTCTGATAAGGAATTTAGAGCATTCATAATGTTGAAGCTAACAGAGATGGAAGAAAAGAGAGATAATGAACTGCTAAAGAGAAAGGAGAAAGAAGTTGCCGAGTTCCAGGAGATGAGGAAATTCTTGCAAGATCTAAAAGAGGAATTACACACTTTACAAAAGACTCAAATGGAACTGCTAGAGATGAAGTCTATAATACAAGAAGTCAAAATCTCCCTTGAAAGTATTAAAAGCAGACTAGATCATTCAGAAAATAGAATCTCAGATGTAGAAGAGAAAATGGCTGGCTTAGAAAAATCCACCACGAAGACTGAGAAAATGGCTCAAAAATTTGAGAATGATATGCGAGAAGTACTGGATACCATCAAACGTCCAAATATCCGGATAATTGGCATTCCAGAAGGTGAAGAGACCCATAAGGGCATTGATAATCTATTCCATGAAATCCTGCAAGAAAACTTTCCAAACCTAGAGAGGCATTCGAAGATCCAGTCCCAGGAAATACAAAGGACCCCAAATAGAATCAACCCAAGAAGATCTTCTCCAAGACACATTATAGCCAGGTTGACCAAAACCGCAGACAAAGACAAGATACTAAGATTGGCAAGAGAGAAACATCAAGTTACCTACAAAGGACATCCCATCAGGCTAACAGCAGATCTCTCATCGGAAACAATGCGAGCGAGGAGAGAATGGGAAAATATATTCAAAGTGTTACGAGAGAAGCAATTTCAGCCAAGAATACTGTACCCGGCAAGATTATCTTTCAGGTGGGAAGAAAAGACAAGAACATTCTCAGATAAACAAAACCTGAAAGAATTTACCAGCACCAGACCAGATCTCTAAAAAGTTCTCAAGGGTGTGCTGTATCAAGAAAATTAAACACAGACACACGGAAATAAGAGTCCAAAAACTATGAAAGTGGCCAACTTAATCATAGGGACAAGTCTGGAGTTGAATATTATATCCCAGAATTTAATCAGGAAAATTGAACCAGAACAGAAGATAAAAGTACATGGAACTGATAGGTTCATGCACCTTCCATTTGAACAGAATCCTAACTTGTTTCCTGGCTTTAAGCAAAGTTCCTTGGCATTTCTTTGAGTTAAGTTAAAACTGGTTTTCTTACTAGTAATGAGTGAACTGGACAATTGTAGACACCGGAGGTGGTGTGAGAGGAGGGTGGGAAGGGACAGAGGGTCAGAAAGAGGGGTGGAAGTAATTCTAGGAACTAGTAATTTTTTGTAATGTGCATGATTGTATCACTATGCAATGTGTACTGGATGGGAGATTGCATTTTGTATGCTGTGATGAAGCTTAGGGAAGGAATGTAAATTGAGTTACAAAAAAAAGTTTCAGAAAAAAAATATATATATATTCAATGACTGCAGTGGGATATGTAGCCACAGTTAGGTGCTACTTTATAGGATGTGTAAAGTAAGACTTGTGTTCATGGAAATGTGGGTATCACCTGTGTTTGCTATGAGGGTATTTGCATTGATTAGGGTCTTTGGCGATACAATAAAATGTGAGGAGGAAACAGTATAGAAAGCAAACATAGATACCAGAGACTTTGGGAGGAGAGTGGGAGATGGCAGAGGGTAAGAGATAGAGAATTAAGGATGGGGGGAAAAAAAGCAAAACATACAGAAGACAAGAAATGGAAGATCATTTACTGACAATAACATGCTTGTTGATGTGCTTGATTGAGACAATACATAGTGTACTTTGGATGGAAAATCTCATTTTGTATGCTGTAATGATGTTCAGTGAATGAATGCAAATAAATAAATTGAAAAAAATATATTAAAAAAAAAGAGAAGAGGATAGAGAAAGATAACAAGTGAACAATAGAGAGGCAGGACGTTAGTGAGAAATAGATATGGCTTATTAACTGTTGATGTTGACATGTATAGTATTCTCAACTGGATTTGTCTGAAAAGTATTTCATGATGGGCAAAGTATTTGTACAAGCAAAATGAGAAATAGCAATTGACTGTTTTAAAAAAATAATTAGAATAATAATAATAATGATTGGGGAAAACATAGAAAAGATATTGAATGCTGAAGTGGGGAGATTAATGTCTCTGTACTGACTGACATGCATGGCATTCCCTTTTGAAAAAGTAATGTAATACACTGTAAAGTTATATGTAATTCAATGTAATATAAAGAAGAATATGATGATAATAAAAAATTAAAAGAAAAAATAAAAAAATAAAAAAATAAAATAAAATAAAGGCAGAAGGGACCAGCAGTTAGCGTAATGGCTATGTCGTTGTACTCCCATGTAGTTGACCGCAGTTCAAGTCCCAGACCTGGTGGCTTAAACTCACGCTGGGCGCATGTGCGTGCATGCCCAACAATGCGAGAGGAGAATGGAGGAGAAGGGGTTGCAGCATGGCCATCCCCCCCGGGGGGTGATTTCTCACTTTCTGTCTCTCTGTTTCTCTCTGTCTTTCTGGCAAGCACATGTGCCCTATAGCAAAAAACTCTCAAAATAAATAAATTAATTAATTAATTAATTAAATAAAAATAAAGGCAATAAAAGAGATTTTTAAAACCAATAAAAATAGAGTATTTGTTGCTTTGAGATCCATCCTAACAGAAATAATAAAGACAGTTTTAAAATGTAGAAGGACAATCCTCCCAGATATACATATATATACATACACACACACACACACACACACACACACACACATATATATATATACACACACATACATATATATGTGTGTATATATATAAACAAAGAGCACCATAAGGAGTGTATATATAAGTAAATACACAAGAATATTTACTGCTTAGATCAACACAAATAATAATGTGTGCATTTATGACATATATAGAAGTAAAATATATAACAATAATAACACAAAAGGTGGGGAAAAGGTAAATGGGATTAAAACTCTTATAAAGCAAAAACATTATTAGAAAAATGGGTTGTGGAAATACTGAGGTAGGCTGGGATTAATGAATTAAGCATATTGTAATCTCCAGATTAACCACTAAAACAATGCCAATAAAAAGTATTATGTAAAAGACAAAATAGAGGGACCAGTAGTGTTGTAAAGGTTATATCACTGGACTCTCATATGACCAACAGCAGTTCGCGTCCCAGACCCATTAGCTTGAAACTCACACCAGGTGAATGTGCATGCATGCTCAAAATCCCAAGAGGAGAGTAGAAGAGAAAGAATTGCAACATGGCCAACTCCTTGGAAAGGGATTTCTTGCTTTATGTCTCTCTGGTGAGCACACATGACATTTAGCAAAAATACTCTCTAAAAAAATTAATAATAATAATGCTCAATCCAGTATATACTCCATGTATTGAGCTCTCCTTTCCCCTCCCTCTTGGTCCTTTCTCCCTGAGACCCAAATGCTGGTCTGGTTGGACCTCATAAACATCTTGTGACCATTACCTTCACCTCATGAAATTGACCTACAGCTAGGGCCATTCCAGAGATATGCACATCCCACCCACATTAACATCGCAAGATTATGAACACTAAAACTTAAACATACTCTGCTGATTCTATGCATTGATAAGCTAATCTTTTATTATAACCTTCAAGCAATGTGTATAGAAATTAGACCACTGTCGGGATCAGCAGTTGGCATAATGGCTATGTCACTGGACTCCCATGTAGTCAACCACGGTTCAAGTCCTGGACCCAGTGGCTTAAACTCATGCTGCGCACGTGTGCATGCGTGCCCAAGATCCCAAGAGGAGAATGGGGGAGAAGGGATTGCAGCATGGCCATCCCCCCAGGGGGGGGTGATTTCTCACTTTCTGTTTCTCTCTTTCTGGCGAGCACATGCTCCCTATAGCAAAAACCTCTCCGAAAAAAAAAAAAAAGAAAGAAAGAAACTAGACCACTGTCTTGGTAACAGGGAATTTATATTGACCTTTAACTGACTTACAATTGTTTTATTCTTACTGTAAATAACCTGAGCCTATACTCAACTGCACAGACCATTCTCCATCCAGCCATCACTGGAGAATCCTTGCCTATGTAAGTAAACTCATATCATTCCCTGCTGGACCTCGGAATGTGTTCTTTGGAATCAGTAAACATTATGCACAAACCTTGAGATTTGGGACTCCCCCAATACATTGATTAATTCAAAGTAAGAAAAAAGATGGAACAAATTGAAAACAAATAGTAAGGTAATGAGCTTAAACCCAACCAACAACAATATCAATATTTATGTTCAATTTCAGTAGAATAAAATTTTCCATTAAAAGGCAAAAATTGTCAGATTAGATGAGAATAATAACCCATTATATGCTTTTTACAAAAGACATACTTCAAACTTAAGGACAGAGTTAGGGTAAAAGTAAAAATATTGGAAAGCATATAATATGAAAACACTAACCAAAAGTAAGTTGATTTGGCTGTGTTAATGTCACATTGTGCATAGATAGATCATGTAACACTTTCTTTCTTTTTTTTTTTAGAGGTTTTTGCTATAGGGCACGTACAGTCATCAGAAAGACACAGAGAGACAAAGAGACAGAAAGTGAGAAATCACCCCCCAGGGGGAATGGCCATGCTGCAATCTTTCTCCTCCATTGTCCTCTTAGGATCTTCAGCATGCATGCGCAAGCGCCTGGCATGAGTTTAAGTCAGCAGGTCCAAGACTCAAACCATGGTCAACTATATGCGAGTCCGGTGACATAGCCATTACGCCAACTGCTGGTCCCTTCACTTTCTATATTATTAGAGGACATTGAAAATATTCCATGTTGATAAAGGACTTCACTAAGGACTCAAATTTAAATTTATGTGCATAACTGTATATTAATAAATAGCAACTTAAAAATATAGGAAAAAATTTATAGAATTTAAAGGGTAAAGGTCGCAATTAGAAATTGTAATACACCACCTTTAGTTACTGATTTGATAAGCAAATTTTAAGTAAGGATATAGATTTGAACATAATTAATAAACAGGATATAGATGGCATATACAAATCCTTGCATATATCACATTCATTGTAATGAAGATGGAATATTTATCAAAAGAACTCAAGCTGACAATCTCAACAAATTCCAAAAAAGTAAAATCTTACAAAAGGTATTTTTTAATGACAATGAAATAAAACTAAAAAATAATAATAGAAAGATAGCAGAAAAACACATAAATGTTTAGAAGTTAAACAATAATCTATGGATGAAGAATAAATTACAAAGAAAAATATTTTCAAGTTATCGAAAATGAAACTATGAATATTAAAATTGTAACATAAAACCAAAATAGTGCTTAGAGGAAAACTGACAGCCCTAAATGTATATATTGAAACAGACAGAAATAAATTATTAAAATCCATTATCTAAACTTTTCAAGAACAGAGAATTTCAAATTAAAGTCAAAGAATATAAGCAATAAAGACAAGATCAGATATCAATGAAATACTAGGTCATCAGGAAAGTCATGACATATTTTTCTCTTTATCTATGCAAAATTGTGTCATGACTTTTCTGACAACCCAATAGAAAGCAGATAAGGGATTAAAAGCCAAATTATGTTGTTTAAAACTATTACAGTAAGACAACTTGGTAGACTTGTGCTTAAGGAAACTAGATCCCACATGGCTGAGCTGGTCCCAATGACTTGAAAAACACATTTTGTGTGTGCCCCAAATCCTTACAGATTGGAGAAAGTAATGAGTTTTTTTTTTTTTTTTCAAGTTCAGGATATCTACATGATAAACTATGAAACATTACTGAAATAAAGAAGACATACACAAATGGTGAGATAGTCTTGTTAACGGATTAAATAACTCATAATTATTATTATACATATATATGTATATATTTGAGAGAGATTTTTGCTACAGGGTACATGCACTTGCCAGAAAGACATTCCCCAGGGGAATGGCCATGCAGCAATCCCTTCTCCTCCACTCTCTTCTCAAGATTTTGGGCATGCATGAACACACACCCAGCGTGAGTGTCAAGCCTCTCAGTCCAGGAGTCAAACCTCAGTTGACTACATGGGTGTCCAGCGACATAACCATTATGCCACCTGCTGGTCCCAAAAAACTAATTACTTTAAAAACATCAATTCTCTCCTAATTGATCAGTAGATTCAATGCAATCCCAATCAAAACTCCTGAAAGCATTATTGTATATGATGAAAAGACAATTCTAAAATTTATATGGCAATGCTAACACCTAGAATAGCACAATCTTGAAGAACAGAAAGTTGGAAGATTTAAGCTCTCAGATATCGAGACTCACTGTAAAGCTACAGTAATCAAAACAATGTGAAAGTTCTACCATGATAGATAAATAGACCAGTGATAAAGAATAGAAAATACAGAAACAGACACACATGTGCAGTCATTTGCTTTATGAAAAATTACACCTAAATTCAATAGGCACAGGGTAGGTATTTCAATACATGATAATGAAGCAACCAAATATCTATGTGGAGGGGGAAAATCATAAACTTATACATCTACTCAAGATATATACAAATATTAATTCAAAATGTGTTATAGATCTAAATACAGAAGATAAAATAATAAAGTTTCTAAAAGAAAGCCTAGAAACATGTCTTCATCATCTACAGTAAAAATATTTTAATATGACAAAAGGCATTAACAAAACTGAAACCTAATAAGTTGGGCATATTAACATTAAGAACTTCTGGTTATTATAAAACAATCATTGGGACCAGCAAGTGGTGTAACGGTTACATCACTGGACTCCCACATAGTCGACTGAGGTTCAAGTCCTGGACATGGCAGTTTAAACTCAGGCTAGGCAGGTGTGCGTGCATGCCCAAAATTCTGGGAGAAGAATGAAGGAGAAAGGATTGAGGAGTGGCCATCCTCCCTGGGGGGTGATTTCTCCCTTTCTGTCTCTCTTTTTCTTCTTTCTCTCCAGCGAGAACACACACTCTATAATGAAAAATCTCTCTTTAAGAAAAAATCATTAAATGAATGAAAATTTACAAAATGTATATCCAAAAATAACACATATAGAATACATAAAGGATTCTTACAAATCAGTAATAAAAATTTACCCAATTTTTGTAAGTAGTCCAAGACTTGAATAGGCATATTATAAAAAAGGATCTCTGACCATTCAACAAGCATATAAAAAGGTTTCCAACATATTTATCAGACAAAATTTTATATTAAAACCACAAATTCTGGGGCCAGTAAGTGATGTGGTAGTTGAGGCACTAGACTCCTACGTAGCCAGTGACGTTTGAGTCCCAGACTCAGTAGCTTGAGAATCACACAGGGCAAGTGTGCATGCATGCTCAGGGAGTGATTTCTTGCTTTCCCTCTGATTCTCTCTGGCAAGCACACACACTCTATGCAAAAACTTAAAAAAAAAAAAAAAAAGTTCCTTTCCCGCACTGACAAGAATAACTAAATTAAAAGGCTAAGAATGTATGGGATATGGAATCATTAGATCACTCAAAACAAATTATTTGGCATTATCTGTTAAAATTCATCATATATTCACTTTATTACTAAAGAATGTGAGGGTCTTCAAAAAGTTCATAAAAATGCTTATCACAAAAAAAACTATGCATGGATTTTTTTTTTATTTTTTGTTGCAACTTTAATTGATACCTTAATTTTATTTTTTTAGTCTCTTTATATTTCTCCTAAAGTACATTCTCAAGAGATGTAAGTATATACTTCTCCTATAAGGCATGTATAAGAATATTCATAGCACCTTTATTCAGAGTAGCCAAGAATTACAAACAGCCAAAAATGTCCAGAAGCAGGAGAGCAAATAAAAAGTTGTGGAGTGTTCATAAATGAAATATGACATTGCAATAAAAAGGTAACTTCTTTTATATACAAAAACATGGACAAATCCCACATATATTCCGCAAAGAGTGTAATGGGCAATTTCATAAATATACAGCCCTAGAACAGACAAAACTGATTTTGAGTGATTGAAATCAGCACAGTATGTATCACAGTTCTGTCTTTTTATCTCTTCTGAAAAGCATTTTAACAGAACCTTCTAGGGTGATAGAAGTGTTCACTATCTTAACATGGGTGGTGGTTATATGGCTATATACCTATGTAAAAATATATCAAGCACTATGTTTAAGGTTAGTGTACTTTAAGACACACACACACACACACACACACACACACACAAATATTTTATTAAAAACAAAAAAGCAGGTAAAGTACAATCCATTACCATAAAAATATACACATGTATATATTATCAAAAGTCTGGAAGAATATACATCAAAAATTAATACTTGGTTAATTCTAGGTGCTAAATATATGAGTGACCTTTATTCATTTTTCAAATACCTATATATCCTTGTTTTCTTCAATTCTTTGAAAAACTTAGATCGCTAGTGTGATTTTCATGAAAAATATTAAAGAAGGCTTATAAAAGATCTGCCATGCCAGTTTTGTTTCAACCTGCATCCAGTATTTGATCACACTGAGAGAACCTGGGCTCCAAGTCCAGGATGCTGTCCTGTTCCTCTGCAGAGAGATGAGAGAGAGAGAGAGAGAGAGAGAGAGAGAGAGAGAGAGAGAGAGAGAGAGAGAGAGAAATAGATAGATAGATATAAAAGTAACTCTGGAGCTGATTATGAAATGCTGCTTGAAATCAGAGTTTATTCTAAATATCCAATGAGGCTGGTGACTGCCCTGAGACTACAAATCACATTACATATATAAGCCCAGCTCTCAGCTGTGTGTGTGCAGAAAAGCAGAGAAACAGTCCAGCCCCCACATTTTCCACACTTTCCGCCATCTTGACTTAAAACACACATCCTTCAGAGTAAGACAGAAACAACCACAGGGTGACTGGCTGGTTCCCAGGTCATGTCGTTAAGCACGATGTCAGTTTTACGGCAAAGAACAAAGAAAGTTCTTTTTATTGCCACCCATGTTGGCAGTCTCCCCTCCTTTTTACTGTCTGGCTCACTGGTTTATTCTCCACACGGGGAATGCTATCACACTGGTGAGTTATGTCCACTTCATGTTTACTAGAGCAGATAATTCTTATATCTCATAACCTATTTATTTCATTTGGATCAGCATGATTTCCTAGACTTCTTCTCAAAGCCATAGGCAATTATTTCCACACATCTCCCTTTATGACTTACCATTAAGGGACTCAAAACAATTCTTTGACCTGTAGAATAGGAAACAGAATTCTCAGGCTGGGAATTCAAATGGGAGTTACGTATTGTTCGTATCAGAAAAAGCGAATTATCCCAAGGATTTCCAGTTAAGGTTATTGAATTATGCATTTTCTGAACCATTTCAACAAGAAATCTTACCCTGTAATATACATTTGAGCTTGACAGAGGACCAAAACACCAGAAGTCTCATAGGGGTCGAAGAACTGTATTCATCGACTTTCTATAAAGTACCAAAAAGCCAATGAATCAGTCCCTCTGATCTTATTACAAGCATCAAACTTAGGATCTGTACTTTCTTTATACAAATCTAGTTGTGGAACCACATAAATCTTTAAAGAAGTCATATATTAAACCTTTTTTAAAAATATGGTATTTACAGAGTTGTAGATTTCATTTGGAAGCACAGATCAATAAAGAGTAGCACTACCATGAGCTTTTGTGTAAGTGAAAAGAGAAAAAGATCAGCACATTTAAAAGAAAAAAAGGAGCTTCATCACTGCTAATTTTAGATGAAATTAAGGAGGCAATAATTGTCATTCCAGTGGCAGCATTAACATCCTACCCAATTCACTCCACATAGAGAGTTAAGATAAATGTAAAACCAAAAAAAAGCAGACACCTTAAGACAATGTATCATCCTCAATCAAACCTGTAGTTAATCACGGTTGCCCCCAAAGCTACTTCATTATGGTAACTGAGAAAAACAGAGCACAATTATGCAGTTTAAAAGGTTTCAATCAGAATGATGAATGGTGGTCTTTGGGTAGCTTATTAACATGTTTAGAAACTTATTTGTTGTTGGTTTATTCTCAAGAGAAAAAACCTGGAAGGGCAACATACGCTGAAAGACTTTGGTTGAAAATCTGTAGCTGAACAGAACTGATGCACATCTCATTAAATTAGGACTCAGGATAACATGGGGATGACCAGTATTCAGAGGGAAGTGTCCCTGGGGATCCCTCACTTTACCAAAGAGGAAACAAAGACCAAGAGAGGGAAGTGATTTATCCGGGTCACAGACCACACATTGTCTTGCCCAGACACCTCACTCAAGCCTCTCCCTCTCTGAAACCTTCCCAAAGACAGATTCGGCATCTAGTTCATTGGAATGAAGGTAACATGCTGAACATAAATAAAGGACATGCTGAGAAATAAAATATAAAGGACAAAAAAAACCATAAAACTACAAAGCATTCTTTTAAACCAAAGGTATATGTTATGTTCCATGGAGAATTTGAGGGCTCAGGAAAAAACGATGCCCTCAAAACTTGGAAATACTGCTTTGCTCCTTTTTTTTCTTACCTTTTTCCTCATCTTTGAAAAAGATGATAGGATGACATGCTCACAATTTTTACTTTAAACACATCATGAAAACTTCATGAAAGGAATCCTTATGTTTCCATTTAATAAAAATTTTACTCGGTGTTGCAATTGTTAGTCAAAGTTTACTCTTAACCAAAAATGGTTCAATGCATATAAATATTCAACCTCATGAAAAGCAAAAAGGGTATAAATGGTCTTCATTTCAGTGGAGTGAGGAGAAGGGGACTTGGGAACATTTATTAGCACTCACTCTGAATCTGATTTTACATGCAAAACACATTTCTTAGGCTTTGCCTTCTATAGCCCTATCTTTCATTCAATAAGCACTTACCCAATACCTGGTAAAGAAAGAACAAATAGTGCATTCATTTTCTATTGCAGCTGTAACAAATAACCACAAGCTCACTGTTAAAAAGAAATTTTTATGTAAGAAATAAAAATCTTAAATTTTTTTTCCCAGTTCTGAAGGTCAGAACTCTAAAATCAAGGTGTCAGTGGAGCTGAGTTCCTTCTTGAAGGTATAAGGAACATCTGTTTCCTTGCCCTTCTCCAATTTCTAGAACCCCCTACATTCCTTGGTTTGTGACCCCTTCCTCCATCTTCAAACTGCATCACTCCAACTTGAAGTAGCTTTCGTTTCAGTCATCATCTGCTTGCTTCCCTCTTATGGACCCATGTGATAACACTGAGTCTGCCCAGGTAGTTCAAGATACTCTCTTCTTTTCTCCATATTGAATTTTATCACATCTACAAAGTACCTTATACCAAAGTAACTCAGAGTGTCATTGATTAGGACACGGGCCTCTTTAGGAAGCTATTATCCTGTCTTTTCACAGGTTTAGTGTTTAGTGCTGGGAACTTAAAGCTAAAGTAGGATTCGTATCCTTTCAGGAGGTGATATCAGGCAGGTAAACCAGTGTGTGCCTAAAAACATTTTTATTGTGGCCATAAGCAAAGTGTACTCAAAGAATCTGAAAAAGAGAGAGAGACACAGTACATGAGAGAATCAAGGAGGGATTCTCAAGTTGAGGCTCAAAAAGACTCTTATGAGCTGCATCCCACCACTACCACCCTCACTAATAATAATGTAACTATGTTGAACTTGTGGAACTTGTTTCACTCTCTCTTTTTTTTTTTTTTTCCAAAGAGTAAAATGCCAGATTAAATTGAACACAACAAAATCAAGAAACAAGCATCCTTCATGTGTACCCTTGTCAAGAGAACAGAAGCAACCTCCAAGGGCATGAGCCTATCTATGTGTAAATCTAAAGATGTAATCTGAAACCATTATCTACATGTATCTGCAAGGCAGCTGAAAGGAAAACGTAATGGGATCCAGTATGCCTGGAAGTCAGGATAATGTGTTTTCATTTCTAAAATGGCCTCACTTCTACTCTTCTAATTAACAATGACGCTGCCGAACAGATGAAAATCCAATTCAGAGACCTTCTCAACACTGGGGCCTCTCAAGCTCATGAAGACCAAACTGATGCAACCAGAACTAACAATTAATTACGCAGGCCGCAGGCAATTACACAAGAGTGTCAGTGGGAAATTAAGACTGAGACATGAGAAAATGAAGTTGATATTTAAGTGAGCCATTGAATACAAGGTCAAACATAACAACCTGAACCATCAAGTTACAAGGAAAAGCCCTTACTCTTAGGAGAGACCGGATTTCAAGTACACACTGCTGAGCAGATGCAAAGCCTCCATAATTCCCAATGACTAGGCACACTTTAAGTATGCATTTCCAAGGAGATGTTCCTTTGCTAAAACTAAAATCATGTTCCTTAGTTATGTGCACCTGTACAGCTCTCCTATATGGACATCTGGTGATAGACACAGGCCCACCACTCTCCTAAATGTGTTGTTCCAGACACCAGACTGATTCAGGGCACACTCTCCATTTTAGCATTACACACAAATTGGGCATTACTAAATCCAAAAATCTAAAATTCTGTATGCTCCCCAAATTCAAATTTTCTGAGCACCCATATGATGCCACAAGTGGAAAATTCCATGCCTGTCTTCATGTCATGGTTTGTGATCAAAATGCTGTAATACAGGCTATTCTATGGCATAGTGGTTAAGGCTGCTGGATCCCTCATGGCCAGTGGTGTGGTTTGAGTCCTATACCCTGTGGCTTGAAAAATATGCCAGGCATGTGTTCATGCATTCCCAAAATCTCAAAGTGAAGTAAAGATGGAGGAAGAAAAGGGATTGTGGCATGACTATTTCCCATGGGAGGGGGATGCTTTTTCTCTCTCTCTCTCTCTCTCTCTCTCTCTTTCTTTCTTCTCTCTCGCTCTCTCTCATCACTCTCTGGCATGCTCATACACCTTATGACAAATGCTTTTTAATGCTCCAATACAAAAATATTATATAAAATTAACCTTCAGGCTATGTGTATAAGGTGTATATAAAACATAATGAATTTTGTGTTTAGACATAGTTTCCATACTCAAGAGATCTCATACGCACACTAAAATATTCTAAAATTTGAAAAATAAAATTGAAATTTGACTTCTGGTTCCAAGAATTTTGGATAAGGGTTACTGTACCATGGATTGAATTTGTCGGAAAATTCTCTCTCAGGTTGCAAATCATTAGAAGCACAACATGAAGTGAATAATTGTGAAGAACTGACAAGTGTTAGGTTTCTTAACATGAGGATCTGTGTAGATGCAAAATTGGGATTTCCGATTTCATATTTCCAATAAAAGTCTGCTGGATTACTTTATATTACATACCAGTCAACTTATTGAAGTTTGAAAGCCCTTGACTTTAAGACCTAGGGGCTCACTAAAGTGTACAAGCTAAGACATGTTGAAAGAAAATAGCCAGTCAAGCAGCGAGGCCATGCTTTTTGGTTTCTTTTCATTAAGTTAAGTAAATTGCAGTTCAGAATTTGTTTTTAGAAAGCGATTTTGTAAAGCTATTATTCTTGTCTCGAAATTCACAAGTTTAGAAGATGCCTTGAAATGTTTCTTCATTAAATACTATCACCAAGAAAGACATCAGCAAGATAAATTTGTCTCTGTCCAAAATTACACTCATGAGGCATACATAAGGATTAATAGAAGGCTTTTGCAGGAACAGGAGAAACACGCCACAGGCAAGCCACATGCTTGTGGCGAGGCCACCACAAGGACCACTTGACCCAAGTTCTCAGAGGAAATAAACTCACACAAGGGCTTGTGAATAGGCTAGATTCAGATGGCTCAAGGCACAAATGATCACCCTGCCTCTCAACACTGACAAATAGGCATTGGGAGTAATAGCAATAATGAAACACATGTGCATGAATTTTAATTTCAAGAAAGCACTGTCACAGGTGTGCTCTTATCTCATGAAACAGTCAAGATGGGCATTATTAGCTGAACACCCAGATGAGGAGATCTGAGCCTGGAGAAGGACTCGGGCCCTACAACAAGGAGATAGCAGTTCTGGTATCCACACACACTGGTCTCTAATTTCCAAGCCCTACTTCTCTTAACGGCAACCAGCTCATGAACTAGTATCATGGTTATTAAAATCAAGAAAGCAGAAAACACCAGGAAGGTAGTTTTCAGTGGTCCTTTGAGCTTATGTGTATGTAACCAAAGGACTCTAATGGCAGTTAGGGATATTTACACAGCGTTCTCCCAAGAATTTCCCCAAAGATTAAAGTTCTAGCCCCATTTGACCAACTTAGCAGAAGCTCAATCTACTGTGCTCCTGAGATCTTGCCCCAGAAGTTGATTTCCCCTTCCATAATGCTTACTCACAATACTCTTCCTGGTTGACACGACTTTGTCATTGAGTTAACACTCATATGTGCCTCCAGAAATCCAAGGAAAACTGCAGAAACTCAAAAAAGCATGAGGATGCATTGGAAGGGGCAGGAAGCACATTAGATGCCCTGCTCTCCTGAAAATTGCTCTTGACATTGAATCTCAAAGGGAAAAGGAGATGTGATCTTTATTTCTCTTTTTCCACCAATCTTCTTGGCTCTGATACAAACGACTTACCCCTAAGCTCTATTTCCTCGGTGACTTTTAAGGACTGAAGTCTAAGATATATTGGGGTGGAGCATTAGGATAAACCTCATTCCTATTTCCAATCTCCTATTAATACATTATAAGCACTTGCAAAACCCATTGAGTTACCATCCTGCTGTGTTCTGCAATAAAGTGGTTGCAGAAAAAATGGCCAAAGTCTACCAAGGAAGGTCATCCCCAAGAGCTGCTTTTTCAACATTTTGGAACAAAGAGGCTATTTCTAAGAAGAGAAGCATCATTGTGCCCTTCACCCAAAGCACCTCCGGATATCCACAGTCAACCACTTACCCTCTGTAAGGGGCAATCTCATTAAGCTTAATTGCCTATCACAGATGCAAGTATTCCAAGCTGAGAACAAATGAGTTGTAATTTAGCCTTGAGATTTTTATTGACCTTTCTTATCTGGAGCATTTAAAGAGGTGCTCCCAAAACTATCACTCCCAGTAGGTTACCTGGGGTTGGTGGAGAAGGCAGAGGTGCCTTTGTAAGGCCTGAGGGAGCATCCTCATATTCAGGTAAATAACAGCAGTTACATAGTTGGGGACTGGAAGAAAGGGCAGGAGAAAGAAAGATAACTCATTATGCAGGAATCCACAGGAAACAGTCTTGCCTATTAAGAATGATAACAAGAGATTAAATTCTAAATCCATCTCCTCTTGTTGCACTCACATTTCCAAGCCAGAATGGCAAGAGGTGTAGCTTTCTGAGGGTCCTGCAGTAGTGATAGTGGGCCATATATAGAGGGCAGGCTGGGAACAGAGACCAGGCTCATTATGTAGCTTTATCTCCCAGGTGGACAATGAGCCGAAACAGCAGAGGAAGATCCCAGAGATTTCAAGGATTGCATAGAAGGGAGGGAGGTACCACTAGTTTGAAGGAGGTAGGAAGAAATGCAAATTAAAACAGTGAGATAGCGCTGGCCTATGAGAATGGCCAAATTCAGAACACTAGAGCACCAGAACAAGTGCTGATGAGAATGTAGAGCAACAAGAACTCACATGTGTTGCTGGTGGGAATGCAAAATGGTACAGTCACTTTGGAAGACAGTCTTTAAGTGTCTTAGAAGAGTAAACATATTCCTACCATATGATCTAGCAATTGTGCTCCCCGGTACTTACCCAAAGGAGTTGAAAATGTATGCTCACACAAAAACCCACACACAAGATTCATAACAGGTTTATTTATAATTACCAAAATAACCAAGATATCCTCCAGTAGGTAAAAGAATAAATAAACTCTGGTATATCCAGATAATGGAATATTACTCAGCACTAAAAAGTTTAATAAAAAGCTATCAAATCATAAAAAGACATGGAGGACACTTAAATGCATATTATTAAGCAAATGAAGCCATGCTGAAAAGTCTGCATATCAAGTGATTTCAACTCTATGACATTCTGGAAAAGGCAAAACTATGGAGACAGTAAAAAGAATACAAATTGTGGGACTAGCAGGTGGCATGGTGGTTAAGGGCGCTGAACTCCCACTTGACAGACAAAATAAGCTCAAGTCCTGGACCTGGTGGCTTGTTTTCTCACTCTCTCTCTCTCTCCCTCTCTGGTCAAATTAAATAAATAAAAGCTAAAACATAAATAATTCTTTAGAAAAAAAGAGAATACAAATTGAAATCACACTTTCTTTAAGTACATTAAATTAATTTCTGCGTGATATAAAAACATGCAACTTTGCCAGAGAGTAGATAAATGATTTGGTTTGCAGTTTGAGCCTACCTTTTCAAGGACCTATGCCTGCTCAGAAACACAGCCAGCACTGAGGAAAACCACATCTGTGATTTTTCCATCTCTGCTGTCTTTTTTTCCTTCTTTCTCTCTCCCTCTCTCTCTCTCTCTCTCAGAAAATGAGGCACCACAAAAAGAAAATGTGCATCTCCATTGTGTTCTGAGGTGTTGACTGACTCTTCCTCATACTCTTGCCTTATCTGGACCTAAAAAAATTAGTGGTTAACAGAAAAGATACGGAGGGATGACTAGGTAAAGCTCAGAAGACTTTTAGGGCAGTGACACTTTTCTGTATGATACCACAATCACGGCTACCTACCTCTATATATTTGTCAAAACCATAGAAGATACAACACCCAAATCTCTAAGGGAGCTTTGCAGCAATAGAATAGAAGCTCTGGTTTCTCTAGGACATCACTGGGACACTGGTCATTCTAATCATTACAGTCCCTTCAAGGCTCCTATTGCCCCCAAGTCTTGTATGGAATGCAAGTATCTTTTGCAAGTCTGGGAGGGCACCACTGTCCTTCCATCATCTCCCAAGAAGTACCCAAAGCTATCCCTCTCTACACCTTTTTCTCTCCATGTAGTGTATCTGGGAAGCCATAGCCAAGCCATTCTTCCCAGGAACCCTCAGCTCTCTCCTCTCCAGCTCAGGGGCATCTCATAAGCTGTCCTGGAAGAAGGCCCTCTTCTATTCTCTGAGCCATTCTACATTCCCCTGCAACCCTTTCCCCCTTGAGACTGGAGCTTTTATAGATAAAATCAAAGAAGCTTCCAGACCTCCTTAGCTCACTTCCCATCACACTCCTTTCCCACATGCTGTATAAATGTGGAGCAATCCACCAGCATGCTTGAAGGCCAGTTCCAGGTAAGGCAAGAGCAAAAGGAAGAGGAAATCAGTACCTCAGAAGATGATGGAGCTGAACTTTTTCCCTTTGCACTGCCTCATTCTTTAAGACACCTGGAGAGAGAGGCACGAGGAAAACAAGCAGCAGAGACACAGGAATCACAGAGGTGCTCTTACTCAGTTGTCCTTGGCTGTGCTTTTGAGCATGCACAAATCCTTATGGCACTGTCCTTAAACCAGAAACCAAATCATTTTACCTATTAGCTGACAAAAGTCTCAGCTTTTTATAACATACACAAATTATTGTATTACACTTAAAGAAAATGTGATGTCAGTTTGTATGCTTCTCAAAAGCTGCATAAGCTCCAAGTTTTCTTTTATTTTGTCAGACATCAAGTTTCAACACCCAAATCTTGCTTTTTCCTCAGAAAATTCTTAACAGCTAAAATGTAGCAATGATTTAAATTAAATCTGGGATGTGCCAGACTTTCATATATATCAAGAAAACTCACAAAATTTACTGATGACAAAACATTTTAGATTATTTTCCCAGAAGTATGTTTTTTTAAGAGATTTTTGCTAGAGGACACATGCACTTGTCAAAGAGACAGAGAGACAGAAAGTGAGAAATAACTCCCCCCAAGGGGGATGGCCATGCTGCAATCCCTTCTCCATTCTCCTCTCAGGATCTTGGACATACATGTACATGCATCCGGCCTGAATTTTTAGCCATCAGGTCTGGGACTCAAACCGCAGTCAGCCATGTGGGAACCCAACAACGTACCCATTACACCATCTGCCGGTATGTTGGTTTTTAAAGACCTCTTAGATAATTGTAGATGCACACACATGCACACACACACACACACACACACACATACAACTATTAATAGAAAATGAAGGAATGACCCAGGGAATTCAGATTTTAATATTTTTATGTTATCTTTTTATTATTTTTATTAATTGACACATAATAATTGTACATATTTATCAAGTACAATATGATCTTTTTATAATGCTGCAGTACAATTCAAAATATCCTAGGTATGGAATCAATGTTAAGTGTCCATCAACAGATAAACAAATAAAATGTGGTATATACACAATGAAATATTATTTAGCCATAAAAAAGGATGAGATTCTGTCATTCACTTTACAGTGACATGGATAAACATGGAGGACATTATTGTAAGTGAAATAAGCCAGGTACGTAAAGTAAAAAAAAAAAAAAAAAAAAGTAAGTTTCTTTATTTCCTTGCATGTAGGTGAGTCTTCATTTCATTTTGGGCCTGAGTTGTCAGAATAATCTGTTTTTCTATTCTCTTCATAAAGGAATCGTATGTGCAACCATTGACATTTCCAAATATCTATCGCTGACTTTTCCTTGGGGTTTTGTCTCTAAAGGTACAAGGCTTTGCATCATTTAAGCCTTTGTGACAAACAGACCAGGAGTGGGCATACCCAAGATGTTCCACTGGTGATGGCCATCCTGATGTCTGGACCACCTGCTTGGCAGACCAATGTCTGTTGTTCCCTTGTAAAGAGGCAGAAGGCACTGTTATTTAGACAGGCAGCGTTCACTAATGTTACATAGACCCCACAGAAGCCCACCCACTCCTGACCAAAACCTGTGAGCTCAAATGAGAGTATCTGTAGTCCATGCAAGTCGACATTCATGTGTCAAGTGAGTAAAACTCTTTTCAGCCTCTTTTTTTGATGTAGACACCTCTGGGCAGTGAAAGCTCAAAAGACATTTGATGTTGTCATCTGGGCTGAATATTTTATGTGCTTTAAACCATTGTAACTGAGGAAGAACCAACCTCCGAAAAGTAATCCTGTCAGTGGCATAAGGTAGATTAGATTTGCTTTAATAATATGGATAATTACTAGCACTTTAAATTTAATTAAGAAAGATGCTTCTGGCTTTATTTGTATTGTGTTTCATATCTCTACTCATCAAACATCTAGGGATTAACAAGAAAAAGAACTATTTACACAAAACCTTCAGGACATCCAAAGAACGTAATACTCCACTCTAGTCAACTTGGGTCTCTGCAGACATTGTGTAGACATCAGACAGCCCTTCTCCATCCACAAATACTCTTCTACAGCATAGACTCTCCTCTGGGCATAGTTCCCAGGGGCTATAGATCCAAAGACACATGTGATATTTACGCACTCAAGTAGGAGTAGAGGCTCCTGTGGAAAGGCTGTAAAGGGACTCTAAGTATAATGGGACTCCTATGGGAGGACTTGAGAGGGCTTCTCATTGAGGCAATATGAGGTTGGACCTCAAAAGAAGGCAGGATGACAACCAGATGGAATGGATAAGTGAAGGACAGAAAAGATAGATTCCACATAGAGTACAAATGCTTTTGATCTGGCCCCCTAGGTTCCCAAATAATGAGATGGATGTTGTTTGGAAAAAAAAAAATATGAAATTTCATCTGCCTCAAGAAACCAGGGACATACCATGTGGACAACTGTGGCTGGCATGAATCCTAAGCATTTTAACTCTCATAAAAATTTTGTAGGTCTCCAAAATATGATTTCTTGTCCAGTTACTGCCATATTCTGCCTCCCTATACCCTGATAAGAAGCCACCTAACAGAAGAGATAATAAGTGAGGCTCCTAGTGTCTGCTTCTAAGGAACCTCATATTTTCCAGCTTACTTTGAGGTTCAAAGACACCAGGAACTGAAATCTACCTGTTCAGAGGAGTGGAGTATGGAAATTGACTGAGGATGTAGAATGCAGCAGAAGTGTATTATAGCAATTAGTCAGACAATTAATGGAACAAAAGCCAAGGCACTTTGTAAACAAATATTCAAGAGCATTCCCACTAGCATGACTATCAGATTTGGGGTCTGATTTAAAGAAAAAGAAAGCAAGAAAAGAGAAGGAAAGGAAGAAAGAAAGAAGAAAGAAAGAAAGAAAGAAAGAAAGAAAGAAAGAAAGAAAGAAAGAAAGAAAGAGAAAGAAAAAAAGAAAAAGAAAGAAAGAATGAATGGATCAAAGAGAAAAGAAGGAAGAAGGAAAGAAGGAAGGAAGGAAGGAAGGGAGGGAAATTTTTAAAAAGAAAGAAAAAAAGAAAGGAAGAGAAAGAAAGGAAGAAAGAAAGAAAGAAAGAAAGAAAAGAAAAGAAAAGAAAAGAAAAGAAAAGAAAAGAAAAGAAAAGAAAAGAAAAAAGAAAAAAAAGAAAAGAAAAGAAAAGAAAAAAAGAAAAGAAGGCAAAAAAGGCAAGGAGGACTCAACTAGAGTGGTGGGATTTAAAAAGTAAGAGCTGATTCAGGAAAAAAGAGGAAAATCTAAAGGAGTCCAGTGATTATTGGATGGAGTGGTCAGACAGGGACAAGGAAGAGCCTGTGCTTTTGGTGGTGAACTAGGGATGCAGTAGGCTAGCGAGGACATTTGGAGAGTGCCGTCTTGGGCATTCTGAGTATAAGTCAAGATCTGAGGTTTATAAAGGCTGGTTCTGTCAGTTTCGGACAGAAGTAAAGTGAAAGTCTGATGATTCAGGGAAAGAGCCTGATCTCAACATCCATCCTGGGCTGCAACTCTGCCCTCCCACCCTCTAGCTTCAGTGTTTCCATTCTAAATACGGACATATAGTACTGGTGTCTCAAGGTAAAAGTGAGGATTAAAGATTGTCAGTACATGTAACTGGAAGCCAATAGCATTACTGTTGACAATGCAGGTCTGGGATTTATTGAGAGCACAGATTTGTGAGCCATTAGTATGGAGGAGTCAGAAGCCAAGCACGTGAAGAGGCCATAGACAGTCAGGACTTTGAAGAGAGCATTGGGCAGGTAATAGGTTGGCCAGGGAGAACCCATGCTTTCTTACAATGAGAACAAGATGGTTGGAAATAGAGACACCTCCCTTAGAGAAGTGTGGTGGTGAAAATGGGGCAGAGGAAGGAAAGGCTATGGAGCTGTGTTGGGATCAGGGAGGCGGAACCAGATCAGGTTACTCTCATGCTCCTGCATCTACCCCTTCATCCACCTCGTTTCCCCATCCTGATGCCTGGTGCCTGGCTCCCACTAAGGCCACCAGCCCATGACTGCCTTTTCTGGAGCCTTCCATTGCTTTCGCATGATTAGGCTGGTGCAGCTGAGCTGCTGGGAACAGAGCCAACACACAGGTCTCACGGCTAATTTCCAAACTTGGCACTGTCAGCGGCAGAAAGAGGCTGGCAGAGACAGATTGGCATGCCCTGCTGGCAACACCGGTTTAGATTGGTGATCATAAAACTGAACTAAAGACCTTTGTTGGAAAAAGAGTCCTTGTGTCTGGGAAGGCCACCCTCCTGACCAAATGCCTGGGCCCAGAGGGGCTGCACTGGAAGAGGTGCCTGATCTTTTCCAGGGTGAGCAGAGACAGTACCCTCATATGTCACTGTATTTATATCTCACAGCAACATACGTGAAAATGCCAGTGACGCTTGAGCTTTGTAACAGGGATAGTTAATATTTAATGAGCACCTACAATGTGCCAGTTTCTGTGCTCGATACTCTACAGAGATGATCTAATCTCATTTAAACTAATCATACCTAAAACACCTGCTTCATGGAGTGGTTATCCTCCCCACACAGAGATGACAAAATGAAAGCACAGAGAGGCTGGAGGAGCAAGAGTCAATGTCCCAGTTTTAGCCAGACTTACAGAAAACAACCTGGCTGTGCTCACAGAGCTCTTGGGACGTGGACTTCACGTTTCCTGTCTCCAACCTCCAGCCCACAGCTCCTCTCCTCCACTCAGAATACGGCAGAGGTCACTCTGCGGGGCCTCCCCACTCATTCCACATGGAGGCTCAAGGAAAGCAGTTTTTCTTATCAAACGGAATGAATCTGCATGAAGTCTGTGATCCTCATCTATTTAGCTACTGGGGAGAACCAAGTACAAAACTCTCTGTTTACATCTCTGATTCCAGACACAGAGCTCTTAGCACTGTTATGTCCACCTTTCCTTCACCACATCTGCCCTTCACCCAGACATACAAGATAATTTATACAATGACCTAGGCATGCAAAAGAATGGTCCGGAGCACCCTGAGAAGGCAAACGGCAGTTTTTACATTCTTTAGATAACTGATGTAAGCACACACTGCAGGTGACACACCCATATACAAAAAATAAAGCCACGTATTTTAAATATGTGTTGTATTTTTACAAATAAATGCAGACAATGAATAAAGGGCATCACCTCTGCTTAATGAATCCAGAGTAGTCAAGATTTTCAATCATGACTGTGTCTGTGAATATTGCAATTTAAGCTTTGATTTGCATGCAGTCCCTTTCTGATGTTTTTGAAAGAAGTAGATTTCATTTGGCCCCAGAATTTTTACTTGTTAAAGGTTGGTATGAGTCCAATACTATTTGTATATTAAAATCAACAGGAAAATATGGAAAATTATTCCAGTTTCAGATACTGTTTGGACTCCAACCACAAACACACAAAACCCTGAGCACTGGACCAAAAAAGAGGCAGAGAATAGCCAGCAATATAATAAACTGTAGCATGTTCTGAAGCCTTTACTGAGGAAGACCAGAATATTCTAGAAGTAAACATCCCTTAGAAAGGGGAAGCTAGATCAAGCCTTATGGGGTGATTCCTCAGACTCTGGTGTAGAACTGAACTTTTAAATCAAAGATTAAATGCTGTTTACATTATTGAGAGAGCTTATTCTTTTTACATCTTCTGAAAGCTGTAATTTAATACAGCTTAGGGGAGGTATCCTTTCAAACCTGCTGAAATAGAAAGTTCACCATCCTTACCAGCTCATATTGACTTTTCACTGAATCCTCCAAACATTCAGGGCCTGGTCCTGGGAACACCTACCCAGAACTTAGCTTCACAGCACCACTGCGTGTGTGGACACAGTGAGGAGTAATACAGGAAGGAAAAAAATGATACTGGTTAGTAGAACATATCATGACGTTGGGCATTGCGCTCCATGACCTTGCAATAAAGCTGAGTCTTGTTTCTGAGCTGCCCCTCTGCAACATTCTGACCTCCTCAGATCTCTGGTCTCCCTGCTGTTCTGTGTTTTCCTGTAGAGGCTATGGATACAGGAGGCCTCTGGGTTTCACTGGGAGCACCTTGCCTTCTTATCCTTCCTTTCAACTAATGCTCTTTTTCCTTGGTCTGATTAACCTTCAAATCAGGCTGAGAAAACTTTTCCATGCACATCAACAGAATTCTAGTTGCAGCTATTTATACGCTGGCTGTGAACACTGTCGATTATTGAACCACGTTCACCCCTGATTACAGTTATCAACACTGTAAAACCATAATATGTCATATTTGGGAGGATAAGGAGACTGATCTCATTCATTACATAAAATGATGGAATCAGATTTTGCAGAAAATCAATATCTTGAATAAATGTCTATTTTTACTAAAGTAGGACATGCAGTTTTGTTCAATATTGTGAAGCAAAGAATATACAAAACGGAGCCAATATTAAAATTTCAAAGTTTTTTTCTTGAAGTTAACCTGCAGCAGATTTTACATGTGTTTCATGAGCAATATTCATAAACCAACATTTTTGAGCACCTAACCTACAGTGCTTGGGACAGTGTGGGTGGCAGAGAACAAGAATGGCCACACAGGAGTTCCTATCTTCTAGGAGTTCATAGTGTGCTGTGAGACAGCAATTATTATGATTCAGTAGACTGACTTGTTCAGGGCAAATATTCAGAGGCACAAGCAGCTTGTGGAATTAACACTAATAGTCTTTATTAAGCTGAAAATTGAGTAGTAACTCTATTGGCCAATAGTTATATTTTTTTAACGCACGTGTCATGCCCTGATGTCCTGAGATAAAATTTTGTCTTAGGCTCTAAGCTAGGCTAGGCACCAAGAACATTTTGCAAGAGAACATTATGGTTTCTGTCTGCTATTTGCAGACAATGGAAGCTCTCCACTTATATCAGTAGCCACTCTCTTGATTTGCCCCTACAACATGTCTAGCATCCGGTCTCACCTCTCCACCATAAATGCCATGCTTAATCCCTCCTGTTACCTCTTTGGGGACACATCTGACTTCCTTGGTCCCTAACACTTTCCCTCCAGGCCACTTTGGACCTGGTTTCTAGATCACTCCTCCTGGGAACATCTGTGGCCATTCTCTCTGCCCTACTCATTCCCACATAAGGCTTCCCTTTCCCTGAAGGAAGGGGACTCCCTGTCTACCTTTCAAGTCTGATTCTTTCCCTAGTCTAGCAAAACACAAATTCCAAAAGAACCAAAATACATGCCATTCCCCCATCATCCAGTCCACCTTTTCTCTCCTGCCCCTCATGTTCCTCTTATTACAAATATACCCATCTTCCCAGGGTCAGTCTAAATGCCAACTTTGAGAAGTATCCTTCGATTTGACATCCCCTCCAATAATTCTTTCCCTCACAGAGATTTCAGAGTTCTGTGTCCTTTTCTTCCCAACTGCTGCACACTACAGTAACTCTCCTGTATGTGTCATCTTTCCCAACTGCACTATTTGATTTATATCAAGATCTGTTTTCTTCTCATCCTCTTTCCTCCAACCACAAGTAAAAAGCACAGATCCTTGAACTAAGCAGACCTTCAACCTGAATGCATAATTACTTCATGAATTAAATTGAAGTAGGGTTCAAGTGGGAATATGTAGATTCAACAGCTCTGGAATTTAGCACAATATACAAAAGCAAATAAACAACAGGTGGAAAATAGAAGACATTGCTCAATTTTTCTTTTATAAGAAGATTAACACTTACTAAAGAATGACATAATTCATAGAAAAATAAAGGGGGAATATAGATGATGTTCTCCTGTGTAAAGTACATAGCTATTGCTCCCATGGCCAAATTTTATGGTGGTGGCATCCATTTATTCATTCATTTGTTGGTAAGATTTATTGAATATCTTACATGCATCCTGTCACTGGAGACTCTGTGGTGAGCTGCAGACAGCTCCTTGCCTAGTAGGATCTTCCCTAGTCCCATGTACAGCAGAAAAAACCTACATCCTTCTACGGTTCTATGGATTTTACTGAGAAAAAGACAAAAGGAAAAGAAGAAAGAAAGGAAGAAAGAAACTCTCATGCTCTAGTCATTAGATCTAGCAGAAAATAGCTTTTCATATCTTAACAGTATGAGAGCGCTGTAGCCCCAGGAAGGTATGGTGAGATGGTCATTACAATTCTCTGAGTCACCACACAAGCATTATATTCTATACAACCTGAAAAGTCCTTAAAATGTGATCTGTGACTTAGAAAGCTAATCTTCGAAAATTATTCTTTAAAAACTTCTGGTATTTAGGAGACACAGCATCAACATGTGATTTACATATCAGGGAATAATATTTGTTCCCCAACATATCTGCAAAAGGGAGCTCTGGGGGTGATATGAGATCAAAGTCACTACCATATTAACAAAGGGACAAAATGCTCAGCTTCAGGCTAGAGGTCATTCTGTACTCTCTGGGCATAGAACTGAACTTCATTTGCTTCCTGCAGTCAGGGTCCCAGATGTGTTGCCAGGTCTTCCCCAAAAGTAGTCTTTCCAGGGTTAAAGGAAAGTAATGAAAGGTATTTTCAGGAATTTTTCATCCTTGTTTGGGCTAAAACCTGGACAGAAGAATATCAGTGAGCCTCATATTCAGTAGGAGGATCTAAGGACATGGGAGCCTCATCCACACCCCTTTCCAGATGGGATGCACAGTGACCCATCAAACTCCCATAGCCAGCTAGCAACAGGACTTCAGTTCTGGCTCAGCTCCACTGGAGAAAGAAATGGTCATCATAAGGAATATTTGGAACATGATTTGTAGCTATTAAAGCTCAACATTTTCTTAAATTCTCAAATGGAAGGGTTTTTATTATTTGATCTCATTCTGTCTTTTATAAATCATTCATTTCAAGGTAGGTTTGGGAAAAGAGATGAAGAAGGCTATAGTGACTCCAAAACCTCCTTTTTGATCATACTGATGTGCAGATAAGCATCATCCACCCATCAGGCACCCATGAACTCCTCCCAGATGACAGCAAGCTCTCTGAGGACCAGAGGTATCCTCAACTCCTGCACCCTCTCTGGCATGTAGAAGATGCCCACAAAAAGGCCAATAAATGAGTGAATGATCCTATGTTAGACAGAAAAAATATCTCATTTTTTTTCCTAAAATCCTCAAAGAACATTAGTACAAGTCTTAAACTATATTAAAATCTATATAAATTCTACATCCCACCCATAATGTGTTCAGAGGGTGGGGGGAATTGATCTATACATGATATAAATGACTACTTGTCAGCAAGATCAATTATGGATGTGACCTGAGTGACCCCTCACCCACTCTGCAAACCACCCAGGAGCATGTCTGCTCTGGTGTGAGAAGCCCAGGATTTTGAGAACAGAGTATTAAATTAATAATTTTAAAGCTACTTCTGCCAAGAAGCTAGTCACTTGACATTTCTAAAATTTATATCTAAATAATTATATGTAGTAAATGAAAGCAATAGAAAGCATGCTATGTGCCAAACAGTTAATTAAAAATAAAAAGCACACTGAAAACCAGCAGTTAGCATAATGGCTATGTCGCTGCACTCCCATGTAGTCGACTGCAGTTCGCGTCCCGGACCCAGTGGCTTAAAACTCACGCCAGGCGCGTGTGCGTGCGTGCCCAAGATCCCGAGAGGAGAATGGAGGAGAAGGGATTGCAGCGTGACCATACCCCCGGGGGGTGATTTCTCACTTTCTGTCTCTCTGTCTCTCTCTGTCTGTCTGGCAAGCGCAAGCGCCCTATAGCAAAAACCTCTCAATAAATAAATAAATAAATAAATAAATAAATAGCACACTAATACAACACTTTTCCAGTTAAACAGTTTCAAAAGGTAGGTTGAGATCAATTCTGCCCAGATACACAAGCTGACACACCAACACCCCTAAAAGTTTCATCCTGTCCTGAGTAGAGGCCTTATTCATTCATTCATAAGGTTGGGTGCAGAGTTGATAGGAGTAAACATGGAATGGGGAGATGTGAGAAAACCAAGAGGTTGGAGGAAATACAAAACTTATCCTTAAGTGACCCATGGAGAGTCCACAAGTGTATTTGTTTCATGTAGCTGCCATAACAAATTAGCACAAACTTTTATTCTCTCTCTTTTTTTTTTTTTTTTTTTTTTTTTTTGAGAGGCTTTTGTTACAGGGCATGTGCGCTCACCAGAAAGACAGAGAGAGATAGAGAGATAGAAAGCGAGAAATCACCCCCCCAGGGGGGATGGCCACACCACAATCCCTTCTCCTCCTTTCTCCTCTTGGGATCTTGGGCACGCACACACACACGCCCGGCGTGAGTTTAAGCCACCAGGTCCGGGACTTGAACCGTAGTCGGCTACATGGGAGTTCAGCGACATAGCCATTACGCTAATTGCTGGTCCCAAACTTTTATTCTCTTATAGTTCTGGAGACCAGAAGTCTAAAATCAAGGTGTAGATAGGATTAGTTCCTTCTCGAAGCTCTGAGGAAGGAAGAGTCTGTTTGGGCCTTTCTCTTAGTTTCTGGTGACTGCTGGCAATCCTTTATGATCCCTAGCTTATCCACACGTCACTTTTTTTCCATCATCACACGGCCCTTTTCTTATGGCTCTCTATGTCTTCTAATGGTCTTCTTATAAAAATACCAGTCATAGATTTAGGGCCCACTCTAATCCAGTAGGACTTCATCTTAGCTAAATACACTGGCTAAGACCCTATTTCCAGATAAGTTTCTGGTGGACATGAGTTTTGGGGATACTATTCAACCCAGTACAGGCAGTAATGTCTTCAAGGTTCAGCCAAACATATCAGGGACATGGCACTTTCCACACAACAAAAACAGTGATGTGGTTTCAAAGTCCCTCACCTGCTCTGCTCTAGGCAGTTCAGTCAACAAGACAGCACGGCTCTGAACTCTCTCCTCTCTGGTCCCTGAAACTTTATCCTTGTTCTTCTATTTCAGAGGATTGAAGATATCTCTGAAAACTCCCCATTCTAAAGCTTGCTGAGAGCTACAGGTTCTTCCAGGCAGTTATGTCTCTGGTTGATGAGTTTGGCATCCCTGAAAATGACCATTATTCCAGAAGGCATTATTATGAGCACAATAACTCACCCTGAAATGCTACATAACCCATCTGTCACTTCCCTTTAATGAGACCCTATCCACAGCAGTTGGTCATCTGAACTTCATGACTTCGACCAGCCACCATGACAAGAGAGAGCCACACACCAAGTTCTATGGAAGCCTCTCAGATGAGACATTGCTTGAAATGGGACTTCAAGTAGAGAAGAGAATGTTCCAGAAGGGGGAGATGTAGAAATGTAAGAAGGTAAGAAAGTGCAGGACATATAGGAAACCCTAAATAGCCCAGTGTGGATAAAGCATGGGTATGTGGAAGAAACAGACAGGATAAAATGGAAGTAATGTCAGGGAATGCCAGGCTGCAGATCCTCCTCGGAATCCTATGGGTGGTGTCATTGGGGGGGAGGTGTAGCTACCTCATTGTGCTTTAGGAGGATTGTACTGAGGAGGAGAAACAGAAACCCACTGTGACAAGAATGGGGTCTTAGCACTTTAAGCCATGGACAATTTGGCAGCCTTGAAAAGCCTTTAGACTCCTTCTCAGAAGAATAATTTTAAAGGCATAAAACACACACATACACAAACATAATGCAAAGAATAACCATTATGATGAGCTGTGGTTACCAGACTTTTGGAAAACAAATCTGTGATATGGAAACATGGCCTTCTTTATTAATATACTAAATATTAAGCTCTCAAGCAGGAGGCTTAATAACTACAGTAATTTTGAAGCAGTGATAAGCATGAATGAACTCCCAGATATCTGCAACAACTGTAATGTGATATTGAAATTATCTGTGTGTCCCCATGGGTTTTAATGATGTTCAAGGCTTCCAGTGTGCAATCAGATCATAGGTGCAATAGCTTCCACAGAAGCAGCACCTGTTCTAGGGACAAAGTCCCATCCCAGGTCACTGCTGATACCACTGGGTGGGCTTTTATGTCTGAATTCACAATAGAAGGAAATGCTAAGCTGTAGTTAGAGATTAATGAACGTAAAGATGTAATTTTTTCAATCCTAGTTGGTAGGTTGCCTGCATATTATCCTGATTAGAAAATTACTGCCAATATGTATAAGAGGAGATGTCAGTGGGTTAGGGTAAGAATGTGAGGATAAAAGAAAAACAATTCCAAGAAGACAAAGGTAAAGGGCTGAGAGATGCACTGTTGAACCTTCCTCAGCATTAACAAAGGATGAAGCCACAATCAAGAGGAACAGCAGAAAGAAAGGCAATGTAGGCAGAAAAGTGACCATGGCTTTGGTGACCATTGAAACAGAATGTCTATAAGGAAATGCTGAACAGAAAGCAGATCTTTAGGCAGGAAAATGTTTGGAGTCATCTAAAAAGCAATAATCCTTTTCTTTCTTTCTTTCTTTCTTTCTTTTTTTTGTTTGTTTTTTTGTTTTTGTTTTTGTTTTTTGTTTTTTTGGAGAGGTTTTAGCTATACGGCGCATGGCTTGCCAGAAAGACAGAGAGAGACAGTGAGACAGGAAGCGAGAAATCACCCCCCGGGGGGATGGCCACGCTGCAATCCCTTCTCCTCCATTCTCCTCTCGAGATCTTGGGCACGCACGCACACGCGCCTGGCATGAGTTTAAGCCGCCAGGTCCAGGACTCAAACCACGGTCGACTACATGGGAGTCCAGCGACATAGCCAATACACTAACTGCTGGTCCCTAAAAAGCAATAATCCATTTCTGAAATGACCTCACCAGAGAAAATGACACATAGAAATATCCTGGATGCTACACTTTGAAGGACCCTTATGATCTTCAGAAATAGTTTTTCCCCCTCCTCAACAACCTTCTCTGCCAACTCTTCTGAATAATAAAAATGTTCAGGAGCATATGAAAATATTTAGCCTTGGCATGAGATCACCTGATATTTGAGAAAAAAAAAGGAAAAGTTAGATTAAGAAGGAGCTAGTTAGACTATGGATGAAGTGCAAGGCTAAGGCTGAGAAAACAGGGCTGAGTGTACTCAATATTATAAAAGATAAGAATGAGGCAATAGACTCCAATGAGGTGTCAGGGTTAGGAAAAGGCACAAGAGATTCTGGGAAAGGTCAACAAATAAGCAGCTTTGGGCAGATGAGCTGCAGCAGGGCCACTTGCCTCACCGGTGGAGGGGAGGGGAGATGAGAGCCACCTGCAAACAATCCATTTTTGCTTCTATAGTTTAGGCTGAGCTGACTTCATGAGAGCCTTTGCTTCTTTGGCTGGCTGGGCACACAGACCCAGTAATATTTTGAGGGTGCAGCAAGCATGCAGCCCTACCACCACCAGTTTGTTCAAGCCTTTGCACCTGGAGCAGGAAGCTCAATTGCCCCCACTGCTCACCAGGCTAGAAGTCTCCAGCTCTGCCCACACCTTTAACTAGTCTCCAGCATATCAGGGACAAATGATGAAACCTGCCCGTGAACAGCTTCTGGGCACTCCTTGTTGCCTGTATGATTTGGGAACTCATCAGAGCAAGTGACAGGAGACAGGGAAGCACAAAATGTGCCTTACTCTCCAGATCCTGCTTACACTGATATGGAAAAGCACTTACAGTACAGGTTTGTCAGACACATCATCTCCCTGCGTGGCTAGAATCAGACTCCGCTCTAATGTACAAGTTTTGAGATTACATCTGCATTTTCTTTTTTCTAAATGCATTTAGTTTAGAAAAATGCATAGCTAATAAACTATTTCATCATTAGAAATGGCACAAATGTCATTATAAACTAACTTGATTTTATTGGCTTTATTTAACTCTTGACAGGTATAGAATACAACATTAAAAATGCAATTAACTTGGGCATTGGGGGAGAAACAAACCCATCAGGTGGATGTTCTTTGGAAGAACGGAGATTTTTATATCTCATAAATCTTAAATTTCTCATAGTTACACTCCAATGTAGAACTATAGAACTACCTTACAAGGGGACTTCAAAGAGTTAGCAGAAAAAATTAATTAAAGTACAAGAGCAAAATAATTTTGAAATCCTTGCATAATTTTTTTCATAATATGCATTTTCCACAAACTTTTCAAAAGTTCCTTGTATTATCCTAAATTTCTTAACTTCGTCTGTTACCATTGATAAAAGGAAGAAATAGACTGAAGTTAAACCATTTCCCAATAAAATAAATTAGTCTGCACTCTATGACTGAAACTGATTAACTAAAGGTTGTACAAACACAAGAGATGGGTCTGAACGCCAGATGTGGTATGTGTGGAGGAGTGGGGCCTAAGGAAGGACATTTGGAGGAGAGATGGAGGCAGAGCATTGATGGGATGGGGAGGTGTGATGTTATCAGTTGAAGGTATTTTGATCAACTGGACTGGGAAGAAATGTTCACATATTGAAATGTTCACTTTGTAAGCTAAACAATGTGATTGAATGTATATTAAAAATAAATAAATAAAATAAATAAATAAATAAAGATTAAAAATAAAATAAATTAGTTTGAAAGTCAAAGAGAGTTTTGGCCAACTTACCTGACAGGAAATCACCACACTGTATATGATGGTTAATTTTATGTGTCAACTTGACTGGATCATGGGCTGCCTATTTATTTGGTCCAACATTCTGAAGGTGTCCATGAAGGTGTTTCTTGATCAAATTAAAACTTAAATCAGTAGACTGAGTAAAGCAGATTGCACATGCAACTCAAAGAATCCCAACTTTATGACAGACACCAGGACATCCTTCACTATGTGTGAGAAATGAGATTATGTCTGAGATACAAAAGATCATCTTTGTCCACTTGCCTTTCAAAAAAGGAAGCCATGAGCAGTCACATGACTGGCTCCTGGTCACAAAGCCAAGAAGTTACTTAGGAATAGGATCTGGTTTCTGGTGTGAGGCCAAAGTTCTCTAGTGAATGGGCTTCCTTCACCACCCCTAGAATGAAGAATTTCTTACAAGAATAAGACCCATTACCAGGAAGGCCATTTGCATTTGCAGGAGCCTATATTTTATATATATATATATATATATATATATATATATATATATATAATACATATATATAATACATATACATATATTATATAATATATGTATATAATATATATTATATATATACATTATATATATAATATATATTATATATATATAGTAGCAGTGAACCTAATGACTTGGCTTGTCAGGAAAACTCATGGTGCATCTGTGCATAGAAAAACATAGAAAAATACATCATGACTTTCCTGACAACCTAATAACTCAGGTCACTTCTGCTCAACTTTAAGAAAATGGGGAGTATTTTATACCTATTTATCCTGAACATGTTTGTTTCTTGCCCACCAACTATGACTATCCTCCCTATAGGTTGTTGATATGATTTTCTGCTACCATTTCCTATTTCACTGACTTAAGAGGATATAAAAAATATAAGAAATCATTTTATCCAACATTCAAAATAATCAGGAAAGAGAAAATAAAGATCCAAAGAAAGCTGAATATTTCTTTCTGCTTGCCTTGATATCTTCAAGGACACGAGTGTCTAACCCATACTTAATTTTACAGGTATGTAACTGAGACAGCCCCTCCACCAGCTCAGAATACAAAATGAGCTCACATGCCTTTTAATAATCGAATTAATCACCCCATGTGTCTAAGCTGCTCTTGTGAAAATGACCTTCTTCCTTCATCCTAGAACCTCCCTTTCATGAATCCCCAGTTACTCTCAGGCTCACTCAGTCTACTACGAAACAGAGGGAGAAGCCCAGGAAATGATCTCAGTCTACTAGGAAGCCCTAGCTCATGGCTGTGGTCGCTGATGCAGACACATGACCTACATAGTTGCTCAGTGTTTCAGTACAGATCCTATCGAGCACGGTGTCAAAAGCCAGATCTCACAGCACCAATTTCCTTGTGTTTAGGTGAGAGATGCCTCTCTTTCCAGTGTCATGCTCAGTTATGATGATGTCAAATCACTATAGGCTTTGGCCCGATGAGTAGCACTCAGGGACAGTTCTCTTAAGTTTTACACATACACACACATAGAAATTGTGCTAAGCAACCCAAGGTACTAGTCAGATACTCCCTGGCTGAATAAGAAGCTCCCTCATCAACCACACACCACATGTGGACATATGAGTATAGCTCTTGTCTAAGACCTTAAAGAGAGACAATTCTTTCATGATACCCATATGGTGAGGTTGCTGAACCACCACTAGATCAAGATACAGAAGGGGAGAGTACAGGAGCTAAGCTATGTACTGGGCCTGGGCTCACTCTAAGAGACCAGAAATAACCCCTTCCTCCATCACACACACGATCTGCAGCAACACAGAACCAACTCCCGACCCAGGAAAATTGGCAGACTGTCAATGTCCCCTGTCCACCAAAAGGCAGTCACAAAAATAGAATAGCCTAATGTCAGTTGACTTCCAAGAGGCTATGCTGACCAGCCTTGGTGGGGTCACCTTGTTAACCAGCATTGTACATTCAAATCTTCTTTGACACAAAATAGGCTCGGTATCAATCAGTGCTAATTGTAGGTTTCTATGCTGCACTCTTGGCTCAAGCTGTTTAGCAAAAATTACATTTCATTACATTTTATAGTAATCAACTTCAAGAGCAGAGTGCAAAATTAACTTGAAATAATTTCATCTCTCAAGTAACCTTTATTTTCTAAATTGTGGTGTTTTGCAGTAACTACTTTATCCAACTGTATAATAACAGTATTCTTTGCATTAGAGTATAGCACTTATACAACAGCTGTTATCTTAATCAAATATCAATAGCTCATCTTTATTTCAGCATTAAGTCAATAGCACATGCCATTTGTTACTTCATAAACTTCAATACCATAAGTGTTATCGGTTAAATAAGTGCTCTCTAAAGTGTGGTTTAATGAATCAGAACCAATTTAAAAGACAGTCTGGCTTGAAATCCTGAAATCTGCCAAATTTAATATGTCTATAAAATATCGAAATCTTCAGGTAACCAAATGTTCAGCTTTATTTCAAACATGTGCCTTCTTCCAACAAGTCCTCACATAATATGGCCTTATTTAAAATAGGATATAAATGTTTAGGGACCACCTGACTGGAAACCTGGCTCCCGCATTTGTATTTTTGCTCTTTCTTAAAAAAAATTTTAACACACAATTGCCAAACTTGTTCATCAAAAACCAATACTGAAGCAAAGAAAAATCATGCTTACTCTAGCGTAACAATCACATATGTATATAAGATTAGAGGGTTAAAGTCGACTACAAGTTCTGTGCCTAACAAAAGCATAATACAAAAAAAAAAAAAAAAAAATCAAAATGGCTGGAACAATCTTGAACTAAAATCATAATATCTAGGAAGCAGGAAGTAATAGCCATGCCCTGTAATTGGAACTTGCCTGGAGTGTCCTACTTAACTACAAGCACTTTGCCTGTAAAAGAACAAAGACAATAGCTGTATTTCAGAGGCCCAAAATCTACATGATAAAGGGACTAAACTACACCCCTACAGATACAGAGGAAGGCTGGTCACAGGTTTACATGTATATTGGTGAAACATGACTAATAGGTAAAAACTATAGGCAAGGAGGAGCTTTCCAACACTCAAGCAGATCAGACATGGAACGAGCTATTTTATATTTTAATAAGGTCAATTACTGAGGTAATTTAATAAGGTCAATTAATAAGGTCATTACTGGACTCCCAGATCTTCGACTGCAGTTCAAGTCCCAAACCAAGCAGGATTAAAACTCATACCAGGCACATGTGCATGTGTGCCCAAAATCCTGAGAGGTGATTTTTGTGCCCAAAATCCTGGGGGATGATTTCTCACTTTCTGTCTCTTTTTCTTCCTCTGTCTCTCCAGTGAGTGCATGTACCCCATAGCAAAAGACTCTTTTATAAATAAAAACTGACCCAATACTGACAAAATTGGTAAAAAAAAAAAAAAAAAAAAGGTGTAAAACAGTTATTACAACTATTCCATGTGTTCTCAAAAATAGAAAGAGAAAAAAAAATAATGGAGCTCTAGAAATAGAAACTGTAGGGGCCAGCAGATGGCATAGTGGTTACAACATTGGATTCCCACATGGGTGACCAAGGTTCAAGTCCCAGACCTGGCCACTTGAAAAAAATCATGCTGGGCACATGTGCATGCATGCTCAAAATCCCAGAGTAAAATGGAGGAGAAGTAATTGCAGTATGGCAGTACTGGAGGGTGATTTCTCACTTTCCCTCCCCTGCCCCAGTGAATGCACACATCCTATGGTAAAAACTAAAATAAATAAATAAAGTATATATAAGTGTGTATACACACACACACACACACACACACATATGGTCTGAGATTAAAATAAATATAATCAATTAAATCCATTGAAATAAACATTGCAGAAAAAATTAGCAAACTTGAAGACATAGCAGTAAAAACTATGTACAATTAAACACAGAAAGGGAGAAAGGGCTCATAAAGATAAACTGAGCAATGAGGAGCACCTTCAAGTGGTCAAAAATGCATGCAATAGGGGTTTCTAAGAAAAAGGAGAGGTTGGGATATTAACCTCTAAAATTTTCTAAATTTGGTGAAAACATAAATGATTAAAAATGATCAACAAACTTGAGGTACAATGAGTATGTAGAAGGCTACACAAAAGCACATTATAATCAAGTTGTTCAAGCCAGTTATAAAGAAAAAAATATTAAATGTGAACAGAAAAAAAATCATATTACCTGGAGAGAATAATAGACAAGGATAACAGCAGTTATCTCACTGTAAACAGTACAAGCTAAAAGACGATGACTTGACATCTTTAAATTACTGCAAAAACACTATCAACTTGGAAGCTTCT
The DNA here is from genome assembly GCA_026018925.1 of Tupaia tana. Lineage (NCBI taxonomy): Eukaryota > Metazoa > Chordata > Mammalia > Scandentia > Tupaiidae > Tupaia > Tupaia tana. The sequence goes on along the minus strand of JAKSZU010000010.1, from coordinate 41,761,457 downwards.
ACTCAACAAAAATAGCTTTCAGAAACAAATGTAACCAGCCAGCCCTGTAGCACTGCAAAGAGGAAGACGGAATCCACATGACAAACTCAGGTGGCTTGAAAAACACACAGGTGTAGATATACATACCCAGAAGCCTGACAGGATAGAGAATTGGAATAAAAAAGATTTCAGTATGACCAGGCCCCATTGGAAGGTGCTTTTCTCTCTTTCTCTGTCTCTCTTCTCCTCCTCCTCCTCCTCCTCCTCCTCCTCCTCCTCCTCCTCTTCCTCCTCCTCCTCTCTTCCTCCCTTTCTCTCTCATGTGCATGTACCCTCCGACATTAAATAAATTAATAAAGACAAAACAGTTATTTAGGCACATAAAAATTAAAACTATAATACCAGCAAATTGCACTATAGGAAATTCTGAAGGAAGATCTCCAAGCAAAAGGAAAATTAAAGTAAATTAAAATTTGGTCCCACACAAATGAATAAAGAATACTGGAAATGGTAACTATATGGGTAAGTATAAAGACAATTGATCATATTATTTAAATCTTTTTTAAAAATACTGTTTAAAACAGTTATTGTAACTGTTCCATGTGTTCTAGAAAATAGAAGACTAGGCATGTTAAGAAGAGCTGTGGGGCTCCATCTCCATCTGAATCCCCTGCCCAGTCAGAGAATCTGAGTCAGGGCTGAATTTCAGCCTGAGCTACAGCTACAGCTACAGCTCTCAGCTTCAAAGCCCACCACCCTCTCAGAGATAAAAAGGACAGGGCAGTTGCAGGCTTCTCAAGCAGACTCCATCTCCATTTGAAGCCCCCTGCTGAACTCAGTCAGAAAAGTACTTGCACATCTGTTTATTGTGGCATTATTCACAGTTGCTAAGACATGGGACCAACCCAAATGTCCATGAACAGATAAATGGATTGAAAAAGTGTGACACACATACTTTATGGAATACTTGGAATACTACTCAGTTATTTAAAAACAACAAGACCCTGGCTTTTGATAGAAAAGTGGATGAATATGGAAGATTAACTGTTGAGTAAAGCAAGCCAGGCTATGAAAGAGAGACACTGTATGTTTCCACTTAATATATACTGATTATCCACACCCTATGATAAAAACAAAGTTTAAAAGATACAGAAGCATGAGAAATGGTTATGGATACTGAATGCGGTGTGAGAAGAGGATGGGAGGGGGGGAGAGTGAGAGGTAAGATATTAAGGAAAATATAGAGAGGCATAACAATTATGGGACACAGAAATGGATTATTATCTATTTTTTTTTAGAGATTTTCGCTATAGGGCACGTGCGCTCGCCAGACAGACAGAGAGAGACATAGAGACAGAAAGCGAGAAATCACCCCCTAGGGGGGATGGTCACGCCGCAATCCCTTCTCCATTCTCCTCTTGGGATCTTGGGCACGCACGCACACGCGCCTGGCGTGAGTTTTAAGCCACCGGGTCCGGGACGCGAACCGCGGTCGACTACGTGGGAGTCCAGTGACATAGCCATTACGCTAACTGCTGGTTCCCTGGATTATTATCTATTGATGATAACATGTATAGCATTCTCAACTGGACTGGTGTGAAGTGTATTCATGTTGGGAAAATTCACTTTATAAGCTAAGTGATGTATAGTGATTGAATGTATAAAAGAAGTTAAAATAAAATTAAATTTTAAAATAATTTAAAAAAAGAAGAGCTTTGGGAGTCAAAAATGAGAGTCTAGAAATAAAAACTATAAGATCTGCAATTAAAAATAAATTCAATGGGTGAAATCCATTGAAATAAACATTGCAGAAAAAATTGATAAACTTGGACACATAGCCAATAAAAACTATGTAAAATTAAACACAGAGAGGGAGAAGGACTCAATAAAATGAACAGGGAATAATAATGTATGGTGTAGTTTATAATACATGTAGATGTAAAATGTACAGAAACAATAAATCAAAGTCTAGAAGATGAGACTTGGAAGAACACTATTGTAAGGCTCTTATACTATATATGAACCCAGATATATCAATTAGAGGTAGATTGTGGCAAATTAAAGCTGGGTAATACAAATCCTAAACCACCAAAATGGCAAAATAAAGAGTTATATTTAATAAGCTAATAAAAGAGATAAAATATAACCATAAAAATGTACTGTTAATCCAAAAGAAGGTAGTTAAAGAAGAAACAGAAACAAAAGTCAAATGGAACAAGTAGAAAAAAAAAATGAGATAGTAATACACACCTGTAAGACACACCTCTGAAATACACACCTGTAAGAATCTGGGAGAAGGACAGTTAAAAGGTGCATAAAATATTTACCAAGATAGACCATACTTGGGGCCATAAAGTGAGTCTCCAAAACCTGAAAAGGATTCTTACATATATCTGTTCTGATCTCTGGCCAGAATAAAATTACATTAGATACCAATAATAGAGATATCTGGAAAATCCTTAAGTATCTGAAAGTTAAATAAAAATAAATAAATAAAAATAAATTTAAAAAAAAAACTGCTTGGGATAAAGGGAATAACAGCTCTGCAAAGATGCTCATGCCTAATTCCCAGAACCTGTGAATGTGTTATTTTACATGACAAAGGGGACTTTGCAAACATGATTAAATTAAGGATCTTGAGAAACGGAGATTTTCCTGATTATTTGGGTAAGCTCAACATAATCACAAAGGTCTTCATAAAAGGGAAGCAGAGTCAGAGTTAACAGTAAAAGGGGCAACCATAGAATTAACAAGTTGGAAGGATATAAAAAAGAGGCCATAAGCCAAGAAATGTGGGTGGCCTCAAGAAAAAAAAGGGGGGGGGGGATAATTTTCCCCCAAAGACTCCAGAATAAATGCAATCCTGCCAACACCTAGAATTTAAAAGTTCCCACTTCAGGAACTGTAATAAGTTGAAATAGTGCTACTTGAAATAGTGCTATTCCAAGTCACTAAGTTGTGGTAAATTGTTAAAGCAGGAATAAGAAACTAATACAAATGGTATGTTCATGGGTGACAGGTTCCTCTCTTAGCAAAAGAATCAGTTCCTTCCCTGTAGGAGATGCCCAAGAACTTGTGAACACTCGCTACTGGATGAAGAGTTCTCAAGGAAAGTGAGGAGATGATAGTATACAACATCATGGTTATTTTCTTTCAGATGCATTAAAAAAAGAAAAGAAAGACATGTCACACAGAAAATTGTTCAAGAATTTTATTATAATTTCCAGAAACACTCTCCTCCAAAATAAGCAAAAACAACAACACTAAAAAGCCCTTAGATGCTGGAATAAATGAGTCAAATCTGAGCCACATCTGAGCTCCTCTATGGCAGAGACTGATAACAGACCTGCAAGGGAGAACAAATAATCTAACTGAGGGAGACAGGGGAAAGCGAGCTTCCCCCAGTGCCAAAATGCCTAACAAAATGCCCTAGTCAGACTCTGCAAAACCACATCTTTTAATACACACCTGTAAGACACACTTCGGAAATACACATCTGTGAGAATCTGCCCTGTTGTACAGCAATTAGGCACAATACATAGGGAGCCTAATTCCACACAGATGACCAAAGTTTAAATCCTGGCCCCAGCAGCTTAGAAAGCATGATGGGCACGTGTGTACGCATGCCCAAAATCCTGATGAAATGGAGAAATGGAGGAAAAAGGATTGCAGAAAGATTACACCTGATCAGAGATCTCTCTATCTCTCCTCCCTCTCTCCTTCTCTCTCCTTCTCTCTGTCTCTCTCCCTCTCTCTCTCTCTCTCTCTCTCTCTCTCTCTCTCTCTCTCTCTCTCTCTCTCTCTCCCTCCCTCCCTCCCTCCCTCCCTCCCTCTCTTTCTCTCTCTGGCAAGCACACACACCCTCTGGCAACTGGAATGAAAATAAAGAATCTGAGAGAGACATTATGCTAAAAGAAATAATCCAGACAGAGAGATTAAAAGGCTATATGATCTCACATGTGGAATCTTAAAAAAAAAAATGAATACATAGAAACAGAGAGTAGAACGTGGCTATTACCAAAAGTATGCAAACTTGCACTTATGTGGGATGAATAAATCTAGACATCTAAAGTACAGTATGCAGACTATAGCTCATGCTATATTACATGGTAGAAATTTGCTAACAGAGTAGTTTCAGGTGCTCTTACTGCACACACAAACAAAAGAAACTGTGAGGTGGTAAGTATGATACATTGCTTACCTGTAATAATCATTTCACTATATATTTAAGTCAAAACATGTTGCATACCTTAACTTTATACAAGTAAAAAATAAATAAATTTTTAAAAGTAATGGGGGTGGTAGCAGCAAATGGAGAAGGGGTTACATCACTGGACTCCCATGTGGCTGACCATGGTTCAAGTCTCAGAACTGGTAGCCTGAAAATCACTCCAGGCACATGTGTGCGTGTGCCCAAGATCCCAGGAGGAGAATGGTGGAGAAAGGATTGTGTCATGGCCATCCCCCCAGAAAGTGATTTCTCACTTTCCCTCTCACTCTTTCTGTCTCTCTCCCTCTATCTCTTTCCCCAGTGAGCACACACACCCTAAGGCAAAAATCTCTGAATTTGTGTGTGTGTGTATATATACACACACACACACACACACACACACACATATATATACACACACATATATATACACACACACATGAATATGTGTGTATAAATACACACACACATATGCACACACACACATATATATACACACACATATATATATATATGAGTAATGGGGAGGAAAATTAAAACGTAGCAACACTAAATACTAATGAGAATGTGAAGTAACTGGGACTTTCATAAATTGCCAGTGAGAATGCAAAATGGTACAGACATTCTGGAAGATAGGTGATGTCTTAGTTTAACAAACAGCTACCATGTGACTCAGCAGCCCCACACCTAGGCATCTACCCAAGTGAAATGAAAACTTATGTTCACAGGAGAACCTACACAGAAACAATCATACAGTTTTATTTGCAATGGCCAAAAACTAGAACAAATACCCTTAAACAGATGAATGACTAGACAAATAGTGATACATCTGTATGATAGAATGGTACTCTACAATAAAAATAAATGAATTACTGAAGTGTCCAACAACTTGGGTCAATCTAAAAGGCATCAAACTGAGTGAAGAAGCCAGAGTCAGATGTTGCATGCCATACAATTCTATTTCTATGACATTCTCAATGTGACAAAACTATAGGAATAGAGAGATCAGTGGTTTTCAAGGATTGAGGAGGGTATGACTAGAAAAGGGAAGCACATAGGAATTTAGGGTGAAAAACCTATTTTGTATCCCAATATTGTTTGTAGTTAAATAAATCTGTTCCTGTTAGAACTATACATTATTAAAAAGAGGAAGGGCCAGCAGATGGCGTAATGGTAACATCATTGGACTCCCACGTAGTCCACTGTGGTTCGAGTCTGGGGGTGGGGGTTGATTTCTTGCTTTCTGTCTCTCTGTCTCTCTCTCTGTCCCTGTCCCTCTCTCTCTCTCTGTCTTTCCGGCAATCTCACACAACCTAATACAAAAACCTCTCTTTGAAAAAAAAAAAAAGGTTATTTTATGTATGTGAATCTTTTAGGTAATTTAAAAACTGATCGTAAAAAAAGAAAACACTCTGAAAGATGAGGCTTCTTCTTCTCACATCATACTGAAGAAACAAAAAGAGAACAAGCCTCTGAGGCTTATCTCCACCCACTTTTGAAGCTGGAGGGGACCGGAACAACAGCATAGCCCACCCTCCACGTGGCTGGGTGCCCCTCTTCGTAGGAAAAGTCCTGCAGGGGATGTCACAGCTAATGACAAGAACCTAATTGCCGAATAGCCCGGTGGTTAGTCTCTTACTGGTCACTAACAAGATCCAGGTCTAGTGCAACCACCCAGAAAGAGGAAACTGCCTGTCAGGATAATTTAGACTCCTCTTCAAACAGGCACTGAGAGCAGGAGGGAAAACTCGCCTCCCAGCCCATTTCAGGAGTGTGCTAGCCTGATAGTTGGTAGCACTTTGCCCCCTTTAGAAAAACTCAAAGCAGAGTTGTGTCCATCAAAACAATGCCTCCGGTGTCCTGTGCCCCTACTTTCTGCCCCTTTCTGAAAGAAGCCAGCTCAAGAAGGCACAGGGCAAACCAGATAATGTTTGCAGGGTTGAATTTGTAGCCTGCAAACCTCAAGAATGCAGCCTAAAAACCTTGGGAGTCCGTAAGACAGCAGATTTGCAAGTGAGTTTTAACTCCTATAGAGCCCCAGTCAAATGAACCTTGGTTCAGAATCCTCCTCACTTCCTTTCATCTAGAAGACACCAAAACACCAGACATCTAAGCATGCACTGACCCCCTCTCCCAATCACAATTAGAACAAATAGGCCAGGTGATCCCAGGCCATCAGGGCTCCTTGCAGACTACAGAAGCAAGACTTCTTACTTCCAGAAAAGGGGGCTCACCCAACCCACTGAGGCAAGCACTTCTTTCTGACCCATTGTCCTGTCAACCATACTCTTCAGGGGGAAATCATAGCAACAGATACATAGCACACTATTCTTTTCTTTTAAAGAATTATTTCATTGTATTTATTATTATTATTGTTATTATTATTTTAATTTGTTAGAGGGCATGTGTGCTCACCAAAGAAAGACAGAAAGGGAAAGTGAGAAAGCAAGCCACCAGGTCCAGGACTCGAACTGCCGTCAGCCATACCATGCTATCTAAACCTCTTGAGACCTGCTTTCTCATTTGTAAAAGAAATAATAATATCTATTTTATCTGTAATTGTATCGAGGTTAAATGGGATAATGAGTGCATGTAAATGTCTATAGAAAGTGAACCTTGGATGTCAGCTACTGTGGGAGCTGTGTTGCTGTCCTTGGTCCTAATATTGCTTCTTATATTAAGTTTTGCCTGAGGCTTGGCAATATTTTATTAGAAGCTCAAGTGTTAAATTACACATTTCACCGTTTTCTTTAATTGCCAGAGGGCATATGTACTTGCAAGAGAGAAGCAAAGAGGGAGAGGGAGAAAGTACCCTCCCAGTGGGGTGTGATCATGCCACAATCCCTTTTCCTCCATTTCTCCCTCCTGTCAGTATTTTGGGCACACAAGCACATGTGCCCAGTGTGTTTTTTAAGCCACTAGGGCTGGTACTCCAATCAGTCAATCATATAGAATCCAGCTCACTTAACCACTAAGCTACAAAGCAAATCCAACACATTTTATGTTTTTAGCATAAGCCTGTTCCTTGGTCAGCCTCTTTGGTTGGCTTTCATAGTGCCTCCAGAGTCCAATAGCTAGCTTAAATTAGAGCACTACACTTCCTACAACAAAACAAAGTAATCAGTGACCATTAACAGCTCTTGAGTGTCTCCAGAATGAAGTTTTCCCTCCTTTACCTGGTATTCAAGGTTCTCCAAGAAAACCCAACTGTTCCCATCACTTTGTTCCACATTTCAGAAAAACCAGAGTGCCTAAACAGATAACAGACTTTGAGAACTTAACCTAATGCCTAGTGCATTGTAACTGTCCATTCTTTCTCTAGTGCATTGAAAATGTTTTCAATTCAGGTGCCATGGATATCTTTCTTTGTGCCTCTAACACCTAACATTGCCTTGGCACATAGAACTAACTATAGTTACAGAATGATGCCCCCTGCAAAAAAATGTCCACATCTTGATCCCTGTAACCTCTGCATATGTTACTCTGGCCTGACAAAGGGAATTAATCTTGCAGAAGGTTGGCTGATCAGCTAACCTTGACATAGGAAAATAATTATTGTCTATTCTGGTGGGCCCAATGTCATTACAAAGTACAAAGGGAGATAGAAGAAAGAGAATCAGAGAGATAGTCGGGTGAGAAGGCCTCTGCTCAAGGTTGCTGGTTGTTGGTGGAGGAAGGGGCCACAAGACAAGGAATGTAGTGACCTCTAGAAGCTGGAAAACACAAATGAATCTACACTCCCTAGAACCTCCAGAAGGAATACGGCCTTTTATAACTTCAGCCCAGTGATACATATTTCGGACTTCTCACCCCAAGAACTGTCAGATAATAAATGTGTATTGTTATAAGTTTGACTATAAGTGTATAATTTGTTCAAAATTTGATCATTTGTTTCAGTAGCAGTAGAAAACTTATACACTCAATTCATGAGCATATGAGAGTATGAATAGATGGATGGATAAAAGTGTCTGCTGCCACCAAATACATAGCTTCCATATTTTGATTTTTTTGTTTTTGTTCCCCAACATTCATTCCTTTTCTTCTGGTAGCAGTACCTCAATGTCCCTTTGAAGAACTGTTTGCTATCATTTTCAGTCCATGTGTTCAAGTGAGGCTAATACAAGCCTCCAGATCAAGGGGTGGGCCCATGGCCTTATTTAAATCAGAACATATGTCCCCTTGGCCAGTGATTTGCTCAGAAATGAGCACATGATTCAAACTGACCCAATGAGAGTCAGCTGTTAGGAAAGCAAAGCTCTTTTTTCTCCAGAGAAGAAGAGTAAGGAAATAGAGGATGTTGAGATAATGAATAAAGATGATGTGGGGGAAGACAAAACTGAGACCTAGTATGGATTCTTAACATGTCATTCAGATTCCTAGATCCAGTCATAGACCTGTAAATTCTCTTTGGACTTAAGTTAATGTGTTATGCTTCATCTTTTTTTTTAAATGTAGCCTCTTACCTCTAGGGCCTTTGTTCAAGTTTCTCTTTGACCTAGACTTTATCTGCCTCATGCTTCAGATCTCAGCTAATCCCCAGTGTCCAGAAAAACCTTCCCTAATCTCCAGGGAGCACTGGCTTCTTTCCCAATATTTTCAAAGCCTTAGGCTCTGCGTTCACTGAGGATAGGCTTCAACAGGACTGTGCTGGTCAGTGCTAACATGCTTATCCACCCTCACATAATGCAAACTGCTTGCCATTGGACCATACCTTGCTCATCTTCACAGCCCCCGCTCTCCACCACCAGAAGCTGGCCTTAGACATACAAGGATGCAAATGTTTACTAAATGCAATTCTTCATTGGAAACAAACTTAGTCATGCACGATGACTGCCTGAGGACTCCTGACAAGTTAGCAAAGAGTGGCCAGCTATTTTTGCCCTGAGCTGCTTTTCACATGGAGAGGAGTGAGTGAGAGAATGGGAGCCTGTAGCCCCAAGGGGTCAGACGAGAACAGCATTCTAGCATGCACCACCAAACTTCGGAAATTGAAATTCTTATTCTTGAGGCACTACATGAAAGCCTAACTTGACACAAAACTAATTATGTGTGCATCAAACAATTATGCAAAGCAGGTGCAGTGCTTTAAACGTAAGACAATAGCCGTAGAGGAAATGGCACTGCAGATACTCCTGTAAACATGGTGAAAGCACCTCTCTGCTTATAGGAAATTTACATAAGGCTTTATAAACGCGTGCATCTGAGATTTAAATGTGAACCATTTGCTGTCATTTTAGGACATTGCAGAACAAATCCATCCCACCAAATATGTGTTGGATAAGGCTACCAGGTCTTCTTGCATGTGAAACAATGTATAGCATGCAGCTCCCATATCTGATTATAGTAAGAAAAACAGTATATCACGTCCTATATCTGACTGTAGTAACAAAATAGCACAACATTCTTCCCTTATGAACTTCATAGGCACCCAAAAGTAAAGATGCCCAAATAGAACCTCGGAATTCCTCACCAAAATGCTTTTCACCTACTGTGGTGGTTGTAACAGTTGGCCCCACCTACAGTTCTTCTAATAGACTAAGTCAAACAAGGAGCTATCTTTTTTTTTTTCTTTTTTTGGAGAGGTTTTTGCTATATGGCGCATGCACTCATCAGAAAGAGAAAGATAGACAGAAAGTGAGAAATCACCCCCAGGGGAGATGGGACACCACAATCCCCCCTCCTCCATTCTCCTCTCATGATATTGGGCACGCACGCACATGTGCACGGCATGATTTTAAGCAGCCAAGTCTGGAACTTGAACTGCGGTCAGCTACATGGGAGTCCAGTGACATAGCCATTACGCTAACTGTTGGTCCCAGGAGGAGCCATCTTTGATGTCTCTTTTTCCTTACTCCCTACTTTAAATCTATTAGCAAATCCAGTCATTTGTACCTCCAAACTGTACATAAGATCCACCTGTTTCTCCTTCTTTCACACCATACTTAATCCCAAATAGCAGCATCATGTTCCTGCAATGTCTCATCCACATCTCAGGGGGTCTTGACACATGTGGTCTGCCCAAATTATGAATCCAACCATAACTATCCTGCATTTAAATCTTCAAATAATTCTTGGAATCAAGCCCCTACCTACTACAATAACCTAGCATATGCCACTCATCTCAGTCACCGAACTCCACAAACACTGTCCTTTTGCTATTTACTTAAGAAATTAAAAATTCCCACCTGAACTAGTCAGGAGAGTGATGCAAACTTTCACAATAGGCAAACCTCAAGTCTCCATAGCTTAACAAACGGAGGATTTATTTCTTACAGAAATTAAATGAGGAAAAAGTGCCCTTCTTTCATCTTGTAGCCTCAGCATCTGCATGTGTTTTCCAAGGTTGCAAAGAGAAGAGAGATAAGTGGGAAAGTAAGCCAGAAGTACTTCAATCTGAGAATGATACACACTGTATTTGTTCAGAATCTTTGAATCAAATATCACAACAAAGGCCAAGCTCTAGGCTGTATTTTCCAGGGAATCTAATCTATGCAATAATAGAGCGGGTATAAGGATATATGGAGGAAAAGTTTTTAGATCATGTGACCAAGGTACTCTATGAGAAGATGATTTTTTTTTTTTTTTTTTGGAGAGGTTTTTGCCATAGGGAACATGTGCTCACCAGACAGACAGAGAGAGACAGAGAGACAGAAAGCGAGAAATCACCCCCCAGGGGGGATGGCCATGCCGCAATCCCTTCTCCTCCATTCTCCTCTTGGGATCTTGGGCACGCACACACACGTGCCAGTGTGAGTTTTAAGCCACTGGGTCCAGGACTCGAACCGCAGTGGACTACATGGGAGTCCAGCGACATAGCCATTACGCTAACTGCTGGTCCCTATGAGATGATTTTGAAACACAGAGCTGAATGTTGAGAAAGTCAAGAAAGAGCATGGAGGAAGAGCCCCAGTGCTTGGACTCCAAGAATAGTCAACCTTCAGCACTAGGAGGATATCTGGAGTTAGAAACAGCCTCTTCTCTTTATTGTTTCTTTCCTTTTAGTTGTTTTGGAACTAATTAGCTCTTTTTCTAGTTGTTTAAAATAGAAGCATTCTTGATTTAAAACACATCTTTTTTTTTTAAGAATTATTTATTTGAGGGAACCAGCAGTTAGCGTAATGGCTATGTCGCTGGACTCCCACGTAGTCAACTGCGGTTCACGTCCTGGACCCGGTGGCTTAAAGCTCACGCCGGGCACGTGTGCGTGCGTGCCAAAGGTCCCGAGAGGAGAATGGAGGAGAAGGGATTGCGGCGTGACCACCCCCCTGGAGGGTGATTTCTCGCTTTCTGTCTCTCTTTCTCTCTCTCTGTCTGTCTGGCAAGCACACGTGCCCTATAGCAAAAAAAAAAAAAAAAAAAAAAAAAAATTATTTGACTTTATTTATTTATTTATTTATTTACTTACTTATTTTTATTTTTTGACCAGAGAGGGACAGAGTGTGAGAGAGAGAAAGAAAGTGAGAAAGCAAGCCACCAGGTCTGGGATTGCTGCACTGAGCCATGTGGGAGTCCAGTGTCCTTAACCACCATGCCACCTCCTGGCCCCCATTTCTTGTTTGTTTGTTTGTTTGTTTGTTTTATAAATTTGACCAGAGTGAGAGAGAGAAATTGAGAAAGCAAGCGACCAGATCCAGCACTTAAACCGCAGTTGACCTATGGGAATCCAGCACCCTTAACCACCACACCACCTGCCAGGCCTCCATTTCTTGTTTTTTAATATAATTAGTCCTTTAAATTTTTCTCACAGCATTGCTTTAGTTGTATCTCACCAGTTTTATATCTTGTACCTCCATTTTCATTCAATGGAAATTAATTTCTTATATCCTTTATGCCTCCCTCTTTGACCTCTAAGTTATTTATTATATTTAGGTTTTCAAATATGGAGAAATTTCCCAGGTATCTTTCTGTTATAAGTTTCTTGTTTAATTCCTTTGTGGCCAGAGATTATACTTCATAAAATTAATTTTTTAATATAATATGCCTTATGGCACAGAATACAGTTTATCTTGGTAATGTTCTATGTGTACTTGGGGAAAAAATGTATATTTACCTCGAGTGAATTGTTCTGCAAGTGTAAAGTTGGTAGAGAGTGCTGTTCTACTCTTCTATAGCCTTACTGACTTTCTGTTTACTTATTCTATTGACTACAAAGAGAGGAATACAATAGCCCAAACTATAATTATGGATTTGTCTGTTTCTCTTTTCAGTTCAGTTTTTGCTCCACATATTTTAAAGCTTTTTTTTGTTTACTAACTACATATACATTCAGGGTTATATTTTCTAATTAATTGGCCTCTTTATGGAATAATCTTCTTTATACCTGGTAATATTTCCTGTTCTGAGGTCTATTCTGACTGATGTAAATATGGCCACCTCAATTTTCTTTGAATTAGTGTTTGCATGGCAATTCATCTTCCATCCTTATAGTTTTACTTTATCTATATTTCCATATTTAAAGTGTTTTTTTTGTGATGACATATTGGTGGGTCTTGATTTTTATCCAAACTGATAACCTCTGCTTTTAAATTGTTTTAAAATATTTAGAATATTTTAAACATTTGCATTTAGTATGAATATTGAAATGACTGAATTCAAATCCACTATTTTGCAAGATTTCTTTCTACCTATTCTTTGTTCTGTTTTCCAGGCTATTTTTAGACTTCTTTAGGTGTTCTTTGTGATTTCATTTTTGTGCCCACTACTGTATTATTGGTCATACCTCTTGTAAATTTTGTCAAGAATTGTTCTCATTTAAGAAGACTTGATGAATAGGAATCTAGATTTTCCAGAAGAGACATGAAAGGTGATTCTTTACTTATGAAAGAAATCTTTTTTGGAAAATAGATCCACTAAGTTTTCCAAACTCTAATCATCTTCAGCAATGTACTTGACAGGGTTTGATTTACACATACAATTGATAACAAGTTTTCCAGCATGATGACTGCATGTCCACATTAGTGACGGGCTTCCGAGACTGGCCAAAGTCTGAGAAATCTTCTTGCTGCTAGTGGTCCATCTTACCAACTGTTCTGCAGAGCATTTCTTACATGGCAGGCTGGACTGAACCCAGGGGAAGAACCTTGACTTGGGAAGTCTATTTTCTGCTTCCCACTCTCTACTACTTTTCCTGTCCTGAAACCACAAAAGGAAACAGTTAATTGACTCCATCTCCCCAAGAAGGCACTAGGGCATCTGTCATTGCTCTCCTAAGAATAAGCAATGGGTTCTGCTTCATTGCACACCAGAATCTTTAAGGATGAATCAGAACAACTCTATCCATTTCCAAATGCCAGTTAGCTATGCTCAGACTTACATAATAACTCTTACTTTGTCTGAGAAACTGAGTATTCAAAAGGTGAATAAAATTCTCATTGACAAGGAAAAACGATCAGTTCCCAACTTCCAATTAATCAGGAAGGGCAAGTTCTTTCTACATTGTTGCCAGGATCACTGAGCAATCATGAAGCTATACAGAAGCATATAAAAATTAATATCCTCACCTTAACAATAGAGGATATGGAGCATAAATAATCCACTAAAGCGAATTCTCATTAAAATGACCCATTACTCTGAAAATCTCAAACAAAATGACTAGACTTCTCAAATGTCCCCTCCTTTTAATTACAGACTATTCTTTTGCCCAATATCCTGATAAAACTCCAATTTCAAGACTTCCCAGTGACAATATCATCAAACGCATCCCTGAATTCACTCCTCCAGGGCATGCCTAGATGTTTTTCCAAGTTGCCTGGGACTAAGAAAGCTCTATCTCTAATCCTTGGGCTTGACAGAAGTCTAAAATCAAGACAGGCTTTTGTACTCTCAAATAAAAGTGAGAATCCATGTTACTAATAGCTGAAGGGGACCAGGTGCTGGCAACTTGATAGAAGGTAGGCCAATCAGGCAGTTTCTCTAACACCTAATAGCTCAGCACCAGTTCCACCCAGCTACAGGTCCCTAGATTCTGCTGCCTTGGTTCTCTGAGCTGCCCAAATTCCTGTCCTTCCCAAGCTTTATTTTTCAGTTTTTATTTCTGTTCTGTCAGCCACATTGTCCTTACAACAAATTCTCCTTTTGCTTACATTCAACCTGAATTAGTTCTTGTTTTTTATAAAACAGCAGTTGTTACCTAAAAATAGGTGGCAAGTAACAGACCCTCAGGGAAATGAGAAACATTTTAACCTGGTTATCTAACCGAGCTGGCAGGAAAGCAATTCGTATGTGAGGATGGTAACATAGCAGCCCATAATGCTTCATATCAAAATCGCCAATCAAGTTATCTTCTGTGCTTTTCTGAGGCCTGGTGCTCACTAGGGACAAGGCTTTGGAGACAGGTACCTGCTGTGAAGGTAAAATATGATGTTGGGAGAGGAACTGGCTCCTTCTGCAGGCATTGGCTACCATATAGCAAGATCAGCTCAAATCTTTCAATTCTCACCTAAAGGCATGGGCTGAGACCCAGAAACCTTCCATGACAATGCTGAGAGAATCTCTAATCTCCACTATCCACAGGACTTGGATCAGCTGAAAACTAAATTCATAGTTTGTTCAGGCTGCTGAATTTTAATGGCTTTTAAGCTTACTATGTCACCAAGTTAGAAGGAACAAGACACCAACAATTGCAATGACACAACTCAGAAAACTTGGAAAACTTCAACCTACCCTGACGTATTCCAAATCTGAGTACTAATATCTATATACCTCAGGGTTATTTGTTAGTAATGTAAAACAATCTGGAAAATTCAAGTAATTGGGGAATTAATTGGCTGGAAAGAAAACAAGCTCACAGAATCAAACAAATAGCCAAGGAACATTGCAGCTTCAGAGAGACCTAGGGAATTGCAAAACTAACACAAGCCCTGATCCCATGGAGTGAAGGATCTCTGGCCCCTTCTAACTTAGTGTCACTTTGCTCAGAATTCTAAACCTTTAGAGAAATGCTATTAGGTTTTATAGAAACTACCTGATCGGCCTACCTTCTACCAAGTTGCCAACAGCTGGTCATATAGAATGATTTCACAACCCCCCCCCGCCCTTCCTTAGCTGTTATGAATATGGAATACATTTTTCTGGACAAAGAAAGATTGTAGCACCCTTATCAGGTGCCACTAGAATATATATGTTGGGTTTGGTGGGTTCCCCGAAAAGGAAATTATTAGCTAACATACACAAAGGAAAATGGAGTAGAAATCAGGCAAAGAATAAGCAAAGGAGTCTCCTCCTTAACTGAGAACAGGGGCCAAGCTCAAGCCTCTCAGCAGAAAATGATTCCCTACAACCATAAGTGCTATAGCTAGAGGCCACATGTTAATTAGACATCAGTGCCATAATATTTCTACATATGAAAGTTAAGATCAGCCTCCTAAATCTGCATACATAACCTAAGGCCATCTTTAAGCAACATGATACAAGTAATCATATGTTCAAACTAACATGTAATGGGAGGATAATTCTTTAATTTGCCAGTTGTTCTTGCCACTGTAGGACACAAAGCCACTTTGCAGGCAGGAAATATGAGTTGCACAATTAGCATCCCATGCCCCAAGGTATTTGGTGCCACAAGCCAAGGAAGAGTGGTCTCACTAGAGGTGATTATGCATGGAGCCAGGGGAAAAGCTGGGTCATGGTTTTCCCCAAGATTGATTCCCAGGGTGTATGATTTCAGTTTTAAAATCAGGTTAGATTCCTAACATGCAAGTTTGTCAATTTTTAAATTGGGAAAATTCTTTTTTTTTTTGAGAGAGAGGTTTTTGCTATAGGGCGCGTGCGCTCGCCAGACAGACAAAGAGAAACAGAGAGACAGAAAGAGAGAAATCACCCCCGAGGGGGGATGGCCACGCCACCATCCCTTCTCCTCGGTTCTCCTCTCGGGATTTTGGGCATGCACGCACACGCACCCGGCATGAGTTTTTTTTTTTTTTTTTTTTTTTTTATGTTTAATATTTAATAATATTAGCCAGTTGAACATTTTTTTTGTTAGTTTTTTTTTTATTATCATCATATTCTTCTTTATATTACATTGAATTACATATAATTTTACATTGTATTACATTACTTTTTCAAAAGGGAATGCCATGCATGTCAGTCAGTACAGAGACATTAATCTCCCCGCTTCAACATTCAATATCTTTTCTATGTTTTCCCCAATCATTATTATTATTCTAATTATTTTTTAAGACAGTCCATCGCTATTTCTCATGTTGCTTGTACAAATACTTTGCCCATCATGAAATACTTCTCAGACAAATCCAGTTGAGAATACTATACATGTCAACATCAACAGTTAATAAGCCATATCTGTTTCTCACTAATGTCCTACCTCTCTATTGTTCATTTGTTATCTTTCTCTATCCTCTTCTCTTCACTTCCCCCATTCCACACTGTCCTATTCTCATTAAGTATCTTCACTGCTTTTATGTCCTCCAATTTTTTTTCACTATCATAGAATGCTGATAGTCGGTATATATTGAGTGGATACATACAATATCTTTCTTTCATATCCTGGCTTACTTCACTCAGCAATATATCCTCCGTATCTGACCACTTTCTATCAAATTCCAGGGCCTTGTTATTTTTTATGGCTGAGTAGTATTCCATAGAGTATATATACCACACTTTTCCAATCCATTCATCAGTTTGTGGACATTTAGGTTGGTTCCATGTCTTGGCAATTGTGAATAATGCTGCAATAAACATTGATGTGCAAGCACTTTTCTGACTGAGCGTTCTCCTGTCTTTTGGGTAAATACCCAGAAGTGGGATTACTGGATCGAATGGTAGTTCTATTTGTAGATCTTTGAGGAACCTCCATATTGTTCTCCACAGTGGTTGAACTAGTTTACATTCCCACCAACAGTGTAGGAGGGTTCCCTTTTCACCACATCCCCGCCAACACTTATCACTTTTTATATTCTTAATCTTTGCCATTCTGACAGGGGTTAGGTGGTATCTCATTGTAGTTTTTATCTGCATCTCCCTTATGATGAGGGATGTTGAGCATTTCCTCATATGCTTTTTGGCTATTCTTATGTCTTCCTTAGAGAGACTTTTGTTCAGCTCATTTTCCCACCTTTTAATTGGGTTAATCATTTTTTTTCGCATAAGGCACTTGAGTTCCCTATGTATTCTGGTTATCAGTCCCTTGTCTGAGGCATATTTAACAAAAATATTTTCCCATTCTGAGGGTTGTCGGTTCACACTTGTTACTGTGTCCTTTGCTGTGCAGAAACTTCTTAGTCTAATATAGTCCCACTTGTCTATTTTAGGGATTATTGCCTGTGCCTTGGGAGTCTTATTTAAGAAGTCTTTGCCTACTCCAATGTCCCCCAGAGTTTCCCCAGCATTTTCCACCAGTAGTTTTATTGTTTGAGGTTTTAGGTTAAGATCTTTGATCCATTTTGAGTTGACTGTTGTTAGTGGTGAAAGATGGGGGTTCAGTTTCATCTTTCTGCAGGTGGATACCCAGTTTTTCCAGCACCATTTACTAAAGATGTTTTCCTTTTCCCAATGGATTGACTGATATCCTTTGTCAAAGATCAGTTGGCTGTAAGCTTTGGGGGTTATTTCTGGGGTCTCTATTCTCTTCCATTGGTCCACATGTCTGTTTTTATGCCAATACCATGCTGTTTTGATGACCACAGCTTTATAGTATATCTTGGGATCAGGGAGTGATATGCCTCCTACTCCACTCTTCTTGCGCAGGATTGCTTTTGCAATACGAGGTCTTTTATGGTTCCAGACAAATTCTATGATTGCCCTTTCTAGATCTCTGAAGAATATCTCTGGTATTTCGATTGGAATTGCATTAAACATGTAGATTAATTTGGGTAGAATTGCCATTTTGATTATGTTAATTCTTCCAATCCAGGAGCATGGGATATCCTTCCACTTTTTTATGTCACTTTCAATGTCTCTTTTAAGATTTTCGTAGTTTTCTTTATAAAGATCTTTGACTTTCTTAGTTAGGTTTATCCCTAGGTATCTTATACACCTTGTGGCTACGGTGAAAGGGATTCCTTTCTTCAGCTCTGCTTCGTTCAACTTGTTGTTCATAAATAGAAATGCTATAGATTTTTGGATATTGATTTTGTATCCTGCCACTTTACTGTATTCACTTACTACTTCAAGCAGTTTTTTCATGGATACCTTTGGGTCTTCTAAGTATACCATCATGTCATCTGCAAATAAAGATATTTTCAATTCTTCTTTGCCTATTCGAATGCCTTTAATATTGTTCTCTTCTCTGATTGCAATAGCTAAGACTTCCAGTACTATATTAAAGAGCAGTGGAGAAAGTGGGCAGCCCTGCCTAGTACCTGTTTTCAGAGGAAAAGCTTTCAGCTTTTCCCCATTCAGTATAATGTTAGCTGTAGGTTTTTCATAGATGGCTTTTATTGTGTTGAGAAATGACCCTTCTATACCAATCTTACTGAGAGTCTTAATCATAAAAGGATGCTGTATTTTATCAAATGCTTTCTCCGCATCAATTGAGATGATCATATGGTTTTTATCTTTCTTTCTGTTAATGTGGTGTATTACATTTATGGTCTTGCATATATTGAACCATCCTTGCATCCCTGGTATAAAGCCTACCTGATCGTGATGAATGATCTTTGTTATATGTTGTTGGATACGATTTGCGAGTATTTTGTTGAGAATTTTCGCATCTATATTCATCAATGATATTGGTCTGTAGTTTTCCTTTTTTGTCATATCCTTATCTGTTTTGGGGATGAGGATGATGGAGGCTTCATAAAATGAATTTGGAAGGTTTCCTTCCTTTTGAATCTTTAGAAATAATTTTAGTAGGATAGGGGTTAACTCTTCCTTAAAAGTTTTGTAGAATTCACAAGTGAAGCCATCTGGGCCTGGGCTTTTCTTTGTTGGGAGGTTATTTATTACTGATTCAATCTCCTGGCTTGTTATAGGTCTATTCAGGTTCTCTATGTCTTCCTGATCCAATCTTGGTAGATTATATGCATCCAGGAATTTGTCCATCTCCTCCAGGTTATCTTGTTTGTTGGCGTAAAGTTGCTCATAGTATCCTCTAATGATATTTTGTATTTCTGCTGTGTCTGTGGTAATATTGCCTGTTTCATCACATATTTGATTAATCTGGTTTCTTTCTTTCTTCTTCTTAATCAGTCTAGCCAATGGTGTGTCGATCTTGTTAATCTTTTCAAAGAACCAGCTTTTGCTTTCATTTATTTTCTGTATGGTTCGTTTATTTTCTATTTCATTTATTTCTGCTCGAACCTTTATTATTTCTTTTCGCCTGGCATTTTGGGGATTTGTTTGTTGTTGTTTTTCCAATTCTCTGAGGCATGATGATAAGTTATCTAGTTGCCATCTTTCTGTCCTTTTCTTATGTGCACTAATTGCTATGAATTTTCCTCTTATGACTGCTTTTGCTGTGTCCCATAGATTCTGGACACTTGTGTACTCATTATCATTAGTTTCCATAAATTTTTTTATTTCAGCCTTAATTTCTTCAGTAGTGAAGAAGTCATTCAGAAGTAGGTTGTTCAGTTTCCATGTGTTCGTGTATTTTCGGGGTTGTGTCTTGAAATTAATCTTGAGTTTAATTCCATCATGGTCAGAGAAGATGCTGGGTACAGTTTCTATGCCTTTGAATCTATAAAGGCTTGATTTGTGTCCTAATATATGATCTATCTTTGAAAAGGTTCCATGTCGGGGTGAGAAAAATGTATATGTTGTGGATGTAGGGTGGAAAGTTCTATAGATATCTGTCAAGCCCATTCCATTTATAGTATCATTTAAGTCCTGTATCTCTCTATTTATTTTCTGTCTAGAAGACCTGTCTATAGGAGATAATGGGGTGTTGAGATCTCCAACAATTATAGTATTTCTCCCTATCTCTCCTTTTAGCTCCAACAGTCTTTCCTTCACATATTTAGGCGCACCTGAGTTGGGTGCATAGATATTTATAAGGGTTATGTCTTCTTGCTGGATTACCCCATTTACTATTATATAATGCCCTTCTTTGTCTCTTCTTACAGTCTTTGTCTTGAAATCTATTTTGTCTGAGATCAATATCGCTACTCCAGCCTTTTTTTGATTTCCATTTGCATGGAGTATCTTTTTCCAGCCCTTGACTTTTAGTCTATGTATGTCTTTATCCATAAGGTGAGTTTCTTGTAGGCAACAGATAGAGGGTTTCTGTTTTCTTATCCAGTCAGCCAGTCTATGTCTCTTTACTGGAGAATTTAATCCATTGACATTCAATGTAATTATCGATATTTCCGTACCTGATCCTATCATTAAGTGAGCCATTTTCTTGGTTGCTCTTTGTTCTCGTATAACTGTCTCTGATTTTTTAGTTTTCCTGGTATAATACTCCCTTCAGAACCTCTTGAAGAGCTGGTCTGGAGTTGGTAAATTCCTTCAAATTTTGTTTATTCGAGAATGTTTTTATCTTTTTTTCCCATATGAAAGATAATTTTGCCGGGTATAATATTCTTGGTTGAAATTGTTTTTCACTCAACACTTTTACTATGCTTCCCCATTCTTTCCTTTCTTGCATTGTTTCCGCCGAAAGATCCGATGTTAGCCTGATGGGGTGACCTTTGTAAGTAACCTGGCGTTTCCCTCTTGCCAACTTTAGTATCTTGTCTTTGTCTGTTGTTTTTGCCAGTCTGGCTATAATGTGCCTTGGAGAGGATCTTCTTGGGTTGATTCTACCCGGGGTCCTATGTATTTCCTGGGTCTGGATATTTGAGTGCCTTTCTAGATTTGGAAAGTTTTCTTCCAGGATCTCATGGAATAAATTATCTAGGCCCTTATTATTTTCTTCCTCTTCTGGAATACCTATTATCCGGATGTTGGGGCGCTTGATAGTATCCAGTATTCCTCGTATATTATCCTCATTTTTCATGGTTGTTTTCTCAATCTTCTTGATGCTTTTTTCTAGGTCAGATGTTTTGTCTTCTACGTTAGATATTCGATCTTCTGCCTGGTCTAACCTACTTTTAATACTTTCAAGGGAGGTTTTGATTTCCTGTATCACATTCTTCATTCCTAGAAGTTCCATCTGGTTCTTGTTTAAGGTATCCATTTCTTCTTTCAAGTCATTGAAGGACTTCCTCATCTCCTGGAGCTCCTTGTCTCTTTTCTCTTCCATCTCAGTTAGTTTGGTCACTACAAATAATCTGAATTCCTTATCAGACATGTCCATGACGTCCATTGTATTGACTGTGGGTGATGTAGGCTTGATGATTTCCCTTGAGGGAGAGGCCTTTTGTTGGTTGCTCATATTTCTGGAGCCTCTGCGATTGTTCTTAGTCATTAGGTATTCTATATGTTTCTTCCTAACTGATTGTTAATAGTTGTACAGGCTTAGAAAATTGATGATTTCCCTTATGGTTGGCCTACCTGTTGCTCACAATTACCATTAACTGTTGCCACTACCCTGGATGGCCCAAAGTCCTCACTGTCTCTAAGGACAGGTGAGCCTACAATTGACTGAATAAGCAACACCCCAAGAGCAAAGAAAAACAAACTGAAAAAAGGAAATCACGCGGCGCGCTTGCGCGCCGCGCGCTATTCAAATCACCAGAGTTCAGAGTCCAAAGGCTAGTGGGAAAGTGTCAGAAGATGAGTGACAGGACCAGGTTGGTCAGGTCTGGAGCCTGAGTCCGCCTGGTGCCCGGAACTGCTGGCCGGCTCGATCCGGATTGTGGGTGGGGTGGGGTGGGAGTTCGCCTTAAAGTCCCAGACAACCAACCTGGGGTCCAAGGAGGAGAAACGGTGGGGATGCGTGGAGATTCGGAAAGGTCGGGCCTGCAGCCTCAGTCCACCTGGTGCCCGGAACTGCTGGCCGGCTCGATCCGGATTGTGGGTGGGGTGGGGTGGGAGTTCGCCTTAAAGTCCCAGACAACCAACCTGGGGTCCAAGGAGGAGAAACGGTGGGGATGCGTGGAGATTCGGAAAGGTCGGGCCTGCAGCCTCAGTCCGCCTGGTGCCCGGAACTGCTGGCCGGCTCGATCCGGATTGTGGGTGGGGTGGGGTCCACCCGGCATGAGTTTTAAGCCACCGGGTCTGGGACGTGAACCACGGACGACTACATGGGAGTCCAGCGACATAGCCATTACACTAACTGCTGGTCCCCAAACTGGGAAAATTCTGATCCTGGACACTGTGCCTGGTCACTCTACCCAGGGGCAATAAGTAAGACTTGTCTCTTCCATAAGCATTGTTATGGTTCCTTCCCTGTGTTCCAGGTATCCCAGGTAGACCCTGCTAACCTAGTCCCATTACTCTGTAACAGACTTGGCCTTCGAAAACTGCAGAAGTATGGAAATAATTTGAAACATTTCATGAACAGAGCATTATAGTATGTGAGTCTAACAAATTACTTGAAATTCCTAAGCTCATATCCTATCTTTGTATTATTTCAACAGATATTCAGGTAGCATATGACATGCTACAATAAGGCTGACAAAAATTCTTCCTGGTGTTTTGGTAACAATGTTTGCCTACTCAGGCACGTTCTAGGTCATCCAATACCTGGAAGGCAAGCAGTGGGCAGCTGTACCCTTAGAGCCCCCAAGGACCCCATAAATGTCTGTTATTTACTATTAAGAATAGCAGGGATTCGTTTTGCACTCCAAATAATAATAATAATAATTACAGTTTCATCAACATTAGCATTTAGGTATGAAATATTATGGCACTGATGTCTAATTAACATAGTAATTAGACATATTAATATATTTCCTTCTTCATTTCAAATCCATAATCTACACTAATTGCTTTTAATGTACTCATTTTGGATGGATGCTGATATTTTAGAGTGTAAAATTATAACTTATCCCATTAACCAAAAACCAATGGCAGCAAAATCATCCCTAATGCAATTATACTTCTTGTCTGTGTTGCTACTAGCCAGCAGTACCAAAGAGACAAGGATATTTTCATTTGCAAATTACCCAAGCAGGACAGGGTGATTATGACTAGGAATTAACATTTCTCTCCCACGCTATAGCTTCATAGAGAGATCCCAGAGAGAGAGCAGTGGGCGAAGCTCCATCAATACTGAGAAAAGCATCTCAGGACGCTGAGTGTGGGCCTCATTCAGATATGATAGCTTTCTCTGAGTCAATAGCAAGCTAAGTGGACATAGCCCAGAAACTTCCTGATTGGTTTTGTGAAATCTGACCCTTGGAACAGCTGTATACTTAATAGGGGTGGGTAAGCTATGGAGAATTCCTGGTCTCTAACACTGGCTGCTGACCACTGACCCTGGGCAAGTCACTTTTCCTCGCTGAGCCATCGGTTTACTCATCTAAAAAAGTTGATGGGGGACCAGCAGTTAGCATAATGACTATGTCACTGGACTTCCATGTAGTCCAGTGGCTTGAACTCATGCTGGGCATGCGTGCGTGAATGCCCAAGATCCCAAGAGGAGAATGGAGAAGGGATTGTGGCGTGACCATCCCCCTTGGGGGGTGATGTCTTGCTTTCTGTCTCTCTGCCTCTCTCGGTCTTTCTGGCGAGCACACACGCCCTATAGCAAAAAGTGGACGGGGGTGGGAGAGGTGGGCTGGGGGGTGGGCAAGCAGATGGCATGGTGGTTAAGGCACTAAACTCCCACATGGCCAGCAGCAGTCTGACTCCTAGACCCAGAGGTGTGTGTGCATGCACGCATGCGCACATGTGTGCCCAAAATCCCAGGAGGAAAATAGAGGAGAAGGGATTGTGGTATGGCCATCCCCCCACCCAGGGGTCCATTTCTCACTTTTTTGCACAGTGTCTCTCTCTGGGGAGCACATGTGCCTTAACAGGAAAAAAAAAAAAAAAAAAAAAAAAAAAAAAAAAAAAAAAAAAAACATGGGGGCGGGGTGGGAAGAATGGAACAAAAGGCTTCTGAAGTTTCTCAGTTTTAGCACTGATTGAAATGTTAACTAACCTGCACATTCTTGCCCTCCAGCTCTGGGCCACCTGCACCAGTGAAGTTAGCTCTCCCTTCAATAAGTGTTGAATAAGTGTTGAGCATGTGAGATAAAGAGAGGTATTTTAAGTGAGCCATACTGGGCTGTTTCTTGTATTCCAAGAGCAGGGACTGTGCCCCATTCCCTCTGTACACTCACCAATGTTGCAAGGAGCTAACACAAGCTGGTTAAGAAGACCTATGTGCTGTCATCCAACCTCACTGTGGAGATGCAAATCTGCTGGAGGTTTCCCTGGCTCTCCAGTACTCCCACACCACTGTATATTTTATTAGTCTTAAACACCAAACACTATGCTAATGAAACATCAGCATTCCAAATCTAACCTCTGATGTTAGGAAGATGCATTTCATTTTTCAATTAAAAGCTTATTTTCAACATTCAGCCCTGTTCTGCATTACCATCACCTCTTTAATTAATTTAGCATCTCTCAACCAGAAGTTACTAAATTGCCCAAGCAGAAATGGGAAAACTAGACTGAAGCCTGTTCCCAGCCCAAGGTGAGCAGGCCTCTAGAGTGCCTGGAAGATATTTGGTTATTTGAATAAGAAACCATTTATCTGACAACAGTTAGCTTAAACAGCAATTAGTCAAGCAGGAAAGACAAAGCCATTTAGAAGGGGCCACTTGGCAAGCCCTAGACCAAGTGAAGGGGAAGATCCTCAGAAACCTAATACCTTGCACTTAAACAGGAAGCCTTAATTAGTTCCTGGGGGAAATCGCCTTTCACTGTTTGCATTTCAGAGGCTTTATATGACCTTCTTATTTGCTTTCCTAGGGGTTTTGTTTTTGTTTTTGTTCTTTTTGTTCTTTAGAACAACAGTTCTTCAAGGACCAAGTCAAAACAAACACTCCAAGCTCCCTGTCAGCTAGAACCTGAGGCCCTTAGGGAACTGGGCTTTAGTGGACGTCTGGGCCGGACTCCTGGCTCTTTCTGGGACCTAGGACCATCTGGATAGGAGTCTAAGGACAACTGCAGACCAAAGAGCCTCCATTTAAAGGGAGCCCTCATAGCAGCACCCAACACCCCACCCTCTCTCTAAATTAAAACCCACACTTTTAGCCACTCTACATTTATTTAAAATAAACAAATAAGTAAGTAAAGCTCTGTCTCAAGCAAGGCATCCTAGAGCACCTCTTTTAAGGAAACTAGAGCCTCCCAAGCAATACAGCTTTGTAAGGAAGACCACTTCTTTCTTGTAATGAGACATCCTAAAAGCTAGCTAAATCCTAAGGTGGTCAGGTATCCTTCTCAGGATCCTTGATGACACAGCCCTTTAGATTTGCAATTTAGACTTCTACAGAGGTAAACCTATGGCTAGTCTTTAGCAGGCTTTTTAGAAAAATAAGGGAGCACTTGTACATAGGCAGATGCCCTGTCACTCTCAGGAGAGATCAGCATGGCATCTCCTCCCTATGACACAAAAAAGAACAGTGTCCTTGGAGACTTAAGGATGTTAGAATAGTGTGCACCAGTAGCATCAGTACACAGCCTTGGCATGCTCCACATATCCCACTGGGAGTGGAGAGAAGTGAGGACCTGTCACTCCCTTTCAGCTGGCCCAGTGGTTCTCCACCTGGCTGCACATTAAAATCACCTGTGGAGCTCTTCAGACTCTGGATGTGGGGTCCCATCCCCAGAGGTTCTGCTTTATTTGCTTTGGGGTAGGGACTACAAATAGGGTGTTTTAGAAACGTTGTAGTTGATTCTAGTGCAGGAACCTCTCAGAAGGTAAAGCCTGACTGTATCTCACCATTATCTGGAAGGGTGAGGTATCTATTCAAGGGTCCACTCAAGTAACCAGCAGGGACCCTCCAGATAGCACCAGCTCCACATCTAGAAAGCTAGTCATTAATGAGGCTACAAGAATCCTGCTATAAAAAGAAAACCCCTGTCCACTCCAAGACCCTGAGGCCACATCAATACTGAGAACAGAACAAGCCTGCCAGATGTCTTCACACTTCAAGGAGGCAAACAGATACTGTACTGATTTGCTCCAACTAGGACATATAATGTGAACCATTTCTGGACAGAAAATTTCAAAACTGGTGTGTAATTCCCTATTTTATTCCTGTGTTGTGGCAAAACCCAAAGCCTTATATTGAGTCTGCACTGTTGAATGGTGGTGGAATCTAAATCATTCTGGATTCCTGAGTAAAAACAGAGGAAGGGGCCCTCTCCTGGCCTGTGTCAGAGATAAAGCATGGACAATAAAGATGTATCCATTGTTTTGATCCACTGAGAATTGGAAGCTGTTTGTTACCTCAGCATTGCCTCACCTGTCCTGACTCATACAACCCTGGCTGAGTGTTAACCAGCTGCAATCCTCAGTAGCCACATAGATGTGCTTGAAAACAGTAATTCTAAAGAGAGCTGGCCAGTCATTATTAGAAGGATCTTAATGTTTCTGCAAAGTCTTGCTTGCCAGTGATCACAAATTATCTGTGACTTCAAATACATCAACCTCTGGAAAGATAATCTCTCCCAGGCTTCTAGGGGCTGGTGGCTTCAGTTTCTTCACAAGATTCTCTCTTCAATTTTCCATCCATCACACCTCTGGATGTGAATTTCAGCCTGAATTATTGGGAACCTAACTCTTTCTCTCTGCTGAAGATGGATCACTGATAATCAAGCCATATGTCTGACGTCGCCAGTCCAAAAATCAATAGAGAACACATTTATAAATGTTAAATTGCCCCAGACTAAAGCATTTCTTACCAAATAGATGTTGCATAATTTAACTGAAAATGGGGAGAGAAAAACTTAAATTTTACCATGTTGTGAGATATTACTAAAAGCTTTCTTTTAAGTAGTTCACTTTTCTGAGGGATAAAACTATGCTAAGTGATTTCATTAGTGGACCTTTTGGTTCCTTTTATGAAAAAGATGTGAGAAATCTCAGCTTCGAATTAGCAAATAACAATAAACTATAATCCCTTTCAATGACTTAGTTTATAGTTTTGCTTTTTATTTATCTACTCAATGACTCAATGACTATGTATTAAGTGCCTACTACGTGCACATAGAAAATGTGATCTCAACCTGAGACTGAATACAAAGAGATGAAAGTGAATAGCAGCTTCTGGAAGTGGGATTGAGTGTACCCCAAGAGGCAGGAGTTCTGGGCTCCAGTCCTGGTCACTAAGTTGCAGCCATGGTGAGTCCATTTACTCCAAGTCCGTTTACTCATCTGTACTTGAGAAGCCTGCAAATCTGCTGTCACCTAGAAACCCTCTCATTCATTTACTTATTCATTCATTCACTCATTCATTCATTACACAGTGTCTCGGGAGCCCTACCTCTATGTCAAGTGTTGCCCCAGGCCTAGGGGGTGTTGTACCACACATGAAAGACAAGCAAGCAGAGCCTTACACAGCCTACATGTAATTAAGAAAGGACAATAAGCAAAAAGAACGAAAACAGAGATGGCATATTAGATCATGGTGTGTGTGAAGAAAATGAGACAGGAAAAGGATGTGGGGAGGAAGAGGCATGGAATCCGTAGATAGTTTAGACAGTTCTCTTTTGAGCTCCTCTTTAGGTTTGTTTCCATCACTGCTCCATGATGCCTTCTCCAGGGGCCATTTCTCAATCCTCCTCTCCCCAACTTATGCAGAACCCTCAGCAGAGTTATGGGTATACTTGAAATACCTTCTTCCTTTGGCTCTAGGATGCTGTGCTCTCTCTTGGTTTTCTTCTTCCATCACTGGCTGCTCCTTTGAGTCTCTTATCAGCTACTTCTTCCCTCCATGAGGCTCTGCCTCAGACCATGTATCCCTAGCTTCACTTGCTAGATAGTTTAACAATTCTCAAACCTGTATCACTGGTCAGGACCTTCCCCTAAACTTCAAACCCATATAGCCAATAGATTCTGTGATAGCTGGGTGATAATTGTGTCCTTTAATTCTGATATGTGAGGGACAGCCTCTCCTAGGACTGGACAATTTCTAGAGATAATAAAAGACTGGAGCATATCTTTCATATATTAAACCAACCAATGCAGAGTCCACACTTCCAAACACCTCCTCAGGCAGGCTCTCCCACTCAAGGCCACTATTTTTCTGTCCTATTCACCCAGAGCCAGATGCCAGACAATTTAGGCAGCCCCTACACATCAGAGCACACTGAAATTATTAAAACTAGCCAATCCTAAATCTGCTTACCTTGACTCACCCAGTCCTCCCAGTGAAAACCACAACAGAGGCTCTTGTCTACATTTCCCCCTCATTTTATCTGCCTCTGGTGTTTCCTCATATGATGTCCTATAGCCTGATGTGCCGCCTCCTCTTGGGAACCATTAACAACAAACTATTTTTCCTATGGCAGTAGTCTCCTGCTCTTTTGGTTTCACCATTCCCAAGTAATAATAAAACCTATATTTTAAAACAATCGGCACTGAATGTCAAGTTGATATCTCCATCAATTATCTACTATAATTTACAACCCACTCCAAGTATTTATGAACTAAACAATAAATAAATAAAAAGTCTATTTGCTACCATCCTATGGATCAGCAATTTGAGCTAGACTTAGCTGGGTGATTCTTTTCTCTCTGGGGTAATTCCTGCAGATGTCATCATCCAGCAGCTCAACTGGGTTTGGATCAGCAAGATAGCCTCACTAGCATGTCATGTACTTGGTGTTGGCTGTTGGTTCACTGGCCTAAGCTGGCCCTCCTGGAGGGCCTCAGTTATGTTTCAATCAGCTTTGTTCTACATGGCCTCTGAGCCTCCTATGGGGTAGACAGGTCTGTTATGGTTGGGGTAATGATTTGTCCCTGATTTCATGTTTTGAATTTGGTCTCCAGTATAAGGGTTGGGGGGGGGGTATTAAGACCTTTAAGAGGTAAGGTCTAGTGAGCAGTTTTGGGATTATAGGGGTATCATCCTCATGAATAGATTAATGCAGTTTCATAAGATGGAGGAGTTCTAGCTCTCACAAGAAGAGACTAGTTCCCATGTAAAGATAATTCTATAATATAAAGATGACTTCTAAGTCTTTTCTCTTTGCACACACTTGCCATCTTCTCTGCTTCTGTGGGCCATGTTGTAACATAGCATAGAGGCCAGCCAGATTCCACCCCCAATACCTTTTAAATTTCCAGCAACCAGAATCACAAACCAATAAACCTCTATTCTTTATAAATTATTTATAAACCCAGTCTCAGATGTGACTGTTAGCAACACAACAGTGGATTAAAACAGTTATTTTGGGGGGCAGTTTTTTAAGACAACGAGAGAAGAAACTGCAAAGACTCTTGAGGCAGAAACTCAGAGTCACGCATCACTTCTGCATTTTACTGACCAAAGCAGGTCAGCCAGACACAAAGATTGAGGAGTTAGACTTTACCTCTTGATATAAAAAACAGCAAAGCTCCATTGCAGAAGGGCATACACACAAGAAAGGAAGGAATTGTTGCAGCCACACCATCTCGAACACATTCAGCATGTTCCAATATATCCAAAATCAAGGTCTGATGTCTACCTCAGCCAGCTCTTCCTGAAGAAGTTTTCTGATCCATGGTAGCCCCATTCTTTCCATTACTCAGGCCAAAAACAGCAGGACTGATTCTTCTTTCACTCATATTCCATCAGCAAATCCTGTAGGCTCCACATTCAAAATGAACCAAAAATGTAGTCTTTTCTTCCTACCCCTCATGCTACCCCCTTGGTCCAAGCCACCAATATCTCTCAACTAGACAGTTTCAGTAAATCCTCTCATTGGGTAAATATCCTTTATTCAGTGGTGATGCTGATGACAGAACCTGCAAGGTCTCACATGCTTTGAATCTCATCAGATTTATTGCATCCGTGTCATCTTGAGCAGTTTCTACGTGGCAATCCATTTGAACCCAGCTACCAAATGTTGATTTTTTTTTTTAACTCAGAACTTATCTGCTTAGCTGCCTGATTATTTCAGCCAGATAAATCCCTCTGAGGGAGTGGGTGGGATAACTTTAAGTGACCCATTCAGCAGCTGGACAGCCCCATGCACAACTAGAAAGTTCTTGGTTACATCAGTTTCCACTTATCTCATGTACCTGCCTGTGAAGAGATTTCCCCTGTTGTCTCCTCACAGTTAGCCATGGAAGCAGCAGGCAATATAGTCATATGTACAGAAAAACAATTGTTTTCCATGAATATGTTAGGGGGAAAAAAAAGCTCAAGAAAATTAACTAGGGTTAGCCCTCCCATTCCACCATTGGGTTTAAAAAGAGTGAGAAAGGACATACAGGATACCAAGTGTTTGCACTCTATGGCCAGAAATGAATGACTAAAGATTATAGAAACTAAGTGAATGGCTGTGAATACCAGATACAGTGTGGGAAGATGACGGGTGAAGGAGTAGAGTCTGAGGAAGGACGTTAAGGAGAAAAATAGAGAGGCAAAGTATTTATAGGACAAAGAAGTGAATTATTATCTACTGAAGGTAACTTTCTAGTAGGGTGAACTGGACTGGTGAGAAATGTACACATGTTGGAATATTCATTTCATAAGCTAAGTAACATGATCTAATCTATAAAAGAAATAGAAATAAAAAGAAATAATTAAAAAATAAAATGAAATAAATTTTAAAAACTAAAAGGAAAAATTAAAAGTGTGGCACATATACACTATGGACTACTACTCAGCCATAAAAAATGAGGTCCTGGGAACCAGCAGTTAGCATAATGGCTATGTCGCTGGACTCCCACGTAGTCGACCGTGGTTCGCGTCTCGGACCCGGTGGCTTACAACTCACGCCGGGTGCGTGTGCATGCGTGCCCAAGATCCCGAGAGGAGAATGGAGGAGAAGGGATTGCGGCGTGACCATCCCCCCTGGGGGGTGATTTCTCGCTTTCTGTCTCTATGTCTCTCTCTGTCTGTCTGGCGAGCGCACGCGCCCTATAGCGAAAAACCTCTCCAAAAAAAAAAAAAAAAAAATGAGGTCCTAGCATTTGATAGAAAGTGGACAAATATGGAAGATTTAATTCTAAATAAAGCAAGCCAGGCTATACCAAATGACCACAAACTGGATGGTTTAAAACAATAGAATCTACTCTCTCACAATTCTGGAGACTGAAAGTCTGGAATCAAGATTTCTTTTTCTTCTTTTTCTTTTCTTTTTTTTTCTTTTTTTTTTTTTTTTTTTTTTGGTAGAAGTTTTTGCTATAGGGTGCGCACGCTCGCCAGAAAGACAGAGAAAGAGAGAGAGAAAGAGAGAGACAGAGAGACAGAAAGCGAGAAATCATCCCCCGGGGGGATGGCCACACCACAATCCCTTTTCCTCCATTCTCCTCTCGGGATCTTGGGTACACGTGCACACTTGCCCGGTGTGAGTTTAAGCCACCAGGTCCGGGACTCCAACTAAGGTCGATTACATGGGAGTCCAGCAACATAGCCATTACACTAGCTGCTGGTGCCTGGAATCAAGATTTCTGCAGAGCTGTGTTTCCTCTGGAGGCTGTAGGGAAGGATCCTCCCTGGCCTCTTAGCTTCTGGAAGTTGCTGGCAATCCTTGGCTGTGACAGCATCATTCACACCTCTGCCTCTGACCTCACATGGCCATCTTCCTGCTGCGTATGTGTCTCCACGTGAAGTCCTCTCAGTGGGAGTCTCTTCTCATAAGGACAGCAGTCATACTAGAGTAAAGACCCCTCCTATTCCCATTTGACCTCATTTTAACTTACAAGTTGATTTCAACTTCAAAGACACAATGGAAAACTGCAGGATGACAGGTAACTCAAAACAAAAGTGAAGAATATGGTTTTGGTGCTGCCTAATTCCAGAAACAGTATTTTGTCTGATCTCCTCTCTGTCTGGACCCTCACTCTGCACCCCTGGGAAGTATCTGGGGAACCAAGAAACCTCTCATCTTGAAGGGACCAGATTTAAGAGAACACTTTTTCTTACACGTTTTCTATTAAGACATGGTATCAGAGAAAGAGATTTGCCTAAAAGCCCTAGGAATCACTATTCAAGTTTCAGAACAAAGCTTTTAATTGCTTTTCACACCCTTATGGCCATTTTTATTTTTAAATAGCCTCTGCATTAACATGAATTCTTCCTAAACATCCCTGTTAAAAATATTCTTGTATAAAACATCTAAAGCAAATCATCAGAATCTATAGTACTGTTAACACCATCTGCAAACCTTCCTCATTAGCCCTGCACAAATGTATTTAAGAAGCTATTTCAAATGCATAAAGTAAGGAAATAACAAGCTAGTTCTTCACTGAGGTCCAGCAAAGGAAGATAATAAGGATCTTTAAATTCTGACTTTTTTGAAATCTCTCAAATTTCTACTTTCCATGGAGAAATTGATAAATTCACCTCTGGTTTCTCATCCCATAAGCCAAAAGAAAATGAATGAGTTTTCTGAAGAGTTCAATTGAGTTTCATCTAAAGAGCATCAAAGTTCAATGTCTTTATAGAAAAATGTCAACACCAATTTCTAAGAGGGAAAGAGACACCAAAGTGTCAAAAAAATTATATCTAAAAGTCCTGATAAAAACAGACATAATATAAAGAAGAGCATAAAAATAATGAAAATATTACTTTTGAATTGTCTTTGTTAAGTATTCTCAGTAATTGGATTGTTTCCCTGTCCCTAAGTGCGGAATTCATATTCACACAGGTATGTGGAGGAATTAATCACCAGCATCAGGAGAAATCAAAATACTCACAAATTCATAAAGTAAATGTTTTAGTTGTTTGGAGCAAAATATGGAGTACTGATCCCTCTTTCACTCACACTTGACTTACTGGAATTATTTTTTGGATATAAAATATTTTATGAATACTTAAATTCAATGTGAAAATTAACTTAATAATAATTTAACATGTAGCTCTCATTTATAGGGCAAATAATTTGGATTTTAAAAATACAGCTAAAAATATCTAAGATAGAGATACCAAGTGAATCTGAATTACTTACACAGAACAAGATGGCAACTCACGATTAGCAAAATGAAAAGAAATGACAACGTGAAACAGCTAGACAATAACAGAGAATAAGGATAGATTAGGAAGAGTAATATTGAGCTTGGGATAAACTTGGAAACCAGACAAATGAAGTTAAAATAGCAATTAACTAAAGTACCCAGTAAGCTAGGAAACTACCTGACAGAGCCCAATGAATAATTTAAAAGCAAACATGTCTCTACTATGGCTCTATATTGTACAGATCAGTCACAGAAAGACTCCCGTTGTCACATTTCAGCTAAATGAAACATCAGGAGACCATAAGAGAGGCTATGAAAGAGTGAAATAGTCCACTGAGTGATGAAAGGCTAATATAAAACCTATTCATTTTGTTGTTTATCACATTTGACAAGAAATTGAACCTCTTGAAACAGAAATTGTCACAAAAGTAACACATTTCATTAGAAAGGAAAAGCTTGAAGCATCTATAGAATGACTTGTCTGTCCATTTTCAATTTCTTCTAAGATCTTTGTAGAAGTTATGGTGAATGGAGAAGGAAAGAATTTTGAGTTTCAATGGATTATGAGATTCATGGGGGTTTAAAATTTGCCAGTGAGACATCCTATGCAACAGAAATTAAGCTTCAGAGGCTAACATAAGAAACAACAAACCATTCATATCCAGCCCGAAGGAGGAAAGTCAATAATGAGATACTTACCCAAATTGTTTAGTTGCTGCCTGGGGGAGTCAGAAACTTTGCAAATTAAAGGACATTGGGATAATAGGAAAAGGAGGGTCATCTCACATTTGCAAAAAGCCTTGTTGCCAAAGCCTCTGAACAACAATACAAATTTTCACTCTGAAAAGAGAAAACAGATTTTGTCCAAGTTCAGGACAAAATTGTTCTTAATTTCCAGAGAATTCAACATAATTTCTCACCAAAATAATCACTTTTATTGATTTTCTTTCTTTATTTTTTCCATGAGAGAGACACAGAGACAGATAGATTGACAGAGAAAGTCACCCCCAACAGGGTCTTCACACCAAGATCCACCCCCAGTCTCAGCAGGCCAGGATTGTAGGTGTGTGCACACACAACCTACTCAGAGAGGTATTAGGACACAAACCTAAGAACTTTCCTTTGTTGGTCCAGTAGCATTAAACTGTACTACTATCTTGCCCCCATTTCATCCCTTAAGACAAAACCCCAATTTCAACTTAAACTGACCTTTATGAAGTATTAGGTATCACGGATGTCCAAAGAGAAGTACCACAACATAGCAAGATGGAGCATCAGAATGCCAGGTTTTGGAAATCAAAATATTTAAAGTGTTTTTACCAAGTGTTATCTCTGGGAAATAGAGGCACAAAAGTTCTACAAGCTTCCAGAAATTTGCTCCTAAGGTCTACTTGTTTAGTTAGTTGACACTAACAGAAAAGAAAAACTGCACTCCAAATTTTTCATTAAAAAATTGAAAGATTTTTAACACTCCAGGTAGTCAGTAAATTTTATTGATTAGTTAATTGGTTAGTTGACAAATTCATTGCTTGGTTAGTCAGTTGGTGACTGGTTCGCTTGTTATATGTTGATTGATGGGTTGATTGGTTGATGGTTGTTAGTTGGTTGATTGATTGGCTGGTTGGTAGATTGGTTGGTTGGTCGGTTGGTAATTTGTTGATTGGTTGGTAGTTTGGTTGATTTGTTGATAGGTTGTTTTGTAGGTTGGTTGGTTGTTGGGTTGTTAAGTTGATAGGCGGGTAAGTTGATTGTTAGGCTGGATAGTTTATCTCGGTGACCCAATTATTTGCCTGTGTGGTGAATAATTTGTGATAAATTAATTCATGTTTGTTCCCAAATCTGTAAGAAGATGGTAAGAACAAGTCATTTCTTTCTTCCTCTTCCCATAATGCAGCCATGCTTAGCTCTGATAACTGAGCTTGTTGTCCTAGCTTCTCAAGTTTTCTTGTGCCTAAAACAGAAGCTATCTGACCTCCAGAGGACAAGGCTCACCAGTCTTTGTTTTTACTTAAAAATATTCTTGGACAGAGAAAAGCAGAAGCAAGCTGGGGATGAGTGTTAACTTCCCCCAGTCCCAGAGACTTACGGATGAAGAGTTTTGTAGATCTTGTCAGAAGCAAGATATGAGAGGTATGATTGTTCCCCTCATTCACAGAAGTCTGGTGGAAAGCTCTCTGTTTAGGACTAAGGTGAGGAGGCATAGCTTCACACTAATACAAGGTCTGGAGAGGATAGGTGGGTTTCAGTAGTGCTCCTATCCACTCCCTTTTGGGTTTGCAGCAGCTCAAGGCCATGTACAGAATTAAATTTCTGACAGAAAAGGGTGTCAGATCAGACTGACAGGGGAAGCTTTGCAACCATGATTTCCCCCAACGAGTCATTTGGTGATACATGGACTTTCCTGCAACAGGAGGGAAAAGCAAAATATCATTCTCCCACCATTTGTGGATGTGTCCTGCACCTCTTGCACTGCCTTAGAAAGGTGTTTACTCAAGCTCACTCCCATCTACTATAAGTTACAGTGTTCTCTACCCAGATCTGTGCATTAACATATACACACTCTCAGTGATAGAAATTCTGTGTATAAATATCAAAGTATTTTATCCTGTTGGCAATTCCACAAACATATTCACTTTTTAAAGGTTCTGAGAAGACCAGCAGTCCCTTGTAGCTGATTCTTTACTTATTTGAAGTGAAATCTGTTTTAAAACACTGTGATTTTTTAAAATAAAAATAAATGTCCCATGCCTCTCATGTACCAAAATAGAATATTATTGAATTTAAATCTCTAAGCACTTTTATTCAACAAGAATAAAACAAATTTAGAGATAAAATCTTCAAGTTTTGAAGATGAAAGACAAGTTAATAGTTTTGTTTTTTTGTTTTTATGCTTATGGTTGTAATTTCATATGTGGGGCAAAAGTCCACAAGGCCCATCCTGGGGCAAAGAGAAGCTTCCCTGAGATAGCAACCTAGAGTCTTCTGGGAACACTGATAGTGTTTTTAGCTGACCAGCATACCTACTGTCACTTGAATGTCTTTATCAACTCTTTTTTAAATTACTATTGTTAAAGGATACATGTGCTTGCCAGAAAGAGACAGAGAGACAGACAGGGAAAGGGAAGAAGAGAGCACCTTCAAATGAAGCCTGGTCATGCCACAATCCTTTCTTCTCCATGTTTCCATCCTCTCAGGATTTGGGGCATACACGTGTGTCCTGATGTGTTTGTTCAAGATGTTGAGACCAGGATTTGAGCTGCAGTTGGCCATGTGGGATCCAGATCCCTTAACCACCAGGATATGAGGCTGGCCCTCTTTTCTAAATTCTAATACAATGTTTCAATCGCCATTGTTTATAATTAACATCTAATTAAACACTTAATGATGATATGCTTCACTATGAAACCCAGTAGAAGTCTCTCCAACCAATTGTAGGAGATTTTTGCCTTGTTTTGCACTTTTGTCTCTGTTTTGCAAAAGGAGTTACCCCTTCCTTGAAAATAAGAAGTATGATTCCTCCTGCTGACCTGCCCACAGTTCCTGATCTGGGCCACAGTGGATGGCCTCTGAAGCCATGTGAGTGGCTGTGGCATGCTGTCTCCCTGTGTAACCAACAGAATAGGCCATCCTGTATATTGACATGAAAGTGTGCACAGCATAATGCCCCCCCCCAATTTTTTCCCTTAGGGGAGCTGCAACCCTCAACCATCAAGGTTGAACTGCAACATAAGCAACATTATGGTCATATAATCAATAATATGAGGGTTTCCGAGTGATGAGTCTTGGGAGCAATGAAGCTGGTGGTTCACCTCACAAGAAAGAGTTAGCAAGAGAGGCCATGGAGGCCTATGAGTATCTATGATCTCTATTAGTGAAGCTGTAGTCAATCATCAGTGTAAGTTAGTATATTAGGCTCAAATGACCACGCACGGCGGCCACCAGGAAAAGTGGAAGGTGGCTCAGAATTGGTTATGTTAATGAGCAGCTTAGCTTCTAATGTGTGGAAAGGTGACAGTCTGGGTCTCCCTCTTGCTCACATGCCACCTAAGAGCATGAGAAAGTCTCCACAAAGGAGACGGTTTCAGAACAAGGGAGGGTCCAGTGGGGCAGTGGGCCAGGGAACTCTATGGCCTTAGGATGCCAAATGATGGAAGTGACTGAGGAAGGATAGTGCAACCCAGAGTGAGGACAAGGCCCTTTCAGAGGAGATGCTCCCGGTGGGGGGAAGGGGATGGGAGACAGGGGTGGTAGAGAGAAGCTATACTCTCCTCCTTCCCATTCCCCCAAAAGTCTGTGTCATGTTCTCCTGCCCCAACTACTGGAAAGAAACATGTGCCACCCTTTTCCCCATCCTTGAGCAGAGATGATAAGATTCCATGATCCAGAGCTGGACCTACAAGGGAAAGGAGCTGAAGGTACAAGGTGCTCATTGCACAGGCCCCTAGTTATGTGCACCCCAAACTTACATAAGCTTCAAGACCAGCTACATAAGTTGCAAGGCCCCAGTGTAAAAGAAAATACAGACCTCCTATTCCTAAATAATTATAAATTTCAAGAAGGCAAGAACAGAGCATTAAACCAAGTACCAGGACTCTTCTGAGTACAGGATCTATGCAACTGCTCAGGTCACACACTCATGAAGCCATCCTTGCCTGGATCTGCTGCAGCATTGACAGAGATGCAGCAGAAGATTCAGTACTACAATAATTAGAATTATAATAGCACAGTCAGTAATCACCTCGCCCAAACTAGTTCACAATACCTGCACTATCACACTGTCCAAAATGGGCAGTGTCTAGGCCTGAGAGGATATGCTAGGCATACATTGGTCCCAGTTCATCTCTCTGGGAGCACAGAAAACCTCATGTCTCCGTCTCACTGCAGTTGGGATGACACTGTGTAACTGGGCTCTAGCTGATAGAATGTCAGCAGTGATATCCCACTCTCCCAGCTTAATCAGAAAATATCCTATAATCTGTCTTCCACTACATGCTATTGAGTGTTGCAAAGGTGACTTTGAGTCCTGGGATGGTGGAGACTCAGGAACAAAGCCACCTGGAACCCAAGTCTCTCTTTGGGAAGAGAATAGGATGGGTTCCTTGGCATTGAGTCACATGATTTGTGTTGTCTGTTGGTTTTCACTCCAGTCTACACTAGTCTGATTAACCTGCTAGTAGAGTATTAGCAACAGGGGTTAGTTTGGCTTTCAGTGTGGGGTGTAGACATCTGGACAAGTTTATGATCATATTGGGGCACCACTGTGACCTTCTGGAAGAAGCTTTTTTCAGAGTAAGAGTAGATAGAGCAGCCACAACCAGCCTCTTCAAGCAGAATCAGCCACTTCCGACCTGAGGCCTTTCACCCTCTCTCATCCCTCCCCTCAAAGCCACTGGGAATCTGACTTGGTGACTTCTCAAGCAGCAGGAACCCACGAGGGGTTGGGGGGCGCTGCTTTCTAAGAGCAGGGAGTCAAAGCTTTCCTGCAACGTTGAATAAATAGCTGATCCCTGAGGACTTTGTCCTCTCATGGAAAAAATGGAAATAATAATAATTTCCTTTATTTGGCTTTTTATTTCAATTTCTTTTATACATTTAATCGCATGCGTCGCTTAGCTCGTAAAGTGAATGTTCCAACATGAATATACTAATTTCAATAATCATTTAACATTGCCAACAAGGTCAAGTGAGAAAACATCCAATATTCTCTAAAAATTGCTGAGTTGTGGTGGCACAGGCAGTAAAAGCACTGGCAAACAATGCTGGAGCTATAGTGGGAAGACTCCAGGTTCACATCCAGAGTCCTCAATATACTGGATAGGTATGCCCAAGATCTTGGTTGGCTGGGAGGACTTGGAAAACAATCATGGCATGAGACCCTGTTGAGTATTCTCTTTCTCTTTCTTTCTCTCTCTCACTCAAAAATAAATAAATAAACAAACAAACAAACTTTTAAAAAGTTATCTAAAAACTGTATGCTGCTGTCCAAACAGATATTATGAGAAATGCAAAATGGACTGGCTGCCAACTAATAACCATCCTCCAGCTGGTCCTGCACATCTTCAAGGATGAGGCCTGTTCTACTGCCCTATAAATAGGCTTGTAACCTAGACTGAGCATCACAGAGCCTCTACTCCAGGCTCCAGGGTCCCAAGTAGAGCATAGGGCCTGTAGTAAACCAGTAACGGCCTCAAGGATATCAGATCCTAATTCCTGGAGCCTGAAAACAATCTTTATGTGCCAAAGATTTTGCACATGTGATTAGGTTAATTGTCTTTATATGAAAAGATTATCCTGAATTATGTAGGTGGGCCCTAATTATAATTAGTGTCCTTGCAGGGAAGAGACAGAAGGGGGTTCCATAGAGTATACACTGAGAAGGTAGTAGAGACTGAAGATGTGGTGACAAGCCAGGGAATGCCAACAGTTCCCAGAAACTGGAAGAGGAGAGTAAGAGTCCTCCCCTAGAGCATCAAGAGGGTCCCCCACACAACTTGATTTCAGACTTCTGGCCTCCAAAACAGAATAAATATCTTTGTCTTAAGCTGCCTAGTTTATTAAAATTTGTTATGGCAGCCACAGGACACTCATAACAAGGCCCAACCTGAATCAATCAGAATCCTGCCTAGTTTGTTCAAACTGAAACCAGAAAAACTTTTTCCCTAACTCATCCCTAGGCTAGGAGTCCATAAGACTGACCCACCTTAGTAAGTATCCTCCCCTAGAGCATCAAGAGGGTCCCCCACACAACTTGATTTCAGACTTCTGGCCTCCAAAATAGAATAAATATCTTTGTCTTAAGCTGCCTAGTTTATTAAAATTTGTCATGGCAGCCACAGGATTGATATGGCTGATATCCTTTTGCTACTTTCTTAGGACTGCCAGCTCATTTCTAGATAACTGCCTATCAAAGAATCAGATGTGAGGAAGAGTCTGACAGTGAACACTGAAACCAGCTTCCTACGGTTTGACAACACTGGACAGGGCATTGCCCTCACATCCACTTGGGTTTGGTCACAGGGAGGCCAATTCACGGAATAGTATGCTGAGAACTCTAGCAGGGATCCAAGAAATGGCACCTTCTAAAGATAGGCATGTTTCTGTCCTAAGAGAAAGAACTCACCAGGGAAAAGATGCTCTCTGCACTCAGAGAATAGAGCAAAAGGAGAAAAGAGGAAGGTCAGATAGCAGGAGATGACTCAGGAAAGGAAAGCCCCATCCAAGAAATGAGAGCAGTAGGGATAGGAAGCTACAGTGTGGACTTAATGGGAATGAAGGAAAATGACATAAGACAGTGTGAGGAGAGGGAATTCAAATAAACTAAGGACATTTTACTCAA
Organism: Tupaia tana; assembly: GCA_026018925.1. NCBI lineage: Eukaryota > Metazoa > Chordata > Mammalia > Scandentia > Tupaiidae > Tupaia > Tupaia tana. The sequence goes on along the minus strand of JAKSZU010000010.1, from coordinate 41,721,041 downwards.
AGAGAGCTCCTAATTATTGAGAACATGTTTGCTATTTATTGAGTCCAAAAAAGGGGTAAATGAGAATTCATCCTCTCCCATTTTAGTTAAGAAAAAAACTGAGATTCTAGAAGTTTTCATAAGATCAATAAGCTATAACTCATATACTATGTCTATCTTGGGCAGAGTGAGAGGATGGCCTGTGTTTAAAATACAAGTAAAATAAAGGGGACCGCAGTCTTGTCAGTGAGCTGATAAGGTGGTCTCATCAGAAGCTTTGTGTCATCATCTTCCAGTGGAGGATCTCAATGTTGGGGGACGAGTGGGAAAGGAACCATGATCCACTCCTATAGACACAGATACACAGAGACCTTTGGACATGTCTCACGCTGAGTCCAAATTCAAGAAGAAAGTGCCTGAGTCCAAATTCAAGACCAAAATGCCTTCCCCCATAAGTCACACAAAGGCACATGGATTTTGAGGGGCTTCTGAAAGCATCTCTGAATGTTCCCCCTCACCTGAATCACATCTTATTATCCCCACCCCACCATAAGATGAGCACCTTGCATCTGCATAGCATTTATCACAAAGGCACTCACACATACCCACTGAAGTGTTGAATGAAGAGGCACAGATGGCATTTTCAGTAGCAAAGAAGAAAAAGAAAACACAATACTTGGGATGACATTCTTCACGAAAACACCCAGCAATCAGCAACTCGGCAGTGGGAGGACCAAGAGCAGATGACTGATGGCTGCACAGCAGCCTAGCTACCAGAGAAGCCTATGTCCCCCTGGTTTCTGGCAAAGAGCATTCCAGTCTTCTCTGTGGAAACCTCAGGAAATTTCTCTTCCTGGAGCTCTCACAAAGCACCCCCTTGGCATTGTATTCATCTGCCAAGAACAGGAAGAATGTAGAACAGTGATTCCGACTCATCCAATTGATAGCAGTTTCTTTCGCAAAAGGCAAAGTAGATGCCACCAGCATACTATAATGCCTCACTCATAAAAAACACTGGCATGAGTAATAAGTATTTATTTAATTTTGCTGTATGGTAGAGGGCAATACAGTGCTATTTGCAGTGAGTTTGGTTGTTCATATTAATTGAAAATGAGGCTAGGAAGAGCTGCTCGTTAGGACAATTTTTAGTGGGTCCCATAGAGGCAGAAATTTCTGCATTCTATTTTCCTTTCATCTTGAATGATGATGGTGCCAGGAAATGCTCATTTCCTGATTGTTTTCAATTGTTAAATTTAACTTGGACTCATACAAAGATATAGAAATCCCGTCAAGTACAAGCACACAGCATTCGGATGACAAGTTCTAACTCAGAATACACATTCTCAAAGCCTTCTACATGTGTCAATACTACACAAATGAAATGGGAAGGCAGTGACTTTCTGGTGAATTGAGTTAACTAGTGGATATTCCCTACACAGCTTTCCTGGGGCTATGGGGAAGACCTGAGAAAATTATGTGAAGTGTTCATGTATGCTGACCTGTATGTTAGCATCCGTAATAAAGGATGGACCACAAACCTGATAGCTTATAACAACAGGAATGTATTCTCTCACAGTTCTGAAAGATGTAAGTCTGAAATCATGGTGTTACCAAGTTTGGTTCCATTTGGAGGCTCAGAGGACAATCTAGTCCATGCCTTTCTCCCAGCTTCTGTTTGCTATTGGCTAGTCTGTTCTTTGACTTGTATCACTGCAATCTCTGCCTCTGTCTTCCACATGTGTCTCTCCATTGTAGCTATGTGTTTTTACATGTTCTTATAAGGACATCAGTCATGGGATTTAGGGTCTGCCCTAAATCTGGCATGATCTTCTTAACTTCATTACATCTGCAAAGACTCTATTTGCAAATAAGGTCACACACAAGTACTGTGGATTAGGACTTGCATATATCTTTTGAAGAGACACCAATTAACCCACAACATGTATTGCAATATACAGAGAAAACAGGGCTAAACAGTGGTGTAGTGGTAAAATGTGATGCTCTACAAGGAAGATCCACATAGGAAGAAGGCCTTTGACTTGTATCCAGTGACCTTCCTGAGTACACAGGGCATACATGTACCCGTGGTCTGGTCTGGTTGAGGTTGAGGGTGGATTGTGGCATCAAACCCTACTAGACATGCTATATCACTCTCTTTTATGGAATAACTAAATAAAGGTTTAGAAAATATACATACCAACAAAGCAAGGATGGGCCACCTCAGAAACTTACCCTTAGGCATAAGTTCATAATGAATGTCTTTGTATTCACTGATCCAGCACTTCCTAAGTACCAATCCCAGCACTAAGCCCTTTGCTGGAACCCTCAGTTTAGCATAAATACATGTAGAACATCATTTTTCCACTTCAATATGAACCAAGTGTCAGAGAGAAAATTTTTCTAAGGATGAGCATCAAGAAGATCAGAAACCTGGTGGGGAAAGTGAGGAACCCACAAAGCCAAACCAGAAGCCAGGCCTTGGTATCACTCCTGGGACAAATTCTGTACCTATGCACACCCATGTGAACTTGCTCTCATCACTTTTCCCAGTAGGCTATTGCTTATTTTCCTACTATAGTTCAGGTCACTCTGTTCTCAAGCTATTCTGGATGTATAGCTGGCGGTACAAGAGTAAAAAGATTGTGCCATGCACCCTAAGCAATATAGCTCTCTGTCAGGCAGAAGACTGGTAAGATTTATAAGATTGCAATAAGATTTGCAACCAATAAGTTCATCTCATTGGATAGCAGGTGTCACAGTAGGGTGGCATGTGATGTAATTGTTACTTTTAACCTCTGGACACCTGAAACTTAGGTACTTGACACAAAAGGGGTCCACATCTTTATGGGTGTTGCCCAAACAAAAAAATCACAAATAACCTACTTCAAAATTTTCATTAATCAACTGAGGAAAAAGCAGAAATGTGGGGGCACAATTTGTTTCTTTTTTCTTTTCCCTTTTCTTTTTGAGAGGTTTTTGCTATAGGTTGTATGCACTTGCCAGAAAGACAGAGAGAGACAGAGAGACAGAAAGTGAGAAATCACCCCCCAGGGGTGATGGCCACGCTGCAATCCCTTCTCCTCCTTTCTCCTCTTGGGATCTTGGGCACGCACACGCACACACCCAGCATGAGTTTAAACTACTGGGTCAGGGACTTGAACCGTGGTCAACTACATGGGAGTCAAGCAATATAGCCATTATGCTAACTGCTGGTCCTGGCACAATTTAATATATAGTCTAGCATTAAAAAAAATCTTGCAGAACTAGACTTTTAAAATTCTTTTTAAAATATGTGCACAACTCTATGATGATACATTTAAGAACTTGAATAAAAAGATAATTTTTTAAGCAAATACAAATGATAAAACCGACCTATGAAGAAATAGAAAACCTAAACCAGTGTTTCTCCAACTTCACCATGCATCAGAATTATCTGGAAGGCTTATTAAGACATAAGTGGCTGGGCCCTGGGCTTCAGGAAGGGCTTGGTGGAGAGTGGTGTGTAAAGAATTTGAATTTCCAACAAGTTCCAAGGTAATATTGGTGCCACTGGTATAGGGACCATTCTTTTATTTTTTATTTATTTATATTTTTTTTTGGAGAGGTTTTTAGCTATAGGACGCGTGCGCTCACCAGACAGACAGACAGAGACATAGAGACAGAAAGCGAGAAATCATCCCCCCAGGGCGGATGGTCACGCCGCAATCCCTTCTCCTCCATTCTCCTCTCAGGATCTTGGGCACTCATGCACACGTGCCCGGCGTGAGTTTTAAGCCACCGGGTCCGGGACGCGAACCGCGGTTGACTACATGGGAGTCCAGCGACATAGCCATCACGCCAACTGCTGGTTCCCCTTTTTCTTTTTTCTTTTTTTTTTTTTTGGGGGGGGGAACCATTCTTTAAGAACCAAACGTTGAGTCCTATGGTACCAAGGACTTTATCCATATAGGAAGCATTCACTGTAATTAGTTGAATTAATAAATAAGTTAATAATTCAATATTAGTTAATTGAATATAATTCATCATTATAAAAAAGGGGAAAACTCGTACACTATAGTATCTTTAATGTCTGAGGGCTTTTGTAGTTGGAGCAGAGATTCATACTCTTTCAAATGCTATTCTCAATGTATTGAACTTAGTATATTATAAACAAAATTAGCTAATAATTGTTCCTAAACGATGTTCACAAATATAACTAATTTAATTCCCTTAAAGAATTTAAACAATGTCTATTAAATGATAGACTATGTTGAAATCTTCAACCACATACATGGCAGAAAAGCATTAAAAATTAAGTGTACAAGTAATTAATGCTTTCCCTCAATCCTACTCTATTAACAACATGGATTTAATATTATCTTAGTGTTACCATAACCCTACAAGATACTAATTTCTCTGTCTTCCTAAGATTAGAATCCAAAAGGAAAAGGGGAAAAGAATCTCAGCCTAACCTAGTCTACAGGTTCGGGGCTACTGGTCAACTATTTCTGGTCTCCATAGAGACCAGCTGTGCCTCTGAGGTGGATAAAGCAGGCTCTGATTGTGAGCTCAGGTCTTGTGACAAGAAAACTACTTTGGACATGTTGAATTTTTCATGCCTAAATGCTTCATGGGAGTTTGAATTTTCCAAAGCTTGATGCTTTTCTCCCAAAGTGTGTGTGTGGGTGTATGTGTGCGTGTGTGTGTGTGTGTTTACATTTTTTTTGGAGAGGTTTTTGCTATAGGGCCAATTTGTGTATTTTTAAATCCCAGTTGAACATCATTACAGTGTGTGTCCTACCCCTGGTAAATATTGACTGGTGTGTTACTGTGATTAGAAATGTACAGGTGTTTCATTGAAATGAAAGTATTTGACTAACAATTTTCTTTGGAAGTGATACATTCTCCTGTTGTATTTTGTTACTATTACTCTTATCAATTGCTATGGTTTGAATATGTTGAAATTCATGTGTTGAGACCTGATTGTATTGGCTATATTGTAAATATTTTCAACAAAAACTTAATTCCTTCATTTTGTCCCAGTGAACAATGACTAGTGTAAGTAGATAGTGACTTGTAATGGTGATTGCATCATGGAGGCAACAGTCTTATGAGTGGATTAATTAATTATATTTCATGAGAATCAATGAGTTCTAGCTCTCATGCGATGTGGAGGCTGGTTATTATAAAAGATCAGTTAAGGCTTTTCTGTCTCTCAGCATATGCCTGCTCTCTTCTATGTTTCCACTGGCCATGCTATAAGCTTAGGACTTGTCTTTCCAGCCACCAGAATTGTGAGTTTGTAAATAACAAACTTCTATCTTCTTTATAAAATCACTGGGAGCATTGCAATAAGGTATTAAGATAACAAGCATTCAAGAAGTAAAATGACAAACCAGGACTGACTCTGTAGTATTAAGCACTGTGTATTGGGAGCTGGATCCCACATGGCCAAGAGTAGTTCAAATACCAGACCTGGACACTTGAGAAACATACTGAGTACATGAGCCTGTGTTCCCAAAATCCTAACAGGAAGAAGAAATGGAGGAAACAGGATTGAGGTGTGACTATTTTGTTCAATGAATGAACAAATTACTGAGAAGATAAAGCCACAAGATGATGTGATTTATACACTCCCCTTCTGCAAGGAAAATTTTCAAAAAGACCAAATGACAATAATGACTTAGTGACAAGAGAAGTCTCTCAAGAATATTAGGATGTGATGATAGATGCTGAACATTGAGCCCAAACTCTCCATTGCTTCAGATCCTGCCCAAGGACAGGGAAGGTTCTGAAAGCTATTTCCCTGGAAGCATCAGTCAGCAGGAACTCAGAATTTCCATAATAGGGAACTCAGAGTACTTAAGATAACCAAAAAAGGACCAATAGATGGCATAATAGTTACATCACTGGACTCCCATGTAGTTGCCAGAAGTTTGAGTCCCTGACCCGGTGACTTAGAACTCATGCCAGGTGCAATGTGCATGCACACCCAAAATCCCAAGAGGAGAATGTAGGAGAAAGGATTATGGTGTGGCCATCTGCCCTGGTGGGTGATTTCTCACTTTCTGTCTCTCTGGCAAGTGCACATGCCTTATAACAAAAATCTCTCAAAAAAAAAATCTATGAAATCAGGTCCCAATTTGCAGATAAGATCTTGTAAAGTTTAGAACAAATAATCCTATTAACTCCTACTAAGCCTTAGCATAGCTTTTATACAACTCAATTCCTACTCTGCCAAATAATTAGTTACCAGATGTATCAAACAAGTTTTGCTGTGTAACAATCACATGGAAAATATCAGAGGAATACAGCAATAAGCATTTATATTTTACTAACGAGTAGAGGAGACAACTGGGGAAGCTCTACTTTATGAAAGGGATCCTGTTCAGCTTGCTCCACACATGTCTTCTGCAGAGACTGCTACCTGGGGTGTGATCATCTCTTGAACTTCTTAAGGCTAGAGTGCAAACATACAGTGTCTCCTGGGTGTGGACTCTAAATTGGTACGATGTTACTTCCTCTCAAATTCTATCAGCCAAAATTAGTCACATGACTGAACCCAATATCAAAGGGTGGGAACTGAGAAGAGCCCCCAACATAAGAGGATGAGGCCGAAGATTAAACTTGGAGGTAGAGGGGAGAGAGTATATTTGCTGAATCAATTACATAATGACCTAATCAGCTACCTTGTGCCTGGAACTTTGCCATCTCTTAAAGCACTGGACTGACTCTTCCTTCTTGTGAACCCAGTATCTAAAGACTCGTCTATTATTTAAATAAATGAAACTATAACTTAATTGTGATTTATTTTTAAAGCAAACCGCCAGGTCCGGGACTCGAACCAGGGTTAGCCATGTGGGAGTCCAGCACCCTTAACCACCATGCCACCTGCTAGTCCCCAATTGTGATTTTTTTTTAATGTAACACTAACAGCAATTCTTTGCAGATAAGCATAGTTTAAAAGTATTGACTATGGGGACCAGTAAATGGCATAATGTTTACATCACTGGACTCTCACGTAGGCCACCTCAGGTCAGGTCCCAGATGGGGACTTAAAACTCATGCCAGATGCGTGTGCATGTGTGCCCAAGATCCCAAGAGGAGAATAGAGAAGAGATTGCAGTGTAGCCACCGCCACCCCAGGGGGTGGGTGATTTCTCAATTTCTGTCTCTGTCTCTGTCTCTCTGGTGAATTATTTTGCCCTATGGCAAATCTCTCTCTAAAAAAAAAATTACAGATGATGGAGACAGGCTAAGTGGGCTTAGATCCTAGCTCTTAGGTTCACCAGTTGTATCATATGGGCAAGTTTCTTGGTCTCTCTAAGCAACAATTTTAACATCTTTAAAATGGAAGTAGCAATAGTTCTAACACCATACAGTTCTTTTGCAGTCTAGATTAGATGACCTAGAGAGCTTGCTCAGCCCTGTGACTGACACCTAGGAATTCCTTTGCAGTTAGCTCGGCACTCAGGCAAATTGGCAGCTTCTAGATTTGATCCCACCTTCACTACAGAGCAAAGAAAGTGCCTTAAATGTTCCTTAGAAGGCCAGTGTGGTAGGCAGAAAGTACCTGTCCTAACAGGGACCTTTCATTCTGATCACTCTGAGCACTGCTGATACTGATAATCTGGGCAGGCCCCAAACATCAGTTTAGCAGGATGCAGCTTCGGTTCTCTGTTGGAGTAGTGGATTGACCTCAAGAGGTCAAAGTCTGAATTGCAGGAATCTGTGAATATGTTACATTCCATGGCAAACATGGTTGTGCAGATATAACTGCACAGTAATAGTCTCCTTATTTTAAAATCTACAACCATAGAACACAAAATGGAAGAGAAGGGATTACAGCGTAGCCATCTTCCCTGGGGGTTGATTTCTCACTTTCCTCTGTCTGTCTGTCTGTCTGTCTGTCTCCAGCAGGCACATGTGCCTTAAGGCAAAGACTTCTACAAAAAAATAAATAAATAAATAAATAAATAAATAAATAAATAGAAAGAAAGAAAGAAATTGTCATGTAATAAACCAGTGATGATACATTACTAGTGCAATTGAAAACTACTAGTAATAGAGCCAGCTTTACACTAACCACTGGAATCATTAGATGACAGATTCAGTTCTGTCATGTATGCACCAAGCCCTGAGTTGAATATTTAATGCAAATCAGCTCATCTAATACTCACACATGTGGTGCATACATTTCTCTTCTCTTACAGAGAGAAACTGAGGGAGAGAATTAGTGAGTCTGGAGCCAGGTTTCAAAGTCAGATCAGGTAAGTTTCAAAATTCATGTTCCCAATCAGTGAGTTGCAATGCCTCCCTCTGCCAACTCAGACACGTGGTCTGAGTCTGAGTCAGCCTCTGACTCATCACTGCTTCCCAGCAACAAGGACTGAGACCAACATTCTACAGGAAGAGATGGGCCTTCCACCTGGTTAATGTTGGCCTGGTAGTATCACTCATGCCAACTGACCCCGGCCAACCACTTTGAACTTGGCCACCCTGCACATGCTGGTGCTTTGTTTTCTACTTATGGGATAACAATACCAGAGGGTGTTGAGTGTTTTGCTAGCTTTGTTCCTGTCCCATGGACTGTGCTGCTCCTGCTCATGAATTGTACCCTGTGACATGTAGTGATACATAGTAACCATTGGTTGATGACCATTCCCACCCTGGGCAGTTGCCCAATTCGGGCTCTTTTGTTTATTGCCTAATTATTTTATCTCTGGATTAGTCCCCTCTGTGATGGAACCTGTCTGTTCACTTAAATCTCCAATAGAAGTTAAAGAGAAGCAGCATGCATCTGTGGCTTGAATATTTCTGCAGTGCCTGAGATAAATTACACAGGTAATGAGCTGGACTCAGGCCATGTAGGCAGCTCCTGCAGCTTGTAAGCACTGCAGCCCACAGAAGAAAATTCAGAATGAGCAGCATCTTTGTCTCCTGTAACTGTGCCAGGGTCCATGTTGTCCCTGCAGAAGAATGCTCCACATAGCGCCTGTTCTAACAGGGACCTTTCATTCTGATCACTCTGAGCACTGCTGATACTGATAATCTGGGCAGGCCCCAAACATCTGTTTAGCAGGATGCAGCTTCGGTTCTCTGTTGGAGTAGTGGATTGACCTGTTTCTAGGGAGAATGTTTGAATATTCTAATCAGAATGGAGAGATTAGTCAGCTCAGGAGCCTTGATTTCATTAGCCTGGGAGAAGTGTGTTTTAGCAGAGACATCACAGTAAACTGGCTGATTTTAAATTATATTATACCCCAAAGTCCCCTTAGCACAGACCACATGCTTTTTTGCTTCCTATTCTTCAAACACATAGGTTGATGTATTTCTACCCCCTTCCGAGTTTTGCCAGCTAACAGGAAAGTCTTAATTTTATCAAACCCTTGAAATTTCTATTTTTTGTCCATATTAACACTTTAATGAATAGCACAGGGCCAATGGTTCAGTGTGAATACAGAAGGGAGAGATGCCCCTGGCTGGGTTTTGAAGAGGGAGGCAGAGCTACATGCCTTTGTCACTCAGAAGCTTTTGGAGGAAGGCATATTATAGCAAATCTCAGAGGGTCAGACCACCCTTTTTTCAAATGTGGGTCAGCCAGGTGTCCAAGGAGCAAAATGACAACAAATTCTGCATGACAATGACAAATGGTGAATCCTGCAATATGCTTTCTCAAACCTGGTTCTTACTTTCAGGAGCTGCTGAGAAGAACCATCCTGGACTGAAAGTGTCCCTACACACAACGGCAAGGCCCCACCTGGAAAGAGTTCCCTAGCGTCAGACCCAGCATTAGAGCCCACAGGAAGCAGCCAGTAAGGCCCTGATGGTTCTTATGGCACTGCCAACTCCTCCAATCAGACTTCCTCATGCACATCTCCCCACCTGTAAGCAGGAATTCAGGATTCACTCTCCACCTATCACAGAGAGTTGTGAGAATTAATGACTGGCTTGAAAGCAACATTACAGAAAGGCACGGTGAAAGGACCAAGAATTGATCTTATTAATCAAACATAGACACCTCACAAGGGAAGCCTCTTTGCCAAACTACAACAGAGAAGTTGCTCAACTCATTTTTCCAGGAGTTTATACCAAGAAAGACTTCAAAGGATGAGGTACATCCACCAATTGTTAAGAGGCTTGGTAGAATCTTGGAATAAAAAGAGAATTTAATCGCAAACAGGTTTTCTCTCAGCATCTCTAAGCTAGACAGGCATCAGACAGAGAAAGAAAAAAATATCTCCCCTGGAAATTCCAGCCAGCCCTGGCCAAAGAAACCTACAGAGAAGCCAAGGGAAGGGTTGGAGCTGAGGTCTATAAATCTTCCACCGAACTGCAGGAGAGAGAAGACACCTTGGAGTTCCACAGGCTCTCCCAGCAGAGGTTTCAGCTGCCAGAAATCTGGGTTGTTGAAATTTGCATAAATGCATAAATTTGCATAGTGTGTTCAGGTAGCCTTAGGCCAAGTGGGCTCTGTAAAAATTATCATCTTTAGGGCAGCTCAGAGTGATTATATCGCAGTAAATGTAGGTGGCTCTGTGCCTGGTGAGAATGGTCCATCCTAGCTTGAGAAACAACACAGGAACATAGCAAACCTGGTCTCCTGAGGGTCATCCTTGCCTGTTCCCCATATGTCCAGAGCCATCTCTGCTTTAGAAGAGCCAGAGGACAATGTACAACTGCTCTGCTTCCTCCCGGGTCCTCTGCTTTTCTTCCATCTTTCTGTAAGTGATCTCCTTGCCAAATGGTTGATCAGAATCACTGTCATATTCACGAAGACTGAACCTTAAAAAATGTGAATTGATTTACCAGATTGGAACACGAGATGTCCAAGGCTGAAACCCATAGGCAAGAGTCTGCCACTTCCTGAGAGGTCCCTCCCCATTAATCTCTGTATCCTGGATCACAGCACAGTCTCAGGAAATCTCTGCTCTAGCTGGGCATTCCAAACCCTTCATGTTGTCTACAAGCTCCTTGGTGGTTGTAGAGAGATTCAGGAGGGCTCCAGGTAATCTATTTGTCTTACCAACAAAAATGGGAGCTCTAATGCACTGTCAAAAAACAGTCATCCTTCCTGTACTGTTCTTTGTGCCATTGAAGTTATAGTACATGGGCACCCCCTAGTTGGGGTTGGGAAGGAAGAAAGCTAGAGAGCTTTTGCGGAGGATGAGATGCTGCTCTAATGTAGCCTGCTCATGCCTGACAAACCAAGAATTGTGGCTTTTGTTCACAGAATGAAAGAGACACAGAGTCATGAATGAGCATCCCATTCAAACTTGTGTCTAAGGTTCAATACTCAGTTGTGTGAGAGTCCCTAAGGACATTTCCTAGGAGTCTCCCTTCCCAATTCACGCTCCAATAGGTTATTGCCATATGTTAGAGTGAATCTTGACTCCCTCCTCCTCCATTCCACACCCAGTCTTCCCCATACTCTCTCATGGATGGCTTTCTGCAGTGACTTAGAGCTCTGCCCACGCTGTCCAGGATGTGGTCATTTTTTGCCTGTATTGTTATGTCAGCCTCCTGAATTGTCACCCTGCTGTTCTTGTGCCTTGCACCATGCATTCTCTACACAGAAGCCAGGAAGATGCTTTAAAACTCTCAGATCAGGCTGGCTTTTTGGCCTGGTGGTTAAGAGATCAAGATCCTACATAGCTGACCATGTGGTTCAAGTGCTAGACCTGGCAGCTTGTAAAACACATCTGGTAAAAGAAAGACAAGAAAAAGAAAAAAAAATCTGGTATATGTGCATGCATGCCCAAAATCCTGACAGGATGGGAGAATGGATGTGAAGGGGTTGCGGCATGACTACTCCCCATTGGGGGGTGAGGGGGAAGTGGTGCTTTCTCCTGTTCTCTCTTTCTTTCTGTCTTTCTCTGACAACCACATGTGCTCTATGGGAAAGGAAAAAAAAAAAAAAAACTCTAAAGTCATGATACTTGCTTCTTCAGCAGCCTCCATCAACTCTGCCTCAACAGAAAGGAACCCAAGTCTTGGCCTCGGTGCAAGGCTCAATTTCTTCAATTCCTTTTGGCCCCTTGAACCTCATCACCAGCTGCTTTCCTCTCCCTCACTCTTCTCCGGCCTCTGCTCTCTTGCTGTTCCCAGAACATGCCAGAAACTAGAAATTTTTCAGTGTAGTTCTGTCTTTCGGAAATATTCTTTTCCCAGGTTTTTGAACAGCCATTCCTATCACCTTCTCAAAGTCTTTGTCCAGTTCATTCTCTCAGTGATGCCTGTCCTGACCACTCTATTGGGCATTGCAAGTAGCACCCTCCTTACCCTGCTTTACATCTCCTTTACTCCCAGCAAGCACTGTAATTGACATGTTTCTTTTCTTTCATTTTGTGTCTGCCTCCCATGGCTAGCTTGTAAAGGCCATGTAAGTCAGGCAGGGTTTTCTGTCTGCTCTTCATAGACATGTTCCATATCCTACCACCACACCTCGCACACAGTCAGTGTTCAATAAATGTCTGCTGAATGAATGAGCATACAGCATGAGGAATCTAAGATTAAATGTACTGTTTCCAGTGTTTGGCCTTCTCAAGTGAAGCTGATAAGTCAGGGTACGAGAGCTGGCTTTGACTTTCTCAGCACAAATGTATTTAGCACAAATGGACAGGTGGATTTGCCAAAGGATCTTTTCTGCTCTGATTTTACTCAATATTTGGCCTTTAGACAAATAGTCAACTCAAATCTATATAATATCAATTTTTAGTCAAAACAAGTTAGTTTTTAAAAGCTTTTTAAGCCTAAGACCTATTTGAAAAGGCGGGTTGGCAGCACTTTGTGGAGATTGACTCTCAAATCCACCAGATCACTCCCAGTTTCAGATACAACCCCCCTGTATGAGTTGCCTTTTCTTGTCCCAAACCTACAAAGAGATTTATTAACCCAACCTGTCCAAAACAAGACCACCACCCCATTTAGTTCCATCAATACCTTCTTCTGAATGTCTATCTCAGTCAATAACATTGTCCTCCAGTAACCACACTGGGGGCTCTTCTGCATCCTCACAACTCTGAGAGCATAGGCCCTACTTTGTATTATCAGTCAAGTGCATAATTAAAGGTGACTTTTATAATGTTTCCAGGATTCTTGATGAGTCTAATGCATAAATAGTCACCTCTTTTCCCTCTGAGTTTCATTTGCTTATTATTAAATAATGTTATTGAGTTCTCACAGACCCTACAACCTCTGGACCCTACAACAATCCTTGTCTTCAGGAAGTAATTTTGATTGTGCAATTGGGCTTTAGGCCTTACTAGAAGAAAAAGAAGAAACAGAACAGTTGAGAAACATATACTCTCGTTACCAGCCTAAATCAGGGAAGGAAAGGGATAACAATGGGAAAAAAAAAACATAATTTCTTAAAATTTTTCTTGAGATGGTAGTATTAATTAGTTTCTTAGGGCTGCTGTAACAAATTATCACAAACTTGAAACTTAAAACAACAGAAATTTATTCTCTCACACTTCTGGAAGCCAGAAGTTTGAAATCAATATGTCAGTAGGATCTTTAATGGCTCCAGGAGCTAATCTTTATATGACTCTTTTAGCTTCCAGTAGCTATTGGGATCCTTGGTATTCTTTGGTTTGTGGCTGAATCACTACAATCTAGTCCTTAATTTTTTTTTTCATAGGAAGTCTCACACACATGTGAGTTTTACTTCCAATAAGTCAACCAGGTTATCACAGAAATTATTGGAAAAAATCCTCTCAGTTTCGGAGAAGGTGATGTTGTTTCACTTTCTGTGTAACATACCAGTTCACAAAAAGGTCCAGAAAGAACATAATAAACTCAAAGTATTTAAACAATTTTTTCAGGCTGTCATTTGATCATGAGAAAAGAAAAAAATAACAACACTTTCATTTAAAAATGAGATAAACTAATAAGTATGAATTTAGTATATTATTGATAAATGAGTTTCTTTTAAAGCTGAGAAAGTAAGATGAATTTTGATTTCGGTTTAAGATATTAGAACTTAAAGATAATGTAAATTTTAGTATACTTAGCTTTTCTATATTCAATTACTTTACAGTGGTGGATATATGAACAATAAAAATTAATAAACAGGAATGTAGACACATAGTTTTCCTTTTCTTGGGCTCCAGATGAAGCTCCACCAAACACTGGCCTGTTTCAATTTTAGGATTCACGTCACAACTGTGTATGTCTCTGAATCTGTATCAGAATTTCCCTCAGAAACAAGACTAAAGCCGATTTCGACCCATCAAAACCCTAAGTATACAAGTATTTTGTAAAGTAATTCTCGTTAAAATAGTATGTGAGAGAATAAAGAATAAAACAGGTGAGAACATTCCAGAAAGTGAAAGCTTCCATACTCACTATTTTTTTTTTCCATGAACACAAGTCTTACTTTATGCATCCTATAAAGTAGCACCTAGCTGGGGCTACATATCCTACTGCAGTCATTGAATAGATATATATTTTTTTCTGAAACTTTTTTCTTTTTGTAACTCAATTTACATTCCTTCCCTAAGCTTCATCACAGCATACAAAATGCAATCTCCCATCCAGTACACACTGCATAGTGACACAATCATGCACATTACAAAAAATTTTCCATTACTAGTTCCTAGAATTACTTCCACCCCTCTTTCTGACCCTCTGTCCCTTCCCACCCTCCTCTCACACCACCTCCAGTGTCTACAATTGTCCTTCATTCCCTTCCCACCCACGTTGCATTGATCACACAATTTCCTACATAATCTAACTACTTTCAATGGTGAGTTCACTCATTACTACTAAGAAAACCAGTTTTAACTTAACTCAAAGAAGTGCCAAGGAACTTTGCTTAAAGCCAGGAAACAAGTCAGGATTCTGTTCAAATGGTAGGTGCATGAAAAATCAGTCTCATGTACTTTTATCTTCTGTTCTGGTTCAATTTTCCTGATTAAATTCTGGGATATAATATTCAACTCCAGACTTGTCCCTATGATTAAGTTGGCCACTTTCATAGTTTTTGGACTCTTATTTCCATGTGTCTGTGTTTAATTTTCTTCATACAGCACACCCTTGAGAACTTCTTGGAGATCTGGTCTGGTGCTGGTAAATTCTTTCAGGTTTTGTTTATCTGAGAATGTTCTTGTCTTTTCTTCCCACCTGAAAGATAATCTTGCCGGGTACAGTATTCTTGGCTGAAATTGCTTCTCTCGTAACACTTTGAATATATTTTCCCATTCTCTCCTCGCTCACATTGTTTCCGATGAGAGATCTGCTGTTAGCCTGATGGGATGTCCTTTGTAGGTAACTTGATGTTTCTCTCTTGCCAATCTTAGTACCTTGTCTTTGTCTGCGGCTTTGGTCAACCTGGCTATAATGTGTCTTGGAGAAGATCTTCTTGGGTTGATTTTATTTGGGGTCCTTTGTATTTCCTGGGACTGGATCTTCGAATGCCTCTCTAGGTTTGGAAAGTTTTCTTGCAGGATTTCATGGAATAGATTATCAATGCCTTTATGGGTCTCTTCACCTTCTGGAATGCCAATTATCCGGATATTTGGACGTTTGATGGTATCCAGTACTTCTCGCATATCATTCTCAAATTTTTGGGCCATTTTCTCAGTCTTCGTGGTGGATTTTTCTAAGCCAGCCACTTTCTCTTCTACATCTGAGATTCTATTTTCTGAATGATCTAGTCTGCTTTTAATACTTTCAAGGGAGATTTTGACTTCTTGTATTATAGACTTCATCTCTAGCAGTTCCGTTTGAGTCTTTTGTAAAGTGTGTAATTCCTCTTTTAGATCTTGCAAGAATTTCCTCATCTCCTGGAACTCAGCAACTTCTTTCTCCTTTCTCTGTAGCAGTTCATTATCTCTCTTTTCTTCCATCTCTGTTACCTTCGACATTATGAATGCTCTAAATTCCTTATCAGACATTTCCATGACTTTCACCGAACTGCTTGTGGATGAAGGAGAGTTACTCTTTTCCATCGGAGGAGAGGTATTTTCTCGTTTTCCCATATTTCTAGTGATCCGACGGTGATTTCTTGTCATCTGATGGATGGTGTGTTTCTTTCAAATTCTTGGAGTTAAGCCTCAATGATCAGGAGCAAGCAGACAGAGGTGTTCTAGAATCTGTTTGCTGTTCTGTTGTGATCACACACTAGCTTTGCTTGCTGGAGGCTGAATTATGAGTAGAAAATCTTCATTTCTCCTGTCCCCTGAAATATCTAGTTCCCAGTAGCCATGCGGAATCCTCTGAAAGAAGAACTCTCCTGGCTTTGCTTGCTGGAGGCTGACTCTCCTAAATATCTAGTTCCCAGTAGCCATGCGGAATCCTTGAAGGAAGGGCTCAACTCTCCTAGTCCTTAAAAAGACTTTTTCCTCAATGTGTTTACATTTTCTCTTCTCTTTTCTTATAAGGACTTGCCATTGTCTTTAGGGATACCTTAATTATACCTGCAATTCAATTAAGATCACATCCTGAGGTTCTAGACAGACATATCTTTGGAGAAGGGGAAGGGACGACAATTTAACCAACTATATCATTTGGTCTCCAAAACTTTACCTCTTCCCCAGGTTCTAGTCAATGGCTGTCTTAGTCCATCCCATGCCACTGTAATAAAATACCAGACTGGGTAATTCCTCACAGTTCTGGATGCTGGAAAGTCCAAGAGTATGGCACCAGCAGCTGGTGAGGATCTTCTTGTTGCATCCTCACCTGGTAGAAGAGAGAAGGGCAGGAGGAAACCAACTTCCTCACCAAGCACATAATTCCATTCACAAGGGAGAAGTCCTCTTGGCTTAATCACCTTTTTAAGACCCTATCTCTTAATATTATTATACTGGCAACACCTGAAATTTGCTAGAGACATATTCAAATCACAGAAAGGGCGCAGCAACCTGTTAGACATATCTACTGTGGCCCTTTATCTGTTGTGGATTGTAAAAAGAGTAAGAGCTATTCCTCCTCCACAGGCTTTATGGTGGGCATTTCTAATGTCCACCACTCACTAAATCTCTTCTTTTAGGGATACAGGGAGGATTAATTAGCCCACTCCCCTGAGGCTAAAGGTGCCCAGATCTGGGCAATGAAATGTATTCATGTTGGAAAAATTCACTTTACAGTCTAAGTTATGTACAGTGATTGAATGTATAAAAGAAATTAAAATGTTTAATTAAAAAAAAAAAGAGATGTGAACATATATGCCACTTCCTAGCCAAGGCATTTCATTGTGAATGTTGAGTGTGCCTATTTTTGCTTCCCCTAGCTGTTGTAACTAGACACTGTAGATGGTAGAGCCTGGGTTCCTAAGTATGAACAACATGCAATAGAGGCCACACTGTGTCTGACAGAGAGGTAAGGTAAGCAAGGAAAATAAAGCTTTTCTGGCTTTAAGTCACTGAAATTTTAGGGTCACATTCATTCATTGCCATGGTAATAGAAGACCTGATACCTCTCCAAGAAGACAGCACCTAAGTTCTGTCATCCTTGACTGCCTTTTCTTCTTTCCACAGAAGAATGAACAAGTTTCTGTCTCACCCCACTCCCTACAAATGTTCAGGTGTTTTTGCACACAGGATAGATATACATGTATTTGTATACCCATACTTACAACTAAGGGGATATAATTAAGTACATGTAGATAATCACAGAATCTCTCAATATTTGATAGTTAATGTACTACATGATAAAAAGTTTGTATCTCCTTCATATACTAGCCACAGGATATCTGTAATGACTTCTTCCCACCTGTCATTAGACTCCATGGCAGAGAAAAATGCAGGGTAGGCCCTTGCATGAAATGGAAGCAGAATAACAGTAGACCCTTTGGTTTCAGAGGTCCTAAGGCATTTATGACTGGTAATCTCTTTCCTTCTTTTCTTTATGTAGGCTTCATTAGCTTCATCAAATTTAATTAATGATCAGATTTCCCAATTTCTCAACTCTGCCACAACCTCTTCCTGCTTGTCCAGATGGATTTGACAATAAATCATGTCATTGTTGCTTTACTCCATAGTCATAAATGTGGTTTTATTAATTATGTCCGGTTTCTAACACCCAGACTGTTAATTACAGAATGAAAGTTTAAAGGGTTGTCTCCATCAACTACATCACTTTGTAATAACATTGGCACCTTTCATGTTAAAAGTGTCTTTATAAAAGTGGAAAGCACTTACATACGTATTATCATAACAACAGCTTGCATTTACAAAAATCTTTTAAAAAAATTTTAGAGAGATTTTTGCTCTAGAGCACACATGCTTGCTGGAGAGACAGAAAGAGACAAAGAAAGAGAGAGAGTGAGAAATCTTCCCCGAAGGAGGATGACCAAGCTGCAATTCCTTCTCCAGTCACCTCTCAAGATCTTGGGCATGCATGCACACGTGCCCTACGTGACTTTTAAGCCTCCAGTTTCAGAACTCAAACTACAGTCGACTACGTGGGAGTCCAACAAAGTAACCATTACACCATCTGCTGGTCCTTACAAAAATATTTACAACACAGGATAGTAGGAAAGGTTCTAAAAATGTCCCCTCCAGATTTCATCAAACACTAATATAGGTACTACTGCCTATATTCACTTCCTAGTACTGCCTAACAAATTACCACAAACTGGGTTGCTTAAAACATTTATTCCCTCACAGTTTTAGAAGTTGAGATCCACTTGAAAAGGAGGGTTATGCTTCCCTGAAGGTTCTAAGGAATAATCTTTCCTTTCCTCTTCACAGCTTTTAATGGCTCTTAGCAATCCTTTGCATTCCCTGAATTATTTCAGTCTCTGCTTCCAATTATACATTGACATTTTTCTCTGTATTTCTCTATTTCTTATAAAGATATCAGTCATTGAATTTAGAGCCTGACCTAATCTAGTCTAATCTCAATCCTTAACTAATCATATCAATAAATATTTATTTCCAAGTAATATCATAATGTGACATTCTGGGTGAACAAGAATTTTTCAACACATTATAGCTTTGAAGGAACTCTGCAGATGGAATTAAATTTGCTAATCAGTTAACTTTAAAATAAAGAGTGTTCTAGTCCTTTGTGTTGCTAAATAACTGAAATACTGGGGTTTAGGTAATTTATAAGAATAGAACTTTATTTAGCTCATGGTTTGGGGTTGAGGGTCTATATGTACTGAGGTTCTTTTTATTGGTTGGGTCCCACAGTAACACATAGCATCACATAGGAAGAGTTTGGGTAAGAGCACACACATCTGTGTCCATTTCTGTGCCTCTTTATAAACCCAAGAGTATCCAGTCCGGGGTGGGGGTCCCTCCTGAATACATAATCACCTCCCAAAGTCTCCACCTTTCAGCATCATAAGCAACTGCTCTGGGTAAGATCTCTCAACCTTGAGGGGCCTACACAGTCCCTCCTGGCCAGCCCTTGCCCCGAGGATGCTCAGGTCATCTATTTCCTGCACATGCTCCTAGAACTAACCTGAGCACTCACACCATACTGGGCACTGACTAACCGTTACTCCCTTCATCTTAATTTCCTCACTGCTAACAGCAAAATTGGCAATTTTCTCCTGAACAGTACTTCCCCTAAAGTGAACACTTTCCCTCTCATAAACAGAAGCAGCACGGTTTGTTAGAAACCCCATCTATGTATCTTCAGCATTCTTATATAATAGTTCAGCCCACCAGGTAAACGTGTCACAAACATAACACAGAGAAATCAGAGATCTGGATGTTTCTCCTGTGAATGATACTACATAGAGACTGCAAGGGCAAATGGATGAATCGTTCCTTCTAAGCAGTCTCTGCAGAAACGACAGGAGAAATGTCACATTGGGAGCACAAGGGACAAGGAACAGTAAATGATTTAGTCGATATTGTATTTAAGACGCAGCTGCGCATCACAGCACTGTGAGGCAGTCTCGCAGCCGGGCAAAGCCCAGAAAAGGACCAACTTGCAAGTTGCAACCAAATTTCTGATCTTGAATTTCCTGCTGAGTTACAGGAAGACTATTTCCCCTAGGGATTATGTAACTCTATTCTGGAGTTTTCAAAAAGCAGGATTTCTCACTGGTAAAGAGCACCTTTGAAGTGTCTGGGGAATCTTTGAAAAGAGAAAGAGAAAACACTCCCCTCTCTGGTAGCAACCCTCTGCCAGCACCATGACAAAAGTTAGGAAAACATTCAGAAGGATCCTTTCCTCCCCACACAGCTCACTGGGACCACCCCTGGGTCCTGGGCACACAGCAGCTGAAAATCAGTCAGAACAGGGAAGCTCCTCTCCTGAAGCCAGAACACCCATCACTATAAACATTTCAGGTAAAGCACAGCCTCAGATTCAGGTCTCTGGGTTCTAACACCCTATGACCAGAGACTAGAACAAGTTACTTCATGCTCAGGGTCCAGAAGAAGGTTCCTGGAGAAAGCCATGAAGACAGTTCAGGGAAATAGCAAGAAAGCAGTGGGTTTCCTCCATCACAGAATGGATCAATGGTGAGCATCAAGGGGCATCACCTCTGCATCTGCAGAGAGACCTGGCTGACTTGCTAAGTCTCATCTTCAGCTAAGCCAAGACAAAGACAACATCCTGTACCATGCAGTTCAAGAATTTAATGACTACACGGAAACTGCCCACTTATCAAAAATCTCACTGTGGAGGACCAGCAGTTAGCGTAATGGCTATGTCACTGGACTCCCATGTAGTCGACCGCGGTTCGTGTCCCGGACCTGGTGGCTTAAAACTCACACCGGGCACGTGTGCGTGCGTGCGTGCCCCAGATCTCGAGAGGAGAACGGAGGAGAAGGGATTGCGGCGTGGCCATCCCCCCTGAGGGGTGATTTCTCACTTTCTGTCTCTCTGTCTCTCTCTGTCTGTCTGGCGAGCGCACGCACCCTATAGCATAAAAAAAACCTCTAAAAAAATTTTTAAAATAAAATAAATCTCACTGTGGGACCAGCAGCTGGTGTGGTGGTTTAGAGCACTGGACTCCCACATAGGCTGACCATGGTTAGAACCCTAGACCTGGTGGCTTGCTTTCTCTCTCTCTCGCTCTCGCTCTCACTCTCGCTCTTGCTCTCACTCTCACTCTGTCTGTCCCTCTCTGGTCAAATTCAAAATAAATAAATAAACAAATAAAGTTAAATAAAATAATTCTAAAAAAAAATCTCACTGCATTCTGTCTCAATGTGGTCTCAAGCTTGGTTAGGGTGAGTCTGATTTTAAACCCTATAGGATGGGTACCACTGAACAGAGAAAGCTTAAAATAGCCATTTAAAAAAAAATAGGTGTATTGTTACGTCAAGTTTCATTGATAGCAATGTGTCTTGTAGGTTTCTGTGAAAAACCATTCCTGTTGGGACTCTATTATGCTTTAGTTTTTAGGCAGAAACAAAATACATTAAGTTGGTAGGAAAAACAAACATGCCTCAGTTATCAACAGGAGTGTAGCATCAGGCAAGATGCTTGGGGATAGAAATGATTGAGATGGCACAGTGTCAGCCCTATGTGACCACTAGGAGGAGGATACAGCTGAATGGAATTGGGAGTTCAGCTAGAAATTGCCTGTGATCACATGGGAAGAATTTGAGTTACGGATAAAGAGGGATGTTTGGAGCCTATGAGCCTGAGAGCACCCTGTCCATGGGCTGGCTCATGTCTCTCCCTTTGTCGCAGGTATCCCAGCACATACAGCCCAGGTGCTCACAACCTGTGGAGAGCCACATGCACCAAAATGGCTGAAATGACTTTCACACGATGACCTCCAGACTTCCCTGTTCCGGGAGTAAACAATCCACCCCTAGGCTTCCCAACCTAGCTAACATCTGCAAGCAGCTTCTCAGTCAGGTCAGCGACAGCAATCCGCCCCTAAGCTCCTCCCCCTGGTTAACGCTCCATGACAAAACAATCAATTACTAGTCCAAAACATATCCTTCATTTACATATTGAGCAACAAATTACCACCCTGCTGTGCATATAAGGATGTTCTCTGGCCCTCAATAAATGAGCGACTGTATACCATTCAGAGTTGTGACACTGTGTGGCTCCCGTGCTGACGCTGCGCCGGTTCCAGACCTCCGCTCTCTCACTCAGGTAGCCTGTTCGATTGTCCCGCGGGCCAGGACAACAACCCACCCACATGGTTCCCCGACTGTGGGCAGCAGCAATGATAGAGTTAGCATGCCCCTGGCCTCCTCTAGAGACCAAGGCATCCAAGAGAAGGCATGACAGGGTCATCTTTAAGTTTTAACTAAAACAAACACCTGGTAAAGTAAGCTTAAGTTTCAAAAATCCAAGAGCTAAAATTAAGATGGGAGGGAGTTTCCTCTGTCATTAGAAAACGGAAAGCACGGTTTTGTACCTGCGAAAGCAGCAACACACTCTGCCCTCACACTCCATTGGTGTCTGTCATGATGGAAGGTGGGTTTGAGAACACTATGGAGAGAGGAGCTCTCAGAAAGCACAGGAATACTCATTAGTGAGGACCTTAGAAAACAATCAGAAAAAAAGGACAGAGGCTGGACGGATCCCCTGGGAAGGTGCAGGGGAGGGGTGCAGAGAATTAAAGGTAGTGTTTTCTCCAGCCATGAGAGAAATATCCATTGTGTGTAAGAATGAAGAAGACATGAGTCATGAGTCAATTCAGAGATTACCTTATCAAATGATATATAAGCAAAAAAAAAAAAAAAAAAAAAAAAAGACATATAAGCCTTGGTAATTCTTTAAGTCTCACTCTCACAATCCCATTTCTATATTTTTAGAAGACAAGACATTAGATTCTTGAGTGTTGCTGGTGTCCCAGTTGAGCATGACTCCAGAGAGCCACTTGTCACTCCATCAGAGACATAACCGAAGCATTAGCACACCTGCCAAAAGTTCTCCTTTATTGCAAGTATAATGGAGAGGAAATAAGTACAATTCAAAACTACATCTACTGCCATTTCCCCTGCCTCTGAAGAGAGAAAGATGGCTTCTCTTCAGAGTATTATTGTGCTTTTTTGCAAAATACATGATGAGCCATGATAGCTTTAGGAGCAAAGGACACGGGGCCAAGTCTTAAGGGCACAATTTAGGAGGACAGGGTGAAATTGCTCTGTGTGAAACAGTAGCCAGTGACCAGCAACCTGGGGGCCAACTCCTCTGGGAGAAGTTGGTCCATGGGTGAGGGCCCCTGGCCAAACAGCTCTTAAGAGAGTCATGAATTTTTTTATTTCTCAAAGAGTGCTGATGATGGTCCTCCATTCCTACCCTCAGTATAGTGTATACCCCCCACCTTTTGCTAGGGGAAAAGGGGAGAAGGGGAGCAGTCCCAGAGGATGCATTGCACACAGGGCCTCCAGGTGCTGTGAAACTGAAGCAGGCAGCAAAAGTGCAGCCAACTTTCCCTGAAAAGGGCCCAAGAGTGAATATTTTTAACTTTTCAGGCCACAAGGTTTCTGCGACAACTTTTCAACTCTTTGACTCTAACTTGCTATCACACAAACAGCCATAGACTACACAGAAATGAATAGGAGTGGCTGCATGTCAATTTGGGGGGGGTTTGTTTTGTTTTGTTTTGTTTTGTTTTGTTTTGTTTGTAAGTATGCGAGCAAGTGTTGTGTCATATTTTACCCGTGGCATTGGTTCGGTTTGCTAACACTGCTTTACAAAGATTGGGAGAGCTAGTAGGTTTCAACAACAGGAGATATGGTGTATCTATGTATCTGTGTGTGTGTATCTGTGCATGTTATCTGTACATCTAGGTTTGTGTGTTCTGTTTTTTACATCATATTATGTGAAATACGAACTCAACAAACATTATTGCATCTCCTTTGGAGGCATGTGAGACTATAGTGAACAGAGTGCCCAAGTCTCAACCTCCAGAGATTCCCATATTCTAAGAGTTACATTCTAAGGCAGAAGAACTAGGTAGGCACTTGGGAAAACCTCCCTGCACACCAATGTGCAGCTCAGGGAAGCAGGTCTTTCCCAGGTCACTGAGCTGGCCATTTCTGGATGCACAGACCTAAGCTTGAGTTGCTTTGCCCAAAACAATTGTGGACATTTCCTGGTAGAGTTTCAAAAATTCTGGGGATTTCTTGAGTAATAGGAATGTCTTTATGTGGAAGAGGTGACTCCTAGAGAGGAGCGGAGAGAGCTTCATGATGAGGCTGGTCCCCAGAAGAACCAGCCCTGAAAAACAAGCCCTGGGATTAGAGGGCCAGAACTTCCAGGAGGGTAAGGGGAGAAGAGCTGGAAATTGAGTTCAAATATATGTCCAGTGACTTAATCAATTATGAGTATGTAATGAAACCCCAAAAAAACTCTGGACAACAATGTTTGGGGCGGGGGGACCTCCTGGTTGGCATGTGCCAAGAGCAGTTGACAAGGACAGAGGTTTCTGCTGGAGGACTTTTCCAGACCGTATTCTATATACTTCTTCATCTGCACTTTTTTAAAATGGAGATCACAATACAGTGCTTTCTTGAGTTTTTTGGGTCGTTCTGGAGAATCATCATTACTTATATGGAGAAGGATGTTGGGAACACACAAATTTGTAGAGTCAAACAAAAGCTCAGGTAGCCTAGGATCCCATTTGTGGTTGATGTCTGAAGTAAGAACCTTGTTCTTTATCTTGTCTGGCTAACTTCGGGTAGTTAGTGTCGAAGTTGAGTTAAACTATAGGACCCCAGTTGGTGTCAGAAAAATGTTGTCAAAACAAAAATGTTGTGCAAAACAAACTGCACAGCAAGGGGGGAAAATGCACTCAATCTTTTTTTTCACACCTCTCTCTCAATCTCCAACCAATCTCTCCTTAGAGAGACTCATCCAGGGTCTAGCTCTCATCCTTCAAGCATAGTTTTGGGAACCTGCCATAAATTCAGGATTCTTTGAAGGCATCTACCTTCCGGCATTAAAGGTAGAAGACTTCATTTCAGTTATAAGTAAGATATAGGATCAAAGCTTCACTTCAGTGATCAAAGGATAATACAGCAAAGGAGATATGATTCTATTGTCAAAGTGATAAAAGACATTAATAATATATCAGTGAGATATCAGCAAGGAGGAAGGGAAATGCCATGTGGGAAACTTCTATGCTTTCCTCTCAAGCCCACAAGATTATCCAGTAGATATTCCTGAAATTTGTTAATTAAACCTAATTAGTTCTATCAACAAGAAGAAGCCATACCTCAGAATTCTCAGTGTTAGCCTAAGGGCTAGAAAGCTCACTATTTTAATTATGGACCTCACTTCTGTGGGGAGAGAGATTACTGGCCTTCTGAAGGAGCAGTCAAAACGCACCTACAGGAAGCCATGACAAAAAGATAAGCAGAGAGCCACACCTGCGGTCACTGTGTCCCTGCTACCCACTGGGTCAAGCCACTTATCCCTCTTCAAAGAGATCAAAAAAAAACATAGGCTCTCAAGAAACAGTGCCAACATCCTCCAAGGAAAGCAGACCTGGTTGTCAGCTAATTGCTAGGCTGTCTATCAACGTGCCTTGGAAGAGCAGTGAATAAACAATTGCAGAGTAGGGACAAGTCACAAGCAGCAGCTCTGAGCCCTGTGGTGTCCCTCATTTTTCACATTTTCTCTTTTCACATTGTAAATTATTATCCATGTCATTGATTTTACAGATTGTTAAATACTCAATTAGTCTAAATAACGCATACTCCACTATATTACAAGTCACATATTGACTACCAACCTTCATTAATACTACTTAAAACACATGTACGGCTAGGGGCCTCTAATCTACTGGAATTTACACTCATAAAATAAAATAGTTTCTCCCTGGGGCCAACAAGTGGCATAGTGGGTAAGGTGCTGGACTCCCACATAGTCATCCATAGTTCAAGTCCTGGACCAGATGGCTTGAAACTCACACTGGGTACATGTGCACACACGCCCAAAATCCTGAGAAGCGAATAGAGGAGAAGAGACTGTGGCATGGTCATCCCCTCTGGGGGGGTGATTTCTCACTTTCTCTCTCTCAGTCTCTGTCTCTTCGAGTACATGTGCTCTATAGCAAAAATCTCTCTAAAATTTTCTCTAAATTAAAAAATATTAATAATAAATGATTTCTCCCAAATCCTGGAGTAGTAGGAGAACATGAAGTATATTCATATTGGGTAAATTTATTTTACAAATTGTAGTGATTTACAGTGATAGAATACATAAACTAAACAAACAAACTATGGTCATGCAATACAGTTTCTATTCGAAAATAAAAATCTGTTTCCAGAGTTTATATAAACCTATTAATTATAACCAAAAAGAAGTTGCATAATTCAAAAGAAGGTAGAACATCAATAGATCATTTTTTAAAGTTTGTGGCATTAATCATTTAACGAAAATAAAAAGATTCAGAAAAGATTTGACAAAAGGACTTGAACTCAGAATATATAAAGAATTGTTCACATTTAAAAATAAGAAAAAATTTAACTAAGCCAAATATTTGAGCAAATTCTTTACAAAACATCTATAAGTGACCATAAGTACACAATAAAAGCTTAGCATCATTTGCCACTAGAAAATGCAACTCAAATTTGCAATGAGATACCATTACATACATATTACTATTACTATTACACTAACTGCTGGTCCCATTACTATTACTATTACTACACTAAAATTTAAAGAATTTCAAACGTTGACAGGATGTGGAGAAATAACCTCCCGTATGTTGTTTGTAAAGTATGAATGGTACAGCCATTTTAGAAAACAGGCAGTTTCTTGCGAAGTTTGGCATACACTAACCAAGTATTTCCATCCCCAGGCAGTATCCTAAATAACTAAAAACTTATGCTCACAAAAGATGCGTACATGATTATTCAAAATACATTTTCCTTTATAGCTAAATATGGATACAATCCCAGTTTCTATCAACGCAGAGGCGAATGAACAATTGTGCCATGGCCATGCTCTAGAATACACCTTAACAATCAGAAAGAATGTATTAATAGCTATACTATGTACAAAACATGAATAAATCTCAAAATCCTCATGCTGAACAACAACAACAAAAAAGTTAGACATCATGAAAAATGTATGTCTCCACTTAATATCTACCAGCTGTCCTCACTCTATGGTAGAGACTAAAAGATTGAAGGACATAAAAGCATTGAAAATAGTTATGGACACTGGAGATGGTGTGAAAGGAGGGTGGGAGAGGAGAAGCATGTAGAGAAGGAAATTTCGGGGGGGAGGAAATGGAGAGGCAAGACATTTGTGGGACACAACAATAGTTTATTACCTGTTAATGATAATGCATATAATATTTTCAACTGGACTGGTCTGAAGTGTACTTCATGTTGCGTAAATTCTCTTTACAAGCCAAATGATGTACAACTATCGAATATATATATAAAATAATAATAATAATAATTTTTTAAAATAAAGCCAGACACCAAAGAGGACAAACTATTGGATTATCAGAAAAGTCATGACATATTTTTCTATGTTTTTCTTTTCCAATGACCCAATATGTGATTCCATACGTATAAAATTCATTTCTAACATTAGAAAGCAGGTCAGTATTTGCCTAGAGCTAAATGTAGGAAAGACAAAGAAGCAGAAGAGAATTATTTAGGATGATAGAATCATTCTATATCTTGATCATGAGGATGATTACATGGGTAGCTTCTGTCAAAACACATTTACAGGTCATTAAAATGGGTGTATGCTCCTCTACATAAACTACCCCTCAACACAGATTATTATTCAAAAATAGGGAGTGTAAATCTACATCTCATATATCCTTCTTAATAATTTTGAATCATTTTGCCCAATTTCTTTTTTAAAGAATTATTTTATTTAACTTTATTTATTCATTTATTAATTTGACCAGAGAGGGACAGAGAGTGAGAGAGAGGAGAGAGGGAAGTGAGAAGGTGAGCTACCAGGTCCAGGACTAAAACCGTGGTTGGCCGTGTGGGAGTACAGCACCCTTAACCACCACACCACCTGCCAGCGCCTTGCCCAACTTCTTATCAAACCCAGTTAGATTCTTTTTTGTTTTACTATTTTAATGGAACTGGAGAGGAGCTTGTCCTAGGCATGAAAATTGTGTTGCTTTTCTTGTTGTTAACTTTGTTTGATCAGTAATATCTTTGAAGCACTATTTCCTTTTCAGGACTCTTTATAACCCAAAGACAATGTCAGAGCATGGTTTCCTTAGACCTAGATGAAGTGATCAATACATATGGCATTCACTTGACATATGTAAATAGTAATTCTTGGCAGTCCGTAGAGGACAAACCACAACTAAGGGTCCTTTTGCCTTGCTTTCTGTATTGAGGGCTTCCACCTAGGGGCCTACAAGTAAAGAGTGACTATCTGACATAAAGACCAAGCGACAATGTCCATCTTGATTCTTCTCGGTACATATTTATTTTATTTTAAATGGAAAATAATTAAATAATATTGTATGCAATAATCATAGTGCTAATCATCTAACATGTTCTTTCCATACTCCAATTTGCAGAGCTCAGTCTTACAGCCTGGAGAACTTCAGGAAGGCAGAGAGGTGGGAAAAGGGCGCAAATAGCAAGGTCAAGCCCATGGCAAAAGGAAGGTCTGGTGGGTTGCATCTGTAGTCTCCACCTCATGCTTTATTATATTAAATAGAACTGGATCTTCTTTTGAGAGACTCATGATATGCACTGAGATCACAACAGTCTAAGGTGTCACAGAAAGTCTGGCTATGAGTAGTGAACATCAGAGTATCCGTGTAAACCTGCCATTTTTCACCAGACTTTCCACTTTCCCAGGCACTTCCACCTTTGTTACTTTATGTATTTACTTTCTTGCTTAATGTTTACAGCCATGGGAAACAGATATAGAAACAAAATGTGATTTTAATTTACAGATGAGCCCACTGAGTTGGGAAAGAGCCAGGTGAGTAAAGAGGGCAGTTTTCTTCAACAAAGATGCAGGACTTGTGATGTTCTTTCTAATTCTGTGTCTCGCTGTCTTCAGGGAGATGAGCACGCACATGCACATACACATAGATACATATATATGTGCAGACACGCACACAGTCGTACTTGTCACTGCACCCCTAACCTGGATTGAGGCAACTTGGGCTTCATCAGAATCCCTCGGCCCCCAACTCATGTCACCTCTGAGCTTTACACCTGGATTCTCCTCCTTGTTAAAGAAAGAAGCAGTTGACAGGAAGAAGCCCAAGAAACCTTCTACCTCTATTTCATCCTTTATGCACCCCACAAGCAAATGGCAGGAATCATGAGGAAGGGTAGGAATAGGCAGAAGTTTTCCTCTTTGAAGGGGTACCTTCTTGTTTTGCCCAATTTATTCCTATAGAACTTCACTCCTGTAGCCAGAGAGATGTGTGGAGTTTGGGGCAGAGCAGAAAATCCTGTTAAAAAAAAACAACTTCTACGTGTAAAAATCCACATTTTTCTTTTTTTTTTTTCTTTCTTTTTTTGGAGAGGTTTTTGCTATAGGGCGTGTGCGCGCTCCAGACAGACAGAGAGAGACAGAGAGATAGAAAGTGAGAAATCACCCCCCAGTGGGGATGGCCACGCCGCAATCCCTTCTCCTCCATTCTCCTCTCGGGATCTTGGGCATGCACGCACATGCTCCCGGCGTGAGTTTTAAGCCACCGGGTCCGGGATGCGAACTGTGGTCGACTACGTGGGAGTCCAGCGACATAGCCATTACACTAACTGCTGGTCCCAAAATCCGCATTTTTCTGAAAACCCTTGGTTTAGCCTATTCTTATAAGGAGGGCTATGATTAACAAGTATTTGACCCTGAGATAGCCAAACACTGATGTTTGATCCATTGTTACAACTCCCAAAAACCTGAAAAGATTTCAGAGAGAAAAGAAACTCCCAGCAAATGGCTGTGTTTGGTTTCATAATGAGTTCCATTTTATGTCTGTTTGACAAGGGCAAGCTCTGAACTGGCATCCTTCGGCCGATAGCTTTCCATTGTGCACCCAAGAGAACACAGCAGAAAGATCCTTGGAGACAGCTGTGTGCTTGAATTGTATTCAGGGCTGATTTCCAAGGACCATAGCTGTCAACTGTTAACAAAGCCAGAGGGCCCCCTAGCGGGAGGGAATGGCATTTTCTGCTGGAAAAAGTACTTTGCATTTAGAGGACCTAGTCCTGTTTACAGACAGGAGGGCCCTGTGAGCCTCCCTCGATTTCGATGCAGAACTAATCCATCATCTCCAACCCTTGAGACACAGAAAGGAATGTCAACACTCTCCTCCCAACTCAGGTTGTAGTTTAACTTTCTTATATTTTCTAATGTCACATTCAGAAAGAGGAAAAAAGTCTCTGTTCAGATATATCATGTTTGTCTCCACTTCTGGCCTTAGAAAAGTATCCCTGAGGATAAAGTTAGTTGGATAACTCCAGAAAACAGCCTGCTAACCCACAGCCCCCTCAGCAGGGCACAGCAGGAAGGGAAGCTAGAACTCAGGGCAGGAAGGCCAAGGACTTCCTGGAAAAAGCCTCAACCTGGAGCCAGAGTTGACTCTGGACCCAGCACCACCTGGCTGGCTGTAAGAACCACTCACGCCATTAAACCACCC
Organism: Tupaia tana; assembly: GCA_026018925.1. Lineage (NCBI taxonomy): Eukaryota > Metazoa > Chordata > Mammalia > Scandentia > Tupaiidae > Tupaia > Tupaia tana. Next base: position 41,690,605 of record JAKSZU010000010.1, on the reverse strand, counting down.
CACTCAACAGTGGCAGCAGAGGCAAACAAAGCTGAGAGTCAGCCCATCTTATTAGAATATACCCTGGAAGGGAGCACTTCCAACCAGGCTATGATTCACCTCTTGGTTTGGAAACAGCAACACAATGGAAAATGTAGAAGTAAAAGATAGTGAGTTGAATGGTGGACCACCAAAAGATGTTGGGGCATCGGAAAAGTCATGACACATTTTTTGCATAGGAAATACATCATGACTTTTCCAACAACCCAATATATCCATGAACTTATTTCCATACCTGTGAATTGACCTGATTTGGAAATAAGGTCATTCCAGATATAATCATGTTAAGGATCTTGGGATGAGATCATCCTGGACTTAGAGTGGACCCTAGATCTAATGATTGGTGCCCTTGTAAGAGAAAAGAAAGAAAAATTTGACACATAGACACAGTGGGTAGAAGAGCAGGTAAAGATGGGAGCAGAGATTGGACATCCACAAAATGAATAATGTCAAGGACTGGAGGTGACTACCAAAAGCTGGGGAGGATGGCATGGATTCTCTCTCAGAACTCTCAGAAGGGACTAGTCCTGCAGACACCTCAATCTTTGACTTCAAGCCTTTATCGTAAACCTCCTTGTCAGTGGCAAATTGTTAACAATAGCCCTAGGAAGGCAATACAGGGTTCACATGTAGACCATTTGATAATTAAAGTCTGAACTGGAAACAACCTTTAAGAAAGGGCTATGCTGCCATTGCTGCAAATGGAGGGTATATCAATACATTTCTTGTCAGTAGACAGGATCTTTGACTGGTCTCTTCATTTCTAGATGGCCTAAAGAAGCAATCGGCCACATTTACAATGCCCTATGAACACGGGAACATTTGTGTATGGTACAGAAGGGCCTCTGACCTCCTTCCCTATCCCACACAAGTAGGATCTTGGTCACTCCCTGATAATTCCAGGCCCCTTATCTCACTCTTTCCAGAACCTATTCCTCATAGAGTCTGTAGATCTTGGGTCAGCTGCTGCAGGTGGGTAACTCCAAATCTACTCATGGAGTGGAGCCCAGGGTTCTCTGCTTATATCCCACTCTGCCCAGATAGTCCAGTCAGTGCCTGACTGACTCATCTTCCCATTCAGTTTAACATTTCTTACAGAATTTTTATTTTTGATGAAGTAGTAGTATTAAAGGCTGTATCCAGGTAAGTCCAGATGGGTGGAGTGTACTCATCTCTACTCTAGATTCTGGAGTGCTAAAGCCTCATGGTCTAGAAGACACAGGTGTGCTGGCCAGAGCTTGCTCTTCAACATTGTTTGAAATATGAAAGAAACCACCAATAACCTACCCCTATCTCCCAGTACCTGCACATTAAAATGTGTAAGTATTGGGTTGTCAGAAGTCTTGACACATTTTTGCATAGGAAAGCACATCATGACTTTTCAATAACCCGGTATTTCACTATGACAAGTAATTAAAATAACCCCCATTTAGAAGATGAATTTTCTCTGGATTTACTAGGTCATTCAAGGTTGTATATTCTACAGAAAAGAGATAATTCAAAATATCTACATTTTAAATTTATCATTGATAAAATACAACTTACAAAGATTTCATGTGGCCTAGCCTACCTGGTGCAGTAGTGTACAAAACTGCAGTACTAGAAGCCACATGGCTAACCACAGGTTCAGATCCCCTGGTTGACCTAAAACTTGCCAAAAATACACACGCTCAAGATTCTGACCAGCTAGAGGGCTGGGGGGAAGGGAATTATGGAGTGACCAGACCCCATTAAAGGTTCTTCTTTCTCTCTTTCACATGCATGCTACATGCACATGAACGTAAAGCTGTCTATCATAAATAAAATAAAGTTTAAGAGAAAAAGAAACATTTGTCAAACAATTTGTTATAAATTAAATATAACATCATAATTTGAAAAACAAAATTAACGTTTTTTAGAAAAATACCAGTGTCATTTAACTAAGAAGGCCACATTCCTGAAGGAATAATCCATCATTAAAATGCAAGGTGACTTCTGGCAAAGTCAGCACAAAGAGACATGATGCTCTTGAAGAGCCTTGACTCTAGGTTCTATATTTAGGCTAAACTCCCCACAGATGGAAAATCACATGTGGTATTTTCATTATCAGAACTATGTGGGCAGACTTGGCTTTTGACTTCCCAGGCAGGAAATAACCCCCAGGTTCCCATACCAACTATCTTCAGTGCTCAGCCTATTTCCCCACACAGGTGGGCCAAGTTGCAATCAGAAGCCTTCCTCCTGCAGAAATCCTCAGGGCTGGAGATGTATCTTTTTTAAACCATCTGACATCCTAGAGGTCATTTTCTAAGTGTTTCCAGTGTGTCACCCTTTTGAAATCTCCCCACCATCACTCCACAGCTCTCCATCGAGTTGTTTCCCACAAGGCCCATACTAGATAGGTTGGCCCTGCCATGAGTATCTCCATGGGGCTAGGGTCCTCGGAGTTTTAGTCAGCTGGGTCCTGCAAAGTGCAAGTGTCCACCCAGATTAAAAACCCAGTTGCAGGTGGCATAGTAGTTAAAGCAGGTAGCTCCCACGTGGCTAACTGCATAGTTTGAGTCCTGGACCAGGAGGCTTGAGAAACATTCTGGGTTGGGCTGACAGGTGGCATGGTGGTTAAGGCACTGGACTCCCACAAGGCCAACCATGGTTCAAGTCCTGGCTTGCTTTCTCACTTTCTCTCTCTGTGTCTCTCTCTCTGATCAAATTTTTTTAAATAATACTAATAATAATAAATAAGTAAAGTTGAACAGATAATTCTTTAAAAAATAAATAAATAAAAACATCTCAGGTATGTGTGCCCAAAATCCCAAAAGAAGAGATGAAGGAGAAGGGACTACAGTTTAACTCCCACAAAGAGTATGTTTTCATTTTCCTTTCTCTCTCTCTCTTTCTCTTTCTCTTTCTTTCCCCAGAAATCATACATGCTCGCTAGCCTATTAAAAAAGAAAAAAGCCAGGCCCTTGACCTTGGTCCCATGCCCAGGTCTGGGATTCCCTCCTCTAGCCCTTAACTGTCACCTTGAGCCTGAGCTACCCTAGTATAACCATGAAGATGGAACAAGATAGAGACTGGTCCTGCCTCAAGACTTGTGGAGCAGATAAACATTCATCAGAACCTCCACTAGCCTAGCACCAGGTGACCTGGGAGAACACCAGGGAGGCTTTTTCAACTATATTTGAAAAAAGGGATATGAGGAAGTAAAGGATGGAGGAGTGTATGGAGGGAGCAAAGGGGCACCCAAGATAACAGTGATGGCCTACTGAGGCTGAAGAGAGAGGAATACCTTCCTAGGAAGTGAGAAGCAGGATTTAGTTTTGTGCAAGAACAGAGTGACCCTTTGAGAACAGTGACTGGCATATCAATGATCTCACGGTCATCTTCAGACAGAGGCACAGCCTCAGTATTATAGTGAAAACGCATCAGGCTTCTGTGTCCATTTGCCCAAGATAAAATGTTTAAATCTACATCAATTAATTGGTTTAAAAATAATAGCATAGTTCAGGTCAGTCTTGACATCCACTTATTTAGATAAACTCAGCATCTCAGAGCCTCCACCAGGGGAAGATATGGGCAGCACAGAATATCTGCCATGTGGAAATTCTGCATTGTCCAAGCCATCCTCAGACAATGAGAGTGAGAAATGAGTTTGGGGTAGAGCTACATTTCCTGGACCACTAAGTTCATTCAAATATTCACAAATACTTACAGCGCTCCTTCTATGTGCCAGGATACTTTTACACACTTACTCCAATTAACACTTGTATGAGTGTCCTAGAGCTGTCATAAAAAAACGTATCACAAACTGAGTGGCTTAAACAGTGGAAAGTGGCCATCTCACAGATCTGGAGAACAGAGGTGTGGCAGGGTTGGTTACTTCTCAGGGCTGTAAGGGAAGGATCCATTCCAGGCCTCCGTGGCTTATAGATGGACATCTTCATGAATACATGGCATTTTCCCTCTTTACATGTAGTGTGTCTCCAAATTTTCCCATTTTTATAAAGATATCAGTCCTTCCGAATTAGAGCTCACTCTATTGGTGTCATTTTAGCTTGATGGCGTTTGTAAAAACCCATCGCCAAATATGATCAGAGACTAAAATACTGGGTTAGGACCTCAACTCATGAAGTTCAGGACACAATTTGACCTATAACACTGGTTACCAGTCTACAAGTCACTGTCACCATTTAAGAAATTCAGCAAACAGAGACTCAGAGAGGATGAGGAACTTGCCCCAAATCTTATACTAATAGCCTGCCAGAGTTAGAATTTGAATTCCAGTCTGTAAAATTCCAAGGTCTTTGTTCTTCCTAATAGGTGAAGGCAGCAAATGCTGACAAGGGCTGCATGAAGGTAAAAAGAAGGTGTGAAAGTGTTAGGTAAGAAGATACAAAGCTGGACCTATAGAGGTGGGGAAAATGCAACAGAAAAAAGCTCTAGAAATGGGAGCTGATGCCAACATTCCTCTGTACAAACTGCTTAACAGTTTCCTAGTGGAGGAGAGTGGGTGCCTTTCCTGTCTTCCTCACACCACTGTGGCCATCCCTCCTCCAACTCACAGCCTGTCAGAGGAACTTGCTTTCACTTCTAGTGTAAAAGAAGTTGTTCTCTCACAGGTGATCTTAGTTCCTAGCTGGATCTTAATGATCACCTCAAAATTTTGTTGGAGCTGTGAAGGAAAATATTTGCTCATCTCTCTCCATTCATATGTCCTTCAAGACAGAGTAAGGGTACAGTACTCTGACAGCAGGAGATCAAGAAGCACCCTTCCCACAAAATGGGGATGTGAGTTTGAAGGGTCTGCATCACCCACTTGGCCCAGACTCCAGATGGCTCTGATGAGATCCTCATCAGCAGGTGAGGCCCATTGTTGGTTGCCATTCAGCCACCAAATGTCCAACAGCAGGGGTGGCAGGCAGAAGTATATAATTCATCACCCAAAATGAAGCAGTTCTGAGAGTAAAGAATGCTATTAATAATGACAAAAGCAATGGATGCCTGTCAGGCTTGCCCTGACAAAGCAAGGTTTACAGTCACCAAACCCAATGGGTACCATCCTGGTGACTCTTTGGAAATACCTCCTCCTCTCAGATTGTTGCTGTGGCAGCAAGACGACTCAGCTCCCAACTCAACCAAGAACTGAGGCCATGAGGAGGAAGGAGGCAGGCACTCCCCTGAGGTCACCACTAGAGTCATGGGAGCAGGCCTATATTTCAGGGGTGTCTGTGATCCAAGGGTGTCCTTATGGTTTATCCTTTGGGGTTTCTTAAAATTAGAAGCTTAGGTATAGAGGGAGACTGTTCATTCTGTTGACCTGAAAAAGCAGAATGAAAAACCAGCTCCTTGGAGTAGATTCCAGGATCAGGGATATCCATAGGTGCTCTTCTCTCCCAGGACTGGTCAGTAGTAGGCCCTTTCCTTAGAACTTAGGACCAAAGTTAACTTCTTTTACCTGGAACTCGATGCCCATCTGGCTCAGGAGGAGCCAGGTGCAGGGGCTCACATGTCATCTAAATGGAGCTTTGCTCAATTTCATCTCCACCATTGAGAGAAGGTCCCACCAGCTCCTGTCAGAGGGAAACTGTGCTCAGGGAACTCTTGGGGAGGGTATCAGCATGATAGACTCTGCTTACCTAGGCTCCAGCAGGACACAGCTTACCAGGAGGAAGGGAGGACAAGAGGGGAGGGAATGGGTAAACAAGGCCTCGAGAGTGTGCAAGAGTCTCCTCTGACTCCATCAAGGGCAAAGGTGGTATCAAAATGATGCAGGCCCCTACGTTCACCTGCAGAGTGGACCTCTACCGGCTCCCCCTAAGTGTGAGCTCATCCTCTCTGAACAGTAGCACTTTCCTTTGTGGGGCAGTCATCATAGGTCTGTCTCTGGGCATGATTTTGAACATCATAGGTACTGATAAGATCAGAAAGAAGCAAATTTGCCAATATAGGATTCACACTTGAAAAGAAGTGTTTATCATGGACTCGACTGACTTCTCAGCACACAGAGTATGCTTTCTCCTTACAGCTAACTCAACGACTGGCAAGGGAAGTTCTTTTTAAATTAAATGCCCTTCAATTTCTCTCATTCATGGCCTCCTTTTTCTTCTCAGGTAGGAGTGAGAGATCATAAATCTTTTCCACCCATTTATCATTACCATCCAATGCTGGCCCCTTTTAATACTTCTTTGAACCATATTGCAGACAATCTTGATTACAGAGGGACTGTTAATCATCCTATTTTTTATTTCTCCAATGATGTCCACCACCTCAGTGTAGATAATTAAAAATCTCATTATGATCCTTTCTAGTTCTTCCTTCCAGGCACCTAAGTCACCAGTTAGCAAGATCCTCACTTCTGAATGTATAAAACTGTGAATATATCATGTCTTTATTCTGATACTCAGCAGGACAGAGGAGATGGGTTTAAAATCATGAAGAGAAAGACATATATATTTCAAGGTTTCCAGCATAAAAATAACAATGGATATCATTTCCCACATATTGAATTGGCAAAGATTTAAAAGTACACTCCTGGCGGGACTATAAATTGAGACAACCTCATCACAGGCCAATGGAGCAACAGGAATCCAAATCTAAAATGCACATACCCTTGAACCCAGTCATTCCCTTCCTGGGAACTTGTCTGAAGGAGATGACTAAACAACTCTGCAAAAATATATATTCAAATCACAGTGAAACAACCTAAATACCAGTGATTATGTGGTTGGTTACATAAATAATACATTAATTCAATGGATCCTAATGCAGCCATTAATAAGAGTGTTACATACCAACATTAATCCACATAGGCTAATGATGTTGCTGAGTGAAGACAGAAGACTACAACTATACAACATCATCTCATTTCTATAAAACTGTGTGTGCACATATACACATGTACATTTGCATGCAAGCATACATGCCCATTTGCTTAGAAGAGATATAATAGTGTCTTCTCCAGAAAGAGGGTATAAGACAAAGACAAATTTTTACTTATTTAACATTTACTGTGTTTCACGATTAAATACATGAATGTACATTATCTTTGTGATCAGGAAAAAAGTTTTCATTTCAAAAACATATGCAGGGACCAGCAGTTAGGGCAATGGCTATGTCGCTAGACTTCCATGTAGTCGACCACGGTTTGCGTCCCGGACCCAGTGGCTTAAAACTCACGCCAGGCGTGTGTGTGTGCATGCCCAAGATCCCGAGAGGAGAATGGAGGAGAAGGGATTGTGGCGTGGCCATCCCCCCTGGGGTGTGATTTCTCGCTTTTTGTCTCTCTGTCTCTCTCTGTCTGGAGAGTGCACACGCCCTATAGCAAAAACCTCTAAAAAAAATATGCAAAGGTGACTTCTTTACTCTTTTTACTCTGAACTCAAGCCATAACTGGAAAATGATGCTATATTTGTAGACCACTGTGGGCAACTTGACAGGTTGTAGTACCCAGATATTTGGTCAAAATGGTCCAGATCACTGTGAAGGGTTTTTTTTTGTTGTTTGTTTGTTTGTTTTAGATGAGATTAAAATTTAAATCAGTAGACTTTGAGTAAAGCAGATTATACTTCATAATGTGGGAGGCTTCATCCAATCAATTTGAATCCTCAAGAGAAAAAACACTGTAGTCCCCTGATGAAGAGGAAAGTCTGCCCCCCTGACGACCTTCAGAGATAATACTGCAACATCAACTTTCCCTGGGAGATATCTCTAGTCTGCTGGCCTGCCCTATAGATATCAGACTTGCCAGCCTCCACAGTCTCGTGAGCTAATTCCTTACAATAAGTCTTGACTGACTGATGCATAGATAGATAGATGGATGCCAGAGACACATCCAATTGGTTCTGTTTCTGTGAAGTACCCTAATATAACTGCTTTTTATTTTTTATTAGACTTTTTTATTTTATATTTTTATAGACCATAGGTTATTCTTGACACCTGTCATGCCATGAATTCATAGGGAATAGGTTCCAGAAGCTCAGGCTTCTTTTCATTGGTTCTCACAAAATGTGCTTTTCTGGGTGGAGCAAGTTGGGACTTCAGTTGAACCCAGGTACCTTTCTCTTTAGCTTCCTTCTTTTTCTGGTCATTTTCCTTCACACATTTGAGAAACTATTTCTGCTCTTAGAATGCTTATTATGTTCAAAATGCACATTAATTCTCTTGGCTAGAGTCTTGCCCTTAACTTGTTTGTTTACAGCAATGCCAACAGCATGCTGGGTAACACTGTAGACTCTTTCTGTTTTGCCATAGTAGCATGTGTGAGGCATTCCTTTTTGAACAGTACTCATTCCTTTGATGTCTACAATATCACCTTTCTTGTAGATTTACATGTACATTGCCAAAGGAACCACTCCATATTTTCTAAAAGGCTTAGAGAACATATATGGCTTCCTCTTCCCTTTCCCTTTGTGTTCGTCATTTTGGTGAATTACTGGAAGATGGTGGTTTCAACCAAAAGGCAATAGACTATTTTTTTTAGAGTAATGTTAGGTTCATAGCAAAACTTTGAGAAAGGTACAAAGATTTCCTTTGACATGAGCACAGCCTCTCCCATTATCAACATCTCCTGCTAGAGTGGTACGTTTATTTACAAATGATGGACCGTCATTGAAACATCATTATTACCAAAGTACATAGTTTACATGAGAATTCACTCTTTGTGAATTCTGACTATAACACACTGACAAAGCCATGAAGGAGGTAAGCCTGATAACAAGAATTGTTTTCAGAGTTTAGAGAATTCTTTCAGAATCACCACCTCACACAAAAACTACTGCAACCTGATACAGGACTAATTCTGTTAAAATATATGCCCAGAGATTGCCTGTCCAAACTTGTACTGACAATACCCTTGCTAATGACCCTGGTAGCCAAAGATAATTGTCCCAAAACAATTAGTATAATCCCCTCGCCCCATACTCCCTCCTTCTTGTGATTTTTGCCTTTAAAACTTTTTAAGGATTTTAAGAACTCAGCGAGCATGTTCAGGAATTATATTCATCCAGGCTGTAATATCAGCTTCAGCCACTCATATTTTAACTTGGAATAAATCTCTTTTAATATGTTATAGAGTTTGGTTATTTTTAGGTTGACACCCTACATATATTACATTTTTTCCTCTATATACATATGGCAGGATACCTTGACATCAATTGGAACACTTTTCTGTTCATGTCTTAACACATAAATTTAATATCCTTTCCACCTTAATTAAGCAAGTGTAACACACTGTGGTCATACCTTGGCAGTTTGAAGTGTGACGGCAAAATTTACATGAATTTATTTTTCCTTCTACCTAATTTCACAGAGAGAGGATTCATTCTTACTATAGATATTAGCAACCTCAGCATATGATTCTTTTTTTTTCCTTATTAAATCAAGAACTTTCCCTTTTTCATTTAATAGCAGTTATAGTTTCTCTTTGTTATATATGAATTGTCAACATCACCGCTCCTGTGCTTTAGGGCAATTATTAAGTAAAATAAAGCTTACCTGAACATAATCACTGTGATAAGGCAACAGCCAATCTGAAAAGTAAGATGGCTATCAAGGGACTGATAGCCATCATCATATATAGCATGGATACTCAGGATGAAGGGATGGTTTTCATACCAGGTGGGTGGGACAGAGTGAGACCATGAGAAATTTCATCATACTACTGAGAATGGGGTACAACTGAAAAATAAATTTTTTTTGCTTTAAATTTTTTTTTAATTTTCAGGGACCAGCAGTTAGCGTAATGGATATGTTGCTGGACTCCCATGTAGGCGACCACAGTTCAAGTCCCGGACTCAGTGGCTTAAACTCACGCCAGGCACATGTGTGTGCGTGCCCAAGATCCCAAGAGGAGAATGGAGGAGAAGGTATTGCGGCATGGCTATCTCCCCAGGGGGTGATTTCTCGCTTTCTGTCTCTCTGTCTCTGTCTGTCTGGCGAGCGCATGCGCCCTATAGCAAAAACCTCTCAAAAAAATTTTTTTTTAATTTTATAATTTATTTATGGTCAATCATTGTACATCTCTATAGCACACAATATGATTTTTTGAAGTATGCATGAAATATGTGACAATCTAATGAAGGATATTACTGTCTTTCATTACTTTTTTGTTCATAGCCACCTTGAGTGAGGTTAAGTGATATCTCATTGTGGTTCTGATTTGCAGGAGAGATGTTGAGCATTTTTTCACATACATTTGGGCCATTCAAATGTCTTCCTTTGTTTGTTCAGTTCATTTGCTCATTTAAAATTGGAGTATTTGTTTGGGTATGCATGCGTGAGTAAGCTGCTTAAATTCTCTATACATTCTGGTTATTAATCCCTTAAATGAAGCATAGTTTGCAAATGTTTTCTCCCATCCTGAGGGTTGTCTCTTCACTCTAATTGTTGTTTTCTTTACTATGCAGAAGATTTTAGCTTGATGTAATTCTACTTACCTATTTCGGGGATAACTGCCTGTGCTTTAGGGATATTATTTAAGAAATCTTCAGGTACGCAAATATTTTCAAATGGTTTTCCTGTGTTTTCCACCAGTAGTTTTATAGTTTGAGGTTTTACATCTAGATATTTTATCCATTTTGAGTTTATTTTTTATTAATGGTAAGAGATAGGGGGATCAGTTTCACTTTTCTGCAGGTAGGTATATAGTTCTTGTAGCACTATTTGTTGAAGACTTTCTTTTCTACACTTCACTGTCTTGTGCCCTTTATGAAAGAATAGTCGGCTATATGTTTTGGGGTTTATTTCTGGGTCCTCTATTCTGTTCCATAGGTTTATTCTGGTTTCTCTATACTCTTTCCACATATCCTATATCCTCTACAGACACTATGGTTGACCCAGCACAAAGGGCCTTTAGGCTAAGATGACAGATAAAATATAAGATACTTGGTCAATCTTTTTTTTTTTTTTTGAGGGTGATTTTTGCTATAGGATGTGTACACTCACCAGAGAGACAAAGAGAGACAGAAAGTGAAAAATCACCCCCGAGGGGGGCATGACCACGCTGCAATCCCCTCTCCTTTACTCTCCATGATGCAATCTCCTCTCCTCTACTCAGGATTTTGGACACACATGCACACATGCCTGGTGTGAGTTTGAAGCCTCCAGATCTGGGATTTGAACTGTATTCAGCCATGTTAGAATCTAGTGCTTAACCACTACATCATCTTCTGGCCCCTCTACCTACCCAAATTTGAATTTTAGATGAACAACAAATAATTGTTTACATAAGTCTGTACCACGCAAATATTGCTTCTGCTATCTCTGCAACTTTAACATAGACACCACTCAATCCAAATATCCTGCCTAGGGTCCTCAGCCTCCAAATAAAAAAGAATCAGACCCTATCTTTTCAGAATGACAGAAAGCTTCTGACATCCTGTAGATTGAGGAACCCCAAAACTTCTTTGATTAAGTACATTATGCCGGTGCTGTTCAACAGTCACAGAGGCAATGACTAGAAGTTATAAGAGTCTCTGATTGGCCCAGGGAATCAGGAAACATTTTAACCTAGTATATGCCATGTGTACATGTGTGTGTGAATGTGTGTGTGTGGGGGGGGTGGTACGGGTAAGTAACTCGGAAAACTATTTCAGACTGCGGATTCTATGAAATGAACAATAAATGAGATTCTTTCTCATGGAAAGGTCAGACTCCTTATTTTACAAGTGAGGGACCAATGTCCACACAATAATTCTCCTTCGAAGGATCTATGCCTTAGAGCCTTATTTTCATCTCTTTTATTGGAATCCCTTCCCAGTTGGCTCCTTACCGTTCATGTGACAGTGGGAAGCCTTGAGCCCCTCCCCAACAGTTGTTTAAGGAGCAGCATGTATTTAATGCCTCAGGTCAGAACTACTACTCTAGTACATCATTAGCTTGAGCAGAAACAGTCTCTCATCCCCTGCATCTGTCAAGCAGGGCCAGCACAGAGAGCCACTGCCGTGGTGGCTAATAAAGGACAGGGCAGCAAATTCTAAAACCAAAGGTCAAAACACTTGATTATAAGTCTTTTTAAAACCTGGAGTTAACGATCCACCTACTTTCATCATAGAGAAGTTGGCAGGCTCTGTTTGTCTACTCACCTGCCCTTTCTAGGAAGAGCTGACCTCATTTATCACCTGGGTCAGCAGGGACATACAAGACCTTGAGGTGGGAAGGGAGCAGCTTTATCTGCATTCTCCACAGGAGAGCCTGGCAAAATGGTGACCTGGAGAAAGGCAAAAAAGCTGCTTGAACCAAGGGCAGAGTGGACATGCACAGTCTACCTGTGCATGAAGGAAAATGCTTAGATTCATCACAGAGACAGTTACTGCCTGAGCAGGCTCAGGAAATTCTGCTATGAGAGGGAAAACAGAGTTCAGGAGTCCAAGACTCTCAACCTACTGCAGAGAACACATACCCTCTGTAGAGCACTGTTATGGTTTTGATGGTGGTTTGTTCCCCAAGGTTTCATGTTTTGGAGTTTGTTCTTAGTGGGTGGTGGTTGAACATCTCCTAGAAATTCATGAGTGGGACTTGATTGCATTGATTACATTGTAAAAGTGTTAAATGAAAACATAATTCCTTCATGGTGTCCCAAATATCCCTTTGGATGTGATAATGTGATTAGTTATTAAATTCACAAGCAGAAAGAATGAGACCAGAATGGCAGAGAAAAGGCCACATGGATATAGACCATACTCTGCTCTGCTAAAAGTTCTGTTTTCTGCCATTTGCAATACCTTTGGACTTTCCAGAACTGTGGGTCAAAATAAATCTTATTCTCTTAAATTCACCCAGTCTCAGGTGTTTCTGTTTGTGGCAGGAATCCACAAACAGAAATGCACTTCTCATTTGCATAACTCTTTCTTATGTATACATTTCCTAAGTCACATACTGAGCTCTTACTGCATGCAAACCTATATAGGAAAACAATTTAACCGCTATACTACCCAGGAGAAAGATTCTATCAGTTTCTTCACTTCCCAGAGGACAAGACATAGGCATAGAGAATTTAAGTAACAATTGGTGGGAAGCAGAGATAGCCCACACTGGGCTGCTTCAGCTCCTCCCTCACAGCAGCTTGGAAGGCTGGTGGGGTGGCACCTATGACCTCATGCCCCAGGATAATCGTAAGCATCAAATTTGGTGCCAATAAAAACACATTCACATGTTATCCACTATGCAAATATCCTTTGATGGGCAAGTTATTTTTAGCCTCTTACCCTAAAATGATGGCTTAGAGGAATGGGAAGTCAATGTTTAATGGAGACAGAGTGTCAGTTTGAGAGGATAAAAAAGTTCTAGAGATAAATGATGGTGATGGTTACAAAACAATGTGAACATACTTAATGCCACTGAACTACCACTTCAAAAATTCTAAGATAGTAAAGTTTACCATAATAAAATAACAAATAAAAAGGAGTGTTACTATTCACCCTGGACCCAGGACTACTGAAATGAAATAAACTCCAGATTTAAGTGCCCACAAAATGTCAGTCAGACATTGTCTTAGTACTTTATTGTGTTGTTAACAGAAATAACTGAGACTGAATCATTTATAAAGAATAAAGGTTTGTTCAGCTCATGATTCTGGTTGCTAGAAAGTCCAAAGACATGGGGCTTAGAATCAGTCCAGCCTTTGGTCCTACATCACTACATGGAAGGTAGGTGGGTGCAAAAAGAGAGTGTAATCTCTTGCAATCATCTTTTTTCCTTACTTTTTCAGGAACTAACCTCTTCCAGTGAGCACTTCTGTCACAAGGCATCATGAGGACTATGCCCCAATTATCCAAACACCACCCATTAGGCTTCACCTCTTAAAGTTCCCACTACCTCACAAAGCCATTACACAGGGAACCAAATTAGAGTACATGAACCTCTTGGGGACAAAATGTTATCTAAATTATAGCAGATATCAACTGGGGAGGCAGAAATATTTGGATACCTAAGATTACTCAGGAAAAATTAACGCATCTGGTATTGAAATATATGACAAATTATATAAGATGTATTAAAACTAAAAGACAGAGGGCCCATCAGTTAGGACAATGGTTATGTCACTGGACTCCCACATAGTCAACCATGGTTCGAGTCCCAGACTCAGTGACTTAAAACTCATATCAGGCATATGTGCATGCATGCCTGCATGCATGCCTAAAATCCTGAGAGGAGAATGGAGGAGAAGAGATTGCAGCCTAGTCACACCCACTGGGGGGGGGGAGGGGGGGATTTCTTGCTTTCAGACTCTGTCTCTCTGGCTAGTGCACATGCCCAATAGCAAAAATCTCTCTTTTAAAAAAAAAAAAAAAAAAAACTGAAAGATAGAGTAGAAAGTTTTCATTCCTAATAAACTATAATAGATTAATTTTTCTTAATAATAATAATGTATTCATAGTTGATTGGTACACATCTATAATACAAATCTTACCCAGAGTATGGATTCCATTGTATAATGCAGACAGAATCCAAAGACCCACCATGATGTATTTGATGAATTTAATAACAATTAAAAAGTAGTTTGTGAGAGGCCAGCAGGTGGTATGGTGGTTGGGGCACTGGACTCCCACATGGCTGACTGTAGCAGCTTTCTTTCTCATTTTCCCTCTCTCTCTCTCTGTCTCTCTCTGGTGAACACATACACCCTATAACAAATTAATAACAATAATAATAACAAATAAATAAAAACAATTTCATAAAAAAGAAAAGTAGATTGTGTATGCCATCATTAGCTCATCTATTCTATCTTAATAATCACTTTTCTATTATATCCTGAGAATTATACCAGTTAAGAAAAAAGGTGAGACATGTCATGATGATATATTAGACAAAGCCAGACAGTGAAGTAGGCTCAGAAGTAGCACCAGGTGGGAACCAGCAGTTAGCGTAATGGCTATGTCGCTGGACTCCCACGTAGTCGACCGCGGTTCGCGTCTCGGACCCGGTGGCTTACAACTCACGCCGGGCTCGTGTGCGTGCGTGCCCAAGATCCCGAGAGGAGAATGGAGGAGAAGGGATTGCGGCGTGACCATCCCCCCTGGGGGGTGATTTCTCGCTTTCTGTCTCTATGTCTCTCTCTGTCTGTCTGGCGAGCGCACGCAACCCTATAGCGAAAAACCTCTCCAAAAAAAAAGAAGTAGCACCAGGTTAGCTCTGTTAAATAGGCAATACGCTGAAATGAAATATACTCTCCTTTTATCAGGAACATTAAAAGGATCATAGAAAAGGAGAGTTTCAGTGAGAAATACAACAGGCCAGTTAAAATTAAAGGCTTGGTGATGAGTTGATATTTGAGTTAAGACAATTAGCAAAAATGAAATTGAAAGTCTACATTGTTTAAAACAAAAAGACATATCAAATTAATTTTAAGAATAAAATCCTATTATTTTGACATTAGACTTGCTTCAACCAATGGAAATTGGTGAATGTAACCCAAACCAGGCTAAAAACGTGTTTGCACAGTTTGGTCCCCTGGGTTCCACACCAGGAGCAAGACATGGTCTGATAGGCTGCTAATGCCAAAGTGATTACAAATCCACGGAGCAGATGGAGCCCAACATGTAGCCTAGCACTACTCCCAGCCTAGATCTGCTAAACCCAGTCATACTGTAGCCTGAGTGAGGCCTAGGCTAGATTAGCAAAAATAAGCATATTTGTAAACCAGTATCACACCCCACAGTAGTGTTAGTAGGAGAAATAATACTAGATGTTGGTTTGAGGTGGGTTGTTTCACAGCATTACTATGAAACTAGCTGACAATACATGGGTGTTATGGGCTGAATTATATCATCTTAGGAGTCATACGCTGATGCCTTAAAACTCAGAACCTTAGATCATGACTGTATCTGGCATTTAAAGAGGTTAAATGTTATGTTAAAATGACCCATTAGCGTGAGCCCTAATCCAATCTGACCAGTGTCCTTGTAAGAAGAGGAAAGGCAGACAAATACAGAATCACCAGGGATACTCACATACAGAGAAAAGACCACATAAGGAGGGGAGAAGTCTACCATCTGCTAGCTAATGAGAAGCCTCAGGAGAAACCAACCCTACTAACACATTAGACTTGGCTTTCTAACCTCCAGAACTGTGAGAAAATTAATTTCTGTGGTTTAAATCACCCAGTCTGGTGGTTTACGGCTGCCCAGGCAAGCTCATACCATTGGCTAATGTTTCCTTCTGTCCTTTGGAATTACTAAAGTTTCCTAATCTTATCTGAGACAAGGTCTAGCAGTTCCATGTTTCTACACATTGCTGTTAGAAAGAAACACAGCACAGCTTGAACTTCAGTTTCCCACCTTAAAACCAGGAATCACACAGCCTGTGAATTCTGGTACTACTTCACGTTTGGAGAATGACACAGCTCTACTGAATGGCACTCACGTACTCTCCTAAGTCTTTAAACAATTGCTCTAGGCTAAGATGTCTGGCCCTCTAAGCAGCACCTTTGAACCCAACCAACCAATCCCAGGTAGTGTGGCAGAGGAGACCTCGTTGGACCTGCTATCCAGCTTTCCCCAGAAACTTTTTGAAATTCCCAGTCCTGAGACCTTTGACTGGCTCTTGCCATTGGGGTGGATATCTTCAAGCAAAGGAAACAGACATCAACAAGTCTGCACTGTACTGAGTCTCTGTTGTCTCTTCTGGACACTAGATAGTTCAGTTTTTATAATAATTTCATTATTGGAATAAACAAGACAACAACGTAGCCTGTTTTGCTTAAGTCCAAAACTGTGGCAATTGCTCAACACTAGCCTCTGCATTACTGCCTCTAACCCAGAGGCCATACCCCTGCAAAGGATGTGGACATTTTCCTGCCACTTTGTAGTTCACTCTGGGCAGCAAAAGGAGAGAATGAGAGCTAGTATGGGTTAGCCACTGCCCCCTGCCCATAAACTCAGAGTCCAGGAATCTCTACACTTCTCCTGGATGCCCATCAACACATGTAGGGTTGGCCTAAACTCATTCTGAATTGCCATCTTCCAGACTGGAAGTACCAAAGCAGGAAAAGCATGCTTGTCTGGAGGGCTGATTGTTACAGTTGGCCAGTTTAATGCATCTATGCTGGGCTGCGGGAGGGGGGCTGCTGTTGACCCAGGCATCATTCCCACATGTCACTTTATTCGGGATGAGACAGCAGTGCCATCATCCACTAATCGGGGTTGCTTTAAGCATGATCATTTTCCTATAAGCTCTGCTGATGGCCTTCCTATTATTGCTTTTCAGAGGAAAGATTTAGGATAGCAGAAAATACTATGAAAAAAAGATATTAGGTTTAGATTGACCATAACAAAATTATTATAGAAACTGAGCTATCTAGTTTATACTGTATCATTAACTACACATTCTCCCAATGTGCTACTCAGTAGACCAGCAAAGCAAGTGTTCATTGTAGATTTCAATCTTGGTGAGCAATAAACTCAGTGTTTTGCATAAATAGATTGCACAAACTCTGTTTATTGTGGTTTCCACATGTACGGGATAAAAAAGAACATCAGCAGAGGATTCTTCCTTCTCAAGGAGGTTTGAGCAACAGAGAAGTAAATTGCATCTGTTTAGTCAATGCAGATGAGACCTGTTGAGCAGAAGGCAGCAAAGAGTTTTAAAACATAAAGATTGGGAAACCCAGCCATGGCCTTCTTGTTAAGGAGGCCCATCACATGGTTTGAGTGGTTTGAATCCTGGACCTGGCAACTGGTGCTTTCTTGCTTGCCTTCTCTGTCTCTCTCTCTAGCAAGTGCACAGAACCTCTGGAAAATTTGAGATTAAAAAAAAAAAAAGTCCGGAATGCCCCCTCCATAATCAAGTTGAATGTCAAGATTCCTTACCATACTTTTTAACCTGCCCCAGAGATCTCTCTGACTGCAATTGTTATTTATATCCTAATTGGCAATGTCTCATTGAGCAGCAGAGAGCAGCCAGGCCTAGAGCTTTCCTTCCTCTGACCTGCTCAGTCCCTTCTATGAGGCATCCTCTTTGGCCTCCAAAGGTCTGACCTGTGGCTATGGCCTGGGTGCCTCAGCCCAACCTGGTGCTAAGAGTGTCTCTTGTCATCTCTCAGTGCCTGTGGGTACATTTCCCAAGCACACTGCAGCTTTGTCATTTGCACGGCCTAAGTATATGGATGGACTTCCTATGGTTGCTGCTGCAGATGATAACAAACCTAGTGACTTGAAGCAACACAAATTTCTCCTTTTACAGTTCTTGAATTCAGAAGTCCTAAAATCAAACTCTTTGCAGGGCTATAAGGGGAAATCCATTTCCTTGTTCTTCTCAGCCTCAACAGGCACCCACATTCCTTGGCTCATGGCCTCTTCATTATTTTGATTTCCACTTGTCATCAGATTCTGACCCTCCTGCACCCCTCTTATTAGGAACCTTCTGATTATATTGGACCTGCCAAGACAATTCAGGACAATATCCTCACCCCAAGCCCTCCCCCTTTTTTAGAGGTTTTTGCTATAGGGCATGTGCCCTCACCAGAAAGACAGAGAGATGGGATCTTGGGCGTGCATGCACATGTTACCGGTGTGAGTTTAAGCCACAGGGTCCAGGACTCGAACCATGATTGACTACATGGGATTCCAGTGACATAGCCATTATGCCAACTGCTGGTCCAAAGACCCTTCATTTAACCACATCTGCAAGTCCTTTTTGCCATGCAAAGTGACATATTCACAAGTTTGGGGTATTGAAATATGGACATCTTTAGGAGCTATTATTATGTCTCCATGATAAACTTTAGTTTTCTCTATAATTCTACCCAGCAGGAAGATTTATCAACAAATTTGCTTTTTTATAACCTCTTATTCGAAATATATTGGCTGTGAGTGCAGAAGAAAACCTGTCTCAGAAGGGGGAGAGGGCAAACAAAATATGGGGAAAGTCCTCCTCCAAGGTTACCCCAGCCTTAGCATACTCCAGCAGCTCAAAGCATCCTGAGGCTTGGAAGTGGTAAGAGTGTGAGGTAGAATACCTGGTCCCAGTACCCTCAGTTCTCCCCTCAATTCTTTGCATATTTATTTGGGTATACATCAAAGAGCCTCCTTAGCTTTCTGAAAACTTAATTTCATTTTGTAACCATGAACTTTCTGCCTTAAGATCATCCTACACATTTTTGTAACAACCACATTTCATCACTTGCTGCTTCACATTCCTCTGAAATTCAAACAGTCCTCCTTGACCTGATGTTGCTTTTCTGTATTCTCTTGGCTCTTTCTTCTGACTGTGCCTGAAGGATGAGGGTTTCAGGATAAGCCTGGCTTGCAGGATAATCCCAGCATGGGGACTTAGGGATTTCAAAGGTAAGCAGAAAGAGTCCCACTTGCAAAGGCTGTAGTAGGTCTCTTGAAAGAACGATACATAAATCTTGGATTACTGATGGTCTGGCATTAGTACACATACTAAGATTTTCAGGCAAAGAGTCTGAGGAAGAGTCCAGAGCTCCTCCTAAATCCAGTAGAGTGTAACACAGGGGACAAATATAAAGTCTCTGTTGGTTGCAAGAGAGAGAAAATCCACCTCAAATTGACTTAAACAAAAGAAAATGTACTGGCTCACATAGCAAATAACTCAGAGGTCAATGGGCTTCATACACAATTGGTTCCAGGAGTTCAGAAAACGTCATCAGGAACTATTTTGTTCCCTCTCTGACTCTAGAGCTCACCTGCACTTGCACCACCATGTAAGTGATGCCTCTTCTAACTTTACATCCTATGTACCTCACTGGCCTCATTCTCGTCCTGGCACTGGAGTTGTGTCTGTTCCTAGGCAGGTTCTTCCCCTCATAGCAATGGAATGGCTGTAATGATCCAGTCTTCTATACTTCCAGATTTGATTCTATGAGAAGAAGATCCCCTTTCCTGAGAACTCAAAATGTCAGAACTTAGTTTCTTTGGCTGAATTTAGACACCTAGTCACTCAACTCTGGGCACTCAGGAGCCCAGCTACACAAAACGATCATGGGCTAAGGTCAGGATGGGGCCATTCTCCCAAAGAAAATATACAGACTGAATTCAGGGCAGCAAAACCCACAAATGTTCTCCTCAGCTAGAAACTCACCATGAGACAGAGGTGAGTCCAGGCCTGAACCCCCTTTGACATTCTTTCCATGGGGAAGTATGGATCTTTGAGAATGCACAATGGCCTATCTTTAATCCAAACCACAGAGAGTACAATTTGTACCTAGTTTCTTAAGGGTTCGTTGCTATAAATTCTACCTCCCATAAGGCCCTCCCGTAAGACCCTCAGACACAGACACAACTCTGTCATGTTCTTTTAACTGTATAACAAGGATAGCCATTACTCCAGTTTCCAATACCTTCTTCCTCAGTTACATCTGAGATCTTATCAGAATGACCTTTATTGTCCATATTTCTTCCAGTATTCTGATCAAACACCTTGAGATTCTCTGAGAAGATCCATACTTTCCTTATAATTTTACTCCTCTTGAGTCTCCACCAGAATTGCCGTTAATGCTCCACTAAAAACATTACAGAATTAGAGTCCTCCATGGGAGCTCAGTGCTTTCAGGGAATAAGGGAAACGAAGATTTTCTGCCAAGAAGTTACCCTGGTAGAGCTTCCTCTATCCTTCTCCCTATCTCTCTGTCTCTTTCTGTCTGTCTTTTCATCTTTTTAATTTTTCTTTTTTTTAATTGGTTTAAGGTAAAGTATTTTCTTGGCTCTTAAATCCTTCTTTATCTTGCTAATAATCCCCTACCCACCCCCACCCATTTAGGAAAGGAAAAAGGGCAGGCCTTCAGGGGAAGACTGAATCCACCAGAAGAGCTGAGATCTAGTGCTTTTCTTTTTTTTTAATAAATAAATGTTTGTTGTTGTTTTCTTTTTATTTTCTTTTTTCTCTTTTTGTCTCTCCCTCTTTCTCTATTTTCTTATCCTTTTTATTTTACCTCATCACTTTGCTGCTCAGCCTCCATACACTGAGTGTCTAGACAGGTCTAAGTGAAACTCAGCCAACCATGCAAATACTATTAGGGTCAACATATTTCTCAATTTCCATTGAATCTGCAGCACAAAGGAAGAAAAATGGAATGGGAAAGAGTATGCAGATCATCTCCTCCTGCATGCCTCTGACTGCCCAGACTAAACTTCTAGAAATTAGGAAAAAACAAATAACCTATCAGATGACTAGAAATCACTGCAGAGGCACAAGAAATAGGAGAAACCAAGAAAATACCTCTCCCCCAAAGGAAAAGAATAACTCCTCTTCATCCACAGACAGTACAATGGAACTCACAGAAATGTCTGATAAAGAATTTAAGTATTCATAGTGACAAAGCTAACAGAAATGGAAGAGAAGAGAGACAATGAACTCTAGAACAAAAGAGCTTACAAGTTCCAGGAGGTGAAAAAGTTCTTGCAAAAGCTGAAAGAGGAAATACACACCATAAAAAAGAATCAAATGGAACTGTTGGAGATGAAGGTTATAGTACACTAAGTCAAAACCTCCCTTAAAAGTATTAAAAGAAGACTCGACCATACAGAAAATTGAATCTCAGATGTAGAAGACAGAATCACTGACTACTGAAAATCCACCATGAAGACTGAGAAAATAGCCCCAACAAATGAGAATAATATATATAAGAAATACTAGATACCATTAAATGTCCAAACATCCAGATAATAGTAATCCCAGAAGATGAAGAGACTAATAAGGGCATTGGTAATCTATTCCATGAAATCCTGGAAGAAAACTTTCCAAAGCTAGAGAGGCATTCAAAGATGCAGACCCAAGAAATACAAAGGACCCCAAATAGGATCAACTTAAGATCTTCTACAAGACACATTATAGCCAGATTGACCAAAACCACAGACAAAGACAAGATACTAAGGTCGGCAAGAGAGAAACGAGTTACCTACAAAGCAAAGAAAAGAAGAAAGAGAAAAAATAGGAAGGAAGGAAGGAAGGAAGGAAGGAAGGAAGGAAGGAAGGAAGGAGGAAGGAAGGAAGGAAGGAAGGAAGGAAGGAAGGAAGGAAGGAAGGAGGGAAGGAGGGAAGGAGGGAAGGAGGGAAAGAGGGAAAGAGGGAAAGAGGGAAAGAGGGAAAGAGAAAGAGAAAGGGAAAGGGAAAGGGAAAGAAAGAGAGAGAGAGAGAGAAAGAGAGAGAGAGAGAAAGAAAGAAAGAGAAAGAAAGAAAGAAAGAAAGAAAGAAAGAAAGAAAGAAAGAGAGAAAGAGAGAAAGAGAGAAAGAGAGAAAGAGAGAAAGAAAGAAGAAAGGAAAGGAAAGGAAAGGAAAGGAAAGGAAAGGAAAGGAAAGGAAAGGAGAGGAGAAAGGAGAAAGGAGACTCCCAAAATACCCAGACAAGAATCCATTTTAAATCTGAGGTGTGTCCTGGCATATTCAGGGAAGCTGTGCTCTAAACTCCATCTTCTAGACTCTTGACATACTCAGACAAGGTAGAGTGACCTCTGTCCTCTTTCTGTCTCTGTCTGTCTATCTGTCTGTCTCATGCTCTCCCTCTCTCTCCCTCTCTCTTTAAATTTTTTTTATTTTATTTTTTAAACCACTTGTTCTCACCTTGGGCCTTTTCTTCTCTTGCTAATTTCAGAAATCATTTTAAATCTGAGGTGTGTCCTGGCATGTGTGCCTGGTGCTAGGGTGCCACACAGTTTTCATTTTTTAACTTTAAAATTTTTTTGTTCTCTTTTTTGCTCGTTATTGTCTTGGTTTTTTTTTTTCTTTTTTTCTTTTCCTTTTTTAACCATACTTTCCCACAGCGCTCTCTACTTTCCATGCACTGAGTGTCTAGATAGACCTAGGTGCACAGTAGCCAAGGATTTGAATACGCTTAGAGTCACTGAAATCCTCAACACTCATGGAACCTCCTGCTTTAAGGATGAAACTTCTTTTCATAAATCTGAACTCATAATCTCTTTCTGTGGATACCACATTGCAAAGCACAGTAGAGGAGAAATTTTGTCACAGAATGACCAGAAACCACCACAGAGACACAAGAAATATGAGAAACCAAGAAAATACCTCTCCCCTAAGGGAAAAGAACAATCCTTCATCATCCACAGACAGTATAGGAGAACTCATAGAAATGTCCGATAGAGAATTCAGAATATTCACAGTGACAAAACTAAACGAGATGCAAGAACTGAGAGACAATGAACTCCAGAAGATGCAGGATAAAAGAGACAACGAGTTCCAAGAGGTGAGGAAGTTCTTGCATGATCTAAAAGAGGAAATACACACCATAAAAAAATAAGCAAATGGCACTATTAGAGATGAAGGCTGCAATTCAGGAAGTCAAAACCTCCCTTGAACATATTAAAAGCAGATTAGTCCGTGCTGAAGATTGAATCCCGGATGTTGAAGGCAAAACCTCTGATCTAGAAAAAAACAACCAAAAAACCAGAAAATAACCCTCCCAAAAATGAGAATACTATACGAGAAATACTAGACACCGTTAAGTGCCCAAACATCTGGATAATCAATATCCCGGAAGGTGAAGAGACTAATATGGGCATTGATAACCTATTCCATGAAATCCTGGAAGAAAGCTTTCAAAATCTAGAGAGGCATTCAAATACTCAGACCCAAGAAATACAAAGGACCCCCTAATAGAATCAACCCAAGAAGATCTTCTCCAAGGCACATCATAACCAGACTGGCAAAAGCCACAGGCAAAGATAAGACACTAAAACTGGTGAGACAAACGTCAGGTTACTTATAAAGGTTATCCCATCAGACTAACATCAGCCCTCTCATCAGATACAATGTAAGCAAGGAAAGAATGGGAAAATATATTCAACATGTTAAGTGAAAAATAGTTTCAACCAAGAATACTATACCTGGCAAGATTATCCTTCATATAGAAAGAAAGTATAAAAACATTCTCAGATAAAGAAGACCTGAAAGACACACCACACTCCCATCTTTCGACCCCTGGGCCAGGATCTTCGAGGGAGGACTGCCCCCCAGTAGTTCCAGCCCCGGGACCCCAAGTCAGACTCCCCTCTTTCAGCCAGGTACATTTTTTTCCCTTTTTTTTTCCTCTGTCCTGTTACCCACGTTTTTCATTTGTAAATTTCTCTCTTCTGATTAACACATAGGAACGCCCTCAGTTCATCCACACCACACACTTTTGACCCGTGGCGAAATCGCGCGCCGCGCTAGCGCACAGCGCGCGACTTTTTCTTTATTCTACGTATTATTTTCTTCCCAGTTTCTCAATCCTCACTTCCTTTATCTGCACCATCCCTGGCTGTCCAGATAGGTGTAGAACTACAATTCTGAAACTTTCTAGCATTTTAAGACTCTCTAGAATCCTCCATTTCCCTGAAACACCTGTGAAGAAGGAGATACATTTCTTTGGACACCTGAAGACAGTACTTTTTCTTGGATTACATTACTAAACACAATTGAAGATAGACTTCGGCTGTCTCCATTCCACATCAGAGAGGAAACACACTTGCTCCTATTAGAAGAAACCTTCTCGTAAAAGGTTTTTCAAAGGGAACATATCTCCCAATGGTTAGAAGTACAAGAACCTCAGGCCTGAATAAAGCAGGAAATATGTCTCCATCAAAGGAACACAGTAACCTCCTTCCTGTTCCTGAAAAAATAGAGGACGTTACCAAAATGTCCGAGATAGAGTTTAGAACATTCATGTTGAACAAGTACTATGAGCTGGAACAGAAAAGAGACAATGAATTACAGGAGATGAGAAAGTCCTTCAACCATATGAAGGAAGAAATTCTGAGGAAGAATAAGACGGAACTATTAGAGGTGAAGTCTGAAATACAGGAAATCAAAAACTCTCTTGAAAGTATTAAAAGTCAGTTAGACCATGCTGAAGGTCGAATCTCTGATGTAGAAGATAAAACTTCTGACCTAGAGAAAACCACCAAAAAGATAGAGAAAATAACAACAAAAAAAAAATGAAGATAACATATGAGAATTACTAGATTCCATTAGACATCCTAACGTCCAAATAATTGGTATCCCAGAAGGTGAAGAAACTAATAAGAGCATGGAAAACCTATTCCATGAAATCTTGGAAGAAAATTTCCCAAGCATAGAGAGGCACTCCAACATCCAGACCCAAGAAATACAAAGGACACCAAATAGAATCAACCCAAGAAGATCTTCCCCAAGGCATATCATAGCGAGACTGGCTAAGACCACAGATAGAGATAAGATACTAAAACTGGCAAGAGAGAAACGACAAGTGACTTACAAAGGTCACCCCATCAGGCTAACACCAGACTTCTCAACGGAAACAATGCAAGCAAGGAAAGAATGGGAAGATGTATCGAAAGTGTTAAGAGAGAAACAATTTCAACCAAGACTATTGTATCCTGCAAGATTATCCTTCATATGGGAAAAAAAGATTAAAATCTTCTCAGACAAACAAAACCTGAAAGAATTTGCCAGCACCAGGCCAGCTCTCCATGAAACCCTGAAGAAAGTACTGTTCCAGGAAAACTAAAGAAGTAACAGCCAGAAACAAAAGAATAAAAGGCAACTAAGACAATGGCCAACTTAAAAGTGGGGACAGATCCATTAACATCAATAATAACATTGAATGTTAATGGATTAAACTCTCCAATCAAGAGACACAGACTGGCTGAATGGGTTAAAAAACAAAAACCCTCTATCTGTTGCCTACAGGAAACTCACTTCATGGATAAAGATATACATAGACTGAAAGTGAAGGGTTGGAAAAAGATTTTCCATGCAAATGGGAACCAAAAAAGAGCTGGAGTCGCAATACTGATCTCTGACAAAATAGGCTTTAAAACAAAAACTGTTCGAAGAGACAAAGAAGGGCACTATATTGTAGTAAAAGGATCAATCGATCAAGAAGATATAACGCTTATTAATATCTATGCGCCCAACACAGGAGCACCCAAATATGTGAAGGAAAGACTGCTAGATCTAAAAAGGGAGATAGACTGCAACACACTAATTGTTGGAGACCTCAACACTGCACTATCCCCCCTGGATAGATCATCTAGACAAAAAATAGGTAAAGAGATAAAAGATCTAAATGATATCATAAATCAAATGGACTTAACAGACATCTATAGAACTTTCCATCCTAAAACTTCAAGATACACTTTTTTCTTGCCACCACATGGAACATTCTCGAAGATTGACCACATCATTGGGCACAAAGCAAGCCTCTACAGATTCAAAAGCATAGAAACTATACCCAGCATCTTCACCGACCATGATGGATTTAACTTGAGTTTAATTTCAAGAGAAATCCTCAAAAATACTCAAATACATGGAAACTTAATAACCTACTCCTGAATGACTCCACAACTACTGAAGATATAAAGACTGAAATCGAAAGGTTCATGGAAGCCAATGACAATGAGGACACGAGTTTACATAATCTTTGGGACACTGCTAAAGCAGTCATAAGAGGGAAGTTCATAGCAATTAGTGCACATAAGAGGAGCATGGAAAGAAGGCAAATGGATCACCTAACATCATGCCTCACAGAATTGAAAAAGCAACAGCAAAATGATCCAAAAAACTCCAGGAGAAAGGAAATAATAAAGATACGAGAAGAAATAAATGAAATAGAAAATAAACGAACTATACAGAAAATAAATGAAAGTAAAAGCTGGTTCTTTGAAAAGATAAACAAAATTGATACACCACTAGCGAGACTTATTAAGAAGAAGAGAGAAAAGAACCAGGTGAATCAGATCTGCAATGAAGCAGACAAAATAACAACAGACATAGTAGAAATAAAAAACATTATTAGAGGATACTATGAACATCTGTATGCCAAGAAACAAGATAATTTGGATGAGATGGACAAATTTCTGGACAGGTATAATCTACCTAGATTGAGCCAGGAGGATATAGAAAGTCTGAATAGGCCCATAACAAGCCAAGAGATCAAATCGGTTATAAATAACCTCCCAACAAAGAAAAGCCCTGGCCCTGATGGATTCACCTCTGAATTCTACAAAACTTTCAAAGAAGAGTTAACCCCCATTCTGCTCAAGTTATTTCTAAATATCCAAAAGGGTGAATCTCTCCCTAATTCATTCTACGAAGCCTCTATCACCCTTATCCTTAAAACTGATAAGGGCAGGACAAGGAAGGAAAACTATAGACCAATATCCCTGATGAATATAGACGCGAAGATTCTCAACAAGGTACTAGCAAATCGTATACAACAACTTATCAAAAAGATTATACATCATGATCAGGTAGGCTTTATCCCAGGAATGCAAGGTTGGTTCAACATACGCAAAACCATAAATGTAATACACCATATTAATAGGAAGAAAGATAAAAACCATATGGTCATATCAATTGATGCAGAAAAAGCATTTGATAAGATACAACATCCCTTCATGATCAAGACTCTCAGCAAAATTGGCATAGAAGGGCCATTTCTCAACACAATAAAAGCCATCTATGAAAAACCCATAGCGAACATCATCCTCAATGGAGAAAAGCTGAAAGCTTTTCCACTAAAAACGGGTAGAAGACAAGGATGTCCACTTTCTCCACTCCTCTTCAATATAGTACTAGAAGTCTTGGCCATTGCAATCAGAAAAGAGGAAAAAATAAAAGGCATTCAAATAGGAAAAGAAGAGGTGAAACTCTCTCTATTTGCAGATGACATGATTGTATACATAGAAGACCCAATGGTTTCCATAAAAAAATTTCTGGAAGTAATACATGAATACAGTAACGTTGCAGGATACAAAATTAATATCTAGAAATCTATAGCATTTCTGTATACAAACAACAGGCAGACTGAGATGGAACTGAAAAAAGTTGTTCCATTTACCATAGCCACAAAAACTATAAGATACTTAGGGATAAATCTAACTAAAGAAGTTAAAGACCTCCATAAGGAAAACTATGAGAAGATAAAAAAAGAAATTGAAAATGACACAAAAAAGTGGAAGGACATCCCATGTTCCTGGATTGGAAGAATTAATATAATCAAAATGGCAATTTTACCCAAATTAATCTACCTATTTAATGCAATGCCAATCAAAGTACCAGACACATTCTTCACAGATCTAGGAAAGACAATCATAACGTTTGTCTGGAATCATAAAAGACCCCGTATTGCCAAAGCAGTTTTGCACAAGAAGAATGGAGTGGGTGGCATCTCACTCCCTGACCCAAAAATATACTACAAAGCTGTGGTAATCAAAACAGCATGGTACTGGCACAGGAACAGACAGGTGGACCAATGGAACAGAACAGAGTCCCCAAAAATGAATGCTCAAACATACAGCCAACTGATTTTTGACAAGGGGCACCAGTCAATCCTGTGGGAAAAGGAAAACCTCTTCAGCAAATGGTGCTGGCAAAACTGGATCTCCACTTGCAGAAAGATGAATCTGAACCCCTACCTCTCACCTCTGACAAAAATAAAGTCAAGGTGGATCAAAGATCTAAATCTAAGACCTCAAACTATAAAACTGCTCCTTGAAAACACCGGGGAAACTCTGGGAGACATTGGGGTAGGGAAAAACTTCTTAAATGAGACTCCCAATGCACAGTCTTTGATCCCTAAAATAGACAAGTGGGATTACATCAGACTAAGAAGTTTCTGCATGGCAAAAGACACAGTGATTAGTGTGAACAGACAGCCCTCAGAATGGGAAAATATTTTTGTAAACTATGCATCAGACAAGGGACTGATAACCAGAATCCACAAGGAACTCAAGCGGCTGTTCTGGAAAAAGACAATCAATCCTATTAAAAGATGGGAGAATGAGTTGAAAAAACCACTTTCTAAAGATGACATACGAATAGCTAAAAGGCATATGAAAAAATGCTCAACATCCCTCATTGTAAGAGAAATGCAGATCAAAACAACAATGAGATATCACCTAACCCCAGTCAGAATGTCTAAGATTAAAAAAACAAAAAATGATAAGTGCTGGAGGGGGTGTGGTGAAAAGAGAACTCTCTTACACTGCTGGTGGGACTGTAAATTGGTACAACCGTTGTGGAGAACAATTTGGAGATTCCTCCAAAATCTACAAATAGAACTACCATATGATCCAGCAATCCCACTCCTTGGTATCTACCCGAAGGACAGAAGAATACTTAATCGAAAAAGTGCTTGCACATCGATGTTTATTGCGGCACTTTTCACGATTGCTAAGTCATGGAAACAACCTAAATGCCCACGAACTGATGAATGGTTAGAAAAACTGTGGCACATATACTCAATGGAATACTATTCATCCATAAAAAACAACAAATCCCTGGCTTTTGAAAGGAAGTGGATGAATATGGAAGACTTACTGCTGAGTGAAGCAAGCCATGCTATGAAGGAGAGGCATTGTATGTCCCCACTTAATATATACGAGTGTCTGCACTCTAAATGTGTATATATATATGTATATATATATATTTTTTGAAACCATCCTGCTTCTGTTGCTATAGAGTTTTAAAATTATACAAAATTATAAGACATATTTTGAACATTATCTTTAAAATTCAGTATTTTGAGATTTTGAAAGTTGTTTGTAAACTGGCAAGAATTATGGAGTATGAGCTAAAATTTTTTGCTATGTAAAGTAAATGTTTGTGGAAAAATGTAAAAATAAATAAATGAAAAATCTAAAAAAAAAAAAACTAAGTGATAATATTAAATTTAGCTAGGTACTGTTGCTCTCAAAAAAAAAAAAAGATATAAGTAATTTACACACCAATGTAAGTGTGGTAGAGTACTGTGAATTTGACTGTGTACTTATTTTTTATCAGAAAATTTTATGCTTTCAGATGTTTTTGTATTCTCGTTAACATCTTTTTCTTTTTTCAACTTGAGGAACTTATGTTAGGGTTTCTTATAAGAAATGTTTGATGATAATAAACTCAATTTTTTGTTGACTGAGAAAAAAAAAAATAAAGCATTTTCTGCGCAAAAAAAAAGAAGACCTGAAAGAATTTGCCAATACCAGACCCACTGTTCAAGAGGTTCTGAAAGGAGTGCTCTACCAGGAAAACTAAAGATACATATACAGAAATAAGAGAACAAAAAGCAACTGAGGAAATGACCAACTTAATGCTAGGAACAAGAAATATCAATGATAACATTGAATATTAACTTCCAGGATTTAAACAGAAAGATTGGACCACAGTAACACTGCAAATTCAATAGAAGAGACATTGAACATAAGACTGAACTGGTGAAATAGAATTTTATGACTTTTGAGTAAAACATTACTGATTTTGTTTTTACTATGTTTTGTTTTCACAATTTAAGGATTTTGTTTTCTTTTTTTTTTTTTTTTTTTTTTTGAGAGGTTTTTGCTTTAGGGCACGTGCGCTCGCCAGAAAGACAGAGAGAGACAGAGAGACAGAAAGCAAGAAATCACCCCCCCGGAGGGGATGGCCACGCCGCTATCGTTTCTCCTCCATTCTCCTCCCAGGATCTTGGGCACACACGCACACGCGTCTGGCGTGAGTTTTAAGCCACTGGGTCTGGGACTTGAACTGCAGTCGACTACATGGGAGTCCAGCGACATAGCTAACGCCTGTTCCCAGATTTTGTTTTCTTTTGAGCTGTTGATAGATTCAGCAATTTGTTAAAATACTTTTTCTCATTGTTTGTTTCTTTAAAAGGAAACATAAACTTTTCTTCCTTCCTGACCCTTCTGGAAGTGGAAAATAATTGGGAGTATTCTTATTTTCTGGCAGAAGGGTTATTTGCATAAGTTCAATAATATCTATTGCATTGAATCAGAAATTGGAAATACTCATTATTGGACAGGGCTTTGACTGGAACGTCATATTTGAAGATTAATCAGAAAACTATGGAACTAAGGTAGATCTCAAGTAAGCCAACAGAAGCTCTTGGAAAGATGGCCTGGCACCATAAACAGTTCTGCCTCACAGAGTGGATTAGAGAAGCTATATGAAAGAATTTGTACCATGAAATAACCTGGACTTTTCCAGCCCAGCATTGTAATCCGTAGAGATTGCAAAAGAGCAGCCACAACCAGAGAATTATCTTGAGCAAGACTTTGAAGGAAAGAAAAGAAACTGATCTTTGCTAGCAGATGGTATATCACAGAATTCTTGGTAGGCAGGGCTGAATTGAGAAAGTTTATGTGTGAATTGTGTGCTGGGCATTTGCTTTTCAACAGTTTGAGTAGTTGGCATGTAAATATTTTCTCAAAAATATTTAAAACCATACCGTCTCTGTTGTTATAGAGTCATAAACAAAATTATAACAAATATTTTGAACATTATCTTTAACATTCAGGTTTTTTTTTATTTTGAAAGTTGTTTATCAACTGTCAAGAACTATGGAGTATGAGCAAAAATTTTTTGATATGTAACGTAAATGTTTGCAGGAAAATGTAAAAATATATAAATAAGTAATTAAAAATAATAAAATAAAATTCAAAAAAAGAAGAAAGGGAGGATAGGCAAGGAAGCAGGCCTCAGAAGACACCTTCATGGCTACTGAGAACTAGTGATTTCCATGCAGTTTTCTAATTTTTGCTTTTTAAAGTAATAATAACAATAATAATTTTTTAGGGTTTTTTTTAAGTTTTTTTCTTCTCTTTTTCTGTTTCTTGGTTGTTTTTGTTGCTGTTGTTTCTTTCTCTGTGTTTCCTTTTCTGCACGCTCCTGGACACTCAGATTGAACTTCAAGTTTGGGAAGAAACACACTTTCCATAAGATGACTAGAAATCACCACAGGACTACAAGAAATATGGGAAAGCAAGAAAATATCTCTCCTCCAAGGGAAAAGAATAATTCCTCTTCATCCACAGACAGTTCAATGGAAATGTCTAATAAATAATTTAGAACATTCATAATGGAGAAGCTAACAGAGATGGAAGAGAAGAGAGACAATGAACTGTAGAAGAGAAAGTAAAAAGGAGCTGATGAGTTCTGGGAGGTGAGGAAGTTCTTGCAAGATCTAAAAGAGGAATTACACACT
This sequence comes from Tupaia tana, assembly GCA_026018925.1. NCBI lineage: Eukaryota > Metazoa > Chordata > Mammalia > Scandentia > Tupaiidae > Tupaia > Tupaia tana. Next base: position 41,658,684 of record JAKSZU010000010.1, on the reverse strand, counting down.
TTACAAAAGAATCAAATGGAACTGTTAGAGATGAAGACTATAATACAAGAAGTCAAAATCTCCCTTGAAAGTATTAAAAGCAAACTAGATCATACAGAAAATAGAATCTCAGACATAGAAGAGAAAATCGCTGGCCTAGAAAAATCCACCATGAAGACTGAAAACATTGCCCCAAAATTTGAGAATAATATATGAGCAATACTAGATACCATCAAACATCCAAACATCGGAATAATTGGCATCCCAGAAGGTGAAGAGATTCATAAGGGTATTAATAATCTATTCCATGAAATCCTGCAAGAAAACTTTCCAAACCTAGAGAGGCACTCAAAGATCCAGTCCTAAGAAATACAAAGGACCCCAAATAGAATCAACCCAAGAAGATCTCCTCCAAGACACATTTTAGCCAAACTGACCAAAACCACAGACAAAGACTAGATACCAAGATTGGCAAGAAAGAAACAGCAAGTTCCCTACAAAAGATATCCCATCAGACTAAGAGCAGACCTCTCGTCGGAAACAATGCGAGCAAGGAAAGAATGGGAAAATATAGTCAAAGTGTCAAGGGAAAAGCAATTTCAACTGAGAATACTGTACCCAGCAAGATTATCCTTCATATGAGAAGAAAAGAAAAAAACATTCTCAGATAAACAAAACGTGAAAGAATTTACCAGCACCAGACCAGATCAAAAAGTTCTCAAGGGAGTGCTATGTCAGGAAAATTAGATGTAGTCACACAGAAATAAGAGTTCAAAAACTAAGAAAATGGCTAACTTAATCATAGGTACGAGTCTAGAGTTGAATATTATATCCCAGAATTCAATCGGGAAGATCGAACCATAACAGAAGATAGATTAAGTACATGACAGTGAAGTGGTGAAATAGTATTCTGTGACTTTTGATTAAAATATTGCTGCTTTTCTTCTAGGCTTTGTTACCCAGTTTTAAGAGTTTTTGTCCTGTCTTGAGCTTTCAATAGGTTCATGTACCTACTATTTGAACAGAATACTAACCTGTTTCCAGGCTTTAAGTTTTAAGCAAATTTCCTTACCAATTCAAAACTGCTTTTCTTGAAATTATCAGCTGAACTTGCTATTGAAAGTAGTTAGACTATTTAAGAAATTGTGTGATCAATAAAATGTGGGGGGAAAAGGAGTGGAATACAACTGTGGACACCAGAGATATTGTGAGAAGAGGGTGGGAAAGGGCAGAGGGTCAGACATAGGGGTAAATATATATATATATACACACACACACACACACACACACACACACATATATATATATATATATATGAAACTAGAAATTGGAAATTATTGATGATAACATACATGATTAAGCCACTATGCAATATATTCTGGATGGGAAACCACTTTTTCTATGCTATGATGATGACTAGGGGATGAATGTAAATTAATTAATTTTTTAAAAAGTTTCAGGAAAAAAAATGCATACTTGATGACTGCAGTAAGCTATATAGCCCCAGCTAGGTGTTATTTTATAGTATGTTCATTCTACTCACTGAGGTTTTTGCCTAAAGTCAGACATGTGTTCATGGATATGTATATTATCAGCTGTGCTTGCTATTGGAAATATTTAGATTAATTAAGTTCATTAGCAAATCAATAAAATGGGGGGAAGACATAGAAAGCAACCATGGATACCAGAGACAGTGGGTGAAGAGAGTAGGATATGGCAGAGGGTGAGAGATAGGGAATCAAGGATGGCAAAAAAGCAAAATATACAGGAAAAAAGAAATGGAAAATTATTTGTTGACGATAACACGTATGTTGATGTGCTTGACTGAGCCAATATACAGTGTATTCTGAATGGGAAATCTCATTTTGTATGCTGTAATGATGTATAGTGAATGAATGTAAATAAATACATTTAATTTTTTAAAAAAGAAGGAAGGAAGAAAAAGAAAGGAAAAAATAAGAGGAAAAAAAAAGGAGGGAGAGGGAAAAGAGAAAGAAAAAGAAAGAACAGCAAAGCTATACAGGTCTGGACTGGCCCTGTAGCCTGGTGGTTAAGGGAACCAACTCCTAAACAGTCATCCGCTGTTTGAATTTCAGCCGACGTGGCTTCAGAAACACACTGGATACATGCATATGTGCCTCAAATCCCGACAGGACAGAAAATGGAGAAGGGATTACAGCATGACCACACCCCATTGGCAATTGCTCTCACTTGCTCTCTCTCTCTCTCTCTCTCTCTCTCTCTCTCTCTCTCTTCCACCCCCCTCTGATGAGCCCACATGTCTCTAGCAATTTGAAAAAAGAAAAGAAATGAATGAATAAAACTATGCACATAAATAAATTATCCCAAAAGAAACACACCATGTAACCCCAACTGAGGACAAGAAATGAAACAGCAATGTCCCAGAAAAACCCTTTGTGACATTTTTTCTCTCACTAGCCCATCTATTCTCCCTGGTTAGGTAACTACTATTCTCCTGTTACAATTAGTACTGTTAAAATCTCCTATAAAATCTCCTGATGCTTTGCTGTCCTATCTAGACCTGGAAGTGCTGGTTCACAGGGTATACCTGAATAGAAATTGCTAAGCCATTTTGCAAAGTGGCTCTACTAATTTACACTGCCAATAGCAGTGTTTGACAATTACAATCTCTTGACACCTTCGTCAGCTCTTGAATTGTTAGTCTTTTACTGTTCTATTTTCTTTTTTGTTTGCTTGCTTGCTTGCTTGCTTTTGGTCATTGTTTTTGCCATTCTGGTAAGAATGCAGTAGCATCTGCTGGTTTTTATTTTCATTTGTCTAATTACCATTGATGTTGATACACATTTTCATATATTAGTCATCTGTTCCTTCTTAATGAAGTACTTATTGAAATCTCTTAGCTGATCTTTTTTTCCTATTTAGATGCCCAGTTTTTCCTCAGAAATATATAGCTCTTCATATACTCTGAACTATAAGTACTTTGTTAGAAATGTGCACTACAGGGGCCAAGCAGTGATATGGAGGTTAAGACACTGGATCCCACATGGCTGACAGCATGATTCAAGTCCCTGACCCAGCTGCTTGAAAATACATTGGGCACGTGTGTATGTGTGCCTAAGATCCCAAGAGGAGAATGGAGAAGAAAGGATTGCATCATACCGTCCTGCTTGGGGGCTGTGGGGAGGGGCTGATTTCTCACTTTCCATCTCTCTATAGCAAGCACACATGCCTTGTGGGTAAAAAAGAAAAAATAATAAAAGGATTATGCACTATAAACATCTTCTCCCATGCTATGCCTTATCTTTGCACACTTAATCTCTTAATAAGATTTGAGGAACAGCAGTTTTTAATTGTAATGACATTTCATGTAAGTTCATCAAACATTCTCTCTAAAATTTATGATTTTAAAAATCTAATGTAGGGGGACCAGCAGACGGCAAAATGATTATGTCGCTGGACTCTCACATAGTTGAACACAGTTTGAGTCCTGAACTTGCTGGCTTAAAACTCACACCAGATGCGCATGTGTGCATGGCCAAGTACCAAGAGGAGAATGGAGGAGAAGGGATTGTGGTGTAGCAATCCCCCAGGGAGGTGATTTCTTGCTTTCTGTTTCTCCAGCAAGCACACATATCCTATAGCAAAATTCTCTCAAAAAAAAATCATCATCATCATCTGATGTAAGAACGTTTTCCTTAAAACAAAGTCATAACATTTTTCTTAAAAATTACTTTTTATATTTTAATCTATGACTCTTTTCAGTATAATATGATATAGGGATCAAGTGTTATTAATTTATTTTCTAATTAATCCATCAACATTGATTTGAAAATGGAAAGTGGGTCTACAGGGCAACCTTTATCATTCATCAGCCATGCAACATACACCAGTCTCCTCTTAGATTCTCCCTTTGTGCCATTAGTCTCTCTTTCCATTAACACCACAAGGCCTTAATCATTGTACCTTCATAAAATATTCTGAAACCCATAGAAATATCTTTACTCCTTGTTTATTTTCAACAACATATTGGAGATGCTTGGGCCTTCATATTTCCATATTATTTTTAGAATTGACTTGTGCACTCACACAAAAAAGAAATGTAAAGATTTTACTGAAATTATAATGGATTTATGTATCAAGTTTGGCACAAATTGCATCTTTACAATAATAACTTTCCAACTCATGAGCATCATCTGTCTTTCCATTTATAAAAGTCTTTTAAATTTTCTCTAAACTATGTAGTTTTGGTGGGAGATCATAACCATCTGTCATTATATTAATTCCTATGTGCATAATATTAAGCTATCATATGTATTTTTATTTCTTTTTGCTATTTGTTGCTGGTTGTGTTAATTCCAGCAGGTGTAAAATGGATTGAGCTGTTTTGCTGGGATAAGAGCTGTATCTGCAGGGCACTGACTGCTGAGTGATATGCAAAATGTAGTGATTAATAGTGTGTCTGGGGCCAGGCTTGTGGCCTAGTGGTTAAGGAAGCAGAATACCACATGGCCAAACGTGGTTCAAATCTTGGCCCCAGGGGACCAGCAGTTAGTGTAATGGCTATGTCGCTTCGCTCCCATGTAGTCAACAGCGGTTCAAGTCCTGGTGGTTTAAACTCCCGCAGGGCACGTGTGCATGCGTGCCCAAGATCCTGAGAGGAGAATGGAGGAGAAGGGATTGCGGCATGGCCACCTCCTTGGAGGGAGGGGTGATTTCTCACTTTCTGTCTCTCTGTCTCTCTCTGTCTTTCTGGCGAGTGCACACGCCCGATAGCAAAAACCTCCCCTCCCCCCAAAAAAATAATCTTGGCCCCAGAAGCTTGAAAAATGAGTATGCATACCCCAAATCCCAAGATAATAGAGAAATGAAGGAGAGGTGATTTGCCATGACCACACCCCACTGGGGGTGCTTTCTCTCCCTCCCTCTCTCTCTCTTTTTCTGTCAACTAAAAAGAAAATAATAAAGTTTAGAAAATTCCATACCACCAACTTTCAGACCAGCAGTTGGCGTAATGGCTATGTCGCTGGACTACCATGTAGTAGACCGCGGTTCAAGTCCGAGACTCGGCAGCTTAAACTCATGCCGGGTGGACACATGTGCATGCATGCCCAAGATCCCAAGAGGAGAATGGAGGAAAAGGGATTGTGGAGTGCCCATCCCCCCTGGGGGGGGGGTGATTTTTTGCTTTCTGTCTCTCTGTCTCTCTCTGTCTTTCTGGTGAGCGCACATGCCCAATAGCAAAAACCTCTCCAAAAAAAAAAAAAAACTATCATAGGATCCAGCAATTCCCCTCCTGGTATCTACCCAAAGGATAGGAATAAGGAATACACTCAGTTGGAAAAACAGTTGTGCGTCCATAATTATTGTATCATTATTCACAATTGCTAAGACATGGAATCAACTCAGTGTCCAAGAACAGATGAAAGAATTGATAAAGTGTGGCACATCTACTCTATGGAATACAACTCAGTCATAAAAATGAGATGGTAGAATTTGATAGAAAGTGGATGAATATGAAAGACTTAATGCTAAGTGAAGCAAGCCAGATTATGAGAGGCTTTACATGTCCCCACTTAATATATACTAAACGTCTGCACTTTACAACAGAAACTGAAAGAGTGTAAGATATAAAAGCATGGAGAGCAACTATGGATACTAGCGACAGTGTGGGATGAGGGTGGGCAGTGTAGAGTGGTAGAGAAGGAATCAATAGGGTCAAGGAAGGAATCAATTTAACGCACATAAAAGTGGAAACTTATCTGTTGATAACGTGTACAGTAATGTCTTTAGACTGATATGCAATATATTCATGCTGGAAAGGTTCCATTTGTATGCTGTGAATATGTACAGTGATTAAATGTAAAAATAAGAAAAGAAAATAAAATTTTAAAAAGAACAAAATAGGAAGACTATAACAGTGGCTAGTGTTGGAAATACACAAGTATTCCCTAAGCCTTCTTTCTTTGGTTGGCTCTGAAGACGTTATCTTCACAGAGGGAGGGATGAAATTGTATTCTTGGTCTGCAGTACGATCACAGTGAGGTCTACATATCCAAATAAGCCTCACTATCTCCATTTTTCTGGCTAGAAGACCGAGGTCCAAAAATAGAATGACAATCCATATCCTAGAGGACAGAATATTAGGCACTACTTTCTCCCCACCCAAACCATGCCAATCATACTGTATTTAAAGAATCCCCAAAAAAACATACAAATAGTTTTTTCTAAGAAGAAGGCATGAGATCAAGTAGTCTGAAGAAGAGAGGCTAAAGATTTCAAAGTTTGAGGTAACAAGGCTCTGGAAAGATCAAGCCTAAGTTCCTGGAACTGCAGAACAGAGTCACTCAGGGGAAACTCTAGGATCAGAGAAGATGTGGGAATATACACAAGGTGAGTATATAATGGGAAAAGAGAAAATCATGGCTAGGTCTTGGGAAAAGTGTCAGGACCTCTTACACCCCCTCACCTACCCCTAACCATAAAGCCTTTCACCCCACACCACATCCACCACACAAGTTCAACATCAATCCTGATCACATTCCCTTATTTGAAGAGTAAGTTCAATAGTAGGAGAAGCTCTGAACCCCTTGCCTAATTCGTGGCAGAAACTAGGGAAAGAAAGACAAAATTCAGGTCCATTTCATAAAACAAAGAAGGAAGGGAGGGAGGGAGAAAAGAAAGGAAATGCCCACAAGTTACTAAAGTGACTAAGGGATAGAGGGAATGGAACTTGGAAGTTTCGGGGCAAATAATTATCAGCCACTGGAAGTGTCAATCAGCACAATTATGGAGTACACTCTGCTGTTTTATTCCAGTATATATACTACAGCAGTTTTTCCAATTGTGTTAAATAATCTATTGCAAACTCACAAATCAGATGTGTGGATAAGAAAAAATTAAAAAATTTTAAAAATCATTCTTTAATGGGTTGAAAGTGAGTTACCATATTAATTGCTTGTTTGTTAACGAATTTAAAGTAAAATAGAGACATAACTTTTTCACACTTTGGAATGCACTTGTAAAAAAAAAAAAAAAAAAAAAAAAAAAAAAAAAAAAAAAAAAAAAAAAAACTGACCTGAGTTCTACAACAGCAATACCTATATTAGAACTAAATTTAAAAATAAGTTATGTATTAATATCATTGACTAAATGGGCCACATTCGAATTTCTCCATTTTTCCCTCAGTGTCTCAGGTTGTCAGACCAGGATTAAATAAAGAACCAGAATTCCACAACAGTCTTACGTGGACAGAAATCAGTTCTGAGCCTTCCAGTCCTGGTCTCCTGGCAACCGCTTTCAGTTGGGGAAAAATAAAACTTCCTCTATTAGTTCCTGTCGGTTACAGAGCCTTGTGGGAAATGTAGTCTCGCCTCAATGACAAGACGCCCCGGATGGTAAGAAAGCTCTTCTAGGTTCCTTCGCTTCTGTGCCTCTCCGCCCACTCCTTCCACCTTCTTGCGGGAAATTCGGGCGTTGCAGCTTCCCTTGCTTAGGGCTGCTTGACAGGCTCTGGGTAAGTTCTTTGTCCCTGAAGAACGGTGTGAGGGTGAAAAAGTAGCTCCGCAGGCCTTGGAGCACTTGTGGAAGCAGAAAGGATGGTGGATCTCAGGCTGGAGGGACCTGTGCCAGCAGCCTCAGGATCACAAGTCGGGCGCTGGGAAGGGGACTGGGGTTATGCCTTAGTTGGATACTTCATTAGGTGTGAGCGCACAGCTAAAAGACGGGCTTTGTGTTTCCAGGAATACAAAGCTGGTGCTGTGAGCTCCACCAGCGGGATGAGAGTAGGGATAGGGAAGTGGGCAGAGTGAATGTGGGAAGTCTACAGTGTGAGTTCACACTCTAACATGAGTTCACACTCCAGCTCTGCCACTGAAGGATCCTATCATTAATTTATAATACTTGATATTTCATCAACCCCATCCATAAGGTAAGTGCATTCACAATACTGGGGAAATGCCCCCAAGATCCCAGAGAAACAATTGTAACAAGCATGTGAATCAGGTCTTACTATGTGGTAGTTGTATTTGTGGGGTCTCATGGTATCTTCGAAGCAAGTGAAGTTTATGGCCCCTTTCTCTACGGTGTAGCCTGTGTAGCACTTTGGTTCGTGTTTAAGGAAGCTTATACAAGACTTGTGAGTTCTTGAGACCAGCAGTTAGCGTAATGGCTATGTCGCTGGACTCCCACATAGTCGACCGCGGTTCGCGTCCTGGACCCGGTGGCTTAAAACTCACGCCAGGCGTGTGTGCGTGCATGCCCAAGATCCCGAGAGGAGAACGGAGGAGAAGGGATTGCGGCGTGGCCATCCCCCCTGGGGGGTGATTTCTCACTTTCTGTCTCTCTGTCTCTCTCTGTCTGTCTAGCGAGCACACGCGCCCTATAGCAAAAACCTCTAAAAAAAAATAAAAAGGACTTGTGAGTTCTTTGAAGGAGGTTGGGGTACTGGGTGATAGTCCTGTTTTATTTCAAATGATGTAGATGTTACAAAGTTAGAAAGAGAGCATTCTATGAATAGGAATCTTAAATGAAAGAACTCTTGCCTAGCCTGAACCTTCTCTCCAGCACTTCAGAGTGCACCAAGTCACAGAAAGGTGAAGATCCTAGCTTTGCCCAAGCAGTTATTGATCCCACTCCCTAGAGTGCACTAAATTCGATGGATAATACCACATCCAATAGTTATCAAAGACTGGATGATATTGAAAATGTTGGAATGACTTTCAGAAGGAAAGGCTAGGCCTAAGAAAAATGGGCAAGGGCCTAGAAAGTACTTACTGGAGGGTGCTTTAAGGTATAGTCTAGGGTGGAGAGATACTCTGTCATACCTGAGAGAACCTGTCTACAGTGCTCTCTAAACACATTCACATTCCTTCTGTCTCCCCTAGTTGTTTCCACTGTCTGAGCACTTTTACATCTAGTCTGTCATCAGTTATTGCATCCATAGATATACTGATGCTCCCTCTATCCTGGTCATTTAGGAGAGACTCAGCAGGATATTTTTACCTTATAAGAAAATGATAAAAGTTGGATTTGAGATGTGACTTGCTACAGTTAAAATATGTGTTTTACTTTTGAGATTGTTTTTGTAACACTGAAATCAACATAGAACAAGTATTACTTTTTTAAAAGTTATTTTATACATTCAATCACTATACATCACTACAGCTTGTAAAGTAAATTTACTCAACATGAATAATACACTTCACCCAAGTTCAGCTGAAGATACTATGCACGTTATCAACAGCTAATCATCCATTTCTGTGTCCCATAAATGCCTTACCTCTCTATTTTTCTCCTTGATTTCTTTCCCTACACTCTCCCACTTCTCTGACCATCTTCTCACACTGTTTTCAATATCCATAACCATTTTCCATGCTTCAATATCCTCTAACCTTCCAGTTTCCACCATAGAGTGTAGACAGTAAATATGTATTAAGTGGAGACATACACTGTATCTCTTTTATAGCCTGGCTTGCTTCACTCAGCAGTAAATCTTCCATGTTCATCCACTTTCTATCAAATGCCAGGGTCTTGCTTTTTATGACTAAGTAGTATTCCAGAGAGTATATATATGTGCTACATTTTTTCAACCCATTCATCTGTTGATGGACATTTGGGTTGGCTCCATGCCTTAGCAAGTGAAGGACATTTTGAAGAAAAATAGGGAGGCAAAGCATTAACAGGACAAAGAAATGTGGTATTATCTGTTGAAGATATTTTATAGTTTTATCAACTGTACTAGGGAGAAATGTTCATCTGTTGAAATATTCATTTTGTAAGCTAAATAATGTGATTGAATGTATAAAAGAAAATTAAATTTAAAAAGAAAAAGAAAATGAGGAACATACAGATAATACACAAAGAAGAGTTAACAGTGGCCTGTCCTGATGTCAACAGTATTTGATATCAGAGGTATCAGAGACACTATTAAAATATTTTTGTCTACCTTTAAAAAAAAATAATGCTGCAATAAACATAGTTGTGCAAACACTTTTCCAGCTGAAAAATTTTCCTATACTTTGGGTAGATACCCAGGAGTGAAACTGTTGGATCATATGGCAGTTCAATTTGTAGATCTTTGAGGAGCCTCCATATTGTCCTCCACAGTAGATGGACCAGTTTACATTCCCACCAACAGGGTAAGAGAGTTCCCTTTCACCACAGCCTTTGTCAGCACTTACCATTTTTTGTATTTTTAATCTTAGCCATTCTGATAGAGGTTAGGTGGTATCTCATTGTGGTTTTCATCTGCATCTCCCTTATTATGAGGGATGTTGAGCATTTTTTCATAGGGTTTTTGGCTGTTCATAAGTTTTCCTTACAGAGTTTTTTATTCAGCTCATTCCCATCTTTTAACTGGGTTGATCATTTTTTTTTTCACTTAAGCCACTTGAGTTCCCTATGTATTCTAGTTATCAGTCCCTTACCTAATGCATAGTTTACAAAAATATTCTCCCATTCCAAGGGTTGTCAATTCACACTAATTACTGTGTCGTTTGGTGTACAGAAACTTCTTAATCTGTTTTAATCCCACTTGTCCCTTTTTGAGATTACTGCCTCCGCTTTGGGGGTCTTTTAAAAAAAGTCCTTGCCTACTCTGCTGTCTCCCAGAGTTTCCCCAGTGTTTTCCACCAGTAGTTGTATAGTTTTTAGATCTTTGATCCATTTTGAGTTTATTTTTGCTAGTGGTGAGAGATAGGGGTCCAGATTCATCATTCTGCAGATGGATATCCAGTTTTTCCAGCACCATTTGCTAAAGAGGTTTTCTTTTGCCCACTGGATTGACTGGTGCCCTTTGACAAAAATCAGTTGGCTGTATACTTTGGGATTTCTTTCTGGGGTCTCTATTCTGTTCCATTGGTCCACATGTCTGTTTTTGGCCAATACCATGCTGTTTTGACTATCACAGCTCTGTAATATATTTTAGGGTCAGGGAGTGAGATGTCTTCTATCCCACTCTTCTTGTGCAGGATTGCTTTGGCAGTACGGAGTCTTTTATGATTATAGACAAATTCTATGACTGTCTTTTCTAGATTTCTGAAGAATGTCACAGGTAATTTGATTGGGATTGTGTTAAATATGTAGATTAGTTTGGGTAGAATTGCCATTTTCATTACATTCTTCCAATACAGCAACATGGGATGCCCTTCCACCTTTTTGTGTCACTTTTAATTTCTTATTTTAAATTTTCATAGTTTTCCTTGTAGAGGTCTTTGACTTCTTTGGTTAGATTTATTCCTAGATATCTTATACTTTTTGTGACTATGGTGAATGGGATTATTTTCTATAGTTATATATCAGTCTGCTTGTTGTTCATATATAAAAATGCTGTAGATTTTTTTTGTATGTGATTTTGTATCCTACCACTTTACTGTTTTCATTTATGACTTCAAGAAGTTTTTTCATGGATACCTTTGGGTCCTCTATGTATACAGTCATGTCAGCCATTCTGATTGGGGCTAGATGTTATCTATTATGTCATCTGCAAATAGAGATCATTTCGCCTCTTCTTTTTTTTTTTTTTTTTTTGGAGAGGTTTTTCGCTATAGGGCGCGTGCGCTCGCCGGACAGACAGAGAGAGACAGAGAGACAGAAAGCGAGAAGTCACCCCCCAGGGGGGATGGTCACGCCGCAATCCCTTCTCCTCCATTCTCCTCTCGGGATCTTGGGCACGCACGCACACGCGCCCGACGTGAGTTGTAAGCCACCGGGTCCGAGACGCGAACCGCGGTCGACTACGTGGGAGTCCAGCGACATAGCCATTACGCTAACTGCCGGTTCCCGCCTCTTCTTTACCTATTTGAATGCCTTTCATTTTATTCTCTTTTCTGAATGCATTGGCTAGGATTTCCAGCACTATGTTGAAAAGGTGTGGAGAAAGTGGGCAGCCTTAGTCTTGCAGCAGTTTTTAATGGAAAAGCTTTTAGCTTTTTAACATTCAGTATGATGTTACCTATGGGTTTTACATGTATGGGTTTTTATTGTGTTAGGAAATGACCCTTCTAAGCTGATTTCACTGAAATTCTTAATCATCAAAGGAAATTGTATTTTATTTAATGCTTTTTCTGCATTGATTGATATCATACGGTTTTTCACTTTCTTTCTGTTGATATGGTGCATTATGTTTATGGTTTTGTATATGTTGAGCCACACTTGCATCCCTGGAATAAAGCCTACCTGGTCATGATGATAATTTTTTATGTGTTTTTGGATATGATTTGCAAGTATCTTGTTTAGAATTTTTGCATCTGTATTCATCAGAGAGATTGGTCTGTAGTTTTCCTTTTTTGTCATGTCCTTATCTATTTTGGGAATGAGAGTGATGGAAGCTTCATTAAATAAATTTGGGAAGATTCTTCCTTTTGGATCTTCAGAAATAATTCGAGTGGAATGGAGGTTAACTCTTCATTTAAAGTTTTATAAAATTCAGAAGTGAAACCAACAGGACCTGGACTTTTCATTGTTGGGAGACTATTTGTTACTGATTTGATCTCATTGCTTGTTATTGGTCTATTTAGGCTTTCTGTATCTTCCAGGTTCAACCTTGGTAGATTATATATGTCCAGAAATTTGTCTTACTCATCCAGATTTTCTTTTTGTTGGTGTATGGTGACTTGAAGTATCCTTTAATGATGTTTTGGATTCCTCTTATGTCATAATATTGTCTGTTTCATTGCAAATTTGATTTATCTGGTTTCTCTCTTCTTCTTAATTAGTCTAGCTACTAGTGTGTCAATTTTGTTTATCTTTTCAAAGAACCAACTTTTAGTTTCATTTATTTTCTGTATAGTTCGTTTATTTTTATTTCATTTATTTCTGCTTGAATATTATTTCTTTTCTCCTGGCACTTTTTGGATTCTATTGTTGTTGTTTTTCCAACTCCCAAGGCATGATGTTAGGTTATACATTTGCCACCTTTCCATCATTTTCTTTTTCTTTTTTTTTTTTTTTTGTAGGTTCAAGTGTTAAATATATTCCTTCTTATTATTAATGTTTTCTCTGATATATTTCAGCAACAAAAGTCCTTCATTCTATTTGATCCCACTGTTGGCCATGGTCTGAGCCCTACAAACGCCCTTCCCTTTCACCTGGAAGGGCATGCCTTTGTAGGTGGCCACGCAGTCCTCATTGGTGTGAAGATGGGGCTATATCTGCTCCCAAATCTTCTTCTTAGGATTCAGCTCCATATTGGGCTCTCCAGGGAAAGCATCGAAAGTAATTTTGTCTCCTGGAACAGACCCATCAGGAGGGGCCAAGATTTGACTTTCTCCGGGAAACCAGTACACATGACCATTGCTTGAGACACAACTCCCCTCATCTTTGCCGGTTTCAGGTTACAAAGTAAAACCACCATCTAATTCTGCATCTGCTCAAAAGAAACATGATTCACCAGGCCACTGACAACTGTCCTTGGGGCTGTTACCACAACATCGACTTCTATATATAAAGAATCTGCATCAGGGTGTTTTCAGGCAGTAACAATGCAACCAATTCGAAGATCTAGTCGGGGAAACGTCTACTGGCTTAGAGTCAGCACTTGCAGCCGCTACTGATTGCTGTTTTTTCTCCTTCTCTCCTTTCTTTTTCACTTTCTCTTTCATCTTTTGTTCTTCTCCTCCTCCTCTTATCTGTTCTTTGGTACCAAAAGAGATGGTTGTTATTGGTGCACATGGTATAAAGCTATAGAACTGTCTTGGAGTGGAGTACCAGATGGGAATGGTATTTGCTTCACTGCATTTTGAATTTCTGCCTGAATCAGTTCTTGTTTCAGTTCTTCAATTTCTTTCTTCAATTTAGTATTTTCCACTCCAAGTTTCTTCTCTCAAAGTTGCCTGCAAAATTGCTTTCTCCTTGAGTAGAGCAACTTGCTGTTTCAGATACTCAATGATCTGATCTGCTTCTGCACCCTTCTGCCCCAATCTCTTCAGAACAGCATCACTGGTTGCCATTTTTCCCAAGAAATGGCAGCAATTCATCAAGCGGCGGACTGGGGTTCCAAAGCCTCCGCAGCCGGGATAGGCAAGTCCTCCATCTTTTTCTTATGTACATCGATTGCTATGAATTTCTCCCTTATGATTGCTTTTGCTGTGTCCAATAAGTTACGGAAACTTGTGTATTTGTTATCATCATTATCAATGATTTTTTTTTTTTTTTTGGAGAGTTTTTTGCTATAGGGCACATGTACTCTCCAGGAAGACAGAGAGACAGAAAGCTAGAAATCACCCCCGGGGGGATGGTCACGCCACAATCCCTTCTCGGGATCTTGGGAATGCACGCACACGTGCCTAGTGTGAGTTTAAGTCACCAGGTCCAGGACGCGAACTGCGGTCAACTACGTGGGAGTCCAGTGACATAGCCATTATGCCAACTTCTGGTCCCCTCAATGACTCTTTTGATTTAATTTCTTTAGTTGAGGAGTCATTCAGAAGTTGGTTGTTTAGTTTCCATATGTTTATTTTTTGAGGTTTTTTCCTGAAATTAGTATCAAGTTTAACTCCATCATGGTTGGAAAAGATGCTGGATATAGTTTCTATGACTGAATTTGTAAAGGCTTGTTTTGTGCTGTTTGTGGTCAGTTTTTGAAATGGTTCCATGCAGGGGTGAACAAAATGTGTATTTCATGATTTTGGGGTAGAAGGTTCTACAGATGTCTGTCAAGTCCATTTGATTTATGGTATCATTTAGATCCTGTATTTCTTTGCTTATTTTTGGTTTAGATGATCTGTCTAAAGGGGAGAGTGGGGTGTTAATTTTCCCAGCAACTAGTGTATTGCAGTCTGTCTCTTCTTTTAGATCTACAGTCTTTCCTTCACATATTTAGGTGCTCCTGAGTTGGGTGCATACATATTTATAAGCATTATATCTTCTTAAAGAATTAGCTCTTTTACTATTATATAATGCCCTTCTTTGTCTCTTACAATTTTTGTCTTAAAGCCTATTTGGTCTGAAATCAATATCGTGACTCCAGCCCTGTTTTGGCTTCCATTTGCATGGAATACTTTTTTCCAGCCCTTCTTTAATCTATGTATGTCTTTATCCATGAGATGTGTTTCATGTAGGCAACAGATACAGAGTTTCTGTTTTTTTTATTCATTCAGCCAATCTATGTTTCTTGATTAGAGAATTTAATCCATTAACATACAATGATTATTATTGGTATTTCCGGATTTGCCCCCACCATTAAGTTAGCCATTTTCTTCACTGCTTTTTGTTCTCTTATTTCTGTTTGTCTCTTTTTCATTTTCCTGGTATACCACTCCCTTTAGAACTTCTTGAAAAGCTGGTCTGGTGTTGGTGAATTCTTTCAGATTTTGTTTATCCAAGAATATTTTCTTTTCTTCCCATTAGAAGGATAATCTTGTTAGGTTTAGTAATCTTGGTTTAAATTGTTTTTCTTTTGACACTTTGAATATATCTTCCTATTCTTTCCTTGCTTGCATTGTTTCCAATGAGAGGTCCAATGTTAGCCTGATGGTATAACCTTTGTAAGTAACTTGAAATTTCTCTCTTCCCTATTTAAGTATCTTAATTTTATCTGTGGTTTTGGCCAAAGTATCTCATTTATATCTGTGGTTTTGGCCAATCTGGCTGTGATGTGCCATGAAGAAATCTTCTTGGATAGATTCTATTTAAGGTCCTTTGTATTTCTTGAGTCTGGATGTTTGAATGCTTCTCCAGGTTTAGAAAGTTTTCTTCCAGGATTTCATGGAATACCTTATTACTTTCTTCACCTTCTGGGATATCAGTTATTCAGATGCTTAGGTGTTTAATGGTATCTAATATTTCTTGTATATTATCCTCATTTGTTTGGTTATTTTTAAATTCTTTCTGGTGATTTTTTCTAGGTTAGAGGTTTTGTCTTCTAGATCTGAGATTCAGTCTTCTACATGATCTAATATGCTTTTAATACTTTTGAGAGAGGTTGTGATTTCCTGTATTACAGTCTTTGTCTTTAACAGTTCCATTTGATTATTTTTTGTTTTGTCTATTTCTTCTTTCAAATTGTGGAAGGACTTCCTTGTCTCCTGGAGTTCATTGTCTCTTTTCTCTTGCATCTCATTTAGTTTTGTCACTATAAATATTCTGAATTGTTTGTCTGATATTTCCACGAGTTCTGTTGTACTATCTGTGGATGATGAGGAATTTTCTTTTCCATAGAGGAAGAGATATTTTCTTGTTTTCTCATATTACTTGTGCCTTTGCACTCATTTCTGATCATCTGATGGATTATATATTTCTTTCTAATTTGTTGGAGTTAATTATGAGAGTTCAAAGGTGTGTAGGAGGAAGTAAGCCGTGGTCGCTCTCTAGCTCTGTCTCCCTGATGCTCACCCTGCAACCTGCACTGTTGTCACTGGAACTGGATATTCCAATGGCCTCCCAGTTTTTTTGGAGAGGTTTTTTTTTTTTTTTTGCTATAGGGCGCGTGCGCTCGCCAGACAGACAGAGAGAGACAGAGAGACAGAAAGCGAGAAATCACCCCCCAGGGGGGATGGTCACGCCGCAATCCCTTCTCCTCCATTCTCCTCTCGGGATCTTGGGCACGCACGCACACGCGCCCGGCGTGAGTTGTAAGCCACCGGGTCCGAGACGCGAACCGCGGTCGACTACGTGGGAGTCCAGCGACATAGCCATTACGCTAACTGCTGGTTCCCTGGCCTCCCAGTTTTTTGAGAACTGGTGCACCTGGAGCTGAGATGGAAAAGAAACTAGGAGCTGTACAGCATGCAACACATACCACCAGCTTCAGAAAACTATGAAGTATAAAAGAATTCCTGAGAGGGCAAAAGGAAGCTAGAGACCTAAAGTGGTCTCCTGCCTCAGTTGTTCTCATTTGCTGCTGCTCTGGACAGTGTCCAGTGCTAATGGTGGAGTGGGGAAATAGAAGCAGAAGAATTGGGGCACCTTGAATAACCAGAAGATAGTGGAGTTCCCAAGGTGATCTCCACCCTAAGTTTTCTCACTAGCTGCTGCTCTGCACATGGTCTGGGGCTAATGGCGGAGGGGGAAGGTGAAAGTGGGAGGATCTAGGCACCTGGAGACTGCAGAGTTCCCAAGGTGATCTCCAGCATGAGTTTTTTTACTGACTGCCATTCTTCTCAGGGTCCAGGGCTAATCAGAACAAACATTACTTCTAAATATCTTGCCTTAAATATTCTTTTTCTATACCCAACTTTTTCTGCTGTGGTTGTGTATGTGACCTCAAAGGGTAAGTAATGCAAGTGTTTCCCACTTATACATCAGTAATCTGCTTTTGAAAATCATATTCTGCAAGCAAACAATAGGAGCCTATTTTACTCCACTTAAGTGGAAAAATTAAACAAATTTTTTCTTTTCAAAATTTCCAGAGGGCATGTGTGCTCACCAGAGCCAGGGAGAAGAGAAAGCACACCTTAGTAGGTCATGCTCACATCTCAATCCTTTCTCCATTTTTTATGCTGTCAGCACTTTGGCCATGCACACTAACATGCCTGGCATGGCCTTCAAGTCACTGGGTCTGTGTCTTGTACCACATGGTCGTCCACATGGGATCCAGTTTCTTTAGCCAATAGGCCACAGAACTGGTTCTCAAATCAATTTTTTGAAATGTAAATAATAGTATAGTGTTCACTTCTAAGTAACAAGCCTTTTATGTTTTACCAAAACTAGTGTTTTTAGGTTGTTGCTTGCCACATAGCCAGCTCCTACTTTAAAATATTTTGCTTTAGAAGATGGGAGAATGAGTTGGGGGAAAAAAAAAAAAAAAAAAAAAAACACTCTCTAAGGAAAATATACAAATAGCCAAAAGGCATATGAAAAATGCTCAGCATCCCTGATTGTAAGGGAGATACAGATCAAAACCACAATGAGATACCACCTAACCCCAGTCAGAATGATTAAGATTTAAAAAATTTAAAAAATGGTTAGGGCTGTGGGGAGAGAAGTAGTGGGGAGGGGGTTCTCTAAAGAGGAATTCTCCTACACTGCTGGTGGGAATGTAAATTGGTCGAGCCACTGTGGAGAACAATTTGGAGATTCTTCAAAGATCTACAAATAGAACTACCATATGATCCAGCAATCCCACTCCTTGGTATCTACTCAAAGGACAGAAGAATCCTTAGTCAGAAAAGTGTTTGCACATTGATGTTTATTGCGGCACTATTCACAATTGCTCAGATATGGAACCAACCCAAATGCCCATGAACAGATGAATGGCTTGAAAAAGTGTGGCACAGGGACCAGCAGTTAGCATAATGGCCATGTCGCTGAACTCCCATGTAGTCCACAGCGGTTCGAGTCCCAGACTCGGTGGGCTTAAACTCACGCTGGGCACACGTGCGTGCATGCCCAAGATCCCAAGAGGAGAATGGAGGAGAAGGGACTGCAGCATAGCCATCCACCCTGGGCGGGGGGGGCGGGGGGGTGATTTCTCGCTTACTGTCTCTCTGTTGCTCTCTGTCTTTCTGGCAAGCGCATGTGCCCTATAGCAAAAACCTCTCCCCCACCCCAAAAAAAGTGTGCCACATATACTCTATGGAATGGTACTCAGCCATTTAAAAAAAAAAAAAAACGAGACCCTGGCTTTGAAAAAAAACTACTGCTGCTTCAGCCAGGGACCTTGGCGCATCCCCACCCCTACTCATCTCTGGACTTCCTGTTTGTTCCGTGGAACTTTAAGATGAACTCACACCTCCCCACACCCTACCTGCAAACTAGATGGAGCCTGCCAGCAATTCTTGACACCAGGCGACCTGCAACTGCAGGCCCTTCCACCCAGAACTCGTCGCTCATCCTCTGGCCCTTTCCCACATGACTTTGGACTCTCTGAATTTTAGTGTTTTGAATATTTTGTTTTGTTTTGTTTTTCTTTGCTCTTGAGGTGTTGCTTATTAGGTCAGTTGTAGGCTCACCTCACCTTAGAACCAGAGAGGACTTTGGGTCACCCAGAACCAGTGACAACAGTACATGGTACTGGTGAGCAACAGGTAGACCAACCATAAGACAAATAATCATTTTTTTAATCCTGTACACCTTTTAATACTCAGAGATATCTTAAATAAGTTAGAAAGCAACATATAGATCACCTGATGACTAGGAACAATTGTAGAGGCTCAAGAAGTATGAGCAACCAACAAAAAGCCTCTCCCTCAAGGGAA
This sequence comes from Tupaia tana, assembly GCA_026018925.1. Taxonomy (NCBI): domain Eukaryota; kingdom Metazoa; phylum Chordata; class Mammalia; order Scandentia; family Tupaiidae; genus Tupaia; species Tupaia tana. The sequence goes on along the minus strand of JAKSZU010000010.1, from coordinate 41,639,590 downwards.
ATCACCAAGCCTACATGACCCACAATCAATACAATGGACATTGTGGACATGTCTGGTAAGGAATTCAGAATATTTGTAGTGACCAAACTAACTGAGATGGAAGAGAAAAAAGACAAGGAGCTCCAGGTGATAAAGAAGTCCTTTCATGATCTGAAAGAAGAAATAAATAACTTAAACAAGAACCAGATGGAACTTCTAGGGTTGAAGAATGTCATACAGGAAATCAAAACCTCCCTTGAAAGTATTAAAAGTAGGTTATATCAGACAGAAGATCGAATCTCTAATGTAGAAGACAAAATATCTGACCTAGGAAAAAGTATCAAGAAGATTGAGAAAACAACCATGAAAAATGAGGATAATATACGAGGAATACTGGATACCATCAAGCGCCCCAACATCTGGATAATTGGTATCCCAGAAGAGGAAGAAAATAATAAGGGCCTAGATAATTTATTCTATGAAATTCTGGAAGAAAACTTTCCAAACCTAGAAAGGCATTCAAATATCCAGACCCAAGAAATACAAAGGACCCCGAGTAGAATCAACCCAAGAAGATCCTCTCCAAGGCACATCACAGCCAGAATGGCAAAAACAACAGACAAAGACAAGATACTAAAGTTGGCAAGAGGGAAATGTCAAGTACTCACAAAGGTCACCCCATCAGGCTAACATAGGATCTCTCTGTGGAAAACAATGCAGGCAAGGAAAGAATGGGGAAATATAGTCAAAGTGTTGAATGAAAAACAATTTCAACCAAGAATACTATACCCGGCAAGATTATCTTTCATATGGGAAAAAAGATAAAAACATTCTTGGTTAAACAAAAGGAATTTACCAACTTCAGACCAGCTCTTCAAGAGGTTCTGAAGGGAGTACTATACCAGGAAAACTAAAAAGTCAGACAGACAGTTATACGAGAACAAAAAGCTGGGAACCAGCAGTTAGTGTAATGGCTATGTCGCTGGACTCCCACGTAGTCGACCGCGGTTCGCATCCCGGACCCGGTGGCTTAAAACTCATGCTGGGTGCGTGTGCGTGCGTGCCCAAGATCCCGAGAGGAGAATGGAGGAGAAGGGATTGCGGCGTGACCACCCCCCCTGGGGGGTGATTTCTTGCTTTCTGTCTTTCTGTCTCTGTCTGGCGAGCACACACACCCTATAGCGAAAATCTCTCTCTAAAAAAAAAAAAAAAAAAAAAAAAAAGCAGCCAAGAAAATGGCTCACTTAACCATAGGAACAGGTATGGAAATATCGATAATTACATTGAATGTCAATAGATTAAATTCTCCAATTAAGAGACATAGACTGGCCAAATGGATAAAAAAACAGAAACCCTCTATTTGTTGCCTACAAGAAACTCACCTTATGGATAAAGACATACATAGACTAAAAGTAAAGGATGGAAAAAGATATTCCATGCAAATGGAAATCAAAAAAGGGCTGGAGTAGTGATAGTGATCTCAGACAAAATAGTTTTCAAGACGAAGACTGTAAGAAGAGACAAAGCAGGGCATTATATAATAGTAAATGGGGTAATCCAGCAAGAAGACATAACACTTATAAATATATATGCACCCAACTCAGGTGCACCTAAATATGTGAAGGAAAGACTGCTGGAGCTAAAAGGAGAGAGAGGGAGAAATACTATAATTGTTGGCGATCTCAACACCCCATTATCTCCTTTAGATCGTCTAGGCAGAAAATAAATAGATACAGGACCTAAATGATACTATAAACCAAATGAGCTTGACAGATATCTATAGAAATTTCCACCCCACATCAAGAGCATATATATTTTTCTCACCCCAGCATGGAAACTTTTCAAATGTTAGGACATAAATCAAGCCTTTACAGATTCAAAGGCAAAGAAACTGTATCCAGCATCTTCTCTGATCATGATGGAATTAAACTCAAGATTAATTTCAAGAAACACCCCCGAAAATACACAAACACATGGAAACTGAACATACTACTTCTGAATGACTTCTTCACTACTGAAGAAATTAAGGCTGAAATCAAAAAATTTATGGAAACAAATGATAATGAGTACACAAGTGCCCATAATCTATGGGACACCGCAAAAGCAGTCACAAGAGGGAAATTCATAGCAATTAGTGTGCATAAGAAAAGGATGGAAAGATGGCAAATAGATAACCTATCATCATGACTCAGGGAATTGGAAAAACAACAACAAACAAGCCCCAAAAATGCCAGGCGAAAGGAAATAATAAAGGTTCGAGCAGAAATAAATGAAATAGAAAATAAACAAACCATACAGAAAGCAAAAGCTCGTTCTTTGAAAAGATTAACAAGATCGACACACTATTGGCTAGACTATTCAAGAAGAAGAAAGAAACCAGTTTAATCAAATATGCGATGAAACAGGCAATATTACAACAGATATAGTAGAAATACAAAATATCATTAGAGGATACTATGAGCGACTATATGCCAACAAACAAGATAACTTGGAGGAGATGGACAAATTCTTGGATGCATATAATCTACCAAGATTGAATCAGGAGGACATAGAGAACCTGAATAGACCCATAACAAGTCATGAGATTGAATCAGTAATAAATAACCTCCCAACAAGGAAAAGCCCAGACCCAGATTGCTTCACTTCTGAATTCTACAAAACTTTTAAGAAAGAGTTAACCCCTATCCTACTAAAATTATTTGTAAAGATTTAAAAAGAAGGAAACTTTCCAAATTCATTTTATAAAGCCTCCATCATCCTCATCCCCAAAACAGATAAGGACATGACAAAAAAGGAAAACTACAGACCAATATCATTGATGAATATAGATGCAAAAATTCTCAACAAGATACTCGCAAATCGTATCCAACAACATATAACAAAAATTACTCATCACGACCAGGTAGGCTTTATCCCAGGGATGCAAGGGTGGTTCAATATACGCAAGACCATAAATGTAATACATCACATTAACAGAAAGAAAGATAAAAACCATATGATCATTTCTTTTGATGTGGAGAAAGTATTTGATAAAATAAAAAATCCTTTTATGATTAAGACCCTCAGTAAGATTGGTATAGAAGGGTCATTTCTCAACACAATAAAAGCCATCTATGAAAATCCTACAGCTAACATTATACTGAATAGGAAAAAGCTAAAAGCTTTTCTGCTAAAAACAGGTACTAGGCAAGGCTGCCCACTTTCTCCACTGCTCTTTAATATAGTACTGGAAGTCTTAGCTAATGCAGTCAGAGAAGAGAACAATATAAAAGGCGTTCGAATAGGCAAAGAGTTGAAATATCTTTATTCGCAGATGACATGATGGTATACTTCAAAGACCCAAAGGTATCCATGAAAAAGCTTCTTGAAGTAGTAAGTGAATACAGTAAAGTGGCAGGATACAAAATCAACATCCAAAAATCAATAGCATTTTTATTTATGAACAACCAGTTGAACAAAGTAGAGCTGAAGAAAGGAATCCCTTTCACCGTAGCCACAAGATGTATAAGCTACCTCGGGATAAACCTAACTAAAAAAGTCAAAGACCTTTATAAAGAAAACTATGAAAAGTTTAAAAAAGATATTGAAAGTGACATAAAAAAGTGGAAGGATATCCCATGTTCCTGGATTGGAATAATTAACATAATCAAAATGGCAATTCTACCCAAATTAATCTACATGTTTAATGCAATTCCAATCAAAATACCAGAAATATTCTTCACAGATCTAGAAAAGACTATCATATAATTTGTCTGGAATCATAAAAGACCTCATATTGCAAAAGCAATCCTGTGCAAGAATGGAAGAATGGAGTAGGAGGCATATCACTCCCTGATCCCAAGATATACTATAAAGCTGTGGTCATCAAAACAGCATGGTATTGGCACACAAAAACAGACATATGGACCAATGGAATAGAATAGAGACACCAGAAATAACCCCCAAAGCCAACTGATTTTTGACAAAGGATGTCAGTCAATCCATTGGGAAAAGGAAAACCTCTTTAGTAAATGGTTCTGGAAAAACTGGGTATCCACCTGCAGAAAGATGAAACTGAACCCCCATCTTTCACCATTAACAACAATCAATTCAAAATGGATCAAAGATCTGAACCTAAGACCTCAAACAATAAAACTATTGGTGGAAAATGCTGGGGAAACTCTGGGAGACATTGGAGTAGGCAAGGACTTCTTTTTTTTTTTTTCTTTTTTTGGAGAGGTTTTTTGCTATAGGGCGTGTGCGTTCACCAGAAAGAGAGGGAGACAGCAAGCGAGAAATCACCCCCCAGTGGGGATGGCCACGCCACAATCCCTTCTCCTCCATTCTCCTCTCGGGATCTTGGGCATGCACGCACACGTGCCTGGCGTGAGTTTTAAGCCACCAGGTCTGAGATGAGAACCGCAGTTGACTACATGGGAGTCCAGCGACATAGCCATTACGCTAACTGCTGGTCCCAAGACTTCTTAAATAAGACTCCCAAAGCACAGGCAATAATCCCTCAAAATAGACAAGTGAGACTACACCAGATTAAGACGTTTCTGCACAGCAAAGGACACAGTAACAAGTGTGAACCAACAACCCTCAGAATGGGAAAATATCTTTGTTAAATATGCCTCAGACAAGAGACTGATAACCAGAATACACAAGGAACTCAAATGCCTATGTGGAAAAAAAAAAAAAAAAAAAAAAAAAAAAGATTAACCCATTTAAAACATGGGAAAATGAGCTGAACAAAAATCTCTCTAAGGAAGACATACGAACAGCCAAAAAGCATATGAGGAAATGCTCAACATCCCTCATTATAAGAGAGATGCAGATAAAAACCACAATGAGATATCACCTAACCCCTGTCAGAATGGCAAAGATTAAAAATATAAAAAGTGATAAGTGTTGGCGGGGATGTGGTGAAAAGGGAACTCTCCTACACTGTTGGTGGGAATGTAAACTGGTTCAGTCACTTGGAGAACAAAATGGAGGTTCCTCAAAGATCTACAAATAGAATTACCATTTGATCCAGCAATCCCACTTCTGGGTATCTACCCAAAGGACAGGAGAACGCTCAGTCAGAAAAGTGCTTGCACATCGATGTTGACTGCAGCATTATTCACGATTGCCAAGACATGGAACCAACCTCTAAATGTCCACAAACTGATGAATGGATTGGAAAAGTGTGGCATATATACACTATGGAATACTACTCAGCCATAAAAAATAACAATACCTTGGCATTTGATAGAAAGGGGAGGATCTATTGCTGAGTGAAGTAAGCTAGGCTATGAAAAAAAGATACTGTATGTATTCACTTAATATATACCGAGTATCTGCACTCTGTGGTAGAGAGCAAAAATACTGGAAAACATAAAAGCAGTGAAAGTACTTAACGAGAATAAGACAGTGTAGAATGGGGTGGGGGGTGAAGAGAAGAGGATAGAGAAAGCAAGAGAACAAATAGAGAGGCATGACATTAGTGGGACACAGATATGGCTTATTACCTGTTGATGATGATGTGTATAGTACTCTCAACTGAGAAGTATTTCATGATGGGTAAAGTCTTTTTACAAGCAAAATGAGAAATAGTGATTGACTGGTTAAAAAATAATTGGAATAATAATAATGACCGGGAAAACAATGAAAAGATATTGAATGATGAAGTGAGGATTTTAATGTCTCTGTATTGATTAACATGCATGGCATTCTCTTTTGAAAAAGCAATGTAATACACTGTAAAGTTATATGCAATTCAATGTAATATAAACAAGATTATGATGATAATAAATAAATAATAAAAATAAATTAAATTAAATAAATAAAATAGAAGTTAAAAAAAAAAAAAAAAACTACTGCTGAGTGAAATAAGCCAGGCTATAAAAGAGAGATATTGTATGTGTCCACTTAATATATACCAAGTGTCTGCACTCTATGGCCTAAACTGAATGACTAAAGGATATAGAAACATAGTAAATGGTTGTGAATACCATATACACATACGTGGGAAGAGGGTGGGTGAAGAAGTAGAGTATGAGGAAGGACATTAAGGAGAAAAATAAAGAGGCAAGTCATTTATTGGACAAAGAAATGGGTTATTATCTATTGAAGATAACTTTATAGCATTGTTAACTGGACTGGTGAGCAATGTAAACATGTTGAAATATTCACTTTGCAAGCTAGGTAGCATATGATTGAATGTATAAAAGAAATTGAAATTTAAAAAGAAAAAAATTTTGCCTAGAAAACTAGGGTTGAAAAATAATTTTATCAGGTTGTCAGAAAAGTTATTTATGTTTCTGTTTTTCTATGCAAAAAACTGCATCATAACTTCTCCAACAACCCAATATTTCATACCTTCAAGTCCTGGCTTCTTTAAATTTTTTAAGAATTATTTGAAATTTAACATCTTTCTTTAGGTTATGTCTGTACCCTCCTGTTTTCTCAATGGCAGAGAAAGGAAGCAAAATAGCACTTTCTACATTCTTCCAAGATAGGTAGCCCCCTGAGATGGTGAAATGCCCCTCCGTTTTCCATGTGATAGTAGCCATTAGTGATGCTAATTATTCTCCAGCTCAGAAACCACATTTTTTCCCAGTTTCCAATGACATTTTTCTCACTGTCCTTCAAGCCCTCACCAATAGCCCTGACATCCTTCCACCTTGCACTAAAGTCTCCTTGAGGTCCAGTTTTTGCTCAGTCTTATAGCCAATGCCACATGTAGCTTTTTATTGCCAAACATCCTATTTCCAGACACAAAATTCTGTTCCATTTATCTATTCTGATTTTAAAAACACTCTCAAAACATGAAAGCTTAAAACAATTTATTATTACTTCTGGTTCATTGGCTTAAGGAGTCTCAACTGGCTGGCATATTTTACCTCACATACAGTTGCTATTGTGGTAGAATCTGGATGGATCATATAAAAGCACAACTGGGCTGGTGTACAAGAAAGCTCACTGGTAATTGGCACTGGGTGCTGCCGGCGGCTCTCTGAGGGCTACTGATGAGCGTACCTACTCATGGTCTCTCTGTGTGTGCCCTACCAGGATGGTTTTAGGGTAGCAGAGTTTCCACATGGTGACCAGTTTTCCCAAATTAGATTTCCAAGAGGTATTAGTGAAGCTGCACACATTGTTGCAGCCTTCCCTGTCAACTCCCCAACTGCCAGTTTTACCACATCTTTTTGGCCAAACAAGTTGCTAAGGCTAACCAAGATTCAAGAGGAATTAGTTTTTGTCACAAAGGGAAGAATAGGAATGAAGTTGTAGCCACTTTTAATCTACCAGACATTTCATTGTTATGTTCCTTCCAGATATATTCCAGTTTCTCTCATGAGTACCTCTTTGACTGAGGTTATTTTGAAATAAGTTATTTTCAAGTACTTGAGGCTCTTCAGAATGTCTTTTTGTTATTAGTTTCTAATTTAATTCCATTGTGGTCAGAAAACACTTTATACTCCGCTCTTGAGACTTCTGTTACAATGTATCGTCTGTCTTTGTGAGTGCTCCACATTGTGTTTATAAATATGAATTAGGTAAAAATTTTGTCATTTATATCCATATTCTTCATTTTCTAAAAACCCTATTGTTTCATCAGTCACTGAGAAAGGAGTTATTTCTCCAAATACAACTGTGGATTTATTAGTTTTCCACTTTTGTTTCATTCGATATTGTTTCAGGTCCTTTGAGACAGTTTAGGCAAAGACACATTTATAATTGTTACATCATCCCCATGTGATCTTTTATTATAAAATGTTTTGGGGGGACCAGTAAGTGGTATGGTGGTTCAGGAGCTGGACTCCCACATGGCTAACTGCAGTTCAAGTCTCAGACCTGATGGTTTACTTTCTCACTTTCCCTTTCTCTCTCTCTGTCTCTGATGAGCACACATACCCTAAAGCAAACTTAAAAATAATAACAATAATAATTTTAAAAAATAAAATAAATAATGTTTTTTAGGGGGAAAGGGGGTTTTTTCTTGAAATGTTTAGAAGAATGTTCCAGTGAACCTGAACCTGGGAGGGTTTTTTATTATTAATATAACCTCCTGAACAATCTGTTCAGACTTTTTATTTCTTCATGATTCATTATGGTAGTTCATGTGTTTCTAGGAATTTATTGGCTTATGTAGGTTATCTAATTTAAGTCATACAGTTGTTCATATCATTGACTTGTAGTTTTCCTATTTCTGTGGCATTGGTTATAATGTCACTTCTTTCATTATGATTTCAGTGACTAAGTCTTCCCTTTTTTCCCCTTTGTTAATCTATCTTTGCGCTAATCTTTATTATTTCCTTCTTCCTGCTTGGTTTGTCTAGTTTCTTCTAGTTTCATGAGGTGTAAAGGTAGATTGCTGATTTGAGATCCTTTTTCTTTGTAATATAAGCATCTCTAGCCATATGTTTCTCTCTCTTAGCATTCCTTTCACTATGTCTCATGAATTTTTTATGCTGTATTTTCATTTGTCTCAAGGTACTTTTTATCCCAATCCAGTGGAATTTTATTATTTTCAGCAAAGGTGATTAATTAAACATATAATGAATTGTGGTTTAATTTCTGTAATATTGTAAGCATCATCACATTCTCAAATTTGAACTTAAGGGAACCAGCAGTTAGCGTAATGGCTATGTCGCTGGACTCCCACGTAGTCGACCGCGGTTCGCATCCCGGACCCGGTGGCTTAAAACTCACGCCGGGTGCGTGTGCGTGCGTGCCCAAGATCCCGAGAGGAGAATGGAGGAGAAGGGATTGCGGCGTGGCCAACCCCCCTGGGGGGTGATTTCTCGCTTTCTGTCTCTATGTCTCTCTCTGTCTGTCTGGCGAGCGCACGCGCCATATAGCAAAAACCTCTCAAAAAAAATTTTGAACTTAAGACAACAATTTCCAGATATATTTATATGGATTTTGTTTCTGTCAACCCTTTGAACTTTTCACTACATTCTTTGTGCTTACATGGTTTCTGAGATGTTGAGTATAATTCTTATCTTTGTCTCTCTATAGGAAAGGTAACACCATCCCCCCAATCATGGCTTCTTTCAGTTTTTATTTATGCTTGATTTTCTATAGTTTGAAAATTATATGATTTGGTATACATTTTTGGCATCTGTCCTGCTACATATTCTCTAAACATTTTGGGGTTTTGATTTATTGTCTGGCATTAATTTGTGGAAGTTCTCAAGTTGTTATTATTGTTTCGAATACTTATGTTCCTTTCCCTCTTTTTCTTCTGTATTCCCATCTCCCTATGTTATACCCTTTTTTTTTTTTTCTTAATTTCCAGAGGGCATGTGCGCTTGAGAGAAAGAAAGAGAGAGATGTGGGAGGGAGAGAGAGCACTCTCCAATGAAGTATGGTCATTCCTGAACTGCTTCTCTTCCATTTCTCCGTCCTCTTAGGATTTGGCGCATACACACATACATGTCCAATGTGGTTTTTTAAGCTACCAGGTTCAAGATTTGAACTGCAGTCAGCCATGTGGGATCTGGCTCTCTTATCTACTAGACTACAGGTCTGGCCTTATGTTAGACCTTTGGTAGTTGTCTCACAATCCTTGGATATTATGTAATTTTCTTTTCAGTCTTTGTTCTTTTTGCTTTAGTTTTTAAAGTTTCTATTTATATATCCTCAAGCTCAGAGGTTCTTTCCTCAGCCATGTTCAGTCTTTCAGTAACTCAAAAAATTCTTCATTTTTCTTATAGCATTTTTGATATTTAGTATTTCTTTTAGGGTTTCCATCTCTCTGCAAACTGCATTGCCTATCTGTTCTTTAATGCTGTCTATTCTATCCACTAGATCCCTCATTAAGAACAGGTAGACTCAGTAGGACACTTTTCTCGAATATTTACTTAAGAACCTGATCAAGGTCCTTGTGGAGGTCCCCTATAACTTGAATCCACCTGGAGTTTTTAACTCACAGTTGTGCACACTGAGCTTCAGCAATTTGTCAGTTATAATTCATATTTTTCTACTTTGGCACTGGTTCCTATGGCAATTTCTGCTAGTTAGTCCCTGTTCCTGTAACCCATGAGTCGTATATGTACTTACTTTGGTGGACAGCCATTTATCAAATCCTGTCACCTCTTACATATCCAAGAAGAGTTACTTATTTTTCAGTCCCTTCAGTTTTTTATTTGTTTTTAAGATGAAGAGATGACTTCCAAGCTTCTTATGTGCAGATATAGAAACCTAGAAGTACCTTTCCAATGTCTATGTGGATAATCAAGAATTTTTCCCTTAGAACTATGAATATGATTCATGATATTAGTAGACTTCTTAATATCGAGATTTTTTTAATTCATGTAATAAACTTGAAAAATCATTCTCAGTCTTCACAAACTATTTCTCTTCCTCCTATGTGGATCATAATCCTGAAAGATCAAAATCCCCAAAGTCTAAAATCCTAAATATCACAACCCCAAAAGATTAAAATCTCAAATGTTGAAAACTGAAATCCCAAAAATCACAATTTTTATGGGGGTGGGGAGAGGAGGCTACAAAGGAGGGTAGAAAGCCTAATTCTGGGGATCTAATTAGTATTTCTGTTTTATCCATGCTGGTTGAAACATGTTAGGCAGAGCCTTTACCTTGTCATTTTCTTAGTTTAAAAATTGAGTATGGTTAAAAAGGTACACCTGCATGTGAAGATAATGAACTACGTTACTTCCAGATTAACCAGGATGAAGAAGAGGAGGAAGATGAGGATTAAAATTCATTTATCTGGAATATTTTGTATGAGTTCTTGAATAAAACTTGGGAACTAAAAAAAAAAAAGATAAATTTCTCAAGGGCCAGCCCTGTGGCCTAAGGATTAAGGGAGCCAGATCTCACATGGCCGATCACACATTTAGGATCTTGGCCCCAGTGACTTGAAAATCATACCATGTGCATGTATGTGCATGTTCAGAATCCTCTGAGGATGAAAAAGTGGATAAGAGATTGCATTGTGACCACACCCCATTGGAAGGTGCTTTCCTCTTCTCCCTCTTTCTCTATCCCTAGTAAGTGCATGGACCCTCTGGCAATTTTTTTTTTAATTCCTTGAGATTTTAGCTCTTTAGATGACTGCATATGCAGTGGTAACCCATCATGGTACTTGATCATTCTTGTCAAAAGAGTTAGGTTGTCTGTCAAGGTATTTTAAATGACATGGTTACAAAGCTAGGTACACATAACCACAGTTATGTGTATGTATGTATGTAGTTTAGTTTTTTGACCTTTTTTATGAATATCATTCATCTGCTTATAACTTGTACCTATAGAACTGTTGGTGCAATATATGAGTGTTTTTGCTTGCAAAAATGTGTACTGTTATAACCTAGTTAATTGTGTAAAGTAGTCTATGAAGTGTTCTACAATGTTTTTATGGTTCTTAAATAAATCCCTTTTGAAAAATGTAAATAAATGTCTTTTAAAGAATTATTTTCCAGGGACCAGCAGTTGGCATAATGGCTATGTTGCTGGACTCCCATGTAGTCAACCGCGGTTGAAGTCCTGGACTCGGTGGCTTAAACTCACGCTGGGCACATGTGCATGCATGCTCAAGATCCCTAGAGGAGAATGGAGGAGAAAAGATTGCGGCATCGCCATCCCCCCTGGGAAGTGATTTCTCACTTTCTGTCTCTCTGTCTCTCTCTGTCTTTCTGGCAAGAGCACATGCCCTATAGCAAAAACCTCTCCAACAAATACATATTTTCCAAAATTATATTTTCAGGATTTTGACCTTTCAGGATTTTAGACTAAGGATTTTGATCATCAGGGATTTCAATATTCAATATTATGGCATTCAGGACTGTGTCTTTCAAGATTATGGCCCAAATCGCTTTTCTTCAGTATTTAAGTATTAGTGTTTCCACAGATTATGTACTTGTTCCTTTTTTCCTTTCAATCTTTTACTTTCATTCACTTTGATGGCTTCAGGTACTATGAAATTCTGATACTTTCCAGTTCCTTATCAGCTGCATAAATCTCTCTACTGAAAATTCTGTGGTTATATATCTAATTGTTAATTGCACATCAACACATATGGGACTTCAGATATTTCAGATACATGTCCAAATTGTGTAACTTTTACTTTTTTTTTTTAGAGGTTTTTGCTATAGGGTGCGTGTGCTCTCCAGAAAGACAGAGAGAGACAGAGAGACAGAAAGTGAGACATCACCCCCCAGGGGGGATGGCCACACCGCAATCCCTTCTCCTCCATTCTCCTCTTGGGATCTTGGGCGCACACACACACACACACACGCACACACGCCCGGCGTGAGTTCAAGCCACCGAGTCTAGGACTTGAACCGCAGTCAGCTACATGGGAGTTCAGCAACATGGCCATTACACTAACTGCTGGTCCCCAAGTTGTGTAACTTCTGGCTATCATTTTCTTCCATTTTCCAAATTTTACTTTATAGTGCTGGTACCTAACTAGCTGCAATAGTGCATAAAGCCTAAAGTAAAACTCTCCATTTTACTTTCTGCAAAGCAGAATTTTGGAATCCATAGAGGTTCCTGGAACCAATCCCCTGTGGATAACAAGGGACAACTATACTTATAAGCCTATTACCCATTATTGATTTTTATAAAATCTATGCTGCTAGAATAAAAAAATATTTTTTCATGAACATGTCATAATAAATTCCTATGTTTGGTTCATGGATATGGTTTTGTTTTTCTCATTTCAGATGTCCAGATATTCAATTTTCTAACACAGAGAGGAGCAGAGACGGTCACAATAGACATTTGTGGCAAGTTGTAATCAACAACAAAGCATCAACTGAGAAGAGAGTTGAACTGGAAAAAAACATTTTATTTGAGCTTAAACCATCTTTCGAATCTGATTATAAATAATGGAAACTATTCAGGGATGAAGCCTGAGGAGCTTAAAAAAATGTTAGAATGTGTTTCATCTTAATGAACCTAATGAGGTGCATGCTGAAGGAAAGTCTAATGCACTTAATATAACTGAGAAAACCCAGATATCATTGGCATCTTAGCATCAAACTGCTCAGCACCCCTTTTGAATGTAGTAGGCAAGGGAAAGCCTTCAGCATGGAGTCAGTATCCTTTATACATAAGATAGTTCATAGCAGAGAAACCTCCTGCAAATAAAATACATATTGAATGGTTTATAATACTATAGCTCTCCTTGCCCAAGAGATAACTCAGGTAAGAAAAGTTTCTATGAAAAAAAAAGAAAGTCTAGCATTGGGACCAGCAGATGGCATAGTGGTTAAGGCACTGGACTCCCACATGACTGAGTATGGTTTGAATCCTGGATTCAGTGACTTGAAAATCTAGCCAGGTGTGTGCATGCATGCTCAAAATTCCAAGAGGAGAATGGAGGAGAAGGGATTGCAGCATGGCTATCTTCCCCAGAGGATGATTTCTCACTTTCTGTATCTCTTTCTGTGTATCTCTCTGTCTCTCAGGCAAGCACATGTGACCTATGGCCAAAAAAAATCTTTAAAATAATCTAACATCAGCAAACACACACAGGAAAGAAACCCTATAAATGTACTGAATGTGAGAAAACCTTCATTAGTAAATCAGTCCTTATCGTGCATCAGAAGACTCATACAACAGAAAAACCCTTGCATGTAACTAGTGTGAGAAACCCTTCAGCTGTAAGTTAAGCCTTACTGTCCATCAGAGAATTTATTCAGGGAATAAAACCTTATGAATGTAATGAATGTGGAAAAACCTGTTGCCAGAAGTCAAACCTCAGGATACATCACAGAATTCACACAGGTGAGAAACCCCATGAATGTAATGAATGTGGGAAAACCTTTTGCCAGAAGTCAGCTTTCAATAAACTGGTGAACTCACCCAAAGGAAAAACCCTGTGGGTGTGATGAATGAGAAAAAAAAAAAAAAAAAAACAGCCTTCCACTTTCAGTCAGTCATCACTATGCAACTGAGAACTCACATGGGAAAAGTTGTATGAATATAATGAATGTGGAAAAGCCTTTCACCAGAATTCAAACCTCAGGATATATCAGGATACTCACATAGGAGAAAAGCCTGATGAAAGTAATGATTGTGGGGAAAGCTGCCAGAAGGCAAGCTTCTGTGTACATCAGAGAACTCACTCAAGGAGAAATCCCGATGAATGTACTGAATGTGGAAAAAGTCTTTCAGACAGAGACAGAACTGAAGAACGTAATTCCATTCACCATAGCCACAATAAATATAAAATATTTAGGAATGAAACTAACCAAGGAAGTCAAAGACCTCTAGAAGAAAAACTATGAAAACCTTAAAAAGGAAATTGAAAAGGACACTATAAAGCAGAAGAATATCCCATGTTCCTAGATTGGCAGAATCAAGGTAATCAAAATGGCAATCCTACCCAAATTAATCTACATGTTTAATGCAATCTCTATAAAATTACAAGAGACATTCTTCACAAATCTAGAAAAGACAATCAGAATTTGTCTGGAACAATAAAAGACCCCATTTTGCTAAAGCCATCCTGTGCAAGAAGACTGGAGAAGGTGCCATCTCACTTCCTGACCCCAATATATATTACAAAGCTGTGATCATCAAAACAGCATGGTATTGGCACAAAAATAGGCATGAGGACCAATGGAACAGAGTAGAGACTCCAGAAATAAACCCCAAAGCATACAGCCAACTCATCTTTGATAAAGGGTACCAGTCAATCCAGTAGGAAAAGGGAAACCTCTTTGACAAATGGTGTTGGAAAAACTGTGTATCCACCTGCAGAAAGATGAATCTGAACCCCTATCTGTCACCATTAACAAAAATCAACTCAAAGTGGATCAATGATCTAAACCCTAGACCGCAAACTATAAAACTACTGGTGGAAAACACTGGGGAAACTCTGGGAGACATTGGGTAGGCAAAGACTTCTTAAGCAAGACCCCCAAAGCACAGGTAATAATCCCCCAAATAGACAGGTTAGATTACATCAGATTAAGGAGTTTCTGCACAGCAAAGGAGACTGTGAATTGACAGCCCTCAGAATGGGAGAGAATTTTTGTTAACTGTGCCTCAGATAAGGAACTAATAACCAGAATGCACAGGGAACTCAAGCAGCTTACCTGAAAGAAAATGATTAACCCAGATTAGTCCAATTAAAAGATGGGAAAAATAGCTGAATAAACAATTCTCTAAGGAAAACATATGAACGGCCAAAAAGCATATGAAAAAACGCTCAACATCCCTCATTATAAGGGAGCTACAGATCAAAACCACAATGAGATACTACCTAACCCCAGTCAGAATAGCAAAGATTAAAATTTAAAAAAATGATAAGTGCTGGAGGTGATGTGGTGAAAGGAAAACACTTATACACTGTTGGTGGGAATGTAAATTGGTCCAGCCACTGTGGAGAACAATATGGAGGTTACTCAAAGACCTTCAAATAGAACTACCATATGATCCAGCAATTCCAGTCCTGGGTATCTACCAAAGGACAGGAGAGCACTCAGTCAGAAAATCACTTGCACAACTATTTTCTTTCTTTTCTTTTTTTGGGGGGTTTTTTTGGGTTTTGTTTGGTTGGTTGGTTGGGTTTTTTTGTTGTAGTTTTTTGGGTTTGTTTTTGTTTCTGTTTTTGTTTGTTTGTTTGTTTGTTTTTTGCTATAGAGCATGTGCACTCACCAGAAAGACAAATAGAGACAGAGAGACAGAAAGAGAGAAATCACCCCCCAAGGGGAGGTGGCCATGCCACAATCCCTTCTCTTCTATTCTCCTCTCAGGATCTTGGGCACGCATGCACACGTGCCTTGCATGAGTTTAAGCCACCGGGTCCAGGACTTGAACTGCAGTCGACTACATGGGAGTCCAGCAACATAGTCATTACACCAACTGCTGGTCCCTGCACAATTATTTTCATTGCAACATTATTCACCGATTGCTAAGACATGGAACCAACCCAAATGTCCAAAAACAGATGAGTGAATTGAAACATCGTGGCAGATATATACTCCACCTATTCAGCCATTAAAAAAAAAAAAAAAAACAAGGCCCTGGAGTTTGATAAAAAGTGGACAAATACGGAAGATTTGTTGCTGAGTGAAGCAAGTCAGGCTATGAAAGAGAGACACTGTACGTCTCCGCTTAACGAATACCGACATAAACAGACTGTCCGCACTCTATGGTAAAGACTGAAAGACTGGAGAACATAAAAGTATTAAAAATTGTAATGGACACTAAAGACAAAGTGGAAAGAGTGTGAGAGAAGAAGAGCATAGGAAAGGAAATTTGTGGGAGAGGAATGGAGAAGTAAGACACTTGTGGGACACAGATAAGGTTTATTATCTGTTACGAGGATGTGTATTATAGTCTCAACTAGGCTGGAGTGAGGGGTATATCATGCTGGCTAAAGACTCTTTACCATCTAAATTATGTATAGTGATTTAATGTATGAATAAAAAAATCTTTCACTAATAGTTAAACCTCAAAATGCATCAGGATACTCACAAAGGGGAGAAACCTGTGAATGTAATTAATGTAGGGAAACCTAACCAAAGTCAGCCCTCACAATACATAAGATAACTCAAAGAGGTGAGAAACTATGTGAATGTAAAGGATGTAGGAGAGTTTTCTACCATAAATCCATTCTCACAGTATATCAGAGAACTCACACAGGTGAGAAACCATATGGATGTAAAGAATGTAGAAATGCTTTCTCTCAGAAGTCAAAACTCACTGTGCATGAGAGAATGCACATAGGAAAAACACTATGAATCTAATGAATGTGGAAAAACCTTTCATCATAAATCAGCCTTCACTATGTACAAGTGGATTCAAACAGGGGAAAGCCCCAACAAATAAAATGAATGGAAAAACCTTTCACCAAAATGCAAGTCTCAGATTGCATCTGGAAATTTACACAGGTGAGAAACCATATAAATGTAAGGAATATAGGAAAGCTTTTTCTCTGAAGTCAAAACTCACTGTACATAAGAGAAAACACAGAGAGAAAAACTATGAATCTAATTAGGGTGGACACACCTTTCAGCATAAATCAACCTTCGCTATACACAAGTGGATTCACACGGGGAAAAGCCCTTATAAATGTAATGAATGTGTAAAAATCATTTCACCAGAATGCAAGTCTCAGATTGCATCAGGGTATTCACACAGGTGAGAAACCATATAAATTTTAAAGAATATAGGAAATTTTGGGCCAACAGGTGGTGTGGTGGTTAAAATGCTGGACTCCCACATGGCCGGCCATTATTTGAATAAATAATTCTTAAAAAAAAAAAAAAAAAAAAAAAAAAAAAAAAAAAAAACCTTCTACCATGAGTCAGCCTTCACTTTATATCAGAAAATTAATACAGATGAGAAACCATATGAATATAAAGAGAATGTAGGAAGGTTTTTCCTCAGAAGTCAAAATTCACTGTACATCAAAGAATTCGCACAGGAAAAACCCTATGAATGTAATGGATGTGGAAAAATCCTTTCATCAGAAGTCAAACCTCAGAGTGCATTAGGATACTCACAGGTTAGAAAACATTAGATTAACAAATATAAGAAATCTTTCTATAAGTCAGCCGTCACTGTATATCTCGGAGCTCACACAGGGGGAAACTACAAAAACTCATATAGTCATGAGTCAAACCTCAGCAAATGCCAGAGAACTCACCCAGGAGAGAACCTCTGTGAGTGTGGAAAAGTTTTTTGTTAGAACTCACATAGGAGAGAAATCCTATATGACAAGAGATTGGCTGGCTGTGTGCATCCCCACTTGCAACCACTCTTTTCTCTTGGACACACAGCCTACATTTCTCAGCCTTCTGTTATTGTGAATGGAATCCTGTAACTGAGCTCTGTCCAGGAGAATGTGAACACATGATAACATTACCCCTATGCTTAGCAACATAAAAATAAATAACTTGTTATTTTTTCCCGGGCTTTTTGGGCCCTCTGGGACTAAAGTGCTGATTACCCTTGGGAGTCACTGATGGAATAAGGTCATCATGATTTAAGACAGAGTTAATTGATTAGAAAGAACAGAGATATTCTGTTTATCCCCAAACTCATGATTTGTATTTTATGTAAAAAATAAATATGTACTCTCTTGAGCCATTATATGTTGGTTCTGTCTGCATTATGACAGAAATAGCCCACTGGATCTAATTCACTTTATGAATTTTTGTTACTGTTGTCTGTCATTTTGCTTTTTTATAATTTTTATTTATTAATTTTAATAATTATTTATATATTTAATCACCATACATCATCTAAATTGTAAAGAGACTTTACCCAGCATGACACACACCTCAGTCCAGCCCAGCTAAGAACATATGCACGTCCTCATCAATAAATAATAAACCATATATGAATCCCACAAATGTCCTCTCTCTCCATCTTTCCCCCAAATTTCCTTTCCTACGCTCTTCCCCTCCCCCACTCTTTCCACTTTGGCTCTAGTGTCCATAACAATTTTTTATGCTTGTATGTCTTCCAGTCTTTCAGTCTCTGCCATAAAGTGATGACAGTCAGTATATGTTAAGGGGAAACATACAATGTCTCTCTTTCATAGCCTGACTTGCTTCACTCAGCAACAGATCTTCCATATTCGTCCACTTTCTTTTTTTTTGCTATAGTGCACGTGCGCTCGCCAGACACCAGACAGAGAAAGACAGAGAAACAGAAAGCGAGAAATCACCCCCCGGGGGGGATGGCCACACTGCAATCCCTTCTCCTCCGTTCTCCTCTCGGGATCTTGGGCATGCATGCACACGTGCCCAGCATGAATTTTAAGCCACCGGGTCCAGGATGCAAACTGTGGTTGACTACATGGGAGTCCAGAGACATAGCCATTATACTAACTGCTGGTCCCAATATTCGTCCACTATCTATCAAATTCCAGGGCCTTGTTGTTTTTTATGGCTGAATAGTATTCCATGGAGTATATGTGCCACAGTTTTT
The DNA here is from genome assembly GCA_026018925.1 of Tupaia tana. Classification (NCBI taxonomy): domain Eukaryota; kingdom Metazoa; phylum Chordata; class Mammalia; order Scandentia; family Tupaiidae; genus Tupaia; species Tupaia tana. The sequence goes on along the minus strand of JAKSZU010000010.1, from coordinate 41,620,723 downwards.
CAATCCATCCATCCATTTGTGGACATTTGGATTGGTTCCATGTCTTAGCAATTGTGAATAAGGCTGCAATAAATATAGATGTGCAAGCGCTTTTCCGATTGAGTGTTCTCCTTCCTTTGGGTAGATACCCAGGAGTAGAATTGCTGGATCATATGGTAGTTCTATTTGAAGGTCTTTGAGGAACCTCCATATCGGTTTCGACAGTGGCTGGACCAATTTACAATCCCACCAACAGTGTAGAAGTGTTTCCCTTTCACCACATCCCCTCCAGTATTTATCATTTTTTTTATTATATTTTTATTTTTATATTTTTATTATTATTCACACATTAAATCACTATACATCATTTAGATTGTGAAGAGACTTCACCCAGTATGTTATATACCTCAGGCCAGCCCAGTTGAGACCACCACACACAACCTTGTCAACAGATAATAAACCTTATCTGTGTCCCACAAGTGTCTTAATCTTCGCCATTCTGACTGGGATTAGGTGGTATGCTTTATGAATTATGTAACAGAATTAGTCATGTGTGTCAGAAAATTCAAACAAACAGAAACTTGTGTTGTCCTCTTTTATCCCTAGGTCAGTTTACAGAAAAATCAAATTGAGAATGCCTGATCAGGCAGGGATATCTCATTGGACACTGGGAATAAATTAAATCCTTATAAATATCTTTAATGTGTTGAAGCTTTCAATAAAACTTCCAACTTTTTTATATATTGGAATTTGAGTGAAGAGGAAACTATCAATTTATGTTCTAGATATAAATTTTGAATTGTTAAATATATTATTGAAAATATTTTTTAAGCTTTTAGCAGCCATTCTCCAACTGAAGCCCCCTGGCCAGTCTAGGTGCAGGAGGCAAGGCTGAACTGGCCTCAGCACCCAACCCTGATCTTACAGGAGCAGAGGGAAAATGGGCCTTTTAGCAGCCATTCTCCACCTGAAGCCCCCTGCCCAGTCTAGGATGCAGGAAGCAGGGCTGAATCGGTCTCAACACCTCCACCACTGATCCTACAGTTACAGACGTAGAAGATTTACAGGAAAGTCTTGTGAAGAGGCATAGTCTGGCTTCTGATATGCTAATGTAAGGGTATATGCATCACTTGTGACAAAGAGGGTGATAGAATAAGAGTTCTTCTCTGAAAATCTTATAAGTGACAGAATCTTGAGAAAAAGCAGACTGGCTTGGAGTAATAGCTTGGACCCAATAATACCAGTTTTTTAGAACATCAGAAATAAGAAGACAGAAAAAAGACTGGTGGAAGAAATTTGCCTCTAGCATTACACAAACCTTCTTGGTTGCATCTACATCTCAAAAGTTTATTTAAAATGGACAAAATAATTTTTTAATCACATATTCTCATTGAAAAAAATGCAGAAAGCAACAGGACAGTGAAGATAAAGAGAAAAGTATAAACACTTTTAAAGACAAATACCAGTTGCTTAGAATGGAATGAGAATTAAATAACCACCCTTTACAAAACCCACACCAGGTGTGAAATGCTATGGTAACCATATAATTTATTGTTTAAACTGGGATATTTTCTTGTGACACTTGGATCAGTTTGTGGGATTACAGGAGTAAACTGGAACACATGATCACTCTACTAAAAGCTGTTAGAGAAAGAATTTTAAAGTTCTAAGGAAAAAATATTTTAACCTTAAATTCTACAAATAGAGAAAATATCCAATCAGTATGAAGAAAGAATGAAAATTATCTGCCATGCCAAGTTCAGCACCCATGCATTTTTTCCTTGGGAACTTACTTGAGAATACATTTTATTTTAAAAAAAATGGTAAAATAAGGGACCAGCAGATGGCGTTATGGTTACGTTGTTGGACTCCCACATAGTCTACCGTGGTTACAGTCCTGAACCCAGGGACTTAAAACTCACATCAGGAGTGTGTGAGTGTGTGGCCATGATCTGAAGAGGAGAATGGAGGAGAAGGGATTGCAGTGTGGCCATATTCCCTGGGGGGTGATTTCTTGCTTTCTGTCTCTCTGTCTCTCCAGCAAGTGCATACACCCCATACTAAAAATATCTCTTAAAAAATAAATGGTAAAATAAGCCAAGAGACAGACAAAGGACAGAGGAAATAGAACATCTAAAAAAAAAAAAAAAAAGAAAAAGATTCCAAGGTGATGAAACAGGTAAATGTGAAGATAATCAAGCTGTGAGATATCTTTGAGAACATTCAAGCCAGTCAGAGGAGAAAAGATATATATGAGAGGATGGAGAAAGCTAGAAAGAAACTGTCCAAATAGAAGGGAAGTCAGCAGGAGAGAGAGAGACAACATGAACTGGTTGAAGATGATATTGAATAAAGAAAAAGCCATTAGTAAAGTCCCTAACAGAAGATAATCAATTCAGATCTGGGATTTCAATAGTCTGCTTCCAACAGCCTGTTTCCAGAGAACAGCATTTGATTTTAAGGTGAACAGTATTTGGTTGAACCAATGGTAGTGAAGCTTATAGGTTTTAACTTTAGACTCTGTCTAAAAATAAATCACAAGTGAATTAGCTGTGGTTACAAGTTAGGATAAAAATGTTAATTTGCAAGAGAAAGATATACTATAATTGACCATAGTTGGGAGATGAAAGATAAGGAGACATAGAGGGAAGAATGGGGTAATAATATTCTTATCTTTAAAAAAAAAGGGAGAAAAGAGAAACAGCATATGTTTGATAGTCCCAACAGGGAAGTTTAAAGTGTCATTTAATGTTGTAGAGGTGACCATTCTTGTCACTATCTTAGGTGGAACATAAAGGGGACATGAGGAGTAGATAAGTGGATTAAGTCTACATCTAAAAATCAAGAAATCAGTAGAAGATGCTTAAGGCTAATACATAAAGAAAAACAGTGTACGCAACTTATTGAAAAATGTAGCAGTACCTATCAGAAAAATAAAATTGAAAAGAGTGCTTTCATCCAGAAATGGCAACTGCAGTTTTTCATCATAAGCTCTTTCATGCTCTTTTATTTTTAAGTATATTACTTTGCACATATTAGTTTGGTAAGCCAGAGAAAGAAAAGATGTGACATTAACAATTAAGTTGCAGGAAAACCACATCATCCATCACATCAAATGAAATGTGGCTAGTTTTGATTCCATTGGCATCACAGCTTTGATCATATTTGATTTATAAATCTGTTTTGAATTTATGATAGAATAAAGGCATAAGAATTTTATACCTCATTTTATGTATGTACATTTAAAATTCTCTTTAGAATAAAAAATACTGTAAACCAAAAAATATTTTTTAAATATTTGAAATATGTGGTAATATACCCACAGTTAAATATGAATGGTCATATTGCCTTCCAGGAATATTTGACTGTCTGGAGAAGATTTCTGTGGTCATAACCAGAGGCTGGGAGGTGTTACATAGTGGGCAGAGGTTGGGGATGCTGTTACACAGCCTACTGTGTGCAGAAGAGCCTCCCTAAAGTCTGTAGGGTTAGGAAGGTGAGTTTCCTTTGTTTACAGAAATTTTCTTAAGTGGAACTCAGTGTAACTGGGTAGGGAATATGTACATTTACCATAATGAATATTGTGACATTAGGACTTTCCACACTAAATGCTACTCAAGCCTCTGTATCTTGTTAAATACATTAAGTCTAAAGTATACTACATACTTTCTGCTCCCTTAGTGTGTGTACATTTGTGTGGTCATTATTACCAAATTGTCTCTTACATTTTTTTTTAAGTTGGAAGTTTGGCTGAGTACCAACCTGGAAGCCAGCTGCAAGAAATACAGGGACAGGTTGAGAAGGCAGCTCACCTTCTCTCAGACCTTAGCATCTGAGATACTTGGTGTCTTATGGACACCTGGTGTCCACAAGGGTGGAGGCAGGGAGTGTGTGGAGGGGTGCAGAGCTAAACTGAGCACACACTCTGTAACCTGTTTTCAGACTCTGTTTATTTTTTCAGAAGTAGGCAGTGTATCCTGCAAGGTGTATTTATTGGCTTTTAAAGGGTTTTAATGCAGGCTACTTGTCTTCCTCAGAACTTTGTGTGTTAATTTACTAAGCTGTCCTGTTTTGAGTTGCTCTCGTTTTAATGAGGTTCAGTTGGGAGGTTCTCTGAATTTAAATTAGATTGTCTTTCTAGGTAATCAATTTCTCTCCATGTCTGGAGACCCCAGCCATGCTCACCTCTTCCTAGTAAGAATAATCACAAGAGCCTCCTAGCAGGGTCCCTGAATGACTCTAGCCTCAGCTGGTTTATTCTTCACTGGGAAGCTGGGAAAATAATTTTAAATCCTACATTTAATTATATCTCACCATTGTTTAAGTTTCGTATGTGGCTGTCCTTTTTATATATAGCTCTCTACTTCCATAAGGAATTTCCCCTGCTACCTAGTCTCATCACTTTCTTCCACTCTCCTTAGTATTCTTGTTAATTCTTAGACATTTGACTCCTTGAGTCCTTCCTACCCACCATTCCCTTTGTCAAAATACCCCTTTTCTCTGGAAATTCCTGTTTGTATTTCAACAATCAGTTTCAGTGTGACTTCTTCCAAGAGGCTTCTGGACACTGGATCAGGCCCCTCCTATACTCTTGGGGCAGCTATACTATCCCTCCTTAGCTTAATGCATTTGCAATTAAGTGATTACGTATGTGTCCATTAAATACTAGCTCCATGTCTCAGGGAGTATCATTTCTGTGACACTAGTGATTCTCTTGTTTACTAGTATATAATTCTCAATAAATATTTGTTCAACCAATGAATATGTGAAACAATGAGAAAGACATCTAAAAGGACTCACAGGGGAACCACAAAAGTCAACCACTTGATTGAATAGATGATCTAACCAAAACCACCTGAAATCCCAAGACCTTCTAATACGTGCACTAACCCATTGGTATGTGATATATCTATATAGTAGGGAACAAGAATAAGATCATCATCCACATACTGTTCCATAACATATTTTATTTACTTAAGGTAAGTCTGGCTTGTTTTCTTTTTCTTTTTTCTTTTTTCCTTTTTTTTTTTTTTTTTTAGAGGGAGATGTTTGCTATAAGGACATGTGCTCACCAGAGAAACAGAGATACAGAAAGTGAGAAATCACCCCCTGGAGGGATGGCCATGCCACGATCCCTTCTCCTCCATTCTCCTCTCAGGATCTTGGGCACATATGCACACATGCCTGGCATGAGTTTTAAGCCACCATGTCCAGGACTCAAACCAGAGTCAAATACATGGGAGTCCAGTGATGTAACCATCACACCAACTGATGGTCCCCCAGCGTGTTTTTTTTTTTTTTTTTTTTTTTTTTTTTTTTTTTTTTTTTTTTTTTTTTTTTTTTTGAGAGAGAGAGAGGTTTTCGCTATAGGGCGCGTGCACTCGCCAGACAGACAGAGAGAGACAGAGAGACAGAAAGCGAGAAATCACCCCCCAAGGGGGATGGCCACGCCACAATCCCTTTCCTCCATTCTCCTCTCGGGATCTTGGGCACGCACGCACACGCGCCTGGCGTGAGTTTTAAGCCACCGGGTCCAGGACGCGAACTGCGGTCAACTACGTGGGAGTCCAGCAACATAGCCATTACACTAACTGCTGGTTCCCCCCCAGCTGATTTTTAATGAGTTCTTCCCACGTTCCAAGTACATGTCCTAGGCACTTTTTACTAACTCATTTAGTTCTCACAACAACCCATTCACAGATGAGAAAAGCGGACTCAAAGACCTTGATAATTTACCCAAGACCACAAAATAAGTGATAGGATTCAAATGTGATCTTGCTTCATGGCCAGAACTCTTAGCCACCATTCTACACTGCCTCTCAGAGGGTCCTTCAAGACCCATTTCATCCTCTTAAGAGACATGAAGTTGTCCTTTGTGTGTATGACTGCTAATTTATATAACCAATCTACCAATGTACATCCATATTATTACAAATAACTTTGTGCATATATCTATGTGCATTTTCCAAATCAGATCAATTCCTTGGAATGGAATCATTGCATTAAAAATTCCCCTGAAATAAATGAAAACTGGGGGACCAGCAGTTGGCATAATGACTATGTTGCTGGACTTCCATGTAGTCGGCTGTGGTTCAAGTCCCGGACCTGGTGGCTTCAACTCACACCGGTCACGTGTGCATGTGTGCCTAAGATCCCGAGAGGAGAATGGAGGAGAAGGGATTGTGGCACGGCCATCCCCCCCAGTGGGTGATTTCTCGCTTTCTATCTCTCACTCTGTCTTCTGGCGAGTGCACACGTCCTATACAAAAAACCTCTCAAAAAAAAATGATGGGAAACAGCAGTTAGCATAATGGCTATGTCGCTGGACTCCCACGTAGTCGACCGCGGTTCGCGTCCCGGTCCCGGTGGCTTAAAACTCACGCCAGGCGCGTGTGCGTGCATGCCCAAGATCCCGAGAGGAGAATGGAGAAGAAGGGATTGCGGCGTGGCCATCCCCCCTGGGGGGTGATTTCTCGCTTTCTGTCTCTCTGTCTCTCTCTGTCTGTCTGGTGAGCGCACGTGCCCTATAGCAAAAACATCTCCAAAAAAAAAAAAAAAAGGAATTAATCAATATAATAATTTAATTGTTGAAAAAAAAAGAAAAGATGAGCAGGAGGAGATGATGGGTGATCTCTCTGCTGCTCGACCTCCCTGATGCTCATCTAGCAACCTACACTGTTGTCTCTGGGCTTGGAAAATTGAAAATCCTCCCAGTCTCTAGAGAACAGGTGCACCTGGGGCTGAGCTGCTGTGCTTCAATTGAGGAAGACAGGAGGAGTCAGACAACATAAGTGTTTCATAAAATGCTGAAGTCTGAGGATTCAGAAGTGTGTGGCAGGGGATGAACCACAGTCTCTCTGCAGCTCAGCGTCCCTGCCGCTCACAGCTCAGCGTCCCAGCTGCTCAGTGCAACCAGGGCCATAGCTGGGGCGGATGTCCCAATGGCGCAGGTAGCCAGGAAAGGCAGTTTTCTAAGTCCTAGGTAATACAGCTGAGAATTCAAAGGGGGAGGGGATGAGTCACACTCTGCGGCACAACCTCCCACCCGCAAATGGCTTACAGTACAGCAAGGCCTGTCACAAGGGTGGATGTCCTGATGGCACATGGAGCAGGGAAAAAACTCCTCCAAGTCTCGATTAACACACCTGAGAGTTCAAAGGCATGTGCACAATTTTCTTTTTAAAAAAAGCAAAGAGACTGTCTTATAATGATGAAAACTTGGGATCGCTTCACTAAAAAGATTGTGTTAAGCAAAAACTGTGTCAGCCATGGAACTATTTGGTCTTCTGTGGAGTCCTGCACCCACAGGCTAGATGTTGATCACCCAGAAACCAGAAGAAATTAGTATATCCACGTGCCCCACCGCCCTTGAACTTGAGCAGAGCTTTCCTGTGCTCCCAGCATGTCAGTCTCTCTGAGGATGGCCGCTGGACTCACTTCCAAGATTTCTTCACTCCTCAGTGAACTAGTTCAAGGCTACCCAGCAAGGGACAGAAGCAGCGTTCACTAGTCACATGCTTGGGTAAGAACTAAGCACTCACAGACCTCAGCTCTTAAAAATTTTTGCCCCTGGATACTGCCCTCCGGGTCAAAGCAACCAAAATAAAATGCCCTTCCATTCTGCTCTGTCAGTGGATAAGTCAATACTCCACCTTTTTTTAAGACCAAGCCCCAGCAGGAAGCTCCAGCTTCCTCGGTAGCGTTAAGGCCAAGAGAAGACGATGTGTAGGCCTATGGGCTCCACTGTCAACAGGAAACCAGTCAGTATGCCATTCAGTGTTGAGAAAATCCACTAAGCCTGGTGTAGGAAATTACAGACAACTGAGTTTGTTTTTTCTCCCTTTATTTAACGATATCTGTCTACCTCTGAGGAAAGTCACAGGGTACTTGGAAAGAAAAACAAAAAAGAGAAAACACACCATGTCTCTTTCTTTCTCTATCCAACCTGGACAATTGATATAAAACTGGACACTCATGGCTTCTGAACATATGGTAAGATAGGCAATCTCACTCCTAAGTGAAGACTATCCATGTCACAGCCAAAGGATACCATTTTTCACCAATCAGACTGTCTACAGACACACTGGTCTGTAGTGTGTCACACTTGGTGACACATACTGGTCACACTTGGTGCTGCACATTAAAAATAACCATTATCTTGAGCAGCCAGTAGGTGGTGAAATGATTAAGGCACTGGACTTCCCCATAGCCGACCAGGGTTTGAGTCCTGGACCCAGAGGCTTGAAACACACCAGATGTGTACATTACCAATATCCTAAGAGAAGAATGGAGGAGAAGGGATTGTGGCATGGCTATCCCCCGGGGGTAATTTTGCACTTTCTCTCTCTGTGTCTCTCCAGCAAGTACATGCACCCTATAGCAAAAATCTCTCTTAAAAATAAAATAAATCATCTTGTAATTAGGACTCCCATTTCACCGGAGATAATCCCAAGAGGCATGCATCCTAATGTCTGAGGATCCTGAACATCAATGAATTATCACTCAATTAAAAAAGACATTTGTAAATTATGAATTTGGGAACTTGGAGAAAGCATTTATGTTTTCAAATAATCGCTATGAAACTACCCAAAGCCATATGTCACAGAGTTAAAAAGTTACTTAAGGTTATCAAAAACTATAATCAGGCTTCCTAAAGAAAGTCCATGAGGATTTAGAAGAGAGAAGTCAAGAAAAGGGTAAAGTTTCTCTTCAGCAAAACATCTGGGTCTGAAGCAAATTGTATCACAGGTTAATTCCAAAATATGAGATATTCCTGAAACACCAGCATGACCAGCATCAATACCATTAAATTAAAAACACTTTCCAGAAATATTATTTTGAAAACAATTAGCAATTTGGAATTAGAAAGCTTCATGTGGCTCTTATCAGTTTTATGCATATTCATTCTACTTTTCTCTGAATTTAGAAACAATAGGATTCCAAAAGCCTCTTTATTTTGGATATTTCATCACAGTAATTTAATGCTAAATTAAAGTTCAAAACCTTCATTATTCACAAGGTCTTTGTTCTGTTCATTTAAACTTTGGGCCGCTTCCAACTTAATAACATCCCCCATTTTCTCTGACATCTGCTTGCATAAGAATAGTAAAGTAGCTAAAGTACTATACCTCTTTAAGTCTGACTTTATACATTTCCATTTTAGATGTCAACATGAAACATAATCACTTTTAATAAATAATAGTTAAAGGCAATTACAAATTGCTATTTTAAAATCTCTCAATTCTACTTTGACATGTGAAGAAGAAAATTAAATTTTATTTTAAAGACAAAATACACTCTTCTTTTTAGAGCTGCACACACATTTAAATAGCTCCATTTGCTAATTTTTCTTCCCTGCTTGAGTTAGGATCATGTGAAAATTTCATTTTGACTCCATCCTGAATTCAAATTCTAATGTGTTCTCTTCCATCATAAGGAGACAGAATAAGGAACTTGGACAATAAAATAGCTATGATGGTGACCATAAATAAAAACAATAATTGCTGAACTGACTCAGTGGTACAGTGATAATGAACTGCTCAAGTGATGCTAGATCTATATGGATGATCATAGATTTGGTTCCCAGGTAGACCTACACACACTGGCATATACCCCATGATTTTGGCCATCTGGAAAGGCTGGGATGTTGGTGTGAGACCCTGTTAAGGGTGCTTGATTTCTCTTTTTCTAAAGAAATAAACTATCAACCCAAGAAGCTTATCTCCAAGGCACATCATAGCTGTATTGGCCAAAATCACAGGCAGAGACAAGATACTAAAATTGGCAAGAGAGAAATGCCAAGTTACTTACAAAGGTTATCCAATCAGGTTACCATTGTACCTCTCCTCAGAAACAAACCAGGCAAGGAAAGAATGGGTAAATGTAGTCAAGGTGTTAAATGGAAAACAATTTCAACAAAGATTACTATACCCAGCAAGATTATCCTTCATATGGGGAAAAAAAAAGATAAAAGCATTCTCAAATAAATAAAATGAAAGAATTTACAATTCCCAACTAGCTCTTTAAGAAGTTCTGAAAGGAGTACTATACTAGGAAAACTAAAGTCAGAAAGACAGAAGTAAGAGAACAAAAGACAATCAAGATAATGGTCAACTTAATGACAGGAACAACTCTGGAAGTATTGATAATAACATTGAATATTACTGGATTAAATTCTCCAATCAAGAGACACAGATGCGCTAAATGGATAAAAACAAACAAAAAACAGAAACCCTCTATGTGTTGCCTACAAGAAATACACCTTATGGATAAAGACATACATAGACTAAAAGCAAAGGGCTAGAAAAAGGTATTCCATGCAAACAGAAATAAAAAAAGGTCTAGAGTTGCAATACTGATTTCAGACAAAATAGGATTTAAGACAAATACCATAAGAAGAGACAAAGAAGGGCATTATATAGCAGTAAAGGGCTAATTCATCAAGAGGACATAACACTTATAAATATCTGTGCACCCAACTCTGGATCACCCAAATATGTGAAGTAAAGACTGCTAGATCTAAAAGGAGAGATAGATTGCAACACTAATCATTGGGGATCTCAGCATCCATTATCTCCTTTAGATGGATCTTCTAGAGAAAAAATAAGCAGAGAGATGCAGGACCTAAATGATACTATAAATCAAATTGACTTGACAGATATCTAAAGAACTTTCCACTCTAAAATCACAAAATATACATTTTTCTCACCTCCACATGGAGCTTTTTCAAAGTTGACCATATGATATGGCACAAATCAAGCCCTTATTCAGAGGCATAGAAACTAGATCCAGCATCTTCTCTGACCATGATGGAATTAAATTTTATATTAATTTCAGGAAAAATCCTCAAAAAATACACAAACACATAGAAACTAAACAACCTACTTCTGAATGACTCCTCAACTACTGAAGAAATTAAAACTAAAATGAAAAGATTTACGGAAACAAATGATAATGACTACATAAGTTTCTGTAATCTATGGGATACCGCAAAAGCAGTCATAAGAGGGAAATTCATAACAATTAGTGTGCATAAGAAAAAGACAGAAAGGCGACAAATAAACAACCTAACATCATGTCTCAGGAAATTGAAAAAACAACAACAAAAAAATACAAAAAAATGCCATAACAAAAGACATAATAAAGATTCCAGCAGAAACAAATGAAACAGAAAAACAACTGTACAGAAAATAAATAAAAGCAAAGTCTGGTTCTTTGAAAGATTAACAAGATCAACACACCATTAGCTAGAATGATTAGGAAGAAGAAAGGAAGAAATTTGATAAATCAAATACATAAAGAAACAGGCAATATTACAACAGAAACAATAGAAATGCAAAACATCATTAAAGGATACTATGAGCAACTCTGTGCCAACAAACAAGAGAACATGAAGGAGATGGACAAATTCCTGGATGCATATAATGACTCAGGAGGACATCAAAAGCCTGAATAGACCCATAGCAGACCATGAAGATGAATCAGTAATAAATAACCTCCTAACAAAAAAAAAAAAAAAAAAAAAAAAAAAAAAAAAAAAAAGCCCAGGTCCTGATGGTTTCACTTTTGAATTCTACAAAACTTTTAAAAAAGAGTTAACTCCCATTGTACACAAGTTATTTCTAAAGATCCAAAAGGAAGAAAACCTCCCAAATTCATTTTATGAAGCCTCCATAATCCTCATTCCCAAAAGAGATAAAGACATGAAACAAAAGGAAAACTTTAGACTAATATCTCTGTTGAATATAGATGCAAAAATTCTTAACAAGAGACTTGCAAATCATATCCAACCACATATCACAAAGATTATTCATCACGACCAGGTTGGCTTTATTCCAGGGATGCAAGGGTGGTTCAACATACACAAGACCATAAACATAATATACCATATTAACAGAAAGAAAGATAAAAATCGTATGATTATTTCAATCGATGTAGAGAAAGAATTCGACAAAATACAACATCCCTTCATGATTAAGACTCCTTAATTCAAAAAGTGCTTGCACATCGATGTTTATTGTGGCATTATTCACAATTGCTAAGACATGGAACCAACACAAATGTCCACAAACAGAGGAATGGATTGAAAAAAGGGTGGTGCATATACTCCATGGAATACTACTCAACCATTAAAAACAACAATACCCTGGCTTTTTACCAAACGTGGATGAATATGGAAGATTTACTGCTGAGTGAAGCAAGCCAGGCTATGAAGGACAGACATTGTACATCTCCACTTAATCTACATGGATTAAAATGAATGACTGAATGACTAGAGGATATAGAAACACAGAAAATGGTTATAGATACCAGATACAGTGTGGGAAAAGGTTGGGAGAAGGAGAAGAGTCTAAGGAAAGATATTAAGTAGAAAAATAGAGAGGCAAGACATTTATGGGTCAAATAAATGGGTTAATAACTGTTGAAGATAAAATGTATAGTATTCCCAACTGAACTGGTGATAAATGTATTCATGTTAGAACATTCACTTCACAAGATATGATAGAATGTATAAAATAATTTGAATAAAATATATTTTAAAAAGACTCAGCAATTTTGGCATAAAAGGGTCATTTCTCAACAAAATAAAAGCCATATATGGAAAACCTATAGCTATTATACTAAATGGAGCTTTTTTTTTAGCTTTTCCACTAAAAATTGGTACAAGACAAGTCTTCCCACTTTCTCCACTCCTTTTCAATATAGCGTTTGAAGTCATAGCCAATGCAATCATAAGAGAGAATAATATAAAAGGCATTCAAACAGGTAAAGAAGAGTTTAAAATACCTTTACTTGCAGATGACATAATGGTATACTTAGAAGACCTAAAGTTTCTATGAAAAATCTTCTCAAAGTAATAAATGGATACAGTATAGTGGCAGGATACAAAATCAACATCCAAAAATCTGTAGCATTTCTACATATGAGCAACAAGTTGAACAAGGTAGATCTGAAGAAAGAAATTGCTTTTACCATAGCCACAAAATGTATAAGATATCTAGGGATAAACCTAACCAAAGAAGTCAAAGACCTTCATCAACTCTTGGTTTTCAACAGGTTTCTTTTTTTTTTTTTTTTTTTTTTTTGATATTTTATAAATGGTCTCCCAAAAAATGCCTATTTCAAAACTGAAGTTTTTAAGTTCAACGACTTTCTTCTTGATGTTGTGTGGGTTTTATTAAGAGCATTCCTTTTGTATGAAATATTTTTACTTACTAATCATTTTATGTACTTGTTCTGCCTGGGCCGTCCACTGTTGAAATACACATATTTCATCTGAATCAAACAAAGATTTCTTTAGGTTGATTTTAATAGTACAGTTCAATAAGCCTCATTATTTGGTCTTGAGATAATGTATAGATGATTGGATCTGCATTATATATACAATTCCCAGTTTTCTGAACTAAAGCACTCATGTTATTTTCTGAGTTTCATTATTTTGTCTAAAATAGGCTATAAAGGGGACAAAAAAGCCTCTTTTTGTATGTGTAAATATATTTCTAAGTAAATGTTTTTGTATGACCATGTTACACTTGATAAATATATATAAATATTAACTTATTAAATGAAAAAAAAAGAAGTCAAAGACCTTTACAAAGAAAACTAAGAAGATCTTTAAAAAGATTGAAAATGACACAAAAAGTGAAAAGACATCCCATGTTACTGGATTGGAAGAATTAATATAATCAAAATAGCAATTCTACTCAAATTAATCTAAATATTTAACACAATTCCCATCAAATTACTAGAGACATTCTTCACAGATCTGGAAAAGACAATTGTAGAATTTGTCTGGAATCTTAAAAGGCCCTGTATTGCCAAAGCAATCCTGTACAAGAAGAGTGGAGTGGGCAGCATCTCAATCCCTGACCACAGAATATATTATAAAGCTGTGATAATCAAAACAGCATGGCATCGGCACAAAAACAGACAGGTGGACCAATGGAATAGAATAGAGACTCCAGAAATAAGTCCCAAAACATACAGCCAACTTATTTTTGACAAAGGATACTGGTCAATTCAGAGGGAAAAGGGAAATCTCTTTTGCATATGGTTCTGGAAAAACTGGGTTTCCACCGACAGAAAGATGAAACTGGACCCCTGTCTTTTACCATTAACAAAAATCAACTCAAAATGGATCAAAGATTTAAACCTAAGAACTCAAACTATAAAACTACTGGTGGAAAACACTGGGGAAACTCAGAGATATTGGGGTAGGCAAAGACTTTTAAATAAAAAACCCAAAGCACAGGCTATAATCCCAAAAATAGACAAGTGAGATTACATCAGACTAAGTTTCTGCACAGAAAAAGACACAGTAATTAATGTGAATCAACAACCCTCAGAATGGGAGAATGTTTTTGTAAACTATGCCTCAGTTAAGGCGCTGATAACCAGAATGCACAAGGAATGCAGTGGCTTACCCAGAGGGGAAAAAAAAAAAAAAAAGATTAACCCAATTAAAAGATGGGGAAATGAGCTGAACAAAAACCCTCTAAGGGGACCAGCAGTTAGCATAATGGCTATGTCGCTGGGCTCCCATGCAGTCGACTGCGGTTCAAGTCCCGGACCCAGTGGCTTAAACTCACGCGGGGCACATGTGCGTGCATGCCCAATATCCCAAGAGGAGAATGGAGGAGAAGGGACTGCAGCATGTCCATTCCCCCAGGGGGGAGGGGGTGATTTCTCAGTTTCTGTCTCTCTGTCTCTCTCTGTCTTTCTGGCGAGTGCACGTGCCCTACAGCAAAAACCTCTCAAAAAAAAAAAAAAAAAAAAAAAAAAAACCCTCTAAGGAAGACACATGAACAGCCAAAAAGCATATGATAAAATCCCCAACATCCTTCATTATAAGGGAGATGCAGATAAAACCACAAGGAGACCTCCTAACCCAGTCAGAATGGCAAAGATTTAGGGGAAAAAAAAAAAAAAAAAAAGATGTGTTCACCAGGTTGTAGTGAAAGGGGAACTCTCCTACACTGTTGTAAATGTGTCCGGTCACTGTGGAAAACAATATGGAGGTTCCTCAAAGACCTACAAATAGATGACCCATCAATTCCACTCCTGGGTATCTACCCAAAGGACAGGAGAATGCTCAGTCAGAAAAGCGCTTGCACATCAATGTTTACCATGGCATTATTCATGACTGCTAAGACATGGAACTAACGTTAATGTCTATGAACAGATGAATGGATTGAAAAAGTGTGGCACGTATACTCCATGGAATACTATTTAGCCTTAAAAAATACAAGACCCTGGCATTTGATAGAAAGTGGTCAAATATGGAAGATGTATTGCTGAGTGAAGCAAGCCAGGCTATAAAAGAGAGAGATTGTATGTCTCCACTTAATATATAACAACTGCACTCTATGGTAGAGATTGAAATATTGGAGGACATAAAAGCATTGAAAATAGTTATGGACACTGGAGACAGTGGAGAAGGAGGGTGGGAGAAGGAAAGAGTATAGGGAAGGAATTCAGAGAGAAAAACTAGAGAGGCGAGATTTTTGTGGGTCACAGAAATGGTTTATTACCTGTTGATGGTAACATATAATATTCTCAACTGGATTGGTTTGAGTTGTATTTCATGTTGAATAAATTCTCTTTACAAGCCAAATGATGTATAGTAATTGAATGTTTAAAAAATAATAAGTAGATAAATAAATATTTAAAAAAGAAAATATACATTCTGCACATAAAAATAAAAAAAAGAAAGAAACTTAAGGAAAAGGGAGAAGGGATGACACTATTATTATTACCATAATACTTAACTAGGAAAAGAGCAAAAGTTGACATTTACTTGATTTTAATCATGTTCCTAACATTATTGTGCATTCTATATACATTATTTCACTAAACCCTCACCACACCTCTATAATACATATTTAGTATCCCATTTAAGACATGAAGAAATTAAGACTCACAGTAGGTAATTTCTCTACATTTACACAGAAAGCAACAGAAGCAGGACTCAGAATCATTGCCCCCAACTCCAATGTCCATTGTGACAAATCGATTAGATCAATGGTCCTAATTAATGCTGTGTCCTTCCCTTTGTCTATTACTTGGCAGTCTCCTCTGACTCTTAGTCAATATGATAGCGTTAACTAATAAGATAATAACAAACTTCATATCAAGAAGTTTTAAAAGTGCAGTGTGTTTCTGCTTCCTCCCTTGCTTTTTTGAAAGCGCCATGAGAGTTATGACCTGCAGATTTGCCTAGGCTAGCAAGATGGAGGATTATAAGACATAATCAGAGGCTGATTGTCCAAGCTGAGGCCATCCTAAGATAGTTAACCCCTAGTAAACCGGCCAAATAAACACTGACACAGGAGCAAGCCTAACCAAAACCAGTCATGCCTGCCCCAGAGCAAACAGAATCACTCAGTTGACTTGCAGACCCATGAAGAATAAGAAATTGTTATTTGCAGCTACCAAGTTTTAGGGTGGTTTATTATGTAACTATAGATAGCTTAACACCACTTTGTACTGCCAACCAGGAAGCTCTCTTTATAATGTGTGGTTGGCTGAATATTGGTCCCCAAAGGTGTTTAGGTTCTAATCCCTAGAACCTGTGAGTGCTTCTTTATATGGCAAAAGAAACTTGTAGATGTGTCTAAATCAATTACCTTGAAATAGAGATTGTGGGTGATTATCCAGGTGAGTTCTAAATGCAATCACAAGTGCCTTGTAAGAGAGAGACCAAGGGACATTTGAGACAAAAAGACAATGTGATGATAGAAGCAAAACATTTAATGAACACAAAACTGGAAAGTTATCTGCTGATGATAATGTATATGGTAATTTACTTGACTAGACTAGTACACAGTATATTCTTTTTTTGTTTGTTTGGGTTTTTTTTTTTTTTTTTAGAGTTTTTTGCTATAGGGTGCATGCGCTCGCCAGACAGAGAGAGACAGAGAGACAGAAAGCGAGAAATCACCCCCCAGGGGGGTGGCCACGCCGCAATCCCTTCTCCTCCATTCTCCTCTCGGGATCTTGGGCATGCATGCACACGCGCCCAGCGTGAGTTTTAAGCCACTGGGTCCGGGATGTGAACCACGATCGACTACGTGGGAGTCCAGCGACATAGCCATTATGCTAACTACTGGTCCCACACAGTATATTCTTGCTAGAAAATCCATTTTGTATGTTATGAAGATGTACAGTGATTGAATGTAAAAAAATAAAATAAAAGAGAAAAATTCTTTGCAGACAAAAAAAAAAAAAAGGACCATGAGCCCTAGCTTGCAGCTCTAGAGCCTGAAAGAGGCCAGGAATAGATTCTTTCTAGAGCCCTTGGAGAGACTGAGGCACCAACAGTACCTTTTGGCTCAGTGATAGTTATTCCAGACCTCTCACCTCAAAAACTGTGAAAGAATGAATATATGTTATATTAAGCCACCAAGTCGTGGCAATTTGTTACAACAGCCATGGGAAACTAATATATATACCAATTTTCAAAAAATGGAAATACTCTGTTTGATTAGTGTTGGATTACATCTTGCAAAACCAATTTAAAACAGAAGTTCATATCACTTTTCTGTCTACAAGTAACAAAATAGACCCTGTCCTTACTCTAGCCCTGGATACCAAGAATAGCACTGGGAGAGTGGATAATCAGAGCCCAACAGGACCAGAGCATAGGCCTTAGGACTGAGGGCATAGCCAGCTCAGGCAGAGGCTTTAGGAAAGGATCAGGGTGCTGAACAGTAGATGAGACCACCATTCAAACATCCTTAGCTAACTTATTAAAAGATTCTGTCTTCTCTCAGAATGGGGAGAACTTAAAAAAACCAATGACTCCTTTAAGATAATAAACATAGACAACTTCTTCTAGCACAGCCTAGTAGAACTTTCTGCAGTGGTGGAAAGGTCCAACATTAATGCCATTCAAAATGGCAGCCACAGCCCTGCAATTTCTAAGCACATGAAATGTGGCTGGTGTGATTGGGAAACTAGATTCTTGATTATCCTCGATTTTAATTAATTTAAATTTGAGTGATCACATGAGCCGAGTAGGTACTAGGATAAAACAGACTTGGTCGGCATGATGGATAAAACAGATTTGGTCAGTAGATGAACTTCAGGTTCAGAGGACTGGGAAGGTGTCTGGGTAGAGGATTTTGTCTGGCATGATCTCCAGTGAGTTATCAAGTTTGAGTCACTCACTAACTTGGTAGTGGCTCTGTTCCTTACTGTGGACATCCAACATCTTAGAAGTTCTCAGATAAGGAAGCTGAGAACTTATCTACTGGGAAGATCACCTCCTGTACTCAGGGTTGTAAGAACTAGGTATAATCACCACAGAATTCTAAGCATAGTACTTAAAAATCAAACAAGATAATATGCTTCACATAGAAGCTATAATGAGTAGAACCAACTCTTCCATGATCCAGAAGTCACTGTTAGGGGCCAGACAGTGATGCAAAAGTAATGCAACCCCATGCAGGGCTGATTCATCTGGGAAGGTTCTGGTTTCATGTCCAGAGAGCTCCCTGAATATGCCAAACACACACATGCCCATAATCTTAGAGTTGGCTGATGCTAAGGGTGGATCATGGTGTGAGAACCCTGTTGGGGATGCTGAATCTCTGTCTCTGTCTCTGTCTCTCTCCCTCCTGGAAGAAATAAATAAGACTAAAACATTTTTTTAATCATTGTTAGACTTTGCAATACTTCCAAGTAACACCATTGGTATCTATCACTATTGTACTAAGCTGCAATTAACCGGAGACTCAAATTCCCTCCTGAAACACTGAGCAAGCCAGTTTAACTGTGGACTTGTCTTTGCTCTATTAGTGCTGTGTTGGGAGATAAGAGGACGACAATTCTCACATCAGACAAACCAAGATGATAGGGGGAAAGCTACCATATCACAGTGGTCATACTTAGAATCAGAGACTGCACCTAATACTCAAGAGTTACTGCATGAGCAAGACCTGGCCCATGCCTGGCACTGTAGGGATTCCAGCATCGTTTTCCTCCTTTCCTCTTCCATCTTCATCTGGAACTTCAGCTCCTGCTCCTTATTCTCATCCACCTCCCATCTCAAACAATTATGGCAGAGAGGCCTCCTCAAAGCCAAGTTTCTTCATGGCTCTGTCCTAGAAATAGCACCACAATGTCCTCTCTGCCTGGGTGCCTGGGACAAATGGTCCTGCCACAGCACCCAAGAGCACATCCATCTTCAGCACCACATGACTCACAAGATGTAATGGGCATCAGAGGTTCTGCTCACCTGCTCATTGACTCCCTTACAGATGTGTCAGCAGCAAGGCCGTGGGAATCGCTATGGAGAAAACTTTAGGCTGTTTTTCCTTCTAAGAACAAATAACTAGGGGGAGCATTTACCTTTCATATGAATGTTTTCTGTCAGATGACCTCGAAGCTCTATCCAAGCCCTTTTTCATTAATCTTCCACAACACCTCTCTCAGGAAGACAGTGATGATGCATCATTATTCTCTTCTCATGCCCCAGAAAACTTAAGACCTATCATCATTGGTTAAAGTAGACCAAAATTGCAGTGCAAATCCAAGGTCAACGTTACTATACAATCCCAATTTTTAAAGCACAAACAGTGGTAAATAATTTATAGGGAGTTGGCCATGTGTCATGCATTGTGCTAAATACTTCACATCTCAGGCCATCTTGTTCAACTTTTACGTAGCACGTGGGCATATTACCATTGCCTTTATTTTACAGATGAGCAGACTCAGAGAAGTGGTGGGACTGGCCCAAGGTCTCACTATTGTGAAGGGCTAGAATGGGAATCCCAAACCAGGTCTGCAAATATATCCAGCCCAAGCCTTCCCTTCTGCACAATTCTATAGCCAACAAGTGGCCCCTCCTTCTGCTGACCTTTTGGCTGAAGGCCACTGATGTAGGCAAGGATGTCAACCAGGAAATTCAAACAACACAAGTGCCAGCACCAGTGGAATCTGGGACAACTCATCATGCACCCGGACTTTAGAGGCCGCCCCTGAGTTTCAGCCTCTGAGGTCAGTGACTTATGAACTAGGTTTGTTTTGCCTTCAGTAACAAATCACCCTTCTCACCCCATTTTTTAGGCTTCCATCGTGACCACCACAGTGGAAATAAAAGGAAAAGAAGTAAATGCCCTGCATGGTGGAATCCTGGGAAGATTTGGAGGGGATACAACAGGGGACTCAGATGGATGGACAGTTCTGGATGAGGTGAGCAGGAGCTGGTGGCTACAGTCATAGAACTAGATAAGCTAGAGGCAGGATGGGGCATGGTGGGAGTTGGGGTGGGGGAGATCACATGTTGGTAACAACTCTGTATTGTACTTTGTGAATTTGGGGGCCAGGGGACATCCAACAGAGGGCCCTCAAGGAGCTGGAATTCTATGCCAAAGTCCAAAGAGGGCTGAAGCTGAGACAGGTGACAGTAAGAATGCTAGTAGAGCATGTAAGAAAAGGAAAAGGAAGGCAGAGGTGAGTAAGAGCACAGGGAAGGAGCAACCAGCAGGAAGAGGCTGAGATTGGTGCCACAAGTGAAGAGTTGGAGGAGTCAGGGTCTCAAGCAGGTGGAGGTTTCCAAGACTGGCCTTATTCCTCAGGGGCTAGATTCCTCCCTGGCATGCCCTAGACATTTACTTGGCCCTTCACTCTTCCAGCACTGGGAATTGTCCCTTCTCAAGGAAGCTCTGACAGAAGGACAGCATCTTTTTTCTGGACACGCCTCCCACACAGGCATTCACTTTTACAGGCCTATGCACTCAGCCTATTGTTCATGAGGTTTCTGCCGCTAACCATGACATCTTGGTCTCCCTCCTTTTGCCCAGCTCCTGTTTGTCAGTGACCTGTCATCTATCTAATACTTGTTTCCTGGAGTTTTGTCATTAACTCTTCTAGCCTGTCCTCCACCCCTCCTCTAGATAGTCCATGACCACACAGTTAGCTCTCCTCCAATATCCCTGCATCTGACTTCAAGGCAAGGGCCAGACATTCAACCGAGCAAAAATGAGAGAAACATAATGGATATATTGGGATCCAAATCTATGGATTATCACCCACGCAAGAAAAGAAAGGGTTGGGAATCAGTAATAAAGTGTTCCCCAAATGGTAACCATAACAACCACTGCACAAGGGGGATTTATTCCTTCTCCAAGTTTTATGAGGCACTCACAGCTCTTTTACAGACTCTGGCATTAATTATGTTCATCATAGGATGGAGTACACTAAAGCAATGGAGGTTATTCACCCATGGGGCTTTGCTAAATTCATATACATTATCCATAAAAGTTTAAGAAAGTAATTAGAAAGATCCCCACTTGGGTTATTTTATTATTTGATAGTTGATGAGGCAAGGTATTAAGGTCAAAATACTAGTTTAAACAACAGAAAAGAACAAGAAGAGGAAGGGGATATAAAAGTTTAGGCAGAACAGAATATCAGCTTGAAGCAGTGGTGTGGTAAAACTCCTGTCAGATTAAAAACAGACAATTGGAAATACATATGTAGAAGGGAAAAAAATATTTTGACTTGCATCTCAAAATCTATTACAGATGGTAACATAGAGTCAGACCAAAATGCTATTTTGCTGTTAAATCTTTCTGGGTTCCATTCATTCAGAAATAAAGCTCTTTCACTGAAAATTGCTTAACTCGGTAGCACTGATTTTTCCACAAAATATTTTCACTGGTTCAGATGTTCAGATGAAATAAATCCATTAGAGCTATTTGAATTTCAGCTCTTACCCAGAGGCCCAAACGTCCAAGGATTTCTGCAAGAAAAGATGTGTGCAGTCTCACTCTGTGACCATTGTGCTATGGACAAAGTTGCACTAATGAAGTGCTACTCTCTTAGGTCATAAAAATTAAAGTGAGGTTAACCCATGTCCACATGACTGCCTTTTAGCTATTCACCATTCACCAGCTGCTGAAGGACTCACTGTTCTCAGGCACCACAGGACTTCTGGTCAGACACGCAGAACAAACACTCGTGTTTTCTCTATTCTTGCCCCTAACCCAGAATGACAATAAAAGAATTCCAATGGGATAGTGCCGTAAGACAAAGAGAAGGAACTGCTGCAGACCAGTACAACCAGCTGCACTGGAGTTGGAAAGCATGTTAAGGGGAAGTAACTGTGCAGAGTGAGTGGAGAAAGCTGAGCTGAGCCTTTGGGGGACAAAAGGGATGAGGACCTCAGGGATTCCTATAAAAGAAAGAGAAAGTTTCTGAGGGTGGTCACAGGGTTCACCTACAAATAGGAACTCTAGTAAAAGCCTTCACAGAAAACAGCTTAGGGCCCCTCCCTGCCCAGGTTGAAACAATACGCCATCCCCACTCCAAGAGAAAACAGATTTACTTTCTGGAGAGCCAGAACGAGGCAGGCTCTGGACTCAAGGACATGAGGTCCAGTTGAAAATGGGAGTGGCACTGAAAACAAGATAATTATGTAAAAGTCGATATTCAACATCAGCCCCCCAAACCTGGCCTCACAAAACACTAACTGCTAACTTATATCCCATGTTAAATACTGAATATGTCCCCCAAAATTCATAGATTGAAGTGCTGACCTCCTATGTAACTGTATTTAGAGATGAGGCCTTTAAGGAGATGATGTTAAATGAAGTCATAAGAGTGGAACTCGACCCAATAGGACTGGTGAGAGAAAAATACAGAGGAAAGAAAGACTATAAGAGGACACGGTGAGGAAGTGCTGTCTCAAGCCAGGAAGAAAGGTTTCAGAAGAAACCAACTCATTGACCCTGTGATCTTGGACTTCCAGGCTCCATAATTGTAAGAGAATAAATTTAAGTTATTTAAGTCCTGTAGCCTGTGGTAGTTCATTATAGCAGCCCAAGCTGACTAACATATCACATAAGCAGAGGATAGAAGATTCCTATTAGGAATCATCTCTGCCCAAAAGTGAAGACCTACAGACAATGACATCTGGAGATTCCCAATAAAATGAGCAGGTCTCACCATCATCTGCAGGGAGCCCTCCAGTTAAAGGGCCACCCTGCACAAAGTTTCCATCAGTGCCTTGGGCTTCACTCCTATGGACAGCCACAAATCACCAGGCCAATGAGAAGATCCTCCAGGCAAGAAACAGAACCAATGAAAGAAAAGGAAACTCAGAGCCAGCAGGCACAATGCAGACACAAATGTAGGAACATATGTTACTGGTTTTAATTAACTTTTACACAATTGACCTGTTTTTTCAAATTTCAGTGGAGTCACCCAATACTGGGATGTTCTGATTCATGAGTCCTAAGAACACAATCTCCCCAAACTTATCTTCTTCAGGGGTGGGAGATACAACAGAAAGACCCAGTTGAATGGACAGTTCCCTTTTTCTCACACTGAGTTCATTCCATTTCTTCTGTCAACTCCTTGCTCTGACAGTGAAATTTTAAATTAGAACCAGTGTCTTGCTCCCGCCTTGACTTCATAAAAGTAGCTTTTCTTCTACAGGCTTTGGGGTATGTGGTATTTTATATTACTCATACCATTATAATTGCATATTATTAAACTCTGGTTAAAGAAAAGCCTAGTTGGTTATAAAAAGAAGTAAACAAAATAATATTGAGAAGATAAACAATAGTGAAAAAGAGTCCTTAACTCTGGCTTTTAAGGAGTAAAATCTCCAGTCAGTATCACTAAAGTATGCACCCATATGCATCCTAAAGGCATGAGGAATTCTCCTTCATGGGCTATCACTAAGAGCAGGCCCCTGTCATAGCTCTGTAGGGCCTCACATAGAGCCAGGCCCAGGTGTCAGCAATTTTTATGCATTCTGTGCCAAGAACAAACTGGAACTGACTCTGCACAGCAGGCTATAAAATATGTTCCTTATAGAGATTCCATAGCCAAAATGGACTCAAATTGGCTACGCTTAAAACTTATAAAAAGTAGTCAAACATAAGGTGAGAACGAATTCACATGGGGACAATGTGCCAATATTAGGGCCCTATCTAATATTACATTCACTGGCATGAAGTCATAGAAACCTCTGAAGACCAGAGAAATTGAGAAGTGTTGACTCCATGTTCTCTACTCCCTGACTTGGCTAACTTCTTCCATTTGTCATGCATTTTCCATGTCTGCCATAGCTGGGTTGCAATATCACAGTTAGTTAAAAGGCAACCTCATTCAAGATATCAAAATTCCTGAACTGGGACCAGCAGTTGGCGTAATGGCTAGGTTGCTGGACTCCCATGTAGTTGACCACAGTTCAGGTCCCAGGCCTGGTGGTGTAAACTCATGCTGGGCGTGTGTGCATGCGTGCCCAAGATCCCGAGAGGAGAATGGAGGAGAAGGGATTTTGGCGTGGCCACCCCCATGGGGAGTGATTTCTCGCTTTCTGTCTCTCTGTCTCTCTCTGCCTTTCTGGCGAGCGCACAAGCCCTATAGCAAAAAATCTCTTCAAAAAAAAAATAATAATTAAAAAAATTTCCTGAACTGAAGGAATTTTGTGTATAAAAACTTGTTCCTACAAACATTTTATTCATTTAGTGTTGAAGACTGAATAGTGTTCTTACCTGAGACTTCAGAATGTGATCTTTTTAGGAAAGAGGGTCATTGCAGATGGAATTCATTAAAATGAGGTCATGCTAGATTAGGATGGGCCCTAGATAAAATTACTTCTTTCCTTACAAGAACATTCAGAGAGGTTAAGGGAGTGGTTAAGGGAGCCAGATCCTACATTACCAGTATGGTTCAAATTCTGGCTCTGAAGGCTTGGAATAACACTGCAGGATATGTCCCAAATCCCAAAAGGATGAAAAAATAGAGGAAAAGGATTAAGGCATGACCACGTTCCACTGGAAAACAATCAATATCTCTCTCTCTCTCTCTCTCTCTCTCTCTCTCTCTCTCTCTTCCTCTATCTCTCTCTTTCTCATACAAATGCTTTAGGGCACTGGTGCACCCTCTGGCAAAAAAATTAAAAGGAGGAGGAGGAGAGGAAGAAGAAGATATGTAAGTGGAACAGAACACACAGAGAAAGAACACACAGGGCAAGGGCCTACATGAAGACAGGGTAGAGATGGGAGTGATGTAGCCACAAGAGAGTGATATAGCCAGGCACGCCAGAAACCATCAGAGGCTAGAAGAGGCAAGGAAGGATTCTCCCCTAGAGCCTTCAAAGAGAGCATACTCTCCCAATACTTTGACTTAGGAATTCCGGCGTTGAGATATGTGAGAGAATAAATGTCTGTTGAGTTAAGCCTCCCAGTTTGCCATAATTTGTCACAGTAGCACAGGAAACATATATTTAGTGCATATATGATAGGGAATTGTATATAAGAAGGGGCTGCTGTGAAATTGCCACTTGATCTACATTAAGAAAGTTAACCTAATTTTTTCATAAACATGGGAGTTTCAAAAAACATCTTTAGGAACAGATGACAAGTACATCCTACTTTTTGCAATTGGGACATCTTGGATTTGAAGGTAAGATGGCTTTCTTCCTCCTGGTATGGAAATTGCCCAGTGAGTCCCATGACTCCAGCATCCGCCCTCATCCTGCACTTCAAAAAGGGCTGACTCAGAATGGCCATTCAAGAATTCCCCACACTGTTGAGCACACTGACAAGAAAACTATCTATCTACTTAATAATGGGAGAAATACAGGGTAGTGCTTGTCAAAATTATTTCCTTTGGGCTTCATTATAAATTTCTCTGCCTCATTTGAAGGCTTGTGGAACTTGGTATAAAATGACCCTATTTCTTCCTCTAAAATCTATGTGGCTACATCAAAGTGAAAATTACTTTTCCAAAATCTTATTGCTTTTTTTGGTTTTTCTCTGCTTTATTAATAATGCATTGGGTATGTACACGACTTTCTTTCTAGTTTTATTTCCTAACTTGAATAATTTGAAAACAGCATGGAACCTTTCTGGCTAAACATTCAAAAAGTGACATGTTGGGACCAGATGATAAACAAAGGTAAAAGATGATGTTCTATGAAGCAGTACCATATGAGAAAGTTCATGGTTCCAGTTTGGACACCTCCCTGAGTAAGCCAGGCATGCTCTTGCCCATGATCCAGGGTTGGCTAAAGACTGGGAGCAGATTATAGCATCAAGACCTGGTCAAGGATCTGTCTCTCTGTCTTCTTCACTCTCCTCTGACCATCTCTCATTCATGGAAGAAATAAATAGACTTTTTTTTTTTTTTTGAGAGGTTTTTTGCTATAGGGTGCATGTGCTCGCCAGAAAGACAGTGAGAGACAGAGAGACAGAAAGCGAGAAATCACTCCCCAGGGGGATGGCCACACTACAATCCCTTCTCCTCCATTCTCCTCTCGGGATCTTGGGCATGCACCTACACGCACCCAACGTGAGTTTAAGCCACCATGAACCACGGTCAACTACATGGGAGTCCAGCAACACAGCCATTACGTTAACTGCTGGTCCCAATAAATAGACTTTTTTTTAAAGTGACATGGGGGCCAGCAGGTGGTGTGGTGGTTAACATGCTGCATTCCCACATGGCTGACTTCAGTTCAAGTCCCAGACCCAGTAGCTTAAAATCATGCCAGGAGCATGTGTGTGTGGGCCCAGAATTCCAAGAGAAGAATAGAAGAGAAGAGGCTGTGATATGGCCACCCTTTTTTTTTTGGGGGGGGGGGGATGACTTCTTACTTTCCCTCTATCTCTTTCTAGTTAGTGCACACATCCTATGCCAAGAACCTTTTATTCTTTAAAAAAAAAAAAAGTGACATATAAGTGGGAACTTAAATTAAATCTATGCACATTTTTCATAGTTCCCCATAGGTTTGACTTGCAGCTCATAGATACACACATACATACACATGTATAATGAAAAAGTTTCTAAACATTTTGCCATAGAGCTCTTGCTTCAAACATAAAGTTCCCCAAAGTTGATTTTGACCATCACTAGAGTCAGGTATGACACAGAGTCTTTGCAGTCTAATCTGGCTCTGCCACTCACAGTGTGACCATGAGAAAGCACTTTGTCCTCTCTGGGCCTCCACTGCTCATCTGCAAATACAGAAACATCACAGAGTCTAAGGATGAAGTGTGCCCAGCATGTAGGGACTCAGCAAGGGTTAGGCCCTATCTATACACTACTCAGCATACCTCAATCAAATACTTCCTTTTTCTGAAAAAAAAAAAAAAAATAGCCAAAAAATAGACAATTATCCTTCCAGGGAAAAGGAGTAACACTTACTGAAAACTTAATATGTGCTAGTCAGTGGTCATAGGAATTGCCTGTTATTTTCTGTGAAATGTCATGTAAGACACAGAAAACACAAGTGTTTTGAAGTATTTGACTTTCTAAAGAGAAGCCTTTTTAAAAACTCATTTTTCAAAACATCATCCAAACTGCCAATAATTCTTGACATCCTAGTATGAGGGCATGGCTTGTTTTTAACAAGGACTGGAAAAAGGCCCTCTGATGTAGTGTTTGTGGGGGTTTGGATTGGCATCCCCATGTTTGGGACATTCTGAGAGCACTTCGGCAATATCCACCAACACATTAAGTGGATCCAGCCTCTGATACAGCAATTCAATTCCAGGACTGAATATCATGGAAACACTAGCCTACAGGCATGAAGATGGATGGTGCCACAGTGGTCTGAAATAGCAAGTGGCTCAAAAACACTATAAACAAATTATGTTACATCCATTTACTGTGAGGACAGCTCTTAACAGAATGGGGTAGATCTCCAAGTACTAGAGTAGGACAATTTTCAAGGCACATTGGGTGAAAAATACAAGAGGTAGACTAGAACATATATATTCCTGTTTATGCTAATTTATGCACATGTGTAAGTATATGTACTTTCATCTGGAATAATCCCAAGGACTCAATGACTGTGGTTGTCTCTGGGAAGTCTGCCATGGGAAAGAGGTTTTATACTCTATTCCTAAATTGCCAATGATTGAATTGTTAGCCAAACTGATGAAACTAAATAACTAAACCAGTCTTTCCTTTAGCAAACTTTGCTGAGCTCTTCCAAGTACACAAAGTCATGAACTACAATAGATAAGCCCAAATCCAAATGCTGGCTGTCTATGGTGTAGTATCTTGTCCATAGAAATAATCAGCAAAGTTGCTATTTTAGGATTGTCGGTTGCATTCACTTCTTCCTGTGGATTTTTCCTGCTGGCATAGAAAATCGTTGGGATAACTACTTCTTTCCCAGGAAAGGTCAGAATGCAGGGCTCCATACCAAATGCATGTGCTTAAAACAAGACATGTGCTAGGGACCAGCAGCTGGCATAATGATTTCGTTGCTGGATTCCCACATAGTCTACCACAGTTCAAGTCCCGGACCCAGTGGCTTAAAACACTCCAGGCACATGTGCGTGCATGCTCAATGTTCCAAGAGGAGAGCAGAGGAGAAGGGATTGCAGCATGGCCATTCCCCCCAGAGGATGACTTCTTGCTTTCTAGCTCTTTGTTTCTCTCTGTCTGTCCGGTGAGCGCATGTGCCCTATAACAAAAATCTCTCTAGAAGAAAAAAAAAAAAAAAGACATATGCTGAAGGAGGCAAGACTTAGAGCACTTCACCCTAAGTAATGACACAGTGGAGTACAGTTCTTCAGAACCAACCCCATGTTCCCTCTGTGACATTATTTAGGTTTTCAAGCTTGAAGAATCATAGTGTCCTGTGTACTCACATAGCCACCTTCACCTGCCAGTCCCATGTGGCACAGGCATGGACCATTTAGATTCAATTCAGAAAATGAGTAAAGACAAGATCCAGACAGTTCCATTCTTCCTCCACTAACTAAGAAAATATACATTATGGCATTCTCTGAAATAATACATATTTAGAGCAAAAGAAATTCATCTGCCATTCATGGGCTTCTGGACAATCACATGCTCTCCTGAGGATAGGCTTTGAGTTATTACCTTTATTATTATTATTATTGTTATTGTCATTACTATGTTTGCCATCTCCCTCTCCATCAATAACTAGCCCATCTGCAAATCTCATCAAGAACTGCTTTGGGCACAAATTGGGAGGCTTTTGATAAAAACATCAAGGATCCAGTACGTGGCATGATGGTTAAGGCACTAGACTTCCACAAGGCCAACAGTGGTTCAAACCCCAGACCTGGTGACTTGCTTTCTCACTTTTTCTTTCTCTCTCTCTCTCTCTCTCTCTCTCTCTCTCCATCACTCTCTGGTCAAATTTTAAAATGAACAATAAGGGACCAGCAGTTAGCATAATGGCTATGTCTCTAGACTCCCATGTAGTCGACTGTGGTTCGAGTCCCAGACCCGGTGACTTAAACTCACATCGGGCGCGTGTACATTCATGCCCAAGATCCCGAGAGGAGAATGGAGGAGAAGGGATTGCAGCATGGCCATCCCCCCGAGGGATGATTTCTCACTTTCTGTCTCTCTGTCTCTCTCTGTCTTTATGGCAAGCACACGAGCCCTATAGCGAAAACCTTTCCAAAAAAAAGAACAATAATAACAAATAAAATTACATAAATATTTCTTTCCTTTTTTAGAGAGGGAGATTTTTGCTATGGGATTCATGTGCTCGCCAGAGAGATAGAGAGAGACAGAGAGACAGAAAACGAGAAATCATGCCCCATGGGAAATGGTCATGCTGCAATCCCTTCTCCCCCGTTCTCCTCTTTGGATCTTGGGCATGCACACACATACACCTGGCATGAGTTTGAAGCTGCCAGGTCCGGGACTCGAACCACAGTCAGCATGTGAGAGTCCAACAACGTAACTGTTATGCCATCTGCTGGTCTCAATAAAAAAAAAAATTAAGGACCAGAAGATGACATAATAGTTAGCTTGCTCAACTCCCACATAGTCAATCACAGTTTAAGTCCCAGACCCGGTGGCTTAAAACTCACGCTGAGTGTATATATGTGCATACCCAAGATCCCTAGAGGAGAATGGAGGAGAAGGGAATGCAGCCTAACCATCCCCCAAGGGGGGTGATTTCTCACTTTCTGTCTCTCTGTTTCTCTCTGTCTCTCTGGCAAATACACACCCTCTAGTCAAAAGCTCTGTAAAAAAGAAAAAGAAAGGAAGAAAAGAACATTTCAAATTGAAATGTAAGAGTTAGACAGTAGTGCAGTGATAACATAATGTTCTCTGATGCTAACCCCACATGGGGAAGTCTCAGTCCACGTGGGGAAGTCTCAGTTCGTGTCCTGAGACCTCTCTGTACATGCTAGGCATGCATACATGCATGTCTGTGATCTAGGTTGGCTGAGACTGGTGGTGAATTCTTCATGAATATACTGTTGGGGATGCTCCAAATAAATAATTAAATAAACTATTTAAAAAACTGAAGTGTGGAAGAAAATGAAATGAAAAAAATAAATAAATAAATAATAAAATAAAATAAAATAAATAAATAAGTAAAAAAAAAAAAAATACTGAAGTGTAAAAAGTGGAACCAGTCTCCATCCTAAACTCCTGCTGCCCCCAGGTGGGGAAGTTGTTGCCGGAATCAGTCTGCATGACTGTACAACCACCTCCACTATTCGAGAACAAATGAGGGGAGCAAGTTAGAACGAATTCATTCTTCTCAAACAAGAAATCTATTCTTACATTAATGGCCCATTTTCTTTTTTTCTTTTCTTGGCTTTTCTTTTCTTTTAATTTGCTACAGACACAGCATGTGCACTCACCAGAGAAAGACACAGAGGAGCCAGAAGAGTGAAAAAGAGAAAGAACTACCCAGAGAGAATGACCACACCACAACCCCTTCTCCTCTATTCTCCCTTCAGGATTTTGGACATACATTCATATCCACTTGGTATGTTTCTCAAACCACTGGATCTGGAACTTGAACCATGCAGTTGGCTGTGTGAGATCCAGTCACCTTAACCACCAGGCCACTGGCTGGCCCTTAATGTCCCTTTTCTACCACTCAACTATCTTACTAAATTATGCAGAAAACTGAAAAGTTGGAAGAGCTAAAGGTTGGGCTACACTGCAGTGTCATGCACCAGCAAGCAGACTGGTCTGCCAAGGACGATGCAAAAAATACAGGGAGTTGTGGAGGAGGGAAGGAGAAGAGTGTCCCAAACCGGGGGATACAACCACAGCCACTGTCAGGAGGGTCTCCTTCAAAGACAGGCAGTGACAGCTGGAACTCACGGTAGCCTTATCTATGCTACCCCTTAAGAAGCAGTCAGCATTTGGACAGTTCGTAAAAGTTCAAGCAGACTTAAAAGCAAACTTGTTTATCATTGCAAATCCCAGGGCAATTTGCTGCAGAAGATAAGAAGCAGCATTTGCTTGTTATGTTCAAGATGAGACAAAAACACAAAATTCAGACTGCAAAAGAAACTTGGTGTTTGCAGAGTGCAGAAGAAGTGACAGTTTATTAAAAAATATAGGCTATGCTGGGGGAAAGTAATATTGGATTTTATGATTATTTCATACTGGGAATTGTTACATAGTTCCATGCCTGTTTATTATATAAGCACAGATTGCAATAATACATTTTGTTGCTTGTAAAGTTCTGAACAAGCAATTTTTACATAGCTATGTTTAGTACTTTGGTTTTCAAAAGGGGGGGCTTAAGGGAATATCATGTTAAAAAGAGAGAAAATAAGTCTTTGAAAGAACCAAAACAGCAATATTATTTTACATAATTTCCTTATACCTTGAGGGAACCTGTTTGAACAGTGTCTGCTCTGTATCTGTTTTTCAAGTAGATCACTGGGTCATTTGCTGAAATGGGTCCTTCATGAAGATTTTATCAAGCCAACAAACAGACAACCCCAGAGGCTTCCTTGGGATTACAGAACTGTGGAAGTTCTTTTTATTTATTTACAAAAGTTCATAAACAGCTCTTATTTGGGAGCACTGTGGTGGACATGAGGCACATGATCCTGAATAAGAAACACACACATGACCCCTTCCTTAAGAAATTTATAGATAAAAAAGAAACAGAAGGATACTTTGTCCTCCATGAAAGCTGATCTAGTGATTTCAGAGATAAGGCAATGAAGATGTTCTGCTTGAGAATTTACCCTAGTAGAGCCCCTGTATCCTTCTCTCTCTCTCTCTCTCTCTGTCTCTTTCTATCTCTTTGTCTCTGTCTTTTCATTTTTTTAATTTTTCTTTTTTAAAAAATTTTTAAGGCAAAGTTTTTTCTTGACTCTGAAATCCTCCTTTATCTTGGTAATTATTCCCTCCCCTTTCCCCTTCCCATCTAGGGAAACAGAAAGGGCAGGCCAGAAGAAGACTAAGTCCACCATGAGAGCCAAGATCTAGTGATTTCGCACAGTGTGCAAGTGTGCCACGTAGTTTTCACTTTTTGTTTTTTAAAATTAACAAATAAATAATTTTTTGGTTGCTTGCTTGCTTTTTCTGTTTTTCTCTTTTTTCTTTCTCTCTTTCTGTTTTCTTACCCTTTTTCTTTTACCTCATCACTTTGCTGCACAGCCTCTACCCACTGAGTGTCTACACAAGTCTAAGTGAAAAGTTGCGAAAATCCAAATCCTATTTGGGTCCTCATATTCCTCAGCTCCCACTGAATCTGTGACACAAAGGGAAAAAAAACTCAACATCAAAGAGTTTGAAGACCACATCCTCCTGTGAGTGCAGATCACAACCTCCTGTACACCTCTGATCGCTCAGATTGATCTTCTAGAAATTAGGAAGAAACGAATAACTTATCAGATGACTAGACATCACCACAGGAGCACAAGAAATATGCAAAACCAAGAAAATACCTCACCCCCAAGGGAAAGGAATAACTCCTCTTCATCCACGGACAGTACAATGGAACTCATGGAAATGTCTGATAAAGAATTGAGTATTCATAGTGACAAAGCTAACAGAGATGGAAGAGAAGAGAGACAATGAACACTAGAAGAAAAAAGTCGATGAGTTGCAGAAGATGAGGAAGTTCTTGAGAGAGCTGAAAGAGGAAATACACACCATAAAAAAGAGTCAAATGGAACTGTTGGAGATGAAAGCTATAATTACATGAAGTCAAAACTTCCTTTGAAAGTATTAAAAGCAGACTAGATCATACAGAAAAACGAATCTCAGAGGTACAAGACAGGATCGCTGGACTAGTAAAATCTGCCACGAAGACGGAGAAAATAGCCCAAAAAATAAGAAAAATATACAAGAAATACTAGATACCAGTAAACGTCCAAACATCCAGATAATAAGTATCCCAGAAGGTGAAGATACTATTAAGGGTATTGACAATCTATTCCATGAAATCCTGAAAGAAAACTTTCCAAACCTAGAGAGGCATTCAAAGATCCAGACTCAAACACAAAGGACTCCAAATGGAATCAACCCAAGAAGATCTTCTCCAAGACACAATACAGCTAGAGTGACCAAAACCACAGACAAAAATGAGATACTCAGACTGGCAAGAGAGAAGCATAAAGTTACCTACAAAGGATATCCCATCAGGCTAACAACAGATCTCTCATCAGAAACAATGTGAGAACTCACCATTGAAAGTAGTTAGATTATGTAGGAAATTGTGTGATCAATGCAACGTGGGTGGGAAGGGAATGAAGGACAATTGTAGACACCAGAGGTGGTGTGAGAGGAGGGTGGGAAGGGACAGAGGGTCAGAAAGAGGGCTGGAAGTAATTCTAGGAACTAGTAATGGAAAAATTTTTGTAATGTGCATGATTTTATCACTATGCAGTGTGTACTGGATGGGAGATTGCATTTTGTATGCTGTGATGAAGCTTAGGGAAGGAATGTAAATTGAGTTACAAAAAAAAAGTTTCAGAAAAAATATATATATATCTATTCAATGACTGCAGTAGGATATGTAGCCACAGCTAGGTACTACTTTATAGGATGCGTAAAGTAAGACTTGTGTTCATGGAAATGTGGGTATCACCTGTGTTTGCTATGAGGGTATTTGGATTGATTAGGGTCTTTGGCGATACAATAAAATGTGAGGAGAAAACAGTATAGAAAGCAAACATAGATACCAGAGACTGTGGGAGGAGAGTGGGAGATGACAGAGGGTAAGAGATAGAGAATCAAGGATGGGGGGAAAAAAAAGCAAAACATACAGAAGACAAGAAATGGAAGATCATTTGCTGACAATAACATGTTTGTTGATGTGCTTGATTGAGACAATATATAGTGTATTTTGGATGGAAAATCTCATTTTGTATGCTGTAATGATGTTCAGTGAATGCATGCAAATAAATAAATTGAAAAAAAAAAGAAACAATGTGAGTGAGGAAAGAATGGGAAAATATATTCAAAGTAAGTGAAAAACTATTTCAACCAAGAATACTATATCCGGCAAGATTATCCTTCATATGGGAAGAGAAGACAAGAACATTCTCAGATAAACCATACCTGAAAGAATTTACCAACACCAGACCAGCTCTCCAAGAATTTCTGAAGAGAGTGCCATCTCAGGAAAACTAAAGTCAGACACACAGAAATAAGAGTTTAAAACAGCTAAGAAAAT
Source organism: Tupaia tana (assembly GCA_026018925.1). Taxonomy (NCBI): domain Eukaryota; kingdom Metazoa; phylum Chordata; class Mammalia; order Scandentia; family Tupaiidae; genus Tupaia; species Tupaia tana. The sequence continues at coordinate 41,586,342 of JAKSZU010000010.1, read as the reverse complement.
GGCCAGCTTAATGGTAGGGACAAGTCGAGAGTTGAACGTTATCTTCCAGAATTTAAATAGAAAGGTTGGACCACAACAGAAGGTAAAGTACATGAGTTTGAACTAGTGAAATAGAATTGTATGATTTTTGACTAAAACATTACTGACCTTCTATGCTTTATCTTCCAGTGTTAAGGAGTTTTGTCTTCTCTCAAGTTGTAAACAGGTCCATACACCTACTATTTGAACAGAATCATATCCTGTTTCCTGGCTTTAAGTATTAAGCAAAGTTCTCTCAACTTTATTTTATTTTTATTTATTAAAGTTGGAACTGCCTTTCTTGAAATTAAAAAAAATGTATTTAAAAATAAAATAAATAAAAAAAGAGAAACAAACATCAGTGAAGTCACATAATGCAAACTTATGACTCAGATCATTTCTAGAAAGGTAAGTATATGCATAAACCATTAGAACCCAAAAGAGGCTGTCAATCAATGACCAATAAATTCCAAATTCTGATTGGAAGTCATTCTTGTTGGTAGAATGAAAAATATTATTCTCCAAATGTAAAACAGTACTTCATAAATGAAAATATTTTAGTACAAGGACCAAGCAGTTAGCGTAATGGCTATGTCACTGGACTCCCATGTAGTTGACCACGGCTCAAGTCCCGGATCCAGTGGCTTAAAATCACACCAGGCACATGTGCGTGTGTGCCCAAGATCCCGAGAGGAGAATGGAGGAAAAGGGATTGCAGCATGGCTATCCCCCCTGGGGGGTGATTTCTCACTTTCTGTCTCTCTGTCTCTCTGGCGAGCGCACGCACCCTATAGCAAAAAACTCTCCAAAAAAATAAATAAATAAAATGTTTTAGTACAAACTATAAAAGAAAGGCATTTTATGTTCGGACTCAATATATACCAAATGTCTGTACTCTATGACAGAAACTGAAAGATTGGAAGGCATAAAAGCATGGAGAGCAACTATGGATACTAGAGGTAAGGTGGGAGGAGGGTGAGAAATGAGGAAGAGTGAGAGAGGGAGGGAATCAAGGGGGAAAAGAAAGAATCAAAACATTTAAGGAACACAAAAGTGGAAAATTACCTGTTGATGATAATGTGTATGGTTACATCTTTAACTGAAACAATATACAGTGTGTTCAGGATGGGAAAATTCATTTGGTATGCTATGATGATACACAGTGATTGAATGTAATAAAAATAATAATAATTTTTTTAAAGCTGGAATTCATACTTCTTCGTTTCAAGAGTTACTATTGCGTAACACTACAGTAATCAAGAAAGTGTGGTACTGTCAGAAAGGGTAGACATATAACTACATAGCAGAATAGGAAATCCAGAAATAGACCTCACATAAATTAATTATTCATTTTTCACAAAAGTGCAAAGACAATGCAAAGAAAGGACCATTCTTTCAAACAATACTGGAATAATCGGATACCAATAAGCAACAACAATAAAGCAAAAACAAAAGCAAAACCTCAATCCTACCTCACACTATTTATAAAAAAGAACTCAAAATCAGTCTAGTCCTGGGACCAGTGGATGGCCTAGCAGTTACATTGTTGGACTTCCACATGGCCAACCATGGTTCAAGTCCCAAATCCAATGGCTTGAAACACATTGGGCACATGTGTGTGCATGCCCAAGATCCCAGGAGGAGAATAGAGAAAAAGGGATTGTGTCATAGCCATCCCCCCCCAGGGTGTGATTTCTTTTTTTTTTTTTTTTTTTTTTTTTCTTTTTTTTTTTTTTATTATCATCATATTCTTCTTTATATTACATTGAATTACATATAACTTTACATTGTATTACATTACTTTTTCAAAAGGGAATGCCATGCATGTCAGTCAGTACAGAGACATTAATCTCCCCGCTTCAACATTCAATATCTTTTCTATGTTTTCCCCAATCATTATTATTATTCTAATTATTTTTTAAGACAGTCCATCGCTATTTCTCATGTTGCTTGTACAAATACTTTGCCCATCATGAAATACTTCTCAGACAAATCCAGTTGAGAATACTATACATGTCAACATCAACAGTTAATAAGCCATATCTGTTTCTCACTAATGTCCTACTTCTCTATTGTTCATTTGTTATCTTTCCCTATCCTCTTCTCTTCACTTCCCCCATTCCACACTGTCCTATTCTCATTAAGTACCTTCACTGCTTTTATGTCCTCCAATTTTTTTTCACTATCATAGAATGCTGATAGTCGGTATATATTGAGTGGATACATACAATATCTTTCTTTCATATCCTGGCTTACTTCACTCAGCAATATATCCTCCGTATCTGACCACTTTCTATCAAATTCCAGGGCCTTGTTATTTTTTATGGCTGAGTAGTATTCCATAGAGTATATATACCACACTTTTCCAATCCATTCATCAGTTTGTGGACATTTAGGTTGGTTCCATGTCTTGGCAATTGTGAATAATGCTGCAATAAACATTGATGTGCAAGCACTTTTCTGACTGAGCGTTCTCCTGTCTTTTGGGTAAATACCCAGAAGTGGGATTACTGGATCGAATGGTAGTTCTATTTGTAGATCTTTGAGGAACCTCCATATTGTTCTCCACAGTGGTTGAACTAGTTTACATTCCCACCAACAGTGTAGGAGGGTTCCCTTTTCACCACATCCCCGCCAACACTTATCACTTTTTATATTCTTAATCTTTGCCATTCTGACAGGGGTTAGGTGGTATCTCATTGTAGTTTTTATCTGCATCTCCCTTATGATGAGGGATGTTGAGCATTTCCTCATATGCTTTTTGGCTATTCGTATGTCTTCCTTAGAGAGACTTTTGTTCAGCTCATTTTCCCACCTTTTAATTGGGTTAATCATTTTTTTTCGCATAAGGCACTTGAGTTCCCTATGTATTCTGGTTATCAGTCCCTTGTCTGAGGCATATTTAACAAAAATATTTTCCCATTCTGAGGGTTGTTGGTTCACACTTGTTACAGTGTCCTTTGCTGTGCAGAAACTTCTTAGTCTAATATAGTCCCACTTGTCTATTTTAGGTATTATTGCCTGTGCCTTGGGAGTCTTATTTAAGAAGTCTTTGCCTACTCCAATGTCCCCCAGAGTTTCCCCAGCATTTTCCACCAGTAGTTTTATTGTTTGAGGTTTTAGGTTAAGATCTTTGATCCATTTTGAGTTGACTGTTGTTAGTGGTGAAAGATGGGGGTTCAGTTTCATCTTTCTGCAGGTGGATACCCAGTTTTTCCAGCACCATTTACTAAAGATGTTTTCCTTTTCCCAATGGATTGACTGATATCCTTTGTCAAAGATCAGTTGGCTGTAAGCTTTGGGGGTTATTTCTGGGGTCTCTATTCTCTTCCATTGGTCCACATGTCTGTTTTTATGCCAATACCATGCTGTTTTGATGACCACAGCTTTATAGTATATCTTGGGATCAGGGAGTGATATGCCTCCTACTCCACTCTTCTTGCGCAGGATTGCTTTTGCAATACGAGGTCTTTTATGGTTCCAGACAAATTCTATGATTGCCCTTTCTAGATCTCTGAAGAATATCTCTGGTATTTCGATTGGAATTGCATTAAACATGTAGATTAATTTGGGTAGAATTGCCATTTTGATTATGTTAATTCTTCCAATCCAGGAGCATGGGATATCCTTCCACTTTTTTATGTCACTTTCAATGTCTCTTTTAAGATTTTCGTAGTTTTCTTTATAAAGATCTTTGACTTTCTTAGTTAGGTTTATCCCTAGGTATCTTATACACCTTGTGGCTACAGTGAAAGGGATTCCTTTCTTCAGCTCTGCTTCGTTCAACTTGTTGTTCATAAATAGAAATGCTATAGATTTTTGGATATTGATTTTGTATCCTGCCACTTTACTGTATTCACTTATTACTTCAAGCAGTTTTTTCATGGATACCTTTGGGTCTTCTAAGTATACCATCATGTCATCTGCAAATAAAGATATTTTCAATTCTTCTTTGCCTATTCGAATGCCTTTAATATTGTTCTCTTCTCTGATTGCAATAGCTAAGACTTCCAGTACTATATTAAAGAGCAGTGGAGAAAGTGGGCAGCCCTGCCTAGTACCTGTTTTCAGAGGAAAAGCTTTCAGCTTTTCCCCATTCAGTATAATGTTAGCTGTAGGTTTTTCATAGATGGCTTTTATTGTGTTGAGAAATGACCCTTCTATACCAATCTTACTGAGAGTCTTAATCATAAAAGGATGCTGTATTTTATCAAATGCTTTCTCCGCATCAATTGAGATGATCATATGGTTTTTATCTTTCTTTCTGTTAATGTTGTGTATTACATTTATGGTCTTGCGTATATTGAACCATCCTTGCATCCCGGGTATAAAGCCTACCTGATCGTGATGAATGATCTTTGTTATATGTTGTTGGATACGATTTGCGAGTATTTTGTTGAGAATTTTCGCATCTATATTCATCAATGATATTGGTCTGTAGTTTTCCTTTTTTGTCATATCCTTATCTGTTTTGGGGATGAGGATGATGGAGGCTTCATAAAATGAATTTGGAAGGTTTCCTTCCTTTTGAAACTTTAGAAATAATTTTAGTAGGATAGGGGTTAACTCTTCCTTAAAAGTTTTGTAGAATTCACAAGTGAAGCCATCTGGGCCTGGGCTTTTCTTTGTTGGGAGGTTATTTATTACTGATTCAATCTCCTGGCTTGTTATAGGTCTATTCAGGTTCTCTATGTCTTCCTGATCCAATCTTGGTAGATTATATGCATCTAGGAATTTGTCCATCTCCTCCAGGTTATCTTGTTTGTTGGCGTAAAGTTGCTCATAGTATCCTCTAATGATATTTTGTATTTCTGCTATGTCTGTGGTAATATTGCCTGTTTCATCACATATTTGATTAATCTGGTTTCTTTCTTTCTTCTTCTTAATCAGTCTAGCCAATGGTGTGTCGATCTTGTTAATCTTTTCAAAGAACCAGCTTTTGCTTTCATTTATTTTCTGTATGGTTCGTTTATTTTCTATTTCATTTATTTCTGCTCGAACCTTTATTATTTCTTTTCGCCTGGCATTTTGGGGATTTGTTTGTTGTTGTTTTTCCAATTCTCTGAGGCATGATGATAAGTTATCTAGTTGCCATCTTTCTGTCCTTTTCTTATGTGCACTAATTGCTATGAATTTTCCTCTTATGACTGCTTTTGCTGTGTCCCATAGATTCTGGACACTTGTGTACTCATTATCATTAGTTTCCATAAATTTTTTTATTTCAGCCTTAATTTCTTCAGTAGTGAAGAAGTCATTCAGAAGTAGGTTGTTCAGTTTCCATGTGTTCGTGTATTTTCGGGGTTGTGTCTTGAAATTAATCTTGAGTTTAATTCCATCATGGTCAGAGAAGATGCTGGATACAGTTTCTATGCCTTTGAATCTATAAAGGCTTGATTTGTGTCCTAATATATGATCTATCTTTGAAAAGGTTCCATGTCGGGGTGAGAAAAATGTATATGTTGTGGATGTAGGGTGGAAAGTTCTATAGATATCTGTCAAACCCATTCCATTTATAGTATCATTTAAGTCCTGTATCTCTCTATTTATTTTCTGTCTAGAAGACCTGTCTATAGGAGATAATGGGGTGTTGAGATCTCCAACAATTATAGTATTTCTCCCTATCTCTCCTTTTAGCTCCAACAGTCTTTCCTTCACATATTTAGGCGCACCTGAGTTGGGTGCATAGATATTTATAAGGGTTATGTCTTCTTGCTGGATTACCCCATTTACTATTATATAATGCCCTTTTTGTCTCTTCTTACAGTCTTTGTCTTGAAATCTATTTTGTCTGAGATCAATATCGCTACTCCAGCCTTTTTTCGATTTCCATTTGCATGGAGTATCTTTTTCCAGCCCTTGACTTTTAGTCTATGTATGTCTTTATCCATAAGGTGAGTTTCTTGTAGGCAACAGATAGAGGGTTTCTGTTTTCTTATCCAGTCAGCCAGTCTATGTCTCTTTACTGGAGAATTTAATCCATTGACATTCAATGTAATTATCGATATTTCCGTACCTGATCCTATCATTAAGTGAGCCATTTTCTTGGTTGCTCTTTGTTCTCGTATAACTGTCTCTGATTTTTTAGTTTTCCTGGTATAATACTCCCTTCAGAACCTCTTGAAGAGCTGGTCTGGAGTTGGTAAATTCCTTCAAATTTTGTTTATTCGAGAATGTTTTTATCTTTTTTTCCCATATGAAAGATAATTTTGCCGGGTATAATATTCTTGGTTGAAATTGTTTTTCACTCAACACTTTTACTATGCTTCCCCATTCTTTCCTTTCTTGCATTGTTTCCGCCGAAAGATCCGATGTTAGCCTGATGGGGTGACCTTTGTAAGTAACCTGGCGTTTCCCTCTTGCCAACTTTAGTATCTTGTCTTTGTCTGTTGTTTTTGCCAGTCTGGCTATAATGTGCCTTGGAGAGGATCTTCTTGGGTTGATTCTACCCGGGGTCCTATGTATTTCCTGGGTCTGGATATTTGAGTGCCTTTCTAGATTTGGAAAGTTTTCTTCCAGGATCTCATGGAATAAATTATCTAGGCCCTTATTATTTTCTTCCTCTTCTGGAATACCTATTATCCGGATGTTGGGGCGCTTGATAGTATCCAGTATTCCTCGTATATTATCCTCATTTTTCATGGTTGTTTTCTCAATCTTCTTGATGCTTTTTTCTAGGTCAGATGTTTTGTCTTCTACGTTAGATATTCGATCTTCTGCCTGGTCTAACCTACTTTTAATACTTTCAAGGGAGGTTTTGATTTCCTGTATCACATTCTTCATTCCTAGAAGTTCCATCTGGTTCTTGTTTAAGGTATCCATTTCTTCTTTCAAGTCATTGAAGGACTTCCTCATCTCCTGGAGCTCCTTGTCTCTTTTCTCTTCCATCTCAGTTAGTTTGGTCACTACAAATAATCTGAATTCCTTATCAGACATGTCCACGACGTCCATTGTATTGACTGTGGGTGAGGTAGGCTTGATGATTTCCCTTGAGGGAGAGGCCTTTTGTTGGTTGCTCATATTTCTGGAGCCTCTGCGATTGTTCTTAGTCATTAGGTATTCTATATGTTTCTTCCTAACTGATTGTTAATAGTTGTACAGGCTTAGAAAATTGATGATTTCCCTTATGGTTGGCCTACCTGTTGCTCACAATTTCCATTAACTGTTGCCACTACCCTGGATGGCCCAAAGTCCTCACTGTCTCTAAGGACAGGTGAGCCTACAATTGACTGAATAAGCAACACCCCAAGAGCAAAGAAAAACAAACTGAAAAAAGGAAATCGCGCGGCGCGCAAGCGCGCCGCGCGCTATTCAAATCACCAGAACTCAGAGTCCAAAGGCTAGTGGGAAACCAGGGTGTGATTTCTCACTTTTCCTCTCATTGTCTCTGTCTCTATCTCTTTCTCTCCAGCAAGCCCACATACCCTAAGACAAAAACCTCCACCAAAAAAAAAAAAAAAAAAAAAAAAAAATCTAATCCTAAACACAAGAACTAAAACCATGAAATTTCTGGAAGAAAACACAAGAAATCCTTGTGGCCTTGAGTTACATAAAGACTTTTTAGATAAGATACAAAAAGCAGCAACATGGATGAATCTCAAAGCCAGAAACAAAGGGATAAATATGGTATCATTCATTAAATAAAACTATAAAAATGGCACATCTAATCTACAGTAACCAGAAAGCAGATCAGTGATTTCCAGGGTAAAGAAGGAGATTGCCTGGGATGGGTCCCAAGGGAACTTACTAGAGTAAAGGAAATATTCAGTCTTTACTGAGACCATGGCTGCATGCTTGTCTAAAGGTATCAAAATTCATCAACATGTATACTTATGAGTGGTTTTTATTCTATGTAAGCTATATCTCAATGTTGTTTATTTTTTAAATTAGGAATCAATAATAGCTAAGCTTGACTTCAGGGCTGATTTCATCAAACTTATTTCCAAGATAAATTCAGAGATCCTAAACTCTTTTTTGTGTGGAAGGTTTGCTTTCTGAACTACCAATTTTAGAATTATTTTTTTTTTGAGTTGAGCATAAACTCATATCTATTTGGTGGCCAACTGCCAGAGAATAATTTTACAGTGATATAATTACTGTCACTTTCCCCCTCCAAATATAGGAAGTGATAGCGCTTCAGATTTAAACTATTTTTACTAACAAAATTCTATTAATTGGGAGCATAAAAGTGGCAATGCTAAATACCCTTTACAGGGAAGGTAGCAATGGTCACATCCCCTGGTGAGTCCCTTGGTCCTTTTCCCCTCACTCCACATCCCAGGTGGGGACCTCGTCTGAGGCTCTCTCCAAGCACTGAAGTCTTGTCTGCACAAGCGTCTTCTGCCACGTGCTGTCCCTGGTGCTGACCCAGGTGTATACACCGTTCCATCTCCATTACACTCAGTCTTTGTAGAGCCAGGACATTTATATATTATCCCTATGGTAAACTGAGGCTCAGGGATTCTGAAGAGTCTTCCAAGTGACATATCCAAGGCCTAAGCAAGATGAAGTCCTAGTCCACATTCACTCCACTTCTCTCTATACTCAGTGCCATCGTCCACCTCACGCTATGCAAGGATCTTATATCTGTGCAGCACTTCATCATTCTTTGAGGGCTTCCCAAAATTACCTTGTTTGTAAACCAGTTAAAAATTGACCCAGCTCCCATGCCTTCCAAATGCACTCACTCCAGCCACAAAATGGAAGCCCCTCCCACTGCAGCTGCAGCTAGAATCTTAATAAGGCAGTCAGCTTTCCTCCCCCCATCCCAGAGGCAGGTAAATCAGGGTTACGACTTTGATTTCACTAGCTCAATCCCACTTGCCTCTTTTCTATTTTATGCTGTAAATCAAACTGAATCCTGGGGGCCTTTTCCTTAAGACTAGTGATATTTACCCTTTAAAACAAATTCTTCCCCCACTACCTACCAAGAATAAACTGATAGTCTCCAACACTCAAAGGAATCTCAGAGGAACAAGAACATTAACAGGGCAAATAATCCCACTTCAGTCAAATCCTTAAGGCCACCCCACGGCCCATTTCCATCAGTACGGAGTATCTGCTGCTTCCCTAGAAGCCCGTAGAAAGATGATGTGTGCACAAATCACATGACTATTGTCTGCCGATCCCCACAAGCAGAAGTTATAAAATTCCGGATGCTCTCACATGAAGAAAGCTTTAAAAAATTGTCTTGTTCAGTCATTCTTCTGATGCTTGAAGGAAAGCTCTGTGTGGGTGTGCAGAAAGCTTATTGCTTTCTGTGATGGGAGACTCACTGTCCCTGAGCAGCGCCCTGTTCACACAGCCTCTTGGAAAATGTTTCTTCACTTCATGCAGAAATTGCCTCCTAGTGGTGCCTGTCTGTATAGTGGTAAAACACAATATTCTGAGAGGCAATCCCACATTGGAAGGTTCCTGGTTTATGTCTAGAGACCTTTCTGAATATGCCAGGAATGTGTCTGTCCTTGGTCCAGGGCTGGCTGAAGAGTGGGAGTGGATTGCAGCATCAAGACTCTGTTAGGGGTGCTGACTGTCTCTCTCTCTCTCTCTCTCTCTCTCTCCCTCCCTCCCTCCCTCCCTCCCTCCCTCTCTTTCTGCATGTCTGTCTCTGTTATTTATGGAAGAAATAAATTTTTGTAACTTTTTTCAAAATTATCTTTTGGTAGCCTCCCAGCTATGACCCTGAATTGAGACTTTCAGCCTTGGCCATGGCTAGTCAATGTGCAGAGAGAGGAAAATGGGACAGGAGAGGGCCCAGTGGTGTATTTGGTCAGAATTGGAGTCCATATCACAATGCTCAAGAGTGCAAAGGTCTAGGCACATGTTGTGTGGAGGAGGAAGAAGGAAATAGAGGGCTCGGCTGCATCTGTGTGCTCTGGGCAGCAGCAATGCCCGGGGCAGTAGGAAAACTTTGGTTCCATGATTAATGCTCTTTGGTATCACTTCCATGATTCTGTTACATTACATGGAAAAAGGGACTTCATGAGTATAATTAAGGTTACTGATCAGTTGATCTTAAAGATACTAAGATCATCTGGATTGCCACAGTAAATTCAATAATGTGAGCCTTTAAAAGCAATAAAAAAGGGGGGAGGGATGGGGATAGAAGAGAAATTAGAGAGAAACTGAAATACAAGGAGAACTCGAGTCACAGCAGCAGGCTTAGAGAAAATGAGAATCAATGAGTTCTGCCAAGAACCAGCAAGATCACAAGAGGACCTTGAGCTCCAGTTGAACTGTCACTCAAGCCAACACCTTGATTTCAGCCCAGTTCAGAGACCCTGAACAGAAAATCTAGGCTTGTCATGCAAGACTCTGGTCTATAGAAACTGTGGGATGATGAATGTGTTATGCTAAACCATTAAATTTGTGATTATTTATTACAATGTCTAGAGGAAACAAATGTACACATTCTTAGACAGTGCCACCTGCTAAGTTTAGCCAAAAGAGAGGATCCCAAACAGTGACTGGAGACTATGGATAGGTCCAGCCTTTGGGGAAGATATTTGGCGCTAGCTGGGCAAGTCCCCTCTGGAGGTGCTGAGACTGACATGATGTGCTGCTCCATCCAGACGTAAGAGTACAAGTCAGAGTAGATTCTCAGCATGGAAGCAAAGCCTGCTGGGCAGGAAGGGGCAGCTACGGTTCCATGGGCCTGTTCCACAGCCTTCCCAGAAACAGAAACACAAGATGAGTACATCAGAACTCACCGCAACAGTACCCTTGGCTGGGGCTGGGTAAAGTGGAGCTAATGGCTAGAGCCAGGCCTGGCAGGAGCAGGTGAATGCACATGCAGATCATGTCCCATCTGGCTTCCAACACTGTTTCTTACTGGCATACTCTACAGGAGTCATTATTCACTAGCTCATGGTAGACACACAGAACAGAAAGGGACTGAGTCCACTCTCAGAGCTCTGTAAATTTTATTTGCTCACAAATATAGTGACAATGGTACTTATCTTCACTTTTTCTGTGACCACATCATGCATGACCTTACTGAGTTGGTGTCTAGAGCACAGAAAATATTACTTTCATGTGCACCTAACTACATCTCAGATAAAAGTCCAGCTGGCAGAACCAGATGAAGGCAAGGGCCCCTGAGGGGCAAGTTACCAAGTAGTCTGCCCAGATGATTATATTTTGGAAAACTAAGAAAGCCAAGGAAGAATACAAATGAAACTTGCTGGAGGTCACAAAAGGATTCCCATAGCTCCTCCAACCTATCCCTGTTCTGATAAGTACCTCTCTTTTTTTTTCCTAAATGCATTCTCCTTTTAGAAAAACCTTAAAACTACAGATGAATACCAACAATCTTGCAATCCTATCACCTTAAGAGAACCACAATTCCCATTTTCCTGTAGAATCTTCCAGAATTTCATCCTACATGCTTAACTATATTTTTATATTGCAAAATTTTAATCAGATTAGCCTAACTTTTTATTTTTCTACTTACCACCTACTTATCTTGAGTCTCATTCCCTGTACTAAATGCACTGCCTTAGTGCTTTGGGGGATTGAACCACCAGGGTCCTTGTCTAAAATCTACACCTAATTACCATAAGCTAACTTATAGGGAAGATGCCAAGTTGTTCCTCTCATAAACTCTCTGCCCTGTACAAAATTTAACCCTGCAGAGAAATACAAAACTTCATTTACAAAGTCTTGGGGAAAATCTAGCCTGCCCAGCAGCTACTGAGAACCTTCAGGCCCAATCCAGAAGCAGTGAGTTTTGCCTGGGGTCACTGTAGGGTGAGACAGCAGAGAGTACACCATCTAGAGAAAGAAGTGGTGGCCACAGACCTGGACACCAAGGCCAGGTGCACCTGTGACCATATCAGGTCACATCCAGGTGTCTATCAGAAACTGCAGTGGGGCTGCTCTGCATTCACGTTCTTTCCAGGCTAGTTTTATGAGACATTTTACAGATTGGCCACTGCTAAGTATGGGCCAGGAACAACTGGCCCTTGGAAAACACACATTTATGTATGGTACTTTCTTCACATTTGATTTCTAGTTGTCTAAATGACCTACAATAAAGTGAAAATGTGCACCATGAAGTTCTAAAATAGTTCACCCTTATGGTATTTGGGGCAGCTACAAATATCCACAGACCTTATTACCTGAAACCTGGACCTGGCACTCAGTGGAAGTGTCCATAAAATATAAATGACATACAAACAGTACCTGCACAGACTCAGGAAAAGAAAAAAGCATCAAGTGGGGCAAGGTACATTTTCCGAGTCTGTGTTTTAGATATACCGCTCAGCCTCAGGGGACAGGAGACAGCGAGAGTCTGCAAATCAGCAGCACAATAGGCTGACAAAGGCTGAGAATCCTTCCAGTGTTCACATCCCCCCACTGAATGTCCTGTCACTCCCACCATGCTCATACCTTCTGCACCAGTGTCGTCCTTACTTTCTGGAGTCCAGGTCTTTGGCAGTGGTAGTTAGTTTCCTGGAAATCTACCCCACCTGCTGATCTGCCTCCTTTCTCACCCACAGCCCACCCTGAGAACCAGGGTCTGCTCACATAATAGGAATAAGACTAGCCCCAAAGGCTTGCTCTGAGGACCAAAGGCAATCTTGGGGGGACAGCACTTGCTATAGAGAACTGTACATAATAAATACTCACTTAGTAGCCTCATGCTACCATCGTTACTAGAAGCCCAGCCAGATCTTTTTTTTTTTTAAGAGAGAGAGGTTTTTTTGCTATAGGGCACATGCACTCATTGGAGAGACAGAGAAAGATAGAGAGACAGAAAGAAAAAAAAAAGAAAAAAGAAAGAAAGAAAGAAAGAAAGAAAGAAAGAAAGAAAGAAAGAAAGAAAGAAAGAAAGAAAGAAATCACCCCATGGGGGAATGGTCATGCCGCAACCCCCTCTCCTCCATTCTTCTCTCAGAGTTTTGGGTGTGCACACACATGCGCCTAGTGTGACTTTTAAGCCGCCAGGTCCAGGACCCAAACTGCGGTCAAGTAGATGGAATTCCAATGACATAACCATTATGCCATCCACTGGTCTCATCCAGCCAGAACTTAACTGGGCCACACCATGGCCTCTACTGGCTTCCCTGCCTCCTCACCCTTTCCCAGTAGCTGGTTATCTTTCTAAATATGTCCATCCTTTTTATCCAAATCCTGTGCTGCTCCAGTTGGGCTACCATTCAGACTGGGCCCTGCCTCTGCCTCTGCCTCTCCCTACAAGGCTCTTACCATGTCCCCTTAGAAAACCAATACCAACCAGCCAGAATTCTTAGATTAAAGGAGTAAGTCCAGACTCCATACCTACCACAGCAAAGATGTAGGAAAAAAAAAACATTCACTGGATCCATTTGAAGCTACATTTACATGCACAGACTGCATACCTGGAGAAATTTTACAACGAACCTAGGTCTCTCATGTCCTGTTAATTTTAAAAGCTCTTCTGTTTGTACAACCAAAACAAGCCAGCTCTGAGAAGAGGTTCCTGCTCCAACATGAGAAATGACATAGGAAAACGTGGTTTCAAGCCACCTGGAAAACAAACTGTGTGATCATCAAGTAAGAGATTTGCTAACATTTTCAATGCAGAAGAGAACAAGGAAAAAAAATGTAAAAATAGCTTATGTAGAAAAATTAATTGTACCTATCATTACATTTATAAAGCCCAAAAATGCACTGGATCCTATGCAGAATAAACATACTCTGAGGGTCTGCTGGCATTCTCAGTGCAACTGCCAAGATAATAAGTCATGCTAAAGCAGACAGCAATATAGATTTTAGTCTATCTTTTATTTCAGTTATTTCTACTTTAAGTTGTATAAGCTTTAAGAGTGGGAGACTCAGTATTTCCACCTGTAAAATCAGTAATTGACAGTTTCCTATCTCTTCCCTCAGTAACTTAATAGTTGACACATAGCATCATGGCATTCAGTAGACAGAATACTTCACTGAACCCTAAGCCACCTTGAGTGAGAAAAAGGCATGTGTCCCCCTCATGCAAATCAGAAAGCTGAGACCCAAGACTCAGCCTCAGTGGTGTACCTGGTAGGCTACTACACCGCAGGACTGGAAGCCACAAGGGTCAGATTGCACTTCCTCCACCCATTGACCTGAAACATGGGGATGCAAGCAGAGCACACATGCCTAAGATCCGAAGGAGCTGGAGAGCCAAGGAAAGGGATCACTGTGTGACAAGACTCTGTCAAAGTGTTCCTTCTCTCTCTCTCTCTCTCTCTGTCTCTCTCTCTCTCTCTTGATCTCCATCATGAATATAATGAAAGAAACTTTAAAAAAAAAAGATAAAGCTGAGACATAGATGTTAATAAAATTGCTATATATCACACTGTTACTACATTGCAAAGCAAAACTAGAAGCCAGCAGTCAGTGGTCAGGATGGAAGAGCTTGAGGAGGGGCGGCAGCTCTAACAATGTCTGAGATACTACGTCTAAAGCACAGCCTGCAGGGGGCGAATGCATGGGCTGCAGCTGGTGGAAACTGCTGTGCTGAAGCTGACAGTGGCTCAGGATACACCCCTGTGTCTGCCCAGACTTTGCTACTATAGGTGTTATTCTGGAAGGCACCATCTGTAGCTTTCCCACTTGTAGCTCGAGGAATAATGAAAGACTAACTGCATCGTCACTGATTGATCTGCTAAAGAACTAGCTCTAGCAACCATTCAACCTAACTTCTGTTTTCTCCCAATCTGCCTACCCCATGCTTCTGACAACAATCTTTCCAAAATTATAACTTGCTTGGTCTTTTGTTAGCCTTGGATTTTTTTTAAAAGTGCTTTCACTTGAGGCATTTCATTCGGTCCTTGGATCGATCATAAGTGTTTGCCCAGTTGTCTGGTGAGGGTGACTTCCCCATGGCCTTGCAGAGGGCCAGGAGCAGCACTGTGTTCTTCTGACTACAACCCATGATAGGGTGTTCTCTGGATCATAAGCAGTGTTCTCTTGGTCTTAAGGACCAGGATCTTTCTCTGTATCTTATAAAATTGGTGCTAAAATTTCAATGATCAAAAAGGACTGTGTCCAACTTTGGGAACCAGCAGTTAGCGTAACGGCTATGTCGCTGGACTCCCACGTAGTCGACCGCGGTTCGTGTCCTGGACCCAGTGGCTTAAAACTCAACGCTGGGCACGTGTGCATGCGTGCCCAAGATCCCGAGAGGAGAATGGAGGAGAAGGGATTGCACCGTGACCATCCCCCCTGGGGGGTGATTTCTCACTTTCTGTCTCTATGTCTCTCTCTGTCTGGCGAGTGCACGCGCCCTACAGCAGAAAACCTCTCAAAAAAGAAAAAGAAAGAAAGAAAAAGAAAAAGGACTGTGTCCAACTTTAGAGGGAACACCAAGGGGCTCACCTTAATAGTAACCCTATCCCACACTCCTGAGAGTAAAGCACAAACCTGGCTCTGTTCTTTATTGAACAACTAAAACAAGTTCAAAAGAATGTCAGTCGTTAGAACCTACCTTCCTGGGTAGCAGTTACGGTGGGGAAGAGAAGTAGAAGGCTGGCCCTAGCTCCACTAGCCTGATATTCTGTCACCTGCATGAAACTAGCCTCTTCTTCAACAGTCTCTTGCATCTTTCCAGAGTCCCTCAGATTCTGTCCCACCTGGGGCTTTTCATCTCTTTGCTGCTTCTGATTAAGGTGGTCAATTTACCCTGAACTGGCTCGGGGGAGCAAAGTGGGGCCTTCAGTTCTTGAAAGTGGAGCATTCAAATCCTGGTGCTGCCCACAGGCCCCCTTCTCCTCTGCACGTCTGTGAGTTCTGGCACTAAAACAGGCTCTGGCCCATGGTTTGTCTTGAACCCTATTGTTCATTACTAGGTCCTGATACTCTGGCTGCAACTCTCACCAGACCCCAGAGAGAGCAAGAACCAGCCAGGTCCAGCTTCAGAAGGGAGGATGGGGGACTCAAATCCAACTCACCATCTCTCATGGTCCAGGCCCACACCACTGCTACATGTTCTAGCAGCCTCCACTGGCCGGTCCTTCCCTCCAGTTTCATGTTTATCCAATGGCCACTTTGCTCACATTTTAACTTGCCTATGAATTTGCTTTTAGAGTGGCCCAGTCATGGAGACTCAAGGCCTTCTCTGGCTAATGAAACCAACAAATATGAGCCATTTTTGACAATTGACAAGCAGTCTAGAGCAATGGAAGGAACACAGACAATGGTGGTTGTGGTGGTGACCTCAGTTTTGATAAGATGACTTTAACAGAATACCAGACAGGGCAGCTTGACATTGATTTCTCACAGTTCTGGAGGCTAGAAGTTCAAGATCAGGATGCTAGCATGTCCAGGTTCTAGTGAGGCCTTGCTTCCTGTCTTATAGACAGCACCTCTCACCATGTCCTCATACAGCACAAGCAGAGATGCTTTCTAGAATTCCCTCTTAAAAGGGCACAAATTCCATCAAGGGGCTCCTCACCTAGTGACCTAATTACATCCAAAAGCCCCACTTTCTAGTACTATCATTTCAGGGGTTAGTATTTTTTTTTTTTTTTTTTTTGAGAGGTTTTTGCTATAGGGCGCGTGCGCTCGCCAGACAGACAGAGAGAGACATAGAGACAGAAAGCGAGAAATCAACCCCCAGGGGGGATGGTCACGCCGCAATCCCTTCTCCTCCATTCTCCTCTTGGGATCTTGGGCACGCACGCACACGCGCCCGGCGTGAGTTGTAAGCCACCGGGTCTGAGACGCAAACCGCGGTCGACTATGTGGGAGTCCAGCGACATAGCCATTACGCTAACTGCTGGTTCCCAGGGGTTAGTATTTTAACATACGAATTTAGAGGGACACAGACATGTAGACTGTAACACTTGCTTTCCCCACAGGTTATATCCACTAAAGCCTCCTGGAATTTCCACAAATTGGTGAGAGTAGCTAGTTTGGAGCCATGATCACTGTGAAGATGCTATAGAGGTGGCCACAGACATTTTGGCAAGCAAGAGCTGGCCATCCTTAGCCATTTCTGTACCTTTCAGAGATGCTTAAGGCTCTGAGTAACAGAAAACCCAACAGAAACACAACTCGTAGTGGCTTTTAACATGATTAGACTTAACACAAGAACATCATCCTTGTGAGTTGCTCCAGCTGCCAAGGATCCACACTTAAGGGAGGAGGGAGAAGAAATAAGAGGAAAGAGTGCACCTGACTTGGAAAAATTAGGAACCTTCCCAGGAGCCCCGGCAAACATCCAGCATCTCACTAGCCATCTGTAATGTGGGGTGTCCAGGAACACCATATTTTGTGTAAAGTGACAAGAAAGGAAAAGATGTTGGTGAGGACAAGGGAACTTTCCACTGCTACTCATTTCTCCAACTATGTTGCACCTAAGGTAAGAGGCCGCATTTCTTCCTTTCATGTACAGCAATTTCCTCCACACAGTAGCAGGTGCCATGGGTGGAGCCTGTGAGGATGAAAGAGTCTCTGTCTCTCTCGATCACAATGTGATCAGCCGCAATTGAAAGAAAAAAAACGTGCTGTGTACTTTGACAACCTATGGCCTATAGGCACAAATCAGTTTCAGATTAACTGAAAGAAAGAACTTAATGAACAAATTTCTCACTCACTAAGTAATAGTTACTGACAGTATCAAATTTACAGGGAGGACTTATAAAAACTAGGTGGGAAAGATGGAAAATAAATGGGGGATATAAAGCTGAAAGTCCTTAATATTTCCTCTGTCACAGAAGCATGGGCAAATCAGTATGCTGCTAAGTGTGAGGTGAGCTAAGGGGAGGAGATAACGGTATTGACCGGTCCTGACCCCCATTTCTCCCCCACAACCCAATGTTTCTGAAAACTGGAAGCTCACACAGAGGTGAGATCATCTACTCTCCCAGTTTCTAGATTAAACTCGCAAGCATATTTCATGTGAAAAACAGAATGAACTACTCCTGAAAAAAAAAAAAAATCAGTTAACCCTTCTTTGATGATGAAGAATTGCAAAAGCTGATTTATAAATAATGCAAGAACTTCATTGACCCAAAACCAACATGAAAACTTTGGAAAAGCCCATGTTGCAGTAGAAAAATAAATAAATAGATAAAACAGTTCTTAAAGACACGGTATTACGGGACCAGCAGTTGGCATAATGGCTATGTCACTGGACTCCCATGTAGTCGACCGCGGTTCGCATCCCAGACCCGGTGGCTTAAAACTCACGCCAGGCGTGTGTGCGTGCGTGCCCAAGATCCCGAGAGGAGAATGGAGGAGAAGGGATTGCGGCGTGGCCATCCCCCCTGGGGGGTGATTTCTCGCTTTCTGTCTCTCTTTCTCTCTCTGTCTGTCTGGCGAGCACACGCACCCTATAGCAAAAACCTCTCCAAAAAAAAAAAGACACGGTATTTCATCAGGCCTACCACCTGCTGGGCTAGTGCAGCTGGGGCTGCAGCTGCCACTGGAGGCACCTGTAAGCAGAGAAGAAGATAGATACCCCAGGGCCACAGAGCTGGGGTAGGGAATCAGTGGCTGACCGTCTGGTCCCCAATTTACAGAAAAGATATGTGAGACCTGAGCAGACCTCCCAGAACATGGTTCTTCCTCTCCCCGAAACATAAACAAATGATGCAGCAGCTTCCAAGCATCAGTGCATATCTTTTTAAAATTTCAACCACAGTTCTGCCAAAGCCAAGCCCCTGAAATCTAACTAAGAGATTCACCAGCCAGGAGATGCACACAGACCAGAGTCAAGTCGTGCAAGAGTGGACCTGGTTACAACACTGCTGTGTTGGCACCGTGGGAAAAAGCAACTGCTGCAGGGGCCAGCATGGGGCCATATCGGTAGGGCAGATGAAGTTGAGATCTCAACTTGCAGAGGGCCTCAGCTGGAGGGTCCACCAGAAAAGGAGGCCCACAGCACCCCCAAGAATGGAGATTAATGCAGGTCAGAAGGAAGTCAAATGGCCCAGAGTGTAGGGACTGCCCAGAGCAGAGTCCAGAGAACCAGAGGCAGGGAGGCAAAGTCTGCATCACAGAGTTGTACATAAATTAATGTGGTCAGCAGAACTAAAGATGCCTGTATCTAAATCCCCAGGATCTAGTGTATATCCCTATCTCAGCAGGGACTTGGAAGCTATGACCACAAAGGTCCCTATAAGAGGAAAGCTGGAGGATCAGAGTCAGGGGTGGAGTAGGATATGACAATGACAATGACAATGATAGAGGAGAGGTTTGAGGATGCAGAGCATGTAGCAAAGGAACATGGGTGTCTCTAGAAGCTGGAAACGTTGAGGAATAGATTCTCCTCTAGAGCCTTCAGGAGGCACACAGCCAGGCCAACACATGAGGACCTCTCTGATGCATTTAAGGCAAGAAAAATAATTTTTTATTAAAACCAATGTGTCATGTGGATTTTTGTTGCAGTGGCCATAGGAAGGTAACATTCAGATCAGTGCCATTGTATTGCCTGTTATAAACTCTTCAGGCTCAAAATGGAGAGCAGAGTTTCTCCTCACCCTCTCCAGAGGACATTAGGCCCCATGTTCTGCATTCTAGGCTCCCAGGTAAAGTTTCTGATGTTGGTACTTCCAACCCATTAAAGGGATTAAGCTGGAGTTCCCAAGGATGGAAGCTCAAGGCTTCCTCGTTCTTGACTAAGAGAGGCTCTGAGTCATGGAGAGTTGACTTTTCAGGCTGGGACGATGCAGGGCCTCAAATGAGAGTAACTACTATGCACCAGCTATGATTCAGGGATCACTATGCAGGGAAGAGGGCCATGCCCTCCCGCCATAGAAGCACCTCACACATACCTGAGAGCTGAGACGGAGAGCAAGTCAAGAGCATGAGAGACCCTTTCCCATCCTCAGCTCCTGGTAAGATCCCAATGGAAGGAGGAGGAGTCTCCCAATTCTCAGACTCCTCACCACCTGCCAACAAGCCAGTGATTAATTCTAAATCAGATTTAATTTAATGTAGAAAAACAAAGAATAATGACATAGTCCATAGGCCATAGGCAAGAATCCTGGGGAAAATCTTAGACGTTATACATGTGCAGAGTACACAAAAAAATTGTAACTTGTTCACAGACATGTTCAAGTTGCTACTACAATTTCTGGAAACTTTAGGACCTCCCAAGGGAGAGAGGAGCCAGATGCCTCAGACCCAACCTTCCCAAGTCCACATCCCTCCAGAATCAAAGCTACCTTGCTGATCTCTGCTTTTGCTCCCTAATGAAGTTTCCCTTCAATGAAGGTTTCCTTGCGAAGATCCATGGAAGACAGCTCCTGTTATGGTGTTACAAAGGAGCTCAATTGAAACTTGCTCAGACTTGCCTGAGATGCCCCGCCTCAGTGTCCTGGGGAGGTCCTCAGAGGCCAAGAGCACACAGCCAGGGGACGGAAGAGGGTCTGCTATACCCCACCAGCCCTACCCATGACTCCTGCCTAGAACTGAAGACAGAAAAAACTGCTTCAGGGTCAACGGGGCTGCTTCGAGCCCTGGCAACAAGTGTCTAAGCTGAAAGGGGCCAGAAAGCATATCATAAACTGTGTTTGGGGTACAACTGGACTTCAACCCTCCAGACACTGGCAACCGTGTCCTCATGGAAGGACCTTCCAAGGTGATACTAGCATGATACCCTCACCGTAAAGAAGACAGGGAGGGGGACCAGCAGTTAGCGTAATGGCTATGTCGCTGGACTCCCACGTAGTCGACCGCGGTTCAAGTCCCGGACCCGGCGGGCTTAAACCCGTGCGTGCGTGTCCAAGATCCCGAGAGGAGAATGGAGGAGAAGGGATTGCGGCGTGGCCATCCCCCCTGGGGGGTGATTTCCTGCTTTCTATCTCTCTGTCTCTCTCTGTCTGTCTGGCGAGCGCACGCGCCCTATAGCAAAAACCTCTCCAAAAAAAGAAAAAAAAAAAAAAAAAGACAGGGAGGGAGGAGAGGATCAGAGTGAGAAAGAACAAGAGGACCCCAGTTCATAACAACACAGAGTTTAAGGTTGTTTGGGGGCAGCTGAGAAAGAGCTGGGGTACCTCCCTAAGCAAGTCTGAGCTGTGGCTTCTCTGTGGAGACTCAGACCTCTAAAGTGCAGGTTCCCTAGAGAAGTTCTGGGTCAAGGAGGCAGATAGGCTTCTGAAAACTGGGAGAGAAGGTGCAAAGTCGCCCTTTCTATTTTCAGGTGCTTTCTCCCTAGTCCACCCCCACCCCTACATCCACCGCCACTAGTCCTCCTATCCCTTACTCTCTGCTGGCCTTCCCCTTGGAGGTTGAAGCCTTTTGTTTTCCCATATGAACTTAGACAAATAATGCCCTATTCAGTTCAAGGAATTAAGCAAGGTGGGGGTTGGGGTGGCAGGGCTTCTAGCCCCAGTGTTACTTCCCTAAAACTGACATAAAAATCTGGAATAGGGTACAGGGCTTCTAGTACCAGTCCTATCTCCCCAAAGTTAACCCTAAAAGTATCTGCTGTGCAGTTTTTAGGGAAATTGGAGGGGGTAGAATCTGGGGGGGGGGGGGGGGTCAGAATACAGAATCATGGGGGACCAGCAGTTAGCGTAATGGCTATGTCGCTGGACTCTCACGTAGTCGACCGTGGTTCGCGTCCCGGACCCGGTGGCTTAAAACTCATGCCAGGCGCGTGTGCGTGCGTGCCCAAGATCCCAAGAGGAGAATGGAGGAAAAGGGATTGCAGTGTGGCCATCCCCCCTGGGGGGTGATTTCTCGCTTTCTGTCTCTCTGTCTCTCTCTGTCTGGTGAGCGCACGTGCCCTATAGCAAAAACCTCTAAAAAAAAAAAAAAGAATACAGCATCATGGGACCCTCCCCTAACAGATGCCTCTGTGTCACCTGGAGAAAGGTGAGTCTGACAGCCTAGCCACGGGAATTTGTACCTGGGTGCACCTAGTCTACTCTGACTCAGCCCAGGTGTTCCCTTCTTGCCTCCATGCCTCCCCACCCTCTCAGTCCTTATTCTCTCTTCTCATTCCTCTTCTTCAGGCCTGGGGTTTATTAATGACCAAAATGTTCGTGGCATTAGCACCTATTCTTTGGAGAGTTTATATTTATTGAAAAGGCCCTGGGGAAGGTGACAATCAAACCCCAGTACTGAATATCCGATGGAGAAAGCCACGTTCTGGCACCAGAGAAACAGAAGACATAGGACCAGCCCCATGGCCGGATGACTAAGGTGACTGGATCCCACATGAGTGCCCCCAGAAGCTTGAGAAACATGCCAGGTGCATGTGTCTGTGCACCCCCAAATCCTAACAGAATGGAGAAAAAGAAAGCATGGTATGATTATGCCCCATGGAGTGTGCTTTCTCTTCTCTTCTCTTCTCTTCTCTCTCTCTTTCTCCCCCCCCCCCCCTTCACAAGTACATGTGCCCTCTGGCAAATTAATGAAAAATTTTTAAAAAAAAAGAAATAAAGAATAAAGAGGAGCTATGGGGCACAAGATTGGTAGGGAGAGCCTCCTGTTCACCTCCTATCTCACCCTCTGCTCCCCATATTCTACCCCTCCCACCATCTTCTCAGTCCCACCCCCTCCTAGGGCTGTTCATTCCTGGAAAACCCAAAATTCCCTTGACTAAGCCTACATTCCTGACCTTCCCCCAGTGCTGGCTGGTATGCCAGGAATGTCAGTCCAAGTGTAGGATTCCCATTAGCCAAGACCTTGAAAGAACAGAAACATCCAACAGTAATTTGCTTTGGAAGTTTATATCAAAACAAAGGGAATGAAAAAAAAAAATGAAATTATCTTATTAGTGGGGCAATATTAGTTCAGCATCAAACAAACAAAAAAATCACCATCAGCCTTTAAATAAATGCCTTTATCCCACTGCTGTCTGGGTCTAAATAAATAACAAGGGCATTAATAGAAAACATAGCTGTTTACCTTAAAGAATAGAATTTCAACTTCCACAAAACAAGTTGTTGGTGTTTCAAGCTCTGATAAGAAACAAATAAGTTTACAGCAATTGTATTATCAATATGTTAATTAAACCAATAAAGAGTAACTATATTTGACTTTGCTGATCTAATAATAAAAAAAGATATGTTTGGCTGACTGCTTAAAGTGCTTGATGGAATATTTTATATGCTTTATTTGCATACTGAATATATTCAAGACTAACATTTCAAGTTTTAGTAAAGTATTCAGAATTCCATGGATGAAGAGTTCTATAGAACTGCAAAGAACAGCCCCTTGTAATTAATTTTTGTTGTTTAGAAAACCAAGGCTATAAAAGTCTATTTAATCAAACTTCCCTCCATGTGCTTTTTTTTTTCAAAGTGCACTTAGAAATCTATACAGAGAGTCTCATTTCAACAGTAGATAGTGAGATCATTTCACTAATTTCCATAGAAGAATCACAAATTGAAAAGAAGACAATTAGCAAAACTGAATTCTGAAACTCACATAAAAACATCAGAGACCATTAGGTTTGATTAATGTGCATTACTTTTTACATAGCTGCTATTTCTAAACTTGGGTTAACACTGGCTCTGTGCTACATTTTGCCCATAAATTGGTGGGAATATAAAGAATACAAAAAAAAAAAAAAAAAAAAAAAAAGATTACGAACCACATATAACCAACCACATTTCATGTCTTCTGTGCCTTAGCTTAACTGAGTTTAAAGCACCATATAATAAATCTTATTTCATTCTCTGAAGCTGGAAAGAAAACGGTGGTTCTAGTTATTTAGATAATGAATCATCCCCAAAATTTAGAGGTTTAAGACAACAATATGGTTGTTTTTTGGGTTTTTTGGGGGTTTTTTTGGGTTTTTTTTTTTTTTTTTTTTTTTTTCATCTAATGGTTTGTAGGTTGACTGGGCCCAGCTAGGTGGTTCTCCTTGGTGTCTCTCATGGGAGTGTCCACCCACTCATATATATGGAAGGTAATGCTGACTGGCTGCTGGATTCCCAGCAGGCAATGTCCTCTAGGACATCTACACAAGGCCTTTTCATGTTATCTCTGTCTCCTCAGAGCATGATGATTGGGTTCCAAGAGTAAGCTTCCTGAGAGAACCAAGTGGAAGCCATTCTGCTTTTTATGATGTACCCTCTCAAATCACATAATATCACTTTCCCTGGAGACTCAGTAATATCCCAACTCAAGGGGAGAGAACCTAGACCCCAGCTCTCCAAGGGAGTGTCAATCCACATTGACTGAAGAGTTTGAGGGATAGGAGAGTTTATTGTGGCCATTTTGGAAAACAGTATCTGCTCAAAAGCTCTATTCCATTCTGATTATAAACTACGCTCACCCAAGTCTCCAGCTCATATCTCTGTCCTAAACTTCAGACCTGAATAGCCATTTTCAATCCATCTTCTAGTGTGTATCTCACAGGCTGCTCAAATCTCATTCATAAGTGTTCCCCCAAAAGTCATATGTTAATGTCTTTTTTATTATTATTTTAGTTTACTTTATACATTCAATCACTATACATCACTACAGCTTGTAAAGTGAATTTACCCAACATGAATACACTTCACACCAGCCCAACTGAAGAGACCATACACGTGACCATCAACAATCATCCATTTCTATATCCCTTAAATGTCTTGCCTCTCTATTTTTCTCCTTGATTTCTTTCTCTCCCCCTTCTCCCACCCTCTTCCTACACTGTCTCCAGTATCCATAAACATTTTCCATGCCTTTATGTCCTCTAATCTTTCATTTTCTGCCACAGAGTGCAGATATATGTTAAAGCCTTAACCTCCATTACTCGAGTGACTGTATTTGGAGATACAGGCTTTACAGAAGTGATTAAGGTTAAACAAAGTCATTGGGGCGGGGGGGGGGGGGCCGGATTCAATATCACATAAAGAGGAGATTGGGACCAGCAGATGGCATATGGTTATATTGCTGGACTTCCACATGGTTGACCATGGTTCAAGTCCTGGATCCAGACACCTAAAACACACACTGGATACATGTGTTTGCATGCCCAAAATCCTGAGAGAAGAATGGAGGAAAATGGATAGTGGTGTGGCCATCCCCCTGGAGGGTGATTTCTCACTTTCTGTATCTCTGTGTCTCTCTCTGTCTCTCCAGGGAGCACACACATCCCATAGCAAATAAAACTCTCTCTATAAAAAAATAGGAGGTTAAGACACAGACAACAGAGACTGAAGTATGACCGTAAAGACACAGCAAGAAGGCAACTATCTGCAAATCAAGGGGAAAGGCCTGATGAGAAATCAACTCTGCTAGCACCTTGATCTTCGAATTCTAGCCTCCAGCATTGTAAGAAAATAAATTCTGCCGCTTAAGTTACCCAGTTTATGGTAACTATGCTATGGCACCTGAAGCAAACTAATACCCTAAGTCAAACTCAACTCCCTACAACTCACAATCTTAGAAACTGGACACACCTCTTAGCCAGAATTCTGGAGTCATTCTAGGTTGTGCTGCCCTCACTCTCTATAGCTAGTTAACCATTCATTCCTGCAACACACTGTCCATGTCATATCTGAGCCCATCCTCCCCTTCATTCTTCTCTCCTCATGGTTCCAATTCAGGCCTGGACAACTATAGCAGTTCTTGGCCCTCAACATCATGCTCCCCTCGTCCAATCCACCAAAACCAACATGGCCTTTCTGAAAGACAAAGATAATCTTGTCATTTTTCCCATTAAAATTTCTCAGTGGTTCCCTATTGCCTTTGGAAATTTTCCCAACTCCCAAACCCAGTACTGAGGCCACGAGAGGCAGTGGAATATGATGAAAGGGTTTCAATGCCAGCGCCAAATGGTCTGGCTCAAATCCCAGCTCCACCATTCACCAGCAGTGATGCCTTCTGTGAATAACCAAAACACTCTATGCCCTGATTTCTTCAGCAATACAATGAGGCTGCTCATAACCAGTACAGGTTTGCTGGATGATTAAGTAAGATAACATGCAGAGAGTACCGGAAACAATAGTGGTGCCAAAGACATCTGGCTTTAGCCATTGACCTGCCCATTGTCCAGGCTCCTCTCATTCTCCTTCCCATAGAGGGAATCAACTCCCATCATACTACATTATCATAGTCATTTAGCAACCCTCCTATGTTCATTCCTACTCCCGCAAGGATAAGACCATGGGAGAGGCCTTCTGGGCTCCCCTGAGAGAGTAGCCTCCTCCAACGCTTCAGAACCCCTCCACTCACCACAGAATTCGGGGCAGCTGAACTGGTAGTGTTGGGCAGGGTATCCTCCCACAGCATCTTTTCTCTTTTCTACCTTAGAATTTCCTCTAAATCCATAAAAGCCCCTTTAGCCTACATAAGGCATAGCCCATAATTGAGCTCCTGGGCATTTATCTCAGATAGCTGAAGACTTATTTTCACACAGAAATCCATACAATTCTTATAGCAGCTTTATTCATAATCACCAAAAACGTGTAGCAATCAAAACGTCCTTCAGTGGTATAGCCATACCATGTAACTCTACTCAGGGTTAAAAAGGAACAAGCTATTGATTCACACAACAGCATGGATGGACCTAAGTGAAAAAAAAGCCAGACCAAAAAGACTACATATTATATGACAAAAGGCAAAAAAAGCAAGGCCAAAAAGGCTGCATATTATACAACAACTGGAAAAAGGATAGAAAACAGATCAGTATCATCAAGTATTGGTAGAGGAGAGAGTAGTTATGGCAAAGGGAATACACAGGGTAATTTTAAGGGCGTTGAAACTAATCTATATAGTACCAGGGGTGCAGATACATGGCTTTGTGCCTAAATAAACAAATAAACAAAAAGTTTATTTAGAAAAGAAAAAGCACAGAGGTCCTGGCTGTCAAAACCCACAGAACTGTTTTACAAAGGGTAAAACTTAATATATGCAAGTATTTTAAAAATTAGGAGATAGAAGATCCCAGGATGTAACGCAAACTGTGGCAAAGAATCAAGTTATAACAAATACAGGACATAACCTCACTGAAGGGGAAAATGAAGCTGACCTGAAATACTTTGGAAGTCAATGTTTTGACTAGAAACTATACAACTAAAGACAAAAGGAACCATATATAGACACTATACTTGGCTCAGCAGCTGAGATAACAATTCTGGGGGGTTTTGGTTTTTTCTTTTTTTTTAAAGAGAAATTTTTACAATAGGAAACATGCACTCACTGGAGACACAGGAGGAGAGACAGAAAGACAGAAAGCGAGAAATCACTCCCCCACCCAGGGGAGATAGCCACACCGCGATCTCTTCTCCTCCATTCTCGTCTCGGGATCTTAGGCACATACATGCACACACCCGGCATGAGTTTCAAGCCTCTGGGTCCAAGACTTGAACTGTGTCAGTCCAGCAACATAACCATTATGCCATTTGATGGTCCTATGTTTTGTTTTGTTTTTAAATAATTAATTGCTTAATTTTATTCTTTTTTTTTCCAATTTGAGCAGAGAGAGAGAGGGTGAGAAAACAAGAAACCAGGTCCAGCACTTGAACCACAGTTGACCATGTGGGCGTCCACTGCTCCTACCACCATGCCACCTATCAGCCCAGTGGGATAACAATTCTGAAACTGCTTTATATGTATGCTGGGGAGAAACAAATAATAGAAGAATGGTGCACAGTGGCAGATCCTCAGTAGCTGAGAGTAAAGGTACAAACAAGCAAGGGGTAAGGCTGAAATAAATCACCTGCTGCTGGAGTACCTTTAAAAGTAACAGAATAGACTTGTATTGGTTTAATACAGATATAGGTAAATACAGAGGGGGCATAGAAGCAACAATGCCTAGGTAGCAACAAGCACACCCAGTGCCCAGATCTTGGTTTCTAAATGCCATTTCCAATAAAAGGAATTAGGATTGCTTGGAAAAGGGTTGATATTAGTGTCAGGACAGGAAAAAAATATAAAATGAGCATACAGTATCTTCCAGTGCTAGAAAATAAGGACATGCTTAAGAAAACAAAAGAATGGGAACAAGTCAAAAGACACAAGTAGCAACCTGAAAACACTTCCAGTGGAACAACTTGAACAACAAAATAAATAACATCGAATTGAATTATAACTAAAAGTACAAAATAAATATGCATGAGTCTCTGGTGATATATATAAGTGTATGAATAAGTAAATGAATAAATGGGGAGATAAGTCTTCTTCATAGAAGAATTTTAAATAATTTATGTAGCTATTTCTCTCTCCAAGGAGTACAGCTTCCTTCCCCTCCCCACTCTGAGTGAGAGTTTAACTTAGTCACTTGCTTCCAAGGAATAGCATTTGGACAGGGGGAAAAAGTGACTTGACAGTAGGGTCTGGCAAACATGACCCTCTGATATGATGTAATGAGGACACTTCACCTCTGTGGTCTTCTTCCCAACAAAACTCATAATGCCATTCTAACAATGAAAAATTGAGAAAGATCTATAAAATACATGACCAGTGCTCCTCAGAACTATAGAAGTCATTAAAACCCTGGAAAGTCTGGGGACCAGCAGTTAGCGTAATGGCTATGTCACTGAACTCCCATGTAGTTGACCGCGGTTCGAGTTCCGGACCCTGTGGCTTAAACTCACACCGGGTGCGTGTGCGTGCATGCCCAAGATCCCGAGAGGAGAACGGAGGAGAAGGGATTGCGAGTGTGGCCAATCCCTCTGGGGGTGATTTCCCGCTTTCTATCGCTCTGTCTCTCTGTGTCTTTCTGGCGAGCGCACGCACCCTATAGCAAAAACCTCTCCAAAAAAAATAAAAGTCTGAGAAACTGTGACAGACAAGGGGAGACTAAGAAGATGTGGCAACCAAATGTAGTATCATATATTAAACTGGATCTTTGAAGAGAAAAAGAACAAGTAAAATCCAAACTAAATCTGGAGGTCAGCTAATGTGCCGGTGTTTATTTCTTAGTTATGACAAACATGCCATCATAAGATACTAACATCAGGGCAACTGGGTAAGAGTTAGTTAAGAGCAGTACAGGAACCGTCTGTACTACCTTTGCAACCCTTCTATAAATATAAAATTGTTCAAAAACAAAAAGTTTGTGTAGAAAAGAAAAAGTACAGAGGTCCTGGCATACTTGGGTATTTTTCCCAAGCTGACTGTGTTGAGAACTTATCTCTCCAATAAAAGGATAATGACGAGTTTGTTCTCAGCCCCTCTCTCACCACAGCCTGTCCCCTCCTCCAGAATGTTGTGCCACCCACTCAGCAATGTCCACACAAGACACTAGTGCTGCTGTCACATAATTGCACAACCAGGTCACATGTTTTAGGTTTTGGTGTAATTCAAACGATTAAAGCAACTGCTAAATTGGCAGGTTCTGACAGCGTATCCAACTACCCTGTTTTTCTCGATCTTTGTAAATGCATGGCCAAGGTGTTCCCCAGGAAGACAGGGAAGGGTAACACACCCTCTTGTGATACTTCCTTATTGTACAATTCAACTTGTCAGTGAATATGCAGTCACATAGGATCCATGACCTGTCCAGGGGACACGTAAAACCTAAGCAAGCTGGAGACAATTAATACACTGTAGTGTATTTTTTTAAAGACATACATGTAAATTACCTGGTGTCAAATCACACTGACTACTTAGGAAATAGATGATTTTGAGTGAATTGCTTTAACCATCTGAGTGTCTATTTCCTCATTTGTGAAATGAAGATATCAACACTTATGGAAGCAGAGTACCCCAATCACAAACAGATTGCTTTGGGTTTATAAAGAATGTCCAAGAATTGTCCTTCTTGGCCAAGAGGATTGCAAGATATGGATTGCAAGAAGGATTGCAAGATAACCCTTCTGTACGAAATATGTCAACCATCTAAGAGTTGTGGCCTCTCAGAGGTCAAAAATCCATAAAAACACTTCCTGGTGTCTGTGCTCAATACTGCAGTTTAGACTTCAGCCAGAGTGGGCTACCTGCATGTCTGGTCGTGCAGCTCAACCAACTCTTGAACCTGGCTGTGCAAGTTCCTCGTCAGGTATTAACTACACATGAACACAGTATAAGCAATGGGAAATTTTCCATGATACTGTGCTTCAGAGTGGTCATGACTTCTGAATGAACTGGTATCTGTCACAGTACTGGACCCACAAGAAAGAGAATTCACCTAGAAGGCCCAGATGAAAAGTTTGTAATGAAAGTACCACTTAAATAGCAAGACACCCAGAAGCTGTCCATCCCTAAAAAGGTAGGGAAAATGGCCAAAGGAAGAATGTTGTTTGGGGGCCAGAGAAATCCAGAATTGAATAGGACAGGTTGCCCAAGGGGTTGATACTGCCAAAGAACTGGCACCAAAGCAAGACGGAGTAGAAGAAACACTAGAACTATTCTCTTCTCCCACTCCCCATC
This sequence comes from Tupaia tana, assembly GCA_026018925.1. Classification (NCBI taxonomy): domain Eukaryota; kingdom Metazoa; phylum Chordata; class Mammalia; order Scandentia; family Tupaiidae; genus Tupaia; species Tupaia tana. Next base: position 41,556,099 of record JAKSZU010000010.1, on the reverse strand, counting down.
TCCTGCTGGTCTCTCATTGGCTGAACCTAACTGAAAACTAGCCAGTAAGGGAAAAGAGCCTATCAACAGAAATAGTCCACTGTGGCACCAGGAAGGGCAGAGAAGAAATGGGCAAGGGCTTAGAGACAACCAGTGTAAGCATTTTGTGTGGTGGTGCGGAGAACTATAGGCTGCTTGAGATTTAAAAGCTGGTGTTAGTGGAGGATTTCACCTCTTTGCTATACAAACATATGAGTACAAAACATGCACATCAGAAGAGGGGGTCATTACAATGTGCCGGCGCCCCTGGGGAACCTTCGTTTCCTTCTTTAAACTTTCCCCTAGTTTCCAAATTCTTGTGATACGTTTATCACATTTTATATTCATAGGAAATGTTTCTAAAACGTTATGTAAAACATTCATCCCAATATATTAGGCTGGACAATATGAAATTACTGTTTCTGTAGTTCAATGCAGTTGACTGTCCAACTAAACACACTCTTACACACGTGTATATATACGCATATACATATATTCACACATACATGCTCATATACACATATAGTGGGCACACACATATCCTACACATCCTAAAATCAAGGCTAAACAGCAAATACCAATTGATGTCTATGGGTTAGCAAGACAATTAGTGAATTGTGCTTCTAGGACTATGCTTCCATCCAAGTAGAATGTTCTAGCCATTCTTCAAACCATTAGCACCCTCTGGGTAAATTATAGGGTTTGAACTCCACACGACTTAGCTGGCTCAACACCTTTCACATTTTAGCAACTGTAATGATTCATTAAATCAAACCTAAGCCAAGTCTTCAGCTTCCTCCATAGTGGAAATATGTTTAGCTTCTGCCATGACCTTTAATCGGCCAAAGAACTATGCTTTGCCCAAGTGTGTGTCTTGTTAACACAGATGGCTCTGCTCTGCTCACTTGGGCAGGCTTGGCATGTACTTGGTGGCTGGGACAGGCTTTAGGATAGTGCTCCTTCTAGTCCCTAATTCCCACCTGTGGGTTAAAGGTTGATAAGGGCTGGCAGCCAAGTCAGAATCACTGAAAGCGCACAATGTTAAAAAGATATACCTTGTGATGGTGAGTTTGTAACATAGCCATGATTTTGCAGGAAGTTTATAGCAGGATACTTTCTAAGCCCTGAACAAATGGCTCCCTAGTCACACATTGTCAGGGAACGTAGAGTTTCTCTACTTGAAGATACATACTTGCTGTGGAAAGTTCCCGGCAGAGGTGATAGATGACCATCCCCTTCAGGCCCTGCTATAGGAAAAAGGTTCTAAATCAAAGCCCTCAATGTGGCCTGCCTCATTTTCCATTTGAGAGATGGGCTCTCAAAGACCCGTAAACTTTTCTCTGAGCACGTGGTGCCCACTGATCCTAACTACAGTAGAAAGCATTCAGCCCTTGTACCTGCAGTCAGTTTTTTATTCATAAGCACGTGTGCAAAAGCCCACGGTTGACTTAATCAATCCCGTATGTCATTGAAGTCCCAATCAATGATAGTTGTTTCCCTCAGATCTCAGACAGGCAGGGTCAGTAGCAGTCTAGAGCCTTTTGGAAGGATGTCTGTCTCTTTCTTTGGGGGCTCTCTTCAATGGCATGGCATTTATCCTCTACATCACTTTCAACTTCACTGTACCACTTCCTCTCCCAAGCACCATTTATTTCCTTTTAAATATAGGGTCCCGCTATGCTACCCAGGCTGGCAACTCTCTTACCGTGCTCTCCTGAACAACTGAGATTATAGGCATGTGCTACCCTGCTTACCCCAAGCATACTTTTTAAGCATATGAACCAACATAAGGTTCTAGGACAGACTAGAGAGTTATATTTCAAGCAGTCAACCTTATTTTGAAGTCTGGAGTCCACTAGTTTGGACATTTTCCAGCTGTATGACCTTGAGCAAGGAACTATGGTTCCCTATGCCTCAGAGTCTTCATCTGTAAACAATAGTCAAGGGCTGGCCCCATAGCCCAGTGGTTAAGGGGGCCAGATACCACATGGCCAACCTCAGTTTGAATCCTGGCCCAGTGGCTGGAAAAACACACTAGGAACTCATTGATTCTTGTGGGACATCATTAGTCTATGCATGGCATTATTGCTTCTATGATACAATCATCATTAATCAATCACCAACCACTAGGCCTGGTTCTGAGACACCATGAAGAAATTAAGTTTTCACATAATACCTTTACATTACAGACAATAAAATCAAGTCTCAGCACATGGATTTATGGGGGAAATATTTAAACTATAGTAAAATCAGAAAAACTGAGCTGTAAAATATAACAGTATCTCATCTCTCCCATGTCCTAGCTCAGGCCAGAAAAACAAAAAAACACAACTCTGCTCCATAAGTCCCACCAAGCAAACATAAGATAGAAATATCAGTAGTGTTTAGGATATATAGGGGCAGTTTTGTTTCAGACTAGTGAACCATGGTGAAGAAAATTACTCCCTCCTCCAATGTCCTTGTGCCCTGCTGATGGAACATATAATAAAATGACACAGCTACTGTAGAAAATGGTATAGTGGTTCCTCAAAAATTCAAAATGAAATAACTATATGATCCAGTAATTCTATTTCTGGGTATATAGCCAAAAGAATTGAAACCAGAGACTCGAATAGATATTTGTACACCTATGTTCAAAGAAGCATAATTCACAATAATTAAAAGGTAGAACACGGGGCTAGCAGGTGGCATACTGCTTAGGTTGCTGGACTCCCACTTGGTCAACCATGGTTCAAGTCCTGGACCTAGCAGTTTGCTTTCTCACTTTCCCTTTCTTTCTTTCTCTGTCTCTTTCTGGTCAAATTAAAAAATAATAATAAAAATAAAATAAATAATTCTTTAAAAAGAAAAAAGGTAGGACAAGCCGGGACCAGGAAATGGAATAGTAGTTACATCACTGGACTTCCACGTAGTCAACCGGGGTTCAAGTCCTGGGCCCAGTGGCTTAAAACTCATGCCAGACGCCTGTACATTTGTGCCCAAAATCCTGAGTGGAGAATGGAGGAGAGGAGGTTGTGGAGTGGCCATCTGCCTGTGGGGGTGATTTCTTGCTTTCTGTCTCTCTGGTAAGCACATGCACCTGTAGCAAAAATATCTCTCAAAAAAAAAATGGTAAAACAACCCAAGTGTACATTGGTGGATGAGTGGATAAACAAAATTGTATATACATACAATGGAATATTATTCAGCCTTAAAGGGAAGGAAACTCTAACATATGGACCTGGAGGATATTATGCTAAGTAAAAGAAGTCAGTAACAAAAAGACAAATATTACATGATTCCACTCATTAGGTACCTAAAGGAGTCAAATTCATAGAGACATAAAGTAGAATGGTTGCTTTCAGGGGCAGAAAGAAGAAATGGGGAGTTAGCATTTAATAGGCACAGCGTTTCCTCTTGGGAAGGTGAAAAAGTGGAGATGGATGGTGGGAGAGTTGCCCAACATTATGAATGTACCTAATGACACTGACTTGTACCCTTAAAAATGGTTAAAATGGGGACCAGCAGTTGGCGTAATGGCTGTGTCACTGGACTCCCACGTAGTCGACTGCGGTTCGCCTCCCCGACCCGGTGGCTTAAAACTCACGCCGGGCGCGTGTGCATGCGTGCCCAAGATCCCGAGAGGAGAATGGAGGAGAAGGGATTGCGGCGTGGCCATACACACTGGGGGGTGATTTCTCGCTTTCTGTCTCTCTGTCTCTCTCTGTCTGTCTAGCAAGCGCACACGCCCTATAGCAGAAACCTCAAAAAAAATGGTTAAAATGGTACATTTTATGCTATAAATATTTTACAACAACAAAAAAAAAAAAAAAGAAGGAAAGAAAAATGAGTATGGAGACACATGAGTGAAAGGAGAAATGGGATAATATAGAGAAACATGCAGACCAGAGAAAGGAAGCAGATTCAGATGGGGCACGCAAAAGGGCGATCAGCACTGGAGTCTGGAGAACCACGAAAGCACCCTCGGTAACAAGCTGGTACAGGGCTACAACCCCACAAAGAATGCCTGATGCTGAGTCCAATCACACCTGTCCGAAAAGAACGTCTTCCCTCTTCCAGAATCAACAGAAAAGGCTCAAAACAGCAACCAGCATGGGGAGTGACAGCATGGTACTCATTCCAGTGCTGGTCATCTCCTTCCCATTAGTGTGGGAGCTCCACCACTGTGCTTCCCTGAGCACATCAACTCTTCAAAATAAAATTACTTCTAGAAAATAGCACCTACTGCAGGTTATTTTTGAATTACAATTTTTAAAACGGATTTTTATTTTGTTGTTGGAAAAGTCATGACATATTTCTGCATAAAAAAATATGTCATTAGTTTTCTGACACCCTAATATAAAAATTTCAAAACACAAGAAAGTGGAAGTTATTAGTAACCACATCACCTATAAATGACTCCCTCAAACATTCGGGCATATGATAAATAATTCTAGACACACACACACACACACACACACTCATGCACACACACATTGCAAAGACTCATTTATGTACATAGACATAAGTATATATATATGTATAGGTATATTCAGGTGTAATTTTTTTTTTTTTAGGTTTTTTTTTTCTTTTTTTGGAGAGGTTTTTGCTATAGGGCGCGTGTGCTCGCCAGACAGACAGAGAGAGACAGAGAGATAGAAAGCAGGAAATCACCCCCCAGGGGGGATGGCCATGCCGCAATCCCTTCTCCTCCATTCTCCTCTCGGGATCTTGGGCACGCACGCACACGCGCCCGGCGTGAGTTTAAGCCGCCGGGTCCGGGACTCGAACCGCGGTCGACTACGTGGGAGTCCAGCGACATAGCCATTATGCTAACTGCTGGTCCCTTCAGGTGTATATTTTTAAAGGGTTTTCCACAGGGTGTGTTTATTCACCAGCGAGAGAGAGAGGGAAAGCAAAAAATTGCCCCCAGAGGGTATGGCCACAACACAGTCCCTTTTCTTCCATTCTCCTCCCAGGATTTGGGGCATACACGCACTTGTACCTGGTGTGAGTTTCAGGCCAAGGGGTCTGGGACTCGAACTGTGGTCAGCCATCTGGAAGTCCAGCACCTTAACCACCATGCCACCTGCTGGCCCCTAGGTATATTATTTTTATTTCTTATCGTTAACCAAAATATCTGCTCTTTTGAGACCTTTTAAATTTTATCTATAACAAGCTTTTTTATATGATTAACTTTTGTTTTTTGAATGTTGTATTTTAATGATTGTGCAGCTTAATCATATTTCATTTGAACTAATTTATACCAGAGAACATTTAGGCTGTTTCCAGGTTTTTATATGATGAACCCAGAAGAAATGTGTGTCCTCATGGCTGAGTCTTGAAGATTTTCATATAAATTTCTTTTTTTTAAGAGATTTTGCCTTAGGACACATATACTTGCTGGAGAGAGAGACAGAGACAGAGACAATGAAAGGGAAAGTGAGAAATCACCCCCTTAGGAGCATGGCCACACCACAATCCCCTCTCCTCCATTCTCTTCCCAGGGTCTTAGGCATGTACCAGACCCAAGACTCAAATCGTGGTCAACCATGTGGGAGTCCAGCAATGTAACCACTACGCCATCTGCTGCACCTTATTCATAATAAATTTCTAGCTGAAAACATTGTAAAGTGTATGTACATGTTCCTTTATGTATGTTGCTAAAACACCATCAAGAAAAAGCTTCCCCAATTCTTGTGCCACGAGCAGTGTGTAACAAGGCTGAAAGGGAAATAAACATTGACCCAATCCACTTTGATAAACAAATATAATACATAAGAAGGAAGGGAACAAAATACGAATATGTGATAACTCCAGAGCCTTTGGGGATTCCTGAGGTTGTCTAAAAGCTAATGGGATTTTACTGTAAAGGTGAAACCAATGTTTAGTGCCATACATGCCGCAATAGATCAAGGAACCAACCAACGGGGAGGTGCCTCTGCACCTGAAAAGGCACCCTCCCAACCATGCCCATACCATGTCAGGCCAGGAGAGGGCACCCAGCATGAGCAGGCCAGCCAAACATCTCCCTGAGTATTGAGTCCACTAAGGAAGCCAGAGCTGATATGCACAAAGCTGCCAGTAAACTGGGCATGCTGCAGGACCCCAGCCCATAGGAGTACATCAAAGCCCCACCTCCCAGGCTGCTTCTGCTGATTATGAGGCATTGATTTTGTGTCAGGAGTTAGTAGGATTCTGTTTTAATTGATGGTCTTGCAGCTGACCTCTGGAATACATTATTAATGAACACCACATCTCTACTGTCTGTTCATAGCCCCCTCAGGAGAGTAAGGATCTCCTAGGCTGCAGTGCGTAGGACTAGAAGCCTAGAAGGACCTGGGAGGTGGCTGTTCTGGCCACTTCAAGTGTGACAAGGACCTGGGGCCCGTACCAGGAAGTATTAGGCCCAGAGGCTCTCGACACTGCACTGCCCACCTTAAAAGGGCATCCAGTGATCCTACTCAAGGTTCAGGAAGCCAAATTTGTATACCTAAAAATAACAGTGGACCCGTGCTTGCACAGTGTGAGCTTTTACAACTTCTGGTAGACCAATGTGAGCATCCTCTGCAGACAACTAACACCAGAATCTTCTGGACTTATATTTATGACGTACATTCCAAAGACCCACCTTGTGAGATGCCAGTGCAGCACTTTGACAAGCCTCCAGGTTAGTCAGGTACCCCTGAGTCAGGTACATTTGGGGCGTTGTCATCATGCAAGGAGGGATCTATTCTGTATCAACCTTCTCTCTCTCTCTCCTGTCTTCTCTTTTTTTAATTCAGACGCCTAAAATATTGACCTGATCTGTAAAACGCGTCTATACAGAAGGCAGCAGTGACAGGATGCTTGGATTCACATATTCCTGGAAACTCTTCCAGGGTTTAGAAGGGGGTTTAGAAGTAAGCCGTGCCAAAACATGGCTTGGCCGCTCCCTCTTAGATGAATAAAACATGGCTCCGGAGACACAGCTGTTCACAACATGCAGGCCTTAGGAGCTAGGTCTGAAAGCAGCGGTAGTGTTGTTAACAGGCATGTTGTCTTAGGATTGACTGAGTGAGACTCAATCACACCACTACCCCCTTGAAAATGGCCTCTCCTATTCCACAGCTCTTCTACTCCCCAGGCTCCTTGGGGGAGAAATTCTGCCTTCTAAGTCTTTTTAGAACCCTGGGAGGTGAAAGTTCAAGATAACAGCAAGGCCACCTGCCCTGATCTGCTCCAGATTCCTGCTGTCAGGCAACACCTTGGTTCTAACCTTCCCCTATTCCTTTCCTCTTTAAACACAGTAAAAACCAAAAAGAGAAATCTACCAGATGAGACATAGTGTTCCCCTGAAAGTCTCTCAAGGACCAGAAACCAGGCTTCCATCACTGGGCCCCACAAGGACCTCCTGTAATCTGGACAGAAGAGAACAATTTCTGCAAATGCTCAGAGCATGATTCAAAGGAAAATAGAGACAAATAGGGCCCTCACGGCTTTATTTGATTTTTTTTAATCTCCATTCTATTTCTTTTCTTTGGGGTAAATTTAGAATTCTCAAAGGGAACATAGAGTTTAAAACTTAGGAACGACCTCTGAGAGTACCCTGTGATCCCCCACCCCCTGCTGTTCAGGGCAATGTTTGCTCCTGAGACACTGAACTATCTATGTGCTAAGGGTCTTTGTGCAGCCTCCCTCCCCATCACAGCTCAGGGCTATGACAGGTGCAAATGAAGCTTTGGCTGCAGGGAGGGTTATCTAGAGAATGAAATGAGTTAATACGTGAAAAGTGCTTGGACCTAAGTGCCATGTTACTTTCTCCCTCTACCCCACACATAAACATTTGAGAGGTTAGAGACCCCTGGATAGTTAGACTTTTCATTTCTTTTACCAGTCACCTCCTCCTTTATATCCTTATTATGATGCTACATGACGGGAGATTTTGTTTTTCATAGACTGCACAGGACAATGCACAGATAATAGAGAGGGCTATTCTAAGTTTTGTTCTTCACTATTCTCTCGCCCCTTTCATCTATTGGTTAAATAAAAACCCACTAGCCTCTCCTGAGTCCTCACCTCTCACAGGCCTAAAGAAAGTTTGATCCACAGGACCAGCAGTTAGCGTAATGGCTATGTCGCTGGACTCCCACATAGTCGACCGCGGTTTGCGTCCCGGACCCGGTGGCTTAAACTCACACCGGGCACGTATGCGTGCGTGCCCAAGATCCAAAGGGGAGAATGGAGGAGAAGGGACTGCGGCGTGACCATCCCCCCGGGGGGTGATTTCTCACTTTCTGTCTCTATGTCTCTCTCTGTCTGTCTGGCGAGCGCACATGCCCTATAGCGAAAAAACCTCTCCAAAAAAAAGAAAAAAAAAAAAAAAAGAAAGAAAGTTTGATCCAGGGACCAGCAGTTGGCATAATAGCTATGTCGCTGGACTCCCATGTAGTCGACCGCGGTTCAAGTCCCGGACCCAGTGGCTTAAACTCACGCCGGGCACATGTGTGTGGGTGCCCAAGATCCCAAGAGGAGAATGGAGGAGAAGGGGTTGCAGCGTGGCCATCCCCCCTGGGGGGTGATTTCTCACTTTCTGTCTCTCTGTCTCTCTCCGTCTTTCTGGCGAGCACACGCACCTTATAGCAAAAACCTCTCCAAAAAAAAAAGAAAAAAAAAAAAGAAAGTTTGATCCAGAGAAGCCAGTGGGTGTCATAGCAGTAGCACCATGCTCTGCACTGCTGGACCAACATTTGCACCCTAAGGCCTCCCTGTATGTGCCAGGGCATGAGCATGTGCCTGTGACCCAGGCTAGCTGAGAGGTCAGTGGTGGATCCCAGTGTGGAGACTCTGATGAGAATGTCTGACTCTCTCTTCCTTTCTCTCCTCACCTCTGTCTCTCGCACGGAAAAAAATAAAAATAAAAAAGTAAACTTTAAAAAAAGAAAAGAGGGACCAGCAGTTAGTGTAATGGCTATGTTGCTGGACTCCCATGTAGTCGACCACGGTTCGAGTCCCAGATCCGGTGGCTTAAACTCACACCGGGCACGTGTGCGTGCATACGCAAGATCCTGAGAGGAGAATGGAGAAGGGATTGCAGCGTGGTCATCCCCCCTGGGGGGTGATTTCTCGCTTTCTGTCTCTGTCTCTCTGTCTCTCTCTGTCTTTCTGGCAAGTACACGCGCCCTGTAGCAAAAAAAAAAAAAAAACCTCTCCAAAAAAGAAAAAAAAAATACTAAATTGGGTCCAATAAACAGGTTCTGTCTATAGCTTCTTCAGGATAAATTTTTAAACAGAGAAGGTCTGACAGTACCAGATGTCCTATCAGGACTGGCTCATATTAATCCATTAGTGAATACTTACTGTAAGTTCCTAAGTACATGTCCTTAATTTTGCCAATTAAGCTCCCAACTGCTATGGTAATGGGCATTGTAAAAATCCTTGAGTAATAAAAATCACTAGATTTATGACAGTTGGAAAAGTCCCAGGCTCCTGGGGTTTGGGGCTAACCTATTCAAGTCAGGAATCACTCTGACATGTTTATTCAGAAATTGTAGTGTGGTGGGGCCAGCAGTGCCATAATGGTTACGTTGCTAGACTCCCACACGGCTGACCGTGGTCTGAGTCTTGGATCCAGTGGCTTGAAACTCATACTGGGTGTGTGTGTGTGTGCATGCCCAAAATCCTGAGAGGAGACTGTAGAAGAAGGGACTGTGGTGTGGCCATCCCCGCAAGGGGGGTAGGGTGGGGTGATTTCTCGCTTTCTGTCTCTCTGTCTCTCCAGCAAGCGCATGCGCCCTATAGCAAAAATCTCTCTAAAATGAAAGAAGAAAGAAAAAGAAAAAGAAAGATTAAAAAGAGAGAAAGAAAGAAAGAAGAAGGGAAAGAAGGAAGGAAGGAAGGAAAAGAGAAAGAAAGCAAGCAATTGTAATGTGGTTATTTCTGTGTCCAGCCCTGTGCTAGGCACTGTAGGGGCAGTGGGGCTGGGGTAGGAGAACCACAGACATGATCTCTGTCCTGTCACTGAAGGAGATGCAGTTTATTTTTTTTTACAAGCAGAAGAATGAAGTAACTGTGTGAGGAACCATGGGTGTTGGAGTGGTCATTGAAGATGTGGATGCCCTGGACAGGAGGGGACCTGGATGCCCATCAGACACAGGCACAGGGCCCACAAATATGTTTTATTTCTTACAATAAGCAAAATACCAACCTTCTACATTTTGTTTGTCTTTACACCAATACAGTAGTAAACTATAAAATTTAATATTTTCTTTTTATGGAGAAAGGGCCCAGGAACATCATAAGGAAGCCTGGGAAGAGACCAAAGGCACGGGAGAGGCCACTAGTACACAGGAGGGGTCCGAGTGCTAGGAGAGTCTGATGCCAGTCCTGGACCAAATGCCCCCTTACAGAGGTGAGTGGCCTGCAGTGCAGGAGGCAATGTGTGAAAGGAAATGTGATCTCCCACCCCGGGGTCTAAAGAACCAGCTCTAGGGTCGGGAAGAAGAACAGCCAAGAGCAGCCCTAAAAAGGAGGGCTCGTGGGCTTGTTCTGCCCTGAGAGGGTAAGAGAGGGGAGCACCACCTTCCTACCACACTCCACAAGAGTCTCCAGAGACAGTGACGGAACAAGCCCATTCCTCTGCTCACAGCAGCACAGTACACACATGGAAATCAGTTCACCCCTCTGCTACCCCTATAGACCTCACGTTGGCTCAACAGCCACAGAGGAAGAACAGCCTTCCTGGACATCAAGTACCTTTGGAGGAGTCACACCCAAAGTCAAGCCAACCCCGTTGTGGGGGGATTTATACCCAGCCCCATCACAGACCAGTTCTGGAAGTAACTGCTGGCCACCCTCTTTCACAGTGCAAGACCCTTCAGCTCCCCTACAGCTTACCCAGGTGAAGCATCAATTTTGATGAAAGGGAAGTGTATTTACAAAGTGTCTGAACAAAGTTTACAGACAATATATATTATGGGGGAAAAAAATCTATTTATGGACTTCACGGGTTTTTTATAACAAAATAAACTCTGACTTTAATTCCACTTTTCCATGAATTTTTTTGATGACCCTCAAAACATAGGTCCATATCCTAAGCCCCAAACTGTTTGAAAATAGGGTCTTTGGGGCCAGCAGATGGTATAGCAGTTGCATCACTGGACTGCCACATGGTCAACCCCAGTTCAAATACTGGACTCGGTGGCTTCAAAATCACACCAAACACATGTGCGTACATGTCCAAGATCCCAGGAGGTGAGTGAAGGAGAAGGGCTTGCAGCATGGCCTTCAACCCTTGGGGATAATTTCTCACTTTCCCTTTTACTGTCTCTCTCTGGTGAGAGCATGAGCCCTAAAGCAAAAACGTCTTAAGAAAAAAAAAAAAAAAATAGGGTCTTTGTAAATGTAATTAAAGATTTTGAGATGGAATCATTATGGATTATCTGGGTGGGTTCTAAAGCCAATGGTAAGTGTCCTTTTAAGAGACAGTGGAGGGCCAGCCCGTAGAACAGTACTTAAGCACTCTGCACAGAGAGCCAGATCCCACACGGCCAACAAGGTTCTAGTCTCAGCCACAGCAGCTTGAAAAACACACCAGGTACGTGGGCATGCATGCACCAAATCATGACAGGACAGACAGAGGAGAAGAGATTGAGGCATGACCACACCCTACTGGGGGTGTTTTCTCTGTCTTGCTCTCTTTCTCTGGTGAGGGCACAGGCCTGCTGTCAATCAAAATAATAAAAGACAGAGAAGGGAAGAGAAGACACAGTGAAGGAGGCCATGCCACAAGGGAAAGATAGGAGCTATCCTGCCAGAGCCTAGGAACACCTGGAGCCGCCAGAAGCTAGAAAAGGCAAGAATCCTCTACCAGAGCCTCTGGAGAGAGCAGACCCTGCCAACACCTTGATTTCAGACTTCTGGATTCCAGAACTGAGAGACAATAAATTTCTGTTGTTTTAAGCCACCCAATTTGCGGTAATTTGTTATGGCAGCCCCAGGAAACTAATACAGTTGATAAACATACGGCATGGCCGATGGGAAAGCAAGCACTCCTTATTATATTCCTGCCTTGACAAGCACATCTGGAAAAAGAAATACACATAAGAAAGAACATGGAAAACTGTTGCTACTGAGCCACTAGGGGAAATTCAAATTGTATGAGTAATTCCTGGGCCAACACAGAGCAAGTCAGAGAAAAGGGAGTTCTGGTAAAACAAAGGGATTCAAAAACTCGGTCTTTGAGAGGTACAATTCCAGAGCCTTCTTCTGAAACCCCAACACTAAATAGTCACCAAGTATTTGGTGAGTATTTCATTTGATAGGAAAATAAGAATTTTCATGTATTTGGGACGGTATTTTTATCACAGCTACAGAATTGCAGCCCAACAAGCATTTTGAGATCATCTGAAATCATAGAATATACACTAGGCCTGGTTTGTGGAATCCAGAAATCGTAAGGTGAAGAGAGGCTGAGTTTAAGCAGCCAACAATCCAACAGGGCATTGATGCTGTTCCCTGGGGCTGGCCTCCTGATGGCCCCATTCTGGGCATCCTCACAAGCCAGAGATGACCATGTCAGCGTAGCTTTTGGAACATGAGAAAACACCCAGGCAGGATCTTTGAACTTAACAATTCTCTCTGTGAAACATACACAGACTCTTCTCAGATACCTGTCACTTTCAAGCTATAATGCTTTCAGGATCTTTTCACAACAATTTCTATTTTTTTTTAAATATGAGTAATTTCAAACAAAAGAAGTAATGAAATATACATGAACATTACCGTGCATGACTTTTCAGCTGAAAAAAAAATATATCCTTATAGAAGAACTATTCAAAGGATCGTATTGCTGGGAGTCATTTGATTATGTTATAATACAAGAGAAATAACATTTACCGAAAGTACAAATCCAATAACCACATCTGGACCAGGAAACAGCATTGTATTAATCAAAAAGGAAATGGGACAGCTGGCCCTTGGACACCTAACTGGAGCCCCAAAAGTGTCCACAAAATGAGGAATTGGCATCATTCTATCAAAATCACTGCTCAGATCAGGCGCTGAGCCATGAACCTGGCTGCAGACAAGTTGTCCTGCCCAAGGGTACTTATGCTCCCTTCCTCCCTGTGGGCAACTCTGAGTTCTTCTCAAACTGGTCTCAGTTGCAACTGGATTGTCACCAGCTCCTTTCTCTGCCCTGACTGTCCCCTGCCTCTTATGAGCATTGCTCCCAAGTCTTCTCATCTGAACGTCCTATACTCCTATACAGAAGCAGTCAGATGCTTCTCAGGAATAGGACTTGTCGAGGAGGGACCATCAGATGGCATAATGGTTACATCACTGGACTCCCATGTGGTCAACCACGGTTCAAGTCACAGACTCTGCAGCTTAAAACTCATGCTGGGTGTGAGTTTTTCTGCCCTCAGAAACCATCTAGGAAAAGTTCCATTCCCCTTCCACGTGAAGTCCTTCCAACGTGCGATGACTGACAATGGTCTCCACACTTTTTTCAGGTTAAGCATCTCTGCTCTGCCTAAAGCATAAAAACTTCATCAGCCTAGAAATCTTTCCCTGGATGCACTCTCATTTGCCAATTAATATTTAATTCTCTTAATATAATTTTCTTAATATAATATTCTCACTATTTCCTTTTGCTATTGACAAGTATATTTAGACTCTTAATTTCATTGCCAAACTATTTCCACGTGCAAAGACTTATGTACCCACAACCTAGCAATCCTTTCTAGAGCACCCTTTACAGATGACCCTCCTGAACTTATTGGAATATTCCAGAGATAGGAAGCATTAATTTACCAGCTAGATTCCAGACCATAGGGCAAACATTGAATGTGTACTTTTTTCCCCTGCATTGAATCCAAATCTACCTCAAAAGTAAAGATGAATGTACAGCATATTCATTAAAACATTCCTTCTCATTGAAAAATGGGTACAGGGAGGGGTGGAGGGCAGATTCCTAAATATCCATCAAATAAGGGAACTCTTAAGTAAACCGTAATTCCAACTATGTAAAAGATAAATAAATAAAAGAAAGCATATGTACATGTCTGTATTTGTAATACATAGGAAAGAAAGAAAAGATCTAGGAAGTTGCCTGCCAACAGCTGACAGTGAGTTCCTTCCTGGAAGACACTAAAAGGGCAAAGCAAGTTTTCAGTTCATTTTATACATACTTATCTCTACATTGTTTAAATGCCTACAATGAGCATTTATTACCTTTGTAATTTATTTTTTTAAAAAAAGGAAAGCATATTCCCCGAGGCCATGTGCAGATGAATGATAGTTCTAAGACACCTGCGAGTGCTACCAGTGTCATGTGGCTGCACTTCCCAAGCTTCACAGTACACTTCTGCAGCAGGAATTGTCACCACTCATTTCCACAGATGGGTAGGCAGATGCACAGAATGGTCCTGTGGTTTACCCTGGCCACACAGCAGGAAGAGTGCAAGGCCAGAGTAGGCATCCCAGAGATTCAGCTTAGAGCCCATGCACCCAACTCCTGGCCCAGGAATCTCTCCTGCCAAGGGCCTCTTCAACCTGAACGTGTGCAGACAGCTTTTTAACCTAAGTACAAGAGGCCATTGAATGTCCAGCACAGCTGCCTCCTTCCTCATGGGGCCACCCCAACACAGCTGCTCCCACATGGGGCCTGAGAACCAAAGGACTGAGTCTCATTCATCTTTTTCATAGGACCCACCACTCAGAGACCACTTGATAAATATATATTCTAGAATGTACCCAAATAAACTACATTAAAAAATTGGTAAACACTGCATATATATAATATGCATATACTCATGTTAAGCCCGGTGTCTGGAACCCAGCCTTTCCTGAATTTATGATGGTTTGTGAGGGTTTGATCATGACCTTTAGATTCTTTTTTTAAAGAATTATTTTATTTAACTTTATTTATTTATTTATTTACTTATGTATTTATTTATTTCAATTTGACCAGAGAGGAATAGTGAGAAAGAGAGAGAGAAAAAAAGTGAGAAAGCAATCCGCCAGGTCCAGGACTCAAAGCGCAGTCAGCCATGTGGGAGTCCAGCACCCTTAACCACCACGCCACCTGCTGGCCCCAAAGATCTTTAGATTCTTTAAGTCTCAGTTTTTCTCATCCCATAGACATGACTAATAATACCATACAAGGTTGTTCTGAGGATTAAATGATAATGAAATGTATGGAAAGACTCAGCGCTCAGTAGCATTTAAATATCCAGCATAAGAGTTTATTGCTGTTGCTTTTCTTATTGTCATACTTTTATTGCTGAGGAAGAAATAGGATTGCCAGGTGTTAGTGCACCAAAAGTATCATCTAGTAACCAATAGGGCAAAATAAGACCACTTAGTGAGAAATAAGAACCTGAAGCCCCACTCTTCCCAACCCCCAGTAGCCCCCAGGCTGCACGGAGGGCCGGCACCAGCAAGTCCCTATCTCGACTGGCTGTTGCACCAGAACATCTAAGGCCAAGTGATGTTCCACTTAGAAAGTTCTTCAAATAGGGGTAAAATATATGTATACATGTGAAACTAGAAAAGGAAAATTATTGAGATAACATGTATGATTAAAACACTATGCAGTATATTCTGGATGGGAAATCATATTTTGTATGCTGTGACAATGCTCAGGGAATGAATGTAAATTAATTAATTTAAAAACAAATGTTTCAGAAGAAAATTACAAAAAAAAGGAGAGAAAGAAAGAAAGAAAGAAAGAAAGAAAGAAAGAAAGAAAGAAAGAAAGCTCTTCTTGACATTAAGCATCGGCCACATCCGCTCTGTCCACCCAGGTGCAAAGTGGACAACAACTTCGGGCAGGCTGGACAATGCTGGCCTTTACCCTGCTGGGCAGGGCAGGAAAGGTGAGGCCAACCACTGAGGCCTCCACTGATAACCTTCAACCTACTGCTTTCATAACCACTTGTCAAAGCAAATCCCCTTCAAGGCACCTTCTCAGGTAAACTTGAATATCCCTGCATGGAATATTCCTGACGCCTTTTATAAATGCTACATCTGGCTTCCTGAGTTAATTAACAGAATGGAAATAATGGTAAAAACAAAACAAGCTAATGCCGCTCACCATGGCAGCAGCAAGAGGAAAATAAAGCCCTTCGAAATTCTGAATAAGAACTCGAATGAACCTATTTATCAGTGTCTAATTAAATACCCCCCATTCCTTTACATAATACATCTCCATAGTTCTTTCCTCAAGTAGACCAATAAACTGTTATTTAAGTGTTGCTATCTTATAAGTTCTCCTAATTTCTCACTCTCAGCTCTGGAAAACAGATGCTTACATTCAGAAGCTTGACTAGCAGGAACCAAGGCTTCAAATTCTCTCTCCTCTGTCTCTTTCTATCCTCCTCTATTTATTTCCCCTTCTAGTTTCTTCCTCCCCTTTTCTTCCCTCATTTCCATCCACCCACAGCTGAGACTGCCTGTGATGCTCCAGGGACCCTGGTGGACAAAGGCCTGGGTGCAAGGCCAAGCTCCTCCACTGACCAGCTGGATGGCCAGGAAAAAATGTGGAAAGTGAGTCTCCATCAGGAAAATAGGACGATATGCTAAGAGTTGCTGCAAAGTCCCAGAGAACCTCATGAGAAATGTCTGAAGTGTTTTGCAAACCAAAGGTACTTTACAAATACCCAAATTGTTCTCGAGTCCCCCCAACCCCCGCAACTAGCCAGCCCTACCCCTGGGTTCAGTGAAACCTATGTTTTGGACTCAGGCCAACATGTCTGGACTCAGATCCCTGCCATGCACCATCGTATGTCTTACCTCTCTGAATCTTTGTTTCCAGTCTGCAAAACGGGAGCCCCAGTCACCCCTCAGTTTTGCTGTGAAGCTAAAGGGAACATAAACTGCTAGCTCGGTGCCTGGAACACTTAGACCATGCAATGTCCCCTATGACTGAGTCTGTGTGACCTGAGAAGTGGACGTTTCTTGAGGTCTGAGATCATGGAAGAAGCAGGTCAGTGAGCAGTCTCGTCTCCTCAGTGCTTCCTTATTCTCAGCTGTCGGCAGAGACAAATGTAATGCCCTGTATTTGATGAGGATACTTTAATTGTCAGCTTTGATGCATCTTTCCAATAACCTGAACCCCTAATGAAGATATGTACAAGATTAACAGATGTAATTAGAAAGGGAGGCTTTTTGTTTCATTCTGTACAGAATCAGCTTTTTATTGCACTTATTTATAATACCTTCACATTTTCAAAGTCAAGAAACACAGAAAGGGGGATGCAGCATGCCAGAGTACATCATGTGTAATTATCTTTGTAGGAAAATGAAGACAAAAGTATGAGATAAATCACATTGCCCGCCAAATAGTGAAAATTCACAAGAAACAGGAAAACGGCCCTCAGTTTCTATTCACAAGTCCTCTTTTAAGTTGACTTCATAAACCCATTGTGACCTTCAGGAACGTGGTTAAGGGCTAGCTCCATGGTGCAGTGGTAAGGCACTGCTCAAGAGAAGCTAGACCCCACATAGCAACCATAGTTTGAATCTTGGGCCTTGTTAGCCTGACACAGGCTAGACACATTTGTGAGTGCCTAATATCCAAAGGATTGGAGGACTGAAGTTCCTCCCATGACCAGACCTGGTGAAAGGTGCTTCTCTCTCTATCTCTCTGCAACTCTCTTGTGCTCACACATATGCTCCATCATGAATAAAGAAAAAATCATTTTTAGAGAGTTTTTTTAAATATAGAATGTGTGCACTTGCCGAGAGACAAATAGAGAGACAAGAAATCACCCCTAGAGGGGATGCTCATTCTGCAATCCCTTCCCCTCTATTCTCTTCTCAGGATTTTGGGCATGCACACACACACACGCCTGGCATGAGTTTTAAGCCACCAGGTCCAGGAGTTGAACCACAGTTGACTACATGGGAGTCCAACAATATAAACATTATGCCATCTGCTAGTCCCTGAGGAAAAAAATAATAATAATATTTTTTAAAAGAACGTGGTTAAGCTTCCTGGCCAGCATTTTTTTTTAATGAAATATAGTACTTACGGATACTGTCATATCAGATCTCAGGCAGCAGAGGATCACAATGTCAGAGCATCTTCATCTGTAGACAGGCTTGGGGAAAGACCTAGCATGCCATGCCCAACCAGGAGTCTGCAGTATACCACGACGTAGCCTGGGAGCCAGTCACCACAAGCAGCTGTTGTGACTGTCTGCTGGCCAAGAGCCCAGGATCGGTCAGTTGACCAGGCCTATGACTACCCAGCTTTCAAAAAAGGGCACCTCTTGCTCTGGCCATCACTCACTACAGCTAGAAAATAGAATGGCACTGTTTTCCTGAATAAGAATGAAGTGACAGTCTAAAAAGTCACTGAAAGCCCAAGGCCAAGCCAAGGATGCTGGACTCCTAGCCCTGCAAATGGACAGGAGATCCTTCAGCCAGTCACCCGCTCTGAGACAATTTGGCAACCCCATGAGCACTGGGCATGAGCCTTTTCCCTGCCAACCACAGCTCCAAGAGCCACTGCCTACACACAGGTCTGGCTTAAGCCCTAGTGGTGGGAATAAGACAGCTGAACAATGCATCAACCACAGGAGGCTGTTAATGACATGAGACAGAATCACACATTACAAGAGCCACTGTGTTATTAGCCTGACTCCAGTAAGCCTCTGAGCCACCAGAGAGGAAAGAAAGAAGGAAAGGGAAGAGAGGAAAAGGGACAAGAGGAAGACAACTATGGTCAGTCTTTAAAACAACAAGCAAAGAGAAAGAACACCTGAAGCTTGAAGAGGCTTCCCAAGTGCCTTGTTGCACTGAGAGGGGTGCATCCTAGGTGCTTTGTCAGGCAGTACAGGCATACGGTTGGGAAGGGTCTACCCACATCTCTAAAGTTGGACTGGTTGCCAACA
Organism: Tupaia tana; assembly: GCA_026018925.1. Lineage (NCBI taxonomy): Eukaryota > Metazoa > Chordata > Mammalia > Scandentia > Tupaiidae > Tupaia > Tupaia tana. The sequence continues at coordinate 41,537,221 of JAKSZU010000010.1, read as the reverse complement.
GAGAACGCAGGCAGTACCACCTCTTCCTGGCTCCCCAGGGACTATTTGATAATGCTGGCAATGGAATCAGGAAATGTGAATATAACACACACTGTTTAAAACCAATAAAAGATGTGTTGTAAGAAGGGCTTAGGCAAGTCCCATAGTTAAGCAGGAACTCAAGGCAGAGTCAGAGGGCAGCAGTTGGCACATCCCAGCTCATCCAAAACACAGAGGCCTGCTGTGAGTTCCAGGAGAGAGAGCTGCCCCCCTCCATTATTCTTTTTTTTTTTTTTTTTTTTGGGGGGGGGGTTTGTTTTGTTTTGTTTTGTTTTGTTTCATTTGTTTTTGGTTTGGGGTTGTTTTTTTTTTTTTTTTTTAAAAAAAAGTAGGATTAAAAACATGGAGAATAGAACAAGAAGATCTAGAATCAACTTAATAGACATTCTAAAAGGAGAAAATAGAAGAGAGAAGATAACTAAAATTTTCAGAATTGATGAAACACACAAATTTTCAAATTTAAGGATTATCGTATACTAAGTAGAATAAATAAAATCAAATTCACATTTAGACACATACTAAAATTGTTAAATACCAAAGACCTTGGAACCATCATGTGTAAATGAAAACTGGCATCAGGGCTGATTCTGTGACCTGGTGGCTAAAGCAGCAAAATTCTACATGACCGACAACCCAGTTCAAGTCCCAGCCCAAAATCCTGAAAAGAGAGAAAGATAGAGGAGAAGAGATTGTGGTGTGACCATTCCCATTGGGGGAGCTTTCTCAGAGAGAGAGAATGGCATGCACCTCCAGGAAGGAAAAAAATACTGGTATCAGATCCTCAAGACAGGGGATGGAGAGGGCGGCACATTCAAGACAATGTCTTGGCTCTTCAAGCAGCAGCCTCACCCAAAAACTGAATCATGGGAGGCAGGTTCTGGTAGAGAAGGTTTCAGGATAGGGAAAGTGGGGAGGAAGGGCCAGCAGGTGGCTTGGTGGTTAAGAGCACTGGACTCCTACATGGCCGACCACGGTTCAAGTCCTAGACCTGGCAGCTTGCTTTCTCACTTTCTTCTCTTCTCTTCTCTTCTCTTCTCTTCTCTCTCTTCCTTTCTCTCTCTCTCTCTCTCTCTCTCTCTCTCTCTCTCTCTCTCTCCTCTCTCTCCCCAAACTAATAAATAAATAAAATAAATTAATTCTTAGAAAAAGATTAAATTAAAAAAAGAAAAAGAGAGGAGGATACATGACGGAAGTGAAGACAGAACAAGGAACACGTTATCCTCTCCTTCAGAAGTCATAAGCTCCCAGTGTCATCAACCACCAGGTAAAGAGGCCTTCTTCTGGGAATCTTAGGAAACCCAACTTTCTTTGAATTTGCTGTGCTTTATGTTCCCCTATTGACACAAAAATGGGGTGATCCTCCACCAGGAGGAGCAGAGGTCCTCATGTGACCCTTATGCCAACCTGTGGGGTCTCCCCTGGCCTAATAGAGCCCAATCTGGACCAAGCCAGCACCATGCCCAAGGGCTCCAGTCTGGTCCGATCACAGGCCCCTAGTCACAGACAAAAAGCCCAGGAAAGAGCTGGCCCTCACTGAAGCAGGATGCCACCCAGCAGCAGGGTGGTTTCCTAGGCCCAGTGGAAGTTCCCTGGGCAAACTGAGGCAGAAGTGTGTTCATGAGGCCAGGGCCAGGGCCATCAGTTGGTGGATGTGAAGATGTCTGGCAGCTCACCTGCTGGTACTTGTACCCTGCTGGGCACTGCAAGAACTAGCTTAGGGGCTGGAGGAGGCAAAAACTGGAGAAGGTCTCCAACCCTGACAGCTGGGGCAGCTGGGGCAGGTGGGGATGGACAGAGGGCAGTAGAGAGGCAGGTAGGGATAGCTGGGATGGGCAGGAATGGACTGGCATAGGCAGGGGCATGTAGAGGCCAGAGGGACAGGCCAGTAACCCTGAAGCTTAAAGGAATAAAACTCCTCTCATCTGCTGAGTATTTTTTTGAGCAAATTATATAACAAGAGCATTAAAAATAACCTATGGGAATTATTTTGACTTTCAAGAAACCATCTTAAAAGGCTACCGAGATGAGAACACCCTCACGGGAGGTTAATGGAAAGATCTCTTCATATATTAAGAACTGATTAAGAATTAGGATTGAATGGTAATTCTTAGTTCTCAATTGGAAAAGAGGTTAATTGCGAGGAGTTTGGAGAAAGCCAGAAGCGGACAGGTGTTTTTTCCTCTGTGATCATTAGTGACTGCCCACAGCCATCAACAAAGTATGAAAGTTTGTTAGTTATGACAACATGGGGTTTGCAAAGGGCTCTTGAAGGACCTACGGACTTCGCACGACAATGTGAGAATTGGTAACACTACTGAGCTGTATCTTTATTTTTTTGAAGAGAGATTTTTTTGCTATAAGGCATGTGTGCTTGCCAGAGAGACAGAAAACGAGAAATCATTCCCTAGGGTTATGGCCACGCCACAATCCCTTCTTCTCCATTCTCTTGGGATTTGGGACACACATGCATACACACGCACCCAGTGTGAATATCAAGCCACCAGATCTGGACTCGAACCCTACATGGGAGTTCAGTGATTATGGCATCTGCTGGTCCTAAGCTGTATTCTTTATATACAGTAAAGGTGGTAAATTTCATTTTATCATAGCTTTAATCAAGTAATTGAAAAAAAAAAAAATTTACAAGCAAGCCTCCTAACAACCTGCCTGTCCTTTCCTCCTCAGATTCACCCTCACCTTCTTAGATCCACCTTTACCTTTTCATATCCACCATCATCTCCTCAGATCTATCCTCACTTCCCCACACCTACCTCATTTCCTCAGATCCACCCTCACCTTCTCAGATTCACCTTCATCTCCCCAGATCCACCTTCACATCCTCAAACACATCCTCACTTCTCCAGATCCACCCTCACCTTCTTGGATCTACGCTCACCTCCTCAGATCTGTCCTCATCTCTCCATATTTGACCTTACCTTCTCAAACTACCTTCAGCTCCCCAGATCTGTCCTCATACCCCCAGATTCGACCTCACCTCCTCAGGCCCATTCTCATCATCTCAGATCTCCCCTGCCCTCCACAGATTCACTTCACCTTCTCAGATGACCCATACCTCCCCAGATCCAGCCTCACTCCCTTCCTTCACCAATAGGTGGCCAAATTATCCTGGCTTACTCAGGACTTTCCTAATTTACGTACTAAAAGGAATTAATTAATCATTAATAATAAAGGGAATTTCTTATTTTTATTCCTGCTCACTTTCTTGGGTTAAGCACTAAAAATCCACTTTCCAGGAAAAGGAAGCACACACCACCTTGCAGGCAAAAGTCTTTATGTCAAACAGGAGGAGTTTTTGTGCGAGGGCAGGCCTTCTACTGGCTTTGAACATCCTGGAAAATATGAAGATTCAAGATTTTCAAGTTGTCTCTATACCATATCTCAGGGTCCTCTTGTTTCTCCTTGCCCTGAACCAGCAGCCTGCCAATGCTGAAAACTTAGGCTTCTATGAAGTCTTCTCAGATGCAGTTATGGCCTTGCCCCTGCCCTCCTCTGCCCCTTGCTGACTGGGGTCCCTCGAATGCTACCCAGGAGGCCTCCAACTTTGGCTGTTGTTGTTCTTTTTCTCTTTGGTGTTGTTGTTTTTTTCTTTTTCTTTTTTCTTTTTATTTTTTACATTTAATCACTGTATATTATTACAGCATACAAATGAGTGTTCCCAGTATGAATATACTGTATATTAGTCCAGTCAAAGTTATTACCTCCCACATTATTATCAGCAGGTAATTTTCCATTTTTGTGTCTCTTAATGTTTTGCTTCTTTCTTTCCCCCTTGATTCCCTTCCTCTGACACTCCCCTTTGCCACTCTCCTCCCACACTACCTCTAGTATCCACAGTTGTTCTCCATGTTTTCATACCTTCCAATCTTTCCATTTCTGCCATAGAGTATAGATATTCAGATGAGTGGATTGAAAAAGTGTGGCATATATGCACTATGGATTTCTACTCAGTCATAAAAAACAAGGCTGGGCCAGCAGGTGGGATGGTGGTTAAGGGCACTGGACTCCCATATGGCCAACCACAGTTCGAGTCCTGGACCTGGCAGCTTTCTCTCTCTCTCTCTCTCTCTCTCTCTCTCTCTCTCCTCCTCCTCCTCCTCCTCCTCCTCCCTCCCTCCCTTTCTCTCTCCCCCACCCCCACAATTATTCTGTTCCTCTCTACTCAAATTAAAATAAATAAATAAATAATAATTCTTTAAAAAAAAGACCCTGACATTTGATAGAAAGTGGACAAATATGGAAGATTTAATGCTAAGCAAAAACAAGCCAAACTATGAAAGAGAGGCATTGTATATCCCCACTTAAAATATACCGAAACTTCCAAAGTACAGGCAATAGTCCCAAAAATAGATGAATGGGATATATTAGTCTGAGAAACTTCTGCACGGCCAAAGAAACAATAAGTAGAGTGAAAAGACAACCCTCAGAGTGGGAGAATATATTTGCACATTATACCTCAGATAGGGAAAGATAACCAGAATATACAGGGAACTCAAGCAGCTTATCCCCAAAAAAAATTCAGTCTAATTAAAAGATGGAAAAATGAGCTGAACAGACAATTTTCTAAAGAAGACATATAAATGGCCCAAAAGCATATGAAAACATGCTCAACATCTCTTATCATAAGAGAAATGCAAATCAAAACTACATGAGATACCACATAACCCCAGTCGGAATGGCTAATATTAAGAAAATAAATAATGATCAGTGCTGGCAAGTCTATGGTGAAAAGGGAACTCTCCTACACTGTTGGTGGGAATGTAAATTAGTATAACCACTTTGGAGAACAATATGGAGATTTCTTAGACACCTACAAATAGAACTACCATGTAACTCAGTAACTTCACTTTTAGGTACTTACCCAAAGGATAGAAAAACCCTCAATCAAAAAAACACTTGCACATCCATGTTTATTGCAGCTTTATTTACAATCACTAGGACATGGAATCAACCCAAATGCCCAAAAATAGATAATTGAATCGGAAAAATGTGGCATATGTACTCTATGGAATACTACTCAGCCATAAAGAAAATAATGAAAACCTGAGATCTGATACAAAGCGGACCAATACGGAAAGAAGACTTATGCTAAGCAAAGCAAGTCAGACTACAAAAGACAGACTTGTATGTCCCCACTCAATATATACCGATTATCTGCATTCTATGACAGAAACTGAAAGTTTGGAGGGCAATGGCAGATACTAGTGCTAGTAAGACTAGGGGTAATATGAGGGTGGGTAGTGGAGGAAGGGTGAGGAACAGGGAAAGAAAAAAAAAAGTAAGTTTAATTGACAAAAATGTGAAAAGCTATTTACTGATGATGATGTATATAGTAATGTTTTTGTCCTGACTGATAATGCATGATAATCGTGCTGAAAAAAAGAAATGCTATACACTGTAAAGATACTTGTGACTGGGGCCAGAAGGTGTCGTAGTAGTTAAAGGGGCTGGATTCCCACAAGTCCCAGACCTGGCGGCTTGCTTTCTTACTTTCCCTTTCTCACTCTCTCTGTCTGGTCAAATGAAAAGATAATAATAACAAATGAAATTAAATAAATAATAAATAATTATTTTTTAAAAAGATACATGTGATTCAATGTAATTGAAAGAAAGAAAGGAAAGAAAGGAAAGAAAGAAAGAAAGAAAGAAAGAAAGAAAGAAAGAAAGAAAGGAAGGAAGGAAGGAAGGAAGGAAGGAAGGAAGGAAGGAAGGAAGGAAGAGGGAAGGAGGGAGGGAGGGAGGGAGGAAGAAAAAGAAAACAAGAAAGAAAAAGAGAAAAAAAGGAAAAAGAAGAGGCTGATGGCTTTTCACTGAACCCATCACCTCTGCTTTAGGGGTCCTCCCCACAAGTGTCACCTGGCCCTATGAACTGTTGCTCCACCCACTTTATCATTGCTATGTTCTCCTCATTCTTCTAACACCAGAGAGGACGTTTTCTTCTGAGTTATGCCATCCCAGCTCACCATTTAACAGTTTTAAAAAGTGAGGCTGGGCTGGGCCCAGCATTGCTTCTACTAGCCAGCTCTAGGGACAAGATCCAGTTCCATCCCATTGTGGCATCTGCCTTTAGGGCCCACTCTCAGGGAAGCTGGCTCTGCCATGGAGATGAGTTCAGGGACTTTATGTAAGACAATCAGTACCAATGTAGTGGGAAGAGGGCAAGGAGGGCTGCCTGGTGGCCTCAGCCAAGGCCTCAGCCCACCTCACAGAGAGTTCTGACACTGGCATATCCTCAGAGAGGCGAGAACTCTGCCTATATACCCCTCAGCTAACTAGCCATTAGGTGTAGAAGCCCCAGGGAGGGGCATGACCACAGTCCACAGCACGGGGCAATTCCCAGAGAGGGCAGATGGCCAAGAGCAGCCTCCTCCCAGCAGCCTGCCAACCTGAGGAAGAGCTGGGGCACATCACAGCACTCTTACATCGGATGGCCCTGCAGTGTGTCAACCACATGAGGAGACATTCTGGAAAGGGGCAAGGGCCCCATTAATAGCTATCAGACCTGAACTAACTTGTGAGCCTGGCAAGCCAAAACGCATGATCACAACACCCTGGGCTTTGGGGACCTAGAATAAAAGCACTGATGTGATGAAGCCAAGCTCACCGCTGAGATCTAGGCCTAAGGAGTCTGTGTCATTCTCCACCTCTGTGTGGTATGATGCTGTCACAGAAGAAAAGCCAAAGGGTAAAAGGCCAGAGACACACCAAGCCCCAGCAGCCAGCTGAGCTGCCAATGTTTGCAGTGTAGGCTCTATGACCCATGTGCCTCTCTGCTCAGCCTAATGCTCATGGGTATTTCTCAGGTGTCCTGTGGGTAACCAGGCTATGGGGCCTTGAAGTTAGAAACTAAAGCAAAGCAGAACAAGGCATGTACGGCTCTGTGTGTTAAGCACATGCATAATGTTGGACACCCATCGCCTCCATCCTTCTTCAGAACTCTATCATCCCAAACTGAACTCTTTCCCCCATAAACAACAATTCCCCATTACCCCACCCCCACAACCACCATTCTCCTCTCTCTCTGAATTTGACTACTCTAGAAACCTCACATAAATGGAATCGTACATCTGTTCTTTTGTGACTGATTTATTTCACTTAGCATAATGTGCTTGGGGCTCTTCCATGTTGTATCATGTGTCAAAACTTTTTTTTTTAATTTGCCAAAGGACACCTGCACTCACCAGAGGGAGAAAGAGAAAGAGAGAGAGGAAGAGGGAGAAAGCACCCCTCAATGAGATGTGCTCATGCCACAATCCCTTCTCCTCCATTTCTGCATTTTGTCATGATTTGGGGCAATCACACACACTTGCCTGAAGTGTTTCTCAGGCATCCAATTCGAACCACGCGGTCAGCCATCTGGAATTAGCTCTCTTAGCCACAAGGCCATGGGGTGGTACAAAACTTTCTCCCTCTTAGTCTACATAATAAGACACTGTATTTATTTATTTATTTTTAGAGAGATTTTTGCTATAGGGCATGTGTGCTCATCAGAGAGACAGAGAAACAGAAAGCAAGAAATCACTTCTCCAGGGGGGATGTCCACACCACAATCCCTTCTTCTTCATTCTCCTCTTTTAATATTGGATGAATTTTAAGTTGCCAGCCCCAGGACTCAAACCGTGGTTAACTATGTGGGAGTCGAGCAACATAACCATTACATTATCTGCTGGTCCTGTAACATTGTATTTAGGCACATAGATTTTTTTTAAAACAGAAAGTAGACCTCAGTAGGTTTCAAGGCTGCCACGAGACCAGAACCATTCCAACAGGAAAGACTGGTCTAAGGACAGGCTCAAGGTCATGGCAGATGTGACCTTCAAGCATGAATATTCTTCTCCTGTCTGGAGAGCCACTTGTCCCTCTGGAACACTGCACACATGGCCCTAAGAGCAGCTTTCAAACTAATAAAAGTAAATGGAATTTTAGATTGTTCCTAATGAAATTATGAGATTTCTCATGTTCGTTGGGAGGAGAAGTTAATTCTGAAAGATAGCATTCATCTCCAGTAATCCTTGCAAGGAACGACGTTGCTCTCAGAAGCCAACCCTGGCATCATCCACACCACATGCACCACTGATGGGGACAGTGGGGCTGATAAGTGGACCTGTTTGGCTGGCCTTTCTGCCCATTGCCATACCCCAGCCCTCCCTTGAAAGCCGAAGAGTACTGTCATGCTGGGGCTAATTCTGGCTTGTGAGTGAAGGGATATGGGAGGAGCACTATGGGCAGCACTGAGATGGGGGAATTAACTGCTTATCCCTATAGCTTTTCATATTTAAAAAGCCCTCAAACCATAATCCCATGCCCCATTGCATAGATCCATCTGTGGAAACCCTGGAGTAGAACGGTCTATCTACACAGACTGAATTACATGGATAACCCTGCCCCTACCCATTCGCAAGGCTGCCTCAGCCCTCGGCATGTTACTAGCAAAAATGGCTAAGGGTTTGGGTGGGGCGTGGGTGCCTTTCCCATTCACCACTTTGGACAACCCTCATTGCTTCAGTGAGATAGCAGTTTTCTGAGGGCAGAGTATGTCTTATCTTTGTTTTCGGTCCATGCAATCCATGAGGAATATGCTAGAAGCAAGTCAATTGACATTGCCAGATTCTCCACTTCATCCTGCAGCTGCAGATGTTTCTAGGAAATGGTCAATGGGCCGCAGCAAATAAGCCTGCCAGTTCTAGGGGTGCCTGGTTTCTGCCCAGCTGTGCCATCAGCTCCTTGAAGGCCCTGGACAATTTGCTCTTCTTTGGCCTCAGTTTCTTCCTAATGTTCCACTCTCCTCTGAGTGGCAGGACCACTGACAGCCCTGCACACCCACCTGTAGATGGTCCCTTTCCTTCTGCCCAGCACAGGCCATGGGGCCGCAACTTGTCCCAGAAGACAAGCCCAAGGACTGAATCAGCATGGTCTAGAGTAATCATAGGATCCCCTTCCTCTTTGCCAAAGGCTCAGGGGCCATGTCACCCCAAATGACCAATGTAAAGAGAAAGTTGCTGGGCACGCAGAGTGGGTTCTCTACCCCTCCTTTCAGCTTGGAATGCCGTTGTAGAAAGGCCAAAAACCTGAAGAGCCACCATCATCTCTAGACTGAGGCTGGTGGGACATGAGACTGGAGGACCCAGTCCCAGGCCCTTGTATGCTCTCATCAAGGGCCAGATGTGCTCCCAGGCAGGCAGGCGGTAGTAATCATCCCCAGAAGATGCTCTGTTCTTGCAGCCAAGAGCATCCTAACTGGCATGCCAATTTGCTCAGCACATTATCCACTTTCTGCTCTTGGCTTGTCGCCCTAACACATTTAAAGAGGTGCCTCCAGATGGGATCTTCACGGTTTAATACAGAAGTGACTGGAGCTGACCCTTGGGCCTCAGCCTGCAGGTGGCAACCAGGCTCAGGGAGTGACACAGGCTCTGTCCCACACATTCACCCACCCCACCAACCCCACTCCCCAGCCTTCGCAGGGACTCGGCTCAGCAACCATCGTCAGCCTTGACTCCTCCCCTCTCGCATCTGCCCATGCATCGGCTGGTGCCTATTACTGCAGGTCCCACTCCAGTTTGAGATCCCTATAAGTTGCCCTCTTTGTGAGAAGCAGCAGCTCCAGAAAGAAGGGGAGGGGGCTGAAGACCACTATCCACCCTCATTCCAGGCCTGCCCACACAAAGGAATCCAAAGCTCCCATTACATCCACGCTGCTATTTCCTCAGCTTGGGGCAGCCCCACGCTCACCAACCCCCTTCAGCCTCCCTCACCCTTTCTCAGCCCTTTCCTCTAAGGCCACACACACACACACACACCCTCTGGGTGAACACAGGCCATCTTCCCTGGCACTTCCAGGGGTTGGACCCTGAAAGGCCCATCTGGGCACCCTACCCCTTGATGGGGGCTCCCACCCTGTCCCTTCCTGCCAGCCCTTTGTTACCATCATTGGATACAAACCCCATTTTCCAGAATGACCGTCAGTGACCACCAAGGTCACAAAGGTAAGGTCATTACTTATCTGTGCAGAGGACTCTGTAAACCTCCACATTTACAAATAGGATAGGGTAGGAAGGAAGCAGCCCCCAGAGCCAGTCAGTCCGAAACAGTGCAGAGAGTACACTGGATAAACACAAGCAGCAGTGGTCCGGGAGCCAGAATGTTGACTCAGAGATAAGATGGTTCCTGCTTCTCCTGTGGCGTGGTACCCAGGTGTCAGGAAGGAAGAGACCCTCAGAATTACAGGTTGACCAGGGGCACCCTCACCCTGCCCCACAGGACCCTTCGTGTCCCAGATCCAGTCACTCCCACCTTCCTCCATCCCCTCGAGCTGCATGCCCCCCCCCCTTCCCGACTCCTGCCTCCATCTCAGATGGCCTGCCCTGGTGGTTCTCTCTCTTTCCCTAGCTAAAAAAATAAATCCCACTGGGGGGCAAGTCCTCTCTTCTTCCTTCTCCAACCCAGTCCACCCCCCTGATGACCATGACCCAGGAGGTAGGAATGGACATCGGTATGAGATACAGACATTTGCCAGGGGCAATTGGTGGCAGATACCCAAAAGCGGGTGAAGGGAAATACATATGACATGGATTGCTGTCTCAGAACAGCTGGCCACACTGATATGCAAACATTCTGCAATCTGACGACTCTCTAGGTACGAAGCAACTGGAACATGATTAGAGTCAAGTGTCCCCGTTTTCTCCCTTCCATGACACCTTATAAGTCCTTCTGGGGTATGCACGTGACTTTCATAACACTCTGAAGTTTCTTTTCTAAGTAAAGCTCAGATTAAAAACCAGCCTCTTACAAAGCTTCAAGAAATAAAATCAGTTCTTTTTTCTTCCTTATTTTTTTTGTCTTTTTTTTTCATTGCCATAGAGTGTGTGTACACATGAGAGAGAAAGTACCCACAATGGTTCACTGTCATGCCACATGCCTTTTTCCTCCATTTCTTCACCCCCTCAGGATTTTAGGTGTGCAGGTGTGTGTGTGTGTGTGTGTGTGTGTGCGCGCACACACACACACACACACACACACACCATGTTTTTCAAGCCATCTGAGTGAGAATTCAAGCCACAGTCAGTCATATGGGATCTGGCTCATATGCATAGCAGTGAACCACTATGCAACTGGGCCAGCCCCAGTATCTGCTCTTTCAGTTTATTTATTTATTTATTTGAGTGAGAGAGACAAACAGACAGAAACCCCAATGGGATCTTAACACCACAATGTACCCCAAGCCTCAGCCAGCTCTGGGCCATCGGGAACACGTAAGCCCGACATACTCAGGGAAGTCCCTGGATGTGAACTAGGAACCTTCCCATGTGGGTCAGTCTTGCAGAGCTTCAAGTGTTACCATTATACCACGGTCCCGCCCCCATCTGCTGTGGATGCTGTCTTACATAGCCACCTGGCCACAGCCCAGCCGTCAGAACACGAAGAGGCCTGCCAGGGTCACCCAGCAGGAGCCTACCTAGAACCTAGTCCTCGGGCAGCACACTTCACTGTAAACTGGGCTTCTAGGAATTCACAATTAAAAGTAAAAGGGTGTTTTTCAGAGTAATAAGATTTTTATATTTGTGTTTATGTTTATGAAAAGAGCCCTGTGAAATATGTCTCTATGGCAAAAGGGCATTTCCATTAACTGGCCCTATGCTTCTTATTTCTACCTAAGTCTGTAACACACAATGCACTTAAAAGTAATGAGGCCAAATTGCTTCCTCAATGTTCCGCAACTGAGACTTTTCACTGAGAACCAGTGAGCTTTTTATTGTAATATCATCTTCCTGAGCACCTCTTTAGGAGAGATGTTGTTACAATAAATCTAGGTGTGCCATCAAACCTCTAAGTGGAATTTCCTCTCCCCATCTCCCGCTTAAGGATAAAACAGGACAGATTTCTTGGAGAAATCCAAGGGCTGCTGGAAGAGAATACACAAATTTTTATTAATCAAAAATTTGGTGTTCTTTTAACCACTTTTATTCTAAGCTATATTTGAAATCAGTTATTCACATTTTTGCACAAACATGTTCCCAGAAAAAAATATAATGAGCGGCTTGCATGTGGTGCTTAGAGGAAGAAATACTCCACCCTGCTTGGATTTAGAGGACAGCCAGAGCACCTGGCACATCCACCAGGTGATGCTCCTCCACCAAGTCACGCACGTGCACCTGCCCAGGTAATGCGCGATCCCCAAAGATGCTCCTCGAAGGAGTCTACTCAGTACAATGGCTACTCGATGGAGTTAGATCAAGTCCAGAATAGTTCTTTGGGGAGACGCTGATGGCAGCGCTATTCCTTTCCCAACAGCATAATGTCCTATGTCAACGGTCTCAGCCAGAAGATGCAATAAAAAGAATCCGTCCCCAGTTTTCATTTTCCAATAAAGATTTTCTCTGCTCACATTCCCAGTGGGCCATGCCCAGAGAAGAATGTTCCATTGAACTCCTGATTTCAGGACAACACAGAGGATTTGGGGCAGACAGAGAATGTGGGAGACAGGACACCCCTCTACTTTCAGGGCCTGTGTGTCTCTTCCACCTGGGGAGGAGGCAGGCTGTCAGTGTCAGCTGATGCCTAGAAGGTCAAGGATACCTACAGGCCTTCCTCAGCCTGGAGCCTCTAATGCGGTGGGTAGGGCCAGGTTGCACACCCACCACAGACATGTCAGACAACCTTGGACCTCAGTGCCCCACTGTGGCATGCTGCATCCATGTGTCCCCAATGGGCTCCTGTAGTGGAGATGGTCATGCTGCAGCAGGGCTGCACAAACACACACTCTCAGCAACATTCTGCAGCTGAGCACTGTGTGTGCGCATCCTCAGTCTCTCCTCAACGACAGAGACTGACCGTGCTATGTTGGGGGCCGGGAACTCCAGGCCTGAAGGTCCTAACCTGGCCCCCATGGGGGCCAGATGCTGGCTCTCCACAGGAAGTCCCAGGAGTTGTCAGCAGGATTGCAAAGGAGATATGTTGAGATGGACTTGCATCTTCCCACACACAGAACACATGCACACATATACAAAACACATGTATGCCCTTGCACACATATGCATGCACCCATATGTATGTGTACACGAGTGTGCACACTCTCACACGCCTACACACATGCACAGGCCTCTCTACCCAGCCTCTGATTGGGACACCAGCCTTGGTTATCCCCCTGCAGCTTAGCTATGCTCATCAGGAAAGTGGACCCAATTCTCCTCCATCCCTGTAGTCTGTACTTCTCAATGCACCCTTGCAGCCCTAGAAATCGGACTGGCTTTGAAGCTGCAGGGGAAAGAGCAGAGCACCAGCCCCAGCCTGGACTTCAGGGGCCCACACACATTCACTCACTATCTTGGAGCACCCTGAGCACCCATGAGCACCCTGAGGAGAGGCCCAGGCTGGCTAGGAGAAGCATGAGAGGCTTGGCAGCATCCAGCTGGACAGTCCCAGATCAGCCAGCCCCCAGCTGACCTTTTATGTAAGAGACCTGCCAAGCAGAGCCTCCAAGCCCCAAATGAAAGCAGACAGGACCAGAAGAACTGAGGACAACGTGCAGATTGTTGTTTCTGGGGCAATGGGAACCTGATATAGGGGTTGACAGTAGCAACTGTCCTGTTAACCTGAGAGTAAAATGAGTATGGAGCACAACCGAAGAGATACAAATCTTATTAAAGCACCAGGCTGCACAGGGTGGTGCGGGCCCAGTTCCCCAACTGGGTAAATCAGAATCTCTGCTGTGACTGTCAGATAGGCACACCCGCCCACGTGTAGCCTGGGAACCCTGGAGCCTGATGACGAAGACAGAGGGCCTCCTGAGAAAGCTGATCCACACCAGATGATGAGAACACAACTCCACGTCCTCTACGGATCCTCAGGCCTGACACAAACGGGCTGAAGGCAGCTCACAGGGCTCTCAACACTGACTTATTATGCTGAGAGACACATAGAAACAGAGAGACCAATAGAGATAGAGAGATAAAGAGACAGAGAGAAATGAGGCAGAAACAGCGATGGAAATAGACAAAGAGAGGGAGAAAAAGAGTGACAGAGAGATAAGGCAAGACAGAGACAGAGGCCGTGTATGGGGGAAGGCAAGGTACAGTGAAGGCAGGAGTGTAAGAGGGCACCACAGTGAGGGGGTGTGCCATGCAACATCCAGGAGAGAGCCCAGGAGGCAGCAAGGGCTGAGGAGGGCCAGAAAAAGCCCAGGCAGAGCAGGAGAGCCACATCTGTCACCACCAGGGAGAGCCCTGCAGACCAAACCTGGGAAGACAGGAGAGGGGTGTCATCTGACAGATGCAATTCAAGAAGTCCCCACTGTCAAGTCAGGAGGGGGCAGGGAGCTGGTTGTGAATACAAGGGCAGGAAGAGGTAATTTCATGGAAGTGAACTGTTCTCTGCCTTTGGAAGTGGCTTCTGCAGAAGGCCAAGTCTCTGGTGAGATGGACATGTGGAGAAGGGGTCAGGAGCAACATCAAGTGGTCTGAGGTAGAGGGAATGGGCTGCCTAAAGAAACAGGCAGGGGTAACGGCTGCTATGGGCTTTAGAGGGTGAGAGTAGAGAGGGAAATGGGCTTCCTCACCGTGCCCAGCTCCAGAGCTGTGGCTCTCCGAGACTCCAGACTGAATTTCTCCCAAATGGCAAGTCTTATGTGGAAATTAACCAAACTTACAACTTTGACATGTCATTTGAATTTGGGAACAAAGCTAGTTTGCCAAAATGATTCTTCCCTCTTTAATTAAAATCCTTCATTAACTGCCACGCTAATACCTTCCTGCAAGACAGACAGGATAATGAGCCCCATCCATCAGCCCAGGCAGGCAGCTGTCCAAAGAGGCTGGGGTAGGCTCAGAAGAGGGGAGCTGGACCCCACAGACACCCCAACTCTTGCTGTTGGTAAGGCCCAAAACTTCAGGAAGGAGTTCTATTTGGGGCACAAATCAGATATCAGAAGAGCCCGACACAAACGGATGGCCCCAGCCAGCATCCTCCAGCTCAGTGCTTTGCAAGCCGCTCCCTTCTCCGCAGCCTTCTTACTGCAGGGATGGAAGGCAGTGAGCATGTGCCCAGTGGGTCCCAGACTTGCTCTCACAGTTGCATCAGCTGAGCAAGGGCACTGAGTAGGGCTGGTTTTGGATACCAGTGTGTCCACATCTATGCCCCAGGAGCTCTTGATGTGACCACAGCCATGAGCACAGAGAGGGAATTGGGACAGGGAGAAGAGGCAGATGCAGCCAGAGCACTCACTCCCTCCAGAGCCAGCCCTCCCTTTCACCAGGGCCAGGCTCTGGTAAGTGACAGTGCAACAACCCTTTGAGGTCTGGTCTTCCTCCCAAAAACCACTGCTGCAGTCTAATCATCAGAAAAAAATCTTAAATGAACCCCAAGAAAGAAGCATCCTACCTACAAGATACCTGACCAGGATTCTTCGAACTGTTGAGATCATCAAAACAAAGATCTGGCCGGCAGGTGGCATGCCAGTTAAGGCACTGGACTCCCACATGGCAGACCATGGTTCAAGTTTTGGATTGGTGACTTGATTTTTCCCTCCCTCTTTCTCTGTCTCTCTCTGGTCAAATTGAAAAATAATAAGTAAAATTAAATGAATAATTCTAAAAATAATAATAAGAAGAAGAAGGTCTTGAACACTGTAAGAGCCAAGAGGAGCCTAAGCAGATTAGATGACAAAATGTAATGTGGGATACCGGGACAGAAAAGGGACATTAGATGGAAATTAAGGACACAGAAATAGAGTATGGACTTTGCTAGTAATGGTAATATTTATCTTAATTCAAAAGTTGTAACAAGGGACCAGCAGTTAGCGTAATGGCTATGTCGCTGGACTCCCACGTAGTCGACCGCGGTTCGAGTCCCGGACCCAGCGGCTTAAACTCACGCCGGGTGCGTGTGCGTGCGTGCGTGCCCAAGATCCCGAGAGGAGAATGGAGGAGAGGGGATTGCGGCGTGGCCATCCCCCCTGGGGGGTGATTTCCTGCTTTCTATCTCTCTGTCTCTCTCTGTCTGTCTGGCGAGCGCACGCGCCCTATAGCAAAAAAAAACCTCTCCAAAAAAAGAAAGAAAAAAAAAAAAAAAAGTTGTAACAAAGGGAGGGACCAGCAGTTAGCATAATGGCTATGTCGCTGGACTCCCATGTGGTTGACCACAGTTCGTGTCCCGGACCTGGTGGCTTAAAAAAACTCACGCTGGGTGCGTGTGCATGTGTGCCCAAGATCCCAAGAGGAGAAGGGAGGAGAAGGGATTGCGGCATGGCCATCCCCCCGGGGGTGATTTCTCACTTTCTGTCTCTCTGTCTCTCTCTGTCTGGCAAGCACACGCACCCTATAGCAAAAACCTCTCAAAAAAAGAAAAAGTTGTAACAAAGGTAACATGCTAATGTAATAGGTTAATATTAGTAATTGGGGAGAATGGGTGTAGTGTGTTATCTAAGTGCTCTCTGGACTACTTCATTTTTCTGTAACTCTAAAACTGTTCTTAAAAATAAAAGTCTAGGAGGACCAGCAGTTAGCGTAATGGCTATGTCACTGGACTCCCAAGTAGTCAACCATGGTTCGAGTCCCGGACCCAGTGGCTTAAACTCACGCCGGGCGCATGTGCGTGTGCGCCCAAGATCCCAAGAGGAGAATGAAGGAGAAGAGATTGCAGCGTGGCCATCCCTCCTGGGGGGTGATTTCTCCCTTTCTGCCTCTCTCTCTCTGTCTGTCTGGCGAGCGCACGCGCCCTATAGCAAAAACCTCTCCAAAAATAAAAAATAAATAAATAAATAAAAAGTCTATTAATTTTTTAAATACCTAAATATCAACTGTCCTTGATACCACCACCACCCCCAGGGTCCTTTGGCTCCTCTTTTCAAGGGGACCCTGAAGGTTCCCTGGGGCTAAATAACAAAACAAAAGCAAAAAATCTTGGAAAGGAAGCTGTCCCTAAAGAGGCGGAGACCAGTGTCTGTGAGGAAATGCCCCAGCAGCCCTGTCCTTTGTGTCCTGAGGCACCAGGTACTATCACAGGCCTTGGGATGCTGCGGGAGATGCACAGGAATGAGTTACAGTTTGCCTCCAGTTTCATGGTCTACCTTTTCTCAGACATGAAGTGGGGTAGCAAAGCCTCCCCAGGGGGGCTGTCCAGATCTGTAGGCTGTGGGAGGCGCACAGACGAGTATGGGGAGCGTCTCTAGAGCTCTCCTGCTGGCAGCCAAGGCCACGAGGCGGAACAGGAGTCTCACCGGCAGAACTGCAAACCCCCGGCCAGACTGAAACGGCCACCCTACAGGGAAGCTCGGCACCAACAGCCAGGGCCGAAACTGGCACTTCCACGATGCAGTCTGCACCACCGCCTGGGCGGCCTCCAAGGACCGGGCGAGCGAGGTGGCCATAGGGCTCCCGGCCTGTTGGGGTCCCGTGCTCCTCCAGACACTGCTCCCCAGACCACGACCGCCTCCAAGGGCCCAGAAACGAGGCCCTGGCACAACTCTCAGGAATGGCTCGGGCTGCCAGAGGGGTAGCAGAGGAAACTCCTCCGAGTTCCTGGGGTTCCAGCCTTGGCTACGCAGGAACCGCCGACCTCGGGCCCCTGGTGTGGAAAGTGAGGCTGACAGTCACGCGGAATACGGGACAGTTCACACAGTTAACTCCCTGACCTTGAAACAGGTGACATTCGCACAGCTCTGCGGGCGCAGAAGTTTGGAGCAGCTTGACCTGCAAAGGCTCGGGCGGGAAAGGAGCACGTCCACAAACACACCCGCTGAGCTCGCGCTTCGAACTCCGCGGTCCTGTTCCTGTGCGCTCTTCGGTCTCGCGCGTCCCCTGGCGCCCGGAGGCCGCCCCTACAGGCGGAGCAGCCTGGCAGAAGAGCGGTGCGCAGCGCCCTCGCGTGGACACGTGCTGCCACCGCTCGCTGCTGAGGTCTGCAGCGGACGTGGCTTCCTCCCCTGCCTGCGGTGCGCTGACCTCCACAATCCAGCAATGACTAAGGAGACAGGGCATCGACCTGGGCTGTTTTGCATTGGTAGGAACTGAGACTTTAGAGGTTCTGGAACTGGTGCACTGACTCTTCACATTTCCGCAGAAAGACGGTTCAGTTCTCAGCGGCAGGAAAGTTCGGAGTTGACGCTGAGTCCTGGGCATCATCCGCGGTGAATGACAGCTGGAAGCAGCGGAACGTCTCTGCAGATCCACAACGTCCAGGGACAGGGAATCGACCCAACCAGGCAAGTCTCGAAACCAGCTCCGACTCTAGTAACTGGTTCCAGTGAGGCAGCCCACCGGCCAGGCACCTGGGACTGCGTGCTTCCCTAGGCGACCCAGCGCCGATCCTCCCGGACTGACCCCTCCTGGAGGTAAGTGCTCCGAGACCCACCCTTCCAGGGCGGGGCGCACCCAGAGCCTGAACAGCTCTTCCCGCACATTTCCACTCCTCCCGCACAGACGCCCCAGAGTGCACATGCCTAGGCAAGGAACGGTGTGGACAGAACCTGAGGAGCAAGCTCCGCTATTGAGGCTGGGAAGCCCACCCCAGTGCGAACCAGGACCCTTGAGAAGGAGAACGGAAATCTCGGGTGTGAAAGATGAGGATAAGTGTGGGCGGGGAATTCTGCCCCCGGATTTGCCATGATTCAAAACAGCACTCTAAAGACTAGTCGTTCGCAATTCACGTGGTAATCTCTCAAGTCACTGGCAGGGGTATTTGTCAAAGAAAGAGGACAGGACACTTGTTCGTTTAAAACTTAGTGTTGGGTGGGCTCTGTGGTGAACCCCAAGGTGTGAATCCCCCCCGCCCCGTCTGCCTGAAATGAGAACTAGTGCCGAGATGTCAAGAGCTGGAGGACGTGGGGGGGGGGGGGGGGGGGGGCACGAGCAGACCCTGTGGAGGGTGCTTCCCCTGTCCCGTTTCTCTCGTGCATTCGCACACTCTATCATGAACAAAGGAAAAAAATTTAAACAAAACTTCTGGAGTGTACACAGGATAGGATAGTCTCCATCTGAGCTCTTGCTCTGGGAGCCCGGCCTGCTCCCCAGACTACCCCAGGGTACAGCCTCGCCCCGCCCCCACCCCCCCCGTCGCCAGTGCCCTGGGTAACAATGCAGCCATCCAGGACCCAGAGCCCTGCACAGAGGGGCTCACAGCCTGAGAGGGAGGGTCCAGCCTCCTCACCCCAGGCCTACTCATGGTGCTCTTGTCCAGGCGCCAGATCTGAACGCTGGCTGGGCCACTCACTCCTTGTGTGAGTGCTTTAGCATACTTCTGAAACCTGTTTTACTCCAGGCAAAAAAAAGGGGTACCCATGACACCCATTCTGCTGGGCCCTCAATAGTCCCTACGTGTAAGCACTGTTTCAAGCAGGGAGGGCAGCTCGTTCTCCGGACAGTATCTCTCCATCCAGCAAAGCTGTCCTGGCCTCCACCGCCTCACCCTGCCAACCTTAGGATGAGCTCCACCCCTCCACATGCCCAGCTTTCCATAAGCAAGGCTGGCTTCACCCACCAGTTCCCACCTGTACCCTGTGCAGTTTCAGAGCCCCGCACTCAGAAGCCCCACACTTATTCTAATGGTCTGCTGTCATAGTCTCAAAATTCTTACTATCTCTGAACTTTGGCTTTAAGTCCAATGGGACAGCATGAGGGTAAACAGAAGTGATCTGCGCGGTTCCTGCTACCCTGTTGGCATACGGTGTTCCTGATGCCTCAGGAGCACAGAATTCCGGTGGACTCCAATGAAGCTCAGTAAGCCCCAAAGCGAGTGCAAGGTGAGCATGTTACACAGTAAGCAGCAACCATCAGCCCGGACATCATGCTTTCCAAATCACACAAGAGCTCGCTTCCAACACAGTAGAGGGCAGTAGCGTTCTAAGAAACAGCAAGTTTCTTAAGAGTGAAGAAAGGTTTCCTCCTTAGACCAAGGAACCATCATAACCTTTCTGACGTGTTACTTACCTGCACTAACCACCACTTAACTGCAAATGACACGAGGAAAGGAAAGGACAGAACAATTGTGTTCCAAAGGCAGTGCTGAGAGAATGTACTTCAAGAAGTCAGATTCCTTCTGTGCAAAAAACACCATTCTGCTGGAAGCTCTGAGATACAAATGAGCCATCTCAGATATTCCACGTGTAAGTTATATGCTCTTATACTTGCATTTCAAGTTGCTATTGTACGATGTAAAAAAAAAAAAAAATAGAAGCCTTCATGCTAACAATTTAAAAATTTGGAGACCAGCACATGGCATAGTAGTTACGTTACTAGACTCTCACACAGCCGACTACGGGTTGAGTCCTGGACCCAACGGCTTAAAATTCATACTAGGTGCGTGTGCATGCATGCCCAAAATCCTGAGAGGAGGATGGAGAAGGAACTGTGGCATGGCCAACCCCCCTGGGGGGTGATTTCTCACTTTCTGTCCGTCTCTCCAGCGAGCACACGGCTCCCTATAGCAAAAATCTCTCAAAAATTTTAATTTTTAATTTTCCCTTACTTAGAACATCATTAAATACCAAATCAAAAACACCTTGATAAGAGGAGAGGGACCAGCTGTTAGCGTAATGGCTGTCGCTGGACTCCCACGTAGTCGACCGAGGTTCGCGTCCTGGACCGGTGGCTTAAAACTCACGCCGGGCACGTGTGCATGCGTGCCCAAGATCCTGAGAGGAGAATGGAGAAGGGATTGCGGCATGGCCATCCCCCCTGGGGGGTGATTTCTCGCTTTCTGTCTGTCGGGCGAGCGCACGCGCCCTATAGCAAAAACCTCTCCAAAAAAAAAGAGAAGAGAAAGCTGCTTCTACCTTAGTTTCTACCTTAGTACCTTAAGGGCACATTTTCTTGTCCTGCTTTCTGAACAAGAGGCCCTGCACATAGGTTTATAGCCAAGAGGCTCTCTCTATCCCAGGCAGTAGACAGAGCAGGCCAGGCTCCTCAGCCCTGAAGCAGAACTGAGCCCTCTCCCCATGCCCAAGGCTTATCTTCAGGCATAAGGAGCAGGACCTGCCCACCACAGCCCCAGAATGTGCCCAACATAGTTCTCTTTCAGTGCCTTATGTTAGTATTTGTGAAACTACGCCTGCTCTCTGTATACAAAGGAGCTTCACAAGGTTCATGAGAAAACAGAATTAAAGTACAATTTGTTTTAGTGCAAAACAAATCTTTAATCCACACATTCCCCCCCATGATAGCTTTTCCATGAACTTTTTGAACACACCACCACCACATGTATGGTTAGGGAAGGAAAGAATGCTGGCAGGGAGGCCAACCTGGAAAACTCAGCACCACCTCCAAAACTCCGCTCTTCTGCTCAGAACCATCTTGGTTCGAGCCCTCCTCGCTGCTGCTTCTCGACATCTGACAGGCAGAAGGCATGGGCAGTGGGGACACTAGGAGCTCATGGTTCTAGGACAAGACCGTTGTGACAGGAGGAAAGCCAGCAGGCACCTAAAAGCCAAGTACCCTAGATTACCCCAAGACTGTTGAGGTCTGTACCATTAGCCCAGAAACTGCTCTTCCGACCTGCATCAAAGGCCAAATGTCTGAGAACCTTCCTCCAACCTGAAGAAAAATGGCAAGAAGAAAGCAAGATGGGAGCGAGCTGGGATCTCTGAGGGCATCCAGGCTCCTTCAGGCTTTTTGATTATACCAATGCTGTTCCTCTTAAGCATAAAACATGGGACAACAGCATAAAAACTCACGATTCCTATAAATAACCAAACATCTCTTCTTCCTGAAGGAATGTTTCCTATATCCGGGTTACAAGCCTTGGCTCCACACTAGGCTATGTATCTGCTAACTGGGGAGAAGGGTGTGCGCCCAGAAACAGAAACTCTGACCTCACCTCACCACAGGGTGGGTATCTGCCAGGGGACTCCCAAAAAGGCTAACCTGGGTGGGTTCTGTCATAATCTTAAAACTTCCTCAAATGAGACTTGATGTTAAAAAAAAAAGGTTAAATACAATCGATAACTATTTAGACAAAGGTGAGGGAGAATAGGAAAGGTCTTTTACAGTCAGAATTTGCTGAGTCCTGCACTTAGGTTTTAAAAGCCACACTAACAGAAAGATAAAGGTGCTAAGTCATTTCAGAAGCCCAAGATTTCTGCGACTCAACTTCTCTTCCCAACTCTACTTGAGTGTGCTGTCCTGGAGCCTTTGGGGCCTGTGCGCCATCAGGCTTCGAATGCAGTATCCAGGGATGGACTCAGGGATCCTGGTTCAAACCCCAGCTCTGGCCAGCTGGTGGCAAAGTGGTTTAAAAATAAATAAATAAACAAACAAACTGATGACCCACATGGGAAGGTTCCAGGTCAAATATGGTCTGGCACTGATTGAAGATGAGGGTAAATCACAGCATTAGGACCCTGCTACTGGGGGCGCTGGCTGGCGGCATGGTAGTTGGGGTGCTAAACTCCCACATGGCTGACTACTGTTCGAATCCCAGACCTGGTGGCTTGCTTTCTCACTTTGCTTTCTCTGTCTCTGGTCAAATTTAAATAAATAAATAAATTACAATAGCAAATAAAATTATGTAAATCATTTTTTTAATTATTCCATTTAAAATTATTTATTTATGTTAATTTGACCAGAGAGGGACAGAGTGAGAGAGAGAGGGAAAGTGAGAAATCAAATCACCAGTTCTGAGACTCAAACCATAGTCGGCCATGAGGGAGTCCAGCACCCCTAACCACAATGCCACCTGCCAGCCCCCATAATTCTTTTTTAAAAAAGACCCTGTTTGGGATGCTGTGTGTGTATCTCTCTCTCTCTTGTGGAAGAAATACATTTTTTTTTAAATAATAATTTTTTTTAAAAATCCTAGCTCCTTGCAAAGCGACTTAAATGCACAGACCCCTCCCTCCAAGGATGCTGCACCCTTACATGATTATTACTGTGTGAGCCGAGCACATGCTCAAGCCCTGACTCTCCTGAAAGCCACTGAACTCACATCTTTGAATCTGAATGACCGTTAACATCAGGAAAGCTGTATTTTAAAAAACTTCAATAGTCTGAAACCAGAATGGGGACCCCAAATTACCAATTTTGGCAAGTGAGGCATCAGTAAGTTACTTCAGCATGTATCTATTTCTAAATTCAACATCTAAAATGTGTATAAAAAATGAATTGATCTGGAAAGAATTGGTTACTTTAGAAAGAAAAAGTTTGCATTTTGATAACAAATTGTCAAATTTAAGAAAATTCACTTTAATTTAAAAGTTAAATCAGAAATAGTGTTTCATATTACAATCTTAAGCTTTTAACTTCTAATCTAACTACTGGGAGATTACCTTATTTGTATAATTCTTTCCAATGAGGCAAGTGCTTAAAATTTATTGCAGTCTGTTTCAGAGATTAAGCTTAACTTTTATGACTAGAAGCTATTAAAATGAAATTTTCTAATTATACAAATATGCTATTTTTAAAAAATTAATCTCAATTTCAAAATGCCCAGTAGGATTAAGTACACATTTCTGTAAAGACTGAAATGGCAAATGACTAGTTAGCCCAGATGGCATGACACGGCCTGGGGTTCATGATGGAGGCCATGAATGGAGTCAGGGGCTGCAACCTCTTAGCTCAGGGCACTTTTGCAAGGTTCAGCTGACCAACAAAGAGCACAAAAATGTCCAGTTCACATGCAGGCAAGGTTAACCCACTGATAATATTCTAACAAGAGCAAATTAGCATTATTTATAGCCAGTTTGAACACATTCACTTACCAGGCCAGCAGCCTTCAAATCAACCCTGGGACTCCAGAAAGTAATGTCACAAAGAGCTACTCAGCTACAATGCCCAGAAGAGGGACATATTCCACCCAGAAAAGCAAGAGTCCTGACAATGTGCCCAAGTTCTGCATCATAGGCATTAAAGGAAATTTAATTTGACATACCTCTTTTTTTAATTATTTATCTAATTTTATTTATTATTATTTTTCATTTGACCAGAGACAGAGAGGGAAAGTGAAAAAGCAAGTCACTAGGTCCAGGACTCGAACTGCAGCCAGCCAAGTGGGAGTCCAGAGCCCTAACCACCATACCACCTGACAGGTCCATTCCACATACTTATTGCTGAAGAGATCTCATGGGAGGGACGAGCCTCAACTTTGGGAGTTACGTAACCCTGGACAGAAATTCCAGCTCCAACCCTCAGCTACTTTTTCTCCCCAAGTTGTTCCTCACTTTCAAAGAATTTCCCAAACTACCTAACGTCCTTCATTGGGTTTATTTTCTCTTCTATCTGCTTTTTGATTACAGAACAAAATCAGAGTACAAAGTCCACACTTAAAGGATATGTCCCCTAAGTGCCTAAGTGGATACCAATTTCATAAGAACCCTTCTCTCATAAGGAAGGTTACTTCGTCACAAATAAACAAGCCAAGAGACTGTTACAGACTTTCCTGTATGGGGGCCTTCTATATAATCACTTTTTAGAAGGGCTAGTCTGGGACCAGCAGTTAGCGTAATGGCTGTCACTGAACTACCATGTAGCTGACCGTGGTTCGAGTCCCGGACTCGGTGGATTAAACTCACGCCAGGCACATGTGTGTGTACGCCCAAGATCCCGAGAGGAGAATGGAGGAGAAGGGACTGCGGCATGGCCATCCCCTCTAGGGGGTGATTTCTTGCTTTCTATCTCTCTCTCTCTGTTTTTATGGCGAGCGGAGGCGTCCTATAGCAAAAAAACTCTAAAAAGAAAAAAAAAAGAAGGGCTACTCTAACAATGTGAGGTTTGGTTTCCAAAGGTTAACAAAGAAAGTGATAAAGGCAGCTACCCTCGTTGAGAGACTACTCAACACTGCCAGTGGCAGCTCTGACTAAAGCATGTTATAGATTTAACTCCCTTTACTGCCCAAAACCTGTCAGGTTGCAAATATAAGATCTTTTTCACACACAGACATAAATAAGTACTGGGAAGATGAGTGAGCAAGTAACTGACAGGACTGGTCACAGGTAGCCCAGCTCCAGAGTCCTTGCTCCCCACAGGATGGAACTGCTTCCTGGAACTGAAGTGTGTCTAGGCACATACCTTATATTCCACCAAGATATCCAAATTCATTAAAAGCCAACAGATAGTGTGTACTCTCCCATCACCAGCACACAACAGTGTCACATGGGGCAACCACCAAATGATGCACCTTTCCTTGTGAAATGATTTCTCAAATGCTGGGAACAACTATGTCTATAGGGTTTGATGATCGAAGAAAAGGTTTCAATCTTGACAAAACAGTCCACAAGGGCAGGCTCAATTACAAACTCATTCATGGGTTCTCTCATTAGAAAATTTGATAGGAAGAGTTTAGCTGGCCCCAAGAATCTTACTTTACTTTCCAAAATATACCTAATAAAATCAGATTAAGAATGGTCATCTAGAGACCAGCAGATATTGTAATGGTTACATGGTTGGACCCTACATAACTGGCCATGGTTCGAGTCCCAAACCCAGTGGCTTAAAACTCACATCAGGAACATGTGTGTGAGTGCCAACAATCCCAAGAAGAGAATGGAGACAGGACAGGACTGCAGCATGGCCATGCCCCGTGAGGGGTGATTTCTTGCCTTCTGTCTGTCTCTGTCTCTCTAGAGAGTGCACACACCCTATAGTGGAGGGAAAAAAAAAAAAAAAAAAAAAAAAAACTCTTAAAAAAAGAATCATCTATCAGGAGCCAGCAGGTGGCAAGGTGGTTAAGGTGCTGGATTCCGACATGGCTGACCACAGGTAAGTCCCAGACCCAGCGGCTTGAAAATCACACCAAGTGCGTGTACATACATGCCCAAAATCCTGAGAGGAAAGTGAAAGAGAAGGGACTGCATCACCCCCGGGAGGTGACTTCTCACTTTTCCTCACAGGGTGATTTCTCACTTTCTCTCACTCTGTCTCTCTCCAGCAAGCACACATGCCCTACTGTAAAAATCTACCAAAAAAAAAAAAAAAAAAAAAAGTCACCTATCTCATTTGCATGAACAAGCTCTTTAGACCATCCTTCTATCTAGCCAGAAACACCTATAAAACAGAAATATGCTTCACTGTCATCCCAACTTAGCTATTCTTAACACTCATCCTGACTCAAGCTGGGATGTTCAACCAAGGATGAGGTCACGAAGACCTGTGCCATACAAGAGTTAACCAAAAGGGAGGGAGGTCCTCCTAAAACATACTGTCAGAGCAACAGCCTCTGGTCAGAAATTGGAGTAGGTACTTATAGTTGCTAGTTATACATTTGGTTTACGTGGACATGGGCTGGGGGTGGGGAATGGAGAGTTTATCAAATCTGTGATAGCAAGGCTATTCTTGTTTAGAATGAGACGAGGTTAACATTTGCTCACAATGGAATGAGACAGGTCACACAGAGGCAGTATGCAGATGATTTAAGTTTGGGATAAATATTAAGTGAATTATTAAACCTCTTCCATGACTCACACACTTTCTTGAGGCTAACAGATTAATAAAATTAACAATTAAAATTCTATTTCTATGTGTACTTCTGAAGTTTTACTTACACAATGATTTTTATTTTAAATGGGGGGGGGGGGGGGTTCTCATTGACCAAGGCCCCAGCCTTATTTAATTATAGACAGTGGCAAGAAACACACCAGCATGGGCAACCTAACTCCTATAAGGCTACATCCATCACTATGACTTGTACAGGCTGTCCTTTGTGACATAACTCAGCTTTCTCTTCTTTATGCAATCAAAACAGAGAAAGGGAATGGCCTGAGCTGAAGAGACAGCAGTATCAGTGTTCTGGTAATGAGCTCACCTTCCCTAAGAATATATGCAATTCCTCCTCTGTTGCTCTTACCTAAATTACTGACTTTTACATCCCTTTCCTTACTACCACTAGACAATACTGCAGAGTTTTAACTGCCCAGATCAACAGGCTGTAATAATTTAATAAAGCTAACACATGCCATAAGATACCAAAAACACGTAAGAACCATGGAAATGAATTCAGTCATCCTGTTTAAGGACTATACCAGAGAAGCCTAGTGAAGCAACTATCTTTCACATATGTTAGATGTGGAGGGCCAGCAGGAGGCGTGGTGGTTAAGGTGTTGTACTCCTACATGGCCAATTACAGCTCAAGTCCGGGACCCGGTGGACTAAATATCATGCCAGAGATGTGTGTGTGCATACCCAAACTTCCAGGAAGAGAATGGAGGAGAAGGGATTGTAGCGTGGCCAATCCCCCAGGGGGTGATTTCTCACTTTCTCTCTCACTCTTTCTCTCGCTGGCAAGTGCACACACCCTATGAGGGGGAAGGAACCTTACCACAAATATGTTAGATTCATGATCAAAAATACTACTGGAATCTTCATGAACTTAAAAATGTTCTCATCCTACTTAAAGAGCTAAATCAATATGTTGATTACTACAATTAAAATAAGCTGTGATGTCCATAACTGATAATATTTTCCTGCTTTTTGTCATGACTACCCATTCTTCTAGATGTTAAGACGAAAGTGCTTGGCTATAATATACTCAATGAAAAATCATTTTCCATTTAGATGTTTCTTGGTAATTCATTGTGGGTCTTTTCTGAAATGAGTCTCTGAACCTGCAGACAGCCTATACTATCCACAATTTCACCAGTGTGGAACTTAGTGATGCCATCAGAAAAATATTTTCAGGTGAATTTTCCCAATGCTGCAAAGAGATCTTTCACCAGTGAGGGGAGCCATTGGACTGGTGTATGAGATGTTCTAAGTACTGCTGTGTGCTATACTCAGTTATAGGTCTTCATTTTCTGAAGACTCTTAACTGCTACAAGGGGCACACATATTAAAAAAAAAAAAAAAGATTTAAAGTGGGTTAAAAAGATTTAAAGTGGGTTAATTACAGTAACTATATGTTTAACATCACTGTTTTCTTCACAATCATTTTTAATTGAATTTGAAGATGTTTATTGCATTCTATTTTTGGTGGAAAGAAATGTAACATACATTTATTTGTGAAATACACAAAGCTAAACTGGATAAGAAGCATTTTCCTATTCCCAGTCCATTTCTGAGGACGAAATCATGAACTGCTCCACTGTAATAAATCTCTTGTAATAGCTGGACACCAAGTTTAATATTCATTAATTTTCTCCTCTTAGTATAGGCAGCAATTCACCATTTTCTTTCAGTTCCTAAAAATAAAAAATAACAATGTATATATTATTATATATATCTACATATATAAAGAATGAAAGCATCTAAACAATCACAACTTGTATTGATATTCAAGAACCAAAAATACCTATGGATTTAAATTCCAGTTTTCCAACACTCTCAAACTAAGTATTATACCATAAAAACTACACATTCAGATTACAAAGGTTAAAAAGGTATTCTAAAACCAACAAATTGTTCAGCTTTAGCAAAGCAACTGGAACGAAACAATGAAGCATCCATTTAAAGCACAGCAATAAATCAGGGAGAAAAAAATTAAGTGATACGCAAGGTTGAAGACAGAGACAACGCAGTGTTGTAAGTCCCCATGCATATATACCCGCTGTGCTCCTGCTCTTAATGCCTCAGACAGTAAAGAGGTAGAATACTTTACTCTCCCTGGGGATATGTCCGTATCTCAGAAAAAGTTACAGTACCAGGAAAATTAAAAGGCCATAACCCATAAAAAAAATGTGTCATAATTTGGAAACAGAAAGACCTACCATAAGGTTTATTCAAACCGTAGGACAGGCTCTACACTTTTTTTCTTTTTTAAGGTTTTTGTCATAGGGTATGTGTGCTCACTGGAGAAACAGATAGTGAGAAGGAAAGAGAGAAATCATCCACCAGGGGGATGATCACGCTGCAATCCCTTGTCCTCCATTCTCTTCTCAAGATTTTGGGCAGACACAGACACATACACACACACACACACACACACACACACACACACACGCCTGGTGTTATTTTCAGGCCTCCAGGTCCAGGACTTGAACTGCAATTGGCCGTGTGGAAGTCCAGCACTGTGCCACCTGCTGGCTCCTACAATTTTTGTGCCTGTTTTTCAGATTTAAAACTTGGGAGTATAGGCATTGAGTTTGAACTGTGAGAATTAAGAATAAATAAGATTTTCTGGGACCAGATGACGTAATGGCTATGTCACTGGACTCCCATGTAGTCAACCGTGGTTCGAGTCCCGGACCTGGTGGCTTAAACTCATGACGGGCACGTGTGGGTACACGCCCAAGATCCTGAGGGGAGAATGGAGGAGAAGGGATTGTAGCATGGCTGTCCCCCCTGGGGGGGTGATTTCTTGCTTTCTGTTTCTCTGTCTCTCTCTGTCTTTCTGGTGAGAGCACACGCCTATAGCAAAAACCTCTCCAAAAAAAAAAAAAAAAAAAAGAATAAGATTTTCTGTGACCAGCAAGTGGCATAGTGATTAAGGTTCTGGAATCCCATGTGGTCAACCACGGTTCAAGTCCCAGCCCTGGCAACTTGAAACTCATGCTGGGAACATACACATGCAACCCCAAAATCCTGAGAGGGGAATGGAGGAGAAGGGACTGCAACATGGCCATCCTCCCGGGTTGGGGAGCGGTAGTCCTTACTTTCCGTCTCTCCAGTGAGATTATGCGCCCTAGAGAAAAAAGTCTCTTAGAAAAAAAAAAAAAAAAAGAAAGAAAGAAGAGAAAAGAAAAAGAATAAGACTTTTTTCATTTAAAACAAACATTTAATTTGATGTAACATTTCGAGTTACTAACCACTAAGCAGTGTAAACATCAATCAGTAAAACCACTATAATCCACTCAACCTCTTTTCTTGGGTTAAATCTAAACAGGCATGATTCTGTCATAAAAAAATGCAGACAATCTCTAATCATATCTTGAGGCCATCTTCTAACCATTTAACAAGCAGACATCCTTTTGCACCAGTGGACCTAGCAGGAGTTTTCTGAGCACACTTTCAGAAGGCAGTAGACCAAGCAGCTCAGTGGAAAGAACCAGGCCATCCTCAGGTAGAATCTGTACTCAACAGCTTACCAGCTGTGATATGGGAGACAATTCGCCTAATTTCTCCATATCAGTGTTTCCCCACTTACTGACCAAGAATAAGAATTCTTTCTGAGGCAGCTGAGGATTACATGAAGTAACATACGTCAAGTACCAGAGCAGTGTTGACTGCCACATTCCAAGTGCTTCAAATAAGCAATTCTCATATTACTACTGTTAAAGGAAGCCAGCAATTTGAACAGCAACCTGATCTAAATATTCGAAATTTCTCTCAACAAACTGTTTTAAGTCCAAACATTCTGCAATAGCAATAGTAACTATTCATTCTTTAGAGGTGAGATTAGCTCTCTGAGTACGTATTAGTAGCTACTTTTCCAGGACACTAGATTGAATGAGTCATTGAGTTACTGAGTAATTCACTCATTTATTCAGTCACTCATTCAACAAAAAAGTACTCAATGCACCAAGAGAGGCCAGCCAGAATTAGCCCATCTGGAACATGTCCTAATTGAACTAAAAATAAAGAACTGTACTCCTTTAAGAAGTACATTTAAAACCAAAAGGGCAATTTAAGAGCTTAATTTAAGAGCTATTTCCGTATATATTTCCAGAGAAAAATGTTAACAATATCCCAAATTTCCAAATGTGTGTGTTCTTCGCAAGTGAACACAGAAAGTCATAAAACACCCTAGTTATACACCTGAAAAGAAGTTACTCACTTCACGTAGCTTTAGAATTAAATGAGACTTATTGATTGTATCTTCCCAAGAGTTAACAATGGCTAAGGTATAGGTTATAAAACATTAAGATAAAAACAGGCTCAAGAGTATTTAGGGTTGGAAGACAGTCTTACAAAAATAAGATACATACATACACAAAAAATAACAAATACAGATCTATTTTTCTTGCATTAGAGCTATTCAAAATCTAGTGTTAAACTTTTTTTTTTTTTTTTTTTTTTTGGAGAGGTTTTTCGCTATAGGGCGCGTGCGCTCGCCAGACAGAGAGAGAGAGACATAGAGACAGAAAGCGAGAAATCACCCCCCAGGGGGGATGGTCAAGCCGCAATCCCTTCTCCTCCATTCTCCTCTCGGGATCTTGGGCATGCACGCACACGCGCCCGGCGTGAGTTTTAAGCCACCGGGTCCGGGACGTGAACCACGGTCGACTACATGGGAGTCCAGCGACATAGCCATTATGCTAACTGCTGGTTCCCAACATTTTTTTTCCTCTAGGTATGAGAGAGAGTTTACTAGGACAAGTGCTTCACTAGCTTACTTAAGAAGTGTGGTATTAAACCTGAACCTAAGCAGGAAACAAAACCTGCAAAGATGCAACCACATAATAAAAACCACCAAAGGAGCCCAAGCTCTGTTTTTTTTTTTTTGTTTTTTTTTTTGGAGAGGTTTTTCGCTATAGGGCGCGTGCGCTCGCCAGACAGACAGAGAGAGACATAGAGACAGAAAGCGAGAAATCACCCCCCAGGGGGGATGGTCACGCCACAATCCCTTCTCCTCCATTCTCCTCTCAGGATCCTGGGCACGCACGCACACGCGCCCGGCGTGAGTTGTAAGCCACCGGGTCTGAGACGCGAACCGCGGTCGACTACGTGGGAGTCCAGCGATAGCCATTACGCTAACTGCTGGTTCCCCCAAGCTCTGGTTTTATAAAACAGTCTGATCCAAAATACTGATCTCACGTCAGTGTAAGCCAGAGTTCCTTCACTTTACAAAAGTATGCTTTAAACACTTTCATTTTACAATGTAACTAGAAGCGGTACTATTTACTACTTGCTTTCTATTTAAAAAGTAAAAGATCTAACCTCAGAGAAAAATTCTAACCAACTAGGCAAGAGGAAGGCCTGAAGGGAGGCTCACGGCCCTGGGTCCTGCAGCAGCCTTTGCCATCCCACCTTGTATGACAGCTGAATTCATGTTTGTAGAGCGATACACAGCATTCCTGCTCAGCTCTCTACTATATCCACCCCACATTTTGGGGTATAAAAGCTACAGGATTTTTTTTTTTTTTTTTTTTTTTTTGGAGAGGTTTTTGCTATAAGGCACGTGCGCTCGCCAGACAGAGAGAGACATAGAGACAGAAAGCAGGAAATCACCGCCCAGGGGGGATGGCCACGCCGCAATCCCTTCTCCTCCATTCTCCTCCCGGGATCTTGGGCACGCACGCACACGCACCCGGTGTGAGTTTAAGCCACCGGGTCCAGGACGCGAACCGCGGTCAATTACGTGGGAGTCCAGTGACATAGCCATTACGCTAACTGCTGGTCCCCAAAAGCTACAGGATTTATTGTCTTCGCCTAACCAACATAATTACAAAGCACACAGATGGCTAGTAAGTGGGGCTGCCTTAAATTGTAGACATTAAATATAAGAAAAGTCGTATTTATTTAAAACTCAGTAAGAATTTACTTAAAGCAAAACAAAATGTAAATTAAAGACTTTTATCTGTCTACTAGCCACTTACTGAGCTCCTAAAATACACAGAGCACCAAAGTCTTCAAAAACATATAAAAAAAGTGGTTTTTTTCTAAACATGCTTATGATTGAAGAGGTAACAGATTTTTTTTTTTTTTTTGAGAGAGATTTTCGCTATAGGGCGCGTGCGCTCGCCAGACAGACAGAGAGAGACAGAGAGACAGAAAGCGAGAAATCACCCACCAGGGGGGATGGTCACGCCGCAATCCCTTCTCCTCCATTCTCCTCTTGGGATCTTGCGCACGCACGCACACACGCCCGGCGTGAGTTTTAAGCCACCAGGTCCGGGACACGAACCGCGGTCGACTACGTGGGAGTCCAGCGACATAGCCATTACGCTAACTGCTGGTTCCCTAGATTTTTTTAACATCTAAAACATCAAAGAAAAACCTGCATTTTTCAAAAACTGTCAGAAGGCATGTGCACTTGCCAGAAAGAGACAAAAGAGACAGAGACAGAGAAAGCAAAAGGGAGAAAACACCCTTCTGCGGAATGGGGTCACACCACAACCCCTTCTCCATCCTGCCAGATTTGGGGCACGCACGTACACACTCCTGGCACGTTTTTCAAGGTGCTTGGGGCTGGGATTAGAACTACCCTCACCCACATGGAACATGGCTCCCTTAACCACTAGACTATGGGGTCAACCCTGCAACTATTCTTTTAAGAGACTGAGGTCAGTGTGGTAGGGCCCGGTAGGCACTGGGCCTCAAGCCTCAGGCCTCTTGATCCATGATCTTGGGCTTTTCGTTTTCTTGCCACACACCTGAGTACATGTGAACAAGGCAAAAGAAAATGACATGAATAAATAACAAAATTTATAATAATATAAAAATAAAAGGACACAAGAATTTCAAGTAAGGACAAATGTTTCTGGCTAGAAGAATCTGTAAATGACTCACAAACAAGCTGGGTCTTAAAGGATATTAAAATCAGATTTAAATATAGAACATGCCAGTAAACCCAAAGCCCTGGCCAAAGGAAGAAAAATGTAGAAGAAAAGCTCTGAGGCATCTAGCACAGCGTGAGTAAAACTAAAATTTTAACAGTTTGACCATAGCCTAAGCTTCTCTGAATGCCAAAATTATGAGTGTGCCATTTGGCTAGATCTTAGTTGAAAGCTGCAGGAGGTTCTGGAAAGGATCTGGAGTGTTAGAAAAGATCACTCCAAGGGAAAGGCGATTTACCTGACTAGCTCAGGCAGGAAGGCTGACACAGCAGGGACAGTGAGAATGACAAGATACTATGCACACTGAAAAGGTAGTACTGGTTTACAAGTGAGTTTACTATGAGGCTGGAAAAGAGAGGAGTTAAGGACAACCCCTAAGTTTCCATTTGATATGAAACTATCACTTTAAACATACCAAAATTTATAGTTCCTTAGGAGAGCAAATGAACTCATCTTACCTTAACAATGTCCAATCCTCCAACAAGCTCCCCTTTCACATAGAGCTGAGGGTATGTTGGCCAATTTGAGTAAGCTTTCAATCCTTGTCGAACCTAAAGACACAACAAAAACTCTGAAACTTTACTATCAGACTCTTATGATTAAAGCTAAGAAAAAGGACAAAACATAACCTAAAGAACTTACTTCTTCATCCTCCAATATATCAAATGTTTCATATTCAACACTACAAAAGGAAAAAAAAATTTAACAGAAAATAGTTTCAAGCAAAAATTGGTGTTTTTAAAACAGAAAAGTAAAAACGATTTCACTGATAACAAAACTTACTATAAACCAACAGAAATGGTTTTGTTTCTTAAATCTGTCTGGTACTACACAGAATAAGTCACACCAACATACAAATTTATCTAGCTTTCTCTCTGGACATTATGGGTTTAGATAAGCAGTAGGTAAACTTTTTATTAAAGAGTGAGACAATAAATATTTTAAGTTTTGCAGGCCAGGCAGTCCTGCTGAAACTACTCAGCTCTGAAGCATAGCCCAGAAGCAGCCACAAACAAAGCATAAAGAAGGGACATAGCTGAGTCCAATACAACTTTATTTACCAAAATTGGCAGCCAATTAATCCCACATTCAACCATTCACACAAGCCTATCAATAACTGAACACTCTTACCCAGGTCTAGTCCCTACCACATCTCAGCTACTGCTCCCTAACCAACTGGAAGTCACTTACAGAGCCAGGTAAAGCAGCAGTGCTCACGGGTGAGTGCTGGAGGGGCTCAGCAGCCAAGCTGACAACCACACTAACCTTAGGGAGGTATGCTTTCCACACTCAAGTTTACTTCAGAATACATGCTGCTTTTAATATTCACTAGACAGACCAGTGAACGTTTTGTGGCTGTATGCTGTGTAACAAGCACTGAACACTACATGTAAAATAAATCAAAAAAATATTGCATGGAAATCCAATTATATCTACTCGGAAGGACTTCACTGTAAGGTGGTCAGGAAATTAGCATGCATGTTTGATTAAATCCTTGCAAGGTGACTATGGATATATGTGCAATTCTCAACCTGGCCAAAGGAAATGTCACATCTCAAAAACTAGACTTTTCACAAAACTAAACCCAACTTCACACAGAAACCCTGTTTACTAAGTAAAGAGATTCCCCACAGTACAGGGACCAGTCAAAAAAATGAGATGACAGGATAAATCAGGAGCAAGTACCAAAAAAAGAAAAGTTTGAAAAAGATTAAAAAGAGAAAAAGACTCACACAATGTAAAGTCTTCATTCAAGCTGAACTAAGAGAGGTGCTATCTCCAAACCCTGTGATAAAAATAATGACTTACAGGCTATCTACAAAGGATCTAGGAAGTACTGGATCCAAGCACACACGCAGGTGTGTAGAGTGCGTAACAGTCTACACACCTCCTAAAAGTTATTTATAAAGGGTATCTCTTGTACCTCACCACATACTTGGTTCTCAGCCTCCTCAATACATGTGCGTGTATTCTGGTTATTAAAAGAATGGAAGAGAAATAATAAAAAGCAGCTTTCTCCACATATGTATGACTCCCAGCAAGATCATGGTCTCTTCAGATTATAAGTTGTTCAGAGGTCCCTGATGGCCTCGTTCATCACAGAGCTGATCAAGCCTAGCTCATTATCTGCTCTGGGATAACTGATGCTTCCAATCCAATTGGGATTAGACAGATACAGGACAGAAAGCCAAGTTACAGAGATGTGCCAGTGAAGACATGAGCTGTGTCAGGCCCAGTGCTATCTGGTTCAGAAGGCATCTAAGCCCTGAGGGGACTGTTCCTGCTATAGAGAAATGAAGTGAGGATGTCTCACTGTGAAGCTACAGCAAGATGACGTAAAGAATGACCAAAAACAAACCAGCCTCCACTCTAGGGCCTATGGAAGAGTGAAGGGAGCAAGTTCGAAGCAAGTTTAATTATAATAAATGGACTGTACTCTCCTCTATAAAACCTCACAATAATTTGAATAAATCAACCATTTGTCTTGTTATGTCCCTAAAGATACATTCAACCTGTGTTGTTCAACTACCTTCAGTGTTACCCAAGAATGTCAAAATATTTAGATTATTTTTCCTGTAACTTCATAGGGCTGGCCAAACTATTTAAAGCTATAGCTAGAATACATATTAAGTCTGTAAAAGAAGCAATCGTGAAATAAGGATGAGAAATAAGTAATGACATTTGACAAACCCAACAGAATAAGTAGTAATATCTCCAAATAAATGGTTTTGTTTTTAACCACAAAAATCAATCACAGTACTGACTTGACAGCTCCATCCCCAAGCGGATGAAGAACAGAAGCCCTGCCTCTCAGATCCAGAAAATGGACTAAACATGGGCTTTATCATTTCTCATATTATTCAGAAACTACAATCTTTTTTTAAAGAAATATTTTAAATAGCCTAAATACATTCTTTCTGTAAAATCTTTACTCAGAGTGAGAACTCTGTAACTAACTTTCCTTTGGGAAAAGAGACAAATCATTATTTCAAAGGTTGCCAAGAACCTCCTTTCTGTTACTAATAGGTTGATGCTGGCCAGAAAATTTTGGTCTAAGTTAAAGCATTCATAAAACATTATAGCAAAGACAAATAGATAAAAATATATAAAGACATTACAACTAAAAGGAATCAGTGGCAGAACTGAAAAGTTGCTATTTTTTACATACATCCTTTGAAAACAAGATTTACATACCCAGTACTATTCAGTATTTCCAGAATTTGTTTGCTGAATCCACATTTTGCTTCCTAAATTAGAAAATTTTTTTAAAAATTACAAAGATTATGTTTTTTATACGACCCTATTGAGATGGTTACATCTAATGCTTTGTCACCCAGCACAGCACTTGTCCAATGCAGCCTGTAGCCCAGGCTTTGTCACCTAATACAATCAATACACAGTATTAGCTTCTATCTAATGCTTTGTCAACTAGTACTGCACTCACCCAGTGCAGCCTGCAGCTAATGCTTTGTCACCCAGTACAGCTCTTGTCCAATGTAGCTGTCACTACGTTTACTAAGCTCCTAGTGCTGCTTCACTGCCCCTCTCCTTCAAGTACTAACCCATCTAAACATCATCCCAGACACATAATCCAGACTAACTTTGCTTTGTAACCACTTGATATGACATGTGTTCTAGTAGGTTACAATCTTTGTGGTCAAACATTCCTTTAAGTCAAACCTAGATTTTTCTACAAAGAAAATCTTTATTCTTCACTTCATTCAAACAAAATGATCTTAACTCATTTAACCTTTTTCCAGTGATTAATAATCACTTTTCTAGTTCGCGTCCCGGACCCGGTGGCTTAAACTCACGCCGGGCGCGTGTGCGTGCGTGCCCAAGATCCCGAGAGGAGAATGGAGGAGAAGGGATTGCGGCGTGGCCATCCCCCCTGGGGGGTGATTTCCTGCTTTCTATCTCTCTGTCTCTCTCTGTCTGTCTGGCGAGCGCACGTGCCCTATAGCAAAAACCTCTCCCAAAAAAAGAAAAAAAAAAAAAAAAATCACTTTTCTATTCCCAACTGGACTCTCTCATTTTTAAAATTGATCTTTACATTACAGAGTACTAAACTTTTTTGAGGTTATAGAAATCTTACTATTTTTTATTCCACAGAATACTTTATGAGCCACCCCAACCCCAAAATAAGGGAGAAAAAAATCTACTCTAAACAATCACCACGAAGAAAAAAAAATTACTCCATCATTACTGGGAGTTATTAACTTCCTTATTTTGTTTTAATAAATACAGTGAATTCATTAAGGAATCTGGGTCCTAACCTAGTGATCCCAACATGCTAAAATTTATGTTAACTTTTTTTGTTATTACTTTCATTATAGTAGTTATATTAACAACGAGTTATGACAACCTGATTCTCAAAACAACTCTATTATGTCCATTTACAAAAGGGGAAAACTGAAGCTCTATGTACTTAGGTAACTTGCCCAATGCATATTGGCTAATAAATGGGGCAGTTTCTTTATTCTTCCAATCTCACCTTTTTTAGATTTTCAGTTTTCTTATTTCCAAATCAGGCCAAATTCTGTGCAGTTTTGCCTACCTCAACAATTAGTGAGAATTAAGTAAATTAAGAGAGGTTCCATTTCTAGGTAAATTGCAACATATTATATAAATGTATATCGCTCATTTTAGAAATCACTACTCTAATCCTAATCTGTTTTATTCAAACAACCAGTAGAAATGATCTATCACATTTGATATTCAAAATGATGCAAACCAGTATGTACTTTCATCAAAAAAGCTACAAGAACCTGTCTATCACAAACAAGAATTATGACTGTTTTACTCATTCATCAAACACATACAAGGCACACACAATGTAGCCAGAGTTTCTCTCTCCATCATATATACTTCTAAAGGATGATCAAAGGGTGCAAACCCAAGTATTACAAGGTTCCCCTCATTCAAGAAGTACAGTGACCCAGCTACACGTTAAGGAAGTCCACAAACTCAAACAAAGGATAGCCAGAACAGCACCAGTAAAGTGCTAACAGTGAAGTAAGAGAACCAGTAAAGTGTTAACTATATTGACCATGTTAGCTGACAAAGTTTGGCAGCAGTAAGAAATGCACCCCACTGAGATGTTGATGATAAAGTCAAGCAAAATGTAGATTACTTTGTTTGATCTCCATAAGCACCAATTAAGGCCTGGATAACTTCCTGATACCACTACAGCTTCATTAGCTAAAGCTAGGAAAAAAAGATTTAACTGTCCCCTTGTTGCAGATGTTAACATCAAAAGAAATTACAAATAAAACCATTTTTGAGTTCTTTACCTGTTTGTTTCCTTTCATAAAGAGCATCACAGAAGCTTTATTTGTCAGCACTTTGAGCCTAAAGAGAGAAAATTGATATAAAATGGCTCAGCTCAATTATTAAACACCACTTTTGCTCCGCTTCGTGAGTAACGTGCATATTGAAGGGATAGCAGGATGTTAGTTCACAGCTTTGAGTGGTATTAAACAAGCAAATACATTGACATTTTCCTTTATTTCATTCTCTCCCTAAGCCACTGTAAAACACAATATGGCTTTTAAGGCAACGAATGTTCCTTCAAGTTGCAATTTAAGCCCATCAACTCACAGTACTAAAAAAAAATAATAACAACCAATTCCATAAGGAATTGTTCAATAAGGGCCTCCTGAGTTAGCCCACCAAGAGCTTCAGAATGAGATGTTGTGCCCCATCTTCCAGCACGATGCCATACACCCTGCTGTGCTCCTACTGCTCACAAGGTCAGACCTGGAAGGTGAAGGACTCAATAGGAGAGCAGCAACTGATGCCAGCTGCTAACACCAAATACTCTCATCTCAACTTCACATTTAGTATTTCCTACAATCTTTCAAATATCATAATCTAACTTGCTTTCAGAAGCTTTAATTATCTGTATATCTGTTACAAATCTCAGGAAAAGTCCATGTTAAGCCAACGGGTCGTTGAGAACCTAAGGTCTACCACATTTTCCTTTCTCCACTGGTGCTATGGAGGATTCATGGCTCAAAATCTCTTAATAGAAAAAAGCTGTCACAAATAAAATGCACAAAAACTATGTCACTTACACATCTAATACAGTATGATTTACTCATTCTCAGGTGACAGATACAGCAACATAATGCTACCTACATCACTCACCTAGTGATCTAGCTACCTAAACCCAGGGAGCCACAGACCCTCTGTCCTGCCAAAATAAATGTCACAATTCATGAACTCCAACTCCTGCTCTTTGTTCACCCTGGGAGCCTTTTCATTCAGAATATACCGAATTTTACTTTATATAATTCTAGCCAGTTATCTTCTGGTATCTGAACGCATAAGAGAATTAGAAGTAGCACATTAGGAAAATTGAGAAAGTCTGATGGGAGAAAAGGCCATAAACAACAACCAGAGTATATTCAACAAAAAAGAAGGAACCACAAATAAAACAACAAAAACCACAGCTCTCTGGAGGGCACACAGGCTCTGTGAGCCAAGGGAATCACCAAACTGCAGCACAGAACCAGAAGTGAGGACACCAGGAGTCAACAAAAGGACTAAGCATCGCTTTCAAATTAAAAAGGCAGGAAATGGGTGACAGCAATACTCTGTAACGCAGTTCCACATAGAAGATAGGATATTCTGTAATGCAGTCCCCAGTTCAGGTCCAGAGACCTCCCTGAGTGCATAAGACACATGCATAACCATGATGTGGGACAGGCTGGGGGCAGATCAAAATATCACAACCTGACTGTGGTTTTCTCTGTCTTTTTCTGTCACTCTCACTTATGGAAAAAAAATTCTCTTCCCCCCCCCCCCCTGATTTTTGCTCAAGGGCACGTGTGCTTGCTGGAGAGAAACAAGAGACAATGAGAGGAAAAGTGAGAAATCACTCCACAGAGGGGATGGCCACCCTGAAATCCCTCCTCCTCCATTCTCCTCCCAGGATTCTGGGCACACTGCACATGCGCTTGGCATGGTTTTCTTTTTTTTAATTCCTAGAGAGATTTTTGCTGTAGGGCGCATACACTCACTGGAGACACACAGAGAGACAGAAAGCAAGAAATCACTGCCCAGGGGGATAGCCACACCACAATTCCTGCTCCTCCACTCTCCTCTTGGGATTTTGGGAACACACACGAACACACACACACACACACACACACACACGCACATGCACCCAGCATGAGTTTTGCTGCTGGGTCCAAGACTCAAACCACAGTCAACTATATAGGCATCCAGAGAGACAACCATTATGCCATCTGCTGGACCCACTTGGCATGGTTTTCAAGCTATCAGGCCCAGGATTCAAACCATGGTCAGCCATGTGAGAGTCCAGCGCTTCAACCACCACACCACCTGCTGGTCACAAAATAAACTTTTTTAAAAGGCAGGAAAAGGAACAAACTATGTGAAGAAATGTGCTAAGGTCACCTTGACATAATACATAGAATACTATTTACGAGGGTTACTTTATTAAGGATGAATAATACTAGTTTATTACTAGTCACTTTAAATAATAAAAATTTTAGGATTTTTAAATGTTAGAATGGTTGGGGCCAGCAGGTGGCATAGTGGTTATGGTGCTGGACTCCCACATGACCAACCAAGGTGATGGAGAATGACTTCTCGTTTTCCTTCTCACTGTCTGTCTTCTCTGGGGAGCACAATGCGCCCTATGGCAAAAACCTTAAAATAAATGTATTGGAAAAAAATTTTAATTAAATAGCAAGAAATTTATAAGAGGAAAGTTTATCTTACAAACTCAAACCCCAACTACAAATGGCTGATATGCTCATGCATTTCAAAATATATTCCTTTTTAAGCCTCTACATTAACACCTAATTGTTAAAATAAAAATCCCTTAAAAAAAAAAAAAAGAAGAATTCTTAAAAAGGGACCAGCAGTTGGCATAATAGCTATGTCACTGGATTCCCATGTAGTTGACCGCGGTTCGAGTCCTGGACTTGGTGGCTTAAACTCACGCCAGGCACATGTGCATGTGTGCCCAAACCCAAGAGAATGGAGAAGAGACTGTGGTGTGGCCATCCCCCATGGAGGTGACTTCTTGCTTTCTCTCTGTCTCTGTCTTTCCGGTGAGCGCACGTGTCCTATAGCAAAAAAACCTCTCCAAAAAGAAACATCCCCTTAAGTCTCCCTATATGCTAAAGTTCACAATTTCTACAAGATAACTTCTCTAAATGTTGACTGAAACTCTTCATAAAACATAGATTTTTACAGCCCCAAAACCATCTTGAATTTTCAGTTACCATGGTTTAAAAAGGCACTGAAAAATACCCAGAGCCTACCTAAAAGTGCACTCTGTGTGGCATTGGCTTTTCACACTAGACACTTACATTCCACCTCCTAATACGGGACAGTAACCAAAAGAGTCATAGAAACTGTGTACAAAAAACCAAAAACACAGAGCCAGCAGGTGGACGAGCAGTAAGGGGCTGGACTCTCACATAGTAAACCACATTCAAGTACCAAACCTGGTGGCTTGAAATTCAGTATGGGCGCATATGCATGCATACTCAAAATCCCAAGTGGAGAATAGAAGAGAAGGGGTATGGCATAACCTTCCCCCCAAGGGGATGATTTCTCACTTTCTGTCTGTTTCTCTGGCAAGTGCATGGACCCTACAGCAAAAATCTCTCAAAATAAATAAATAAATAAATGTATATGTGTGTGTGTGTGTGTATATACATATATATATATGTGTATAT
Source organism: Tupaia tana (assembly GCA_026018925.1). Classification (NCBI taxonomy): domain Eukaryota; kingdom Metazoa; phylum Chordata; class Mammalia; order Scandentia; family Tupaiidae; genus Tupaia; species Tupaia tana. The sequence continues at coordinate 41,495,098 of JAKSZU010000010.1, read as the reverse complement.
ATATATATATATATATATGCATATATGTATATATATATATATATATTAATAAAAGTATGTGCCCAGTTAATGACAAGAGTAGTAACCAAGACAATCGAATTCTGGCTCTCAAAGGCAGAAAGAGAAACAAAACTTGGCCACTCTACTGCAATAATGACATTTCTATCAAAGCAAAGAAAATCCTCTACATCATCACTAAACTGGTGCTAAGATGTCTACAGTCCAAATTAGATCTTCCTTAATTTGCATGAGGAATTTGATTACAAGTAATAATAACGACTCTCAGCATACAAACGCCAAATCTTTTATTGCTATTATGTATAGAAAAAAACAATGTAAAAATGGAGAATCAGAAAATACTTTGAGGGAACCAGCAGTTAGCATAATGGCTATGTCACTGGACTCCCATGTAGTCGACCACAGTTCGCGTCCCGGACCCGGTGGCTTAAAACTCACGCCGGTCACGCCGGGTGCGTGTGCGTGCGTGCCCAAGATCCCGAGAGGAGAATGGAGGAGAAGGGATTGCGGCGTGGCCATCCCCCCTGGGGGGTGATTTCCTTTCTGTCTCTCTGTCTCTCTCTGTCTGTCTGGCAAGCGCACGCGCCCTATAGCAAAAACCTCTCCAAAAAAAAAAAAAAAAAAAAAACTCACGCCGGGCGCGTGTGCGTCCGTGCCCAAGATCCCGAGAGGAGAATGGAGAAGGGATTGCGGCGTGACCATCCCCCCTGGGAGGTGATTTCTCGCTTTCTGTCTCTCTCTGTCTGTCTCGCGAGCGCATGTGCCCTATAGCAAAAACCCTCTCCAAAAAAAAAAAAAAAAAAAAAAAATACTTTGAAGGTACTGACCCCACAGTCTAGTGGTTAAGGGAGCAAGATCCCTCAGAGCTGTCCACGGATCAAATTACAGTCCCTGTGGTTCGAAGAACACACCGGGCACATGTGTATACATATGCCCCAAGTCCTGACAGGATGGAGAAATGGAGAAGGGATTATTGTATGACTACATTCCACCTGGAAGGATGCTTTCTCCCTTTCTCTCTTTCTTTCTCTCTCTTTCTGTCTTTCTCTGGTGACCTTAACGCATCCTCTGGCAATTAAAAACATTTTTCGTTTAATAATAAATAGCAGACTATCTGAGACTTTTAAAACACTTACCTTTCCTCTAATTTGGGAGCTTTGGGGCAAATTGTATCTAGTTCTTCAGATGCTTCTAGCTCCTGAAATAGGCACATATGTCAATTTTAGAAAAGACTTATTACAACATAAATCCCTTTAATCAGATCATAATACAGAATACTGATCAATCACCTATCTGAAATACCACGTATTTATTCCAGATTCATATTTAAATACAGCGATTCCTAAGAAATTAGTTTTTTAGATGTATACGACACACAAAAAAAAAGTATGCTGTAACTGAAATTTCATTACAAGGCACAGACTGACTTCTCCATTCTAACCTTAATAATATCAAGTCCTCCTATGAGCTCTCCAGAAACATAGAGCTGAGGATAGGTAGGCCAATTGGAATAGGTTTTAAGCCCCTGCCGAACTTCTTCATCTGAGAAGATATCAAAACTGCTAAACTGAATATTATGTTTGTGAAGAATTTCCACCATCTGCTTGCTGAAACCTGCATATAGAAAAAAGAAAATAGAGAATTTAATTCTGTCTTTCATACACATATGCAGTTATAAATTAATTCAGACTATATATTATTACTGGACAGAGATATCTGCTTCTGTGTTGCTGGTGATTTAATTATCATGGCTGAAAAGTATACAAAGAGAAAATAAACTCCAAGAACCTCTTATTTGATCTTGAACCACAACACATGTTCAAATATAACTTAACTTTTTAACAAATTTGGAGGGGGGGAATAAGAGGATCTTTGATAAATATCTTCTTCAATATGAGGAGTATTTTTTGTTGTAGGACAAATCGTACTGGCCAATCAAGAAGAGACCTGAAGCCCTGACACCTGCTCCATCCATCCACCAAGGGAATCCATCCACCAAGACAAGACCTTGGATGGTCACCTCCTCGCAGTTTCTTACCAATCAGGGGGCTGGCCTAGACACCCTGGGCAGTCCATCTCAACTCCCCTGCTCTGTGAAATCTATGAGAATCAACTCCTCTGCTCAGAAAAATCTGTGAGGATCAGCTCCCCTGCTCTGTGAAATCTACTAGACTCAACTCTACAATAGTTATTTTTAAGTTCTATTTGGATACTTTGAAAATTCAATTCTGTTTAGTCTTTATTGCCACTGTAACATTTCCTGGGTATCCATCCACTACAGCAGTTCTCAATCTTTATGATCTCTAAAAGGACAAATTAAAAATCAAGAAATGTGTTCTCTTTTAGTCTACAATGGGTTAGCACATTGAATTTTAAAGCTATCTTCTCTATTGTTATATATGAACTGTCAATAGATTGACAGTATTCTTTCTCATCTCATGTCATAACTTGACAGTTTCTTTTTTAAAACTATTTACATTCCCCAAAGTATGTAATGTGATTTTTTTTTACTACACTATAACGACAATTTTATGTCCCATGATTTTATTATACTTTTGTGACACATTTTTGTTCTGTACTTTTTTGACATCATCATCTTACTATGACATTAGGACTGAAGAGTAAGAGTATGAATATCAGTCTTTTATAAACCTGTTAGTCTAGTCTGAAAAAAAGATATTTGTCTTTCCATAAGCAACTTCTTCCCAATTTTTCCCAATACTTTGTACCATCCTACTCTTTCATATCACATCATTCCTCTGAAACATAATTATTATTCACTGGAAAACAGTCTTTTCCTCAGATTCAGAATTCTTATAAGATTTAATGTCATCAGCAATTATTTTTTAAATACAATCAAATCATAAAATTCAATACAAGATTAATCATGAGAAATGGCTTTACCCAATGTTAACCAAAAGGACATTCACTTTGAAGTACAGATCTATGACTGAGCCCCAAACATTTTCCAGACCTGCAATTTATTGAGATGAAGCACTAGTATTTACTTGTATAGCATACGAGTTGCTTTTCCTACAACTGAAGTGTTAAGTTCATGTACAGCCTGAAGTAAAACACTGATTCTGAAATTTTTTCATTCATCTGGGAGTTCATTAGTAAACAGCTAACGGCTGATTGCTGATGGTTATTCTGTTGCCAATATATTAACTCATTTCTACTGTAACTGGCTGGAAAAAAAAAAGCTTTATTTTAGCTTTAGGCAATTACATGCAGACTAGAAAGATTGATTGGTAGTGTTTCATTTTTAAGGGTTAAAGTGGCAGACTGGAAATGTTATGCTTAAGGATAAAATAGGAAGAAGGCATTATTGTAATAACAAAATATTTACACTCTTCCTCAAGAAAAACGCACACATGCAATAAAAATATTTAAAAGTATAAAAATCGTATTTTACTGTCACAGAATCACTATTTCTATCTGTAGTCATTTTTACTCATAACATGAATATTAAGCCTAACTGCCAATGTAATCACTATCTAACAATAAAACCCTAAAGAATACATCAGAACCCGCTATGTTTTTATGTGTTTTAAGAAGTAGAAATACAGTTAGATAATTCACTACAGAATTTCTGTATTGTGGTTCAAATACTTCTCACTTTGCTTTTACAAGAATTCTCAAATAACTTTATTAACCTGTTCACTGATTTAACATTCTAAAGATCTATATCTGTGTTTCTAGAAACTCTTCCTAAAACATAAGCACTCTCTCCTTCTTTCTGTCCTTATGAGGGAGGAGCACAGAATCAGAATATAATTATTTGACAACTGAAACCCTTTTAACATGCCAGGTTCATAAAACACTATACAATTCTGTTGGTAGTAACCACAAGTAGAGAGTAAGAAGGTGGAGATATGGCCTGTGTAGGGGCTGAGCCAAGTCCAAGTAGACTCCAGAACAAAGAAAATGGCTTTCAAGGTTTGCTGGATACAAAATTTAACTGTTAGCCACTCATGTTTTTCTTACTAACAGAAAGCAACGTGGAGCTGGCTAATTTAATCAAAATTTAAGTGCAGCTTCCCCAGGCAGGTGGGATGGCTGAACAATACTAGAGCCATATGGAGTTCAGACCCTGAGTCCACTGAATACAGTAGGTGTGCCAACCAGCCAGTGGTCCTGGCTGGCTAAAAGGCTATGATAGGGAAGAGGATGAAGGCACGGTGAGACCCTATTGAAGATACCTGTCTGTGTGACTGATTCAGGAAATTAAAAAGTAAACAAAAAAAAAGTAGCTACATTCTATAATCAGAATCAAATGGTGCTAGTGGCAAGGGAGCCACTTATGAAATGAGGTTACCATTGTTTTTTGCTTTTTCTTTTTTAAACTCTAGGACGCATGTCCTAGAAACAGAAAGAGGGAAAGTGAGAAGGCATCTCAGGGTGAGGGAGGATAGCCACACTTAAATTCATTCTCCTCCATTTTTCTCTCAGAATTCTGAGCACCCACATATGTGCCTAGTGTATTTCCCAGGCCACCACGTCCAAGACTCAAACTGTGTAGTCAGCTATGTCAGATCCATACACCTTAACCACCACACCACTGGCTAAACCCACCATTGTTTTTTTTTTTAAGGGGTTTTGTCTATACCTTGTCTGAAGTCCCTACAGAGAAGCAAAAAATAGTCTCCCTAAGCAAGCTCAGAAAGGTCCAACAGAAAGTCACTTATGTTCCTGTAAGATAACGGTTTAAAGATGAAGATAGTTCAGACAAGAAAACAGAATCCAAGCAGAATAAAGGAAGTGGTGAGGCACAGTCACAATAAAAATATTTTCAATAATCTTAAGTACATATTTCATTTAAAATAGCAACACCCTAAAATGATGTACTTATTATATGTGATAAAAAAGACACATAGTAACAAAAACTAAACTATCAAGAGACATAAGACCTGTCAAAAATATAGGGGCCAGAAGGTGGTGTAGCGTTGGTGTCACTGGACTCCCACATGGCCAACCGTGGTTCGAGTCCCAAACTTAATGCGTGTGTACATGTGTGCCCAAGATCCCAGTAGGAGAATGGAGGAAAAGGGACTGCAGCGTGGCCATCCCTCCTGGGGGATGATTTCTCACTGTTCCTCTCATTGTCTCTATACTCCCCACCCCCCCACCACCCTCTTCCACAGCACTTGTGCCCTAAGGTAAAAATCTCAACAACAACAAAAATCAGTTATAAAAAATTTTAGGAATCAAGTATTTGAACAAAAGAAACTAACTGTACCATATGTACCTAGAAATCATTTTTTAATTCCCTAATTTTGTTACCTAAACATCTATAATATTGTGTTTTAAAGACTGTTGATGGCATAATGGTTACATCACTGGATTCCCACGTAGTCAACTGTGGTTCAAGTCCTGGACCCGGCCGCCTGAAACTCACAATGGGCATGTGTGCGGATGTGCCCAACATCCTGAAAGGAGAAGAGACTGCGGCATGGCCATTCCCCTGGGGGGATGATCTATCGCTTTCTGTTTCTCTGCAAGCACGCACTTCCTATAATAAAAATCTCTCTTTAAAAATAAAAAAGACTGCTATGAAATGTTTTAAAACTTTTTGTTATTTTAATTTATTATTTATACAGTCTTCTAAATGCCAGTTAATTTAAAAAATGACTAGAAATACCTCACAAATTCAGTTTATTGACATAAAAGGTAAGCAGAAAAATCATTAGTAAAGTTACCTCTAATTCACCTGAATAATCATTCAACACTGAAAAGGCCCTCCAAGACCACCTCTATCCTGAATACCACCAGGGAGAAGTAAAGGCACAAGAAAAGCACCCAACTGAGTGAGTGACTGAGGTAGGGGCCACAGTGGCAGAGCTGGGGTTCAAGTTCAGCTGGCAGGCATGACATCTAGTCTACCACATTTTCCAGCACACTCTTTTCTATTGCTACTCTAACATCCCCTCCCCAGGTTTCAATTTTGCTGCCTGATAATTTCATTAGGTCACCTTTTCTTTTTTAAGAGATATTTTTGCTATAGGGCATGTGCACTCACCAAAGAGACAGACAGAAAGCAAGAAATCACCCCCTTTCCATGGGGATGGCCACACCTCAATCCCTCCTCCATTCACCTCTTGGGATTTTGAGCATACACGTATACAGTCCCAGTGAGTTTCAAGCCTCTGGTCTGGGACTCAAACAGCAGTAGGCCATGTGGGAGTCCAGTGATGTAACCATTACACCATCTGCTGGTCCCTAGGTTATCATTTATAAAAGAGAAAGGTAATGCTACTGTATTGGTTTTACTGCTATAAGTTTGCTATATATAACTTGTCAAACAGTTTACTCACTTTCCATAGCCAGTTCTACTGCACTTCAGACTTGAATGCAGATACTGAATAAAGTTCATTAGACTGATTTGGTAAAGTTCTTATTATCAGGACACTATATAAAGTATCAGAAATGATTTTCATGTCTGATGGAAGATGAATGTGAACCAGCTGAACACTCCCCCACATTAAAAACAGAGTAACAAATACAACACAGAGACTGTTGCTATCTTTAGTTGAACTGGAGTACAGATTAAGTGAGCTTCATAATACATAAATAGCAGGTACTATCTGACCTGTAAGTACTGGCCAGAAAACTTTTCAGGCAGAATTGTGAGATAAAGAAATAATTTCTTTAACTTTTAAATAGAATTCACATGAAACTTTATTTTTTCAACTACACATTTTTCATAACTTAATATGTAATCTGATAACTCTATAGGGAAGAATTTAATTATATTTATATTAGAAGTCTGGCTATTTTTATAAAGTCACACTGGACATGCAGTAATCATATCAATAACATACTCAATTTTACTGCCACCTATCTTAACAAATTCCCTCCTGTGTAATTGAAACAAATACTCTTAGAGTCTCAACAGCATCATCAAAAGGCACTAAATGTTCAATTATGCAGCATAATAACGTTATATTAGGTATAGTAAAAAGAAAACAACATAAACACAATACCATAGGGGTCAAATAACTCTAAAGCTTACTTAAGGACAAAATTACAAGCATCTATGTACACAGAAAATGAGTGAGTGTAAGCCAAGAATTAGAAATCTCTGAATTACTAGCAGTGATAAAATGGAAATGACAGCAACAGGTGAATAATATAATCATTATACATTGACAGATGAGCCAGCCCATGGTGTGGTGGTTAGGGTAGTTAGATCCCACATAGCCAACCATGCAGTTCAAGTCCCAGATCCAGCGGTTTGAAAAACTCACCAAGCACGTGTATGTGCATGCCCAAAATCTTGAAAGGAGAGAGAAATGGAGAAAGAATGCAGGGTGACTATTCCCCAATGGGGGGGGGGGGGCACTTTTTCACTTTCCCCCCTCTCTCTTCAGGAAGTATATATACCCGCTGGCAAAATTTGAAAAAATAAAACAAGAAACGCTGACAGACAACAGAGAAGGCAAAAATAACAGAGGATAAACATAGGAGCACTATGAAAATTCTGCCGATTTTTAAATTGCTAAATCTGAACTAGGGGAAGAAAACGAAGCTACCACAAAAGAAAAGATAACTGTTAAAAGTGAAAACAAACAGAAAGAAAGGTCTGAGACAGGGCCTTCTTAACAGAGACAGTAATACGGTAGATGGAACCTAATCTGAACTTTGCTATCTCACCACACTGAGCAAGACACCTACCTATCTTTGAGTCTGAGTAATTTACATACAAAACAAAGATGTGAATTAGATGATTTCTAAGAACTTTGTTGGTTCCAACTTTCTCTGACTTTATACTATAACTAATTCTTATCACCTAATTATACAATGCCATTATAACTTTTGCACTGCTATGGTTTGAGTGCTGTGTGCCCCACCCCTCAACATCTCCTGCTATAATTTGATGGCAATGAGTGTTGGAAGGTGGACTCTAGTGGGACTCTAGTGCTTGAACATGCAGATGGGGAGCAAATGCCTCATAAATAATAAATGCTAGCTCTGGGAAGTGAGTGAATTTTTAATAATTAGTTCTAAAAGAGCAGGGTGATATAGAAGCAAGGTGACTACCTACAGGTCTCTCTCTCTTTCTCTTTCTGCATGTGCCTGCTTTCCTTTCTGTCTCTCTCGGCTCTATGCTCTTAGACCTTCTGGCTACCAGAATCATGAGCCAAGTAAACCTATTTTTTTGTTGCTATTGTTGCTCCTGTTTTTGTTTGTTTGTTTTGCCATTTAGGCACTGGAGAGAGACAGAGAAAAACAAAGAGAAAGAGGGCAAGTAAAAAATTACCCTGGAAACCAGCAGTTAGCGTAATGGCTATGTCGCTGGACTCCCACGTAGTCGACCGCGGTTCGCGTCCTGGACCCGGTGGCTTAAAACTCACGCCGGGCGCGTGTGCGTGCGTGCCCAAGATCCCGAGAGGAGAATGGAGGAGAAGGGATTGCGGCGTGACCATCCCCCCTGGGGGGTGATTTCTCGCTTTCTGTCTCTATGTCTCTCTCTGTCTGTCTGGCGAGCGCACGCGCCCTATAGCGAAAAACCTCTCAAAAAAAAAAAAAAAAAAAAAAAAAAAAAAAAAAAAAATTACCCTCTTTGAGATGGCTATGCCTAATCCCTTCTTCTCCAGTCTCCTCTCAGGATTTTTGGCATGTAAATGATGTGATTTTCAAGCAACCGGACCCAGGACACAAACCATGGTCAACCACATGGGAGTAAAGCGCCTTAACCACTACAGTAGCTGCTGGTCCAAAACCTATTTTCTTTATAAATCACCCAGCTTCAGGTCCTTGTTATAGGAACAGAACAGCCTAAGGCACTGATTTTCTAAAGGTATGTGAACACAGTATAAGATGTACAGTACAGACTGGAAAGAGCATGCCCATCTCAACTATATACTATAGTGGTACTCATTTTGTTTTTATTATCTTAAAAGCAACTTCTTACCACAGCGTGGCTCTTGAGGAGTTCCCTTCATAAACAACATACAGGGGGCAGCATGAGTTAATTTCTTGAGGCGGAGGTTGAGATCTTCTTTAGGATGCTCATTAGTGTTGGGTGGGATGGAGCCACTAGATGCATGTCGCTGAACTTTTTTGGTCAACTCCGGGGCATGTGCACCATCTAATCGGTCAATTTTCTGAGAATTCTAAAGTTGAAAAAGCCATTTAGAATGAATATGACATCTTTTCATCATCTTTATATTTAGATTCCAAAATTAGATTCTAGCCAGCTGTTAAAGGATTCAACAATATTAGAGAAATGAAAACAAAAAGGACTCTCCACTCATTGGGATGAACCTATTACTAAGTATAAATGAGGTATTCGGGGAACTATGGTAACACCTATGGGTGCCCTGAAGCACAGATTTCCAACAGCTTCCTAAAAGTCATTAATCAAACCAGAACCAGCCAGAAGCTTCATTATGTCCAGGCACATGCTCTAAACAACCAACTTGCAATCTAGCTCGTAAAACACTAGACAGTGTAGAGTCAAATCTCGATTCTGGTTAGGAAGTTCCAACTCTCGCTTCTGACACTCCACAGTTCCTGCCACTTTTCCAGGAACGTGGGCATAGTTCTCTTCAGCATCAGTGTAAGAATGAGACCATCAGATAAAAGGTGCAGAGCTAGGATTCACCAAACGTCTAATGTTCAGGGAACAGGAGAGAGGTTAAAAAAAACAAAAGATAGCTACACAGCCCATTATAGGTGGATGATCAAGAGATCACATATGTACCATTTTTATCCTTACCTTGAAAAACAGAAAGGTGGGAACAGAACTAATTTCATATTTTTCGGATACTTCAGGAACAGCTTCAGCTTCCAACTTTAAAAAAGAATACCAACTTGATTATTAAAAGATCAGTGTTTACTAGTTCAATATGTAAATTAGTTTCCCATGTATTATCCCTTCAAGTAGCTGGTATTTTTAAAGACTATGGTACAAAAGTTTATGACATATTTACATTTAAATGAGACTCACTGGGCTGGCATGTCATCCACTGAGTCTGCAGTGTCAAAACGGGTTCAGAGGTTTTTATTTTGTTGCACATTTCAAAAGATGCCTGGAGGCTGTGAATAAAATTTTTGGTGCACTACTGACCTAGTAAATTTTCAATCATATGCAGCTACTACTATATTGAAATCCATAAATCACTGACCCCAGTTATGTCATGATTACAGTGCTTATTTTCTGCCCACAGCAATTCTTGCTGTTTGCTCTATTGACTAATTTCAAGAGGCAGTACATCATGACTGACAGTTGCAGCCTTCTGCAAATTATGAAGCAAAAAGGAGTATTTCTTCAATAAACTATTGATGTCTGATAAATTTTACTTTTAACTCCTGCAAGACTGCTGGACAGATGTCTTGCTAGGCTTGCTTGTTTCTATTCTATTCATACATGCAAATGCATTTTAAATAAGATGACTACATTGTTTGCTTAATTTCCTTGAGGCCTCTCAATAAGGTATGATATGGCATCTGATACATGGATTTAAAATATATTTAGTAGCACAATTTTTAAATCATCAGAACACAATTACTGTAATCTACTTATATAGGTCTTTATAAACAATATACTTTGAAAAAAAAAAACAGATATATTTTTCCCTCACAAGACTGTCAATTTAATATAAACTTTTTGAAGCCAATAAAAATCTGTATTCACATTATACCTGTAGGAAATAAAATATATTGATAAATTATATTGTTAAAAGTTTTCAAAATAAATGTACAATATCTTCCAAGAGTAAAAAGATTTCCACTGGGCTTGAAAAACTATTTTTATCTAGACTTTACCCAGTCAGGTTATAGTTATCCATGAAGCTTGACAATAAAGAGGAAGCAGAGTCATTTTACTCAGTTTTATCTTCCACCTTACATAGTCTTGGTTGTTGCTCTTTTACTACCTTTATTTTTTTTTCCCTTTACTATACCTTTCTGCAAACAGTATTTTTAATTATTTCAATTTTATGTATTTATGTACAAATTCTATAAATTTTTAAATCAACATCAACTATTTAATAATCTGGAGGGAAAAAAGGTAACACATTCTGAGACAGCTATTTAGAACACTCAAAGTTTCAGAAACTTCTGTATTATGTTCTCTCACATGCATAACTTTACACTCAGACTAATGATGACCAGAAAAGCTGATGACAAGGGCATGCCTACATTAGCAACCATTATTTTCTTTCTCTAAACTAACAGATATTGAGTGCCCACTACATACTCAACACTATGTTAGGTTCAGTACTAATCCTTAGTACTACTGAATTGAAAAAAGTAATACAAATCCAGAAGGTCAATACTAAGTAGAAACTAAGTAATATGGTCTTAAGCCAGAACAAAACAGGTGACATTCTAACTTACAGAAATAAATTCCTATAGCTTTTAAAATTTAGTCTCTTCTCACATTCCTGGTTTCCAGTAGTACTGACAACTTCATTTCTGGGAGCAAATGGACCTCTTTAATTTCTGTTGAAGTCAGGGAACCACAACTGCCTCCCTTAATTCAGCTCCCAGAAGACAAACTCTTAAGGAAAAAGCAATGGTAACAGACAAATCTTCTATAACAAGGAATGGGGTGCCATTAAAGGCAAAATATACTCTAGAACATCAAGAGCATCTGAAATCTTAAAAATCTTTGTAGCATTAAAATTCTTCAAAAGTATTTGTGTTGGAACTAACATAACAGTTTTAACAATATAAACAGAAAATAAAATATATAATTTTTTCAATATCTGCATTCAGAATAACTCAAAGATGAGCAACAATAGCTATCTTTCATGGACAGCCTAAGTTGTGACATAAACCACCATAGGCCTTTTTTTTTTTTTCTCCCAGTTTTTGCTATTGGATTGGTGCTCTAAGCTCACCAGAGAGAGAGAGAGGGAAAGTGAAAAAATTACCCCCAAGGGGAGATGGCTATAGCACAATCCCTTCTCCTCCAGTCTCCTGTGGGGATTTTGAATACACACACACACACACACACGTGCTTTCAAGCCACCAGGTCCAGGACTCAAACCACGCAACTGGCCATGAGGGTTCCAGTGCCTTAACCTCCACACCACCTGATGGTCCAGTTGTGATAGGTCTGTTACATTAAATTACGTAGCCTATTTATAACTGTGAAAGTTACTCAGCAAATTATCATCTCAATTTCATAGGTGGTTATGTCAAGAGGAGGTGTAATAAGTTAATTTTAGGTACCAACTTGAGTGTTAAATACCCAGATAGATGGTAAAGCATTATTTCTGAGCATGTTTGTGAGGATGTTTCCAGAGGAGACTGGTATTTGAATCAGTGGACTTAGTAAGAAACATCCTTCCTCACCGAGTGCAGGTGTGCAGCACCCCATAGGTTGAGGGTTGAATAAAACAAAAAGGCAGAGAAATAGCAAATATATACTCTCTCTTCTACAGCTGGGATGTCCATCTTCTCCTGTCATTGGACATCAGAGGTCCAGGTTTTCTGGTCTTTGGACTCTGGACTTCCACAAGTAGCTCCCTGGTTCTTAGGTTTTTGACCTCAGAGTATGTCATCAGCTCCTCAGTAGTCAAGATTTTGGACTTAGACTGAGTTAACACCAGCCTTCCTGGTTCTCTAGCTTGCAAATGACAGGATGAAGGGACTTCTCAGCCTCTATTATTATGCAAGCTAATTCTTTTTTATTTTTATTTTTTTGGAGAGGTTTTTGCTATAGGGTGCGTGCGCTCACCAGACAGACAGACAGAGACAGAGAGACAGAAAGTGAGAAATCACCCCCCGGGGGGATGGCCATGCCACAATCCCTTCTCCTCCATTCTCCTCTCGGGATCTTGGACACACACGCACACACGCCTGGCGTGAGTTTAAGCAACCGGGTCCAGGACTCGAACCGTGGTCGACTATGTGGGAGTCCAGCGACATAGCCATTACGCTAACTGCTGGTCCCAGAATCATTCAGTAAGGGTAACAACACCCACCTTCTGACATCTTTCACTTAGCTTTCCATGTTTTCTTTTTCCTTCCGTAACTGCTCAGACCCAGTCTCTTTGGCTGTTTCCTTCACCTGTGGCCAACCTCTGCATACAGACCTGTCCCAGGATATGGTTCTAAGTCCTCTTCTCTTCTTATCCATACTTCTTCTCTTGGGGTGGTCTCATCCAGTCACATTACTCTAAGTGACAGTTATATGATGAGGACTCCCAAGTTCTTCCCAGCTCAGACTTCTGCCCTCACCTCCAAGCCACAAGTTTGACATACCTCCAAGTCACACTTTTGGCATACTTGCTCTACTGCATCTCCCACTAAACCTGTTCCCTCTCTAGACATCCCGTCTCACAAAATTCATCTAGTTGCTCAAATCAAAAAGGAGACACCTTGCCTAATCCATTCCTCTTGCCTTCCCTCTATCTGATCCATCACAAGTTTTCTGAGCTCCTCTGCAAAATGTAAGCCAATTGAAACTATCACATCATTTCAGTGTTCTCTCCCTCCTAGAGTTCAAGGCATCACTCACCTGACCTGGTGAAATAGCCTCTGAACTGATGCACCTGCTTCTAGTGTACATTCTTGCCCCTTCAAACCATTCTCAAACCAGGAGGAAAAATGACTTGAAACAGGAATCAGACTGTGTCACTTTCATTGTGCTAGGAATAAGACCTAAACTCTTCACTACTCCCCACAAGGCCACTTGACTCTTATGTCACAACCCCCCCCCCCCACTACCCTCCAGTCCCACTAATCTTCACCTATACCTCTTAATACTTTGCACTTACCAATCCTCTGCCTAAAAGTTCTTCTCAGTTGTCTCAATAGCTGGATGCTTTTCACTTTTTACATCTCACTTCATCCTATACACCCTTCCAGTCCAACCTAAATGTACAACCTAAATAAAGTATCCTACCCACCCCAGTCTCCATCTTTCATAGTCTATTTTTTTTAAAGCATTACTTTTTAAAAGTTAGTTTATTTATTTCTTCAATGAGTGAGAGAAAGAGAAAAACAGCACTCCCAACAGGCTCTTGTTGCCACAACCCACCCCCGGCCTTCAGCCACCCCCAGATCATGGGCATAAATGTGCCAAGCATACTAAGAGAAGACTCCAGACTTAACTGGGAACTTTCCCATGTAAGACTACCTCGCAGAGCATTATACTTTTCTGCCATGTCACTGTCTGGTCGCTCTTTTGTAGAACTTATCACTACCTGATATTATCATGATAACATGTTTATCCATTTAATGTTCTGTAATCCAGTGCCTAGAATAATGTGTGGCATATAGTTAGTGTTTAATAAATAAATTTTTGGTCACAAGACTTAAGCCAAGAATGGCAAGAGTCATATGCCAATGGTGGCAACTGAGCCTCCAAGGTTAAAGAAAAAACACTTCTGACATTCAGAACATTTGGTTAAAACTGATAGAGGCTTCTATGATTTTGGCATAAAAGGAACATATTTTTAGTTAGTTTTATGCATTACAGTGTGCACTCACACATGAGAGAGAGAGAGAGAGAGAAAGAAATATCTTTGACAATCTGTCATGCCATGACCCCAAACCCACAGCCAATGGAGTGGCTTCTAGCAGTGCAGTTCAGTATGCTACCACTGTACCACCGAAACTGGGCCAAAAGAAACAATTGTCAAAATCAGATTTCTTCTTTGTTAGCCAAACATATACTTTAAGTGAACATTTTTGATAACTTCTCTGAAAAGACTTTTGCCAACCTTGGCCCATAAGCAGCCCAATAAACCACATTGATGGTGGTGTTTTTTAATTACCAAGATAGCATAAAGAAAAGCTAGATTATTTTTAAAATTTAGAAATTCTTCTACAATTATTTGAGAAGGATTTTTAAAGTTCTTATAAAATGAAATACTATACATGCTCTCTAAAAATGCCAGACAAGCTGGCCAATATTCTTTTACACTGAAAAAAAGGAATTTAGCTAGTTTGCAACTGCTTATACAGCTACTTGGTACCTTTCTGGAGATTGTCCTATAGTATCTGTGTGCATACGTAACTGTACAGACATGTACAAATAAACAGCATACGCCACTTTTTTTTTCTTTTTTTTTTTTGGAGAGGTTTTTGCTATAGGGTGCAAAGACGCTCGCCAGAAAGACAGAGAGACAGAAAGCGAGAAATCACCCTCCGGGAGGATGGCCACACTGCAATCCCTTCTCCTCCATTCTCCTCTCGGGATCTTGGGCATGCACACACACGTGCCCGACGTGAGTTTAAGCCACCGGGTCCGGGATGCAAACCGCGATCGACTACAGGGGAGTCCAGCGACATAGCCATTATGCTAACTGCAGGCCCTAAACATATGTCACTTTTTTGGAGGGAGGGGACAGGGTCTCACTTCAATATCCTCCTACCTTAGCCTCCCAGCTGAGACTATACGCACATGCCACCAACTCCAGCTCTTTTTCAGAGAAGGTCTTGCTATGTTGCCCAGAACAGATTCAAGATAGTGACCCTTCTGCCTTGAGGGATGAGGGGCGGGGGGTGATTTCTTACTTTCCGTCTCTCTCTGTCTCTCTAGTGAGCACACACACCCTAAAACAAAACAAATTTTAAAAATTTTTAAAAAAACCCTACATGAAACACAATAGTATAAGATTTCACCAACCAAGAGGACCAGCAGATGCCATAATGATTACATCACTGGACTCCCATGTAGGCAACCAAGGTTCGAATCCCAGACCAGTGGCTTAAACTCACACCAGGCGTGTATCCATGCATGCCCAAGATCCCAAGAGGAGAATGGAAGAGAAAGGACTGTTGCATGGTCATCCCCCTTGGGGGGTGATTTCTCACTTTCTATCTCTCTGTCTCTCTCTGTCTTACTAGAGAGCACACCCACCCTATAGCAAAAATCTCTCCCCCTCAAAAAAAAGAATAAAAACTTACCAACCAACTGGCTAATTAAGTCTAACTTTGAGAATTTTGTACTAAAGTGTATTTATTACATGGCACAATGAGTACCACAACCTACTAAAATTATATTCATTACATGGCAAAATGAGTACCACGACCTACTAAGATCAAAATACTGAGATGGAAGTGGAGTTGGGAAGGCTGGCATAGGAAGCAGGAGCCATCTTAACAGAGGAAAGTTGTAAAATTAAAAAAAAATTTTTTTTTAAAAGAAAAAGAAAGCATGATAAGGTAAAAATCCTACCTCAAGAATCTCATCTTCTAGTCCAAAAACTAATCAAAATGGAAATTAAATGAGAGCTGGTGATGTGGTGGTTAAGGTATGGTGGTTAAGGCTGCTGCTAGACCCCACTCACATGGCCAACTGCTCAGTTCAAGTCATGACCCAGTCAATTTAAAAATATGAGGTGGCAAGTATGTGCATGTGCCCACAATCCTGAGAGGAGAATGGAGAAGAAATTACTATGGTATGGCCATCCCCCAGAGGGGATGCTTTTTCACTTTCCTCTCCTTCCCTTCTATCTCTCTCTGTCTCTCTCCAGTAAGCGCACAATCCCTCTTGCAAATTTTTTTTAAAATGGGGGCCAGCAGGTGGCGTAGTAGTTAAGGTGCTGGATTCCCACATGGTTGAGAGCAATTCAAGTCCTGGACCTGGTAGCCTGAAAATCACACCGGGCACATGTGCATGCGTGCCCAAAATCCCAACAGGAGAATGGAGAAGGAATTGTGACACAATTGTCCCCCTTGGGGTGTGATTTATCACTTTCCCTCTCACTGCCTCTCTCTCTGGCAAGCACACACACTCTATGGCAAAAGCCACATAAAAGAACATCAACAAATAATAATAAAATGACATTAGGGACATAAATCCAGGATTATTTCTTGACTAAGAAGCCCAACCAATAGAACCAATAAAGTTCGGAGACGGGGGGGGGGGGGGGGGGGGGGGGACAGAAACGAAAAGCCACAAGGAGAAAAAAAGAAAGAAAAGCCTTCAAACAAAAATAGATTTGATCTGAACCTCAAATACAACCAGTAGTACCCAACTTTTTCCTCACCACAAACCCTTGTGCTAGTCTTCCTCCTTCTCACTCCCTCAAACAAATAACATATTTTAAAAGATTCTATCTATCAAGCTATTAATTAAATGATAAAAGCATAGTCCCATTGTAGGTAAAGACACATAAACAGGGTCAGTATCAGATAAAATACTAGCAAATTGACATGTTATTTGAAAAGCAAAGGCACTTGACATCTTAACCAGGTATCTAATTGTATTCTCAATAAATAATACTTTTAGCAATAAAAATAAACACTCCCAACTTCTGTAAGCCCTTGGATATAAGAGAGCCTCAGCATGGAGCCCGGGGTTTCAAAATCCAACTAGATAGAGCCGCAATCCAGTAAATGGAACACCACCTAACATAAGCATAACACACAGAACAAGCATGAATGTACTTTACAACCATATTATCAGTTCAAGGAATGAGGGATTCAGAGGCAAAACACTGCCTTTCAGTATTTAATTCTAACAAGCACAAATTACTCTGACTAAAAATATACAACTAGCTTTACTAAGGTATCTTACCATCTCCCACAAAATAAGAAACTGATGATAGTCACAAAACCTTACAATCTGCTAAAAATAATCCTGCTTGATCACTTATTTAAATGATTTTATAAATCTGTCATAAAAATGGACTAGTTACTTCACAAGAGTAAAATGCCAAACTATTTCACTATTTAAAATCAGACTAAAAAAAACACATTAAAACACAGAGATGGGGTAGTAGAATATCATTCAATGCCTATAAATTTTCAAACGCTCTCATTAACAAAAGAAAGCTGTTTTTAAATGAACTGCAAGACTCTTAGGAAGGCCAATGATCTCAAATATTTTACTTCTCATTTGCTCACTATTTGTTCAGCAAGTGCTTTTTTTTTTTTTTTTTTTTTTTTTTTTGCTATGGGGTGCATGCGCTCACTAGAGACAGAGATAGAGAGACAGAAAGTGAGAAGTCACCCCCTGGGGGCAATGGCTGTGCTGCAATCCCTTCTCCTCCATTCTCCTCTTAGAATGTTGGGCACATATGCACATGCACCTGGCATGAGTTTTAAGCAGCCAGGTCTGGGACTTGAACCACAGGCAACTACATGGGAATTCAGCATATAACCATTATGTCATCTGCTGGTCTCAAGCAAGTGCTTTTTAAGTACCTACATTACAAATCCATGCAAATTATCTTTGCCCTTGATGTCTAATGAAGGAAAAATTACACCATAGAGTGAATTTCTGGAACGTCATGATTCCTGGAAGAATGATCAATCTAGCACTGTGGTAATTCCCTTGAATGGCAGGTGTGGTATTCCCAACAAACCAACATGAGAATTTCTAACCCTTGGCTCATTGAGACACTTAAGCTCTTGAACAACTTAAAATCTCACTGCCAAGTCTGGTACCAATGTGAGAAGTAATTCTATAGTCACTTTAAATAAATCATTCAGATAGCAGCTAAGAACAATATGTTATCTAAACCGGTAACATTATACACATAAACGCAGACTTAGAACAATTACCATCATCTTGATTAATCTTATGATTGAAATGTTTAATCATTCATTTTACTTGTAATCATTATCTTTTATCTCTGACCAAACATGCAGTTTTAATGTCCCCCTCTATTATTTATATTGGACATTTTAGGGTTACATTCTAAGGTTACATTACACATTCTATTGAAATTTTAAATAAGTCCTTAAATTTTAAAAATCTAATAACTATTATATCCATATTTGCTCTATCAGCATACAGAAACACCAGAAGGATTCATACAAAATTAATATAAGCAGTTATTTATGGGGTGAGACAAGGTCGACAAGAGAAGAGTGTGGTGAGCCTTCTCAGTGTATACCTTCCTACACTATTTGAATTGTTGAGCCACTTGAGTACAGTACATATTCAAAGAAAACTTGAACTACAGAAGCTGTCTGAAAGTTTTAGCACCTACCATACAAATAAATTAGTTGCCAGAATTCTGCATTTTCAGCTTACAACTGATGTCATTTTTAACACTACATATGAGTATACTTGCCAATATATACTCTGCACTCACAAATTCTGATTTTATAAAATAGGCTTTGGTTTTCTGGATTGTTTTCCAATCCTAAAGACTGAGATTTCTGAATACGGGATGTGCCTCCCTTCCCAATAATCCAGTTAAGTTTCTCAATTCATATTTTGGCCTTGATGCCTCAATCCATACTAAATCCTGAATAACATTAAATATGCTGAACCAAGTGAGTTTTAATCCGTCGTACTACCACTTTCCTAGTACTTACCCATTTAAGAGAGACACTAGGAATGCAGCATATAAGACGAGAATAAAAGCAAAGGAGAAAAGGAAAAGACTGGATTCCTTTCTCTGCATTCTGAACAAACTAAAAAGACCCAGTGCCCCCCAATGGTATGAATTTGCCCAATCCAAGATAGTAACTTCCTGTTCTAATGGTCCCTAGCAGCCTTTACACATTACACATAGCTTTTCAGTGAAACATGATTTGTTAGTTTTTTAAATATCTTAAAACCGCAGTTATCCACAGTGAATTATCTAGTCTAGTCTGCTTCTGCTCTCAAACGTTCCCACTGCCCATTGCCCATCCTGGTATTTAGCAATTATGTCCTCCCATCCAAGTATATGTAATAGTAAAGAAGGTATGGTGACTTTTATTGGGAAATACAAAATTATTTTAAGATTTTTAAGAATAATCTACTACAAAAGTAACAGATCCTGACACCAATTATAAATATTTGGAAATTCTACACAACTGGTCTAGCTGAATTAAATTAATAAAAGACATGACACTGAAAATACCTTCACAAATGAAACTTGAGGGTGTTCTTTGGCTAATTCTGCCATTACATCGTTCATCTGTGCACACTGTGGAGCCCATGGTGCCCAGAAATGGATCACAAGGAGGGACCTATAAATCAATAAAATGATTTTTTAAAATAACTTTGGAAATAAGCAAATAGTGATAAATTCTCTCTCTCACACACACACACACATACACACACACAAAAAAAAAAACTTTAAAAGAACTGCGTGAATTGTTTTGTGCTATTACAATTCTCACGTACTAAACATGAAAAGAAAAATAAGAACACTCCACAGGTCTTGAGATTCTTTTGGATAATTTTCAAGTTCATGATATTTCTTCAGTCAAGATTTAGCCCATATGAAGCAATTCTGAATAGTTCTCCATCTCAACTAATAGTCATGTAAATCAAGTATATTTTCAGACCCTTGAGGAAAGTGAGAACTAAATTTTGTATTAAAGGCACAATGTTTGTAAAAAATGGCTGTAGATGTATTATTACTATTACTATCAGGATTTACTTCTAAACATAGTATTGTGATAAAGGGCTGTAATAGTGACCACAGGAACAATAAAATGTTGAAAGTGAAGACACACCAGCAGAAAACAAGGAGTAATGGAACAGTTTTTTACAAATACATCCTTTTATGCTTTTTACATTATGCTACGAAAGAAGTTTTAAACAGTTGTAGTATAAACACATAGAATAGTGGATTAATAAAATGTTGATTAAATTCTTAGGAATCCAAGTGTACTTACATTAATTGTTTCCATATAAAATTATCCTGGCAAAGATATCTTTAACCTATCCTCATTCCAACTTAAATATTCTAAATTCAAATATAATTCCCCCAAACAAAAAGCCTGAAAAGTAAGGGGGAAGAAAATGTTACATGGTAAAAAGAACCAAGAACAACTAATCTGTCATTAAAGAAAGGAATAACAAAATGTGTAAAAACAATAAGATAGCACAGGTGAGCAAAGAAAGGCTGCAATGGAATGTCAGGACAGCAGAAGCAAACGGAAGATTTCAGAAGAAGGGGCAGGATTTGGTGACAGATAAGGAATAAGTTTAAGGCTGACTCCAAGTTGTGGCTTAAGAGACAGCTAGCTAGTGTTGGCACTAGTCTCAAATCAGGGCACAGAAGCCACCAACTTGAGAGGAAAGAAGTCTAAGAGGGTGTTAGTATGATGTCTTAAGCTCAGGAAACAAATCTGTACTTCATCTACAGATTTGGGAATCAACTGACAATGCAAACAAACACAGAAGAGACCGCAAGTCAATATGTCAGGGACTCGTCTACATTAAGTTAGGACAGATGGAAAAAGAAAGAAACTCATGAGTAGTGAAGCAGAGAAGGGAGCCTAATAAGTATGGGAAAGTTAAAGGGTCTCAGAAGTCAAGAGAAGAATGTCATCAAGAAGGATGGAACGACAATCATCAAATGCAGCAGTAAAGGGTAACACTACTGAGAGCAGTTCCAATGAAACAGTAGAGCACAAGTAAGACTGCAACACACTGAGGATTTAAATGAAGATGAAGTGGAGATTGCTAGAAATGTCATTTTTTTTAAATTGAGATTTTTGCTATAGGGCTCATGCACTTGCCAGAGAGCCAGAGACAGAGACAGAAAGAGAGAAATCACCCCCCCAAGAGAGGGAAGGCCATGCCGCAATGCCTTCTCCTCCATTCTCCTCTCAGGATTTTGGGCATGCGTGGGCACTCATGCACAGGTTCCCGGCATGAGTTTCAAGCTGCCAGGCCCGGGACTGGAACCATGGTCAATTACATGGGAATCCAGCAATATAACTATCACGCCACCTGCTAAAGATCTGTAATAAGCACAGGAAAAGACATGACCAAGAGATGGGCTTTTTTTTTTTTTTTTTAAGTCTCTTAAAATGTTTATTTCTGTCAGGAAAGCTGATGATTTTCTATAAACATTTTGGTTTATTATAATAAGCACTTCCCCCATGAAAAAATACACTCAAAATATCTCTAACCTTGAGGTAAAGAACTTAAAAAAAAAAATTCTGACTTTTTTAAAGAAAACAATTCTTAAAATTCCTTTAGCTTGATAAATAGAGACGATCTTATTCCACTCTGGTGAACATAAATGTATTTTATACAGCAAAGTATCCAGTCACTTATTGGCAAATGGGAAGTGAGAAGTAGTCATGTACAAGTTCTACTCACAGTGCAATACACTGACACATTCAAATATATTCTTTGCTGTTTTTTTTTTTAATAGTTACCATCACTTCTGGCAAAGACAAGGTTTTGCAATAGCAAAAGCAACAGAAGGTTTAGATCTCAAGGTTCCAGAAGGGAATTAATCTGAGTCTTCATCATGGAGATAGTCCTCAGCATTACTTAATGTTTGAACTGCATCTGTTCCCTGTTTCTTTTTCAGGAGAGATGCACAGGCAGCATTTGTAACCATGTCGAAGGTCAGCTTCTTCTCATTTCTTAAGTCTATTCTAGCAACTTTTGCCAAAAGCAAATGGACAATATCTGCATAACCCGGGACCAGCAGTTAGCGTAATGGCTATGTCACTGGACTCCCACGTAGTCGACCGCGGTTCGAGTCCCGGACCCGGTGGCTTAAACTCACGCCTGGCGCGTGTGCGTGCATGCTCAAGATCCTGAGAGGAGAATGGAGGAGAAGGGATTGCAGCGTGGTCATGCCCCCTAGGGGGTGATTTCTCGCTTTCTATCTCTCTGTCTGTCTGGCGAGCGCACGTGCCCTATAGCAAAAACTTCTCCTAAAAAAAAAAATCTGCATAACCCTTCCAGTCCTGCTGGTTCAGTTCAATGTTTGGCTGTGTAAACAGCATTTCCTCTATATCTCATGACCCCCATGCTTCCAGCTTTGTCCATGCCATTAACACCCACTCGGTTGTCCACACACTCTCAATCAGCTCAAGTGGCCTCTTTTTGCAGCTTCATGCAATGGATTGTCAATGGATTCTGCCTGCTTCAGCTTGGAAGCAGTCCAATTTTGCCTTTGGAAGTGCCTTTCCACGAATTGGTACCACACATGATATCACCTTCCTCAAAGTACAATTCATCTGGAGTTCTAGGTTCAAAAGTATTCAGAGCTCTGAAGAGTTACTTGACCTGGTTTGACTGGTTTGGGAGGAGGCTTTGACATCTCACTTCCTTGAGCTGTTAATCCTAGAGACTATGGGGGGGGGGGGGGAGTCAACCAATCGCCCCTCCAGCAGGGTGCCCCAAAGCTTCTTTTTGTCCGGTTTGTTGTTGAGCACCTTCAAGAACCTACACCCACCCTTGGCTGCAGGAGGAGCTAACACAGGCAGGGAGGCTCTGCTGAGTGCCCCGGGCCTTTTTCTTTTAACACAAGATAATTTGCATATTTATTTCGTTAGAAGACAGTACAAATAGAGAGGAAGAGATTGAAGATAGGTGAGACAGTTGAGGATGCAAAGGGGAAAGATCTGGGAACTCTAGAGCCAAGTAATTAAGAATGGGGAAAGCTACAAATAAGCGTACCTATTGGAGGGACAGCAAGAGCACTCAGAGAGATGCTGTGTGAAATCCTGTTTTCTCTCAGGTAGGAAACAAGGTCGTTTGCTGAAACAAGGAAAGTGGAGGATAAGGATGTAGGTAGAACTAATGATGGGAGAGCTGTACAAAGGTACTCCAAAGGAAAGCAAGAGGCCCCAAAGGAAGACTCACCTAAGGCAGAAAAGGGGAACTTCACAGTCAACGGTTTGTAATTTGCATTCAGCAGAACTTAAACCAGCAGTTTCAATGGATAAGCAGATGGGCCTCAGGTCATAGCTGACACTATGTTGTATCTCATTAAACACTGTTTTCTCTTCCTCCTGGGCATTCAGCTAGACTACATTTTTCAATTCTTGCAGTTGTTCAAGACTGCTACACAGGCCTGACTCCTCAAAACTCTTCCTGTGATCTTCTCCCTACTCTAGTCTCGCCTCCCAGCCAAGGAGGCTCCCAGGCCTATGGGTAGAAGGACAACAGGTCTACAAAGGCCATGTGCAAGAATGTGCACAGTGAGATAATAAACCTAAACTGGAAATAATCCATATGTCCATGAATGGGAGAAAAAGGTGTATAGGCATATAACAGAATACAACTCAGCAATTAAAAGAAACCAACTACACATATGTGGAAGAAATCTTG
The DNA here is from genome assembly GCA_026018925.1 of Tupaia tana. Taxonomy (NCBI): domain Eukaryota; kingdom Metazoa; phylum Chordata; class Mammalia; order Scandentia; family Tupaiidae; genus Tupaia; species Tupaia tana. The sequence continues at coordinate 41,471,139 of JAKSZU010000010.1, read as the reverse complement.
AAAATATACTAAGCGAAAGATGCCAGACATAAAAAGGGCCAACTGTATGATTCTATTTACGTAAAGTCCAAACACAAGAGAAAACTAGACAACAGAAAGCAGATCAGTGGATGAGAGAAAGGCGTAAAGAATAAAGAACTTCCATAGGGTTCCATATTCTTGTTTTGAATGGTGATTATTTTTCTATACAACTTCAAAATTCATCACAGCTGACCACTAAGATCTGTACATTTACTATTGTATGTAAGAAAATCCTCAATTTTTAAAAAGTTGGAATACCACCTTTTACCAAATTGACAAAGGATTTTTAAAATTATAATACTCAATGATAAAAAACGATGGTAAGAGAAGCACTTTCATATCTGCTGGTAAAAATTAAACTGAACCCTTTCAGAAATTTCTTACACATATGCAAATATCTTAATTAAAGAGACAACGATTTGTTTATGGATATGTTTCCATTATTTTGCATAACAAATAATTAAAAAGAATATTCAACAGTATATTGAAGGGAGAAGATTTCTGCTATAGGGCATATCCAGAGAGACAGAGAAAGAGAGAAATCATACCACTACCACCACCACCACACCCGCATGGCCACATCACAATCCCTTCTCCTCTGTTCTCCTCCCTGATCAAAGGCACACAGGCACACTCGCCTGGGGTGAATTTTAAGCTACCAGTTCCAGGACTTAAGCTGCGATTGACCAAGTGGGAGTCCAGTGACATAACTGCTACATCATCTGCTGGCCTCCAACGGTACAGTTTTGTAAAGGTCGTAACAAAATATTATAAAGCCATTAAAATCAAATTTTCAAAAGAAAGTTTAATGCCATGGGAAAATGCTCATGTTAGTACATTTTTTAAAAAATTAAAATAAGTATGAGCCTAAATATGTCAAAAAGAAAAGAAAAAAGAACACAACCTAAATTAAGTTTCAGTTACATTACTACTAGCTAGCATGGTTCTGAAATGTAATTTAATTTCCATATCTGTAAAATAACAATACCTAACAACCTAGGATGTTGGGAAGATCAAGCAAATAACTAAAAGTGCTTTGAAACTTTTAAAGTATGACATAAGGGACCAGCAGATGACATAATGGTTACGTCCCTGGACTTCCATGTAGTTAACCACGGTTTCAGTACTGGACTTGGCGGCTTAAAACTCACGCCGGGCACATGTGCATGCGTGCCCATTATCACGAGAGGAGACTGGAGGAGAAGAGACTGCTGTGTGGCCATCCCCCCAGGGGGTGATTTCATTTTCTGTCTCTCCCACAAGCGCTCATAGCAAAAACCTCTATAGCAAAAACCTCTCTAAAAAAAAAGAAAAAGGAAAGCATGACATAAATGCTAATAATTGAAAATAACTATAACATTCTCATATTCAGATCCTTAACTTCCATTTTTCAAATAAGCACATGATGCCCAATATTATAAGAACAAACACTAGAAATCTTTATAAAAGATGTAATCCTCTTTTGGATTATATGTAAAGCATTCTTTTCCTCTTCATGGATAGACCAATATGCCTACTGCATTGAGAAAAATATTTAGAGAATGACCAAGTTGAAATCCTGACTATGTAGTTTTTAGATAATGTAGTGAAGCTCAGATTTTTTTTTTTTTTTTTTTTGAGAGTATATGCTATAGGGTGCATGTGCTCACCAGAAAGACAGAGAGACAGAAAGCGAGAAATCACACCCCAGGGGGTTGGCCATGCCACAATCCCTTCTCCTCCTTTCTCCTCTCGGGATCTTGGGCACGCACGCACGCACACACGCCCGGCATGAGTTTCAGCCACCGGGGACTCGAACCGCAGTCGACTACGTGGGAGTCCAGCAACATTGCCATTAAGCTAACTGCTGGTCCTGAAGCTCAGTTCTTAGGAGTAAGGTAATCAGTGAACAATAGTTGTCCTTCTACTACAATAGTGTTCTGCTACCACAGTTATTCATCTCCGGATAACATCAGCTTCCATTTATCATTCATATACTAGACTCTATTTTACAAATGGGAAAAACTTAAGCAAAAGGGTACTGATATACCCACTGTATAAATCAACTCAAGTTTCAGTACACATAAATACCTGACAGATTACTTAAGAAAACAAAAAATTTTCAATTCATATCAGATTTTAAGAGAGAAGAAAAGCAATGATTTAAAACGCCTGTAAATGTGGGACCAGCAGTTAGCGTAATGGCTATGTCACTGGACTCCCACGTAGTCTACCGTGGCTCGCGTCCTGGACCCAGTGGCTTAAAACACACCAGGCGCGTGTGCGTGCGTGCCCAAGATCCCGAGAGGAGAATGGAGGAGAAGGGATTGTGGTGTGGCCATCCCCCCCTGGGGGGTGATTTCTCGCTTTCTGTTTCTCTGTCTCTCTGTCTGGCAAGTGCATGCTCCCTATAGCAAAAAAAAAAAAAAAACAAAAAAAAAAAAAAAAAAACCTCTCCCCCCCCAAAAAAAAGCCTGTAAATATGACCTCTATTATTCTTACATTCTTCTATTTTCGCAAGAAGCAGCAAAGATTTGCTCCTTCCCAGATGTCACCCATCATCTCCCACATGGCCATTTAAACCAGTCTTTATGGAAAGGGTACACTGTTTTCGAGACTCACAGACAACAGGCAAGAATACATCCAAATCTTACATTAAACTTTTACCCATTGTGTAGCTTAAAGACTGTTGTAAAAAATGAAAAATTAAAAACACATACACAGGGACCACCAGATGGTGTAATGGTTGCATCACTGGACTCCCACACAGTCGACCATGGTTTGAGTCCCAAACCTGGCAACTTAAGCTCACGTCAGGCGAGTGTGGATGCATGCCCAAAATCCCAAAAGGAGACTAGAGAAGGGATCGCTGTGTAGCCATTCTCCCTAGGGGGTGATTTCTTTCTGTCTGTCTCTCCAGCAAGTGCACATGCCTTATAGCAAAAATCTCTCTCAAAAAAAAAAAAAAAACCCAAACAAACAAAAAAGCATACACCAAAGTATTACAGATAATTTAAAGGTGATAGTGAATTTAAAAGTTTATTAAGGGCAGGCCCACACAAGTCCTACTCATTTCATCAGGCCGCCTCTGGTTTCCTCCAACATCATACTGCCTGGAGATCTGTCAGTGTTGTATGAATCTGAAACAAGCTTCCATCCATAAGTAAACATCATTCTCCACTCATTTTTTAAAGTCTTCCACGTATACTCGAAATACTGCTTGAATCAATATTTTAACGCCATCACCTCCAAAAAGCATGGCTAACCAGTCTCACTGCCTCCACAAAGGCAATACCACGATGGCACCTGCACTCTGCACTGCAAAATCCGAGTCGTACCCTGGAGTTAAGTCAGCGAAATTTCACTCAACTTAGGTCATCAAGTACCCACTGCCTGTAAACAATCTGAATATACTAAGGGACAACATTTATTAAATGCTTCCTGGATGTCAGGCATCATAGCACTTCACATGCACCCTCGCACTTAGACTGCACAACCCTGAGGTATGTACTGCTCTATGTATTTCACCGTAGAGGAAACTGAGGCTTGCTTATGAAACTTGCCCAGAGGTTACATGATTAGTAGTTGGCTGGGTTGGGAAGTGGACCCCAAGCAATCTGACACTAGAACTCTCATCTTAAACACTAGTTAGAGAACCCAGTCCTTGGTGCATCTACCATTAGAGATGGTATTATTACGCTGTGACCACGTGCAAACCTGTTGGTACTTCCCCGTAAGTGTTCAGGCCAGTAATCATACAGTTCAGCTAGTCTATTACCTCCCCCCAAGAAAAAGTCTCTATTCATCTCTACGATTCTCTTTTTGTAGCCTTCTCAAGGACATCAAGTACGTGCGCCAAACTAGAAGACATCACTACAATTCATGAAATAGGAAATCCTTATCTATGGCAACAGGTTAAGTCCGAAGACGCAGACATTACCCGTCGACTGACCAACAAACTTTAAAAGCTTCTTCTGAAAAGGAGACAGACGACCTAATCCGTCAGGGCCTTATCTAACAGTTTTCCTGGTGACATAGGTGTCCCCTCAGTTAGGCTAAGAAGAAAGCGCCCAGCACGCTGCCAACTGGCGCAAGGAGAGGTCGTGGCCCGCAGCCATGGGTGGCCTCCTCGAGGGTCTCCGCGCAGCCTTGACCACAGCCCCCAGCCGGCGCCGCAGAGCTGAGTCACTGCGGCGGTCCCGCTCCCGGGTCGCCCAGGCTAGGGGCGGGCAGGGTCAGGTCCCTGGGGTTCGGGCCACTGTAGGGGTCGAGACAGGGTAGCGAGGCTCCGCCCTGCTCGCTGTTCCCGGAAGAAAGACCCGCAGCTCGGGCCCGTCTGCCCCATAGGCCCAAGGGAGGCAGCGAGGAGGAGCCACAGGCCGGGTCCCCCAGGCTGAAACGAACTGGGAGCCACCGAGCCCGCCTAGCTGCCCGATGACCCCGCCTCACACCCTACATTCGCACCCGCTTCCTCACTCCTGTGCTCTCTGCTTCACTTACTTGGCTTTGAGACGCAGCAGCTCCTCGAACTGCCCGGCTGAACCGACCTCCACCACCGCCGCTGTTGCCGCCTCAGCCGCCCCCGCCGCCATGCTGCTGCCGCCAGACGAGAGCAATCGAGTGAGGACTGCCTGATGGGGGTGGGGCCGCCGCGCTCAGGCGGCTGCGCGGGAGAAAGCCCCGCCCCGGCCCCGCCCCTCAGCCTCTTCCCGGGACTGCGAAGTCAGTAAACCCCAGAGGCAGCACGATGGCTGCTGGTGTAGTAGCGAGCTGTGGAGTTTTCTAACGTGCAAACTGAGAGATCTGGGAAAAGAAGGCAAGGTCTCTGAACCTCACCACTGACAAAGCATTTATGTCTTCGTTCTGCAAGACCTGAAGCTTAAGCTAACCCAGTAACTGGCCGAATGTTCTCCCCCACCCCCGTTTTCCTTCAGCCCCCCACCCTGTAGTGCCAACTTAGCACGACCAGTGAGTGGACCTTTTACCCTTTGTGACCTCGGAGCAGAGCAGCCTGGGCAAGTCCACCACCTCCGGAAACCACTGGCCTACCTCCAGGACCCTCCAATCCTCATCTTCAATACTCCAGTCTCTAAAGCCCTCTGGCATCCCCTAATGTTGCCTCCCCAGATTAGGTCCTCTGCAGCCCTTCCTGTTCTTCCCACACACGTTCTGGCTTGAGCAAGCTTCTCAGTACCCTCAGTGCCTTCAATTTCCCAGGAAACAAACCGAGCCAGAACCCTCCCGGGTCGGTTCGTGTGAGCAGCCCACAGATCCCAGCATGCGCCTGCTTTGGGGAGGGGGCCATTTCCTGTTAGAAGTCCTCAAGACGTACTGCGTTTTTCTTCTGAAGCTCCTCTCTTATGGTTCCCATCTCACTGAACACGATGGCTCCCACCCCGACAACACTTGAGACTCCTCCTGGACAGTCTTCTGACAATGGCTGGACATTGAGGGAGGCTCCTTTGAAGCCTTCCCTACTTAACTTGGTGTTCCTAGGGCACCCTGTGCTTATTTCCACCATAGGCATACTACCTGTACTAGAACTGTCAAGGAGAACCAGAACTGTGTCTGTCCCAGCGCCTGGATTAGAGCCAGGAGCATGGTCGGTGCTTAGTTCTTGCCTCTCAGCCAGCAACTGGTAAAGAACTGGACTCTGGATTTCAAGAACTTTACACAAAAAAGAAAAAAATGTAATATTATAATAATTTTATATTGATTACATATGATAACATTTTGGATATGTTAGGTTATGTGAATATATTATCAAAATTACTTATTTTTACCTTTGTTCATTAAGCAATTTATTTCACATAGGTAACTCATTTGTGATTCATTTTATATTTTTTATTGGTAGCACTGTTCTAGTGATTAAAAGTGGCCTTTAAGAGCCCTGTTACATGTATGCCTCATCTTGAGAAATAGATGTCACTTAAAATGGTGAATTGTGTTATTTAATATGCAACAGAAGAGCGACAAGGAATTGTTTTATATCTTTTTTAGAGAGATTTTTGCTATAGGGCAAGTGGGCTTGCCAGAGAGACAGAGAAATAGAAAGCAAAAAATCAGGATGACCAAACCTCAATCCCTTCTCCTTCAGTCTCCTCTGAGAATTTTGGGCATTCACACACACACACGCACACACACACACACGCCCAGCCTGGGTTTCAAGCTGCCATTTCTGAGACTTGAACCATGGTTGGCCATGTGGGAGTCCAGCGATGTAACCACTACACCATCTGCTGGTCTCCTGTTTTGTGTCTTGAGGAATGGTAGGTACACCAGCCTAATCATGTGTTAAAATTGCATAGAGCCAGGAGCCAGCAGATGGCCTAGTGGTTATGTCCCTGGACTCCCACATACCCAACCATGGTCAAGTCCCGAACCCATGGCTTGAAAATCACACCAGGCATGTGTGCATGCCCACCCAAGATACCAGGAGGAGAATGAAGCAGAAGGGATTGAGGAGTGAGGGGTAATTTCTCACTTTCCCTCTCACTATCTCTCTCTAAAATGAGCACATGCTCCCTATAGCAAAAACCTTTAAAAAAAAAAAAAAAAAAGAATAGAACCAAACTCACTCACATACAAATATAAATATACATAAAACTGGAGAAATCTAAGATCAACTAGATCACATATGAATAACAACATCCTGATTGTAATGTTGTATTACAGTTTTGCAAGATGTTGCCATTGGGGAAAGTATACACAAAATCTATTATTTCTTATAACTACATGTGAATCTCCAATTTTTTTCAAATAAAAAATTTTGTTTAATATAAAGCAAAACCTTACAGTTTACTACAGAAAAAAAATTCAGTAGGGGGGAATCATGTCTTAAAATGAGATATGTAGGGACCAGCAGTTAGCGTAATGGCTGTGTCGCTGGACTCCCATGTAGTCGACCACGGTTCACGTCCCGGACCCGGTGGCTTAAAACTCACGCCAGGCGCATGTGCGTGTGTGCCCAAGATCCCTAGAGAAGAATGGAGGAGAAGGGATTGTGGCGTGGCCATCCCCCCTGGAGGGTGATTTCTCGCTTTCTATCTCTCTGTCTCTCTCTCTCTCTCTGGCGAGCACACATGCCCTATAGCAAAAAACTCTTTAAAAAAATGAGATATGTACTCCAGTTGCCATTTTTAAACATAGAATTATATGTAAACAAAGTTATTGTGAAAAGAGAAAAATAAAATGCACTTTGTTCAAAATGAGGCCAGAGGTCATTAGGGAAACTGAACTCAGGCACACAGAAGGTGGATGACGTTGGAATGTGCACTTTGGACACATTCTCCCTTTGGTGCTGGACCTTGGAACAAGGCCCCTAAAATAATTCAAGATGCTACCAAAACTCACTGGACTTTTTTGTTTAGTTATGAACATCCTTACTGAACAAATACATTCTTCCCATACCTTTAAACAGCAGATAACAACAATGTGCCCGACTCATTGACTCCTGCGCTGACCCCAAACGACCATGAGATTATCCCTCTCCTCTTACCATGGAATTTTGCTAATTATTGTTATACAAGAGTCATTGCTTAGCTTTTCATGTACTCCCCTCTCCTATTTGTGACTTTATTTATTTATTTTTTCATATTTCAGATGGCACATGCCGTTGCCAAAGAGAAAGAGCAAGGAAAAGTGAGAAATTACTCCTCAAGGAAGATGGCCACACACCATAGTCCCTTCTCCTCCATTCTCCTCTTGAATTTTGGTTACACACGCACACGCGCCCAGCATATTCCTCAAGCCACCGGGTCTGGAAATTGAGCCAGGGAGTCAAACATGTGGGATTCAGCACCTTAAACACCATGCCACCTACATTCATGACTTTTGCTTTTCTGGTCATTCTGAAATCTGTCAGACCTCATTTACAAATGTGGAGTAAAAGATATGGTATTCCCAGGCAATCATCCTTAACCCTACCCCAAATAAAATTTTACTTTACTTCACCTCAATATTTCTCTTAGGCTGACATTATATAGCGCAATGTAGCACAGAAAACATCTCCAGAAGGACACTTCTCAAAGTGTTAGAAGAACTGGCCCTCAGAGAGTAAAAACAGGAATGTTAAAGGGAGGACCTTCATTTTTATGTTCTATACTTCTTTGTGTCATTTGCATGTTTTCAGAACGTGGATTGCCTTTATCATTTAAAAAATAATAAAATTGTAACATATGAGGGAAATGTGCCATAGTGAATTAAAAAAAAAAAAAAAAAAAGAGGTAATCACCACCTCTAGTGTGACTACTTTTTTTCTTTTTTCCCATTTTGAAAAGTGTATTGGGAACCAGCAGTTAGCGTGATGGCTATGTCGCTGGACTCCCACGTAGTCGACCGCGGTTTGCGTCTTGGACCCGGTGGCTTACAACTCACTCCGGGCGCGTGTGCGTGCGTGCCCAGGATCCCAAGAGGAGAATGGAGGAGAAGGGATTGCGGCGTGACCATCCCCCCTGGGGGGTGATTTCTCGCTTTCTGTCTCTATGTCTCTCTCTGTCTGTCTGGCGAGCGCACGCGCCCTATAGCGAAAAACCTCTCCAAAAAAAAAAAGTGTATTTACTGGAGCCAGCAGGCAACATGGTGGCTAAGGGTGCTGGATTCCCACAAGGCCAACCATGGTTCAAGTCCCAGACCTGGTGGCTTGCTTTCTCACTTTCCCTCTCTTTCTCACTCCCTCTCTGGTCAAATTAAAATAAACAAATACGTTAAATAAAAAATAATTCTTAAAAAAATACATTTATTAATGTAACTTTTTTGTAAGTCCTGCTTTTTCCTTTAAATGGAATCCACAGAAAATAGTGTATACCAGCTGCACAGCAGATAACCTACTTAAAGAAAAATGCTACAAAAATCCCTGGATAACATTTCCAGTTCTGACCCCTGCCCTTTTTGTAATTATCACTATTGACAGCAATAGACCTAGGAATGAGAGATAACCTCTCAACTGTAAAATGCTCCGACTTCAGCAGCAAAGACTACCCTGCTCAGGACTGAGCTGAGCCATGTTGTGGAGAGTTACAGGTACACACTGGTATTGAGTGCTTTTTGGTTTTTCAAAGACCTCGCACATGAGTGTGTTTACCATTCAACACTCCCTTAAACTGATGATGTGAAAACCATCACTACCCTCCCCTACTTTACAGCTAAGAAAAGGGTCCACACCCGCAGTGGGCAATAGGCAACACCAGGACTTAGCCCTTTATTACATCCTTCAAGCTCTTCTCAGCTTCACCAACTCTGGAGAGTCCAGTCCTCTTTGTCCCCCACTTGAACACACCCAGAAGGAAAAACGTAATTACCGTATTTAATTGGTTTGGTCTGTTACAGAATGCTTTGGACTTGGCTATTCCTTACCTCCACCGTGGTTAGTAGTGCTGAAAAAGCTCAAAATCACAGAAAAGCTACATATTGGGGCTAATTTTGGCCCATGTCCCTGGGTCCATCCTAAGCACTGACTTTCCGCTGACCCCACGTGTAAGTATCATTTAGCTAAGTCCTATTCCCGTTGGAGCTGGGTGGTTCCATTAAGGAGCTCAGGGGCACTCGGATCTTAAATGTTTTCTGGACTAGAGGATCCTGGGCTCACAGGCCACTCCAGATCAGGAACATTCTCCTAGCACAGTAAATGCCTTGAATGCCGACTGACCAGGATGAGACAATCAAGCTTCCCAAAGAGTGCTGGGTGGCACTTTACAGCCCTGGAGTATTGAGACCCAGACTTGAGGCTCTGGGCCTGAAAGCTGAAGTCATGGCCTGAGAGAACCAAACTCCAGCAGTGGAGTGCAAAAGAGGCTTCCTAGACTGTCCTAGTAGCCAAGGAGCTCCACCTCACTTCTGCGAATTGACTGTCATAAAGAGGTGTGTGTGTATGTGTGTGAGATTGGTTGTGTAGTTATTTTGCTAGGTAATGACAACTAGCATCCACTAATCCTAAATAAGCAAGGGAATATTACGGCCATGAACTTTGGATGATGCATTATTTATTCCTGTGGTTGTGCTACTTGGCAGGCTCAGTGTCACATACCGTGAGGGCACAGATAACCTATGATGGAGAGGACTACTAGCAAATGCGGATAGAGACTGGGAGTTGAGTTCCCACCTGATGGGGGTCTTTGTAAACCCTACCAAAATAAGCTGAGAAAAACGAAGGGGTACTGGGAGGGGAAGGATGAGAGGGCATTTTTTAATGAGTAAGACATGGCATTAAAAAGTGTTGTTACTCAAGTAAAATGGCCCACGTTTCCTTTCTTTGAAGAGAGACTCTTAAATTCCAATTACTCCGCCCCCAAAGACCAGTTGAGAATAACCCCAACTGGAGGGAATTAATTTCCTTAGGAATTTCACTGTTGCAAGATTAATGGAGCCCCCCTGCAGAGAAACAGTAAAACTGTAAGTACAGTAGATTTGCACCTGAAGGATACATATTTTAATTTCTGTTCTCAAGCTGCGATAACATCTTCTCGAGCTACTATAAAAAGCATAAATGAGCACCCGAACGTCTGCTGAGAACTTGCTAACACGAAGCTCCCCTGGAGGAGCCCTGTGTGAACCCTACCAGCGGGTGTGGGCCCCCCTGGCTGCTGGCTCTGGCTCCAGCCACGCGGTAGCAAAGGGCGCAATGACCCAGCGAGTGCACAGAGGTGGGAAGGGCCAGAGTAAACACGCCTCCCCGGGATCCGAGTTGATTCAGCCCAGAGCAAAATCCCTGGCCTGCATTCTTCTAAATTGGTCCTGATCCCGTCCCCCAACCCTGCCACTCACCCTAGCATCTTCCTTGCCGGGACAACCAGCCTGGACCGATTCCGGGAACCTGAGCGGTGGTTGATTTTTCACCTACCCCTCTGAAGCCCTGCAGGGAACTTCACCCTCTGTCCATCTGCTTTTCCGGTTTCAAGGGTGGGCCTTGGGAAGAGTATACTATTTAAGATAAACCAGGCACCAGGTACAATCAACCAATCTGCCCCTTCCACCTGGCTATTGGGACCCTCCTCACCCTGATAACCAAGGACTAGTCTGGGATAGGAGAGTGGGAATGGGCTGCAAGATGCTCTCTCAACCCTTAGGTGTCCAGGCCTGGTCCAGGAACATGTCTGCCAATTTTCAGCATTCCCTTCCTTACCAGGAACTGTTTTTATTGGAAGAACTACATATATGCTTGCTATAAAGGTTGTTTATGCTGTCATAGCTAGATTTTTATTGGTTGTATTTTTGCTGCACTTGCTTGAAAAATAATTATTTTCAAAGAAAAGAAGAATTACATATCCAGTAAACTAAATAAGACTCACTGTTTATTAGAGACCTCTGACAGCTCCTCAAATGCAAAAAAAGATTTCCGAGCAGTGAATGGACAATTTATGTGCAAGTTTATTTGTAAAACAGATTTCAAGACATACTTCATCTTGGCTCTGCCAATAAAAATACATTCCATTTCTTTTCAGAAGTATGTTATCTGATGGTTTTGCAGTAATCCGGTTTCCCCTAAGAAGATAAGACTATCTGGATAAGCATGTACCCACTAACCTAATCTAGCATTGGGTTGAATGTCTTGGGGCTGCTACACAGAAAAAAAAGAGAGAGAGAAAATGTGATCATGTCCCATAAGGCTCTCTCTAGAAGAAATGCACTTACAAGAATTATAGTTCATAAATCTTAACTCAATTGTGGCAGTCTCCAAAAATCATGTGGGTAAAAATCATTTTTAAGTATGTTTTTAATTGTTTAAATTTGTCTGGAAAAAAAAATAAAAACTAATCTTGGGAGTTGATCACTATTTCCATCCCCTGAATAAATTCTAATCTCTTTTCCACCTAAGACTGAACAGAGTTGGGCACGGGTTGTAGAGCCAGTTTCTAGGCTGTAGGTGGCATCAGCACCTCTTTAGGTTGGAGAAGGGGCCTTTGTTGAATGGTTTCTTTTTAGTCAGGCTACAGAGACAGCAACTGAGAATGAGCACAAACATACTGTATCGGCAGAGGCTTTGCTCTTCCACCCAAAAACATGTGCTTTTTCCCTAACCCGCAAACTTTGAACACTTTTTCCTCACCTTCTCGTTTCAATCAGCTGTGTATTTGAGACCCTATAAAATTTATCACCAGTATCATCTATATGAAAGCCTGTTAACACAGACTAAGGGGTAGGTAGAGGAGAGGAAGAAACAGTCTCTGTACATTCTCACTTGCTCAGGCATTTCCATATGTGTTGCTATTTACTTGAAGATCCTGTTTCTGATCTGATTACCCCCAAGCACATATTCTATGACACTTTGTTGGCCACTGAGCATGCATAATCACCCTATACGTTTATATGCAGCTGCATGTTCTCTTTTTGAGTCCAAGTGTCTTCCATGTAAACGGTGGTGTGTGTGTGCATATGCATGTGTATGTATTTATTCTCTGAGTCAATTTGAAGTCAATCTTCTGCTCTTATTTGTAACTTGCATTTTATATTTAAGAAACTAGGCACACAGATAAACCAGTCTTTATGTCACAAACGAGACCACTTGTAAAATCGGAAGTCATTCCATAATTACCTATGAATTTCTTACTAGTCAAGCTCTTTCAGGAGGCTTGATTCCAGGAACTCATGTCTCAATAGAATCCCTTCCTTGCAGACAGTAGGCCCCTACACCTACTGTCTCCTTTGAGCTCATGGGCCCTCTGTTGTGCCGACCCTGATATTTTCTTTTAGGCTACTTTTACATGAAGGTGTCATCTCACAGAGAGGACCTCTGGAGGGGGCCAGCAGGCAGCAGACATAGTCAGCTCCTCTTAGCTCTGAGAGGAATTTAGGGTAAAAAGTCTTGGAGATACTTAGAACACACATGAACACACACACACACACACACACACACACTCCTTAAATGTGTGCTGCTCAGTGATACACAGTTTTGGAGTCCAAGTTGTGGCCAAAGGTTAGAGCCAATAGCTGTTTTTCTAACATTGATTGGATGCCATCCCAACTTAGAAAGCTAATAAGTTGGAATATAGTTAAACCAATGACTACAATAGTCTTATACAGGGGTCCTTAAAACTCTCATGGAAAATGTATATTATAAAAAATGCATTAATGTATTTCAGACTTTATATCAGAATAAACTCAGAAACATTTTTTTTTTTTGTAACTTTTGCTATAGAGTGTGTGTACTGGCCAGAGAGACAGAGAGGGGTCAGGAGAGGGAAAATGAGAAAGTAACTGCAGGGGTGGGGTGGGGGGCATGCTGTAATGCCTTCTCATCCAATCTCCTACAGGGACTTTTGGCTGCATGCACATGCTCCAGGTATGTTTTCTAAGACTCTGGGTCTACTCAAAGCACATGTCAGCCATGTGGAATCCAGCTGTCCCAACCACCACACTACTGATTGACTCTAAACTCACACTTCTTTTTAAAGAATTATTTTATTTAACTTTATTTATTCACTCATTTATTTCATTTTAATTTGACCAGAGAGGGACAGACCAAGAGAGAGAGAAGGAAAGTGAGAGAGCAAGCCGCCAGGTCTGGTATTTGAACTGTGGTCGACCACATGGGAGTCCTGTGCCCTTAACCACCACACCCCCTGCCAGCCCTAAACTCACACTTTTTTAAAAAGAATTATTTATTTAATTTTATTTGTCATTATTTATTATTTTTTTAAATTCCTACAGAGCATGTGCGCTCACCAGAGAGTGAGAGAGAGGGAAAGAGAGTGAGATAGGAAGTCACCAGGTCTGGCACTTGAACCACAGTCAACCAGGTGAGAGACCAATGCCTTAACCAATATGCAACCTGCTGGCCCCTTAAAGTAATACTTTATTATTTTTTTCCAACCAAAATTTTATTTAGTTAATTCAGAAAACATTGGCAAAATAAGTTTCAGTTGCAATTTCACATGTACCAAAAATAGAAGTGATATTTATAACAATAACTTACAGACACAAAATAATGATAAACTATAATTTCACAAAAGATTGTAAACATTTTATACACCAGTCAGTCTTTCCTTTTAGGCAAAGTGCTCTTTTGATGATAGATAAATTAACAGATACACACTATTGTGAATTATTTTAGACAATACCAAAAAAATTAGTTTGATTTGTTTGTCTCTTCTATACATAAGTTTATCATTTATAGTTTTCAAAAATTATTTGCACTTGAACTTTTATAACTGTTCTAAAAAGAATTTTTTAAAGAGAGGGTTTTTGTTATTTTTGTTTGTTCGTTTTTGTTTTTGTTTTTTTTTGTTTTTGTTTTTGTTTTTTTTTGCTATAGGGTGCATGCACTTGCCGGAGAGAGAAAGAGAAAGAGAGAGAGACAGAAATTGAGAAATCACCCCCCTCCCCTAGGGGAGATAGCCATGCCACAATCCTTTTTCCTTCGTTGTACTCTCAGGACTTTGGACACACAAGCACATGCACCCAGCATGAGTTTTAAGCCACCTGGTCTGGGACTTGAACAGTGATCAACTATGTAGGAGTTCAGCAACATAACCTTTATGCCATCTGCTGGTCCTCTTTTTTCTTTTTTCTTTTTCTCACACTCATCATCTACCACCCGCTCTCTGCCAACTACTTTCCTCCCTTACTATCAACAGCATCCACACCTGTCCTCTCCACCATCACATCTTCAGATCTCTCAGCCTTTGCCATGAAGTGCAGATACTCAGTACAACTTGAGTGGGGATATACAATGTGTATCTTTCTTTTTTAAAAAATTATTTATTTAATTTAATTTATTATTATTATTCTTCAATTTGACCAGAGAGAGTGAGAGAGAAAGATAGAGAAAAATTAAGCTCCTAGGTCTGGGACCCAAAACATTTTTGGCCATGTAAGAGTCCAGCACCTTAACCACTATGTCACCTGCCAGTCCCACAATTTGTATCTTTCTTTCTTCCTTTCTTCTCTTTTCTTTTCTTTTGAGAGATTTTTGCTATAGGACATGTGTACATGCCGAAGAGATAATGAGACAGAAAGTGAGAAATCACCCCCAGGGCAGAGGGCCACACCACAATTCCTCCTCCATTTTCCTCTCAGGAATTTGGACATGTACGCGCATGCACCTGGCATAAGTTTCAAGCTGCTGTGTCCGGGACTTGAACAGAGGTCAAACACATGGGAGTTCAGCACCCTAACCGCTATGCCACTTGTTGGCCTCAACACTGTGTATCTTACAAAGTCTGGCTCACTGTACTCAACATTAAGTCCTCTATATTCATCCATTTTGAGTCAAATGATAGGATCTCTTTTTTATTGCTGTGTAATATGCCATGGTGTGTGTGTGTGTGTGTGTGTGTGTGTGTGTGTATATATATATATATATGCCACAGTTTTTCAAATCAATCATAAGTTTTTGGGCACTTGAGTTGGTTTCATGTTTTAGGAGCTTCCCCAACCACCATGCCACCAGCCGACCCTAAACTCCTAAACATTCCATTTTTTTACAAACTATTTGAAGTACCCTCACACTTTCTCAAATTGCTCAAATGTCTGCCATTTCTACAATGGCTTCTTCCCCATTCTCTCTATTCTCTATGATGTAATAGTAACATTTTCCTCAGGTGCAGGAAAAAGGAATACCAACTATTTTTTAAAGTCATCTAAGCTTGTTTCTTTTTCAGATTTGTCCAGCCTAGGACTGTGTGAAGGCTGACCCACCACAAAATGACTCCCCTGCTGTGAATTCAGTGGACAGGAATGCAGGATTTTCATGGCACCCCCTATTCGTTCAGCTCTGGGAGTCCCCATGTCAATATGTCAGCAGCTTCGTAAGTGAATCTCAGGGGCAATTTCAGGAAGGTGGTTAAATAATAAAATAACCCTGTATGATGCAAACAAATTTGGATTTGCTTCAAGCTCTGAAAGGATTCATGCTTCAGATGGTCTCCAGACCAGAGCATCAGATTTAAATGGCTAGAAAGATTTAAAATGATCACTGACTTTAAATTCCTTTTTCTATCAATAGAAAGGAAGGAGGAAGGGAAGGAAGGAAGGAAGAAAGGAAAGGATGGAGGGAGGGAGGGAGGAAGGAATTTTTAAAGGACGTTTTAGGCCCTGTGATGTATGTATAAAAATACATGCAAACATACATATTACATTGATGAGAATGTGATGTTCTCATGATAAAGTAGATATATATATTTTTTTTTTGGAGAGGTTTTTATTATAGGGTGCATATGCTTGCCAGAAAAACAGAGAAAAACAGAGAGACAGAAAGCGAGAAATCACCCCCCCAGGGGGGATGGCCACGCCACAATCCCTTCTCCTCCATTCTTCTCTCAGGATTTTGAGCACATACATACATGCGCCCGGTGAGTTTAAGCTGTTGGGTCCAGGACTCGAACTGCAATCAACTACATAGGAGTCCAGTGACACAGCTATTACGCCAACCACTGGTCCCAAAGTAGTTAATTTTATGAAAGTAAAGCAAAAAAACTTGATGGTGACTCCATTATTAGCTTAAGTTTGAGTTAGGTCTATTACTTGCTTATTCATATGAAAGATGCTTTATTTTATCCAGGCATAAGATCTCATTTAAATGTTTTGATTCTGACATTACCTTTAGAGGTTCCAACTATATATAATACGCTTTCTTTTTTCAGTTCACATCTGCTGAGATTACTAAGAAATGAAGAACAGGAGAGACAGGAAGAAAGTCACTTTCTTATGTTAAGGAACAGCTGTGTGGGACCCTGGAAAGGTTAGCCCTGTACTGGTGAATATGAAGGAGAGAGCCACAATAAGCCAGGTCTAGCTGACTACACAGACATACAGGGCCACTGAGCCCATCAGAAATCAGGCTAGGGTCTGGAGATTAAGGAAGACAGATCCCTGATAGCCAACCTCATGTTTCAAATCCCAGCCCTGACAATTTGCCATACCTTGCCCCAAATCCTGACAGGATAGAGTTGGCTCTGTTCCTCGGTGTTTAAGCCCTGTGCTTTGGGAGCTAGATCCCACATGGCTGACTGCAGTTCAAATCCTGACCCCAATAACTTGAAAGATATTCCAGGCACACTTGCAAGTGTGCCTTGAACTTTGACAGGATGGAGAAATAGAGGAAAAGGGCATTACCATGCCCCATTGGAAGGTTATCGCTGTTTCCTTCTCTCTCTCTTTCCCTGGCAAGCACATACACCCTATGGCAATTAAAAACAAAACAATCCCAACAGGATAGAGAAATGTTGGAGAAGGGATTGTGGTCCGACCACACCTCATTGGGGTGTGCCTCCCCCCTTTCCCACTCTCTCTCTTTTTCTTTCTCTCTGGTGACAGCACATGCCCTCTGCCAAATTAAGAAAAAAGGAAAAGAAGAAGGAGGGGGAGGAAGGGGCGAAGAAGAAGTCAGGCTGGGAGCAAGCAGCAGCTGCCCTAAGGGGTAGAAAGCTCCTGGGGGAAGTCTTCAGTAGCTTGCTCTCAACTTCTACATGTGGAAAACCTCATTTGGCCCCATCATCTAAACCTCCGTGTTTTCTTCCTATTATCTCAAACTCTCCAACCTTTTCTCCAGACCATTGAAAACCAAGAGAGATGTCTCACCAACATGACTGAAACCTGTATTTTCTAGTTTCTGCACACTCTACATCACTGCATCACAGCTAGAAGTGATTGGTCTCTACTTCAGGAAGCAAGATTTACACATGTATTCCTGGCCACCCAGTTTTCTCTCTTCTTGGAGTAGGCTATTCTACCATTCCTTACCCAGGACTGAGTTATTATTGGCCATAACTGTATTTACCCTACAGAAATATGTCCTTTTATGATGGGATATAAATATTAAATAACAGTGTACTGGAACACCTGGTCACTATCACAGCCTGCTGAAGTTGAATTCTAAACAAATCTCAAGGGCTAATCTTATCCTTAAATAAAATGTGCTTTTAAGAAATAGCTATAAAAATCTTTAACATTATTTAGCAGTCCCTTTAGAGGGGGTTTGTCTCTTATTTACCAGAGAACATATTATGTGAGGTTGTGTCTTTGCTTTTGTTTTATAATTTCAAATATTCAGAAAATATTGCTTTCACTGGCAATCAATTTATTTTGATTGATAAAAAGGGGTTAATAAAAACCCCTTTAGAAATAAAAAGAAGGTGAATAGTAATATATCTTTCACGGTGGCTTCTTTCAGCTGTGCATAAAGAGAGCAAGCTTTTATACTTCTCCCCAATAAGTCTTCTCCCCTTATTTTCCATACCTAGTGAGTCATTTATAATCCTTATTATTTCCAACCCACACAGTAATGTGGCATCAGTCATATTTCCACGTGCTGGGGTTTTTCTTCTTACTACAGTGTAAGTGCTGAGAGGCAAAAACACTCTATAATTTATAGAAAAATACATGCCAGGAATAGATGATCTAACATAACCAATGTGACTTCATATACTAGAAGTAAAAAAATTTAGGATGAAGTATAAAACATCATGCTAACATTTTGATCTACTGTTGAATCAAAGCATAATATGGAAAGTACACAGGTACATGGCACTTAGCAAACATTGCCATGCTATTAGACACAGGGATAGATTAACATGAGAGACAATTAATAACATTCAAACATAAAGCTATTGATTTGGGAAGGCACATTTTAGTCCACTAGTACTTTTATTTATCTACAGCATCTATGAAAGAAAGCAAAATGGCAGACTATAAAATCCTTGCCTCTATATGTAGCAAGTGTTTACAGTTACACTATGGAATGAATTTGGGCACATCCATTATTCAGTATCATATGCATCTCTAATTTGCATTGGCCATAAAGTCTTTCTGTATTAAATACTTATCTATTTTGGTCATTCCCAAAGAACACATTTACAATGTCAGAAAATAATTCAGGCAACAGGCTTAGATCACAAAGGTCTGCAAGCAGAGGTATTATTTTGAAAGTTAAAAAACGGTGGCTTATTATTTTATTGTTTGCCTCAATGAAGTGTTTCTGGATTGTTATACAAACTACATTTAGAACAATCTTATGCCAAATCTTGCCATAAAAGAAACTACAGCCTAAGTTAAATTGACATTTGAAACAAAACCATGACCCTCATCAAAACAAGCTTGTGGCTGACCTTTGCAGGAGGACATTATTCACATACTAACTCTCTTTAGATGAACTGATCTAACCAGTGAGATACGATAGGTAAAGAAGAGGGATAAGACAAGAGATAAGAGATAGCAAAGCTTGGCCCCCGACTGCCCACTGTGGATAAGCCTAATCAGCAACTCTTTAATAACATTCAGATTTGAATGTGTACATATAATTATAAAGGTAACTATAAAGATACGTAGCGGGCCATGAGTTGCTTGTGCATTCTCATTGTTTTTGTGTCTTATTTCACATCCCATGAGTGCTGGCTCCACTGGAGCCTCCTTGGCACACAGAAGTTACAGAGGGAATGGGGGTGGTGGTTAGTATTCACTCTACAAAGCATTTGCAAGCATGTAAGACTACAGACTTCATTCATAAATTTGTACTTTATTGTGCACCCATCATAGTATTAAGAATCATTTAAAAATGCTTACACTGCATTTTTATTATTACACGTCTGGTCCCTTTCTGGTGCTTAACTAATGTATGCTTTTTGTGTGAATAGAATTACATTATCCTAGTGTGGTGTTGTGTGACATCTATTGAAAAAAATGCATATCTCGGGACCAGTAGTTAGCGTAATGGCTATGTCGCTGGACTCCCACGTAGTCGACCGCGGTTCGAGTCCCGGACCCGGCGGCTTAAACTCACGCCGGGCGCGTGTGCGTGCGTGCCCAAGATCCCGAGAGGAGAATGGAGGAGAAGGGATTGCGGCGTGGCCATCCCCCCTGGGGGGTGATTTCCTGCTTTCTATCTCTCTGTCTCTCTCTGTCTGTCTGGCGAGCGCACGCGCCCTATAGCAAAAACCTCTCCAAAAAAAAAAAAAAAAAAAAATGCATATCTTATGGCGCTATAACACACAAAATATCGGCCTTTAAGATCCTCACTTATCGGGACCAGCAGGTGGTTAAGGCACTGGACACTCCCACATGGCCAACTGCAGTTCGAGTACTGGACCTGGTGGCTTGCTTTCTCACTTTCCTGCTCTCTTTCTCTCCCTCTCTGTGTATCTCTCTCCGGTCAAATTTAAAAAAAAAGAAATGAATGAATAAATAAAATAAAATAAATAATTATTTTTAAAGATTAAAAAAAAAGATCCTCACTTATCAGGGCCAGCAGGTGGCACGGTGGTTGGGGGGTACAGGATTCCCATACAGCCGACTGCAGTTTAAGTCTCAGACCTGGTGGCTCACTTTCCCTCTCTCTCACTTTGTCCCTCTCTGGTCAAATTAAAATAAATAAAGTTAAATAAAATAATTCTTTAAAAAAAAATCCTCACTTATCAATAAATTTGCTTAAGACCTAGTCTTAGAGAGGGAGTTTTCTCCCCATGACTAGGTTAAGTGAGGAGTACCTAAAATAGCTTTACAACAGTTGAATCAAAATGGTTACTTAGTGCCTCTTCCAAACATACACACTATGTATGTCATAGTCACCTTGGCAAGGCTGAGCTGACTGTGCTAAAAATGCAAATTGGTCGTTACCCTTCAAAGCTTTGGCTTCTCTGGAAGGCAGGCAACAGAAGCAGGCCGTTTTAATAATTTTACAGAAGAAGAAACTGAGGCTCAGAAATGAACAATCACCCCAGCACACATCCAGTTAAGAACTGGAACCATAACCAATCAATCCTCTCTGGAAACTTCCTGGACTATGTGATCCAGTGCTCAGTTGAGGAAAGATGAGAGATAGTCTTTCCTGCTACCATTAATTGAGAGTTTACCAGACACAGTGCTCACAGACAGTATTCACTTAAAACTCAAAAGCATTCCATTGAGGTAGATACCATTTTTACCATCCCAATTTCGTTCACCATAAAGGGAAAGAGAACTGAGAAATTGAAGCAGCTTGCCCAGGTGCTGAAAGTCAGCAGAGAAGGACTGAAATTCAAGTTGCTTCACTGAAGGTGGTATGCAAGATTAGTTAGTGGAGATGGAGAAACTTTCAATATGTATTGCCCCTCCCACCCCAGATGTGGCTGGAGCTTGAGGCGCAGGGCCTGAGACGCTGCAGAGCAGCTGGGAGCAGTGAACTCTTCAAGTCTGCAATAAAAAATGGCTTCCAATAAAACATTGCAAAAAATGGGTAAGAAACAGAATGGGAAGAGTCAAAAAGTTGAAGTGGCAGAGCCTGAAGAATCTGTGGTGGAAAAAGTACTGGACTGACGTGTAGTGAATGGGAAGGTTGAATATTTCCTGAAGTGGAAGGGATTTACTGATACCACAATACTTGGGAACCAGAAGAAAATTTTGATTATACAGAGTTAATTGAAACATTTCTTAATTCTCAAAAAACTGGTAAAGAAAAAAAATGGTACAAAGAGAAAATCTTTATCTGACAGTCAATCTGATGATAGCAAATCAAAAAAAGAAACGCTGCTGATAAACCATCCTGCACGAATGACTGGTGCCACAGACAGCAGTGGGGAGTGGATGTTTCTCATGAGGTGGAAAGATTCAGATGAGGCGGACTTGGTACTAGCAAAAGAAGCAAATATGAAGTGTCCTCAAATTTTAATTGCTTTTTACGAAGAGATACTAACTTGGCATTCTTGTCCAAAAGATGAAGCTCAATAATTGTTTGCATTGTTTTATGTATATGTGTGTGTGTGTACATATATATACGTGTATATGTGTGTGTGTGTGTGTATAAAGTAAAATCTGGGTCTTGGATTTTGATTTACTACTGTGGAGCAATAATGACATTCTAATGGAAAAATCAAGTTTGATATGCTTGTTTTCAAAGCTATATTGGGGAATTTGGGGGGGGGGGGGATTGCATCCCAGTAGCACTGGTTACTTTGAACAAATCAAAGCTTTCTGTAGTTGCTTCCTTATCAGAAAAGAACACTTCATACCATGGTATTTTATCCTCTGCATTTGGGAACAGGTTTTCTAAATGTTGGGGAAGTGTTTCATCATCATGACCTTGTGTTTAACTCATATGCCTCAGTACCAGTCCGGGTTTTTTGTTTTCCGTCTTTGTGTATGTATATATATAATATGTGAATGGCTTCCTGTTTTTGAAATCTTCACCAAAACAAAAACTGTGTACAAGCTCATGTGTCTGAGATACCGTCATTCTTAGCAATATCAGAAAAAGAAATAAGTTGTTCCAAATTAAATTGAAAGCTTTCCTAAAAGCCATAACCTTTAAAATTAAACAATGATTTCATAATTGGACCATCTAAATTAGCTAACTTAAAAGCAACCATATCAGAGTTGTTTTTTTTTTTTTTTTGGGGGGGGGAAGAGGTTTTTGCTATAGGGTGCGGGCGCTCGCCAGACAGACAGAGAGACATAGAGACAGAAAGCAAGAAATCACCCCCCAGGGGGGATGGTCACACCGCAATCCCTTCTCCTCCATTCTCCTCTCGGGATCTTGGGCATGCACACACATGCGCCCGGCGTGAGTTTCAAGCCACTGGGTCCGGGACGCGAACCGCGGTCGACTACGTGGGAGTCCAGCGACATAGCCATTACGCTAACTGCTGGTTCCCACCATATCAGAGTTTTTAATCTATCAATAGTCATGTATATTCAATAGTTTATTTGCAGAATTCCTGAAAGGAGAAATTGTATCATTACTAGCAAGCTCCCCTCCCAGATGACAAAAACAGACAAATCTCAGTGTTTAGCTAAAAGTGTAAAGTGTTACAGAGTCTTTATTTGATAGTATACACAAGCCACACTAAAATGTCTTTTAATATATAAAAGGCATTGTTTGGGATACTGGGAATTCTAATTAGACTGGCAAAGTTATGATCAAATATATAAAGTAGACATCGCTACCTTATTTCAGTCCTTGCCTTTAATGGGTTAATGAACACAATTAAAACACAGGTGAATCTGCTTGGTTTTGAGAAAGGATTTCTCCAGAATTAATATATTCATATAACAAGTTACATATAAGACTAAATAAAAAAACCAATCTCCAGTAGGTTTTGAGATGGCATTCACCATCTTTGTAAGAAGATGGGCATTACTACTGAATTACCAATTACATCTTTAGAAAGGTGAAATTGTGATAGCATTTACTGAACTGAAATTACTATTAAAATTTTTAAAAAACAACAATATTCATTTAACCACAAGTCAGTCTTACTTAAATCAGGACTGTCCAAAAAGAATATCCTGTTAGCCATTTAGGATCTGAGTTTTGGTGTAGAGCAATTAAAGTATGGTACACATAAAAAAATGAGACATTT
Organism: Tupaia tana; assembly: GCA_026018925.1. Taxonomy (NCBI): domain Eukaryota; kingdom Metazoa; phylum Chordata; class Mammalia; order Scandentia; family Tupaiidae; genus Tupaia; species Tupaia tana. The sequence goes on along the minus strand of JAKSZU010000010.1, from coordinate 41,447,875 downwards.
CTGTTTTGTCATAAAGCAGTGGCCACCTACTACTCATTAGTAGCTTTTTTGAGATAAACTATCACTTCTGCTCTTTCTGAATTCTTTTTAATGCCAGGGAAGATGGATGTACTACTTGGGATTCTCCAAATACTCCAGTTTCCTCTCCCCAGGTGATGCCTTTGTTCTTGTTGGATTCTGTGTAAGAGAATCCAGGGGTCTGATCTGTCTTCCATCCAAACAGACCATGAAGATTTGGGCCAGCCTTGTGTTTGCCTCCCTTTTCCAAAGTGTGACACTGGGCACACTTCTGAACAAAAATCTTCTTGCCTTTCTCAATCTCACCCATTTTTAATTCTCTCTTTCATCACTCGGGATACTAGGGTTCCCACTCAGAAGCCAGACGTCCCACTCTCTCTTCAGTTCAGTTCTTAATTGTTGTTACTAATTTGTAGGCATTCTTTATCAATTCTGTATTTTCACTCCTTATTAGATATGTGATTTTTAACTATTTTCACCATTTCATGAATTGCCTTTTCACTGTGTTAATAATATCTAGATGCAGTTGTAAATTTTGATGTAGTCCAATTTATCTTTTTTTTTTTTTTTTTTTGAGAGGTTTTCGCTATAGGGCGCGTGAGCTCACCAGACAGAGAGACAGAAAGCGAGAAATCATCCCCCAGGGGGGATGGCCACGCAGCAATCCCTTCTCCTCCATTCTCCTCGGGATCTTGGGCACACACTCACACGCGCCCGGCGTGAGTTTTAAGCCACCGGGTCTGGGATGCAAACTGCGGTTTACTACGTGGGAGTCCAGCGACATAGCCATTACCCTAACTGCTGGTCCCTCTTTTTTCTTTTTTTGATTCTTAATTATACAAGAATCTAATACCATGAAGCCTTTTCCATATTTTTTCTAATAGCTAATATATTTATATATTTATTTATTTTATTTTGGAGAGGTTTTTGCTATGGGGCGCGTGCGCTTGCCAGACAGAGAGGGAGAGAGAGAGAGAGAGAGACAGAAAGCAAGAAATCACCCCCCAGGGGGGATAGCCACACCGAAATCCCTTCTCCTCCATTCTCCTCTCGGGATCCTGGGCATGCACGCACACTCGCCCAGCATGAGTTTAAGGCACCAGGTCCAGGACGCCAACCGCAGTCGACTACGTGGGAGTCCAGCGACATAGCCATTACGCTAACTGCTGGTCCCCTATTTATTTTAACATATTAAAATAATTAACATCTTAGGGCCAGCCAATGGCATGGTGGTTAAGGCAGCTAAATCTCAGATGTCAGATTGTGAGGTTTAAGCCCCAATGTAATGGGCTGAAAAACACCTGTGCTTGTGTGACAGGCTCCCAATGAGAGGAAGAGGTGGAGGAAGGTGGAGGGAGGAAAAGGGATTGCATTGTGTCCCTGCCCCATGGGGAGTGCTTTTTCACTTTCCCTCTCTCACCCTCCCTCTCTCTCTAGGACTCTATGACAAGTATATGCATTCTCTAGCAATTTTTTTTAAAAGGCATTATTTTATTTTTTAAATTTTTGACAGAGGAGGAGTCAGCAGGTGGCATGGTAGTTTAAGGCACTGAAATTCCCACATGGCTAACAATGGTTCGAGTCCTGGGCCTGGCAGCTTGCTTTCTCACTCTCTCTCTCCCTCTCTCTTTCTCTGGCAAAACTCATGTGAAAAAAAATAAATAAATAAAATAATTCTTAAAAAACATTTTTTTTGCCAAAGGACACGTGTTCTTACCAGCAGATGGCATGGTGGTTAAGGTGCTGGACTCCCATGTGGTGGATTATAATTCGAGTCCTGGACCAGGGATTTTGAAATTCATGCTGGGCACATATGTGCATGTCCAAAATCCCAAGAGAAGAATGGAGAAGAGGAGATTGAGGCAAGGGCATCTTCCCCCCCCCACGGGATGATTTCTCACTTTCTGTCTTTCTGTCTCTCTGCCAGGTGAGTACACAATCCCTATAGCAAAAATCTCTCCAAAAAATATAAAAAGTATTTTTAAGCCATCAATTTATAGATGTTCTATATTATATTTAAACTTTTAAAACATTTGAGAATACTGAACATTTAAACAAATAAATACTAAACACTAATACTACATTTAAACAAATAAATACTAAATACTAATACTAATAAATACTAAACTTCAAGAGAAGTTTAGTATACATACTGCAGTTGGTACTCAAATGACTTATGTCTGGTAAGTAGTGTACTGAGCTAAATTGCATCCCTCTAAACATAACTATTGCTGTACCTAGTTTCTGGGGTAAGCTTTTCCCCTATTATCTGACAGTTGGATCAAGCTCTGTTAAAGCAAAGACAGCAGGTCCCAAATAAAGTCATTCACACTAAAATTCCACTCTAGGAAAACAAAACCTAAATTGGTTACTTGTAAGATTTTTGGAGAAATCAGGAAAGATGAGAGTCAAGTCACATTAAGTCAGCAAGATTTCATTTATACTCCCATAAAGAAAGTAATCTTGAAAGGACAAATCTGCTGTTTATTGTTGCTTCTTTCCTCCACTTTTTTTTCTGCCTGTAAATGTCACCAACTCTATCTCATCAGAATGCCTTTCTATTTTGTAGACTGGATGCTGCCTAGTTTGTGAGCCAATCAGATCTTTGAAACTAAATTTTTTGAGATTTTGTTCTTTGACACAATTGAAAAATGGTCATAAGTACAAAGACCAGTTATATCGAAACTGGATAACAAAACAAGTCACCTAACCTGAATCACAAGAAAAACTAGGTAACATGCAGGTAGTAGTACAGTTTACAACAGTATTATTTTTAATTATAAAATGTAAAAAGTTCTAAAACTCATTCGCTTTCCCAACTGAGCAAACGCATTTGAGCGAACACAAGACTTTTTATAATTTTCACAAATTTCACTTTTGTGTATCACCTTTATATATTGCTACATTGCTACTGAAAAATTGAATATAGGATGTGGTCACAGATCCTGCTGGAAGTGTTTCTTGCCTCACGGATATTTGTTATGGGACTGTGAACCAGTGGTAGCAGTATTAGTCCTAGGAGTACTAGTAGTAGCAATATACCAATCTTTGAGTACTTGGTTTAAAATAGGCACTGTTCGAAATACCTTCTATGTAAATACCTCATCAAATCCTGAGAATACCCTAAGAGTCGTCAATATCTTCTATAAATAAGGAAACCGAGGTAGAATAGCCACTTAATTTGCTTAAGATCATGCAGCAAGTAGCCCCAGTAACACTTCGAGCATTTCACAATAATAGTTAAGGACAGGCCTTTGCAAACAAAAGATGTCTATGACTGCCGCAGTATGATACACATAGCAACGCAAATAACAAACACCAGAAGTCTGGAGATTGTTAACCCCAGGTTGGTTCTGAAAGTCAAATTGTTCCTTCCCAGGTGCTTTCCTATTTTCCATTAGATTTCCCACCAGCTGCGCTCATCGTGACAATAGGACTGAAGCAGCTCCAGGAACCTTACACCGGGAAGATGGTAGCTCCCTAGCCACCCACATCCCTTTTTAGCAGGATGGAAAATCTTGTCCAGAACTTTGCCTCCAAAGACCTCCAGTAGTGGCCAAAACTGAGTCACATGGGCACTACTAGCCAACCACTGGCAAAGGACTGGCCCCATTTTAATTCGCCAAAAAGGACGCTGAGTCTGGGTACATGGGTGCAGAACCACCGGATTTCCGCAGTAGGGTAGGGAGGAAGATGCTGGGGCAGAACAAGTTGTTAAAGAAACTCTCCCAGCCCTCAGTTCTCTGTGTAGACAGATAAGGGTGCAGTGATGGTTAGCACACAAATGGGCAAAGAGTTTGGACCGCCTGCTGTTCAGAGGGATAGCTGGCTTCTCTAAGGCGGCAGTGCGGCGGAACCCCCGTGAGCGAGGACCTCGGCCCTGGTGTTGTCTCGGCGGTCCACGCTGCCTACAGTAGCAGCCCTCCTCTGAGCTTCAGTTTCCACTTCTGCATAGCCCGAGGGCCCCAGCAGCTCAGCACCTGCGACTTCCTTGCGCCCTCCAGCCTGCGAAGTGAGGTGCGTTCGGAGCCTCCCAACAAGAAGCCATCCAACAGCAACGGTGCGCTGGGCAAAACCGGGCTTCAGAACACTGCGCTTCCCTCCGCCGCACAGCCTCCAGAGGGGCGAAAGACCCAGAAGCGAGGCGGCCTATGGAGAACTACAACTCCCAGAGACCCCCGCAGCTTCGTCCGTGCTAATTGGTCCGCTGCGCCATGTATCAGCTAGACACAGAAAAACAGCTGTGAACGGGGTTCGGCGACCAGAGCGAGGAGGTGGATTTTCCACTGACCCAGGAGCTGTAGTCGAAGCGTGGCGTAATCCTAAAAGAATGGATTCTTCGACCCCCACATCTGCTTCTATGAACGGAGAAGCGACAAACCATCTTCTGCGACACAATGACCTGGGGCAGACGGACACTCGCATCCTTCCCCCAACCCTGTAAGACTCTGGTCTCCGCTACTGATGCCTGCAATCCTGGTGTCCGAGGGCACTCGCTCTCCTCGCCGGCCTCGCCCCTTCTGCCTCCTCATTGGCTTCCCGAGATACGTACGGGAGGGGGCGTGCCCGTGGGCGCGGCCAGGCGGCCCGGCTTCGGGGTGGGAATGAGCAAAGTGCTAGGCTCCGGCCTGAGGCCGCATGGACAGCCTGACTGTGAGCCGGTGGCGACGGAGGAGGCCGGAGGAGCTGCAGGTTCCGGGGGAAGCGGTGAGCCCTCGAGGCCTGGGTGTTAGAAATAGAAGGGTTCACGCCCTTGGGCTGGCCTTACAGGGTTTCATGTTTCCGGGCACGGCCCTTCTTCAGGGAAGCCTGACTGAGCCGCTGGCGCGCTCACCCGCGGAGGCTGAGCCCGAGGTGGGCGTGTCCAAGTCGCCGCCCCGTCTGTGCCTCGCGCCTGCGCAGAGATACGGGACTCTCGCGCCACTGCACCGGCTGTCTTCCAAGGAATCTAGGCCCGAGGTCCCTAAAACATGCGCTAGGGCTGGCAACTTGCAAGACCGGGGATGCCCCTTTGTCCAGATCATGGAGTGTCGTGCAGTACTGCACTTTGCTGTCCTGAAGTCTCTCGATTGCTGACAATAGCTACCGCGTGACGGGCACTGGGCTAGGTGTTGGGTGTGGGGCGGGTATGTGGTAAGCAATCGCGGTCTTAGCAAGTAAGCCGGCTGGTGACGTGTGTGGGATGGGTATTTGGTAAGCAAACATTCTCAGCCAGTAAGTCGGCAAGTGAACATGATAGTGCTTCTTGGGTTGAGTGTTTTACCTGAAGAGAACAAGATCAGATGAGATGATAATTGAGGACCTAATCAAGATTGAAGTGAGTGGGTAAGTCAGGACTGTGGGAGACTTGCAAGTTGACTAGGGGTAGGCAGATCTGGAGTTGAGGGAGAGTAGGAAAGGAGGAAGGAGTTTAGCGTATTAGAGGAACTGAAAAAAAAACCCTGTAGGATTAGAGTAGAAAGACAGAGCCTCTTCGTAGAACTGTATCGTATTCCAGCTCTGACTAGTTTTTACTCTACGTTATTTATTTCATAGTTCCTTGCTAAGAGCAGCAGTGAAGAAACTTATCCAACATTTTCTTTCTGCTGCTTCTGAAACTACGGGCTTGAGAAATACAGTATCTGTCTTCCAAGTTTATGTAGACAATGTCTTTTCAAATGTTTTTACAGCACAGCAAGAGTAATTAATTAGCTTTCTACCCTGCACCACGTTTTTTCACTCACTGACCAGAAGCCAATGCCACTTTTGTTTCTGTCACAGCAACACCTCACCTCCAAGTGCCAATTGTTACATAACTGAGGTTCATGTTACACTTCTGTAATATAGAGATTTCAAACCAGTTATGTATCAGTAGTATACGTTGGCTTTTATTCTTTTGTGCAATACAACATACAGTTTTATGAAGGTAAGCAGTCCAGTAGGGTGGAACCAGGATCTCTAAATATAGGTGGAAGGTAGGCAGGACCCAGATCAAGAGATATGTAGGGACCTAGATTCCTCCTCCTAACACCATTCCCTGGGTGTTGTCCTCAACCACAGTGTTCACATTTCAGACTGTAGGAAAGTGAATAGTAAAGTGACTTGGTCATATTGACATTTGAAGAGCTTACTCTGCTGCTCTATAGAAAACAAAATGAGTAGTAGTTAGGATGAAGTCAAGGAGGCAAGGCTGGAGACTATTGTATGTCAGTTAGTTACAGAGGCTTGCACAAGAGAGAACATTGAGGTGCTATAAGTAGATATATTCGAATGTATCATAGAGGGAGTAGGTACAGGTCTTCTTGAGTCAATTTGGCATGGTAAAGTAAAGGGAGGAGTCCAGGAAAAGGTGATATGGCAAATACTACTGTCATTCAGTAGTTACCATGTTACCTGAATTTCACAACGTTTTATTATTTCCATATTACAAATGAGGATACTGAGGTACAGAGAGGTTAATCAACTGCCTTAAGCATATACATCTAGGAAGTGATGGCACTAAGTCTTAAACCCAGCTCTGTGGCTCCAAAGCCTACCCTCCTGAACAGTAGACTATACAGCTTCCCATGTGGAACTTGTGGAGCTAAAACATGGGGCTTCACATTGAAGTCCTATAGTAAATAACCTCCCATAAAATAATGAAAAATGTGATGCCGTGGATTGTCAGTGATGGGGAAACCAGAGGTCATTATTGATCAGAGAAAGCAGGGAGGCTTAACAGAAGTCTTAAGTAATCTATCAGATTGGAGTGGTTGATACCAAGTGCCAAACTCTAGCTTTTTGACTATTGCCAAAGAATAATGAGTTGGGTATTTTATTGCTGTGGTGTGTATTGCCCTTTAATTTGATAAAGTTCTTATTTATATTGCATTGTGGCCTTGTCTTTGATCTAATAATCCAGGTAAAGTTCAATAAAGTATCCAAGTTCTCACACCATGTTTTCTATTCTTTCTTGTCTCTCTCAACCACACAAATGTCTAGAATTTGGAATTTTGTTACTAAGAAAATGCAACTTTTTTTTTGTTGTTGTTTTTTTCTGTTCACAGCCTAGTGGCTCTATACCCTTGTCTGTATGGCTGGCAGCAGAGTTTTAGAAAACACACTGGCCAGGTCCCATCTCTGTAATAGTTTTACAAGTGATTCCTAGCAGAGCCACGGTCAAGCACCTTTCCTGTAATGCTGAGTGTTCTGCTCACTTTGTTTCCTTAGTATGGTTAGCTTATGTATCAGTAGTATAAGTTGGGCAGACATTATTTTTAAGAATTATTTAACTTTATTTTATTTTATTTTATTTTAATTTGACCAGAGAGGGACAGTATGAGAGAAAGGGAAAGTGAGAAAGCAAGCTGCCAGGTCTGAGACTCGAACCATGGTTGGTCATGTGGAAGTCCAGCATCCTTAACCACCACGCTACCCGCTAACCCCAAGGGCAGACATTTTTGAGTACCTGTTCTATGCAAGGTACTTGGTATATAGTGATGTATAAGAAAAGGCAAGTGAGAGCCTTGATTAGATTTACCCTAATACTTGTGAGGCTTCAACGCCTGACTCTTCATAGCAAGTACCTCTACTCATCACACATTTACTGTTCTGATGTATTACGGAATGAAAGTGTTTGCCCAGAATACCTAAAGATTTATGTGCATTCAGCCTTTGATATCTGCAAAGTCTCCCTTTCTGAAAAGAGCAAGAAAGAACAAATACCCTGGGCAGAGCCACACCTACAATGCCTAGGCTGAAAAACAAAGTTGATGTATTTTCTCTTTTCATCTGGTTGATCCAAGAGCCTTTCCCTAGCTTTTGTTTCCTTTTAAGTGCCATTTCCTCTCTTAATTCTTTCCCTTTTTATTTTTATTTTGGTAACTGTACTTCATAAATAAAATATAAGGATGCAGGGACCAGCAGATGGTGTAATAGTTATGTTGCTGTACTCCATATACTCAAATGGTGTTTGAGTCCTGGACCTGGCATCTTCAAACTCACGCTGGGCACATGTGCGTGTGTAACCAAGATCCCAGGAAGAGGTTGGAGGACAAAAGATTGCAGCATGGCCAACCCCCCTGGGGGCTGATTTCTCACTTTCTGTCTGTCTGTCTGTCTCTGTCTCTCTGGGGATCATATGTGCCCTATAGTAAAAATCTCTCAAAATGCATATATATACATACATATATATATATATATATATATATATATATATGTATATATATATGTATATATATGGATGCATTAATTCATTGGCATTGTAAGTTTTCTGCTTATTGTTTTTGTTTCAAATAACTTTTGAATACCATGATTGGGCTATGAAGGCACATATTTAAAGGGTACAATATGGCTGTTGTAAACAAGCTGCTATGTACATTCATGTATAAGTTTTTGTAGGAACGTGTGTTTTCATTTTTCTTGTGTTCGTGCTTAACTTTGGAATTTCTGAGTCCCGTGATCACTTTGTTTAACCATTTGAGGAATTGCCAGATTGTGCACAAAGCGGCTGTACCATATTACTTTTCCATGAATTGGACATGAAGGTTCCACTTTCTCCACATCCTCACCAACACTTGTTATTTGTCTTTTTAATGACAGCCACCCTTAGTGGATATAAAATATTGCCTCATTGTTTTAATTTACTTTTCCCTGAAAACTAATGATGCTCAGCATCTTTTTATGTGTTTCCTGGTCATTTATTTATCTATGTTTTTTGGAGACATGTCTCTCAGATCCTTTGTCTATTTTTAAATGGTATTATTTGTTGTTGAATTTTAATTTTTTTTTTTTGAGAGTTTTTTGCTATAGGGTGCATGTGCTCACCAGAAAGACAGAGAGAAACAGAGAGACAGAAAGCGAGAAATCACCCCTCCCCCCAGGGGGAATGGCCACGCTGCAATCCCTTCTGCTCCATTCTCCTCTTGGGATCTTGGGCACACACGCACACACACCTGGTTTGAGTTTAAGCCACCTGGTCCGGACTCGAACTGGGGTCGACTACATGGGAGTCCAGCAATGTAGCCATGACGCCAACTGCTGGTCCCAAATTTTAATTGTTCTTTAATTCTAGAAACATGTCTCATCAGATAAATTATTAAAAAAAAATTTTTTTTTTTTGAGATAGAGATTTTTGCTATAAGGCATCTATACTCACTGGAGAGACAGAGAGACAGAAAGTGATAAATCACCCCCCCTCAGGGGGGATGGCCATGCTGCAATCCTTTTTCATCCATTCTCCTCTCAGGATTTTGGGCATACACGCACACATGCCTGGCTTGAGTTTAAGCCACTAGGTCCAGGACTCAAATTGTGGTCGACTACATGGGAATCCAGCAATGTAATCACTATGCCATCTGCTAGTCCCTGTGTGCAAAAACTTTCATTTTGTACTCCTATGTTTTCCCTCATACAGTTTTAGTTCTTACATTTATATCTATGTTCCATTTAAGTTTATTTTTGAATATGGTGTGGGAAAAAGTTCCAGCCGCATTCTTTTGCATGTGTATATTAAGTTGTCCCAGTAGCATTTGTTGGAAAGACTCTTATTTCTCCTCATTAATGGCCTTGGAACATTTGTTAAAAGTCAATCCACTATAAATGTGAATTTTTTTCCCTGCACTCAGTTCTCCTCCATTGACTAACACATCTGTCCTTACATTAGTTTCATACTGTCTTGATTATTGTAGCTTTGTAGTATCTGCTGAAATCTGGAAATGTGAGTCTTCCAACTTTGTTACTTTAGCTCTTCTGGATCCCTTGAATTTCCATATGAATTTTAGGATCTCTCTTGTCAGTTTCCACAAAGATGTCAACTGGAATTTTGATAGAATTGTGTTATTAAATAAATTAGATTAACTTAGTGAACAGTACCACAGTACCATCTTGACAGTAGTAAATCTCCTGATACATGAATATGTTTTCTTATTGCTTTTCTGTTTCCAGTATTACTCATTTTCATTCTAATCTTTATTATTTCCACTCTTCTTTTTTTTTTTTTTTTTTTTAAACCTGGTTTCTGAAGGTGGACGCTGAGGTCATTGATTCGAAACTTTTCATATCTTCTGCTAAAGGCCTTTAGTGTTATAAATATGTACTGCCTTAGTATGAATTTTTATATGTTGTTTTTTCAGTTCACAATACTTTATAATTTCCATTTGATTTTGTCTTTGATACATTGATTATTTAGATGTGTGTTATTTAGTTTCCAAATATTTCTAGAGCTTTTTCTCTTTCCACTTTCTAAATTAATTCCACTGTAGTTAGAGAACATAATTTCATAACTTGAATCCTTTTAATTTTATTGAAACTTCTTTTATGACCCCAGTTATGGTCAGTGTTAGAAAATGTGTATCCTTCTGTCGTTGAATGAAGAGTTCTATATATATGTTAGTTAAGTCAGGCTGGTTTGCACTTTGGCTTAAATCTTTTATATCCTTAATAATTTTCTTCATGTTCTATCAAATTTTTTGAGAAGGTGTTGAAACCTATGGACATAATTGTGGATTTGTCATTTTCTCCTTGCAATTCTGTTTTTGCTTAATATTTTGAAGGTCTGTTATTAGCTACATACACATTGATGACTTTTATGTTGTTTTGAGGAATTTACTTTATTATCATGATAAAGTCACCTTTTATATTCATAACAATATTTTTTATTCTTTTTTTATTTTTATTTTTTTAGAGGTTTTCGTTATAGGGTGCGTGTGCTCGCCAGACAGACAGAGAGAGACAGAGAGACAGAAAGCGAGAAATCACCCCCCGGGGGGATGGTCACGCCACAATCCCTTCTCCTCCATTCTCCTCTCGGGATCTTGGGCACGCACGCACACGCGCCCGGCGTGAGTTTTAAGCCACCGGGTCCAGGACGCGAACCGTGGTCGACTATGTGGGAGTCCAGCGACATAGCCATTACGCTAACTGCTGGTTCCCAATATTTTTTATTCTTAAAAAATATTTTTTACTCTGAAGTTTATGTAGTCTGACATTACTATAACAACTCCAGCTTTCTTTTGATTAGTGTTACCATTACTTATCTTTTTACATCCTTTATTTTTTTATTTTAAGAGAGATTTTTGCTATAGTGCATGTGTACTTCACCAGAGAAACAAAGTGAGAATTCACCCTCCAACCCAGGGGGGATGGCCATGCTATGGCCATGACATCTCCTCATTCTTCTCTCAGGACCTTGAGCATGCATGCACATGTGCCTGGCATGAGTTTTAAGTCACTGGATCTAGGACTTGAACTACAGTCGACTACATAGGAGTCCAGCAGCGTAACCATTACACCATCTGCTGGTCCCTTATATATTTATTTTTTTAAATGATAGCGGACACACATGAGAGAGAGAAAAGGGAAGCACCCTTTACAGAGTCTTATCATACCACGATTCCTTTTCCCTAGCCCTCTAGCTCCTCAAGATCCTGGGTGTACCTGGTGTGTTTTCAGACCAACCTGGGAATCTGAACAGGTGGTTACCATATGGTTTTCAGCCATTCAGGGCACTGTGTTACTGCTGCACCACTCTAACTTTTTTTTTTTTTTTTTTTTTTTTTTTAATGAGAGTCAGGCCAATTTGTGGCATGGTGATTAGGGTAGCTGCATCATACATTTTTGACTCGACAGTTCCGGTACCAGACCCAGCAACTTGAGAGACATGCCAGTTGTGTGTGTGTGTGTGTGTGTGTGTGTGTGTGTGTGTGTGTGTCTGCGCCTAAAATCCTTTCAGGAGAATAGAAGAGAGGAATTTGTGGCGTGGCTGTGCCCCAAAGGGGTGCTTTCTTATCCTCTCACCCCTTTTTCTCCAGTGAGCACACACACCCTCTAGCAAAAAAATGAAAATAAAAAGACAATCTCACCATGTTATAGTCCTCTTGCCTCTACCTCCCAGCTGGGACTACAAGTGTGTATCACCACTTCTGGGTCTTCTTTTTATTCAAGATCTTACTATTTACCCAAGCCAGGCTCTAGCTTGTGATCCTCCTCCTTCAGCTTCCCTAAGTCACTGGGATTACAGGTACATGCCATAGAGCCCAACCTTTAGGTTAAATTGGGAATGAAACCTGGGCCTCTTATGTGGTCCCAGCTTGCAGAGTATAGTATTTTAGCAGTGTACACTACCACGGCTTGGCCTGCATACTTTTTTTTTGGAGAAGTTTTTGCTACAGGGTGCGTGCGCTCGCCAGAAAGGCAGAGACAGAGAGACAGGAAGCGAGAAATCACCCTCCAGGGGGTATGGCCACGCCACAATCCCTTCTCCTCCTTTCTCCTCTTGGGATCTTGGGCACGCATGCACACGCGCCTGGCGTGAGTTTTAAGCCATTGGGTCTGGGACTTGAACCGCGGTCAACTACATGGGAGTCCAGCAACATAGCCATTACGCTAACTGATGGTCCCTTGGCCTGCATACTTTAAAAAAAATCAATTTATATCTTCGTGTTTAAAATGAATTCCTTATGGGCAGACTACTATTGAGTCTTGATTTTTTAAAATTCAGCATGACCAATCTCTGCCTTTTCATTGGAGTATGTATTAACATGACTATTGATATAATTAGATTAAAATCTATTACCTTACAGTTTGTTTTCTATTTGTCTTATTCTTTGTTTACTTTTTCTGCATTTTCTCCCTTATTTTGGTTTAATGGTTTTTTTTAATGATATCATGTTATTTCTTTTTTCTTTTTAAAGAATTATTTTTTTAACATTTATTTATTTATTTTAATTTGACCAGAGAGGGACAGAGAGAGAGAGAGAAAGAGAAAGAGAGAGAAAGAGAGAAAATAAGAAAGCAAGCCACCAGGTCTGGGCCTCAAACTACGGTCGGCCATGTGGGAGTCCAGCGCCCTTAACCACCACACCTCCTGCTGGCCCCAATTCTATGTTATTTCTTTTGCTGGCTTATTAGCTATACCTTTCTTATTTGCTTTATGAATTAGAATGTATATCTTCAACTTACCCAGTTCATCTTCAGGTGATATTGTACCTTTTCACATATAAGAGTCTCCTATTTCTCTTCTCTCAATTTTTGTGCTGTAGTAGTCCTACATTTTATTTTAGCATTTGCTATAGATTACATACTATGTTATTACTATTTTTGATTAAACAGTCATCTTTGTTTTTTTTTTTTTTTTAAGGTTTTTTCCATAGGCTATGTGAGCTCGCTAGAGAGAGACCGTGAGAAGGAAAGTGAAGAATCACCCCCTCAGGGGGGATGGCCATGCAGCAGTCCCTTCTCTATTTTTCTCCTGGGATTTTGGGCATGCATGCACACACGCCTGTTGCGATTTTAAAGACACCAGGTCCAGGGCTAGAACCACAACTGGCTATGTGGAGTCCAGTGCCTTAACTGCCACACCACCTGCTGACCCCGACAATCATCATCTTTTAAAGAGATTTCAGGAACAAGAGGAAACACACACACACACACCACACACACACTTACCCACATGATATCGTTACCATTTCTGGTACAGTGAGTGCTTTTGTGTAGGTCCATTTTTCCATCTGGTATCAATTTTTTTTTCTGCCTGAAGGCATTCTTTTAACATATTTTTATAGGACAGATCTGTTGGTGATATTTTCCACTTTTGTATGTCTGCAAAAGTATTTCACCTTCATTTTTGAATGGTATTTCCACTATACATGAAATTCTAAATTGATAGTTTTTTTTTTCCTTTTAGTAATATAAAGATGTTGCTCTACTGTCTTGCTGGGATTGTTTCCAATGAGAAATATGCAATCACTCTATCTTTGTTTTTCAGTATATAATGTGTCTTTTGTCTCTGGCTACTTTTAAAGTTTTCTTTTTATCAGTGGCTGTGTACAGTTTGTTTGTCATATGCTTTGATACAATTTTCTTCATGATTTTTTTTGCCTGGGGTTAGAGATTCATGGATCTACAGGTTTATAGTTTTCATCAAATTTGGGACATCTTCAGCATTATATTTTTAAATATTTTTTTGTGTCTTTCTCTCTTCCTCTTTTTCTGGAACACCAATTACACATCTATATTAACCTTCTTGTAATATTTATAATATAATTCCTTATTTACATTAGGTTTTCTGATTCTGTCCATTGTTAAAAATCCTTCTGTTTGGAGGCGATAGGTGGCATGGAGGTTAGGATGGCTGGATCCCACATGACTAGTTGCATATCAAGTCATGGACCTGGTAACTTGAAAATCATGCCAGGTACATGTGTGTGTGTGCCCAAAATACTGAGAAGAGAAGGGGTTGGGGGCAGTTTGTCATTTTCTCTCTGTCTCTGTCTGTCAAGCACATGTACCCTGTAGCAAACTAAAAAAAATAAAAAATAAAAAACAACCCCTGTTTTAGTTTTTATAGTTCTATTGCTATGCATTTTTTTGGGAAAGGTTTTTGCTACAGAGCACATGCACTCGCCAGAAAGACTGAGAGAGACAGAGAGACAGAAAGTGAGAAATCACCTCCCCCCTCCGGGGGATGGCCACGCTGCAATCCCTTCTCCTCCATTCTCCTCTCGGGATCTTGGGTACACATGCACACGCACCTGGCATGAGTTTAAGCCTCCGGGTCTGGGATTCGAACCACGGTCAACTACATGGGAGTCCCAGTGACATAGTCATTATGCCAACTGTTGGTCCCTATTGCTATGCATTTCAAGTTTACTAATTTTTTTTTTATTCTGTAGTATCTAATCTGCCATTAATTATATACCGTGCATTTTTTATTATAAACATTATGGCATTTGATTTGGATCTCATAAAATTTGATTTAGATCTTTTTTAAAAAATGTTTTCCATGACTTTGTTTAACATTTTGAGCATATAGTTAAAATAACCCTTTTAATGTTTTTCTCTGCAAATTCTAACATCTGTGTCATTCTGGAACAGTTTTGATGAGTTGTTCTCCCATTACAGATCATGATTTTGTACTCTTTTTGCTGGCCTAGTCATTTTTAACTGGATGTCAGGCATTGTAAATTTTACCTTATTGGGTGTTGGATATTTTTGGATTCCTAGTGATATAATTGAGCTTTGTTCTGTGACATAGATAAGTTACTTGGAAACAGTTTGAGCCTTTTGGGTCCTGCCTTTACTAGGTGAGGGCCCAGCCTGATGGCACAGTGGATAGCAACCCGAATTGCACTGCTGGAAGCCATATGACTGACCACGGGTTCTGATCCCTAGGTCAGCTTGAAAACACAGGGGGCATGCGTGCATGCTGAGGACCTTGAAGAGCTGCAAAACTTGGAAAAGGGGACTACATCAGGATGAGACCCTGCTGAGGATACTTCTTTTTTCTCTCTTATGTGTGCATAAACTATCATGAACAAAATAAATAAATTTAAAACATGATTTACTAGGTGGGACTGGAGTAAGGTAATTATTTGCTACTCCTAAAGCAGAATCCTTTTGTATACTCTATCTTACATCCCATGAATCATGAGGCTTTCCAGTTTTGCTGGTAGGGTCAGAAGTATCTCCAGCCATGTGCGAGCACCAAATGCTGTTATTTCTAATTCTCTTTAGTTGGGTCTTCCCCTGACCTTGAGTACTTTCCCCAAAAACATGTGCAGATCAATATTCAGGTGAATTCATGCAGATCTTCATATTTCTCTTTGTGCTGTTGTCTTTTTCAGTGGTCTGTCCTGTGAGCTCTGTCCACTTTGGTCTTCTCATACTCTCAGCAATGTGCTCTCACCTTAGGGATTCCACTAGGCTCTTCTTGGGTACTACCTCCATGTGCCACAGCCACAGCCCAGAAACTCTGGAGGCCTCTAGTGAGATAAGGCAGTGATAGGGCTCACATCATTTGTATTCTGTTATTTCAGGGATTCCTGCTATGTTACTTGTTGGCTGGTGTCTTGAAATTCATTATTTCATTTGTTTAGTCTGTAGGAGGGAAAATCCTGTTATTCCAATTTGACCTAGAGAGGAAGTTGGGTAATTCAGTGTGATTCAAAGCTTAGAAGGTGAAACATATGCATGTCCATCCAATAAAGTTAAGCTTAAGGGACTCATTAAAAAATTCAAGAATGTTCATTCTTAATGTTTCATATGCTGTATTAAAATATTTTGAAGATTGGGAACCAGCAGTTAGCATAATGGCTATGTCGCTGGACTCCCATGTAGTCAACCGCGGTTCGCATCCCGGACCCAGTGGCTTAAAACTCACGCTGGGCGTGTGTGCGTGCGTGCCCAAGATCCCGAGAGAAGAATGGAGGAGAAGGGATTGCGGCGTGACCATCCCCCCTGGGGGGTGATTTCTCGCTTTCTGTCTCTATGTCTCTGTCTGTCTGGCGAGCGCACGCGCCCTATAGTGAAAACCTCTCAAAAAAAAAGTATATATATATATATATATATATATATATATATATATATATTTTAAAGATTGTTTTAGGGAGACCAGCAGCAGGCATAATGGGTACCTTACTTGACTCCCATGTTGTGGATCGCGGTTTGAGTCCTGGACCTGGTGGCTTAAAACTCAGGCCGGGTGCATGTGTGTGCATGCCCAAAATCCTGAGAGGAGAATTGAGGAGAAGGGATTGCAGCATGCCATCCCCCCTGGGGTGTTGATTTTTCGCTTTCTGTCTCTTCTATGGGCACACATGCCCTATAGCAAAAAATCTGTCTCTAAAAAAAAAGAAAAAAGAAAACAGCTCATGTAAGTTGTGCACTACAACAGCATCTTCACTGCTAACTAAAACCACTAACAGTGTGAATATTTTCCTGCAGAGTTCAGCTTGTCAGCTGTTAGTGTGACTTTGTTTAGTTGTGCTGTCATCTGCCCTCTGTGAATTCCTGTAATGGTTGCAAAGTAGTCTGGTACACAGTCTCCTATTACTCAGTCAAACACATACTAATTGAATGATACTGATGAATACTAGTTGATGCAGACCCCTGACAACAATCCTTCATTTTGCTTTTTTTTTTTTTTTTTTGGAGAGGTTTTTCGCTATAGGGCGCGTGCGCTCGCCAGACAGACAGAGAGAGACATAGAGACAGAAAGCGAGAAATCACCCCCCAGGGGGGATGGTCACGCCGCAATCCCTTCTCCTCCATTCTCCTCTCGGGATCTTGGGCACGCACGCACACGCGCCCGGCGTGAGTTGTAAGCCACCGGGTCCGAGACGCGAACCGCGGTCGACTACGTGGGAGTCCAGCGACATAGCCATTACGCTAACTGCTGGTTCCCCATTTTGCTTTTCTGTGGTCATTCTTTCATTCTAAATAATTGTAACCCAGTCCTCAAAAAACAAGTTACTTAATTGTCTCACCCATTTTTTTAAAAATATTGGAAATCATCTGTTGATCTGCTTCATAGAGGCTGTTCTCAGCTTAATGATATTCAGCCATCCTCTCATCTAGATATAAAGGAAATTGATCAATAATAATTAATCTTTGGTTACAACCCTGATACAGATGGTTACCCTGACAGCTACACGTAACCTCAATCATTTCTGGTTTTTGACAGATTTCCTTATATATAACACAGAAAAGTCAAAATGAGGTTCAGGTCATCAAAGAAGTAGTTTTATAAAGAAGTAGTTTTATGTGGTTCTCTTTTAAATGTCTGTTGTGTTCAGCAGCGCCCCGGCTTCTGCTTCAGTGACCAAGGGCTCAGAACTGAGGAAGACATGTAGTTGGTATTCAGAAAATACTTTGTGGTTGACTAACATTTGAGGATACATGTATTTAACTAAAATGAAATGAAGGGAAGATTGTGCAAGTATATAAAATTGTTGGTATCTTCAAAACATTTATTTAGGGAAAATTATAATTTAAATTGGGGAAAACTCTTATCAGTGTATCACATTATTACCCTTTATTATCATGAGTTAGCTCACATCTTTTAGATTTCCCTCTTGTGATTTTATCAAGAGCACATTATTTGGGTTTAGGGTTTTTATAAAAAAGCATCACCACCCATTTGTAGTCACTCCATTCTTACTTCTGGCCCCATGAAATCACTAATGCATATTCTTTATAGATTTGCCATTTCTAGAAATGTCATGTAAATGGAATTATACAATGTGTGGTCTTTGCAGTTGACTTCTTTCATGTAGCTTGTTCCTTTTTCATGGGCGAATAATATTCCATTATATAGGCCCAGTAGATGGCATAATGGTTACGTTGCTGGACTCCATGTAGTCTACTGTGGTTTGATTGCTGGACTAGTGGTTTGAAACTCATGCCAGGAGCACGTTTGTGCCTGCTCAGAATCTTAAGAAGAGAATGGAGAAGAGGGAATTGGGTGTAGCCATCCCCCCTTGGGAGTGATTTCTTGCTTTCTGTCTCTCTATCTCCCTGTCTTTTCTGGTGAGCACATGTGCCCTATACCAAACATCCCTCTAAAAAACAAAATGAAACAAAACTCCCTTATATGGATATTCCGAAAATTCACATATACAACATTGTGTGGACATATTTTTATAGCTCTTAGATAGATACCTGCAACTGGAATTGCTGGTTTCTGTGGTAAATTTATGTTTAACTCTAAGAAACTGCCAAACTTTTCCAACGTGGCTGCACCATTTTACATTCTCAGTGTATGTGGGCTGCAGTTTTATCCCATCCTCATCTAGCCTGTCTTCTTTATTACAATCATTTTAGTAGATTCGAAGTAGTATCTCATTCAGTTTCAATTTGCATTTCTCTAATGATTGATGACGTTGAGTGTCTTCTCATGTGCTATTGTTGGCTCATCTTTTTTGGTAAACTGTCTAGTCAGATCTTGTGGCCAGTTTTATTATCAGCTTATTATGCATATACCATAGAATTCACTCTATTAGAGTGCACAATTCATTGGTTTTTAGTATATTTATGGAATTGTGCAACCAGCACCATAATCTAATTCAGGAACATCTTTAATCATCTAAAAGGAACTGTGGTAAGCAGTTAATCTGTATTTCCTACCCCCCAGCCCTAAGCAGCCAGCAGTCTACTTTCTATTTCTGTGGATTTGTCCATTCTGGACAGTCCACAATTATACAGTATTACAATATGTGTTTTTTTTTATATACCACATTTTGTTTATTCCTTCATCTGTTGACGAACATTTCAGTTTGCACTTCGGGGATTTTATGCATAATGTTGCTGTGTTTAAGTTTTTGAACATGTACGAGTTTTTGTGTAGACTTTTTTATTTTTTAAGAGGTTTTTGCCATAGGGTATGTGTAGAGATAGAGAGACAGAAAGTGAGAAGTCACCCCCTGGGGTGATGGCCACGTGGCAATCCTTCTCCTTCAGTCTCCTCTTGGGATTTTGGGCACGCACGTGTGCCTGGCACAAGTTTTAAGCTGCCAGGTCTGCGACTTGAACCATGGTTGACTACTTGGGAGTCCAGCCATGTAACCATTACGCCATCTGCTGGTCCCTAGACATATGTTTTTATTTCTCTGGGGTAGATACCTAGTTGTGGAATTCAGGGTTTATATGGTAACTCTATGTTTAACATTTAGAGGAACTGCCAAACTGTTTTCCAAAGCAGCTTCAACATTTTACATTCCTACTAGCAGTGTATGAGTGTTCCACTTCTTCCACATCCATGTTAACATTTGTTATTATCTTTTATTAAAAAAAAGTTTATTTATTAAGAGAAAGAGAGAGAGAAGGGAGGAGACTGGAACCTCTGACAGGGTCTTGCCACCTTGCTAACTCCCCACCCTACAGCTGCTAGCCAGTCAAGATCGGGGTGCACCTACAAAGCTGTTATGGTCAACCTGAGATCTGAACCCCAGGCCTTCCTATATGGCTTCAGTATCACACAATGGGATCCCTGTTCTGCCTGAGCCACTGTGGCTGGTTTATCTTTGGTTTTTGTTTGTTTATTGTTAGAGCCATTCTAGCAGGTGAGAAGTGCATCTCATTGTGGTTTTGATTTGCATTTTTCTAAGATTAATGATGTTAAGCTTTTTTTTCCCATGTAATTTATTGGTCTTTCATGTTGTCATTTGAAATCTAAAAACATTGCATATTAATGAAATCCAATTTTTAAATTTGTATCTTTTATAGATTACACCGTTAGTGTTGTATCTGAGAAATTATTGCCTATCCCAAGATCAGAAAGATTTTTTTCCTCTGTTTGTCTATAAAAATTTTACATTTTCAGTTTCTGATCCATTTTGAGTTAATTTTTTGTGTGATGTGCGGTAAAGGCCTAATGTATTTTATATGGATACTGTAACGTCTTAACATCATTTCTTGTAATGATTTGATTTCTCCACTGAATTCGTTTGGCACTCTTGTCAAACTTCTTCCACATCCATCAAACATCAGGTGACCATAATATAGGAATATTTTTCTGGACTTCCAATTCTGTTGTATTGAACTACATATTGTCTTGATTAGCTATATATGAGGGGACTTCAAAATGTTCATGGAAAAATGGAATTAAAGTATGAGTTTATTTTGGTGCAAAAAAATTGTAATCCATGCATAGTTTTCTTAGGATACACACTTTTTATGAATGTTTCGAAGACCCCCCCTCATATGCAATTTGTAAGTTTTGAAATCTTTTTCATACATTGTTTACTTTCTAGTGCTTTTGAGTCTTATCTCTCCAGTTAAACTGAAAGCACACTAAAAACCCAGCTCTGTCATCTCAAATCACCAGACTTGAGGCAAGTTGAATAAGGACTTCATTTTCCTTATCTACAACAAAGAAATTAAACTCCCTACCCTTCCATTGTCATAAGATTATTGTGAGGAGCAAATGAAATAACAAATATTGAAGTATTCTAAACTAATTTAAAAAAATTATTTATTTAGTTTTATTAATTATTATTATCCTTCAGTTTGTCCAGAGAAAGAGAGAGGGAGAGTAAAAAAGCAAGCTCCCAGGTCCAAGACTTGAACCAGGGTCAGCCATATGGGAGTTCAGCACCTTAACCACCACACCACCTGCCAGTCCCTAAGCTAATTTTTTATAAATATGAGGGATATTTATTAGGCTCTGCCTATTTTAAGTAAATGTATATAACTGCTTTCTTTAAAATCCTCAATTTTAATTGAGAGTGTAACTTACTAGGTTCACGGAGTATCGGTAAGTCTTGCAGGCCTAAGATTAATCCTAAACAGATCCACAAGTATAGTGTGTGCATTTATTATTTTTTTTTTTTTAAGAATTATTTTATTGGAGGACCAGCAGTTAATGTAATAGCTATGTCGCTAGACTCCCATATAGTCGACCGCGGTTCGCATCCCAGACCCGGTGGCTTAAAACTCACGCCAGGCGTGTGTGCGTACGTGCCCAAGATCCCAAGAGGAGAATGGAGAAGGTATTGTGGCATGACCACCCCCCCCCCCCCCCCGGGGGGTGATTTCTCGCTTTTTATCTCTCTGTCGAGCACACGCGCCCTATAGCAAAAACCTCTCAAAAAAAAAAAAAGAATTATTTTATTTAACTTTATTTATTTATTTTTTATATTGACCAGAGACAGACAGAGTGAGAGAGAGAGAGATGAGGAAAGTTAGAAAGCAAGCTGCCAGGTCCAGGACTCGAACTATAGTTAGCCATGTGGGAACCCAGTGACTTTAACCACCACCCAACCTGCTAGCCCCCATGACTCTTTTTTTTCTTAAATTAGAAGTAAAAGAGTTTTTCTTTGCTCTTTTTCATTTTTTCCTCCCGATAACTAGCTTTCTTAGAATAAATTTGACCTGTTCATTTGACCCTTGGCCTGCTCATCTCATAACTTGCCTATCTTTGCTAAGCTAGACTTGGGTGTGGACTGAAAACTTATACTAAGTTCAGGAATCTTTTAAAATAGGGTCATAGCTGAATAAAACAGCATTAATATGTTAACCTCCATTCGGTTCAAGTCTCAGTATGCCTAGTCACCTAGGAGTTGTGTGTGAGAATCCTAGTGTCTGGCCTTTTCTTTAGTTGATGGCATGCCTAATTTCACTGTGCTATAGAAGCAAACCTCCCAAGAGTACAAGGTCATTTTCCGAATGAAAATGTCATCAAGAAGGAATTTTTGCTTGATAGAAACCATGCTTTCTTTCTAAATGGCATTCTGTGTGGCCTTAGTAATCTTGCTTCATCCAGCATTACCCTGCTCTAGATTCAGACCTATGGTTGTCCATATCAGCTACTCTAGCAAATGTAAACTTTATTATGATAGAATTTACAAAAAAACCTCACTCAATGAACTAGGACTCAGTTAACTAGAATTACACATTTATAGTACAAATAGTCTTCATATTAAAGGCCTTTAGTCAAAAATTCCCAGAGTACCTTCAGAATGAAAGGTTACAGTGTTTTAACTTAATATTATATTTATTTTATGTAAAATATGGTTTTGTGCACATAATTGCATTGCTGAGTTCTAATGATTTAGAACATTGATTTTTTTTTTTTTTTAAAGAGAGATTTTTGCTATAAGGCGTGTGTGCTCACTAGAAAGACAGAAAGTGTGAAATCACCCCCTAAGGTGGATAACTATGCCACCGTTTCTTCTTCTCCATTCTCCTCTTGAGATTTTGGGCACAGACACATATGCATATGCGCCTGGCATGAGTTTTAAGCTGCTGGGTCTGGGACTTTAACCACAGTCAACTATGGGGACCAGCAGTTGGCGTAATGTCTATGTCGCTGGACTCCCATATAGTCGACTGCGGTTCGAATCCCAGACCCAGTGGCTTAAACTCACACTGGGCACGTGTGCATAGGTGCCCAAGATCCTGAGAGGAGAATGGAGGAGAAGGGATGGCAGCGTGGCCATCCTCCTGGGGGGTGATTTCTCACTTTCTGTCACTCTGTCTCTCTCTGTTTTTCTGGCGAGCACAAAGCCCTATAGCAAAAAAAAAAAAAAAAACAAAAAACCTCGGAGTCCAGCAACGTAACTGCTACATCATCTGCTGGTCCCTAAATTGATATTTTTACTTATAGCATATATATATATTTAACTTATATACTAGCTCATGTGTTAACATTTAGGTATTTGCTTAATCTGAGGTGTTTGATCTTTAAAAATGTATCATTTTCTTGCTCTGCTGATTAAAGAGGGTATGCATTGCTTTTCTGTTAAAATATTCAAAGAAGTGTGTTTTTATTTGTTTTTCTTTATTCTACACACCCCTGTCCAACACAGCATGGAAAGGTGGACTTCTGGCAGTAGCCAGTGTGACTGAGACCAGCTGGAGGCAGAGCTGGTGCTAGGGCTTTGCTCACTATGTTCCCTGTTCTTTACCAACTATGTGTTCCCAGGAGCATTGGGGAAACATTCCTAGTCTGTTTTCTACAAGGGTTCACTCTCATCAGCATGAAAGCCAAGGCTTTGAATCTCATTTCTGACAAATTGTTAAGTCTTTAACTCCCCATCCCTCCTGGACAACTCACTCATTAAGCTCACTTGGGTCCATCACTTTCAATAAAGGAAAAAGTCCAAGTCAACAAAGGGGTGATCTCACCACCTCAGGGCAGGTCAGCTAATCTTTCTGAGACGTTGCACCAACTTTGTTTCTGTCACTGATAAAAACACGATGCAAATTTTATATTTTAATTTATGCATTTTATGAAGTAGGTTTTCTTTCTCAGCTGTGCTGCTGTCTTGACTCTTCTCTGATGAGGATGCTGTTCGCTTGATCTACTTCAATTACTGTTAAGTAATGGGGTCTTTGTATATACTCAGGATTTTAATTTTGTTTATACAGTGCAAGTGTCTTTTTAGGTTGGTGGTAAATCTTCATCTGCCTTTATGAAGCCTGACAGATCCTCTCCGGAAGGGAGTAAAAGAGAATGAACCATTTAACACAAGCAGTCTCAGAGTAAAACGCTTCTGCAGTGGTCATTCTTTTTTTTTTTTTTTTTTTTTTTTTTTGTTACAGGCCAATTCATGATAACTGGACTATTTGCCAAGTAAATGTACAAATCAATATCATGTGGTTAGCTCTCAATAATCCACAGTAAATAACAGAAAATATGAGTAATCCACTCTTCTGGCATAGAGCCACCAAGCACACAATCCCCATGTTACCTATAGTAGCCAAGCCCTCCCGCCCGTGTTGGTATCAGTGTGCCTTCATAGGGTGTGGGGACCCTGACCTCTCAGTCCCCTGAGCCGCTTGAAGAATGCCAGCTCTTGATCACTGATAATCACAGGGCTGCTGGCCTTAATGTACCAACTGTTATTTAACCACATAGAAAGTCGTTTAGAATATAGTTCGAGAAGTGTTTACATTTTATCCAGAAAGTATAGGTTCTAGTTCACATTTGTCCATGTCTCTTTGCTTTCCTTTTAGTAAGTCTAATGCTATTGAGAAAAGAGCAGAGAAGTAATAATAGTAGACCACTGTGATGTTGCTTATGAGGGGAAATTGAAACATATGTATAAAATAATGGGAATATTTAATATTTCCATCTTTTCCCTTCAGTCCATATTATTGAAAGATGACAGCAAACCAGTTTTTAACACATCAGACCGCTTACATGTCTTTTAGCAGTATGAAGATTGAGCAAACCTGAATAACCAGAGATGTGAGGTCTTGGTCTCTTTTCTTTTTTTCCTTTTTTCCTTTTTTTCTTTTTGCTTTCTTTTTTTTTTTTTTTTTTTTTTTTTGGAGAGGTTTTTGGTACAGGGCACATGCAGTTGCCAGATAGACAGAGATAGACAGAGAGACAGAAAGCGAGGAATCACCGCCAGGGGGGATGGCCACGCTGCAATCCGTTCTCCTCTCAGGATCTTGGGCACGCACACACACGCGCCCGGCCTGAGTTTTAAGCCACCGAGTCCGGGACTCGAACCGCAGTCGACTACATGGGACTCTAGCAACTTAGGCATTACGCTAACTGCTGGTCCCTCTACGCTAACTGCTGGTCCCTCTTTTTTCTTTTTTTAATGCTACAGGATATGCTTGCACATGTGTGTGTGTGTGTGAGAGAGAGAGAGAACACTTTTCAAAGGGGCCTGATTATGCTGCAGCCATTTTTCCTGCAGTTTGTTATCTCATCAGGATCCTGGGCATGAGCCCGTATACCCAGTGTGAAGCTGACAGGGCCAGGACTTGAACTGCAGTTGACATTCTGGGACCCCAGCTAGCCACATGGGATTCTGATTTTTCTGTGTAGTGTCTAACTGCTGTGCTATAGGGCAGGTCCTAGGGTCTTATTATTCTTCAGACTTTCCTCTAACAGGTGAAAATTTAAATGATTGAATTATTTGCAAAAGTCCTGAAATTGATAAATATGATTACTGTAATAAGTGACAGGATAAGGATTGAATATATTTTGACACAGTAAATGACAACATGGAAATCAAATTTAACTAATGTACCTAAGAAAGCTCACGGTTAAATTAAAAGAAGAAAGAGATGCAGCTGTGGTGGCACAGGCACTAGGGGTATTGTTGCATGATGCTGGAGGTCATGTGGGAAGACTCCACACTTGCATCCCAGATCTACCTGAACATGCTGGGCATACCCATGGGCTCTCCTGTGATCTTGACCGGCTGCAGAGCTGTGGGGAGGATCCGGACGTGAGGACATCCAGGGTGCCTATCTGTCTGTCTTGTCTGTCTGCTCACTCTGTCAGGAAATAAACTTTAAGAAAAAGAAAAAGAGAAAGATGGTAATGACTTAATAAAACTTAGGATGGAAGAGTTGGTTAATGTGGAAAAGTTTGGGGAGCTATGGGGGAGGTGGCCTTACTTTGCTTGGACCACTGTGTGATGTGGATGCTGAGACAGTTAAACTAGCGTAAGTTTCTTCTGTGAAAACACAGTGGCCACATGAAGCCAAGTGGTAATTCTGCTCTACTCTGTGGTGATTACATGACATTAGAAGTATTTTGCATGGTTTGTTTTAAGTGGGATATTGACAATTTAGAAACACTCTGGAGGAGGGTCTGTGGGATAGAAAGAGTTGGAAAACATCTCTGAAATAGAATACTATAAGAGACTAGGAATGTTTGGTTGATGGCAATAAGCCTCAAAAGTACCTGAGAGTTATCTTCAAACATCTGAAAGTATATTTATCTCATACACGAGGGGCTGTGTTTATTTTATCTTGCTCAAGAGGGAAAAATTAGAACCAGTGGGTTGAGATTGTGAGAAGGCAATTTGGTTTAAATCAATATTTCTAGAAGTGTGGTGTATACCACTGGGGGGTACGAGAGACATTTTTTCATTTAAAATATTTTTTACTTTGAAATAGTTTTAGACTTACAGAAAGGTTGCAAAAACATGGTATAGAGCGTTCACGTACAACCTTTTACCTGAACATGCTAATACTCATGCTATAATTACCAAGCTATGAAATTAACCTTGGTGTGGTACTATTAAAAGTATACACACACACTTTACATATTTATACACACACACACACATACACACACATAAAGTATATTTGTATATTTTGGGTAGTCGGAAAAGTCATAGCATTTTTTTTTCTATATATTTCTAGGCAAAAATGTGTTAGAACTTTTCCAACAACTCAATATATTGTATTCCAGTTTTGTCAGTTTTTCACTAATATCCTCTTTTCTGTTGCAAGATCTAATCCAGGATCCCACATTACGTTTAGTTGTGCTTCCTTAGTCTCTTCTTTTTTTTTTTTTTTTTTTCCAAGAGGTTTTTGCTATAGTGCACGGGCGCTTGCCAGACAGAGAGATAGAAAGCGAGAAATCACCCCCTCAGGGGGATGGCCACGCCACAATCCCTTCTCCTCCACTTCGTCTTGGGATCTTGGGTATGCACGCACACACGCCCGGCGTGAGTTTTAAGCCACTGGGTCCGGGATGTGAACCACGGTCGACTACGTGGGAGTCTAGCAACATAGCCATTACGCTAACTGCTGGTCCCACGTCTTGCTTTTTTTTTTTTTTTTTTTTTTTTTGGAGAGGTTTTTGCTATAGGGCGCGTGCGCTCGCCAGACAGACAGAGAGAGACAGAGAGACAGAAAGCAGGAAATCACCCCCCAGGGGGGATGGCCACGCCGCAATCCCTTCTCCTCCATTCTCCTCTCGGGATCTTGGGCATGCACGCACACGCGCCCGGCGTGAGTTTAAGCCACCGGGTCCGGGACTCGAACCGCGGTCGACTACGTGGGAGTCCAGCGACATAGCCATTACGCTAACTGCTGGTCCCACGTCTTGCATTTTTGATGTGAATACTACAGAGGTGATGTGCCTTGGTGCATTCATTGTATTGTGTGATGCATGGGGTCATAATACCCATCTGTCCCAATGCTGGTGATGGTAACTTTGTTGCTTG
Organism: Tupaia tana; assembly: GCA_026018925.1. Taxonomy (NCBI): domain Eukaryota; kingdom Metazoa; phylum Chordata; class Mammalia; order Scandentia; family Tupaiidae; genus Tupaia; species Tupaia tana. Next base: position 41,420,699 of record JAKSZU010000010.1, on the reverse strand, counting down.
AATAAGGTGGTTTCATTCACAGTAACTATTTTTCTCTTTGTAATTAATGCAAATCTTGGGAAAGATTCTGAGACTGTACAGATACCCACTTTCTCCTTAAACTTTTGCCTACTGGTTTAAGATCTATTGGTAAATCTTGCCTGAGATAATTTTCACTGTGGTATTTATTTAATGGTGATTTTGCATTTCCCTCATTCTTTTTCCATTTATTAATTAGAATTCATCTGTAAGGAAGTCCTGTCCCTTCTTTCCCATTTACTTATTTAGTTTTGTTATTGGTAAGTGCATGGATATTTACTTTATTCTATGGATTACAAGCTAATGCTATTTTTGCTTATTTTATTGCTTGTTCCAGCTTTGGCTATTAAGAATCCTTCAGGTTGGCACCTATATCCTTTTGATATCTGTGGAGAGCAGCCAATCTGAAAACATGTGATTAAAACATGTAGCCTATAGACCCATGCAGAAACGTGTTTCCATAAGCTACTCTAGCAGGGCTATTGAGAAGCATCCACATACGAAAGCAGTATCTGCCTGTTGTCGATGGTTGTCCTCCTGTTGTTGATACCCAATACCCCAATACTGCCCAGTATGGGCTAAAGGAAGTCACATGCGTTTATCAGTTTGTCCCCCCAAAAATATCAGAGATATTATATGGTGCCAGTCATTTTCACATCTTCAGACGATTTACATCCAAAAACAACTGGCTTTGCATTCCAATTTCTCCTCCCTTATTCTCTTTGCATTCCACTTCCTTCTTCCCCATTCCTTTTGCATCCCATTTTTCCCTTCCCCCATGTTCTGCCCTATAAAAGAATAAACCTGAGGCTGGTTCTAGTCGCAACTTCTCCATCAGAGAAGCTGTGCCCACCCGATCCTCGCTTTTCTATACTTGTGTGTCTTTGTGTGTTTGTTATTGCGTCTATTTCTAATCCACAGCCTTCCCCACTCAGAGAAACATGTTCATGCCGAGCTGGTCCCGGCAAAGCACGTTTCTGCATGTATGTCTACAAGCCACATGTTTTAATCACATGTTTTCAGATTGGCTGCTCTCCACAGATATCCCCTTATCCTTTTACAAGAACTTTTAATTTTATAGTCCTACAAAGTGTTTCAGGTTCTTCTTATATGTTCCCTGCTCCATCTCTGAATCAATTACTTGCCATGGAACCTGAATTTCTTTAATGGGAGTTTGATTTTTAGAAACCAGTATGTAGGTGCTAGGTATAATCTTGCTAATATAATGTCACCAGACATTCACATATACAAACACTCACACACATACCCAACATTTATATGTATCTCCATATTTCTGAATATGTATTATAAACTCAGTTTGTAGTAATATTTCCGATCCCAGTTCAACACCACTAGGGGTTCATTGTAATGTCTCCCCTTTCTCTATTTGTAGCTTACTTCTTCAACTGTGAGAAACTTGGCTCTCGTTACTTAACAATACACTTACTCATTCAATGTCAAAAAAATAGTTTCAAAATTGATAACCCAGGGAACACATTTACTAACTAGAGAACAGTATTTGTGTACATATCTTTTTGTCTTTAGCCTTAGAGTTTCAGGTTAAAATAGTACTTTCCTAAGTTACTTAGGGTAGTTACTTTTTTTCACTGTGACTGTATCATTCATTTGTTTAGTGTTTCGGTTCCTGTTTCATGGTTTATATTCCATTTCGGATCCCTTCCCCTTTAAAATCTCATTGATTTAAATGTTTTATTTATTTTGGGGGGATATGTAAATTGTTACTTATGGTGCTAAAACAGAGCTGTGCTCTCTTTTCCTAACTGTTCCTTCGTCTCCCTTTCTCCCAATCTTTTCCCATTTGCTTTCTATAGGAAATCATTCTCTTTAGTTTCTAATATGTCCTTTCTATATCTCTTTTTGAAAAAATGAGCAGGTGCATATACTTTTTCATATATCCTTTTTTTTCTTATATGAAGATTATATTACAGATACTTTTTGCCCTTTGTTTTTTTTTTTCCACTTACCAGTATATTCTAGAAATCACTCCAGACCAGCAGACTAGTTCCTAGAAATCTCCTTTGCTTCTTTTCTTTTCTCTTCAAAATGAGAGCTAGAGAAAGAAGGAAAGGGAGAGAGACAGAGATAAGTATTTTTGACAGGGTCTCCCCATGTTGGGATCCTCCTGCCCCAGCCTCCCAATTAGCTAGTGTCACAGATCACACCCAGCATTTTCAGGTCAGGCTGGGAACCAAACTCAACTTCAGCCTCCCCAGAGCTGGCACTATTTGTGCACCATGGTGGCTGGCTCCTACTTCCTTCTTTTTTTTTTTTGAGAGGATTTTGCTATAGGGCGCATGTGCTAGCCAGACAGAGAGAGACAGAGAGACAGAAAGCGAGAAATCACCCCCCAGGGGGGATGGCCACGCCGCAATCCCTTTTCCTCCATTCTCCTCTCGGGATTCTTGGGCATGCATGCACACGCGCCCGGTGTGAGTTTTAAGCCACTGAGTCTGGGACTCAAACCACAGTCAACTACGGGGGCGTCCAGCGACATAGCCATTACTCTAACTGCTGGTCCCTCCTGCTTCCTTCTTAAAGCTACACAGTAAGTACTACATTGCGTGGGTATACCATTCGTTATCTACCCCATCCTGTGTATGGGCATTTAGGTTTTCAGTATGTTGCAACTTAAGGATTGGCAGCAATAAATAACCTTTTGTAAATTTTTTTTTTTTTTTTTTTACATTTTTGAAGTGATACTTAACAGTAGGGTCCTAGAGATGTAATTGCTGGGTTGAAAAATGTACACATTGGGGGCCAGTAGGTAATATGGTGAAGGCGCTGGACTCCCACAAGGCTGAACGTAGTTCCAATTCCAGACCCAGCAGCTTGAAAATCACCCTAGGCACATGTGCATGGGTGCCCAAAATCTTAAGAGGAGAATTAATAAAGGATTGGGGCATGACAGTCCCTCCACGAGGTGATTTCTCACTTTCCCGCTCTCTGTCTCTCTTTCGTCTGTCTCTGGTAAGCACACACACTCTATGGCAAAATGTAAAATAAATAAAAATGTGTACATTGTTAGGTATTGCTAGCTTTCTCTGCAGAATTTGGTTCCCACCAGCAACATAAGAGATGCTTGTTTTTCTACAGTCTCTCCCCAACCAGCTGTATCATACTTCTAAATTTTTGCCAGTCTGGTAGATAACAAATTAAGGCCCCTGTTCCTTAATTTTTATGAGCGTTTTATGTATTAAAGTTATTAGCCATTTTTTTAATGGTACATGTTAAAAATACTTTCTTCCAATTTGTTAGTTACCTTCTGACTTGATGTTTTTGTTTTGTTTTGCCCTGCAGAAGTTTTTATTTTATGTAGTCAAATTTATCAGTCTTTGCTTTATTGTTTCTGGGTTTTGAGATATAATGTAAAAGTATTTTCTTACACCAAGGTTAGAGAGGAATTCACTCATATTTTCTTCTAGGATTTACATATTTCTTTATATTTTGGTCTTTTAAAATGAGATCTTTTACAGTTAGAGCCCTAATCCGTTTGGTTTACTTTTGTGTATGTTGTGAAATACAGATCTAAATTTTTTTTCTTTTTCATATGCCTACCCTGTTTTTGTTTTAAGTAAGTCAGATGTTTTAGCTTTATAACTGTTATGGGGCCAGTTTTGGTAATTTGTATCCTTGGAAGTTAGCCATTTGATCTGCATTTTCTGATTCTTTGGTATAGAGGTCTGTAAAGTAGTCTCTAATTTTAAAAATTTATTTATTTATTTTTAAGAATTTTTCCTGTGACCAGCAGCTGGCATAATGGCTATGTTGCTGGACTCTCATATAGTCAACCACAGTTCAAGTCCCAGACCTGGTGACTTAAACTCATGCTGGGTGCGTGTGTGTGCATGCCTAAGATCCCAAGAGGAGAATGGAAGAGAAGTGATTGCAGCATGGACATCCCTTCTGGGGGTGATTTCTCACTTTCTGTCTCTCTGTCTCTCTCTGTCTTTCTAGTGAGCGCACGTGCCCTATAGCAAAAACCTCTCCAAAAAAAAAAAAAAGAATTTTCGCTATAACGCTATAAGGGTGTATGTGCTCACTGGAAAGAGAGAGATATGAACGGAGAGAGGGACAGTGAAAAATCACCCTCCCCCAGGGGTGATGATCACACAGTTCCTTCTCCTTAGTTCTCCTGTCAGGATTTTGGGCATGCATGTGCATGTGTGGCCAGCATGATTTTTAAGCTGCTGGGTCTGGGACTCAAACTGTGGTTGGCCATGTGGGAGCACAGGGCCTTAACCACCATGCCAAATGCTGGTCCTGTCCCTTATGATTTTTTTCTTAATTTATTTTATACATTCAGTCACTGTACATTACTACTGCTTGTAAAATGAATTTACCCAACATGAATACACTTCATACCAGTCCAGTTGAAGATACCATACACATTATCATCAACAGACAGTTCTCCATTTCTATGTCCCATAAATGTCTTACTCTCTATTTTTCTCTTTGATTCCTTTCCTCTCACTCTCACCCATCTCCTACCCTCTTCCCACACTGTCTCCAGTATTCATAACCATTTTCCATGCTTCTGTATCCTCAAATCTTTCCGTTTCTGCCATAGAGTATGGACAGTTGATGTATATTAAGTGGAAGCAACTTAGATTGTTTCCATGTCTTAGCAGTTGTGAATTCTGCTGTAGTAAACATAGATGTGTAAGCAGTTTTCAACTGAGCATTTTCCTACCCTTTGGGTAGATATCCAGGAGAGGAATTGGCTCTTATGGTAGTTACATTTGAGATCTTTGAGGAACCTCCAATATTGATATCTATAGTGGCTGTACTAATTTACATTTCCACCAACAGTGTAGGAGAGTTCCCCTTCCAATTTTTAAAATGTCATCTAAATATATCCTTCTGTCATTTCTTATTTTCTGTATCTGAACTCTTTCCCCTTCTGTCTTGATCAGTTTAGGTAGTGGTTTGTCTATTTTGTTAATTTCACCCCTCCCAAATCAGGGACTAGATTTTTTGGTTATATCTACTGTTTTTTCTATTCTCTACCTCTCTAGCTTAAACTTCTTCCTTCATTATTTCTTGCCTGTGTTTTCTGCTGGTTTACCTTCTTGTTCTGTTATAGCATTTACTAGCTGAGAAGTATTAATTCATTAATTTTTATTCTCTCATATTTGTTGGCAAAAAGTGTTGGCACAATTAATTTTTCTCTGATTAATGCTTTAAATATGTTTTGTAGATTCTGTTATGTAGTGTTTTCATCATAATTTTTAATTCCATACTTGCCATTTGTATTTTTTTCTCACTCGAGTTAATAGGACTCTTACATTTCTACATGACAGTGCTTTTTGTTGTTGTTGTTAATAATTGATACTTTTATAATTTGTGATCAAAAACTATTATTTATAATAATTTGTGATCAAAAACTATTATTTACAGTATTTCTCCTTATGGAAATTATTGGTATTTTTTATAATGTGATCATTTGTTTTAAATGTGCTATAGGTTCTTAAGACTATGTATTCCCTGGGGCCGGCAGGTGGCGTGGTGGTTGAAGGCGCTGGACTCCCACATGGCTGACCATGGTTCGAGTCCTGGACCTGGTGGCTTGGCTTTCCTTCTCACTTTCCCTCTCTCTCATTCTGTCTCTCTCTGGTCAAATTAAAATAAATAAATATAGTTAAATAAAAGAATTTAAAAAAAACCAGAATATGTATTTGTTATTACTCAGGATATAGAGTTAAATAAATATCCATAAGATCTACTTTGATTGATTATGCTGTTTAGATCTATCTCGATATGTACACTCGATCTGCCTTATACTGAAAATGGTGTATGAAATCTCTTATTATTACATGTTTCTGACTGTTTCCTTACAGCTCCTGTATTCTTTGCTTCTTAAAGGTGGTGATTATTTTATTTGGTTCATAGATGTTCATGAGCATATGTCTTCATTATAAACGGTGGCATTTAGAACTGAAAAATGTCCTATGTTGCATTTAACACTTAGGGGCTTAAATTCTGAGAGAAGATTTCCATAGAATTCTCAAGAAGGGCTAGTGAATATAGACTTCCCTAGATCTTGTATTTTGCAAATTGATATTTAAAGGAGAACTTGGCCAAATTTAAAAATCTTGGTTTTTACTTTCATTGAATTTTTAAAAATATTACTCTAGTGTTGTCCTATAATTTCTTTTCATTTCTGAGATAATTTTTTGCCTCTCCTTCCATTACTACCTACTCTCTTTTCCTTCCTCCCTGCTTTTGTCCTTTCAGTTTTTTGTTTGTCTGTGGTTGTTTTTTTTGTTTTGTTTTTTGTTTTGTTTTTTTTGCCATAGAATGAGTGCACTCACTGGAGAAAGAAAGGAAGAGACAGATGGAAAGTGACAAATCACCTCTCAGAGGGGATGGCCACATCATAGTTCCTTCTCCTCTTGGAATTTTGGGCATGCACACACACGTGCCCAGTGTGATTTTCAAGGCACCATATTTGGCTCTCGAACTATATAGTTGGCTATGTGGGAATCTAGTGCCTTAACCACTGTGCATCTATTGGCCCCCTTATTTTTAAATTTTTGATTTATGGTGGTTTTTCATATATTCAAATGCTTGTATAGTATGTTTAAAGTATTTAATTATGATTTTCTTTTGATTCATGGTTATTTTTTTAAGATTTTTTTAATAATTATTTATTTTATTTTATTTATTCATTCATTTATTTTAATTTGACCAGAGACAGAGAGAAAGAGAGAGAGGGAAAGTGAGAAAGCAAGCCACCAGTTCCGGGACTCAAACTGTGGGTCAGCCATGTGGGAGTGTCCAGTGCCTTAACCACCATGCCACCTGCTGGTCCCAATTCATGGTTATTTTTCAGGTGAAATTTTCATGACATGGAGTGTTTTGAAAAGATTACTAATGTAATGACACTGTCTTCTTTTACTATAGCAGAGTCCAAATAACATAGCAGTTTGTTTTGAGTGACTGTTGGGTGAGGGGTGATCAGTCCTTAGATACTCTGGTCCTCCTTCGACTCGTAGGACCTTGGATATCCTTCCTTTTTCTTTTTACCTTTTTACCTTAACACCTAATTGCTGCAGGGTACTTCTTTTCTTTTTGCCTTTTTTTTCCTTCGAGAAGCTATGAGTTTTGAAGAATGCCTCTTTTTTATTTATTTATTTTTTTTTGAGAGGTTTTGCTATAGGGCGCCTACACTCGCCAGAAAGACAGAGAGAAACAGAGAGATAGAAAGCGAGAAATTCCCCCCCCCCCAGGGGGGATGGCCACACCACAGTCCCTTCTCCTCCATTCTCCTCTTGGGCATGCACGCACACGCGCCTGGCGTGAGTTTAAGCCACCAGATCTGGGACACGAGCCGTGGTCAACTACATGGGAGTCCAGCGACATAGCCATTACACCGACTGCTGGTCCTAAAGAATGCCTCTTTAAGTTGGGTCTGTCCACTTATGTTGTGCAGACTTTGAAGTCCCTTCCCTGAAATCTCTGCTCTAGTGTGCTGAGGCAGCTTTATAGTTTTTCATCTTTGCAGTGGATTTTTGGGGGAGGGAGTGTCATTATATTTTAATACTAATTAAAAACAGGTTCTTACTGTGTTGCAGTTCTCCTGCCTCAGCTTCCTAGCTGGGACCACAGGCAAGCACCACCATGCCCAGCTCTTTTTCAGGATAGGCGTTGCTGTGTTGCCGAAGCCAGCCTCAAGGTTGGGCTCTTCCTACTTCAGCCTTCCAAAATCACTGAGATTATAGGTGCTTGCCACCTCACCTAACTGGAGAAGCGAATTTAGCCTCCCGCATGGTCTCAGCCTATAGGGCACAGAGTTTGAGCAGCATGCACCATTGGCTAAACCTCAGCATCATTTTAAATCATTGTTAGGTCTCTTTGCTGATGCCCCTCTTCCTCCTCAAAGTTCTTCTCCCTCTGCTTTTTCCTCACAGAGCTTGTTCTATCACTTCTTGGCTGAGAGCATGAGGGAGAGCTCATAGTACGATTCAGAGGATTCAGTGGTTTCCTCTTTTTTGGAGAGAGACTTTTGCTGTATGGCGTACATACTCGCCAGAGAGACAAAGAGAGAGAAATCAAGAAATCAATCCCTGGGAGGAGGGCCACACCACAATCTCTTCTTCTGCATTCTCCTCTCGGTATTTTGGACATGCATGTACATGTGCCCAGCGTGAAACTTAAGCCATCGAGTCAGCCATGCAGAAGTCCAGCACCCTAACCACCACACTGCCTACCAGCCACAACATTCTCTGTCTTTGAGCTAGGCCTATGGTTTGATGTAGAATTTAGTTTTCCCCTTTAATTGTTTTGTATCCTTTGGTAATGAACTGTTGGTAGACAGATGAGAGCTAAGTAACCACCATTGTCTTCAGCTGCCTGTAAGTCAAGAGTTTACCCCAAGAAATTACTGAGTCATGTGATCAGTAGGTGGTGCAGTGGTTAAAGTGCTAGACTCCCACATGACAGGCCAGGGTTCAAGTCCCCAACCTGGTGACTAGCTTTCTCACTTTCCCTTTCTCTCTGTCTCTCTCTGGTAAAAATAAATAATAATAATAGTAACAACAAATAAAATAAATAATAAAAAAGGAAATGATTGGGTCATAGGAAAAGTCATGACTTATGTTTCCATGTTTTTCTGTGCAAATACATCACGACTTTTCAGACAACCAAAATTTTAAGTGTTTTTAAGTAGTTCAGAGTTCAACATTTTAAAATTTTAATCTATAGAAGACATTGAAACTAATATGTAAACCCATAATGTAATGTTCTTATATTGAATAAATCCGTTCATTGAAAAAGATCAGTTTAAAAAATATTAAATAATAGTTTAAGTATTAAACATATTTGGCAAAAATTGTGACCGTGTTTGCAAGTGACTAAAGAAGCCGGGAGATACCGGCACATGGGTGAGTGTTTTCCAACCTGAAAACAATTAGTCCAGCAGCAAAGCCTCACAGGCTGGCCACCTGGTCCCTGAGGGAGGTTGCTGGCACTAGGCCAACAGTGGGGTCAGTGGCTGTTTGCAAAGGTCCTCCTACCTCTGGAACTCTGTGCCAGTCAAAACATCATTACCCTAAACATATACAAAATCTTAGGACTTTGGGACTGAATACTTTTAACATTAGAATATTATATTTTAAATGATTTTTAGTTTGTGTATAAGCAAAAACAAAATGCTAACTTTACCGAAGTTTATCAGTTACGGACTGTGTGTGTGCAACTTTTGAAATAAATAAAACTAATTTGTTTTTCAGACCCGGTAAGATAGAGAATTATTCACACATGAATTATTCATGTTGTATTAAGAATGTGTGTAACTTGATACTAAGCCGATGTGTGTTGAGGCATATAAACTAGTTTCTTGAACAAAATTTATAGGGTTTGTAATTTTCAATATCAATAAACCAGTCATGATAGTTTATTATAAGAGTTTCAGCCAAAATTGTTTAAAATGACTATTTCAAATCTATAAAGCTAAGTAAATATCAGACAATGTTAGAAATAATGAGGTTAAACGTAATTGATGGTTGTTATTCCCGAGAAGATGAAGTTTAAAGTCATCTCCTCATATGTCCTATAAAGTTTTCCAGCTCCACAGGGGTCTGTATTTGCAGATGAAGTTTTTTGAAAGCAAATTGAATTAGACTGCAGTGTGCTTTATGAGGCCATCTAAAGCGAGATTTTGTTTGTTTCAGAAGCGGGCATGCAGGAGAGTAGAAGCAAATGGGCATGAGTGTGGCTGCCACCAGACGAATGCATGTGCACTGGCATCCTGGGGCACAGAGGGCCAGGAGCCTCCGCTGAGAGGCTGCCCTCCTGCATCGAGGTTGGAGAGTGGCCAGGGAAAGCCAAGTACAGTGGTATGTTCCTGTTCCCCCTGAACCAGGTGTGAACCCACCTAAATATCCTAATAAAAACTATAACTAACCATTGTTCTGATATATCTGTGGCTGTGATTTGTTAAATAGATTCCTCAGACTGGTGGAAGGAGCTTGGTCCAGCCTTGCCCGAGATGTATTGCGGGAGAATCTGTAAGTGCATTAACATTCTTGCTGTGACATAAAAGATAGACTTCTTAAATATTAGATCCATAAAACAAAGTTAATAAAAACTCCAATTACGTTTCTAAGGAATGAGGGACATAAATATAAGGGTGGAGATTGATTTAAGCTTTTCTTAGCATTCTACTAGGGTCCAAACTAATTTGTTTCCAGCTTCAGATTGGATATAGAAATTGTAAATACATTTAAAATTCTTTCTAAAAAACAAGGTTTAGGAGAGGAAGCAGGTCACTTGATTTGGGCCAGATGGTGGTGCAGTGGTAACAAAACTGGACCCATATGGGAAGGGGATTTAAGGCCTAAGGTCTTGCTTCTCACACTCAGGTATATGTACCCGTATGTCCATGACCCTGATTAGTCAATGCTGGGGGCTGGATTACAGTGTGAGGACTCTGTTAGAGATCAATTTCTCTCTCTCTTCCTCTCAGAAGAAATGAAACAGACTAAAAATATAAATAAATAAAAATTTAGGAACATCTTGGAGAAGAAATCTAGCCTCATTTAATTGTCCAAATAGGAATCAACATTTTTTTTTCCATTTAAGCTTTGCTTACATGTTTTCTTAAACTTTATGGAAGTCACAGATTCAGAAGGAAGCATGGTGTTTGCACCATTAATTCAAAGTGAAGGGAGGCCAAAAACTGTTGAAGTTCAAATTCTCAGTCTCTGCTATTGGGCAGAATATCATAAAGTATATATTAGCATAATAATACCTTTGTTATTAATTTTGACCTTACTCTAAGAACAAGTTAATATGTCTTTGATAACCTCTATAATTCTTGGGTTTTTTCATTTTAAATTTGATATCTTAATATTGCAATAAAATAGAATTATATTTAAATCCCACAGAGAAACCAGGAGAGTGTGTATGTGTGTGTGTGTGTGTATGTGCATGTGCGTGTGCATGCATGTGTGTATTTCTGAGATTGCCCCCTAAAGATCTTTACAGAAAAAGATCTGTTGTTTTTCATAGGCAAAAGATTGAGTCAGTAAATTATAGAGATCTTCATTGACACATTGCAGGCTACTGTGTTTTACAATGATAGACATTGATTTTGGTTTAAACAAAGACCTGAAATCGTGGCAACCATCACCCAAGAGAACTTCTGATTGATTATCTGATGTCATTAGACAAATATGAAAAAATTTAGTGGAAAAATCACTTCGTGAATATGTGCTTCACTACTTTTTATAGTCTAACTTCAGAAAAATTTCTGCATGTTGTTTTGATGTAATTCTAGACAATGGTAAAATCAGAGATCCAGCGATTTGGGTCAACTGGTTGCATGATGGTTAAAGTAGCTGGATCCCAAATGACTGATGATGCAATTCAAGTCCCAGTCCTAGCAGCTTGAGAAACATGCCAGGGACGTGTACCTGTTCCCAAAATCCTGAAAGGAGAGAGAAATAGAGGATGAAAAATTGTGGCATGACCATTCCCAGGTGGGATGCTTTCTCACTTTCCTTCTCATGCATTCTGTCTCTCTCCAGTAAGCACACATGCCCTCTGGCAAAATTTAAAAAATGAAAAATATAGATTAAAAAAATACCATAATTTGACATTAGTATATTTAGGTTGTTTCATATACCTGCCAAACACATCCTGGAATACAAATAAATAACACTTATCTTCAGAAATAGGGCCCTAGTATGATTAAATTCCATTATTTGCTTTTGACTCACTAGGATCCTTCCTTTTTCCTACCCCATTTCCATGGACTGTATCTTTCAAATCTCCCCATCTGTTGGAGGCAAACACTTGGAATGTAATATGGATTCTTAATGCTTTGAGAGCTTGTGTTCTGGCATGAATGGCTTAAAGAAAAAAAAATAATATTTAGCTTAAGCAACTGATTGGATCATTTTGGCTAATATTCTGTTTGAACAACAGTACCTGTTTGATTAGGATTTTCCTTCCTTTGTAATTCCCCAAGCTTGCCTCTCTTATGTTTCATAGGAAATGAATCTATGAGCAGAAAACCTACATTGATATGTAAATATCATTTTTTTGTTAATGCTCAATATTCTTTTTATCTAAATTTCAGAAACTGACTTTAAAAAATCAGTTTCCTTTTATTTGTAGTTATTCTCAATAAAATTTTACCCAGGCTTGGGCGTTTTAATATTTACACCCACTATTTCTAAAAGTCTTATGTAAATAAAGATTGAAATGTGAATTTGAAAAGTCACACCTTTTGATATTTGAACAGACTATAGCTGCATATATCTTCTTTTTCTAATAATATGGCTAGTTTCTCTCCTAAGCTTTTAAAATAATAAGACACTTACTATTTTTGTATTCTAAAACATCAGAAGGTTCAGAGTTAAATAAAAAGCAAATAGTATTTTTAGAAATGCAAGATCCCAGGGAGTAGTGCTTAACAATAAATCGCTGATGGGCAACAATTCCAAATTTTAGAAGACTTTATTAAACTTGTGGTTCCATTCACAAATGCTTGCCCATCTACACATGAGCATGCCCCCTTTCCTGGCCCAGTTTCCATCAGTAACTCAGAATGGCTGCCTTGGGTTGAAGAGAAGCAAAGGTTATGTCAGTGGTAGTTTGTGTGAAATTCCTTACAGGAAATTTGCATGTGATTCTCAACATGTTTGGTAGCTTTTGCCCAGTAAGCACCTTTGCATCTGAGTCTCTAGTGCATTTCTGACCTCAGTAGAATATCAGCTCATCTGTCAGTCCTGCTCTGAATTTTCAGTATAAATCCCTCAGCTATGGGAACTGAGTTCCTGTTGTGCTTCTATTCCTCATTTTTATCATTGAATCATTTCTCACACATGCCAGTCTTAATTTCTTGCAAATGCAGGGACTTTTTCCAAGTTTGCATTTTGGTTTGTTTTTCTATTTGACCCATCTTAGTTCACTGTTAACACTGTTTACTGTTTCAGGTGTTGCTAATATGATTTCTTATAGTAAATGACTGTTAACTGTTGAACCTATGGTACACCTTACTATTTAAGAACATTCCCTCTTAATCTGAATCACCTTACTCATGTTACTGACAATTGGAAAAATGATAGAATGTGGTATAATGGCTGCTTGCCTTCACTGAGGTGGGCTACCCGGGGCTGCAAATTCAGCAGCAGTGCAGATCACCAATTTGTAAGTAAGTCACTGGGAGACTTACTTTCCTTCCACTAATGACTCCACAGCCAGATCTCACCTTGGCAGCAGGCGTCCTTTCTCAGCTTAGTTCGCCTTGCTTGGCATAGGGGCAGTGTGGTAGCCAAGTGTAATATGGAAGTTACACAGTACTTTGCAAATTCAAGCCAATTAAAGGAAACCTAACTAGGCTGCCAGAGGTCTCCACAGTAATTAAAAGAAGATACATGAAAAGGAAAGGGACATTATAAGGCAGATAGTTGTAGGAAGAAAGGATTTAGGCTGTTTGTTAAGGGAAAGGTAATATTTCCTGAGCACCATGTTTTCCAGGTGGTGTCAGGTCTCCAATATTCCAGTTTCCATGCAGCTCCTCAGCATTGAACTCCTTTAGAGAAGGGACCTCAGATTTTACTAGATCAGTGGATTAGTCAGTTACCTATTTTGTTTGTTTGTTTGTTTGGTTTTTGTCCCTCCCTCCCCATTCCTTGTCTTTGTTTCCTTGCTACTTTGTATTTTAGGAACTGTGTTTCCCAGACACCCTGGGCTCTGATTTCTGGGTAGGTTCAGCTAATAGGAAGCATTGGTGAGACACTGGAATTTAGCAGAGAAAATAGGAAAGAGGCTGGGAACTTCCCCTCAGCCCTTTCCCCAGGGGCCCAGATCCTTTAGAGCAGTCCTTGTCTAGTCTCAACTCTTGCTGGGTGGCATGGGCTCCTGAACTGGGTAGGTCACAAACCTCCTCCCTTTGTCCTCCTAGCCTTCGGGTAGTGGTGTCCTACTGTGGTGAATAATTGGTTGCTTCACCTTCCCCTCTGTAGCGTCCCATCTCTCCCATCATTTGTGTAGTCAAACCCTGTATTAAATTCCCTCTATTTGAAATAACTAAAATTGGTTTCTATTTTCTCACTAACCCTAACTTGGGCTAATAAGCTAATAATGAATAAGTTCTCCTGGGGAAAAAAAGGTTGTTTATTTTTATTTATTTATTTTATTGTCAGAGGGTGTATGCACTCACCAGAAAGAAAGGGAGAGAGAGAAAGCACCCCTCAGTGGGGTGCAATCATGCTGCAGTCTCCTTTGCTCCATTTTTCTTCCCATCAGGATTGTGGGCACACAAACACAACATGCACCTGACATGCTTTTCAAGCTTTCTGTGCTAGGGTTCAAACTTTAGTCAGCCAAGTGGGATCCAACTCCCTAACTGCCGATATATGGAGCTGGTCCCCCAAAGATGGCTATATTAAACATAGAACTCTTAGTGTTTGTTATTCACTCTCAAGACTCAGGTTCTTCTTCTTTTTTTTTTTTTTTTCTTAAGAGAGATTTTTGCTATAGGGTGCATACGCTCTCCAGAGAGGCAAAGAGAGACAGAGAGACAGAAAGCAAGAAATCACTCCCCACTCCCTCACAGGAGGAATGACCATACTCCAGTTCCTTCCATTCTCCTTTCAGGATTTTGGGCACACACATACACACACCCAGTGTGAGTTTTAAGCCACTGGGTCCAGGACTCGAACCTCAGCTGACTATATTACATGGGAGTCCAGCAACATAACCATTACACCATCTGTTGGTCCCCAAGGCTCAGGTTCTTAATGCTGCAAGTTTAGCATTCTGGAGTGCTGGCAGAGCCAGTCGCAGTTGTAAGTCTGGATATGAGGTAATATTGACAGTGTGGATATCAAAGTTAAAAATAGGGACCAGCAATTAGCGTAATGGCTATGTCGCTGGACTCCCATGTAGTCGACCGCAGTTCGCGTCCCAGACCCAGTGTCTTAGAACTCACACTGGGCGCGTGTGCGTACGTGCCCAAGATCCCAAGAGGAGATTGGAGGAGAAGGGATTGCGGTGTGGCCATCCCCCCTGGGGGGGTGATTTCTCTCTCTCTGTCTCTGTCTGTCTTTCTGGCGAGCGCACGCGCCCTATAGCAAAAACCTCTCCAAAAAAAAAAAAAAGAAAAAAAAAAAATAATATAGTCAGGCTTTTTAATATTGCCCATCATTGATGTTCCTTTGCTTTCTTTTATCTGTGGTTATTGAGTGTTATATCTCAAATGGGTAGTGAATTGCCACATAAAAGCCAACATGTAAATCACTATGTTTCTTAGTAAAATAGAACCCCTTTCCCTCAATTGATTCTGGATCTCAGTCTATTCATTAGCATTATCAAACTTTTTTTTTCCACTTTAGAACAAATATGTATGGAGGTGTCGTCTTATAGGCCTCTTTTTTGACGTTGAAGCCCATTGCCTGACATTGCTGTGTGAGTGCGTGTGCATGTGCAGTGTGTGTGTATGTGGAGACAGGCAATACAGGAATAGAAATAGGACAGGGAAAAGCAGTGTTTGGGCAGCCTATTGTTTTGGTTCAGTTTTCCCCTATAGGGACAGCAGTAGGAACCAACGTATGATTATTCTGATTCTAAATGGATATGTTTTTATTTTTGAATTTCTTTACTCTTTAAGTGGGTGATCTTTAAAAATTATGTTCATTTTGTATACATATCTATAAGTTATTGGTAATTGCTTCCTATGTCTGTCTCATCTGTAAATACTGTACTGAAACAGGAACCACCCCGGAACCTGCCTTCCTCCGTTGCCAGCAGTGACAGCAGAGAATCTCTGTGTCTTATACATAGGTCTGAGTGTCAAGCCAGGGACAAGACCAAGGATGAAAATGTAACATTTTGACATGCATTGACAAAGATCAGTATACAGTGGTTTATTCTTTGTGTCCTGTTTCAGCAACAACCAGTTCTTGTCAGTCTTTTATTTGTATGTCCTTAGAAAAGAAAACACAATCATGGAGGGATCGACAGGAATTTTATTGATTATTCTGTAAGAATCAAATTGTACTCCATGTATTTTTTCTCCAGTTTTGTCGGCGATCCTGGAGTTCACTGGTCTAAGTCTGTCAATTTATAGATAAGGCAAATGAGGTCCACAGGGGTTAAGTGACTGGCCTTGCTATACATGGTGGGCGATGGGACCTGGGAGCTTGAGAACTCTCACTGGAGCCCTTTCCTCCTTCTGGTCTTTTTGGCTTATCTGTGTTTGCAGTTAGCATGCCATCATCACTCCCTGACGCTGGTGGTACAGTGACCATCTAACACCCTCTGAGAACTTCATGGATCTTTGTGGACTTCATTCCCAGACACAGTGAGAGGTTCTTGGCTAAACCACAGGGCTGATTTATTCAAACTGTGAAAGAATAAACTGGCTAAGGGAAGTTTGGCTGTGTCAGTATAGCCCAATGTGAATCCCAAAATAAATGAGTTTGAATAGACCTCTGACAAAATCTTCAGATTTATCTTCTAATAGAATCTGACTGTTACTTATTTTTTTCTGTAATATAGGTACCAGAAAGCTACTTTAAAAAAATAAATTGTAGCTATGTTATTTAGATCATTTCCAGGTTCTGAGACTCTGAGGCACTTCAGAGGACTAGAATGAAAAAAAAAAAAAAAAAAAAAAACGATGCAGGGTAAATGCTAATAAAAAAATAAATGCATAGTTAATCATATAGGAAGTAAAGAGAGAAAACAAAAGCAGAGCAATAAACTGTTTTTTGTTTTTTTTTTTTTTATTTGCCATAGGATCCTTGCACTTGCCAGAGAGAAACAGGTCGATGAGGGAAGGGAGGGAGTGAGAAAGCACCCTCTGGTAAGGATTGCCAATACCACAGTCCCATCTCCATTCTCCTCTTGGGGTTTTTGATGTGCACGCATATGTGCCCAGTGTGTTTTTCAAGCCGCCAGGTCTGGGGCTTGAACCTTGCACTTAGCCACATAGGATCCAGCTGCCTTACCACCACGTCATTAGCTGGCCCTAATAACACATTCTTTAGTGGCCATTGTTGAGTCTTGGCTTTGGTTGGGTTTGACCCCAGAATGGGTTCAGGGACTGAGGACTAGAATTCTAATGCCCAGAGATAGATGCAACCTTTGCCTAACAGAGGTGTGGCATTTATAATTTGGTTCCTTACAGAGAGTTCAGAGCCTTGTGGTACTGACTATACCTTAAAAAAAGGATTGGACATTAAAATATCCCAGGCCATGGATGGGTGCAGACTTCAGCTTTATTCTATTTCAGTGATATAGGAACTAAAATTTAAAGCATTAAGATAAAAAATAGATCTAGACCATTGAAGTCCGTAAGGCCTTGAGTAGTGGCAAATACAGAATTATTCTGTAAACGTTTCCACCATCCATTGTGTATAGGATTCAGAGATAAAATAACCCTCAATGAAGGTCAAATCATTAAGGAAAAAAAAATCAAAAGCCACATAAAAAAATTTCCTGTCAGGAGAGAGGGGTCAGGAAATACAACAAATAGTGGAATCTAAATCTCTAAGAATCCAAAATAATAGAAGAACCTGAAATTCACTATGAGGTATTTTAAATTTTATAAAATTATAAAAAAAGAAATAGAGCTGTAATAAAAGATGACAGTATGAAAAATGATTGGAGTGTTTTTTTTAAAAGAAGAACATGTAAAATTGAATGATATGATAATTGGAATATTTTGTTAAAATCATTAGATAAGGGGCTGGCAGGTAATACAGTGGTTATGACTCTGGACTCCCACATGACTGACTGTGATTTGAATCCCAGACCTGGTAGCTTGAAAATCATGATGGGCATGTGTGCGTGTGCATGCCTAGAACCCCAGGAGGGGAATGGAGACGGGATTAGCAGCATGGCCCTCCCCCCAGGGAATAATTTCTCATTTTCTCTCACTGTCTCTCTGGCAAGGGCATGAACCCTATAGCCAAAACCTTAAAAACAACAACAACAAAAATAGATTAAAAAAGGTAAAGACAGACTTAGTGAATTAGAAGATAGATCTGGAAAGTCATCCTAAACATTGCAAGAGAGATGAAGAGATGCAAAGTATGAAAGTGTGTTTAAGAGTCATTGAGGGAAAATGAGAAGGTCTGTTAGGAAACCCAGAAACAAGGAATTTAGAGAATGTTAAATAGATTGTTTGAAAGGATAGTTGCTGATAATTTGAAGAAAGGCACATTTAGCTAAACAATTTTGAAGTAAAAGAACAAGGTGAGGGAAATAATTTATCAGATATCAAGATGTATTGCAAAGCTGTTATAATTAAGGAAATATGTTACTGGCCCAATTGTAAACAGACCAATGAAACAAAAGTTTAACAGTTTGAAGGCACTACAAATCAGTTAGGGATGACAGGGTACCTTTTAAATTATGCTAGGGCAATTGGCTGTCCATAGATGAGACCAAAACAGTTAGATTACTATCTCACACACACAAAAAAATCAATTCTGGGAGGTGGGAGAGTTACAGAAACTAAATATGCTCTCTTAACCTCCCCCCCCCAAAAAAGGGAAAAACTCCTTTAAATAACTTTCAGTAGAAAATACAGGATATGATTATATACATTAAGACATTCATAAAAGTTTCTCAGCTTGTTAAAGAAGAGGCTATATAGCAAGGAAGATATTTTTCATTGCACTAAACAAAAAGGTGAATATTTTTAATAAATACACAAATCATTGTCTAGTGGATAAATGGCCAAAGTATATAAACTGGTAATTTAGAGAAGAGGAGACTGAAATAATCAATAAATATAAATAGATGTCCAATCTCACTAGTAATTTATGGACTTGCAAATTAAACAATCAAATTAGCAAAAATGAAACTGTCTGGTAAATGGGGTGAGGATGTGGACTTAAAAGGATCTGTTCAACTTTTTTGGAGTACGTAAAGTAGCACAGTGACTTTAAAGAATAAGTATCACTGGCATTCCCAGAGTTCTAGAAGATATGTTCGTACATATATACCTTAATAGATGTCAAGAAAATGTATATAAATATTTGTTGTAGCATTGCTTGCGTGAGAAGAAGCCAGAAACAATCTAAACATTGATTAATAAGAGGATAAATAAATAAATTGGAGCATACTTAGTCAATGAAATATTATACACAGTAGTAAAAATAAATGAACCATAAAAGGAATTAGAGAAGGGTATATAGAGCATGATACCATTTAGATACAGTTTTAAACACAGAAAACATTGATGCATGTCTGTTAAAAGAATAAAACGCATGTGAGAATGATAAATATCAAGTTCAGAATAATGAGGTTATTTCCACTGAGCAAGTAAAGACTCAGGATACAAGAGGTGTTTTGATATGCATAATGTTTTATCTCTTAAGTTGTGTAATGGTTCATGAATGTTTGTTACATTGTCTTTTTTTTTTTTTTTTTTGTATTCCTGATGACGTATTCTGAGCCATGGGCATGACTTATCCGTGCATGGGAAAAAAAATCTATAGAGCTACTAGAGAGAAAAGACTGAT
The DNA here is from genome assembly GCA_026018925.1 of Tupaia tana. Lineage (NCBI taxonomy): Eukaryota > Metazoa > Chordata > Mammalia > Scandentia > Tupaiidae > Tupaia > Tupaia tana. The sequence continues at coordinate 41,401,176 of JAKSZU010000010.1, read as the reverse complement.
TATTCACGAAGCAAAAATAATGTGACTGACCACAGACCTCTCATTAGTAACAGTAGATGCCGGAAGTCTTTGGGAAAACATCTTTGAAATGCTAAAAAGACTGTACCCATGTGAACATGTGGGCAGACTGTACAGGGGTGGCCAGTACAGTAGGATTCCTCCTCTCATTTCAGTCGACTCCAGAAGAAAGAATATATGCAGACCAATAACTCTGAGAGAAACTGAGAAAGTTATCAAAAAAGCTATGATTCTAAGTGCTTTACAGGTTTAAAAAAACTTTATATGAAAGAGCACATGGATGATTTAGCATTGAGAAAACTATTACATTGTGTGATCAAAGTAGGGAAAAACAAATGATCATCTTTGTAGCTACAAAAACAGCATGCAGTTAGACCCAAATCCCATTTGTGATAAAAATTCAGCAAACTAGAAATAGGATTTATCATGATAAAAGTTAAGGAATGTGATACTCGATAGAGACATATCTGTTGTTGAGGAGAAAAAGACAAAGATGCTTGCTACAACACTTCTGCTTAATGTGTTAGGGCTCCTGGCTAGCACAATAAGACAAAAATAAAGTGACTCTAACAGTTGAGAAAGAGAAAAACTTTGTCTCTTTTGAGAAATGATGTTTCTGGATGATGTAATTACCTATATAGATTTGCCAAGAAAATGAAACTACAGATAAGTTACTGTAATATTCAGTAAGGTTATAGACTTTTTTCCACTGGTAATGACTAGGAAAAAATTCTATTCATGTTATTTCTTCATGTGGATATGAATTACTGTCTACAATTCTTTGATTTTATCATGAAGGACTCCTTTCAGTATTTCTGTAGATCAGATCTATTACCATCTGTTTTTGTTTACCTGGGAATGTCTATCACTTTTGAATGGTAATTTTGTTGGATATAAAATTCTCGGTTTATGGTCTTTCAACATTTTGAAAGGTTATCTCATTGCCTTTTAACTTTCATGATGTCTAAAGAGAAATCAGCTGTTAATATTACTGAGGATTATTTATGTATGATTTGTCATTTGTCCTTTTTTATTTTAAAGATTCTTTTAGTTTTAGATCATTTTATTATGTAGCATCTAGATGTAGAGCCCTTTGGGTTGACCCTAGTGGTTTGTCTGTTTTTCTGACTAAATAATCTCAGTTGACTTCAGAGTCATAGGTTCTTTCTTCTGCCTACTTAAATCTGCTCTTGAACTCCTTTCACTTCTATAATTTCTGTTTAAACATAGGTGTAAGATTTTTACCTCTTATGATAATTTTCTATTTCATAAGACATAATTCTCCTACTTTTCTTTAGTCTTTTTTTTTATTTTTAAGTTTACTTTGTGTGTGTGTGACAGAGAGGCATCCCCTCAACAATGTCTTCAGTCTCCATTCCTCTCCACAGTAAGCCAGGATCATGGCTACATCCAGCACATTTAGGTATGCCTGGGACATGAACCCAGAGCCTTCTCATATGGTCTTCAGTATAACATAGCAGTGTTCTACTACCTATACCTTCTATAGTTCTTAATTGTGGTTTCCTTTAGTTCTTTGAACATATTTTTTTTAAGAATTACTTATTTAATTTTATTTATTAATTCATTTTTAATATGACCAGAGAGACACACACACAGAGAGAAAGGGAGCAAGCACCAGGTGGGGGACTCGAACTATGGTTGGCCACGTGTGAGTTTCCAGCACCACTCCTCTTGCTGGTCCTCAGTTCTTTGAACATATTTTAAATAGCTGATTTAAAGTCTTTGTCTAGTAAAGCCAATGTCTTGTGTTTTCTCTTCTGTTTGGCACTCCAGATCCACTTTTCACCTTTTTCTGTATTCGTTCCAAGTGGGGTGCCTGGGTTTTCAGACTTCCCTTTGAATCTAGCAACTGTAGAGCATTTGGGAAAGACATCAGGAAATTGGAGCTATTTGGGAGAGGGTGGGCAGAGTATTTGGTTATATTCCTTGTCCAACATCACTGTTTCTCTCAAGGAGCCATTAATACAAAACACATTCTTCGGCTATGTTCTGGTAATTGCTTGCTCCCCTTACCCTTTTAGTCTAGCCCTTGCATTGTCCCCTTGTGGCTCCCTTCTACAGCTTCATAACTGATTTCTTTATAATAATCCCTTTTTGAATTCTTTTATTCACACATACCATCTGTTTGCTGTTGGGATTCTAACTGATACGGAAAGATACACACCCACTTTAGGGTAATAATCACTACCAAGAGGAAGGGAGGAAAATGAGGTAAGTATGTAATATATGTTAAATCTTCAGAGAACATAAATAGTTGTCATAAAAATATTTCATTATTTAAAGACTCATGCCAACAAGATAAGGATGATTGTCTTAGAAGTACAAACTTTTATTGTAGCCCTTAGGAGAATTCTGTTAAGAACACTGTTCTGTGGCAGTAAAGATGAATATGCTGTTAAAAAAGGAAAGAAAATAATTTCTCAGTCAAGTGGTGATGGCAGGAATCACAGACCTTTCTACTCCACAGAGGGCTGCTGTTATGTCACAGAGTTACTCAGGGAAAGGCAGAGAGCTAGCCACACAGCCAGGGTTCTCTACACTAATGAAAAATGGTTGCAACAAATAAGGAAAATGGCTAAATTCTCTCTTCTCCCAATATGCATGGGTTGGATTGTAATTAGATTTACCACAGATAAAGGTATCAAACTGGGTTTTTAATATGTTAACCCCAGGTAGAATGAGATATGTACTTGTTGACTTTATTGGCCCTGCCAGCCCCTCAGACAGGTAACCGAGAGCCCGGGGAGGAAGGTTTTTACAAAGAAAACTGGGTGGGGCCAGCAGATGGCATAGCAGTTACATTCCTGGGCTCTCACATAGTTGACCGCGATTTGAGTTATGGACCCAGTGTCTTCAAAATCACACCAGGGGTGTGTGTGTGTGTGTGTGTGTGTGTGTGTGTGTGTGTCCAGATCCTAGAAGGAGAATGGAGAAGGGATTACAGGGTGGCCATCCACAGCACCCCTCCCCTGGAGGGGGTAATTTCTCACTTTTCCTTTCACTGTCTCTATCTCTCTCTACTGTGAGTGCACACACCCAAAAGCAAAAACCTCTTTAAAAAAAAAAAAAGTAAAGTGAGAAGTTTTGAAAGGGTTTGTGACTTGTGGCGAGCACTGTGTAATGGAAATCACCACAGTGAAAGAATTGAGAAATGTTAAGGTTGTTAAGGCTGTGAACACAGACATGCCCTACCCCTGCCCCCAAGGAAATGACAGAAGAAGATTCTTAGCCAGGCCTGGACCTTTTTTTTTTTTTTTTTTTTTACTTATTTAATTTAATTTTATTTATTATCATTACTAATTTAACCAGAGAGAGGGAGGGAAAGGGAAAATGAGAGACCATGCCACCAGGTCTGGGACTCAAACTATGGTCAGCCATGTGGGAGTCCGGTGCCTTAACCATCATGCCACCTGCTAGCTCTCCAGAGTTCTTTTTTTTTTTTTTTTTTGGAGAGGTTTTCGCTATAGGGTGCGTGCACTCGCCAGACAGACAGAGACAGAGAGACAGAAAGCGAGAAATCACCCCCCAGGGGGGGTGGCCACGCCGCAATCCCTTCTCCTCTGTTCTCTTCTCGGGATCTTGGGCACGCACGCACACGTGCCCGGTGTGAGTTTTAAGCCACCGGGTCCAGGACACAAACCACGGTCGACTACGTGGGAATCCAGCAACATAGCCATTACGCTAACTGCTGGTCCCCCCCAGAGTTCTTTTTGATCCCAGTATTAGAAGTAAATAAAAATTTCCCTATTCAAAAATATATTTTTCTTGTTGGAGAAATGTTGAAATCATGTGTTACTAAAAATGGTATATTGTTACCCACTATTTCTTATTATCTCACTTCTCAAACTTAACCAAACAGGAACAAGGAATTTTAATTGTCCACAGTCAGACTTAGAGTCAAGACACAATTAATCCTTATCTTCCCACCTGACTTTATCAAATCATAGACTCTGCTTGGACTTCATCACCAGACATGTCTCCAGTGACTTGTGTATCTCATCTGTGACTCCTATAGTCCTAGGATGTTAGATTTCTCTGGGCCACCCCATGTCTAGAACAGGGATATTTAGCCAGAGGAACAGGAAAACCACTAGGATTAACCTGAAGGGCTCTATATCAAGACACAATATAATAGAATTGTCTAAAACCAGAAAACCTTTAAAACAAAAAAGGACAAGTGACAAATCATATGTAAGTAATCCTCAGTAATATTAACAGCTGATTTCTCTTTAGACATCATGAAAGTCAGAAGGCAGTGAGATGACCTTTCAAAATGTTGAAAGACCATGAACTGAGAATTCCATATCCAGTAAAACTATCACTCAAAAATGATAGAGATAATAAGATCAGACTCCTTTCTGGGTATTATTATTGGCTGTGTTTTCTGAGAGACAATATTGTCTTGAGAAACAATGATAAATAGGAATGTGTCCAAGAGTGAGTAGTATGATGAAGACATCAGACAACATTAGGAGACAGAGACACTGGGTGAAAGGTTTAAAGAAGCAATTTCTAAAGGTGTTTTTTATGTTCAAGAGTCTTTTTTTTTTTCTTAAGAGGTTTTTGCTGTAGGGCACATGTGCTCGCCAGACAGAGAGAGACATAGAGACAGAAAGCGAGAAATCACCCCCCAGGAGGAATGGCCATGCCGCAATCCCTTCTCCATTCTCCTCTCGGGATCTTGGGCACGCATGCACACGCGCCTGGCGTGAGTTTTAAGCCACCAGGTCTGGGACGTGAACCGCGGTCGACTACATGGGAGTCCAGCGACATAGCCATTATGCTAACTGCTGGTCCCTTATGTTCAAGATTCTAATCTCAGTCTTTATTATTTATGTGGCCCTGAGGATCCTTGTCTCCAGGTCTTATCTGTTCTTCCTCCACATAACTTCCAAATATACCCCCTCCTTGAACAGAGAGGCTAGAGATGGGGGCAATAGTGAACATCTCAGAATACTTTTTCTTAATATTGAAAAAGAAACATTATGGTTTTTGAGCCATGTGGAGAATAACGTGATGATGAAATCATTGTCCCCTCAAGTGTTCTTCAACCTTGCTGTCTCTCTCCTAAGAAAAGCCTATTGTCTTCTAATCTGCCCACCCCACTCCCTCTTTTACAGTACCTCAGGGTAAGCCTCCCAAACCTCATCTGACCATGTCCCATTTCTAGAGCTAGGCTCTTGTTACTGAGGGTCTTCTGAAACAAGAGCCTCTTAGCCAAAGAAGTTTAGGAAATACTGCATGCTTTCCTCCATCTTTTTGAGATTTGATGTACCATGTCCCTCAGGCCATGGACCAATACCATTAGGAACCAGGCTACACAGCAGGAGATGAACAGACAGCAAGCCAGTGACACTTCATCTGTATTTATGGCCACTTCCCATTACTCATATTACTGCCTGAGCTCTGCTTTCTGTCAGATGAGCTGCAGCATTACATTCTTATAGGAGCATAAATCCTGCAGTGAACAGTGCATGTGAGGGATCTAAGTTGTGCACTTCTTGTGAGAATCTGCCAGATTATCTGAGTTGGAGCTGAGAAGGCGATGCTAGCACTGGGGAACAGCGGTAAATACTGCATATTTTGAGTTGTACAATGTAATAGTAATAAAAATAAAATGCACAATAAATGTAGTGTGCTTAAATCATCCTGAAACAACCCCCACCCTCCATTCATGGAAAAATTGTCTTCCATTGAAACAGTTCCTGGTGCCCAAAAAGGTTGGGAACTACTGCATTAGACAATTAAAGAAGACCTTGAAAATTATAGTAAAGAAATCTATTTCCAAAAGTCTTTTTATAAAGGGATACATATTACACATCTAATTCTGATAATACATGGCAGGGGGAGCCTGTTGAATAAATTCAGCATCTTTATTTTTTTATATTTGGAGCCCTTCAGAATTAGTGCAGCCTGACCATCGAGACCCTGCCCACATGCTCCATGAACCCTTGGCTCCTGTCATCATAGGTGGCTCCTCTAGTGCTGGAACTTTTTTTTTTTCTCTTTTTTTTGGAGAGGTTTTTGCTGTAGGGCGCGTGCACTTGCCAGACAGACAGAGAGAGACATAGAGACAGAAAGCGAGAAATCACCCCCCAGGTGGGATGGTCATGCCGCAATCCCTTCTCCTCCATTCTCCTCTTGGGATCTTGGGCGCGCACGCACACGTACCCGGCATGAGTTTTAAGCCTCTGGGTCCGGGACGCGAACTGCGGTCGACTACGTGGGAGTCCAGCGACATAGCCATTACACTAACTGCTGGTTCCCTAGTGCTGGAACATTTTGACCTCACGTTCTCACTGTTGGGAATGGTGCCTTCTCCCCCTTTAAAGACAATTACTCCTTCAAGGCCCATAGCAGATACCTCTCCTGTGCAAAGCCCTCCTTGACTCCCTCATTAAGTAGAATCATCTTGGCCTCATCGCATTTTGTTCTGATCACCTAAATGAGTAATCAACATGAAATCTCTTCATTTCTTCCAGGATGCAGGGAAGTCATCATGGCCAAGACAGCTCTGTTCACCACCTAGCCCACGCCACCTTTCCTGAGCCTTAGCCAGCTGATGGAGACTTTTATCATCATGCTCTAAACCCTGCAGGACAGGGATACTGGGCTTTGCCCTGCCTTGGTTGCTATGTGTTGGCGTTATTTGGCCAAGGGTGGCCCAGACTACCAGATGCTGGCAAGACCTCTCATTACACAGTGGTACAGTGTCTGGCCAACTGTCCATCCTCAGCCATCTGGTTCACCTGATTATTTCTGCAGGTGACAGTAGATAGGGGAGGGGCGAGGGGCCCTGGTGGGGATTGTTAGCTTAAGTTACTTCCTGATGTCCTTAGTGAGAGAAGCCCACTACATTGCTTTTGTATTGAATCTTGATTCAATGTTAGGTGACATAATTTTTTGAAAATTTATTTTATGAAATATGAATGACATTTTCATTCTCTTTTTTCCTTCCTTCATAGTTATGTAGAAAAAACCAGAAACATTTACTGAGAACATATGTACCAGACACTGTGTTTTAAATATCTTAATTATAATATATATTAACATGCCTCTAAATATATACTCACCTCAAAATTTTGGGAACTCTGAGGCACATAGAGTCATGTCCAGAAATTAAGAAATTATTTTGAAATGTTAGCCTAGTCATTTTAAATGCACTGTTTTGTGTTGGTGAATGTATAACGAAGGTATATTAATTTAGCTATGGTAAATTAACTTGCACGATATGCTGTTTTATTATTGTAGGGGCATTTTAACCATACTGGGAACCGTTAGAAGATGCAAGCTGGACAGAGGAAGATTCCGCTTTTGACTTTGAACCTTCTGTGTTACAGCAAATATGAATCTCTTACAGATGGGATTGGGTACCCACCTGTTCAAATAGCAGCCTGGTGTTTTCTGCTAGGGGATTGTTTATCTATTCATTCAGGTTATGCCACCATACTCTCTCACATGAGAGCTGGGAGAATCCATGTCACTTCAAAAGAACCTCCAAGTTGTTATTACTCACTCTAGCCTTCTTTCAAATGTATCTTGCTTGAGGGGGAAATCAATTGCATTATTTAAAGGTGAAAAAAGAAAAACTCCATATCAACTTCCTATGAAATTTGCGAACTTTGTGACTTATGAAATCACATCCAGATGTAGCCTTGATTTTATACTTTTCAGTTGTTCTGTGGATATATCCAGGGCTGCATATGTACTTTTTAAAATTAAATAATTTATTTTTATACTTAAAATGCTCTATAATCTTGAAATGAATTTTACTGAATGCTAGTATCTGTTTTGTGTAATTCTCCAACTGAAGTTACCAGAGACAGGGACCCCTTTTATATTAAAATGGAAATTTTCTCATTTTCTCCTGGATTTTCTATGTATCCTTTGGCTGTGGAAACTGGCATTATTTTCCTTGGGTTTGAAAGCTTCCTGAGATATCCTGGTCACTTGATAGACGAGGACCTAAAGAAACCACTGGATTATATAATTGGTCTGAGGTTCTTTAACTTTCCAAAGTCAGAAGAGGGTGGGATCTCCTAATACACTCTTATGTTTTCATCACTTTATTCCTTAGGACCATGTTCTCTACCTGAGACCATTCTCAGCACTGGGATTTGGGAGTGCACAATCCATAAATGATCATGGTATGCAGTCATGGGGTGAATTTCATATTGGAAAAATGGAGCATAGGAAGACGCGATGTTGAAACTACTGCCATACCATTTGTGATATCAATTATCTAATATTACTAGACATATCACCGTTACTCCTGCCTATAATCCCAGAGCTGTGACTAGATTGGGAAGTCCCAATCCATGCCAGACAACCAAGGCTGAAAGAGAGGGAGAAGGTATTGGAATTTGTGACCTTAAAAAAAATTTTTTGGAAGAGTTTTAGTTCTTCTCTCTTCAAAATGAAATCTATATGTTTATGGAAGAAAATTAAAACTCAGATTTAGGGACCAACAATTGGCATAATAATAGTTACGTCACTGGACTCCCACGTAGTCAACTGCAGTTTGAGTCCCGGACCCAGTGGCTTAAAACTCACACGGGACGCGTGTGCGTGCATGACCAAAATCCGGAGAGTAGAATGGAGAAGGGATTGCTGTGTGGCCATCCACCTGTGAGGGGGGATTTCTCGCTTTCTGTTTCTCTGTCTCTCTGGTGAGCACACGTGCCCTATAGCAAAACAAAACAAAACTCTTTTTAAAAAACCCTCAGATTTGTGTTTTCTTTTTGTGTGTAAACTTTTTTCCCTCAAATTCGTGGAGAGAGATATTCACATATTTTTAGATGGGTATTTTGGTAATTTAAGTAGCACACAAATAGTCTCAGTTCTTTATGTATGGGAGGGTCTTCAAAAAGTTCATGGAAAATGACTATTATGCAAAAGTTATGCATGAATTTTGATTTTTTTATCAAAATAAATTTATACTTTCATTTTCCAACAACTTTTTGAACTTCCCTCATATATGAAGGGAACACTTCTTAGCAAAGAACAGCCCTCATGCATCATCCTGCCCATGGAAAATTCTTCAATTTCTAGTTGACAGATTTGGTTTCCAGTCTCATCTTCACTATACATTTTGCCATGAGGCCTTGATGAAACATTTAACTTCCTCGAGCCTCCAGTGGAGATAGTAGCCCAGAGGGTTTGTGATTAGCATTAAATACAAGAGCTTACACCAAGGGCATGGCGACGCTTCAATGTTGGCTTCCTTTACTGTGCAGCCCCTTCAGAGCCAGTGCAGGATACCTTTTCTAAAATAGCAAAAAGGCCAGAAAGATTACAACACTGCGTAAATGACAAAAAGAGTGAGGCGAAGCTGCCCATTATTTGGGGAACTGGCAGTTTTATCACAAATGCCTAGAATTCTTAGGTTGTTAAGAAAGTACTGATATGGAAGAGCTTGTTAGAGGGCACCCGAGAGATGTGGAGTCAGTATTTTCTCAACATTTTCAGTCTGCTTGGTACAGGTCACAAAATAAAATGCTCTGAAATTCTAGCTTTCCAGGCTGTCTTTCCTAGACCATGCATATGTCAGAGCCCACCCTACTCTGACCTTGTCCTGGGAAGGAACCCATCCTGATCATGCTCTCCTGGAGTGTGGCACATCCACCCCACACTCACGTGACTGCTGTCACAACTGGCTCCCACCCAACCTGGCCTTTGGCCCCACCTTCCCACCTCCAAAATCTTCCCTAGCCAGAAGGATGACCTCTACTCCTCCCATCTAGCCTCATTTTGGACCCTGCAGCCTACGAAGTATGAGGGAAAAAAATATTTTGATAGAGTTTCTTGTTTTAAGTGATTTTAATTATTATTGTAATGATAATACTTGTTCATTGTAAAAGATGATGGAAAACACAGAAAGAAAAACGAACACACTCATCACAGATGGCCACTGTTGACCTACCAGCATTCACACTCCAGATGTGGGCTTCTTTTTTGTTTCTAACTCAATGCTACATAGCGAATGTCCTAAGTCATTGTGGGGAAACATCATTTTAAAAGGTGACAGAATATTCCACCTTGGAACAGGCTGTGGCTTTGACCTCTCTTCCTCAAGCAACACTAAATGTGCCTTCTTTGAACAGGCTGTTTGTAAAGTGTGCAGGTAAATGTAGGGAAGCGTCTTTACCTCTGGGAATTGAAATGAGAGCTGGATGTTGGGTGTGCCAAACAGGAGGCATGATTGCATGTCCTACAGGGATGACCTGGAAGAGCTGGCCCACACGGTCATGTTAACTTTCCCAAACAGAGCCATTTCTCCCTGCCAAATTAATTTGTCAGCACCACAGGTACTAAAACAGATTAACTAATAGGCAAAACCTGCATAGATTCCACTAAACTGGGCTTTGATGCACCCATGATGAGCATGAAATGGGATTATCCTTTTAAAGTGCTTTATCTTTGTTTTCTTGTCAAATGAGGAAGAAAAAGACATTTTCTTATACCCCAAGGAAACAGACTAGACACTGACATGTGTGTATTTCCAATAGATAAATTTTCAATTTGTTCTTTAATTATTCTGTCATTGTTTGCTTTTTTTTATATAAGGGCTAAAACCATCAAAACAAACCTTTAATAGTTTCACAAAATAAATTCATAGCGGTTTCTAAAACAAATTATAAAAATTCAGAAAATTCAAAAGCCTGGTAAATGGTTACAAAGATATGTTAACATCATTTGAAATGTTTTGCCTCCTTTCCAAACATAGTTTATTTTCATTTTTTCAACTTATTTATTTATTTCCATAGTAAAAAGAGACAGGCATCCCCAGTAGGGTCCTCAGGCTGTAACCCACCCCATCTTAGCCAGCCTGGATCATGGGTATGCCTGTGCCTGGCATGTTCAGAGGTCCCAGGACTTGCTTGAAACCAGGATCTTTCCCACGTGGGTCCAGTTGTGTTCCCAGCTAGCCCCAAATGTGTTTAAAATGTTAAAAAAAAAAATTATACTTGAAATCCATATTATTAAAGGAAAAAATCTAATTATAGATAAGTGAAAAAGAAGTCATCCGTAATCCCGTAACTCAGAAGTAATGTTAACATTCTGATGTATAGCCTTAGAAAACTTTCTCCAACACCACAGTGCATTTACCCAGTCCCTTTATAATAAGCATTTAGATTTGATCTACCACTTGATATTGCAAAAATTGTTATATAAATATTCGTATACACATTTTTATAAAGCTTTATCATTATGAGAGACCATTCTAGACATTGAATTGCTGGATCAGAGAGTACATTCTACTTTTCTGTCCTCTGGAAAGTAGTACCAAGAGCCTAGTTACTCTCCCTTTACCAGCACTAGGCAGAGCTGGGTTTTGTTTTGTTTTAACTTGGAACATTTATTATTTATTTAATTTTATTCATTCATTTATTTCAATTTGACTAGAGATAGAGAGAAAGTGAGAATCAAGCAAGCCACCAGGTCCAGGACTCGAAATGTGGTGGGCCATGTGGGTTTGTCCAGCGCCTTAACCACCACGCCACCTGCTGGTCCCATAACTTGGAACATTTTGAATACACAACAAAGGTAGGGCGGACAGACAGTATAGCTTATTTAGCTCTCCTCCAACTCCGATGATGGTCAGCCCATGACCAGTTTTGCCCAACTACTTTCCATCCGCCCCTTTCCCAGCACCCACCAAGTACTGGAAGCAAAAATCAGACATATTATTTCACCCATAATTATTTCAATGTGACTCCCCAAAAGAGACATTTAAAAAGTGTAACCACAATATAATTGTCATTTTCAATGCAAAATTTACAATTCCTTACATCATGAAATCACTAGTTTTTTTTTTTATCAGATTTTTACATGCTTCATCAATTTTGTAAATTTATTTTTTTGAAATTTACTTCTGTGAATGAGCAAGTGAGAGACAGCACCCCAACAGGGTCTTAATGCTATAGTCCATCTTCAACTTTAGCCAGCCCTGATCATGGGCACGTGTATGCCTGACATACTTGGGGAGGTCCACAGATGCCAACCAGAACCTTCCCTTGTGGGTTGACCTTAAAGCGTATAGCGCTATACAGCTGTGTCACCATCTGGCCCCCATAAATGGTGGGTTTTATTTTATTTTATTTTTTTACAACTCATTTGAATTGGGATTCAAATAAGATGTACATATTGTGACTAGTTGATGTTTCTGTGTGTTTTTTTGATTGAAGGGTTTCCCTTCCACTTCTTTTTTCCCTTCACAATGTATTTTTCAATAATCTAATTTGTAGAATTGTGTCAAGATTTTGTTCATTGCCTCTTTCATTTTATGTACTTCTCTGACCTCTGTATTTCCTGTAAAGTGGTAGTTGATCCAGAAATTTATCTTTCCATTATTTATTTTAAAGAGTTTATTGTATAGTAAGGCTGTTAAGTCTGTTTTCTCTCATATGACACAGATATTTTTTCCAGTGTGTCATTTTCACCTTTTTTTCAGTGATATTTACATACTTTGCCACACATAAGTTTTTGACTGTCATCTGTCAGCCTCTTTTTTACTGACTTCCAGGCTTATTATCATTCAAGAAATCCTTCTCTTCAAGTTTATGGACAATATATGAATTGATTAGAAATTATACATCTGGGACCAGCAGTTAGCATAATAGCTATGTTGCTGGACTCCCATGTAGTCAACCACGGTTCGAGTCCCGGACCCGGTGGCTTAAACTCATGCCAGGCGGCGCGTATGCGTGTGTGCCCAAGATCCCGAGAGGAGAATGGAGGAGAAGGGATTGCAGCGTGGCCATCCCCCCTGGGGGGTGATTTCTCGCTTTCTGTGTCTCTGTCTCTCTGTCTGTCTGGCGAGCGCACGCACCCTATAGCAAAAACCTCTTCAAAAAAAATTATACATCTAAAATTTTGCATGATTTTGATTAAAATTTAAAACTTTGCTACAGTTACAGCTTTTTTTGGGGGGAGGAGTGAAGGATGATATATTTCACTTAATTTTTTCCCTAAATATTAACCAGTCTTTCATTAATCATATCTTCTCCATTGACTGTGAATTCCGTTTTTCATCATATATGGGATAGTTCTGCATTTTTCTGTTCTTTGATCTTTCTCATCCAGTGGCTATAATACCGTATGTGTGTGCATGCATATGTATATGTACAAGTGGTCTTTTTATTAATATATAACACAGGTGGAGGAAAGTGAAAAAAATGAGTGCCAGGGTTAGTACCTGGGTCGAAGGTACCTCCCATTTCCACCTGTTATTTTCTTTGTAAAAATACTTTTTTATTGTACCTTCTCACATGCTCGTTCTTCCAGATCAACTTTATAATCATTCTGTCAAATTTCAAAAATTAAAACTACATAAAATATTGATTGGATTTGTGCTGCATGTATTGATTAATTGCAGGATACGGGGTAGCGTTACAATATTGAAGTTTATTGTCCAGAGACATGGTACGTTTTGCTATGATAAACCCTTTTTTCTTTTTTACTTTGCTATAAGGGTGTTTGCACTCACAGGAAAGAGACAGAGAAAGAGAGGGAAAGTGAGAAATCACCCCCCAGCAGGAATGGCCATGTACACCTCCATTCTTCTCTTGGGATTTTAGGCATGCACATGCATGTGCCTGTCATGATTTTTCAAGCTGCTGGGTCCAGGACTTGAACCGTGATTGGCCATGTATGATCCAGCTGCCTTAACTTCTACTCCACCTGCTGGCCCAATAAACACATTCTTTTTTTTTTCTGTTTTATTTTCTATCTTGTTAGTGTAGGTCCTATACTTTAAACTCAATCCCAGGTACTGGTTTTTTTATTTCATTTTCTATTTATAACTATTACACCAGATCATTTTCTTAAAACATTGCTGTTTAAAAATTACTAGTACATTTTCCCCCTGATGCCAAGGGGAAGGAAACTAATCTGCACTGTGCAACACTGCACTATGACACTCTTCTGAATGTGTATGTCATCATATTTCACCTTCAAAAAACCCTTTGAGAGAGTTACCTTCACTGTACAAGGATAGAGACTGAGTCTCTTGTCCTCAAGTCAGGCAACTGGGGTCTAAACTTGTCCTTTTGGACTCTAGCATCTACCTCTTCCAGACCTATGCCCCTTAAGCCACACATGGGTAGGGGGTGAGGAGGGAATTGAGAGAATCTTATTAAAATTCTGACTCTTTAAATCGTGTGCAGGCCTGAGATTCAGCATTTCAAATAAGCTCCCAAGAGGCGCCATAGACCACACTCTGAGCATGAGGCTATATAGCACATTGGCTGCCAAAGTCATTTAAGATACAGTAAAATGGGATTTTTTTGTGGAGATGTAGACAATTGCCTGGTTCTAAAGTCAAAGCATTCTGTTTTGTAGAATAATTTGAACAGTTTACTTTGCCAATCTAGAAAGCCCCTGAACTTGCTGCCCACTGCCTGAAGTAGTAGATAATGGGACTGGGTGTGCCACCTGCTTGGAACTTTTCTATCATTTACTTATTCTTGGCCCTATACCTCGGTTTGCTCATCTGTAAAACAAGAGTAACAGTGACACCAGTATCACAACAAATTGTGAGGAGTTGATGGTAGATGTAATATATTTAAGATACTTAGGATGGAACATAGCTGTACTTGTTATTTCATCATTATTATGCACAGAGCTTCAGAGCTTGTCCCAGTGCCTAGGGCCACAGGGATGTAAAAGTGGAATTAAGCAAGGCTTCTCTGCCATCCACACAGAGGTACACCCTCTCCTGAAGCCCTTCCCCTGGCCATACCAGACTTCACACTCTAGACCCACTGCCTCTTAGCTTATGACTAAGATTCTTGATTGTTTTGCCTGTTTTTTGTTTATTTGTTTTTGTCAGAGGGTGCTTGTGTTGCCAGAGAAAAAGAGAAAACATCCTTTAGGGAGCATATGGTCATGCCACATTTTTCCATTTCATCAGGATTTGGGGCACATATACACATGCACTTAGCTTGTTTTTCAAGCTTCCAGGAGCAGGATTCAAACTGAAGTTGACCACATGGGATCTGGTTCCCGAGGCATTGTACATAACCACTACATTACAGGTCTGGCCCAGAGCTATTTTAAGAGTTTTAATTTTTATTATTATTTACTTTCTATTGCCAGAGAAAAAGCACCTCCATAGTGGGCATGGTCACACCATAATCCTTTTTCCTCATTCCTCAGTCCTGTCAGGATTTGGGGCACACATGCATGCACAGCAGCCTGGAATATTTTTCAAGTCACTAGGGCCAGCATTTGGACTGCAGTCAGCCACGTGGGATCCAGACCCAGCACAGCACTTAACCACTGCCCTATGGGTTGGCCTGTTTTGTAGATTTTACAGGAGCTTTAGAAACTTCTGACCAGTTTCTTACCAATATGTAAGTATATTTGAGGAGGAGTTGTTGGCCAATGGTTTCACATAAAAAACTGTTATGTTTTTTCCATCGTGATAGGAAGATGGTGCTATCTTAGTGAAAACTTAGAATAAGGGCTTGATGGGGGGAACAAGAAGTTAGTTTTTAATGAATATAGTTTGAGTTTGGGGAGATGAAAATTTCTGAACATGTATGGTGGTGATGGTTGTACAAAAATGTAAATATGCTTAATGGCTCTGAAATGTACTCTTACAGTTAAAATAGTAAATTTTATGTTGTGTATTTTATACCACAATAAAA
The DNA here is from genome assembly GCA_026018925.1 of Tupaia tana. Taxonomy (NCBI): domain Eukaryota; kingdom Metazoa; phylum Chordata; class Mammalia; order Scandentia; family Tupaiidae; genus Tupaia; species Tupaia tana. The sequence goes on along the minus strand of JAKSZU010000010.1, from coordinate 41,385,484 downwards.
AATAAAGTAAAAATAAAAACTTAACAATGGCTCAATTCTACCCTTTCTTGGTGAGAAATGGTATCATTTCTTTTCATTTTTCACTTACTGTGAACAATTCAAATACAAATTTTCAGTTACTCCATGAAGTCCCTAGTGTATCCATAGTCAATACTCAATGCAGCGTGACTGTTACTACTGAAGCCCATGCATGCAGAGGCTGTCAAAATGCTCTTCTTGTCACTAATAACAACACTTACGTCTTATCTTTTGGTACAGTTGAAACAACAGATATCTAAGAGGTGTGGAGAACAGCACTTCCATTTTGGCACAAAACCCAAGTCCTGTGAGTGATTTCCTCAGGTCAGTAAGGGTTAATTGCTAATGGTTATTTACTAAACATGTAGTAATTTTTAGCCCAAATTGGTATAAAAAAAGATTTCTGATACCTAAATTTACTTATGTAGAAAAAAATTATATAAAGATAAGTTTAATCTCATTTAGTTATTCATGTATTAAGTGACTTTTATTAGAAAGGATAAAATTTAAAATACCTGGAAGTGGTAGGTGGCATGGTGGCTAAGAACACTGGACTCCTATATGGCTGACCATGATTCAAGTCCCAGACCTGGCAACTTGCTTTCTCACTTTCCCTCTTTCTCTCTCTCTCTCCCTCTGTTCCTCTCTGGTCAAATTGAAATAAAATAAATAAATAAAAAATAAAAAAATAATTCTTTTAAAAAATTAAAATACATAACTATCAACTAAAAACATATATCAACTAAAATGATCTTTTGGTCACTCTTCTTGTGAGGCCCATTTGTTCATTTTTCAAGAAAACCAATTTAATTATCCAAATTTCTTAATTTAAAAAAATATTCTTTTCTTTTGGGCTCAACCTTTTAATATAGAAAATTCATTGATGTACAAAAATGCCAAAGTGACAATGACAACATATGAAATTCTGTGATTGAAAATCCCCACGAGTCCACTATGGTGCACATGCATAGACGAGTATCTACTCTAAATATTTAGTAACAAAAATGTACAGCATCTTCTCAGGAACAGCAAGGCAGACTTTTTTTTTTTTTCATTAAATTTGTTTGGATGGGTTACACTTAAAAATAATTATTTTAAAAATGTAAAAATAAATAAATGAAAGAAAAAAATAATTATTTTATTTAACTTTTAATTTATTTATTATTTTAATTTGAACACAGAGAGAGAGTGAGAGAGAGAGAGAGGGAAAGTGACAAAGCAAGTCGCCAGGTCCGGGACTCAAATCATGGTCAGCCATGTGGGAGTCCAGCGCCCCTAACCACCACGCCACCTGCCGGCCCACCAAGGCAGACTCACCATGGACTAGCACAAATAAATGCAGCAAAAACAGACTACATACTTAAATGTAGGATAGTCATTCATGAGGATCATCACAATTCCAATATAAGAAACGAATCTTCTGGCTCTGCCCACGACATCTTTTTTTTCTAGCCTGTGTTGTCCTCGTTTGCAAAGGCTTCAGTCATCAACTGCTTCATTATCTCCTTTGGTTAAAAACTTGATATGCCCATTTTACTTTTCATGAATCTTTAGGACTCGGTGAACTATAGGAATCTCTCTTCCTTCTATCCTAAACAACGACAATTTCTCTCACTCGGATAGGATCTTCAACTCGATTTGTTAGGAAGAGATCACCTTTCTGAAATGCAGGTTCCATGCTGCCACTGAGCATCACTACAATTGGACTTTCACTTCCAGTTATTACCATTAACCCCTTCCAGATCAGTAGTGCTGAAGAGACAATCATTTCAAAATTTAGGACTTGATAATAGAGCAGTTGCTTGTTCATCCACCACACATTGTCCAGAAAGTGTAGAGACAGTATGGCAGGGTCAGTGAGCGGGACACTGGCAGGAGAGGGGGCATGATGTGACCTGTGGGCACAATGGTGGGCTCACGGGCCAGGCTCACACTCAAAATATGCTTGAAGAGCCTCTTAAAAATTGAAAAAAAGAATTATTTTATTTAGTTAATAATAATTATTTTAAAAATTTGACCAGAGAGAGAGGAAAAGTGAGAAAAAGAGCTGCCAGGTCTGGGACTTGAACCATGGTCAGCCACGTGGTAATCCAGCACGTTGACCACCATGCTGTCTGCTGGCCCTTTGACAGACCTCTTAATAATTAATTTGAATTAATAGAAGAAATTTAATCCTAGAGGGTCAAGATGCCTTTTCTAATCCCTAAAAGTTGTTGTTGATCAAAAACTACCCATGACAGGCCAGTAGGTGGCATGGAGGTTAAGGCACTGAGTACCACATGGCTGATGTCATGATTTGAGTCCTGGACCTAGTGGCTTGAAAATCATGCCAAGAGTGTGTATGTGTGTCCAAAATCCCAAAGAGATTGGAAAAGAAGGGATGAGGATGTGGCCATGTCCCTGGAGGTGATTTCTCACTCCCCTGCCATATTTCTCCAGTGAGTGCATGCATTCTATAGCAAAACTAAAGTAATTAATTAATTAACTAATTTTTAAAAAACTACAGATGACTATTTGTATGTCTTTGGGGAAATGTCTATTCTAGTCCTTAGCCTATTTTTAAATTGGATTATTATTACTATTTTGCTATTGAGTTATATGAGGCCTTTATATATTTTGGAAATTAACCCCTTATCAGATATATGGTTTGCAAATATTTCCTCCCATTCTGTAGGTTTCCTTTTTTACTCTAATTGTTTCCTTTGCTGTGCAGAAGATTTCCAATTTGATGTAGTCCCCATTGTCCATTTTTGCTTTTGTTACCTGTGCTTTTGAGGTCATACTCATGAAATCATTGCCAAGACCAAGGTCATGAAGCTTTTTTCCTGTTTTAGTCTAGTTTTATAGTTTCAAATGTTATGTTTAAATCTTCAATTAATTTTTTTTTTTGTTAATGCTATAGGGTGTGTGCTTTCACCAAAGAGAGTGAGAGAGAGGCAGAGACAGAGGAAAGTGAAAAATCACCCCCTAGGGGGGATGGTTATTCCATAATTCTTTCTTCTCCATTCTCTTCTTGGTATGCACACACACGTGCTAGATGTATTTTCTAAACTGCCGGGTACAGCACTCATATCACAAGGTCAGCCACATGGGATCTAGCTGCCTTAACTACCATGCCAGCTGCCTGGCCCTTTTTTTTTTTTTTTTTTTTAATTTTCCATATATAGAGAGAAAACACCCTTTCAATGGGGCATGGTCATGCCTTAATTCTTTATTCTTCATTTATTCGTCCCATCAAGATTTGGAGCACACATGGACATGTATCTGGTATTTTTTGTTTGTTTGTTTTAATTATTTTCTTTAATTTTTAAAAAAATTATTGTTATTTATTTTACTTAGACCAGAGAGGGAGGGGGAAAGAAAGAGAAAGTAAGAAAGCAAGCTGCCAATTCTGGGACTCAAACTATGGTCCACCATATGCCCTTAACCACCACGCCACCTGCTGATCCAAATGCCTAGTAGTTTTCAAGCCACTGGGGCCAAAATTCAAACTGCATTCGGCCATGTGGGATCCAATTCCAAATGCACAAATGTTAATACCTGCACTACCAGGTCATCCGTCATTTTGTGAGTTGATTATTTTATATGGTGTAATATGAGGGTATCAATTTAATTGTTTTGCATGTGGATATCTGGTTTTCCTAGAACTATTTGCTGAAGAGACTGTTTTTTCCTCATTTTGTATTTTGGTATCTTTGTCAAAGGTCCATTGACCATATTCATGGATTTCTTTCTGTGCTTTTCGTTCTGTTCCATGGGTCTATATATCTGTGTTTATGCCAGTACCATACCACTTTTATTAATGAAGCTTTGTGATATGTTTTGAAATCAGGAAATGCGATGCCTCCACAGATTTATGAAAAGACACTCAACAGGGCCAGCATATGGTTAAAGCACTGGATTCCCACATGATCAACCATGGTTCAGGTTCCAGATCCTGCAACATTTTTTTTTGGAGAGGTTTTCGCTATAGGGCGCGTGCGTTTGCCAGACAGACAGAGAGAGACAGAGAGATAGAAAGCAAGAAATCACCACCCGGGGGGATGGCCATGCCGCAATCCCTTCTCCTCCATTCTCCTCTCGGGATCTTGGGCACGTACGCACATGCGCCCGGCGTGAGTTTAAGCCGCCGGGTCTGGGACTCAAACTGCGGTCGACTACGTGGGAGTCCAGCGACATAGCCATTATGCTAACTGCTGGTCCCAGATCCTGCAACTTTTAAATCACACTGGGAGTATGTGCATATGTGACCAAAATCCCAAGAGAAGAATGGAGGAGAAGGGATTGTGGCATGGCCCAACCTCCTAGGAGGGTGATTTCTCACTTTTTCTTGCTTTCTGTCTTTCCCCAGTGAGCACACATGCCCTATGACAAAAACCCAAGGAAAAAATAAAAAAGAGAAAAAGGAAGGAAGTAAAAGAATAGACACTCAGTGTCACTAATCAGGGACATGCAAATCAAAACCACAATGAGATATTGCCTGATACCTGTTAGAATAGCTATCATCATAAAGAAAGAAAAGAAGACAACAGGTGTGAGAATATGGAAAAATTGGAACCCTTGTACACTGTAAGTGAGAATGCAAAATGGTGCAACTGCTATGGAAAACAGTATGGGTGTGCTTCATAAAGCTAAAAATAGAACTACGATATGATCCAGCAATTTCTTCTGGTTATATAGCCAAAAAACATAAGTAGGATCTCAAAGAAATATTAGCACTTTTGTGTTCAGCACTATTCGTATTAGCCACAATGGGTGCATAAAGAAAATGTGGCATATACATACAATGGAATGCTATTCAGCCTTTAAAAAGGAAAGAAAGTCCTACCATGTGTGACAACATGGATAAACTCAGAGGGCATTACAGTAAGTGAAATAAGCCAGACACAGAAAGACAAATACTGCATGATCTTATGTATATGTCAAATTTCAAAAAGTTGACTCATAGAAGCAGAGAGTAAAAGTATACTTGTTAGAGGATAGGGAAAGAAGGGAAGAGGGAGTTACAAATCAATGAGTACAAAATTTTTGTTCTTCAAGATGAGTAAGTTTTACAAGATCTCCTATATGACATTGTACCCCTAGATAACAATATTGTACACTTAAAACTAAGAGGCTAAGTCTTATGTGAAGTGCCCCTTTTTTTAAAAAAAGAATTATTTTAACTTTTTAAATTAATTAATGAATTAATTTATTTTTAATTTGATCAGAGAGGGACAGAGCAAGCAAGAGAGAAAGTGAGAAAGCAAGCCTCCAGGTCCGGGACTCGAACTACAGTTGGTCATGTGGGAGACCAGCATCCTCAATCACCACGCCACCTGCTGGCTCCATCATGTGAAGTGTTCTTACTATAATAAAATCAAAGAACAAAGTGACCCATGACCCACGACCCACAGTGGTCCTGGGAGGGAGGGATCATGTTCCCTCTAGGTCTTTCCATTTGGGTTGAGATACTAATGCTCTCTTTGGAGAATTCTCCCCTTACAGTGGGTGCTGAAGGGTTTTTCTCTGTTCCTGAGACCAGCAGCTTCTCCTTGAATAGATGTTGGGGCAGCTTCCTGGCAACAGAGTGGGAGGAGACTTTGACAAAGCCTCCTTGTCTTTCCAGATGGTTCCACTTAAGACGTGGTTTCACTGGCATCCGGAGTAATTGATAGATGCACTCAAGATTCGTTGTCCAGAAGTTTAGGCTACAGAGAACTGACTGCCGTGCTCCTTCCAAACTGCATTGAATCCAACAGCTAGTCATTTATCTCAATTCTTACATTCAGCAGCAAACTCCTGACACAAGCGTAAATACTCCAGTGAGGCTCATACTTGCTCCGGGCCTTATTCTGGAAAACACCACCACAGATGTAAAGGTAAGAACCAGAAGGTCTGACTCAGTGACCTCAAAAACCTTATAAATAGTCGTTTTGGTGTTAGATTTTTAAAATCCTATAGCTGTGAAGTATTATTTACATTCTTTGATGCTCTACATCAGTCTTAGAAAGTTTAGATGTTGGCAAAACAAGAAAACCAAGATTTTGTCAGTGCCTCCACATATTTCCTTTATTTACACAATCATATAATGTATAAAATCATACCCCAGATGTGATTTTCATATTTGGTTGTAGAGGTTTACTATACAAATGATCTCTACCAATACTCAACTGGAATTAACATGTGATGTTTGGAAAACATTCTTCGAACATGTGTGTTTTTCTCTTCAACGTTAGCACAAGAATTTTCAAATGCTCTGCTACTAATTTTGTTTATCCTCTAGGCTATTGAGGTTCACAAAAGAGCCTCAAAGGTCAGTTGACCACTAGTCTTATCCACTGGTATCCTGACCCAAACTCTTACTTTAATCCCATAGTTTTATTAAATTGCTCCTAATATTGACATAGGCAGCTTATATTTGTGATGAGACAGGCATAGTGAAGTAATATGATAACAAGGTCTGATGGGTCCAATGATTCTGCCATATAAAATTAAGGAACTGTTATGATCCAGCAGCTTCAATGCATCAGACTCAGGTCCACATCCTGCATGTCTTGGCTGCACCTGAGGATAGTAAATGTCACTGAGGGTGCTTTTGAGTGTTGGAGTTGAGGTGCTATGGTTGGTGCTCCCACCTCCCATGGCAATCTCCAAAGATCTTCTGTAGTAGTGGGAGCTTCCTTATCTGGAAATACCTAGAGTCACACCCCATAATGGGGTGGCCCAGATCTGTTGATTGACCTGTATGGAGTCCATAGACCTTCTTGCTCCCTCAGCTGTAGAAGCTCAGACTCTTCAGATCTTCCCTCAGGTTTCCGTCTAGCGGACTTGACCTAGGTCAGAAGTACTTTCTGTAGAGAAGCTATTTTGTATAGGCTGAAAAGGAAGGATGTCTGATGCATAGCCTCTGAAGGTGGGGATGGAGAGAAGGAGACAAAACTAGCAATGACTGATTGAAGGAATTTCAGCTGCAACTGTCATAATTTGTTGATTAAAGCAAAGGCAAATATGACCAAGTGTTAACAGTTCTGGTGAGACTGTGGATGCTTTTTATTCTATTTATTTATGTGTATTTCTTATAATGCTCTTTCAAAAATTAACTTTGAATAAAAAGTAAATTTACTTAGCAATGCAACCCAAGATCTGTAATTGCAGCCAACACTGACTCTATCCAGGCACTGTCCTGCATATAGTAGCTCAGGTGGTCTGCCCACAGTCCTCTGAGACAGGCACCATCATTCATTCTGGAAGTCAGTTGACTGGCCAAAGCACACCACTGACCACTGGCTGAAGTCAGTGCTCGAATAGGGACTCACCCTAGGCTGAGGGGCTCCAGAGCTTACATCTTATGTTCAAGAACTGTTTTGATTGCCACACTCTTTATATATTTTTAAAATTTTATTTATTCATTCATTTATTTAAATTTAATCAGAGAGAGAGACAGAGAGAGAGAGAGAGAGGAAATGAGAAAGCAAGTCACCAGATCCGGTCAGCTGTGTGGGAGTGTCTAGCACCTTAACCACCACGCCACCTGCTGCCCCCTCACATTCTTTATATTTAAAACGATCTCTTAAAATAATTTCATAAGTAGAACGTGTGAACTAACTCTGTCTCTTTGATCACTTTTGTGAAATCAATTTGGATGTCCCCTATCTTATTTAAGATAGAAAATGACACACAAATTTTAAAGTTTTTAAAAAATATATTGTAAAGCCTCACTACAATTACACTGTATTTTTTATTTTGCCTTTATTTTGTAATTAGTGTGATTTTTATGTTTAAATGATTTAATGTACTTCAGATGATAACAGAGTCACTGTTGATGTCATCGTCCATCCAGTCACACTGGCTCTGCTGTCAGTCCAGACAACCTGGGGCACCCTGCCCATCCCCATCTGTGGGCTCCCTGCCTGCTCCTCACCTCACCCCCAACCCGTGTCCTTTCCAGATGCTCTGGGGGTGGGAGGATGCTGACGCTGGATCAGCCAAGCCTTCTTTCCATGCACTGTCCTAAGTGCTTTACACGTAGAAGCTCAATTGATCTCCCATGGTCCTCTGAGGCAGCTGTCATTGCTTCTGGAGATGAGAAGTTCTACCCAGACTGTAAAATCCACTGCAGAGCTAAGCAAAATGTGCAGTACTTGTAGGTGCTGGGCAAAATTCTGTGGCACTCAAGAGGGCTCAGAACATATTCTCAGAGTCCACTCGAACCAAATTTTAATGAACTTCAGAACCTCAAGAGTCGCAGCCGCTACTAGGCACTCAGTACGCTTGGCCAGAGCTAGCGCGGGTATGAGTGAGGATGGTGAGCTGTCCAGAGGGAGGGCTGACAGGGTTCTCTTCCTGTTTCTTGATCCTGTGCCTGCAGCTTCCTTCAGAAAGACTCAGCTAGGTAGATCTCACCACCTACCCTTTGTTTCCGAATCCTTCCCTCACCTCTCAGTTTCCTTTTTATGGCAGGTGACTTTCTCTTGTTCATAAGAGCTATACATGCACACTATGGAGACCATGAAAACAGAAATCGTGGAGACGAGTTTTTTGTTTGTTTTAATTTTGTGAAAAGGCCTGTGCACTCACAGGGAGAGAGAGAGAGAGAGAGAGAGAGCGAGCAAGTACTCCTCAGGGGGATGGCCATGCCACAATCCCTTCTCCATTTCTTCTTTTGGGATTTTGGGCACATATTCAAACATGCCTGGCACATTTATCAAGTCGCCAGGTCCAGGACTCCAATTGCGCAGTTGGCCATGTGAGATCCAGTGGCCTTAACCACCACACCACTGGCTGGCCCAGAGATGAGATTTCAAAGCACCTTTAAATCATTTTTGAGGGATCACTGCTTTCTAAATGTTGCTGTGTTTCCTTCTCTCCTTTTGATTCCCGAGCAATATCATATACACAATTTAATAGCTTGAATTTTTAATTTAACATTTGAAGCATTGACTTTCAAAACACTCTAAATGTGATTTTAGAGAAGTCTTCAAATTCTAAAATGCTATATTCAACCCTGCTGGTGAAATGCTTTCTCTCTGGGATTGGAAGCAGCACTTACGACATATTGCTTATGAGTAGCTGTCATTTTGGCAGCAAAGCAAACAAAGAAAGTATTGCGAAGTCAGTAACCTCCAATCAGCCACAGTGTATGAGCTTGAAAGTCTACACAGGTTCTCTGCTTCAGAGCCATTTCTGGGCATGCACCTGCCTGAGATAGGTACTGGAGGTGGGGGTACTCAAGCATCTTGCAGGAGCTGGGTTCCACAAGAGCTCCTCCACATGGAGGAGAGCTGGCCTTCTCAGGGGCTGTCTGGCCTGCTGCAAAGCTTGTCCTACCTCAAATGTCTCACATTCCACCTGAGAATCCTTCTTTTGAGCTCTGGTTCTTAAGTGAATAAATGAGCAACAAAGACCTAACGCAAGGGTGGGAAGGGAGCATGCATGTGCTGGACCTCATCCTCACTCTACCCACATGCGCGATGGGTTTTGCCGTTTCAGAGCCCCAGTTTCAGAGCAGGAACTTGCCTCCATCTTCCCATTGCTTCAAGATGCCTGCTCTTCCCCTGAGGCCCTCACTAGACAGTTTTCCTGTGGGTTGAGATCTATCATGAGGTGCGAGTGGGCAAGTGCTGGACCTGATATTGCAAAGAGAAGTGCAGGTGGTGCGTCTGCGGGAAGTAGAGGCTGGGCCTTATATCCACCCCAGACATCCCCTTAGTGAACACACCTGGAAAAGCTCCGGAGCTCAGGAGTCCCAGGGGTCAGCTCGGCCTTCCTGCCCATTTCTAGGCCACCATATCAGGAATAAAGCATATTTTAAAACTGTCTTTTAGCTCTTCTTTACACTCATGAGCTTTAAAAACAAAACAAAACTCTATTTTTCCATGGCCTTTTTAAAAAAATTTACTATTATTTAGATTTTTGCCATGAGGTGTGTATACTCTCCAGAGAGACAAAGAGAGAGGGAAAGTATAAAATCTCCCCCCACCCTGGGGAAGGTAGGGGATGGCCACACCACAATCTCTTCTGCTCCATTCTCTCCAGATTTTGGGCACACACACGCATGCGCCCAATGTGAGTTTAAAGCTGCCAGATCCAGGTCTTGAACCAAGCAACTTTGTGGGATCCAGTCAATTCAACCACACGTCGCCTGCTGGCCCCTCGTGAGCTTTTTTTACAATGCACATCTCTAGCAAAACTTGGCAAACAGGCCTTCTGAGACTGTGCGAGTATGAGGTTAGTAGGTGGCACTTGGAACCTGAGTGACAGGTCCCTGCATGCCTCACTTCCCTGGGCCCTCATGGGTCTGGAGGGTCTGGAATCACAGCCAATGCCATTCACACTGTGTCCTCAGTTGGTGTTTGCATAATGTCCTAAAGCCTTAGCCAGAGCAAATGGCAGGGGCCATGGTGTCCCAGCATCAGACACGGGGACTTAGCATATCCCCAGGCTGTAGGCCAAGGTAATGATGAGGACCGAGGGTTGTGATGCTGGAGAGTGTGGAGCCCAGGAAAAGGGAATACCTGCTCCCCACCAACCTGCTCTCAGCCTTAGCTAGTCAGTGGGACTTCCACAGATTCAGGCTGTGCTCCAAACATGGGACCAGAGAGGGACAGGAGTCAGACTAGTCTTTGCCTGGTCCTGCTGTCCTACAGCCTTGGGCACGAATTAGGTAGCTGTGATAAGCCACAGAGGCAGAAGTAGGAGATAAATTGTAAATTGTATTGGAAGGGAAGACAACTGGCAAAAACCAGGCTGCCAGACTGGAGCACTTAATTTTTCTCCAGGCTTCAAAGGCAGATCTGATGGCCTGCTGGTTTTTAGGAAAAACCGCTTTATTTCCCTTTTAAATTTTAAATCAGGAAAAGATGCTTTTAGCAAGTCTTTATGTAAATGATGTTGTGGGGAGATGAGGAATCTTATTGGCTTGAGCATCTCTTATGGGCACCAGAGGCCAAGGGTCCCATGTTAAAATATAACTATGTGAAAGTCTGTGTCAGAGAGGTTGGTTGGTGGAGCCGGGGAATCACTCATCTCAACATGTTCAGGGATAGGAGTGAGTGAAAGAGAAAGTAAATGTCTCTTTCTCACTCTGTCCCCATCATCCAGCTCAGCCAGTCTTGTTCATATCAGACTAGCTCTGTAATCAGGTTTCCAGGGGAGCCTATAGTGCAGGGGTCCTGGGTTATTTAGTGAAGGCATCCAGGTTTTGAGAAAGAAGCTGCAGATTGAGAGCTGTGGGCTCCATCAGGGCATTACAGCAGACTCAGGGGAGAGCTTGGTCTGGCTGCTTCCCCTCAGAGCACCTAGTTATCTCGACATCTTGCTCAGACCCTCTGATGCCCCACAGAGATGCTCAGAATGGGAGAGAGAAAGGGAGCAGACTTCCTTTATTCCTGTTCAACAATAACGGCATGGACAAAATAGCATTCACCGAGCACCTCTCATGTGCAGACAGTACTTTTGTTGCACGTTTCTCTGACGGACTCTGCAGTGCCACGGGCTCCATTCCAGAACTGTCCCCAATTTACAACAAGAACACAAAGCCCTGAGAAGATGGAGGGCATACACAGTGTGTCCTTTAAGGTCACGCAGTGGGACCAGTGGCTGCTCTTTTAGCCCATCTGGGTTTCAGAGCTGTGATGTGACAAGCCAGGTGACCATTGTATGGAAGACATATTTCTTCCAGTGAAGCACCTGGATGAAAATGTGCCTGCTTTTCCTGACAAATGAATGGCTATGTTTTCTGCTGAATAAAATACAGAGCATTAAAAGTGAGCATGCATATGCATACGTGTACACACACACACACACACACACACACACACACATACACACACACACACACCCCTGAGAGGTAGATTCATACTACACACCTCCCCACTCTGGTGCCTCTAGACAGGTAATGGAACTCCCTCTGGGGGAGGTAACTGGTCCTCCCAGGGAGATCTTAGGTCCCACATGCTGCATAGTGCAAGCAATTAAGTGAACCTCGGTATTCACAGTGTAAAGCAGGTGAATGGGGTTGCAGCAGGGGTTGCCGTCTGAGGCCACTGCTTCTTGGAAACGGCATGCCCAGCCCAGTGGGGTGGCTGTCAGCAGTGCCATCCATGACTCCTAGGGAGATGGCAGCTTTACATATTTAAAAGGAGCATGGCCGGCTTCCTATCTGAAGTATGTTTCCCCAGAGAGACCACCACCATTTGATCTATTTTTGATTAAAATGTAAAAATTAAAAATTAAATCAAATGGTAGTATAACTCCTTGGGGAAAACACACTTCGGTTATGAAGTATTCCCTACAGTAACCTCAAGACTCTTACGGCAGCATTGTCTCATCTGTAGGTGGTCTTTTTATGTCACACATAATTAAAATGAATTGTGGTGAGAACCACCAAATGACTGCTTTTGGAGTGTGGACCTGTGGCTGGCTCTTCTGGAGCAGGTCCCAGGAGGAATGCCCTGTGGAGGTGAGCTTCGGGGACAGGTGGGGCTGCCTGGGCTGGCAGGGAACCCAAGGGTACTCAACAGCCCAAGCCCCACCAACACCCCCAAAGGAGGAGGATCTCTCCCTTCTCCTAAACACATTGCAGATAATTTCACCAAATGATGAATTCTGCCCCAGAAATTGAAGTAGGCACAATTAGATTTCCTAGGAAATGTGCAATACACAATCTGATCTGCAACTTCTGTGTATCTTACTGCTCTATCAGTGGCAATGGAACCAGGGGGAGTGCATTTGATGGGATCAAAGGCCAGGATGGAGCAAATTTTTATCCATGTTTTCCTCCCACATGGGCTGGGCACAGATGTGACTTCTGAGTCATTACTTCATGTTCAGTCATGTGGGGTGCAGCTGAACATGCCCTGGCCACTTAATAACACCTTCTTGGATGCATTATTTTTGGAACTTCTACTTCAAATGAAAATGCCAGAGAATAAAAACATTTCTGAATAAAGGTCTAAAGGTTCCTACTCTGAGCACCAGGTCATGGTTTGTAAGCAAATATATGAAGATGAAGGAAGGTGGAGGGGATTCAGGAATATTCTACAGAAAGAACTGACCAGTGTGGGAGGGAGCAGGGCTATTCCTCTGCCTGTCTGTGGACCACCCAGCTGGGCATGGAGAGTTGAGGCCTGCACTGTTTTAATACCTGCTAGTGTCAGACTGAAAACATTTGATGCATGTATAGGTTTCCTTTTCTCTGTCCAAAAGTTCTGCATCAGGGCTTGACCATTTGGAAACTAATAGCAATGATAGGGATTTGAGAAGGAAACGGACCTGATAAACATGGGAACAGCAGGCCTTGGCAAAGTCTGCAGTTCAAATGGAAGTGCAAAGAGTTCCCAATGTATGATAAGACACCCTCCCAGAGGAGCCAACAGGTGGCATAGTGGTTAAAGCACTGGACTTCCACATGGCTGACAGCAGTTTGAGTCCTGGACCTGGCAACTCGAGTATCATACCAGGTGTGCATACATGTGTGCTCAAAATCCCAGGAGGAGAATGAAGAAGGGATTGCAATGTGGCCATCTCCTTGGGGGTGATTTATCACTTTCCCTCTCACTGTCTCTCTCCTCTCCAGTAAGTGCACACACCCTATGGCAAAAACCTTGGGGAAAAAAAAAAAAGACACCCTACCAGAACCAGAAACAACTTACTTGCTCTGCAGAGGAAAACTATTCAGAGTCCCCAAGCATCTAGGCCTTGATTGTGGACAAAACTGCTCCCTACCCTCCAGGAATACCAAACCCCTTCTGGGTAAGGCCCCAGACTCCTAGGAGTGGGTTTTGTTCACCTCCATAGTCAGTGCTGGGATTTTTGGAGGTTCCCACAACATCTTGGTGGCCCCTGGAGCTTAGTGAACAGAGGAAGAAGGCCATGAAGGATGGGTAGAGAGAGGGCAGCTGGCCTAATCAGCCCTCTATGGAGCAGGCACTGGGGACATTAGCTACAGGCCAATGATAGGACAGGAGTAGACCTGAAGACCTTGGTCTTTATTCAATGAAGTAAAATGCAAATTAAATCTACAAGATATCATCCTACTATCAAATTGGCAAAAAGATTTTTAAATTACAATACTTAGTGCTGGCGAATATGTAGGAAAATAGGACTCAGTCACTGTTGACAGTAATGAACAAATGTTTTAATCTTCTTTTTTTAGAGAGATTTTTGCTACAAGGCACATGTGCTTGCTGGAGAGACAGAGAGAAAGAGAGAGAGAATGTGAGAAATCACCCCCAGGGAGGATGGCCATGTCTCAATTTCTTCTCCTCCATTCTCCTCTCAGGATCTTGGGCACTCATGCATACATGCCTGGCATGAATTTAAAGTTGCCAGGTCCAGGACTTGAACTGTGCTCAACTTTGTGGGAGACAAGTGACATAACCATTATGCGATCTGCTGGTCCCATGTTTCAAATCATTTTATAAGACAATTTGGCAAAGTCTAGTAATATTTGAAATGTCCCTGCTGTTTGGTCCACTAGCTGCCTCCTAAACATTGATTCTGTGCTTAGATTTATGCCCAGAGGGCCAGTCAGGTGGCATGGTGGTTAAGGTAACTGGATTCCACATGGCTGAGCATGTGGTTTGAGTCTTGGATCCAACAGCTTGAGAAACATACCAGGCACATATACATATATGCCTAAAAATCATGAGAAGAGCATGGAAGAGAAGGGATTGTGATGTGGTCATCCCCCCTTGGGGGTGCTTTCTCACTTTCTCTGGCAAGCACCTGCACCTTATAGCAAACAAACAAAAAGCCCAGAGCTTCTTTCTGAGCCTTCTTCCCTAGACCTACTTAAGGGACCAATATCTTCTTCCCCTTTTGGGGTTGAACTGGTGACACCCGTCAGCATCTTTAAAGATTTAAGTTTATGGGCTCAGCTGCGGTGGCACATAGGTAGTGCCACCGCTTAGGAGCTAAAGGCTACATGGGAGGCCTGGGTTCAGTTCTTGGGCCAACCTGAATATACTGAGTATGTTTGTAATCCTGACTAATGATGCTGGGCAGGAGGACTGCAGCACAGTGAGGCCCTATTAAAAAATGCCTATCCTTGATTTCCTTCCTTTCTCTCATTCTTTCCCTTTCTTTTTCTCTCATAAAAGAAAAAAAAAAAAGATTTACACTTGTGGAAACCTGTACTCAGGAAGCAGATCATCAGTATTTAGATGTTTGTTGCTTTGCATTCTATCTTAAACACAGCTTTTCTCAGGTGAGATGTCAATTCAGAAGACTGGTCTCCTCAAACGTAGAACAAATATCACTGAATGTGCCTTTTGGTGGAGGGAAGAAGTTATACCATTAGGATGGTACAACTCCTCCCACCCCTCTTTTGAAGCCTTGTAGGGATCTGCGGCTGGTTATGGGGTCCTCACTAAGACCTATGCACTCCTTTGCGAGCTGCTCAGGAGTACTCTCCCTAGCTAGGAGGCCAGTGCAGTTTCCAAAGATTCCATGACCCTTGATATCCCTCTCACTTGGTCTTTGACCCACAATTGTGTTCTTTTTCCATTTTAGTCTCTTGAAAAAGGTACTTTGTTATCTGGAGGCATGCAGCATGATGTGTAGAATCACCGAAGTATTACTGTGATTCTATTCCAAGACTAATGAAGTTGAAGCTAATACTCCTCCATAAACCATATGATCTACTTCTGCATTGTTTTGAATAGGCTTGATGTGACCTTCACCATGGAAGTTCTACAGACTTACACTAGCCTTGCATGGCAGGCTGGGGCTCAGGCTGCTTTGCCTTAGTGCAGGGACAGATGGATGTTATAGCATGGTCCCAGAAACTCTGGACTGTTTGGCAGTAAGATCACTGGAACAGGATTGCCATTAGCCCATTAAGGACTACCATCTTGGGACCATGGGCCCCTGACTTCCCGGAGCTGGCAGTCAAATTCCCCAGCATTTCCTTAAAGAGGAGGTCCCAACTCCTTGTGTTTCCTATTGATAAGTGCACTCTTGTAGTCACCCCATAAAAAGGGACAGTAGCAGAGGACAGGGCCCCCTCTTACAGCACCCTCATAGTCTAAGATGCCTAGAGATTGGAGCTTCTAGACTCTGCCTCTGATCCCAAAGTCAGCTTCCCCAGGCAAGCCAGTTTATTATTGGTAGACTAAATAGATCAACCCTGACCAATATGGGCGGGCATCATCTAATTCACTGAGGGCCTGATGAGAGCAAAAAGCAGAAGAAATGAAAATTTACTCTCTGCTTAGTATGGAACATAAATTTCTCCTGCCCTCAGATATTGGTGCTCCTGGCTTTTTGGCCTTTGAATTCAGACTGGGACTTCCATCATTGGCTATCCCAGTTCTCAGGCCTTAGGGGTTGGATAAACCAGTTACACCATTGACTTTCCTGGGACCTCCAGCTTACAGATGGCAGATTGTGGGACTTCTCAGCCTCTAGAATCGTGAAAGCCAATCCCTCATAATGAATCTCTTTCTGTATCTCTCTCTATATATCCTATTGTTTCTGTTTCTTTGGAGAAATCTAACACATGAGGTCACCCTGATGGGACAGAACAGCTCTGGGCTGGGCTTACACCATCATTCCTGGCTGTTAGGGTGAACAACCATCTTGGTTTGCTTGAGACAGCATTTCTTAGGTCACAGTGCTTTCAGTGCTAACACTGGAACATCCCAGACAAATGCAGATGAGTTGGTCGCACTATACAACATCTCCCAAAACCCTCCTGTAGTACTCCCTGCCAGAGCCTGCCAGTTTATCACTCCTTTTTGGGTTTCTATCTCTTCTTCTTCCCTCTTTAGCCTACCAGAAAAGAGCATAAACAATTGCTGCTTAATGTTGTGCTCTGTGTTGCATGTGACTTAACCTCAGAGAGTTTCAAATACTTACACTAGCCTTGCATGGCAGGCTGTAGGCAAGGGATCAGGCTGTAGTCAAGGCCTTGAGATAATAAGATGGAGCCCAGTCCCAAGTTCATTAGCCAGGCAGTTCAAGGCCAAGGCAGGCACCAGAAATTGCTCAGCTGTGGTGGAGGTGGGAAGGGGGCTTGGGCAGCTATCGGGCACTCACCAGGCAGCCGGACCCTGTCCACACTCCCCTGTCTGCTCTGCAATGCCTTTGCATCCCATTATTTAAAATGAGCAAACACTAATTAAGAAAATAATCCTTCCCAGGCTGCAAGCCTGTATCCAGAGGCAAGGCCTGGAGGGAAATGTTAACACAGACTTATAAAGACCTTCACATGAAGCTGTGGGGACCACCCTGATCCAGTGGTTACTGAGACAGATGCTCCTGAATGGAATAAAACAAGTAAGAGGCTGCAACAGGAACTGCAGGGCTGCAGATGGTCCTTCCTAGACAATGACTTGTTATTCTCTAATTAAAGTCTTTCTCGGCTGCAAACAACATGCAGCTGAAGATTCCTCATAAACAAATGAGAAGATCTGAACTGGAAGCTTCAGTCAGCCTCTGGACCCCTCTCTCAGGGCCACCTGTCACTAGCTGGCCTGGGACCCGTGGGACCCACATCTCTCTCTGTACCTGTACCTGCGGTGCATGTTTCTCCCTGTCATGAAAGAATTAAAGGCAACATCGTGGGTAGGAAGCAATTGTGGAGGGTGGAAGTTTCTGGCCAGGCAAATAAATTGGATTTAAGTATATTACAGTCATAATCTTTTTCTGCCTCTCTCCAGACGGTCTCTGTACATGGAAAAATGAGAATGTATTCGCAGACAAAGCTTGACCTGAGGGAGAAGCCTGCCGGAATCTGGATTTTCAATAACATAAGACAATAAAGCTTAGACTTCTAACCTGCCGCAATATGGTAAAAGTATAAAGAGCTTAGCTGCTAATAAAAGGGAAGGGTCTTCCCCTCATATTTGAAGATCCAGACCCCCCAGAAGGACACTTCATAAAGATCATAATGGGTTAGCCGGGATCACGCAGACACGAGGCCCCTTGTTGACCGATTGTCTGACAGTTGTCACCTATGGGTCTGATATTAATAAGTCCCGTGTTGATTTCCTTGGGGTATTTTTGTCCCTGTAATTGCACATCTTCCTGTTGTGACTCTACCCTCGGCTACGTGTTGAGCTACAGTTACCCAATGGCAAGATGCACACGTACAGTTGTTCCCTTTCCAGGATATGCACACCTTACAAATGGCATCTCCCTCCACAGGTGACTGGACAGGCGGGGGCCCAGGCATGCTCTATGGACAAAGGACAAAGCCGGCTCCCTCTCCTCTGGAGGCTGAGGTCCCCAGTCCTCCCACAACAAGGAGAGCTGGTGAAACGCAGGGTTGTGAGTGATGCTTCTCTAAATTTGTTTGCTTATCAAATACTGTATCGAGGGATTAATGGGTTGCCAAGCTGCTCTCCAGACAGTGTAATTGAGGTAAATAATTGGATGAATACAACTGGGGGAAAGTAGCAGTGCTGAGTTAAAAATGATCTTTGACATGTAAGATGCCACTGAACCAGCAGCCTGGCTGTATCTAGTAGTAGCCTTTATGCCAGCTTATCCCCTCCCATGGGCAGAAGGCATTGGTCCGTGCCTCAGACAGAGCCTGAAGAAATGTCTAGCCCCCTATTGGATAACACGGGAACTGCCTTGACTGTTGCTTTTCATTTTCCTATGACGGGAGTTATTGAGGTTTTGAAAGACTAGAGTTCAAGACCCCACATGGGCTCCTGGCCAGACAGGCCTGGCATGGGAAGTGGGCACCCAACTGTGTCTCTCACTAGTTCTGTGACTGCATCTTCCTGAGTCTGATTCCTCATCAGAAAATAGGAGAGAGAAGTTGCTATAAACTAAATTATATCCCCCTTAAATTCATATGTTAAAACACCTTGGTTTTGGACTTCTGGCCTCCAGAACTGTGACAAAGTACATTTTTGTTGGCTAAGCCACCCAGTCTGTGGCACTTTGTAATGGAAGCCAGAGTAAACTGATGTAGGCAGGTTTGCTCACAGATCCTCTGCCCTCAGACTAAGACAGTTGGCCCTTTATTCCTCAGCCTCTTCTGAAGGTTTTTCTGTCACTATGTCACCTGATCACAGGCCTTCCAGCTTCAGGACAGGCAAATAAAACACTTGAGTGTTAGAGACAAACATATAGGTATGGCTGCATTAAGTCCTACTGGACTTAACCTCTTGCAAACAAAAACTAAAAATTCTGGACAAAAAGAAAAAACAGAAACAGCTGTGGTGGCATGCTGGTTAAGACACTGCTGCTCCTCAGGCTTAGACCACGTGGGAGGTCTGGGTTTGATTCCCAGTCCACCCTAAAAGCCAGACATGCTGGTGCATACCTATAGTTCCAGCTACTCAGGAGGCTGAGGCGGGAATGTGACAGAACAAGGTTCTATCTTGAGAGAAGGAATGAAAAAAGAAAAGAAGAAAGAAAAAGAAAGAAAGAAACCCTTCTCAAGTCTCTGGCTGACCTTTGAACTATACATGCTTTAGGGCAGACTTAAAGCAATTTAAGGATAAAAGATCTGAACTGTGATTTGAACTGATACTAAGGAGACAGAATTTGTAGTGTAAGACCAACATGTTAACTGTCTGAGAAAATTCAAAAGTAAACATTCTTTTCAAGATTAAGAAAAATCTAGAACTGCCACATTTCCAATATTCAGGATACAATCTAAAATCCTTTGATATTTGAAGAACCAGGAAAATGTGACCTAGTTTCAAGAGACAAGTCAAGCAACTGAGAATGATCTTGAGATACCCAAGAGGTTGAAAGTAGAAGGCAAGGATTTTAGAGAAGATATTATAACTATATTCAATGAAGTAAAGAAAAATATGCTGTTAGTGAAAGAAAGAAAAAAAAACATTAAAAAAACAGAAACTAAAAATAAGAAACAAATGTAATTGCTAGAACTGAAAAAGCATAATATCTAAAAATAAAGATTTACTGGATTTGGCTCAATAGAATGGAGATAACAGTTGAGAGCCAGTAAATTTGAATATACATAAATATTAATTATATAATCTGAAGAAGAGAGAGAAGAATGGTTGGAAAATAATGAACAGAGCCCTGGGAATATGTGGGGCAATATCAAAAGATGTAACATATATGTAATTTGAATTACAAAAGTAAAGGAAATAGAGAATGGAGCAGAATAAGTATTCAAAGATATCGTGGCCCCTGCTCCCCAAATTCCAAAGCTTACTATTCGTCAAGTTCAGTAAATGTCCAATGAGGTGATATAAAGAAATCCATGGACATGCCATCATAACCAAACTACTGAAAACCCAAAGAAAGAGGAAATACTTAAAGCACCCAGAGAAAAACTAGACACATGGAGGAATATTATCTTAATGACTTCTCATCCAAACTATGGAAACAAGAAAACAGTGGAACAGTATCTTTAAATTTTTTGAAAGAAAAACCTGCTAACCTAGAATTCTGTAATGAAGAACAATATCCTTCCAGAATGAAGACAAAATAAAAATATTTTCAGATAAAAGATAACTTACAAATTTGTTGTTATTTATAAGAAACACTGAAAGAAGTTCTTTAAAGGGAAGTGATAGCAATTGAAAATTTGGATTTAAAAAAAAAGAAAGTAATGAGCAGTATCAAAATGGGAAAGATGTGGATAAATACTTAAAAACTTAAATTCTTAATTTCCTTAAAATACACAATACTATTCAAAGAAAAAAAATATTGTCTTGTAAGGGTTACTATGTATGTGGATGTAATGCATAATGACAACTATAGCACAAAGAAATGGAATGAAAGACATATTAATTCTAACTAAGCTGAGAAGTTAAGGGTATACATTATGTCTGTTTAAATACCTAATACACTAATATGTAATATAATGGAATATAACACAAAAATTAATGACAATGGAATTTTTAAAATATGTCTAAGAAAAGAACACAAAAAATGTGAAACACAAAATGAATAATTTAGCATGCCCACATTTATGTTAAATGTTAGTTGAACTGATCACTGTTATTAAAAGGCAGAGATTGTTGGAATAAGTTATTTAAAATAAGACTCACGTCTCACAACATTAGGATGGCAACTGTCCAAAAAATTAAAAAGTTGAGAAAATAGCAGGTGTTGGGGAGGATGTGGAGAAATTGGAACCCTTTGGTGGGAATGGAAAATGTTGTAGCCACTGGGGGCTGCAGGCAGAGTGGTGGTTAAGGTGCTGGCCTCCCGCATGGTTGGCTGCAGTTTGAGTCCCAGAACTGGCAGCATGTTTTTAGAAGCATTATTCACAGTAGCCAAAAGTGAACACAACTCACATGCTCATCAACAGATGAATGGATAAAGAAAATGTGGTACATATAAAATGGGATATTATTTAACCTTAATGAGGAAGGAAACTCTGGTACAATATGGATAAACTTTGAGGACATTACCCTAGGTAAAATAAACAAGTCACAAAAAAACAAATACTATATGATCGCACCTATATGAGATATCTGGATTAGTCAACACACAGAAATAGAAAGTAGAATGGTGGTTGTCAGTGACTGGGAACAGAGAGAAATAGGGTGTTGCTGTTAATGGGTACAAAGTTTTAGTCTCGCAAGATTCTGGAGATTGGTTGCACCACAACATACATATAATTAACACTGCTGAACTTTGCACTTAAAAATGTGAAGGTGAGTAATGTGCTGCTACTCATCAGATTGAGGCCACAAGGAAGGCCCAGATTCTGTTCCTGGTCCACCCTAAAAGGTAGGCATTGTGGTGAGGGCCTGTAGTCCCAGCTAAACTCAGAAAGCTATGGTAGGAAGATTATGATGTATGAGACCCTACCTAACCAAAAATAAATAAATAAATAAATAAATACTAAGATTCAAATTTTCTTATATGTATTTCACCACAATTAAAACTAAACATTTTTTTAAAAGAAAGACCCAGCTGTGATAGTTATTTTAAGTATGTTACTTTAACTAGGAAAACTCAGATAGGTGGAGCACAGTTGGAAAGAGACATACCATTTAACCAGTAAGCTCAAGACAACTGCTAAATTAATATCAGCTAAAATAGACTTCAAGACAGAGAGCATTAAAAGAGATAAAGAGGAACACTTTATAATGATAAAAGAGTCAATTCATCAGGAAGACATAACAGTCATAAATATGTATGTACCTAATAAAAGCGGAAATAGACAATTCTACAATCTGAGAGATTTTAACAGCCATCTCTCAGCAATTAATAGAACAAATTGAGAGAAATTCAGTTATAATATAGGTGATATGAAAACATTATCAATAACCTTGATGTAATTGGAATTTATACTATATCCTTTAACTTCCACATACATGTTCTTTTCAAGTACATACGTTATATTCTGTAAGACAGACCACCATGTGTTGGGCCATGTAACAAGTCTTAATAAATTTAAAGGATTGAAATAATGCAGTGTACTTTGACAAAAATAGAATTAAGTTAGAAATCAATAACAATAAAACAACCAGGAAAACCCTCATGGTAAACAGAATGCTGTCTCTCTACCCAAGATAGCCCTGGAGCCTGTGATAGTGTTACTTTACATGGCAAAGGAGAATTAAGTTGCTGGTAGAATTAAATCTGCTAATCAGCTGATCTTAAGATAGAAATATTGGGACCAGAAGACAGCATAATGGTTATGTCACTGGATTCCCATGTAGTCAACTCTGGTTTGAGTCCCAGACCCAGTGACTTAAAACTCACACCAGGCACAGGTTGTGCATGCATGCCCAAAATCCTGAGAGGAGAACAAAGGAGAAGGAATTGTGATGTGGCCATCTCACCTGGGGGGTGATTTCTCACTTTCTGTCTCTCTCTGTCTCTCTAACAAACACACACACCCTATAGCAAACATCTCTCTAGAAAATAAATAAATAAAGATATAAATATTTTCTTGGATTATCCGGGTGAGTGCAATGTAATCACAAAGGTCCATTGAAGTGGAAGAGGGGAGGGGCCAGCAGGTGACATGGTGGTTAAGGCACTGGACTCCCACATGGCCAACCATGGTTCCAGTGCTGGACCCAGAGGCTTGAAAATTATGCTGGGTACCTGTATGTCTATGCCCCAAATCCCAAAAGGAGAATGGAGGAGAAGGGAATTGGGGCATGGCCATCCCCCCAGGAAGTGATTTCTCAGTTTTTCTCTCTCTGTCTCTGGCGAGTGCATGTCCCCTACTGGGGAATGCCGGGGAGGAGGAGGGAGTGAAAGAGGGAAAAGAAGAGGCATGTGAAAAGGTCTCCACTGGCCATCACTGGTTTTGAGTGTGGAGAATGAGGTTACAAACCAAGGAACACAGGTAGCTGCTGAAAGCCAGAAAAGGCAATGGACTCTCTTTAGAATCTCCATAAAGGAATGTAACCTACTGACATCTCAATTTTAGCCTATTGAATCCCATATTGGGCTTCTGATTTACGGAACTATAAAATAGTAAGTAAGCTTCGTGCTGTTGTAAACCACTACATTTGTTGTCATTCCTTATGGCAGCAATAACAAAATTTGCACAGCCCCCAATTTCAATTTACTAGGGTTAGTCCAGTAGTTAGACATTATTAAAATAAAGATTAAGAAAGTTAAAAAATAAAGAAGTCTGTCTTGGAGGAGAGCTACCTCAGTTTCCCTGTGCTTCTCTTCCCTAGCTCTGGGGTGGGTTTGGATGGCAATGTCCAAAGTTTCCAGTTGGTGGACAAGCAAGCAGGACACCATCCTGACATCCAACATAGGTGGTTGTAGTGTCCATCCAAAAGTCTATGTCCACTCGGAGGCTCAGAATGTGAGCTTATTGGAAATAAGGTGTCTCTGCACATGTAATGAAGGACCAAGATAAGATATACCAGACTAGGACGGACTCTAAAGCCAATGAGAGTGTCATTATAAGACACAGAAAAAGGCTTACAGAGACACAGTGGAGAAAGGGATGTGGCAATGGATGCAGAAGTTGGAGTGGTGCATCTACAAGCTAAGGGGTGCTGAGAATTGCTGGCTAGCCACAGAAGCTTGGAAAGAGGCATGGGACGGTTTTCCCTCAGGGCCTTCAGAAGGAACCAACCCTACCTACACCTTGAGTTCAGATTTTTAGCCTCTAGAACTAAGAGAGAATACGTTCTGTTGGTTTAAGTCAACCAGTGGGTGGCAGTGTCATGGCAGCTCCAGGAAACTGATATCCCCAGAGTGTTGGTCTTCTGAACTTTTACAGCCAGAAGCAAATGCCCCAGGACTCCAGGGAGAACCAGGACAAAGGACCAGCAGTCTAGAGAGGGCACTGGAAGTCAGATGTGCTTCCTTCTTCTGCTTATATGAGCTCATTCTGCCCCAGAGAGGTTCCTGAGGCTCAAGTGGTCTCCCCACAACCTTAGTAGCAGCCCTGACCCAGCAGCTGGCCTACCCTCTGTCCCCATCTTCTCCTTGGGTGCTGGCCCAGGCCCTGAGACCTGCTCTGCCTGGGATGTGGGTGGGAATGTAGTTTGTCATCCCATCAGGCTCAGAAGTCCCCTGGCTGTCCTATGGAGGTGCAGGGGTAAGGGTGTGGGGTGGAGTGTAGGGTAAGGACACAGGCTTCTCCAACCCATCATCAAGCCCATTGTCATGGGTTGTCTTCCATGTTTGCCCTCCCTAGGGAGAATCTCTACAGTGGGCAGGGAAAAGACAATGAGATGAGCAGAAGACCCCAAGGGCATTCTGGGTGGCGGGTTTCTGGCTGGGAGAAGTTAGTGCACCTCTCTGGCCTGGAGTCTGATCCAGTGAGGTGGGCACGGGTGCAGGGACATTTCTATTCAAATGAAACTCTTTAGGAGCCAGTGAGTGTGGTAGGCAGCAGATCAGTGGACATTTTTCCTAGCTCAGAATACCCCAAGGGCCTGTGGGCAGCGGGCATGTGCACATTCCCCATGCAGTACTCCTCAGAGCAAAGGAGTCCTTGACAATAGAGGTTAACAGGAGGACTGTGAGGCTGGCAGCCTCTTGTTCCCTATGCACAGGCCTGTGCTCCCTAGATTACATTGGCTGTAGATTCTGCTATGGGCACGTGTTCCAATTTAGGGTCCAGGTATTCATATGGCGAAAGAGCGACAGACATGGGGAAGTCCTCATGCCCTTGTTTTCAGGATGCAGCATCTTGGCTGGAGGAAGCAAGATACCCTGAGGCCCTTGGGCACTCAGTCCTGGTTCATGAGGCCACTCAGTGTTGCAGGTCACTCCCCAGCCCTCTTAGTTGGTCGTCCATCCAGACCAACGGGCCTGTTTCTCACTGTATGGTTCCATTCTGCTAGCTGCCAGTTCCCTGCTCTTTTTATGTAGTTTGAAATGCACAGAGAGGTTTTCATTGCCTAATACAGTGCCCAAATTACCTGCTCTACCTCTCCCTGGACCAGCCAGCACTGGAGCTCTGATCCAAAGCTAAATACTGAGATCGTTTATACAGATTCTCGAGGGCTGTGAAGGGAAAACATTTCAAATTAGGGAGAACATCCCGGTAATTGGGAGCACTTGGAATCCCCAGCCTCACCAATACAACCATTTCTAAATGCATTTCATAGAGAGAGAAAAAATTACTCTCCATGAACATCCTTTGAAATTGCCCGGCAGAGAATACTCTGGAAGGCCACGTGGATGTGTCCCAAATCTTTTGGAAGGAGGATTTGAAGAGTTCTGAGACTGGAGCCCTCTGTTTTGTATCATATACATGGTGTGAAACCAGAAGAGACGTTGATGAAAACTAGACAGCGTACCAGTGTCAGGCCCACCAAGGCATTGCTGTGCATTCCCATTCCCACTGGCCATTCCACTGTCGATGTGCAACCAGTGCGGCTGACTCTACAAAAATGTGCCAGAGGATGTGAGTGCCTGAAACCACATGCCTAGAAATGTGAAAGATTAATTCTCACGACCTTGTGGGTAGCTTCCAAAAATGTTCATGGGGACCACTTACCTGTGAACATACATTTAAAAACATTCCTATCTTGAAATATGGCAGAGTGTCAATCAATGAATCAATCACAATGTAGGATTTTAAGGACAAATGAACAAGATCCAGGAGGCTTGTAGTAGTAGTATGCTAAGGCTGACTTAAAATACTACCGGAAAAAAGTAAATTAAATTTCCTTCTTTTTTCAATGAGTGAAAAACAGTCAGAGAGAAAGAAAGAGACACCCCCAATAGTGTCCTCACAGGATGTCTACACCCAGCTCCATCCAGCTCACAATCACGGACTCGTCTGTCTTTAAGGGCCACTGAGCTCCTAGAAATGTAAGAGTGAGCCAGATCTCTGATCACAAGACCCAAAGACATGAATGCCATAGGTCTCTCCTGTTACTCCCCCTTCTCACTTCCCTTGGCATACGGGCCATTGTCTTCCTTCATTCTTACTACAATTTGGCTTTTTCTATGTAACTGTCAACATCCCCCAAATGGGAACTCAGCAGACAAAGAGAACCAGATTCTCTGCTCCAAATCCAGAAACCTCAGAATAGCACCTCATTGATTAGGTGCCCTCCAATCAGCAGAGGCCAGCTAGGGACAAGGAGCCCTCCAGGAGCTGGTGAGGAACTGGGCAGATAAACCCATGGAGGACTACTTCGTGCTGCCATTACACAATTGCCATTTGGCTCCCTGATGGCATTTGGAAGCCATGAGGCTAATGCTTGTCATTTGAAACTAATTCCCTTTTCAGGACTGGGCAAGTGCCTAGTCTGGAGCTAAAATCAACCTTGGGAGCTATTTGGCTAACACCAGCTTGTGTTTACAAGTGAGAGATCCTGCAGTGCTGAGTCCACTGGCTCCTCCTGGGTCCTTGAGATCACAATGACCAGGGAGAAGGGAGTAAAGATGGTTTTTAGATTCCAGAAGCTGTGCCTTTGGAGGACCTTTTCTGTTTATCTGGCCAGCTTAACAACAATTGTCCCCACTCCCAGGACTAGGAATTCCAAAGCCATGACCAGACAGTGAGCATGGAAGACGACCTCATGCCTACAAGTTTTTCAGTGTAGGTGAACAAGCTAACAATTAAAAGAAGAGAGAGAAAAATAAAGAGGGGAAGGAAGATGGAGAAAGGAGGGGACCAATATAGAGTGCTGGGGCCAGCAAATGTTGAGAAGTGTTGTCTCAAGAGTTAATGAGAGCTGAGAGGAATCTCTTCCTCAGAGATACTGTAAAAGCTGCCCAGTGTCCTTTAGTGAAGGCCAGAGATCAAAACTGTGGCCCTGGTCACTGAATACAATCCAGCTTTGTTTATTGGTGGGCATCTCTTCTTTCTAAGGCCTATAAAGCACTTAGTGATTGTTTTGCAAAATAATATGGCCTCTTGGTCATTCTCCCCAGTAATGAATATTTGCTCTATGGCTATGGAATTTATGCTTAATATTTTTTGAGAGGTTTTTACTCTAGGGCACATGCGCTTGCCAGAAAGACAGAGAGAGACAGAGAGATAGAAAGCGAGAAATCACCCCTCAGGGGGGATGGCCACGCCACAATTCCTTCTCCTTCATTCTCTTCTCAGGATCTTGGGCATGCACACACACGTGCCTGGCGTGAGTTTAAGCCACTGGGTCCGGGACTCAAACCGTGGTCGACTACGTGGGAATCCAGTAACATAGCCATTATGCCAACTGCTGGTCCCTGTGCTTAATATTTTATGCATACTCAAAATCCTCTTACTTCAGTGCTAAATCATAGCAGATCTCTTTGAGGACATTTTAACAAAAACTAAATTCCACCCATGTGATACCAATAACACATGTGACTTAAGTGAGGTGACAAAGTTATTAGCTATGACAAAATCTACCAAGCTCACTTTAGGCAGCTTTGGGTTGTAAGATGGTACATTTTTCAAAAACACTAAAAGGCAACAAAATATTCATCTAGGATAGATAACAAGTGAATATAGGCTTGTGAGTATTGGTCCAATGTAAAACACATTTCTTACCATAGGTTGTGGTTGGCTATTTATTTATTTATTTATTTATTTTAAAAGGTTAGCGAGTGCTGTGTATGTTTAATACTCTCAGTGAAAAATCTCAGTCTTTTGCAGTGGCACTGGAACAAATGACTTGGAGACCTCAGTGGGCCAGAGGCTGAGCCATATGCTTCCTCTTAAGCCCATCCCAGAGGTCAGCCCTGTTTACACCACCTTGGGGTTCACACAGGAAAGAAAGGGGAGGGAAGACAGCATAGTAGCTGTGGGTGCAGCTAGAGTCAAGCAGATGCCTTCTGTGTGGTTGGTCAGGAAGATTTTACCACCCAACGCCTTTGCTACTTGGCTTCCACTTCATCCTACCCTTGGCTAGAAGGAAGATGCAATAAAGGCCTTACAGGATCTCAGCTCATAAATTATCTCCTAGGCCACGCATTATGCTATTTGTTCTCTAAGTAGTTCAAGAGCTCTTCATTGAACACCTATCACAGCAAAATATGGGCGGCACTTGAGGAAACGAAAATGTCATCAGATGTGGGGAGAGCCAAGAATCCCAGAGAAACAGCCAATTCTGGAATATTCAGCTGGGCATAGAGAATAAGGTGTGGCATTTTATGGGGCTGAAGGCACCACAGTGAGATGAGACAATCCCCAGAGAGATGCTCAGGTAAAAGCCCCACTGTGAAAAGGTAGAAGAAGAACACCCAATGAATTAACAGCCAACCAATAGGCTACCAAATGGTATCTGATGCCCTATGTGCCCTGCTTCCCCAGGTACCCCTGTGTTTTAGCACAGATTCCATGCAAATTGTTCTGAGTATCTGTGCAGTTAAAAGGGAAGGCTTCAAAACTGACCAGCTCTCTGTGTTCTCTTTACTTTGACAGTTCCCAAACAGGTTTGATGGGCTTACCCCTAATGCTCCAGGGTGGCTGGTGGCCCTGCTGCCTAGAAGTCCTCTCTGCAGATAGCTACTTGGCCTTGCAGGAGTTAACCCTACAGGCAGGCCACAGGTCTTGACCAATGGTACACCCTTCCCTTCCCCATGCTACAAGAGCTATGGGGACTTCAGGCCTGAGCACATTTAGGTTTACTATGGTGGTGAAACTTGACAGTCCTTTGAATTGGGCACCTAGTTTTTCTTTGGGGATGCATAAAACAAGCACAGACTTATTTCCTGTTTCCCTTGGGTAATAGTAGCAATTCTTATCCCACCCCCTTGGCATCTTTCTTGTATGCCCATAGCCTGAATGTTGAGGCTTCAAGAACTGCCATAGCAGTCTCTGGTAGCTAGTGTTGAGCACACAGCTTTATAATGAGGTTGGAGTTTGGGGCTATGCATTTAATGAATTTTGTATTAAGATATAACACAGATGCTATCATTTGCATTTCACAGTGCTGTTTAGAACAGATGTTTAATACTTAATGAAGTGAATATTTAGATATGGCTATGCATTTGACACCTACCATTAAAGAAAAGAGCTTCAAATGCAGGGAAGTCCTCCTTAAGCAGTGATTTTGGGGCTTTAAGCAGTGAAATTTCCAGATGGGCTGGAGGGGGGATCGATACTCTCAAAGGACAAGCAGTTCTGCACCTTAGTTCTCTTCATGAATGGCAGGCTTGTTTTCTGAGCCTGGGGCAAAACGGCCTCCTGCTACTGTCCAGAGGGGCTCCTCAGGGGCCCCTGCAAGCTGCTCTCATCCCAACTGACCGCCAAAGCTGCTTCTGCCCAACACTACAACTCATTCGGAAGAAGCATTAGGTGAGTTTTCCTCTCTAACACAGATTGTTCTAGAAAGGTATCCCACCTCTTGCAGGCTGATTCACGAAGTTAGAGCCAAGTTATGAATATTCGACAGCTTTCTATATATTATGATGTATACTATGCTCCATGGAACACTATAGTGTGCTTATTATAGTTTATTTCATAAGTAGATGCACCTTAAGAACAATTTATTTGAATATTAATCTCTCTTAAGGGAGACATCATCAGCCTGACTAGAAAACATTATTATGGTAAAGTCCTGGGAAAAATCTTGCATTGCAAAGCAACAAAATCAATATAAAAAAACCCACGTGGCATACTTGATAAAGGACGTGAAGACCCATGCAGTTGCTGAGTTACTCTGGCTTACTCCAAAGAGCTGTTCATGGACAGGCCTGGCCTCACCCACCCCAGACAGAAAGAGCTCCTCAGGACCCCCCTCCCTAGGGGACCACTAGCCACCATGACTATAGCCCATAGAGGCGAAAGACAGCCAGGGTCCAGCCCTGTAGCAGGACAGACGCCACCTTTCTAGTGGGTGGGAGGGGGAGAAAGAGCCTCATACTGCTGAGCAGCTGAGGCTTGGTCCCAGGGTTGGAGCCTGTGATGGGGAGGCAGTATGTCCCACAAAGGGGTTAGAAAATGGCTTCTCATCCCTGAAAACTAGAGCCCAGATGATCTGGGATAAGTCAAAATTTCACATTTACCAGCTATGAGACCTTGGGTGAATTTCTCAATTGCTCCATCTCTGTGCCTCCATTTCCTTCTGCATAAAACATGGATACTACCATGACTTGTGAGGATTCAGTGGGTTAATAATGGTGTAGTGTGGGGCCAGCGGGCAGTGTGCTGGTTGGGGCACTGGTCTCCCACATGACTGGCTGTGGTTCAAGTCCTGGACCTGGCGGCTTGAAAATCACACCAGGCGCGTGTGAGTTAAGTGCCCAGAATCCCAGGAGGAGAATGGAGAAGGGATTGAAGCAGGGCAATCCCTCTGGAGGGTGACTTCTCACTTTTTTTCTCACTGTCTCTCTCTGGTGAGTGTATGCACCCTATGGAAATCCCTTCCCCACCCCACCCCCAAAAAACGGTGTGCTCAGAGCAGCAGCTGGTACAGAATAGGTCCCATAGAGATGTTTGCTATTGATGTTGCTGTTACTATTATTAAAAGCAACTGTAGAGTTTTGGAAAAATTGTTTCTTCTCTCTAGGTTTCAGATGTTTCACCTGCAAAACAGAGGGAATAATACTAGCACCATCATAAAAAAAAATTAAATTTATTGATGTGTTGCAAAGCAAGCACCTGGCCCAATATAGGGTTGAAAGTTGGGGCCCTGCACTATTCTGCTCTCTGTGGACAAAGCTGCCTACCACCCGCAGGGTTCCACCTCCTGCTCGCTGCCTGGGCTATAGGACTCTGTCTGGAAAGAGGCAGGCCAGCTGCAGCCCAGCTGAAAGCTCATTTGGAAAATGGAAATGTGTATCATAACCCCATTTGTCATGAGATCGTGTTCCTGACAGCTGCATGGTACGATCCAAAGGAAAGATTTAGACCTAACAGGGAAAAATCAGTTAAAATTGACATATCCATTAGAAGATTTTAGAACTGAAAACATATTCTTCATAGAGTGTTAGGATGACTTCTTAGGTGATGCTAAATCAATATCTCATACTTTGGGTGAATTCATTATTTTGTTTTATGAGAACTGTCTGATTCCTAAATTCTCTTCTGTTCTGCATTTTCAAACCGCCCTGGGAAAGCCACAGATGAATCTTTTAGACTCCAGTCATGGTTCCTACCTGAAACTCTCCAAAAAGATGACAGGCAAGGTGAGGAGGGTTAGACGTTTTCAAATGTATCCGTCGTTGTTTCCAAACTCAAGTGCAGGGCTCCCATCTCAGATGCAGTCCCAGGGACCCAGTGCCTGCCTGACACCCATCTGTCCCTTAGAGCTTTGGCTCCATTAAGGGCAGAGATCCCCGTCAGTTTCCTCCTATTTTTTGAGTCCTGCACTAATCTTGTCATTATTAAATTTGAGAGACTCAAAGTAGATGCTAACGGAAGGACGATGGTGCCTACCGAAAGAGAGGGGACACTTCTGACTGCTGTCCTGCTGACTGGCCAGGTTTTCCACATCTTCTGAAATGTGTGGGAGACCTACCGAGAGCCAGTGGAGGGTCGATGGGCAGAGGGCTGGGGGCAGACTAGAAGAGAGGAAGAAGTACAGAGCAGCCCCAAAGACCCATCTGCCTCCCGTTCATTCCCTGGCTTGGCGTCGCCCTGAACTTGGCCTATGCACAACTAAAGCCCATGAGGGGAAAAGACAGAAAGTGTGTAATTTTTGTCTCTGAAGCAGTGTTTTCATTCACATCTGAGAACACACCACATAATAAGGAAATTATGAAGCTAGGTAAAAAAAAATATTCACAAGTATTTTGATAAGAATAAAATAATCCTCTGCAGGGAAGCAGCACCGGGCAGTGGCTGAGCCTGTGGCTTCTGGAATGAAGCTCTTGAGTTCAGCTGTTCAATGTATTCCGCCGTTTGCAGAGGTAAGTGGCTTAGCCTTTGTGCATCTTTGTTTCTGCACTCTGAGATGGCAACAGGATCCTTGCCACCTCCTAAGATGGCATTAGAGCACTTCTCAGTGTCAATGAATATCGGCTATTCTAATTTATTACTGCTGTTCAACCTACCTGGCAAGGAGAGCACAGTCTCCCTGGCAGTTAGCGGCTCAACATTTGTGGTAGGGCTGACCGAGCAGAGATTGCCAGTGTCTGCAGGCCAGTGCTCCCTGCCCGGTACTGGAGCGCCAACTCGCCAATCCTCGCCTCTAGTTCCCATACTCATGTCCCATGGACATTCAACTACTTTCAGATAATGAATTTGGTTGGAGTTGCACATCTCATAAGGGGCCCTTGGAGCTTGGTGTTTCTGTAAAACCACCCCAAATATGTCCAAGTGAAATGTACTCAAGAAAAAAAGAGAAAAACAAAAACAGGAAACCTTTGTTGTTATTTGAGGCTGTTAACCCCAAGGCAGCACCTTCCACATGGTGTATTTCACCAGCTTAGCTGTATTAGGTGGGGTTTGAGGAATGAGGTAGAAGGAAGAAAGGAGCAAAAGACCCTTCATCAAGTGGGTAGATTAGAAATAACTGCTCTCAGGACCAACAGATGGCATAATGGTTACATTGCTGGACTCCCACGTAGTCAACAGCGGTTCAAGTCCCAGACCTGTGACTTAAAACTCACGCTGGGCACGTGTGCGAGCATGCCCAAATCCCAAGAGGAGAATGGAGGAGAAGGGATTGTGCCGTGACCATCCCCCTTGGAGAGTGATTTCTCACTTTCTGTCTGGCTGTCTGTCTCTGTCTTTCCAGCGAGTGCACATGCTCTATAGCAAAAATATCTCTCAAAAAAAAAAAAAAAGAAAAAGAAAAAGAAGAAAAAAACTGCCCTCAGAAAGACCTGTATGAATCTCTAAACCCCTGGTATTGTGGCTTCTGGGTGTTGCTGTGTTTCTGAGCCTGGAAATCCTCATTGCCCGCAGGTAATTCAATACCTTCGGTGTTTGTTTCCTGTGGCTGCCAGGAACAACCACAAACTGAGTACATTTAAATTTGTTTTAAAACAATAGATACTTACTTTCTCACAGTTCTGGGGGCCAAGTGTTCGAAATCAAAGTGTCAGTAGGGCAGCGCTGCTTCTGGAAGCACTAAGGGAGGATCTCTCTGTGCCTCTTCCAGCTTCTGGTGATCCCAGGGGTTCCTTGGCTTGTGGCTGCATCCCTTTGACCTCTGCCTCTATCTTCACATTTCTGCTTTTACCTCTGTAGGTTTGTATGGAATCACACCTGAACCCCTCTATGAGGATACCTGTAAGGACATTTAGGGCATCCACCAGGCTAAGTTCCTCCACTTAAGATCCTTTATATTTTTTTAAAGAATTATTTTTTAAATTTTCTTTTTTTCTTCCTTTATTTTAATTTGACCAGACAGGGATAGAGAGAGAAGGAGAGAGAGAGATAGAGAGAGAGAGAGAGAGAGAAAGCCACTAGGTCTGAGACTCAAATTGTGGTTGGTCATGTGGGAGTCCAGCTCCCTTAGCCATCATGCCACCTGCCAGCCCCCATTTTTCTTTTTAAATAATTATTTTATTTAACTTTATTCATTTCCATTATTTTATTTTATTGTTTAAAGTTGACCAGAGTGAGACAGAGAGAGAGAAAGAGAGAGAGAGAGAAAAAGCAAGCCGCCTGGTCTGGGACACGAACTACAGTCAACCACGTGAGAGTCCAGTTACCTTAACCCCCATGCCACTTGCTGGCCCCAAGATCCCTCATTTAACTGCATCTCTTGTCATGGTTTTTAAAAGGCTTTTGCCATAGGGTGTATGTGCTTGCCACAGAGACAGTGACAGGGAAAGTGGGAAATCACCCACCCCCTCCAGAGGTATGGCCATGCCACAACCCCTTTGTCTCCATTGTCCTCCTAGGATTTTGGGCACTCTCACACACTCTCGCAATGTGATTTTCAAGTCACCAGTTCTGGGCCTCAAACCACAGTCTGCCATGTGGGAATCCAGAGCCTTAACCGCCATGTGACTTAAAGTAATAGACACTTGTTTGCCATATAAAGCCACATTCATAGGTTCCAAAGATTAGGCAGTGGACACATCTTTGAGGGATGCCTTTCTTTCTACTCATCACCTCTCAGGCACGGTGGGGATGAGATGAGATAGCACTCTAGAGATGGTAGCCTTGTCCAACCCATTGTGCCTTTAGCCAGAATAAAAATCATGGAACATTGGTCACCCCTCTGCCCCTGGCTCTGAGCCCCCACCTGCTTCATCCAGGACAAGAAGCACCAACATCATTAGGCTTATGAATTTCCACCATTGTACACTCAAGGCTGCTGTGTGTATGGAGTCTCCGATGGGGCAGCAACAGGGTGTGTGTGTGTGTGTTGGAGGCGGAGAGTGGGAGAAACAAACCCCTTTCTTATAACTGGGCCTTGGTGGTTGTGTTGGTCCTTCCTGGGAGTGGCCATCACTACCCTTCACGTCACTCAATGCCACTTTCTTCGGTTCTGGCTCTGTCACCACAGTACCACCTTTTCCAGGCCTGCCCATACTCTGAAGCTCCCAACACCAACCTCCTCGGCCATCCTGTAGATCTTCCTGATGATTAGAGGGACCTCCCAGAGGAGGATGCATGGATCTCCTGAACATCTCTTGCCTCTATTTTGGGCTGGATTTTAGGGCAGGTATTTTCCCTCAAACTCCAAAAGCAAGAATAACGTAGAACACTAAAATCCAGACCCCAATCGAGAGGGCAGAGTGACATCCACAAACTCTATTGGTGGTTCCAAATCCCGCCTTGTATTGCTCCTCCATGAGGTCCCCTCGTTACTCCACTTTGCCCACTTGGCTGTCATGCTTTCCTCAAAATCCAACTCCTAGGTGAGCACATGGAAGTAAGGTTACAAATGCTTCTCAAGTACCTAGCACCCATCCGAGAACCAGACCACCTTTGGAAGTAAAAGTCTGCTCTGTTAAAAGTTGGGGGGAAAACCCAGAATACCTACGCAGTGCTATTCATTTCTGCCCCAACAGTGTTCATCTTGTCTAAAACACTAGCCAAGATCCATAAGTCATGCTAATTACAACCAGGCGACTGCCAGCGATCCCACAGCCGCCGCAGGACCCCCTCGTCTGCATTCTCTGCTCTAAGAAGAAGAAACGGCACTCTGTGTCTAATCCGTCTTTTAATTATCCTTTCCAAGGACAAGGTTTATAACCAGCCCCTTTCAATGAAGATGTGACTGATATGGAGTCCAATGCAGGGTGGCCATAAAGGCTGCAATGCCGTCCTGAAATGTTGAGTTTGCTGTGTTTACTTATGAGAACATCTATGTGTTTATCTGGGTGTTCATGTATGTACTTGCTGCTGGGTGAAAGACTACGCTCTCCCAGCCCAGCAGGGATGCTGAGGCTATTCACAGAGAGCTGGCTCACATTGACAGACACTTTTAAAAAGCAGGAAGAGAATGTCGTGATCCACAGAGCATCATGATAGCAGAAATCAGTTATATGTAACTTCCTTTCTTTTTAAAAATCCTTATTGGTTTACTGAATTTAAAAAAGTAATTGCTGGGGCTGGCAGGTGGCATGGTGGTTAAGGGTGCTGGATTCCCGCATGGCCGACTGAGGTTCAAGTCCTGGACCTGGCAGCTTGCTTTCTTGCTTTCCCCCTCGCTCTCTTTCTCTGTCTCTATATGGTCAAATTAAAAAATAATAACAACAAATGGAATTAAATAAATGATTCTTTTTAAAAAATTGCTAATTAAAAAAATGTATGTGATACACAAATAAAACAACAGTACAAAGTTTAGGAGCAAAAGCTGTTGTCCCCTCTTTTGCCACCCTAGCCCCACTCTACTAAGCAAAGACTATTAGCAGGTATTGTCTGTGTATGTACAAACATACACACTTCTCTCTCTCTCTTCTTTGTGTTTTAGATAGGGTCTTGTTATGTGACCAGGCCACTCTTGAGGTTGGGGTCTTCCTGCCTCAGCCTCAAGTCTCTTAGATGTGAACCACCTGACCTACATTTTGCTCTCTCTTTTTAAAAAATTGCTGCAAGGTGTGTGCACTCACTGGAGAAAGAGAGACAGAGAGGAGAAAAGAGAAATCACTCCCCAGGGGATGGTCATACCATAATACCTTCTCCTCCAGTCTCCTCTTAGGATTTTGGGCATGCATGCACATGCGCTCAGCATATTTGTAAAGCTGCCAGGTCTGGGACTTGAACTGCTCAGTTGGCTATGTGGGATCCAGCTGCCCTAAGCACCATGCAAAGTGGCTGCCTTCACCTACATTTCTCTTTTTAAACAGCTTTATTGAGATACAATTCACATACCATGTAATTCATCCATTTAAAGTATATAATTCTGTGGGGTTTAGTATGAGAGAGTTTTCAAAAAGTTTATGGAAAAAGGTATATTATGAAAAAACTAAGCATATATTTCCCAAAAAGATTCAGATAAAAATAAACTCCATTTTAATCACATTTTCCATGAACATTTTAAAATTCCCTTGAGTATGTATTCACAGATGTATTCCCATCACCACAGCCAATGTTGGAACATTTCAGCGCCTCAAAAAGAAACCCTTTACCTTTTAGTTATCATCATCCTACCTGTCCTGTGGCCCTCACAGCTAAACAGCCACTAATCTACTTCCTGCCTCTATAGATTTCTTGTCTCTGGACAGTTTATATAAACAGACTCACACAATATGTACACTCTCATTGTCTAGTTTCTTGCACTTCCTGCTCAGTGGCCAGAAAGCACATACATTCTACGTATCTAGCTTTTCTGGAAAAAAAACATCTCCACATGGACTGGAGCTGTACAGGCAGCTCTGAAGGGGGTCCCTGCCTGTCCCTCCAGCAATTCTGTCCTGATCACGTATTTGTCCTGCCACTACAGCAGTCTGACACACCTGCTCGGCCCCTTAGGTACAGGATTTGCGACCCCAGCAAAATGCTCTTTGACCGATTGATGTCTGTGTTGTTTCCAAATCATAGCATCTTAAAATACCCAAGTTATTTTTAGCTCACACTTTCAGTTCAGCCTGGATAAGACTGGCCCCTCTTGAAGTGCTCTGTCTGGTGGAAACACTTCCTTCTGAAATAAACTCCACAGCCACCCAGAGTGGAGAGCGAAGGGAATAGATAATAGAACTGTGACCCTTAAACTGTTTAATAGGAAATAACAAAGTTGGGTCAAAGGGACATACTCACATTTGAGCCCAGAAAATCTTCCAAATGGTGTCCAAGATTTGCTTGGGTACCAGCTGGTTTGTGGGGGTGTTCTGATACCTGCATATGTGCTGACTCCTGCTTAGACATGGTTAAATTGATTTCTTTAAAATTTATTTATTTTTGGCTACAGCTTTCAATTAATTCATCACCTTCTAAATATAGTATGAAGTTCCTATGTAGCATAATTTAAATTTTTTTCTTTCTTTTGTATTCAATCTTTGTGCATCATTACAATATACCAAATGAATTTTCCTATTCTGAATACACTGTATATAGTAGGTTCAGTCAAAGATATGACCAGACAAATTATTATCAATAGATAATTTTCCATTTTTGTGTCTCTTAAATGTTTTGTTTGTTTCTTTTCCTTGATCCCCTCCCTCTCAACCTCCCCCATTTTCCACCGTCCTCCCACAGTCTCTAGTATCTGCAATTGCTCTCTATGTCTTTATACCTTCCAATCTTTCGTTTCCTGCCTATATAGCATAAATTTAAAAGAAGGGACAGGGAGATACCACGGGTTTAAAATATCCAGTGGGCATTCTGAGGCGTCACTCTGTCTGCTATATTTATTCTACTCTAATTCCTGTCGCTGATTTGGCAAGCTCTCCTTCCTTTGAGGACTCAGGTCCACCACCAGGTGCTCCCCATGGGCCATATTTGTTGCACAAAACCCATCTCTCAGGCCACAGCTGACCACATGAGGAAGAGGAGCAACCAGACGTCCCCAAACTACCTCCAGGATCTTTTCTCATATTCCTTTTCAGAACAAAACCCTAGGAGCTCCAGCTGGGCCTATGGTCCCCCAGCAGAGATGACTTTTCAGAGTTCCTAGCACCTGGGGCAAATAGGGTCAAGCCAATGGGATTGTGCAGAAATAAAGATGTAACTTCCAAGCAGGATCCTTAAAGACAAAGCGACTCACTCCACCTTTCTCTTCCTCCGCCTGCCAACCCACCAGCTGCAACACTGGTGGTAGCTGCTTTGGTCCAGAGATGGAGGCCCCACGTTGGGGGCATTTGGATTGCCTTGTTCAGCATGAGCGTGCTGGCTCATTTGGGGACTTTTAGAAAAGTATACATGTGTAGTATATATCTTAGTTCTGGGTGATAAAGCACCACAAACCAGTGACTTAGAATAATAGAAACGCAGTCTCTCATACATCTGGAGACCAGAAGGCCCAAATCCAGGTTTTGACAGAGCCGCACTCCCTCTCAGGGCTCTGGAGTAGGAGTAGGAGTCCTCCTTGCCGCTCTCCCAGCTTCTTGCATTTGTGTGCTCCTCAGCTCCTCAGCTTGCCTTAGCATGTAGCCTCCATCATCCCACGGCCTTCTCCCTGCATGGATCTCTGTGTGTTCTCTCCTCTTCCTGGAAGGACACCAGTAATTGAGTTAGGGTGTGCTCCAATCCAGCATGATCTCATGTTAACTATCGATAACTACCTCTGCAAAGGCCCTATTTCCAAATAAGGTTAGATCCTGGAACTCCAAGTGGACCAGAATTTCGGGAGGATTCTATTCAGCCCAGTACAAGGAGAGAAATGTAAACATTGTTTATTTAATTGGGCTGTTAGAAAAGTCATGCTGTTCTTTGCAAAAATACAGCATGACTTTTCCAACAACCCAATAATTGCTGCTGTCTTTTATTCCCTCTGTTATAACAGCTTAATCTGTACTTTAACACACTAGCCTGTCAGATGCCGTCCCCAGGAATTTGGACCTAGGGCCAAGACAGCCAGGTGGAGCTGATATCTTGAACTGAGTACATGACGATTCAGAAAATGGAGCATCTTTATTAAAAGAAAGATGGGATACTCAGTGACCTCAGCTGAGACACCCCCCCCCCCCCCCCCGCCACCGCCAGTCCCTGCTTTGTCCCTCCTTACTTAGTCCCTGGTTCAGAGAGTCCTTTGTGTAGTTCTGCTGTGGGGAGACGTTGCCCCCACCACAGGAGTCCCGGGCCTTTCCAATGCTGGTGTCTGGGGCTGGCAAGGTTGCCTGACCAGCTGCTCTGCCCTCCAGCCACATGTCAAAAGTCTCTCTCCCAGTATCAGGGCTTCCGAGAGCCCCCAGGGCAGGATTGGAATAAGTGTCCCTCTGCCCTCCATATCTCCTTCGACCCTCCAACCCACCTCTGGAATCCCGAGCAAGGAGGCACAGGTTGGACTGCTCTTCTCCAATTCCTTCTGTTCACTTCTTTCCCACAACCCACTGGGGCAGAGAAGGCAAGCTTTCCTTTACTTCCTTGACCTCCAATGACCTTTATTTAAATAAAAACTCCATGGTCTTATCCACCAACCCTAATCCATGACATGTTAGAAGTTAAATGAATTTGGAAAGTTCTTTGCTCTTGAAAATCCCCGTTCCTTCAACCTGCTGGCTTGCCATAAAATCCTGTTTGCAGCGTTAAAACCTCAATATTAACTTTTTCTTGCTGTGGTGATGTTTAGACCCACCCTCTGCCTTCTGAAGTAAGTGAGTGCCCCTGGCTGCATAGGAGGAGTTCTTCTGTATACAGAAAGAAATAAGAGAAAAATAAGATGAATATCTTCTAAATATTGTTATCCTTCTCTCAGAGAAATGGCATAGAATTCATCTAATAAAAAAAAGCAAGCCTTTTATTATTGTTTCTTATGAAAATGATAATATTTGTTCATCTGGAAAAAAATTAGGAAATTCAGACAAAGAAAAATGAAGACAAAAGTTAAAGCATCCACATTCCTTTATTTATCCATTTATTAAATACTGATTTCGAGGGACCAGCAGTTAGCGTAATGGCTATGTCACTGGACTCCCACATAGTCGACTGCGGTTCGCGTCCTCGACCTGGTGGCTTAAAACTCATGCCGGGCGTCTGCGCAAGAAGAATGGAAGCAATCCTGCGCAAGAAGAATGGAGTAGGAGGCATATCACTCCCTGATCCCAAGATATACTATAAAGCTGTGGTCATCAAAACAACATGGTATTGGCATAAAAACAGACAAGTGGACCAATGGAAGAGAATAGAGACCCCAGAAATAACCCCCAAAGCTTACAGCCAACTGATCTTTGACAAAGGATATCAGTCAATCCATTGGGAAAAGGAAAACCTCTTTAGTAAATGGTGCTGGAAAAACTGGGTATCCACCTGCAGAAAGATGAAACTGAACCCCCATCTTTCACCATTAACAACAGTCAATTCAAAATGGATCAAAGATCTGAACCTAAGACCTCAAACAATAAAACTACTGGTGGAAAATGCTGGGGAAACTCTGGGAGACATTGGAGTAGGCAAAGACTTCTTAAATAAGACTCCCAAAGCACAGGCAATAATCCCTAAAATAGACAAGTGGGACTATATTAGACTAAGAAGTTTCTGCATAGCAAAGGACACAGTAACAAGTGTGAACCGACAACCCTCAGAATGGGAAAATATTTTTGTTAAATATGCCTCAGACAAGGGACTGATAACCAGAATACATAGGGAACTCAAGTGCCTTATGCGAAAAAAAATGATGAACCCAATTAAAAGATGGGAAAATGAACTGAACAAAAGTCTCTCTAAGGAAGACATTCGAACAGCCAAAAAGCATATGAGAAAATGCTCAACATCCCTCATCATAAGGGAGATGCAGATAAAAACTACAATGAGATACCACCTAACCCCTGTCAGAATGGCAAAGATTAAGAATATCAAAAGTGTTGGCAGGGATGTGGTGAAAAGGGAACCCTCCTACACTGTTGGTGGGAATGTAAACTAGTTCAACCACTGTGGAGAACAATATGGAGGTTCCTCAAAGATCTACAAATAGAACTACCATTTGATCCAGCAATCCCACTTCTCGGTATTTACCCAAAAGACAAGAGAACGCTCAGTCAGAAAAGTGCTTGCACATCAATGTTTATTGCAGCATTATTCACAATTGCCAAGACATGGAACCAACCTAAATGTCCACAAACTGATGAATGGATTGGAAAAGTGTGGTATATATACTCTATGGAATACTACTCAGCCATAAAAAATAACAAGACCCTGGAATTTGATAGAAAGTGGTCAGATACGGAGGATATATTGCTCAGTGAAGTAAGCCAGGCTATGAAAGAAAGATATTGTATGTATCCACTCAATATATACCGACTATCAGCACTCTATAATAGAGAGCAAAAAATTGGAGGACATAAAAGCAGTGAAGGTACTTAACGAGAATAGGACAGTGTGGAATGGGGGAAGTGAAGAGAAGAGAATAGAGAAAGATAACAAGTGAACAATAGAGAGGCAGGACATTAGTGAGAAACAGATATGGCTTATTAACTGTTGATGTTGACATGTATAGTATTCTCAACTGGATTTGTCTGAGAAGTATTTCATGATGGGCAAAGTATTTGTACAAGCAAAATGAGAAATAGCAATTGACTGTTTTAAAAAATAATTAGAATAATAATAATAATGATTGGGGAAAACATAGAAAAGATATTGAATGTTAAAGTGGGGAGATTAATGTCTCTGTACTGACTGACATGCATGGCATTCCCTTTTGAAAAAGCAATGTAATACACTGTAAAGTTATATGTAATTCAATGTAATATAAAGAAGAATATGATGATAATAAAAATAAAAAAATAAAAAATAATAAAAAATACAAATTAAAAAAAGTATTTGCATTAAAAAAAAAAAAAACTCATGCCGGGCGTGTGTGTGTGTGTGTGTGTGTGTGTGTGTGTGTGCCCAAGATCCTGAGAGGAGAATGGAGGAGAAGGGATTGTTGCATGGCCATCCTCCCTGAGGGGTGATTTCTCGCTTTCTGTCTCTCTATCTGTCTGGTGAGCGCATGCTCCCTATAGCGAAAACCTCTCCCCCCCCAAAAAAAATACTGATTTCGAGTCTGCTGGTCTGAGCCCCAGGTATGCAGTTGAGCACAACCAGAATTAAAGGTGCCTCTGGTTTAGTAAAGGAACAGTGAAGAACAGAATGAGTGAACATAATGCAAATGCTGACCAATACCAGGGAGGAAGAAACAAGCCCCAGCCCACGTATAATCATGAGATCCCAGTGGAGTCACCTCACCTGTCTTGATATCAAATAAGTATTCCATAAACACATGTCAAATATTTAAATAAGAAAAATGAAGGGCATTTTAGAATATGTCCTTACAGTTATATGCGTGTGCATGCATGTGTATGATTACAACTGGATTGTGCTATTATACTGATATATTGATATAATTTTCCTTTTTTGTTGTTAACACAGGAGCTCAACAGAGAGGGAGGGTGAGTGAGAAAGCACCCCCTATGGGGCATGACCACACTACAACCCCTTCTCCTCCATTTCTACATCCTGTTGAAATTTGGGGCACACACACAGGTGCCCAGCATATTTCTCAAGCCGCTGGGTCCGGAACTTGAACTGTGGGGTTGGTTATGTGGAATCCAGAAGCTTTAACCTCCAGGCCTCAGATGTAAGATTTATAATCTTTTAAAATTGAATGTTATATTATGAACATTTTTCTATGTAATTAAATATAGATTTCTAATGTATTTTTAAAGTTTGGTTATTTATTTCTCCCATGTGCTAGAGAGACAACACCCTAAACAAGGTCTTGACACTGCAATTCAGCCCCAGCCTCAGCTAGCTCTGGATCATGGGCTCACATGTTCCCGGAGTACTAAGGGAGATCTCCAAATGCAAACGTAGAAACTTCCCACGTGGGACAGCCTCACTTAGCATTGTGTTTTACCACTTCAGGGAAAATCATGATGCATTTTTGCATAGAAGAACAGAAAAACATGTCATGATTTTCCCAATGACCTAATATTTTAACGACTACATAGCATTGATAATATGGATTACCTTCACTTTACCATTCCCCTATTTGGGATTGTATGGGTTGAAATGTGCCCCCCCCCCCCAATATTGAAACCCTTATCCCCAGTACCTGTGACCTTATTTGGAAATAGTCTTTGCAGACAATCAAATTAAAGTGAGGTCATTAAGGTGGGCCCTTATCCAACATAATTGGAGTCTTTCTGAACAGAGGAAATGTAGATACAGAAACAACACCATGTGAAGATGAAGGCAGAGACCCACAAGACCCCCAAGCACCAAAGATAGCCAGAAAACCACCAGAAGATAGAGACATGGAACAGATTCTCCCTGACAGACTTCAGAAGGAACCCATGATCTCATCCCCAGAACTGTGAGAGAATAAGTTTCTGTTGTTTGAGTTTCGGGTTGACTGGGTTACATTTGTTATATCAGCCTTAGCAAACTAGTACAGGGATAGGTAGTTTGCTTCTAATATTTTTTGGCTCCTTTTTGTTTCTATAGGGTGTGTGTATTTGCTAGAGAGAGATTAGAAGAGATATAGAGAGAGATGAAAGAGAGGGAGAGTGAGACAGCAGCCCCTGGGGGAGGGTGGCCACACCGCATTTCCTTCTTCAATCTCCTCTCAAGATTTTGGGCATGGGGACCACCAGTTAGCGTAATGGCTATGTCACTGAACTCCCACGTAGTTGACCGTGGTTCGAGTCCTGGACCCGGTAGCTTAAACTCAAGCCGGGTGCTTGTGCGTGCGTGCATGCCCAGGATCCCGAGAGGAGAATGGAGGAGAAGGGATTGCGGCATGGCCATCTGCCCTGGGGGGGAGGTGATTTCTCGCTTTCTGTCTCTCTCTGTCTTTCTGGCGAGTGCACACACCCTATAGCAAAAACCTCTCCAAAAAAAAAGAAAGATTTTGGGCATGCATACATGTGCACTCAGCATATTTCTCAAGCCACTGAGCCTAGGACTAGAACCGAATAGTTGGCCATGTGGGATCTAGCTGCCTCGAGTACCACACCACTGGCTAGTCCTTGGCTACCTTTTTAAAAATCCCTGCAACAAACATCCTTGTAAGTATTAGGCACAGAATAAAT
Organism: Tupaia tana; assembly: GCA_026018925.1. Lineage (NCBI taxonomy): Eukaryota > Metazoa > Chordata > Mammalia > Scandentia > Tupaiidae > Tupaia > Tupaia tana. Next base: position 41,341,141 of record JAKSZU010000010.1, on the reverse strand, counting down.
ATCGTTCATCATCTGATTGAAATATATTTTTGTACACCTACCCAATTTTTCCCTTAGCTTAAATTCCTAGACTTCAAATTGCTGGACTCACAGGTATCTTTCCTCTAAGTCCTTGATTGTTATTATTTGAGCCACAGAAGATGGTGCCTCCAACTACAGAGCCCAGGGGCCAGGTTCCCCTATCCCTGTCATCAGCTGCTCTCCCCTCAACTCATTCTTTTTCTTCCTTCCTCCTCCCCTCCTACGATTTTACAAGAGGTAAAAATATTAATTGCCTGATTTATTTGGCTATTTTTAATTTCTTCTTTGGTAAGAGAGTTTTTCATCTTCTCTCTCTCTCTCTCTTTTTCTCTCTTCGTTTTCCCCCCATCGAGGTATTTAGACATTTTTCTTATTAATTTGAAAAAGTTTTTCTGTAGTAAGAAGGTCAATTCCTTTGTCCTTCATATCTTAGTGGATATTTTTCCCAGTTGAGACAAACTTTTTTCAGGTGTGAAATTCTGAAAGTTTGCAGCATGAATCCTCATATAAGGGACATTAGGTGACATAATGGACATGAATGCCTTTTATTGCAGTTTTCGAACAATATAGATATACTCTTCAGATGGCCATTTTTTATATTGACCCTCTATAAAGTCCAGTGGCATAATACTAAATCATAAATAAGTGAAGACATTTTTACAGGAAACAAGGATATTGAAGTCTGTGTACATGGCTTTTTCCCCACATTTTTTTAAATTATAAAAGTAATAAACACACAAAGTAAAAATATTAAAGCAGTGTAGACTGATATTAAATGAAAAAGAAAAGTTTCCCACCCCTATTCTTACTCTCAGGAGAGAACCATTTTAACAGTTTATGTTTTCAGATCTTGTTGTTACCACCATCATTCTAAATAAAATGCTTTTACTTTTGTTTCTGGATTTATCAATTTTAGATAATTTCTATTTGACATCCCTGTATGACAGAGAAGTTTGTCATTTCTACTTCCTATATCATCCCCTTAATTTTGTTACTTATATTATTTTTAACTCTTTTTTTTTTTTTATTAATAACATAGACCTCCATTTCTATTTGACCAGCAAGGGACACAATCCCATGACTTCCTTTTATGACAAGTAAAGAGGTGAAGGCTCCTCTGCTCTGAGCCATATTTCTCAGTACAACCTGTGTCACAATGCCCTTATTTTTACTTTTCTCAAATGTCATTTACTCAACAAAAAGTGGTGAATGCCAGGTACATGCAGGCATTCTATACATATCAGCAATATTCCATTGTTGTTATGGGCAGCAAACAAAACAAACACCATTAGCCTTGTGGAACTAACTTTCTAGTTTGGAGAAGACAGAAGATAAACAAAATCAAATAACCAAAATGTATAATATATCAGGTAGTAATAAGAACTATGGAGAAAAGTTTAAGCAGGGAATCGAGAAAGAGAGGTGAGGGGTTGCAATCTAATAAGTGGTCAGAGAAAATGCATAATATTGCCTCTCTGAATCTGTAACTATGTCTCTCTTGTAATTGTCAGTATGTTGAGTCTATAATTCTAAAGCCAGTAAACATGTATTTTGATTTTATAAACATTATTCTTTTCTGTGCCCAGAAAGGAAATGAAATCTTATACCACTAAACATGGCTGCTGGCAGGGGGTGATCTGGGAACCAATGTTAAAGTGAATTTTTTTTACACTCTATCAATTGCTCAAAATCATAACACTGTTTTATATGGCTCCATGACATCTTCTATAACTCTTTGTTTATCCTGACATTGCTAAGTGCCTTTAATTTTCTATACTGATAGAAGAAATATGGGGCCAGCAGGTGGCATGGTGGTTGAGGGCTCTGGACTCCCACATGGCCGACCACGATTCGAGTCCTGGACCTGATGGCTTGGTTTCTCACTTTCTGTCTCTCTCGCTCTCTCTTATTCTATCCCTCTCTGGTCAAATAAAATTAAATAAACAAATAAATAAATAAAATGTTTTTAAAAAGGAAGAAGAAATATGTTTTCCTTGCGAAGCAAGACAGATCCTGCATCTTCATTGTACTACTCTGAATGGCTGCTTTGTACTGACTGATTCCTAGGCTCTCAGACTAGACTTTCTTTTCTTGTTCCACGTGAGATAATTCAACTGTTTTCTGGATCCCATTTCTTTTATTTGAGAATTTCTTTTGTTGTTATTGGCTATATCAGAGCACATCCTCAAAAAAGTCTTCTTGGAAAGAGTACAAAAGAAGAAGAAAGAGATCAACTCCCCCAGATATGCATAGCATATCTGGAAATTCGTTCTCAAACATAATTGATGGTTTGACTGAGCATACATTCTGAGTTCAAAATACTCTCCTCACATGCTGAAGATCAGTTCAGTTGTTTTCTGGCACATATTGTGACAGACGAAAAGCATATTACTGATAGGGTCCTCGTTTTTTCTGCAGTTAACCTGTTTTTGTCCCTCTGTTTTTGCTCCAGATGGCTTTCTTTAATCCTTGTGCTATGGCTTGAATATTCTCTCAAAATTCACATGCTGAGATTTGGTTGTGACAAGATTATGAAGGCCAAAACTTAATCTGACCATGGTATTGAAAAGAGAAGATTAGGATTAAGGTAATTAGTGTGAGACCCTCATGTTGGACTCCTGGTGAATTTATAAAGAGAGGGGGATAAGACAGAGACACACAGACACAGGTGTATGCATTCCTGCCTGCTATCATATCGTAATGTAGCCAGAACACCCTCACCAGACGTGGACCCTGGATGTTGAACCTCCAATTTGCCCAGACTCAGATATTTTCTGTTAGTAGTAACAGAAGAGACTGGAACACCTTGATATCTTGAAATTAGAAAAGTGCTAAGCCCTGAGTCTCCATTCAGGTAGAGAGATTAGAACCTCACAGAATCTAAAAGATTAAGTGGGCCTGAAACAAATGTTTCAGGCTGCTATGGGCTTCCATGTTGTAAGAGGGTCTATGCGGGGTGAATGGATTCATCATAAGGAGTGACTGACAAGCTGACTGCTTTGAAGAGATGTGAAGAGGAGGTACCATTCATGTAAAAGGAGAGTTGTAATGTCCGAAGGAACTCTGGTTCTTGACATCTACGTGGAGACCTTATGGGTCAGGAAGCCCCTCCAACCGCCACAGTGCCCACACACCCAGCTCCCTCACCTGCTCCCAGCACACTTACACAGTCACTAGCCCGGTGTCTTAAAAGCGTGTTCTAAAAGCATGCCAGCTCTGCCATGACTAGTTACCAAAGCTTGTTACGGAAGAATTCAGAACTGTGAAGTCAAGCCAACGGTACTTTACATGTACAGCTGAGAAAACAGGAACATTTTGCAGAGGGAGGCAACTTAGGCCCAATGTTAGCACTGATGGGGGGCATCATACCTCCTGGGTCCGGCGGGAAACCACAGCTCAGTTCTAGGGAATTAAGATCTGGAGTCCTGGAATTGTCTAGGCTTGGAATCATCACTGATGGGCACCTGCCTTTATCCAGTTTCTATAAAATCACACTTCAAAACAAGACTCCAAATCTGGCATCCATCTGACAACATTCATTTATGCTTCTCTTCCAAAGCTCCCCGCCCTGAGGCTTGGAGACAAATAGCAGAGAATGAGACAGCTCTTGCTGGAAATGGTTTGACTGAGAATCTGACATTGCCCTTCCCCTTGAGAACTGTCTTCACACTTAACCCTGGAACAGCCAGACAAAGAGCTTCTACCCTGCATGCACTAAGCATGTGGTGGCTTTCAGGCCCTCACTAGAGCTCTCAAGGGGCATTCCAGTGACCCATACAGTTGTGCCACTTGATGTGTTTTCCTTCTGCTCTGTCTCCTGGTATCGGAGGACTCTGCCTGAGGACAGAGAACCCGGCTAGGTCACCCCCAGGGTGAAGATTGGACACCTTGTCTTGCTCTGGAAGCCCAAGTTTCCAGCCTGGCCAAAGGGCAGACAGGGAAAAATTCCTGCATGCTTGAGAGGAGGGTAATCCCAGCCTTGTCTTTGCACACAGCTGAGCTGACTGGCTCAGAGCTGCCCACTGCAGGTGTCTGGAGCCAGCCTCAGCCTTAGAATCCAGGCTGGGCAAGAAAGCCTGAGCCAGGAGCTGGCAGTGCTCGGCATGCCCAGCAGAACAACCTGGGCAGCCAGCCTCCTTCCCTGCTCTTGTGTCTCCTCTCCAGAGGGCAGCCGGGGATGGGGCTACTGCACTGGGCCTGGTGCCCTCAGGGTCCCAAGCCAGACTGCTGGCCACTTCCTCCCGGGAGGGAAGCCTCCAGCCCATACTCCACCTGTGCCCAGGTAAAGGAGGCATCCCAGCTTGAGGTCATGAGGAGAGACTGGGCCCACAATGGGAGAAGAGTCAGCCCCAGGCCAAGGAGAAACCCTTGGGCTCGTGGTTTCTGGGGCAACAGGCTGTGACCATAATTCCATAGACCAGGGGCAAGTGTCCTCTTGGTTGTGTGTTTGTGGCTTGTTTAATAGCTGTTGGCTCTGAATGAAATGAACTCTTTCTGCATCTTCCCAAGGGCAACAGCCTCTGTAGCTGTGTTAACAGCAGTATAGGATGGATGCAAGGCCTGAGCTGAGTCATCACAGAGCAGAAGGAGCCCAAAGACAGGATGGGGAAAGCAGGGCAGGTGCTGAGTGAAAGAAGTTAGCCACGAAAGGCCACATGTAGCTTGATGTCATGTCTATGAATGTCCTGAACAGGCAGATCCATAGAGGCAGAAGATTGGTGGCACTGGACTCCCACACAGCTGACTGTAGTTTGAGTGCCAGACCTCGCGGCTTGCTCTCTCTCTCTCTCTCTCTCTCTCCCTCTCCTCTCTCTCGTCCCTCTCTAGTCAAATTAAAATAAATAAATAAAGCTAAATAAAATAATAAAAAAAACCCTAGCTTTAAAAAAAGAAAGAAAGAAAGAAAGAAAGAAGACTGGTGGTTATCAGGGGTTGGGGGAGGGCAGCTGCTAAATAGGTATTCGTGTGTGTGTGTGTGTGTGTGTGTGTGTGTGTGTGAGAGAGAGAGAGAGAGAGAGAGAGAGATCAAAATGTGTTAGAATTATGGGGGCCGGCAGGTGGCATGGTGGTTAAGGGCACTTGTCTCCCACATGATTGACTGTAGTTCAAGTCCCAGACCTCGTGGCTGCTTTCTTACTTTCCCTCTTTCTCTCATTCTGTCCCTCTCAAGTCAAATTATAAACAAATAAAGTTAAATAAAATAATTATTTAAAAAAATATGTTAGAAGTAGATAGAGGTAGTGGTTGCACAACTGAACTATGTGCTTTAAAACATTAAGTGTTGGGCTGGCCCCATAGTGCAGTGGTTAAGTGCTGTGTAGGGGGAGCTGGATCCCACATGGATGACTGTGGTTCAAAGCCTAGCCTTGGAAGCTTGAAAAACACAAAATGCATGTGTACAACATGCCCAGGATCCTGACGGGATAGAGAAACAAAGTTAAGAATTGCAATGACCAGGTCCCATGAAGAGGCTCTCTCTCTCTCTCTCTCTTATATACATATGCATACTTTCTGGCAAATAAATAAATAAACAAATGGTTAACTGGTTTATTTTACATTATTTTACCTCAACAAAGAAAAAAGCATGGATTTTTCAAATCCAAAGGCTCAGCCATGGATTTAGGGATAAGACACGTTGGATTAACCTCTGGGTTGCTGGACATGATTGTGAGGGAGAAGCAGTGGTTTGTAGAGAGGGCTAAGGTGGTCCACAGACCTGATTCCTGCAGCTTTCTCATTTTCTCTCTCTCTCTCTCTCTGGTTAGTGCATATACCCTGTATCAAAATTTTAAAAATATTTTGTTGAGGTCTGTTTTATGGCCTAGATTATTTGCCCTATAGTAGTTTATGAAATCTTCAAAAGTTCATGGAAATGAGTACTATTTAAAAAAAAAAATCTATGCACAGATTTCAATGTTTTTTGCACCAAAATATTTCATACCTTAATACCATTTCTCCATGAATTTTTAAAGTCCCCTCATATGTTTCACAGATACTTAGAAAGTATGTATAGAATGCTGTTGTAGAGCAGAATGTTCTATACATGTGTACTGAATCCTAATTGGAATGAATTATTTGTTGACAGTGTGGTTGAGTTGTTCCACATCTTTGTTTATTATTATCTTGTCTAATTATTTATCAATTGTTGAGAAAGGAATGTTGAAATCTCCAATTGTAATTGTAGATTTGCCTATTTCTCCTTTCGTTTTTTGTTTTTTTTTCAAGTTGTTTTCTTAAGAAAAGAAAACACCCTTGCTGGAGAGACACACAGAGAGAGGGAAACTGAGAAATCACTCCCTGAAGGGGATGGCCACGCCACAATCCCTTCTCTTCAATTCTTTTCTTGGGATTTTGGGCACACACACACACTCAGTGCATTTTCAAGCAGCCGGGTCTGGTACTCGAACTGTGGACGTGGCCATGTGAGAGTCCAGCATCTTAAACACCACACCACTTACTGGTCTCTCTCCTTTCAGTTCTATCAGTTTTTGCTTCATATGTATGGTAGTTCTGCCTATGGATGCAAACACATTTAGGACTACAATCTCTTCTTGGTGCATTGACCGTTTTATCAGTGTATAATATTCTCTGTTTCTGGCTATTTTTTAATTTTTTTGCTCTAAAGTCTACTTTTTCTGATATTAATATAGCCAATTCTGCTTTCTTTTGATTAGTGGCTATGTGATATGTCTTTTTTTTCTTTTAGCCTTCCTGTATCATTGTATTTCAAGTGAGTTTCTTATAGACAGCATAGCAATGAGTTATGCTTTTTAACTCACTTTGCCATTCTCTCCTTTTTATTGTTGTACTTATTTGTTTGTTTGTTTATGGTTTTTGCCATAGGGCTTATGTGCTCTCCAGAGAGAGGCAGAGAGAGAGAAAGTGAGAAATCACCTCCTAGCAGGGATGGCCACCCCGTAATCCCTTTTCTTTTCTTTTCTTTTTTTTTTTTTTCCCCTTATTGGGCACGTGTGCTTGCCAGAAAGACAGAAGGGACATAGAGAAATAGAAAGCGAGAAATCACCCCCCAGGGGGAATGGCCACGCCGCAATCCCTTCTCCTCCATTCTGCTCTCAGGATCTTGGGCATGCACGCACACGTGCCCGGTGTGAGTTTAAGCCACTGGGTCCGGGACTCGAACCACGGTCGACTACATGGGAGTTCAGCGACATAGCCATTATGCTAACTGCTGGTACCCCCTAAATCCCTTTTCCAACAGTCTCCTCTCAGCATTTTGGGCATGCACGCACACCCACCTGGCATGATTTTCAAACCACCGGATCTGGGACACAAACCAGGGTCAACCATGTGGGAATCTAGTTCCTTAACCACTATGCCACCAGCTGGCCCCATTTATTGTTGTATTTAAATCCCTTTTTTTAAATGTAGCAGTGTGTCATTTTACTTTCTTTTTTGTTTTCAGTTTATTATGTCTGCTTTTTTGTTTGTTTGTTTTAATCCTGCGTTCTTGTAGGTTACTTGAGCACTTCTTTTATAATTTAAAACTGTTGTGTTTTGGGCCAGTAGGTTAAGGGGTTGGACTCCCACATGGTTGACAATAGTTTGAATCCCAGACCCAGCAGCTTCAAACTCATGCTGCATACATGGGTGTGTGTGCCCAACATCCCTAAAGGAGAAAGGAAGAGAAGGGATTGCAGTATGAGCATCCTCTCTGGGGGTGTGATTTCTCACTTTCTGTCTGTCTCCAGCAAGTGCATGTGCCCTATAGTAAAAATCTCTCTCAAAAAAAAAAAAAAAAAAAAAAAAAAAAACCTGTTGTGTTTCCGTGTTTATCTCTTTGTAAGTTTTATTATTTCCTTCTTGTTTAGAGAACTTCCTTTAGCCATTGTTTTGGGATAGATATTCAAGGAACACATTTTCTTAGTTGTCTTTCATTTGAGAATGGCTTAATTTCCCCCTTTATTCTTGAAGGACATTTTTACGTGATTTAGGATCTGGGTTGACAGTTATTAGGTCATTGGGAAAGTCATGATGTATTTTTCTACGTCTTTTTTTTTTCCTTTAGGGAGATTTTTGCTGTAGGGCACATGCTCTCACTGGAGAGACAGAGAGAGACACAGAGTCAGAAATCATGAAATCACCCCCCCCTCCCGGGGGGGGGGATGGCCACACTGCAATCCCTTCTCCTCCATTCTCCTCTCAGGATTTTGGGCAGGCATACACATGTGCTCGGCGTGAATTTTAAGCCGCTGCAGGGTCCGGGACTCAAGCCTTGGTTGACCATGTAGAAGACCAGCAATGCAATGATTATGCCATCCGCTGGTCCCATTTCTATGTTTTTCTATGCAAAAATGCATCATGACTATCCCAATAACCCAATGTTTTTTCAGCACTTGTGTCAGTTCCTTCTGGATATCACAATTTCTGACGAGCAATCCAGTCATGAAAATTGTCTCTCCTTGGGCATGGTGGTTAAGGTGACTGGATCCCACATAGCCAACTTGAAAAACACGCTGAGCATGTAGCATGTGTCTTCCAAAAAATTCTGAGAAAATGAAGAAGGGATTGCAGCGTGGCCACTACCGCTTGGGGGTGAGTTCCCATTCTCTCTCTCTCTCTCATCTATCTATCTCTTTCTGGTAGGCACAAGTGTCCTCCAGCAAACTAAAAACAAAAATTGCCTTTCCCAGGCTGGCCCTGTGGCCTAGTGGTTAAGGAAGCCGCATCCAACATGGTGACCATGCAAATCAAATCACAGGCCTGGCATCTTAAAAAATATGCCAAACATATGTATGTGCATGCCCCAAATCCTGACGGGAGGGAAAAATGAAGAAACAACTGTGGTGTGACTGCACCCCATTACAGGACAACTTCTGCCTCTCTCTCTCTCTCTCTCTCTCTCTCTCTCCGTCTCTCTGTTTCTCCCTGGTGAGCGCACATGACTTCTGGCTTACTTTTTTTTTTTAAAGCATGTTTATTTTATTTTTTAGAATTATTTATTTAATTTTATTGTCATTTTTATTATTTTATAATTTGCTACAGGGCACATGTGCCCACCAGAGAGAGACAGAGAGTCAGAGAGAGAGAGAAAACAAGAAAGCAAGCCACCAGGTCCGGGACTCAAACTGCTGTCGGCCATGTGGGAGTCCAGCACCTCACACACTATGCCACCTGCTAGCACCCTGGCATAATTTTAATTTAAATTGCCTTTCCCATATAGGTAAGGTGTCTTTATTGCTGTTTTCATAATATTTTCCTTTGTCTTAGTTTTCAGAGATCTGATTGTGACATGCGTTGGTGTGAACTTCTTCAGGTCTATTCCATTTGGGGTTCACCCAGATTCCTGAAACTGTAGGTTTATATCTTTTGCCAAATTTGGGAAGTTTTCAGCCATTATTTCTCTGCATACTTTTTTAGCCCTGCCTCTGTTCTCCTCCTCTTGAGCCTCCAACAAAATGATTTCTAGATCTTTTATTATATGAATAATTCCACATGTTCTGGAGGCTCTGTTCCTTTTTAAAAATCTATATTCTCTCTGTTTTAGACTGTGTCATTTTTTTGCTCTATTTTCTTTTTTTTAAATTATTTCATTTAACTTTATTTATTTATCTATTTAAATTTGACCAGAGAGGAACAAGCGAGGTAGAGATAAAGGAAATCACCAGATCCAGGACTCAAACCACGGTCGACCATGTGGGAATCCACATCCTTAACCACCACACCACCTGCCAGCCCTCATCTTTGTTCTATTTTCAAGTTCACTGATTCTTTGGTCTGGCTCCTCCATTCTACTGTTAAGCCCATCCATTGAGATACTTTTTCTTTTCTTTTTTTTAAAAAATATTGTTAGAAGGCTCATACACTTACTGGAGAGATAGTGAGACAGAGACAGAGACAGAGAGAAAGCACACCTCCACACATACCCTTCCCTCTTCCCCCGGTAGAGCATGGTCAAGCCACAACCCCTTTTCCATTTCTCCCTCCTTTTGGGATTTTGGGCATGCATGCACACATACCTGGAGTGTTTCTCATGTCACTGAGTTCAGGACTCCAACTACCCAAATGGATCCCATGTGGGATCCAGCCATCTTAACCGCCAGGCCACAGGCTGTCCCCATTGAGTTTTTTTTTTTTTTTTTTTTTATCTCAGTTACTGTATTTTTCATATCAGTTACTTAATTAGGTTCTTGGCAATAGGTTTAGAACACCAATTTGTGAGGATAAAGTCCGTTTGTAAGGGCAAACATGAATCACCAATAGCCCTGGAACTAAGAAACAGCTTTGATTGTTGGTAAAATTTGTGAGTCCATAGTTTTCTTTTTTTTTTTTTTTTTTTTTTTTGGAGAGGTTTTCGCTATAGGGCTCGTGTGCTCGCCAGACAGACAGCAAGAGACAGAGAGACAGAAAGCAAGAAATCACCCCCCAGGGGGGATGGTCACACCGCAATCCCTTCTCCTCCATTCTCCTCTCGAGATCTTGGGCATGCACGCACACGCACCCAGCGTGAGTTTTAAGCCACCGGGTCCAGGACGCGAACCGCGGTCGGCTATGTGGGAGTCCAGCGACATAGCCATTACGCTAACTGCTGGTTCCCAAATCCATAGTTTTCTGATCAGCCTCGTGATGCACTGTAATCTCATATTTCTCCTTCTCTGTGTTGAAGATATCACCTTCCTGGTGTTGGCTTCCACAGCTTCTTTTTCTTGAAGTAAGCACTAGTGAGGTGTTTTGGAATTTTTACTTTGCTAATACCAATTTTTGTAGAGGTGGAGATGACAAGTTTCTGGTGTGTCCTATACAGTGGAACTCGATTGAAGACCAGAGTTCCAGTCATAAGTAGCAAGCCACTGCTCAGCTGCTTCAGGAAAAATACTCTCTTGCCTCTGTGGTGTCTAGTAAGAATAATCAGAACCATCATAAGAGTGATGTTGGCTCGCAGCTTTTTTACATGCTGACTGAAGGGTTTTTTTTTTTTTTTTTTTTTTTGGCTGTGGTTCAACAGCTATTGAGGCACACCTTTAGTAGGACAATACCTAGGCATTTTGTGAAGTTTAACCACACAGGTACCACCATTCTTATTCCCACAAACTGGTCTTCTGACAGTGGCAAGAACCTTCTCTCTCTCTCTCTCTTTTTCTTTTCAATCCTGGATTTAGTGGCCAAGTATTTCTTCTTGTACATGGCCTAGCCTTGGGGTCACCCTTTTTTAACCTTTCCACTGGCATCAGCCTTCTTGGCTCCAGGTTTCTGCTCCTTTGTATCTGGCTTCTCAGCTTTTTCACCCGCCATCTTGTATAGTGGGAAAGAGCATAATTTTCATTTCTAAAATTTCCATTTGGTTCTTTATGTCTTCTATTTCTTTGCTGAAGATTTTCCTTGAGACTTCTACATTTTTTCCTTTGCCTTTATTGCTTCTTGAAACATTCTTATGACGACTGCTTTAAAATTTGTCAGATAGGGAACCAGCAGTTAGCGTAATGGCTATGTCGCTGGACTCCCAAGTAGTCGACCGCGGTTCGCGTCCTGGACCCGGTGGCTTAACACTCACGCTGGGCGCGTGTGCGTGCGTGCCCAAGATCCCAAGAGGAGAATGGAGGAGACTGGATTGCGGCGTGACCATCCCCCCTGGGGGGTGATTTCTCACTTTCTGTCTCTCTGTCTCTCTCTGTCTGTCTGGCGAGCGCACGTGCCCTATAGCGAAAACCTCTCCAAAAAAATAAATAAATAAATAAATAAATTGTCAGATAATTCTAACATCTTGACACCTCAGTATTAACAACTATTGGTTATCTTTCTTCATTCCATTTGAGATACTCTTGGTTCTTGGTATGATAAGGACTATTTTAATTGAAACCTGGACTTTCTGATTACTATGATATGAGACCCTATGCTTATTTTACTAATCTTTTAGAGAGAGATTTTGACTATAGCGCAGGTGTACTTGCTGGAGAGACAGGGAAAGTGAGAAATCACCTCCTAGGAGATGACCATGCCATAATCCCTTCTCCTCCATTCTCCCTCAGGATTCTGGGCACACATGCACACAGCATGATTTTCAAGCCACTATGTCCAAGACTTGAACTGTAGTCAGTCATGTGGGAGTCCAGTGCCTTAACTACTATACCACCTGCTGGCCCCAGACCGTGCTTATTTAAACTTGCTATTCTGTTGGGCCGTCAGAAAAGTCATGATGAATTTTTCTGTTTTTCTATGCAAAAATGATTCATGACTTTTCTGAAGACCCGATAATTGGCTTTCTTTGGTGCTACTCTGGCACAGGAAGGGGGAGGTATTGCCTGTTGCTGCCAGGTAAGGGTAGAAGCCCAGGGTTACCACTCACATCCACTGACACTGAATGGAGACTCCACAGTTACTGCTGGGTGGAAGTGGGAGGTCTGGCCGCCCACCAAACCTCCATTAACACCTCTCTGACTGGGAGAAGTAGGAGATCTCCTTACTGTTCTCCACATGGCCTTCACTGACACAGTGGGGTGGGGCATGGCTTTGTTACTACTGAGTGGTGGCCAAAGTGCTGACTCTCCACAAGGCATCCTCTGGCGCTACCTTGCTGGGCAGTGGGGTGCCTCCCTACAGCCTCTACAGAGTGGGAGTCTGCACTTCTCCACTTGGTCCTTGCCAGCATGGAGAGGTGGAGCCACAGTTTTTCAGCCATGTTAGTGGAAGGAAAGTAGTTAGTGTATAAACATTTTCTATGTTACTAGGCTGCCCCTTCTCTAATCCTTTGGCTATAGAGGGCAGGCTCTTTTGTTTTGTTTTTAATTTGTGCCATTAGCATTTCCAAGGTGACTTTAGCTCCATGTCTGGGATATATAAGTGTACCTTACCACCACCAAAAAATAAATTAATTAATTAAAAAAGAAAGAAAGAGAGAAAGTCACCACAAGGTAGTTCCTTAGCTCGTTAGCTGGACTTCCTTCTCCTATCTTTTCAGTCTCTTCATGTTTGTTTTACTGATGATGTCCAGCTGTTTTAGTTGTACTGAGCAGGAAGAATAAAGAAAAGTACATCTTACTCCATCTTCCCGGAAGCAGAAATATCCTATTGGTGTTGTATTATGTACACACAATACATGCCCAATTATAGAAAAGTATTTACTTACAAATGTCTTTTTTTTTTAGAGAGAGGTTTTTGCTATAGGGCACGTGCGCTAGCCAGAAAGACAGAGAGAAACAGACAGAAAGTGAGAAATCACCTTCGGGGGTGGGGGGAATGGCCACACTGCAATCCCTTCCCCTCCATTATCCTTTTCGGATCTTGGGAACTCACGCACATGCACCCAGCGTGAGTTTAAGCCACTGGGTCTGGGACTTGAACCACGGTCGACTACATGGGAGTACAGCGACATAGCCATTACGCTAACTGCTGGTCCCACAAGTATCTTTTTTTTTTTGGAGAGGTTTTTTGCTATAGGGCGCATGCGCTAGCCAGAAAGATGGAGAGAGACAGAGAGACAGAAAGCGAGAAATCAGCCCCCAGAGGGGATGGCCACGCTGCAATCCCTTCTCCTCCATTCTCCTCTCGGGATCTTGGACACGCATGCACATGCTCCCGGAGTGAGTTGTAAGCCACCGGGTCCTGGACGCAACCACGGTCAACTACCTGGGAGTCCAGTGACATAGCCATTACGCTAACTGCTGGTCCCCCACAAATGCCTTTTTTAAAGGCCGGATAGACCGACACCAAAAAGTTAATAGTAACTTATTTTCTCTCCATACTTTCTTTTCTGTAATTCCAAAATTGTTTATTATAAGCAAGCACTTAGAAGTAAATTTAAATATACTTTCCACTTTGTAAAATAAGCTGTTGCAATTTGTACTGCTATCAGGACACTCAGGGAGACTTCTTTTTTTAGGAGAAATTTTTGCTATAGGGCACATGTGCTCTCTGGAGAGACAGAGAGAGAAAGATAGAAAGAGAGAAATCACCCCCCCAGGGGGGATGGCCTTGCTGCAATTCTTTCTCCTCCATTCTCCTCTCAGGATTTTGGGCACACATGCACATGTGCCCAGTGTGTTTTAAATCATAGACTCAAACTGTGGTCAAAAACTACGTGGGTGTCCAGCAACATAACCATTACGCCATCTGGTCATCCGGGGAGACTTTTTCATATGCAGGATGGATTGGGAAATCCATAATGTCACATAAAAGGTCCTTCCTAATACAAAGATAGCCCATTAAGGTTTTCAAAGCAGAATTTTCTGGCCTAGAGAGCACCTCTTCCTTTAGGGCCATTTAAGGCTGGTCACCGTGAGTATTCTATGGGTTAGCTGCAATATACAAATATTTTACAAAGTTTCAGTGGCTAAAAGCAGAAGTTTACTGCTCACTCACAATAACTGTCTAACAACTACTGTGGGCAGTATCTGAGGGCTAATTCCAGCTGCAGGCTCTGCCATCCTTGGACTTTGGGCCTGGAAACCTCAGCTTCCAGGTAGGGAAGGATAAGGCGTCAGTGGAGAAGGCACACTCCATCGTGAAAGCATAACCAGAGGAGGTGCATGTGACTTCCAATTCCACTCCACGGAGAGAGCCGGCCATACCAGGATGCTAGGGGAGCCTCTCTCCCACAAATACAAGTAAAGGAACCCCGCAGTGGTTGCTGCAGCCAGAATTAAATAACAGAATGTATCCAAAGACCTCAAAACTCATCAAGAGATGGGGCCTTCTACTTTATCAAAGAACCCCTTCCTCTGGAGCTACCACACTTGGTTCAGGGCTGGTTGTTCCATACCAATTTGAACTTTCCCTGGGATTTTTATGGCAAGTAGGCATTGAGGGTATATGAATTGAAGGCTGACAGGGCTGCTGGTGGGAGGCAGTAAACACGAGCAGGACCACAAGGTCTATTCTGAGCTGCTTTCCATCCAGTAGGAGGGACAGCTGAGGGCTAAGTTTTGTAAGTGCTTTCTTCCTGACCACTGCCCCTTACCACCTCTTCATTCTGCACAGAACCCTGAGGTGGGTCGATATGTGTCACCCCACACACACACTCTAAGGCTCAGAATCTGAGTTAATCTCCTCCCCAGGCACTGATAATTCCACCTGGCCTCCAGCTGTCAGAACCGGTCTGCTTTGGCTCGTCATTGCTCTGGAGCCAAGGAACCCCCAAGGGATGCCAGCCTAGGACAGTCCACGGCTCCTTCCTGGTTATAGTCAGGAAAAGGGTCCCTTAGATTCAGAGCCACTATTCATTTCATTCTACTGAGCAATGGCCAGTGGTCATCCCTAAGCATGAAGATACAGTACAGTCCACATTTATGGGTTCTTTTGCCAATGTACTCAGCCTTGTGGTTGGGGTGGGGTGGGTATTAGTGATATCCTCCAGGCACATGTTGCTTTTTAGTTGAGTTCATAGCCCAGGCTGAGTCAATAGACTCGGGGGCTTTGGAAGAGAGAGAGAAAAAAAGTTTCTCTTACATGCAAGCTGCCCTCTCTTACATGAGCTCACCTGTCCTGAACCATGGAAGTGAGGGTATGTATTTGGGCATTGTGGAAGCCATGCAGGTACTGGAGGGAGAGCTTTAAGCTCCTGGGTCACTCTGTGGAGTCTGAAGATGAGACAGATATCCTAAAAGGTGCAGATAGGCTTTTGGTGAGGTTGTTTAAGCCCCTGGATTTAGCCTTTCCTGAAGTCAACTTGCTGTTATATGAGTCAACAAAAATTGTCATTTTTTGCCTAAGCCAGTTTGAGTTGGTTTTATGCTACTTTCAACATAGTCTTTTTTTTTTTTTTTTTTTTTTTTTGAGAGGTTTTTGCTACAGGGCACGTGCGCTTGCCAGAGAGACAGAGAGAGACAGAGAAACAGAAAGCAAGAAATCATTCCCCCAGGGGTGATGGCCATGCCACAATCCGTTCTCCTCCATTCTCCTCTCGGAATCTTGGGCACACACACACGAACCTGGCATGAGTTTAAGCCACCGGGTCCAGGACTTGAACTGCAGTCGACTACATGGGAGTTCAGCGACATAGCCATTACACTAACTGCTGGTCCCTCAACATAAAATGGTACACTATAAGGGATGGGAAAGCGTGCCATTGTTGGGGGGGGGGGGAATTGCAAACAGGAGTGCTAACAAAACCAAAATATGAAAAGAATCAAACAGCCCACTAGGCAGCTCAGGGGAGGCAGAGACAACCAAAATAATGATGATAACAAACTTTTACAGATGAGAAAACCAAGGCCCAGGAGGTTAAGTTGCTCAAGGTCAATAACTAGTAAGAGAAACTCTGGTGCAAAAGGCTAGGATCCCCAGTGGGAGGTCCTTGCTTTCCTCAGGGATCTGGTCAGGGTAGACAGAGGGCTCAAAGAGGAGCCTAGTTCCTCCCTCTGGGGCAGACTCTGTGCAGACCTCAAAAAACTTTCCTTCTGCAAAGTTGTTGCAGAAAGACAGGCCAGTTCTTGACTCTTAGGCTAGCTTGGGGCAACTTTTGGTGGGCAAAGGTGGTGGGGTTTTTCCCAGAGTTAGCTGACTCAGGGTAAGTGACTCAGTCCTCCAGACTGCCTAGTCTGCCTAAGACTCCTGAGACCAGCTCTAGATTCCAACAATTTCCTAAACCACCCTCAGGCTCAATTTACTAGGAGACCCAGAGAACTCAGGAAAGCTATGAAATCACATTCATATTTACTACAGGCAAATGATCAAATTTGTAGAGTTTGGGTAATCCTTTCCCCAAGAGTCCTGGACAGCATTATAACACACACAGAATATTGTCAACCAGGGAACCTCAACCAAACTTCAGTGTCCAGAGTTTTTATTGATGTTTCATTGTGCATACATGATCAATTAATTGATTCGTACACATGATTAAACTCAGTCTCCAGTCTTCCCCACCCCAGAGATAAGGCTGACATCACATGGTCTAATGCTTCAGCCCTCTCTAATCACACAGTAGGTCTTTCTGTCATGACCAATCCCCACCATGACTATTCTTATTAGCATAAACTATCAAGAGTATGTTCAGCTCTGAATAGCAAAGACAAGTCTATCCTTGAGCAGTTCCCATGGTTTAGAGGTAACCTCCCAGGAGCTATAACAAAGGTCAGACCTCTCTTTGGCGGTTCAATCCTTACTACACAGGTGTCTTCTGAAGTCCCTCCTTGCCTGAAGCTCATTCTGTGGTTCATGGGGAGTGTCTAGAACCAGGAGGGATCGCTTCCTGAGCAAGGGGGTAGGACTAAGGTCTAGCAGTGAAGCTCTCACTTGGCAATAGGAGGTAGGAAACCAGGTAGGACAAAGTCAAGGGCCTCTGCCTCTGGAGATCAAGCCATATCAGATGGGATCAGCCCCTCTAAAGGCTAGAGCTCGTTCTAAGGGTGCTGTGAGAGGTTTGCATGCTTTCAGAAAGGGACAAAGCAGCTTAGAATGCAATCTCCTTCTGAGGTCTCTAGCACCAGGGAGGTTGGAGGCCCAGGCAGCCTTCTCAGGGCTCTTCTGCCAGTTACTGTCTCAGTTCTTCACTCTCTTGTATCCAAGTCCCAAATGACAGGATTTTTATCTTGGCCACCTGCCTTGCTTGGCTCAGTGGGGTGTGAGTAGCATTAGGAACATGCTTGTGCAGTTGGGTTTGCTCCATTGCACTTCTGCCATGGCCATGAGAAGTTCACACACTGGGTGGCCCACTGGTCCCAGAAGAGGAGAAAACATGGAGCATCCCTGAACACAGCCACTGCTGGCTGGATCCAGCCAGACTGGCCAAGGTGAGCAGAGCCACTCTGGCTGACCTGCAGAGTGTGTGTGAGACATCATGACTGCTGTTTCAGCCAGTGCATTTAGGGAAGTTTTCCTCACAGCATTTCCATGGTAACAACTGGCTGATACACGTGTAAGAAGCAAGCCTCCACCTCCAGATCTCAAAGGTACAAAAGGATTTCAAAAAGTTAGTGTAAGATGGAATTGCATGAGTTTATTTTGGTGCAAAAAAACTTTGAAATCAAGGTATAGTTTTTGTTTTGTTTTGTTTTGTTTTTATATTCTGCACCCTCCATGAACTTTTTTAAATCCCCATCTTCACGGTCTGTTGTTGCTATAACAAATTATCATGCACCCAGAGCTTAACACAACAGCCACTCTTTTATCCTACAGTTCTGCAGGTGAGAAGTCCTCCAACGTTTAGGCTAAGGTCAAGCTATTGGAATGGGCTGTGATCTCATCTGAAGTTGAGGTCCTTTTCCAAGCTCATTCCATTGTGTCAAAGTCAGCTTCTCATGGCTGTAGGGTTGATGTCCTATTTCTTTGCTGGCACTCAGTGAGGGGCTGATCTTTGCCCCTAGAGACTACCCAGATTCAGTTTTATTCTCTCTGCACGGCCCCCTCCAGCAAGGACAGGTTGAGTTCCTATCATACTTTGAATGTCTCTCACTTCCCTTGTCTACTGCATCTGGCTGACTCTTGTGCCATTTCTGGTGCTAAGGACAGGTGAAACAATACTGGGTCCACCCAGGTAACCCAGGATAATCTCCCTAAGTTCCGCTGATGAATAACCTTAATTTCACCTGCAAAGATTTTTTTTTTTTTTTTTTTTTTTTTAGCATTACAGTGCCTGACTTATGTTTGATTGAGTAACAGGGAACAGGAATTTGGGGGACACCTTTAGGTTCCTGGCCTACAGTGGAACTGTGCCATCATTGGCTGACTGAGCAATGTGCCCAAACCATATGAGATTCTTCGAGGATCACATCTGTGTTTTCTCTCACCTACAAGCATTAGATTGGAGATGTGTCAAAACAAATTCATTGTGAATCTCTTCTGATCATTTAAAAATTAAGTGCAAAGAATACGTGTGTCATAGTTTTTTTTTTTTTTTTTTTTTTTTTAAATGACTTGTTTTCCTTCTTACTAGTAAAATTGTTTCAAATTGAGAAAATACTCTTAAGGGAGAAGCAAACATGTATTTAATATATGCACAGAAACTATCCCTCACAGAAGCACCAGGGTTATGTTTATTGCCCTCACATGCAGGGGCCTCCCTGGCTCCTGTCCTTCCAGAGGATTCTGTGGCTGGTGAAGAAGTTTGATGTTTGGGCTTGCTTAGATTCTGGGAGGGAGCTGACACATTCTTTCTCAGACTCTGTGTCACCTGTTGTGTGACCTCTCACCCTATAGTCACATTTCCAATAGTCTCTGAGCTGGAGGAATCTGTGTAGAGGATCCAAGTTAGTTGGTGAAGGAGACAGTCTCTGTCGCCGTCAGAGTTCCTGTCTACCTGGACAACATTGGCTGAAAAGTCAATCTCCTCACCAGAAGGACCAATTGGTTAGGAGTGGTGACCTGTCCCTTCTCTTTATTCTTAGCATATGCATAGGGGAGGACGGCTGGGACATTGCTTGATGTCTCCATGCTAGTCATTGCACAATTACTCAGTGCTAGAAATTCTGTTGGTTTCCCAGCTCTTGCACATCTGAGCTTCTTTACCAAGTAGACATAGGCCAATCGTAAAAGTTATGTAAATTGTCCTTCAAGTGTCAGATAGCTCTCCTAAGATTATCTTTAATTATAGAAAATGCACATCAGTTACATGCAATTTTGTTGTTAGAAAAAAGTATGTGCATGTCCTGTTTATCCTCTTAATGCATATGTTTAATGGGCATCTCACCTTGGGGTGTGTAGTACTCAGTTGTGCTCTGAATACTCCCTGAATACCTTTCTCATGTTGGGATGCCCTCCCTTGGCTTCAGTCTGATTTTATTTCTTAATGAGAGATGGGAGGAAGAAGAGAGAGAGAGAAATAGATATACGCAGAGAGATAGGTATTTTTGTGACAGGGTCTTGCCATGTTGTGATCCTCCTGCTCCAGCCTCCCCATTAGGGAGGTCCACAGCACGTACCACCTTGCCTGGCCTGTTTGGGTTGGGCCATTCCTTCTCACATGGTTCTCAAGTGAACAAAGCTGAACAAAGTCCCTTAAGGTCACTCCTCCTCTTAACACTTCTGTTGTGAACAATCATCCTTTACCCTTCACAGCAAAGCCTTGATCTGACTTCTAACCATGGACAGTCTTCCAGTAAATTGTAAATTCTAGGTTTCTACTTCTCCAGCAGCCAAGGCCTTGACCACTAATCTTTGGGAAATCTGGGGAACCTGACCAAGTGTCTCCTGTCTTCTCCTCTTAGGTATGATTTCATGCTCAGAGGACCTTCTCCATGAAATGAAATGCCCTCTCTGATGCTGCAAGGTATGCAGTGGGCATGAAATGTGCATATCAGCTACTACTCAGGGGGGGAGTGGTGACAGGTGTAAAGCAGAGGCAACCAGCTGTGGAACTGTCAGGAGGGAGTTGTTGCTTCTGTCTGCGGGGTCCAAGGGAAGGGTTGGAATGATCCTGGAAGAGTTGGAAGGGTTTGTAAAGTCAAGGTGAAAAGTGGCTTCCTTGGACAAAGGACCAAGGCTAGAATCTCTAGAAGTGAAGTGGCTGCAGAGTCCAGTGCTTACATCGGCAACAGTCAAGGGGCGAGCAACTGGCACAGGCTAGCATTCTGCCAGTGCTGATGTGGAATGTGTGAGATGAGCTGGAAAAGGAAGTTGGTGCTGAACGCCAGACTCAAGAAGTGTGCACTTTCCTGTACAGCTTTAGATACTGTAACTATTAAAACATAGTCACTAAGCAAACAAACCGTGGGGCAAGAATGGTAGAATTATTGAAGGAGGGTGACAGAAACATGGAAGTTCATTATACTGTTCTATGAATTTTTTTTTGACAAAGCACGTGTGTGTGTAGCTTTTTTTAGATAGCATCTTGCTATATCACAATTTTCCTGCCTTAGAATCCTGTGTAGCTAGGACGTACAGACACATATCACTGTGCTGGGCTTTTTAGAGTGGGCTGAGACTTGAACCTGACCTCCTATGTGACCTCAGCCTGCTGAGCAGCAGTGCCCAGCATCCTCTGCTGTGGTTGGGCCCATGATACCAATTTTAAAAACGGAATTATTTATTTATTTAAAATTATTTAATTTTATTTATTCATTCAGAGAGAGGAGAGAAAGAGAGGAGAGAGAGAAAGTGGGAAAGCAAGCCACCAGATCCAGAACTTGAACTGTGGTCAGCCATGTGGGAATGTCCAGTGCCTTAACCACCATACCACCTGCTGGTCCCCTGGAATTAAGTATTTATTAATTCAACAAGTACTTACTGAACCTCCATGTTGTACCTGACTCTGTGCTAAGACATAGATAAACTGGATAGGTCCTGACCTCCGGGACTTATGCCCTTGCAGGGAGGATCCATGGAAGATATATTTAATACAGAAGGAGAAGAACCATGCAACCCACTAACAAAACAATTACTGCAGGCTTTCATCCTCTAAAAAGGCTCATTGTTAAGTTCTGACCTCTAAGTAAGGTGACTGTGTTTCACTCTGCCACATTTCTGTGATAGGGCCCCTGTGCCTCTGTACCTTTGGACTAGTGTCTGTTATTGCTCGGCACTGTGAGGCCACCACCTTGTCTCCTACTAAATGCATTTCTTGGTCAGTGGTGGTTGCGAAGCACATTACTTGTTATGGATAAAGAGACATAAAATAAATAATAAAACAGGTTCAAACGTTGATGTTTGTGAATGAACGTACATTTCTAGGTACAGTGGCCAGTGATAAAGCACACATGTGGATGACAGATGAAACAGACATTGATTTTTATGTGCCCAAGAGAATTGGGTTTAACCTGTCAGATTTAAGCCTTTACCAATGCAAATGTCACAAAATCTATTTCCTTTTACTCTCGTGTATTTCATAAAGAGGACTCCTTCTTAAACTAAACTGTAAGTTTCATGAAGGTAGGGCCTTGCCGAAGACTGCAGCTCACAGGGCCTAACTCAGTCCAATAGAATATTTCGCAAGAAAGAAAGATGGGGGTGGGGTAGAGCAATAATAACTATCCATTTTCCTTGTAAGGCACAAAGAAAGTGATTATTTACAATTAATAGATACACCTTGGAGCTGTTACTTGTATATGAAGAGAAGGTAGGTTTCCTGCCAACAAACCAAGGGCTCCCAGGCACCCATGTGACCAGTCATTCCTAAGATCAGAAATCATTATCCACATGGCCAAGTGTTTACCATTCATTCTTTATTTCTACAAAAAGTATTCCTTGAGGATCCACAGAGAGCTGGGCTCCATTCTCTAGAAGGTGCAGGTAGTGAGAGAGGGTGGGCAGAACAGTGACCTGGAGTGAATTGGGAGGATTGAGGCCATGCAGCTACAGCCTTGAGGAGGGAAGCAGGAAGATTGAGCAGAGGGTGGTATGGGAACTTCGGGTAAAGCAGCAAGGAGAAGGTATGCAGAAGGGAGTCCCTAGCTCATCATCAGAGGGATTGAACTGTCCCCTTAGCCTTATTCTACTTCAGCAGGTTAAACTGGCTGACCAAAGGCCATTTGCAAGACTCTGTGCATTGAAAGGTATTTCAAGATGTTGAAATCATGCTCCACCCTCTGCCTCTGAAGCTACACATGGTAGAACCGTTTGATTACCAGTGGTCCAGAGTCCCATAATGAAGTTGGAGTCCCAGCTTCCTAGCTGTGTGACAATATCCCTTAACTCTTCCGAGTTTGTGTCCATCTTGGGTGCCTGGCACGTAACATTCAATACATATGAGCTGATATTAAAAACATGGGTAATTTTATATCTTAAAACATTGTGTATTGCTTAAATGGTTTCATGCTGGCTCACATTAAAAATGATTCCCAAGTGAAGATGACAAAGGGGAAATATTCGTTATTTAGTTCTTTTCTTACATTAAGCTATCATAATAAAGTACATTTCTGGGTTGCATTCTCTAGAGTGCTTTTTACTAAATAAATGGCCAAAAATAACTTTTCCCCTCCAGTAAGATTTCATGATTCAGCACATTCAACTTCCACTATAAAAGGTTGAAATAAAGAGTGTACAATTCATCTAGGAGCAAGAAACAGGGAAGGAAAAGCAATGAATGAACAAGGGTGCAACTTACACTGGACACAAGAGTAAAACGCAGAGACAAACCCAACAGGAAAGTTGTATTTACTCAAGTATCTGCATTGCACTTAGAAGAAACAGATGGCTAAGAACTGGTAGGAGGTAGTCCCAGGTACTTGGCAAAGGGGTGTATTACAGAGAAAACTGCAGTACCCATGGGGTAGAGCCAGGGCCCAGAGCCAGCCCCCTCAGCTAAGTCAGCTCCTTCCAACCTCAGAACCAGCCAAACTGTCAGGGTTGGGGACACACCCCCATCTGGACCTTTTTCTTATAGACAGCGGCAGCTCCAGAAGTTTACAGGAAAAGTTCTGCCTCTGGCCTGTTGCTGAGTGACAAAAAAGGTGGAGTCTAGTGGTGGAGGTTGTCTGGTCTGGAAAGGCAGTTGAAGCATTGTCATCTTAGATTGCTTTAAATGCAGAGCTCACCTTGGACCTAGCCAGGTATTTTCTTTTATAGTGTGGCTTATTGGAGTTTCCTGGCCCCTCTTTTATTTGTGGGTGATCTCTTGCCTCTCCCATTTCATTTTAACTGCCATGGGGCCCAGTAGAATGCTTCTCATCAAATTACCAATTTTGAGGAAAATGTCCTCTCACCCACGTTAGCAAAAAAAGGGCCAGGGGACCTGGAATCTCCCTCTGCTTGGAAGAGCGTGAGCGAGTCTACACCTACCACTTTGAGCAGCCCAAAGGCCGGGCCCCACTTCTGGATGTCCTTCTGAGAGGTGTCCAGGGCCGAGGTGTCCAGGGTCGAGATACTCTGTCCCAGACCAGGCACAACCTCTTGGCCAGGGAGGGTTACTTATGCCCTCTTGCCTGTGAAGAAAAAAACAGGGGGCTCGGGTCTGTACAAAGAGGCCTCCCCTCAGAGGGGGCTCTCCGCGCGTGGCCCAACGGGCACCCCGGAGGCCTCTCCCTTAGGCTGTGAGCTCTGGCGCAGTTGCAGCCTCGGGGCACAGCGGCGGGCGGGCCGTGGGGCAGCCTGCAGGCACCTTCTCGCGCCCCCACTCGGCCCCAGCTAGCCGCGCCGCCGCCTCCCGCGGTGGAAGGTAGCGCGGCGCTTGCGCACTGGCGCGCTCGCGGCCCGGCCCGTGGGCTCTCCCGGGAGGGCGGGAGGTGGGAACGTGGGAAGGCGCAGGGCCGCACACCCTCCTCGCCCACGGTCCGCGACGTCGATACCTCGCGGCCAGGGCTGTCCACGACGCCGTCGAATGAGCAGCGCAGGTACGCTCATGGGGGGCTGCGATCCCGTCGGGGGCTCCTCGGCTGCGGCTCCCGGGCGGCCCGGGCACCAGTAAAGTTGAACTTCGCGCGTAGCCGGTAGGGCCCTGAGCGCCGGGATAAGGTGGGGGTTTGGTGAGCCGCGGGATCCGACCCTCGGAGTCTAGGTGCGCTCTACTAGCTTGCAGAAGCGTGGGCGGGGCTGCGGCGGAGGCGCGATTGGGGACTCGGGAGCCCGGACCGTGGGTGGCGCTCCTGGCCTGGCCTCGGAGTGAACTTCGCGCCACGCGCGGGCAGCGTTTTGGCGGCCAGCAAGCACTGTCTGGGCGGCCTTGGAGTGGCCTCTCCTCTTGGCCTTCCTGGCAGGGCTGCCGGGAGGTGAGCGCGTGCGGAGGATTCTAGGCGCGGGGGAGGTGCGTTTGGGCGCGGGCGGAGATAGCGGGTTGAGGGATTTGCCGGGTTGCTGAAGGACCCGAGATTTTTCAATCCCAACTCTCCCCCAATATGAAAGTGAGACCCTAGAGGGAGGGAGGGAAAGGTCGAAACGTTGAGGTGCCTGGACGAGAACGCAGGAAGCAATTAAAACTCCTCCTTTCGGATTAACAACCAAAAATTGATCGATGTGTCAGGAATACCATTGATTTATGAAAGGTGCTTATTTCTCTGGTATGGAGAATTTTATGTTCTCCAGGTGAAACCGAGTTCACCCAGCGCCAGCGTAGATTGATGTTTTAATAAAAATAAATAAAGGGGAAAAGCGCGCCTGGTCTTTGGGGACATCAAGTCTCAAATCGCAGAGTTAGACTAACAAATCAAATTGCATTATCTTTACATTTCCTATCTTTTAATCTTGTGCCTAAAATTCGTAGGCAGGAGAGCACCTTCATTTCAAAAGTTTTAATACAGTGCTTAAAAGTTCGCATAACTAGCAATCAATGTTTCATAAGTGAAATGGCACGGGAAGCGTTGGGTAATTGTGGTAAGTGGCAGGCATCGCGGTGCAGGCACTGGGAGAGCACCGGCTTCGGCGGCAGAGGGAGGAGGAGCGGGTTTTAGTAGGGGAGAGGGAGGAGGAGGCGGCCGCCCGGAGCCGCGCCGCGCCCGTAGATGGCGCCCTGGCCCCACGCTAGGCTCTGGAGCCGCGGCTCTGCCCGGCGGCTCGCGGGCGGGGGAGTCGGAGGGGGCGCGGGGCTTCACACTTGCAGTTAACTTGGACCAGGGCAGCACCGCTAAGCAGGGGGGCAAATTGAGCTTATTGTTGTCTTTTTAAATTTAAGGCCTGGGCAGCCGTTTGAGGCGGACCGGAGTCCGTGAGTTCCAAGCGTCACTGGGACGCTTTCCCCTGCTTTCGGTCCCTGACCCCTACCCTCGACCTTCACTCCTGATCTCCACCCAGCCGCTGCCGGGGCCGGCGGCGCTGGCTCAGCCCGAGTTCCCGCTTTCCCGGAGCGCGGCCCAGGTGGGACACTGACGTGGAGATCGGCGTGGGTGCGGGTGTGTGTCGGCGGAGCGGCTGCAAGGACATCAAGTTCAAAGCTTCGGATAGATCATCCCCGAGGGCGGCCGGGATGGCCAGAGGCCGCCCCCGCCTCCGCGCCGGGTGCATCGCCCTAGCCGGCGCCCGCTCCGCTGCAGCTACTGCCGGCGCGCTCCGCTTTGCAATGTAAATTTCAGCGGGACAAATTGCTTATTAATAGTCTAGAAGAGAAGCCGGTTTCTTTCTTTCTTCTTTTCTTTATCTGTTTTTATTTCTGCATGGCCCCTAGCTATGCCCTGGGCAGCCTCGCCGCCCAGCAGTTTTCTCTTCATTTCAATATCCTAAAGAAAATGCAAATTTCCACAGTGTGGCCTTTTTAAAAAGTTAAATTAGCAACAGCTTTAAGTGACTCCATTAGTATGGAAAACATACACGTGTTTAATGTGGGAATAGCTTCCTTTTAACAGGACTCATTCTACTCTGTAAATTTAGCAGACCCTCGGAGTTAAAGAATCACGTCACAGCTGAATTTGTCGCCAAAGGCGCACCCTGCATCCCCATCAGCCTGGCCCCAGCTTCCCCTGAGAGGCGATCTTGCTTCCTCGCGCTGCCTGACCCCGTCAGCCGGCTAGGATCACTTAGAAGCCGTGCGAATGTGGGCAAAAGGGTTTGTGCTGGCGGGAAGAGAGCAGGGCTCGACACATTTCTGTCTAAGGGCGAGGTGCTTTCTCTTCCCTCCTGGCCTCGTCGTCGCAGCCCCCACAGCTCAGTTAATTACTCGGACAAACTGATCCCGCAGGGCCACCGGCACCCACGCCCACTTTTGCGCTCTGGGACAGAGATGTACATGCTCCGTTAAGGTGTAGCCAAGGAGTGGGATAGGGGTGTCATTGCATCGGTGATCGTGGCCTCCCTTCCGGTCAGTCCCCATCCCGTGGCTCTCTACCACCCCAGCTTCTTTACCCGCGTTGCCACACTAGTGTTTCACACTGGTATTTTATTGACAAACTTTTGCAGCGCCGTTAGCTTCCAGATGAGGGTATTTAATTCTGTTATGACATCTGGCTATCCCACTCCTGTACCTTCAAGCTAGTTGCATGGCACTCCATCCCCGTCCAGGAAAGAGTTAAGATTTATGGTATGCTGGAGAGGTCTTGCTAGGATGTAATCTGCATTTTTTAACTACTGCGTAATAAAAAGTGAGAAGTTTTGAGACACCTTTCTTGATTATACCTTTGGCGATACTTTAGGTTTTACATTTAATTTGCATTTTGTTCTTAGTGAATATTGAAGTCTTGAGTGGAGGATTGAATTTTATTAGGACATCTGGACTGACAATATCAAATCAGACACCAGTGTCCCAAAGCATGCTAAAATTTCAGAGTTAATTAGAACGCAGTGTGTTTAATTAAAGCCAATTATAATATTTGAAATTATCTGATCGATCCGTGTTTGTACAGTTTGGGTCTGTTTAGGTGTTGATTGGCGCACTTTGCGCGCCGTTCGATCTAGAAACTTCTCTGGGGAAAGTTTGCTTTGTAAACTGGTGGGGGCGGGCGGATGCAGAATCCGCGTCCCAGCCGCCGGCTGTGGCGCATCCTGCCCGACGGTCTTCGGGGCACCGCTGAACGCAGCTTGGGAAATCCCAGCCCGTTGCTAAATCGCTGTGCGTTTTGGGATTCCAAGGACCCTGCCACGCACAAGCTATCTTTCCCTGCTCGGTTGCCCCCTCCTGCCCCCTCGCCCCAGCATTTTTTCAGAGAGGCAACTGTTAAGGTTGCAAGGTGCGTTGGGAGAAGCCCAAACTCAAGAGTGTTTGGAGTTCTCGCTCTGGTTGAAGAGCCCCTAGGGCTGACTCAGAACGGCGGGGTCAGCCAAAATGACCTAAGAAACCAGAGAAAAGTTAGGACAAGAAGACAATAATTAACTGTTTCCCTTCTAATTTCGCACACAGCAGGAACCAAGGCGCACCTTAGTGTTTTTTGGCACCTGCTTGGAGTGTCCTGGGTTTTCCAGGCAGAGTTGAACGAGTTCCGGGGTCATGTCCGCCCTTCCCTGGAGGACCGGGCACTTAGAGCGCACGTTTCTCCTGGAAGGTTGTGCGCGTGGCTCTTGTCGCCCGGGCCTTTAGCCCTATGTTGGGTTTTGCCTAACTGTTTCGGGCGCACGTGGGCGGCAATTAGGGCTAGGTGGTGCCCGACTGTTTCTGAGCGCCCAAGATGTCACGCGGTCAGCGAGGCCTAGGTGCCCAGCTGCAGGGCCGGCAGGAGTCAGGGTGGCCTCCTGTTTCGGGGTAGGTGGCGGCCCGGTTGCTGGTCTCTCGGTTGCGCAGCGGCACTCCACTCTCCCCACCCCAGGAGGCGCTGTTTGTCAAACTTGGCCGCCTTGGCAGGAGGCGCCTGCATATTCTCACTTGGAGAATTGAGCCTTCTTAGGTGCGGGGGTCCGGCTTCAGGAGCCTTAGCAGTATAGAATAAATATTGGGGGAGGTGGGGTGCAGAGAACCCGGGTCTGCTCCCTTTCAGCTTTTGCTTTTTACCAGTGAACCTAACCAGGCCTTACGCCATACAGAGCAGGGGAGAAGGGCCTGCTCGTACACCCCGTGTGCCAGGGGCAAGGTGCCCAGATACTTGCCTCCAAGGGCAGGCAAGGCGTGGGGCCTGTTTTAGGTTCTGCCCCAGATGCCTCTCCAGGATCCCGTGGCTTCCATTTCCGAACCCAGATCGAGAAATCGCACTCTCTTTGCCTGGAAACCCCACCCGAACCTGGGTCTGCTCCCCTTTGTGCGCAACTTAACAGGTTGTGCTGCTGAGAGTGCCCATGCTTCCAGATCTCCCAGCCCCCCCTCCCCCGCCTCCGTTCACGAGGGAGCATGACCCCGGGAGGCAAGACAGAACCTGTGACGCACTCCCGGGCCGTGCCACCCACCCGCGGTGCATAGGATTTGCCGGGTGTGGAGGTTCCACTCTATCTGCAGTTAACCTGATACTCTGGAGGTGCGTCTCTTCCGGCCCCTCTGGCCTCCTTTATGCTGGGGCTCAAGATCACTTTGCCTTTCCCTTTTCGGTTCTTTCCCTGGCCCATGTATGTGCTCTCCACCTGGCCTGGACCCAGGCTCGAGCAGGG
The DNA here is from genome assembly GCA_026018925.1 of Tupaia tana. Taxonomy (NCBI): domain Eukaryota; kingdom Metazoa; phylum Chordata; class Mammalia; order Scandentia; family Tupaiidae; genus Tupaia; species Tupaia tana. Next base: position 41,312,368 of record JAKSZU010000010.1, on the reverse strand, counting down.
CTGAGGCCTCCTAGCTCGCACAGTCTGAGCGTGACCCCGGGGCGCCAAGGACGTGGGGGCGGGCCGCGCCTGCAACTCTGCACTGGCGGCGGCGGGGACACGAATCGCGGGCCTTTGGCGCATTGGCTCTCCTCCTTTCCTGAACGCTCCAAGTGACTCGGCCAGACTGCCCCGGCCTGTGGCTGGACGCCCTACGAGGGCTCCACGTTTATCTGAGTCTGTGCATCCCCTGATACTCCTGGGGGCTCGGCTTTCAGGAACTCCTGGCTTGTTCTTCTCAACGCCTGGAAATGCAGTCTGTTACTCTTTGGAAGAAGGATGGTGGGGAAGTCGGCGGACGCCCTGGGCTCAAGCCGCCAGCAAGTAGGGAAATGCACAGGATGTCCTGCACGCTGGGCCAGCGCCAGCCCCGTCGCGGGCCTCGCGTCCTGGGACCCCAACTTGGCCGAAGTTTCTGGGTGAGGGTGGCTTGGAGGCAGGCACTAACCCAGTTCCCCCTCTCCTGGCCTTGCGCCACGAAGCAGTGGAGAACCCGGGGTTAGGGATTTGTGAGGGGGTAGTTTCCTCATGGCGCTCGCCAAATAGCTCCCCCGCCTCCGCGGGTCGGTAGTGCGCAAAGGCAGAGGCTCTGGCTCGCGGGCGACCCGAGCACTAAGCTCGGGGTGGTGTGGCAGGGAGGTCTATGTGGGCTTGGGTGCGGGCTCTGGGAGGTTGGACTACCCAGTCAGGCTTCGGTTGGTGCCGAGGGTCAGCGGCCCCAGCGCGGCGGCTGCTTTGCGCCCTGTGCCGGGCACGCCGCTCCCGCGAGCTGGGGCGGCGAGCGCTGTCTCTTTAAGGTCACTGCCTGCTCCGGCACGACGTGGGGAGGACAGCTGGGCACTGGCCATCTGACTGACTCCGGCTTGACATCTGGGAGCCCACTGGTGTGTGGCACGCGAAGCGCTTGATGCCGCTATTTAAATGCAAATGTGAGGGGGCTCATTGAAGCCTCTCCCCGTAAATCCGCACAAAAGGAATACTTCCCACCCTCCAAGGAGGCGGCGGCGGCGGCGCGGCGGCAGCGCGAGGGCCACCCGTGCAAATCGCGTTGGGCGCGGGGCCCTGAGCAGTCACTGCCGCCGTCTCGTCCCGCGGGGTCCGAGGCAAAGGTCAGGCTCCGCCGGGCCCGGCTCCTGGACACCCGTTTGGCCCCTGGGAGAGCTCTGTGTGCGGAGGTTAGACCACCAACCGCCACGGGCCTGCGCAACTTCCAAAGTACCAGCCTGTTTCCCCTCTTGTACCCCCTCCTGGGTACCCGGCGTCTCGCGTTCTTCAGAAAGGACAAGGGGCGGGGAAAGGGCTCCCTAGGGAGGCTCCGGGGAGCGAGGACGCGCTCCCAGCACCTCTCGGGACCTTTAGGAATTGACCTTCGGCCCCTTCCCCCATACCAGCCTGGGTGCTCCTCTCTGCGGCTACTCCTGCCCCCTCACACTGAAAATCTGGGGGTGGGGTAGGGTAGAGTGGGAGCAGGGAGGGCTGCCCTCCCAGGCCGCTCCGCAGCAGGCCGGGGTGGAGACCCTGCCCGGGCAGCAAGTCCTTGTGCCACAGCTCGAAGCCAGCAGTGGAGTGACAAAAAAGATAAAGTTGGTGAATGATAAAGACCGTATTTTCCACGCTTTGGGTGCGGGACCAGATGATCTAGAAAATGAGCTGAAATGGATTCAGCCTCCGAGCCTGTTGTGAGAGCAGCTGATTCCCCCATTTCGGGCCAGATGGCTGCTGAACACAGATTTGCATTCATTTTCGCTTAATATCGTCCAAAATAGTGGGGCAGCTGCATTTGTTGTCAAAAAGGTTTAAAACCCCTTTTCTTTCTGGGGCAGGATCGTTACCTTATGTGATGGGCTTATAGAACTTTTTTTTCCTCTTTAGTCAACAGTATCAGATTTAGAAGGATTTGTTTTTAAACCTTCTAATTTGGTAATCAGATTTAAATCGCCTTGGCGCGTGTAATCTGAATTAAAGATACTGTAAATGATTTTAAGCATGATACTTTCGTTAGTGCATGGAGGGGGCATCTCTAGCGCAAGCTGGACATTTTAGGAAGTGTGCTACAAAGGAAGCATTGTTTCCTATTTCCAACTTCATCTTTCCGAAAAGGCACTTTGCATATTCTGACAATAACGCTTGCCTGGCCGCTCGCCCTGCGTGAGCCCCCGAAGCAGCTAAACACGCAGAAACAAAGCATTTCTCAACCCCACCCGCCACCGATGGCCAACTTTATTTTGCGTTGTCCCTTCTGAAAGAAAGTGTTCCCTCCTACACACAGACTGCTGTGAAGTGGAAAGCGCTGGGCTTATTAGGAATACAGAAATTTTCTTTTAATTTATCGTGAATAGTTTCCATACACTTTGATTTAAGGTTATTAACATTCTATAGACAGTGGCATCTTTAATATGTGGCGATCGCTTCTAAAGACTAATCTCATTACCCTCAAATAGTCATAAAATATGATTTTATTATACTTACGTATTTAATTAGACGGCCGGCACCGTAATGGATTTTGAGATGGGACTGGCGCAACAGCTTTGATAATTCACTTATCTTTGGCAATAGTCATTAACCCCCAACACCAGCAAAATAGATTGCTTTCCAACACATCTTTTTTTCTCACCCGGTCCAAGTGGCGTGGGGGTCCCCAGATAACGTAAATCGGACTTCGATTTTCCCGATTAATTAAAATATTAACGTACACACTCTGCCAACTCACGAATGAAGGGAGTGCTACCCCAGACCTGGCAGAAAAAGACTGCTCTGCGACACACTTGAGCCCTGAAACCTTTTTATTTTAAACCAAAAGGACCTGATTTCTCTTGGCAGGACAAGTGCTCCAGTTTGTCCCTTGGGGTCTCCACTCCTGGCGGCGCAAACGTCCTTTGGGCGGGCCAAGCGCTTGGGCGCCGAGTTCCGGCTGCCGGAGCTGGGCCGCCGGGCCCACGCGCTGCCCGCGTTCTGCTGCCCTCCCAGTTCCTCGAAACCAGGTCGGGAAGCCGAGCGCCGCCCGCTCACCCCGGCTCGATGGCACAGAGGGCAGGACCCTGGCACCCACAACGTCCGCTCGGCTTTTAGAGCGGTTGGCGCTGGGGAGGTATGGGCATCACGCAGGGCGCACGGCTGAACACCAGGCTCCAGGTCGCTGGAGAGGCCAGGCGCGCTTTCCGTCGGCCCGGAGAGGCCAGAGCCTTCTTTGTCACTCGCTGAGCCTAAGAACCGGCCAGAGACCGGAGTCTCCCGTGGCCACCGGGGGAGAAGGAGCGTCTGTCTCCGACTTGGATTCCCCGGCCCGGCACTCGGCGGCCTCTATCTGGTTAGATGGAAGGGAAGGGGCACCCGAAGGGACTCAGACAGGGGCAAACCCGCCCCCGGAGCTGCCTTTGGTGTGCTGAGAAATCTGGCTGAGCTGCGGGTCCCGCCTTGGCGGGGGATCCCTGGGTACCCCTACCCCTCCGCCAGTTTTCCCGCTCCTCTCCCATAACCCCCTCCATGCAGTCGACCAGCCTCTTTTCACTTTTCCCATTGGGGCACCCAAGGGCCAGCTGCTGCCCCTTGCATTTATTACTTGCATTTCAGCAACTTGGGGCGCTTCAGCATTTTACACCTCCACCCCCACACTCCGCCCATCGTGATTTGACTGTGTGGCCGGTTTTGAGGGAGGTATTAAGGGGCTGAGAGGCAATTTTGCACAGGCTGAGTTTGTTTCTTTTCAAGATTTATTTGGGCGAGTAGTAACTTCTTTGGTTGAGGTTGGGCACGAAGAGCTGCGTCGCGTGGCTGGGGGCGGCGGTGGCGCTCGGTGGCGCTCAGCGGCAACGGGGCTCGCGGGGCTCGCGGGGCTCGGGCCAGCTCGCGGCGCCGTCAGGCAGTCAGTCGGCGAGCGCGGCGGCGGCGAGGGGCGCGGCGAGGGGCGGCCGCTCCCATATATGGCACAGGCACCGCCCCCCGACGTCACCCTCTGACAGCGCCGCTCCCGGGGGCTTCGAGTTTTGGCTCCCGGGAAAGGGTCCATTCCTCGGGGAGAGAGGGCTGAGTTTTGTGCGCCTCCGTCCGCTGCGCGCGCCGCTCCAGGCCCCGCCGCGCCCCGCCTGCGCCCGGGACTGCGCCGCGGCACTCACTGCCCCGTTTATTTGTCTTTGGAGCAGGCGGGCCGCGCCAGAAGCGGGCGATCCCGCAGTGTCCTGCAGCCGCGGACGCCGCCTGGCTAGGATGACACCACGTTGAGCGCGCCTGCAAACAACAACAACAACAACCGCCGCTGCGGCCACCGGGTCCTGCTCCTTCGAAGCGCCTCTGCCGGTGTAGCTGCCTCCGCGCCCCTGGCCGTCCGGAGCGCCTGGCCGCTGGTGTATGTCGCGCCTGCCCGGGACGGGCTGAAGCCGGCGGCGGGCCGGACCGCAGGCGCCGAGCAGGGCGAGGGCGGCAAGGGCAGCCGCCTGCCGCCGAGCCCCGAGCGCCACTGCTCGCGGAAGAGCTTTCGGCCGAGAGCTGCGGCCGCCGCCAGCAGTTTTCATGTTTGGGATTCAGGAGAATATTCCGCGCGGGGGGACGACCATGAAGGAGGAGCCGCTGGGTAGCGGCATGAACCCGGTGCGCTCGTGGATGCACACGGCCGGCGTGGTGGACGCCAACACCGCCGCCCAGAGGTACGTACCGGCCGCCCCCGCGCGCCCTGGCCCCGACCCGGCCCGGCCCGTTCTGCCCGCCGGCGCCGCGCTCCTCACCGGGCCGCTGTCTCTTTCCTCCCGCAGCGGCGTGGGGCTGGCGCGGGCGCACTTCGAGAAGCAGCCGCCTTCCAACCTCCGGAAATCCAATTTCTTCCACTTCGTGCTGGCGCTCTACGACAGGCAGGGGCAGCCGGTAGAGATTGAAAGGACCGCTTTTGTGGACTTTGTGGAGAAAGAGAAAGTAAGTGCAAACACACGATCACACCCTCCCTCTTTCTAGAAGTGGGAGGCAGGAGGTGCCGTGCGCAGGGGTTCGGAATGCCCCCCTCGGCGGCGGGGACCGCTCCGCCAGGCAACCCCGCAGCAGCTGCCGCCACGTGCGGCCGTCCGACCCCTCCAAGGGCTGGGCAACTTCTCTGCGCCCTCGGACTTACTCCGGGCGAGGAGAACGCTGGGCTTCCAGCAGGAAAGTGACATCACTGCGCTGCTCCGAGCTAGGAATCCTGCCATGTGTGAGGCTGAGGGGCCTCGGTCGTGGAGGGGGACCGAGCGCGGTGGCTGCGTTTGACACCAGTCACACTAAATGCAATTATTTATCGTTACTTTCAGGAGCCAAACAACGAGAAAACCAACAATGGCATCCACTATAAACTCCAGTTATTATACAGTAACGGTAAGTCTACTGCCTGATTTCTGCTTCCTCCGCCCCTGCCGCGCCAGACTCTCCTTTTCCGCGATGGTTAAAGAACATAAAGATTTTGAGATTAAAATGACATGGATGTAAACACGAAATCTTCTCATGGCATAGAAGGAAAACAAAACATAAACGATCAATAAGTCGATGGCACTTCACATGATTAACCGGTGGGGCTTGAAGTAGAAAGTAAAAAGGGGATCGATATGGGCTGCAGCAGAACATCACTTTTAAGTGACTTTTTCCAATTTTGCAAATTAATGTTAATTATTGGGATGGAGGTAGCTCCATAAACCGAGCATAACTTACTTCCTGTGCATGAGTTTTTAAAAAATCCTCGAGAGACATTAGAAAGAGTTTAGACTCTCAGTTTCTGTTTAGTGTTCTCTTTTCTAAAAATAAATGAACACATGGGCCCACCGGGCACAGCAACCAGGCCTGCTCTCCACTAGGCAGATGTACTTGCACCTTTAAGTGCAAACTGTGAGGTTCTTAGTTGGGGGAAAAATTTTTAAGCGAGAAATGATTGGGGTTATCTTTCTCCCTTTTAAAGGGATTGCCTAAGTTTTGCTGCATCACCCCGGCAGGAGTCCTGAGTTATGGGCTTCCTGTGCCCCAGTGCCCTTCCCAAGGTGCAGCGCTAAAATCCTGATGAGAATTTGTTGTTTTTTGCAGGAGTCAGAACAGAGCAGGATCTGTATGTTCGCCTCATAGATTCAATGACCAAACAGGTGAGAAAAGTTTACGCCTCTACACTAGTTTTCTAGCTGAACTGGGGTCGTTCTGGGGTTCAGAGACAAGGGGATTGACAAATGGATCTCTTGTATTTGTTTTTCATTCAGTTTCCTTGACTTGCTAATGAGAATTCCATATTTATTGGAATAAATGAAGCGATTGGTAAAATAGTTTATGTGGTCATTAGGACAGGACATATATGCTTTATTAAATGGCTTGTGATTGGAATCATATTCTGTCTTAATTAATTATGGTAATTAATGTTTGACAGAAAAATTTCAACATGCCCCTTCCCTCGTTTATTTTTAAATGTTTCTCTTTGCTTGGAATCTTCTCATTGATTTTTTTTCCCTCTGTAACAAAGGCAACTAACTCCCTTCCAAAGCTCATCGAGTTGGCCTTGATTAGTTCATTTTTCCTCTTTTCCAGTGTGATGGTCTAGTAACATGAGACGTTTATTTGGATTTAAAAGTTAAATGTGTTGGGGTGAAAAGTCACCTTGTTCTCCTCTAGTCCTTCTTCACCTCTCAGCCCCCCATCTCCATAATTCAAACTCCAAGCTCCAGGGGTCACTCAAACCCGTCCACTGCTCTGCTCCCTCTCCCACCCTCTGTCATACCTTGTAAATAACATAATTACAAGCAGTTCCTTATTAAATTATTTAACCTGTCTTGGTCAACTTTTCCGATGATAACTATTGTCTATCGGTAATGTGATTAAGTGCAGAAAAGCGCTTCATTGCTTTTTGACATTGTGCAGTCTCTGGTTTTGTCCTGGGTAGCATGTTGTTGTTTTTGTTGTTTTAAATATTTTTTTCTCATTTGCTTAAAATAGAGCGCTGGGGAGGGGGGCAGGCTCAACTGGGAAGTTAAATCCACTTGGCATAGATGGATTTAAAATACACCTCCAAGCTGGACTTCATGCTTAGAAATGAAAGTAGCTTCTTCATTTTGAGTCTAACTTTAAGAATTGTGAGCCAAGTAAAGAGCTCCTTGGTGCTTCCTGCAGCCCAGCTCACTTGCTTCGCTTTCTGAAAGCAATTAGTTTGGGGATTTTATTTCCCTTTTAAGAAGTTTGTCCTTACCTAGGTAGCAAGGGTGTTAGATTTTAATGTCTGAGTGGTAAAACTGTGTATTTCTCCTAGAGTAAAACAGATCTGACAGGTAAACTATGGTCTTTCTGACAAAGACAGGGGCTGCGTGCCCTTCGGTAATTATTTCACTCGATTCACAGAAGCCTCTGGTACTAGGACTGCTGGGTGACAGGGCGCTTTTATTTCCTTTGTATAGAGGGGCTAAATGTTTTCGGAAATCGCTTTAGTCTAATTAAGTGGTTTATGTAGGCAGAGCTAAGTTTCTCTGTTGCTGCATAGAGAAGGAGGCTTCGTTTTAAGTACACTTTTATTGTTCGTTTAGCCTTGTACCTTTGCAGTAGAAACAGGACTGAAAATAAAGGCATTTAATCTCCTCTCACTGACGGGAATGGGGGGGAAAAGGAAAGAAATAGCCCAGTAACTGATCAAAGAGTCAATGGCGCTGAACCGACAGTTTATGGATTTCTGTTTGTGCTACAAAATAAAAAATAAATCAAATATAAATACGGGGATCCATTGGAGGAGAAGCCACGCTCAGAAGTGCTGGTGCCGCCTTGACCACCGGCTGGCAGCCCCAGGCGACTCGTTGGCCTAAGGTGACACTCATCCTTCTGTGGTTCTGAGTGGGTCCGGGTGGGCGGTTGGGGGAGAGGGGCTCGTGGGAACCCTTCCCTCTTTCGCGTAGGGCAGCCGCGGGCTTTCTCCAGAAGAGCTTTGTCCGTTTGCAAGTGGAGGAAAGTGTCAGAAATGCCCGAGGAGGTTGGAAGCAATTTCCAGATAATTTCCAAGGGTGGGGGGCGGGAACTGGAGCGAAGACAACCTTCCCCATTCCGTGTAATTTTCTACCGGGAACTTGCAACTCCCGGCCCCCTACCTCTTGCCCCTCCCCCAGTGGTCTTTTTCTTTCTTTTTCTTCTTCTTTCTATCTTTTCTTCTTTTTTTCCTCCCCCCGCGAGTCAGCGGGTGGAAGGCCGGCTGGGACCGGAGGCGGCCGCACGGGAGACCCCCAGCCCCCGGCTCGGGTTCCCAGCGGCGGAGCGGTTCTGAGCAGGGCCGTGAGCGCACCTAGGGCTTCGCACCATCTGGCGGAGCCTCTGCTCAAAACCCATCAGAGCGTGCGCTCAGACACTGCCTTTTTACCCGAGAAAAATCATTGTTAGCAGTTTCAAAATAAACACCAGATTGGCCATTAGCACGTTCTTTCCAAATATCATCCGGCAAGGAGCACGTGGCCGCGCGGGCTCGGGCGCCCCGGGGTCTGGGGACTCCTGCCGGGCGCCAGCAACGCGGGCTGGGACTGCCACGTGCGGCTGCTGCTCCCTAGCCTCACGGTCCGCTCCCCTGCGGTCGACAGAGCTCGGAGCCTAGGCCGCGGCTCACCGGGCGGGGCGATTCGGCGGGCTCCGAACCGCTGCTGGGCCAAGGTGGCCTCTTCACCAAAGAGTGCCTGGAATTGGACCGCTGAGAGTGCCAGCGCGCGACTTGCCCAAGTCGGGGGAGCAGCGTGCAGGGCAGGGCACGCGCAGCTCTCGGCACCAAATACCACTCTCGCTTTTTCAGCGGTCCTTCCAGTCTCTTTAGTCGCAGCGGATTTTAATCCGAGTCTTCCAACATGCAGATCGAAACCCGGTGTAGACAATGGCCGGTAGACGCGGCCTGGAGGTGGTGACTGCTGCGGCGCCGGCGGCCACGAGGGCCCGGGACCCTGGGTGTCGGGGTTCGTGCCAGCGCGTCCTGGCTCCCTGCGCCCACGCCTTGTCCTCCCTCACCCTGCTCTCCCTTCCGCCTAAGCACAGCCGGCGCCCTTCTGAGCCCAAGGCCCCTTGCGGGCCAGGCGGGCGCCCAGGGAAGGAGGCAGGAAGAGGGGGGAGGATGGAGACGCCCGGATTTAGCCTGGCTTATGGGGTGACCGGGTCCGGAGGGTGGCCTGGGTGAGCAGAATACACCTCCCCTCGCCGGCCATGCACCTGCCGCCCTGAGAAGCCCGAAGCGCCTGTGGCTATTTGGCGCCAAAGCTGCGGGCTCAGCGTAACTCCGGCCTTTGCTTGTCTCCCGCACAGGCCATCGTCTATGAGGGTCAGGACAAGAACCCGGAGATGTGCCGCGTGCTGTTGACCCACGAGATCATGTGCAGGTGAGTGGAGAACCGCGGGCGGCGGGGCGGCGGGAGCGCGGGTGGCTTCGGCGCCAGCTGCGTCTACAAAGGACGCCGAGTCCAGGCGCCGCCACCCCGCCCAACTTCGGGAAGGGCATCGATTGAAATGTAATCGGCTGGAGGCCGCACGCCGGCCACCTAGGAGCCCGTTCTCATTTCCCTCCCAGTGATGACGATCAACGCGACCGGCTGCTCAGCAGAGCGGATTAATATGTTGGCCGTGTCGATGCAATGTAGTCAAAAA